>OY728119.1:11797161-13268499 GCA_963277665.1 Viscum album
ATCCTAGTAGCTATAATGAATTCCCTTGACTGACTAACTCCAACATGCTTAGGAGGAATACTACCTTGAAGTAGTTATGCATTTAACCTCTTTAACTCCTTCATTTCTTCTTCCTTCTGTGCGAACCTTTTCTCTAATGAGAGTGATTGGCCTTCTCCAGAGTTAGGGGTAACCTGAATTTTTTACTTTCCTCTTATTGGATTCCTTTCAGAGAGGGGGAAGTTGGTTATTTGAAGGAATACCTAAATTCTGGGTAAGCCTTTGATTTTTGGTATGCACACCTTCTTCATTTGCCTACGTGTTTACAGCCTCTTGAACAAGAACTTCCTCATCTGATTCCTCTTAGTGAGAATCATGTTCTGGGGGATCAGTGACAATGGCATTGATGAAATTTATCGATGCATAATGCATTGTAACCCTTCTATCGTCATTTCTGTGATAATGTCTTCTTCCATGTCCTTTATGAGATATTGTCTATTGTTGAGTTGATACCTCATGAACTTCTTGATGAATCATAATTTAGAGGGAGTCTTTTGATAATTAATCTCTGTTTTACTCCAGTGTCTTCTTCCCTAATCGAGAGAATAATGAATTTCGTTGAGGAAGAGATTGAGGATTTTAAAAAGTCCCAAGTCCAGTGGACTGGGCTTGTTCCTGCTGTTCCTGTTCAACTCCTCGAATCCTATCTGTTGATCCCAAGGGTTGAGCTAAAAGAGTCCCCAGCCTGGAAAGCTGAGGTGGCTCTTGAGCTGCTATATCTGTGACTTTCTTAAAATCTCTCCTGATTTTTCAGACTTTATTCCGAAAATTGGCCGGATGCATCAACCTACAACCACTCAAATCACCTAGCTCAAATGACTGTTGGATGATTTCTGACACTTCTATCACCCAATGATACACATGCTCTAAAAGATAATCCTGTTTGATATTCTCATTGGCTTGATGCAAGAGTAATTCAACAACTTGTTCTTTGTATGCCTGACTTTGGGAAGAACTGGTTGAGGCCTGTTCCTGAGCAAGCCTTTGATTACACACAAAACCAATTGGTTGTGGCTGGACATGGAAAATAAAATTTCATGCGACCACTTTTGGATGGCTTTGTTAACTGGAGAGTACAGTGAAATCCAGTGCTCTATGAACACCCAATCCCTTGATATGAATACCAGATGGGGCATTGATAATTAAATGGAGCAGACTTTTTAATGCGCCAAGGCATGAACGCTGAAGGGATCTCTACTGATTTTCAACCTTTGGATGTTGGGAAAATGAGAGATATGACAAATCAATTTGGTGTTGTAACCCTTCTATTATCTTGACTTGATTTTCATATTTGTCATAAGATAATATTTTCTCTTTTAAATGACGAATAGTTTTCCATATGCGAAGACGAATATCGTGAATACAATCTTCTATCAACATTTCTGGAATATCATACTGAGAGTCAGCCAAAGGCCAAAACATGACTGATACTTCACCATTATCTAGTTGTTTTCTCATATTCAACACTTTCTCTTTATCATTTGATGAATATTTTTCTACATGATTAGACAAAAGTTGGTGCTTCTTTGTTGTTTCATCAAATTCAACAATATTGGTAGAGAATTCATTTATCAAATTAGAAGATGAATGACCTAGGGGTGGTTCAGAGAATGACCAACACCCCGAGATATCTTCTGATTGACAAAGTATTTCACCTTCTAGAAGTAAGGCATCAGACATTACTAGCATCACATTTGCAAGTGCCTCAAGATAAGAGGGCTTTATCATTACTGCATTGTCCATTGAAGAATTTTCCAGGCAATGAAAATTACTACTGTGGAGAGGACTTTCACAGCTAAATTCATCATCATGGGGAGAACCACCATGGTGGGTTACAGTAAAAGATGAAACCTCTTACTCCTTGATCTTCTGGATACACATAGGGTTAATGTGGCTCTCATATGAAGATGATACTTCGAGATCAACTGAACTGTCATGAAGCAAGACTTTATGACGAAATGTCTGATGAAGACCTTCATAATTGTTGTTGTTACTTTCGGAATCTGGAAATGAGGGAGTAGAATATTGAGCTATAATAGATAATTGTCTGAGTGTATCAAGAACTCCTGTATCGATCAAGACCTTATTGAAGATTGGCCCTTGATTTCTCGACTGCGCTAAATGGGTATTTTTCATAGATTCCTTCTTACTCACTTTAGAAACCACTTGTTGATAAAAGTGGTTACTATGGGCAGGTGTATGTTCCTTCTCAAGAGAAATGGTCAGGTTAGGATGATTATCTCCATTTAAATCGGGTGTATATGCCTGACTTGATTGTCTTCATGACATGGAGGAGTATGCCCCACGACCCTCCTGGACTAGGACAGAGGTGTGTATCTGTTCTGGGGTGACATTTTGATGAGTCACTCCACTGATAGGGATAGATTCATGTTTCTTTCCCTGTGATATTGTTGAAGTTGTTATAATACTCTGATAGGCATCTAGAATATGGGCAGAGATTTGCTTCTACTCTTTCACCATTGTTAGAATGTGCTTGGTGACTTCAGCTGCTAGAACAGGAATATACACTCATTCTGTGTCTGGAGTAGGTGTATGTGCCTACTCATGTCCTCCTTTTCTTGTCAACCGATATTGACAATACTTATGCATGGGGGCAGAGAGTTGAGTCTGCTCCAAACTTGTCGTCGGAGCTTTCCGACTGACTTCTACGGGTGCTACCAAATGAGACTATTGGCAGACTTGGTGAAAATTGGCAGGTGTATGTGCATGATGGATTTTCCCCATAAAGTATGGTTGACGGGTTTCCTTCAATACTGGAAGACAAGACTGCTGACAGAATTAGTGATTGTAAGCAGGTGTTTGTTCTTGTTTACAAGTGGTCACCATATTTGGTTGGTGAGCTCATTTGGATGTAGTCAGACGAGCCTACTGACAAACTGATGAATTATAAATAGGTGTATGTGTCTTCCTATAGTACTCCATTGGAATTTCCGGACAGGATTGGTGGGTTGCTGCCAGATGAGTCAGCTGGATAGTGGGATTAGAACGGACGGGTGTATGTGCCCGCTCATTTCTTGCCATCAAGTTAGGTTGATGGAATTCTTCGGAGGGGGAAGAAGTAAGAACCTACTATCTGTTGGCAAAATTTCGCCTCTGGCAATTCATCTTACGTGCTCGGGTTTGATGAACCTGAGCTGAACCCCTAAATGCGATATCCTCATCATGTTGAGGGTGCACTACCTCACGAGTGTGGCGGCGATTGTTGATGGGAGTCCTCAAGAAGGACTCCTTAATTCTTGAACCAAGGCCTTGAGTGACATCTTCATTCTCCTCCCTGTAATATGGGAGGGACTGGTTGTTGTATTCTTGGGATAACGAACCAAAACGGTTGGAAATGGTGGTTGGCACCACCTGCTTCTTGACCACTGGTCGTCGCTGTCCGGACAACCAAGTTGAATTGTTAACTTGGAGGGCTTGTCGAGCAGCCTCCAGAGTCAGGATGGTACCATTTTGACGGTATTCCTTCACCAACGCAATTGAGACCAAGAGTTCCAGAGGCTGAGTAAGTGATGTCGTCCTTAGAGTAGATGAGGATCCAACAGGAGAAGAAACCGAGGGATTCACATGTGTGAATTTTAAAGAGGCCATTTCTATATTGTAGAGAGATCTTGGAAAGAAGTTCCTATTTTATATAACAGACATAATCATGATAAAATTGGCTAGACTACATATTTTGGATGAACACATATGTGATTGATTGCTTTGTTGGACCTCATATTTAATTTAATAGGGGCCTAACAAATAAGTAAAACATCATTTTAACTTGGTTAAGTATTCATGTTGGGTTCACCATTTTTGTTTCTTCTAGAAATGGAGAGGACCTTGTTTGTTTAAGATTCAAACATTCCAATCGGTTTCTAATGGGTTTATTCATAGAACCGGAAACATCCAACGATTCTATGTCCATTTGGAATTACTTTCCAAAGGTAGGTGCTAATTAGTTGTGGACTGATGAGGCTTAAGAATTTTCATTGGTCGAGAGGATGGGAGGTCAGAATCATCACACCTTTTTGGGGGGAATTATTGTCTATTCTGGGACTCTCTTATACATTTAAGTTATGTTCACGAATCCTTATTAATTTCCCAAGCATGAAAATGAGTTTTTATTTTAGACTTTGAAATCAATGATTGATATGTATAGGATTTAGATAATCTTTTATATGTATTTGAGGTTCTTCTTCGATGGAGAATCATCCATATGTATTGGAGATTCTTAGTCAATGGTATCCTTCAATACATTATATAGAAATATCTTGGTCATTATGGTGACCATACTAGTTTTAAAGCCACTCAGTGGGGCACTTGAAGTTTATTTTCATTCAGAAGGACAAGGATTATTTTAGAGTTGGGATCATACCCATAGATGGGATACCTACGTATCGTTGTTAAGAGGAATCAGAACCCATGTAGTTCAGGAATTAAGATATAGTTTAACGCCATATGGGACGAATGATAATTAATGGGTGACAGGCTTGGACCTTAAAAAGGCTTCTTATATACTCTAACTTTAAGACAGAGATCAAAGTCCACATAGTTCGATTAAGATGTGTGGGGCTTACATATTATTAATATCCAAAAGAGATGTATCGTGATTACTTTTACACTCTAAGCTCACGTGAGTCATTCTCGGTGTGAGAAACAAGCGGTATCAGTAAACCTGAAAATTTGTGCAATGAAAGATGCAGTCACAAGGAATGATATGGGGCTTATGTATGTGTGACTACCCAAGTAGGTGAAGACTAGGATTTACTTCTGGGAAGAGTCCTAGGAACAAGGTCCATAAAGATATTCATGCTTTATGGAGATTTGGATACTCTAACTTAGGGATTATTCCCGAGGAGTATGCCCAAATTAGGGGGAATTGGGGATTACTCCTAAGGAAGATGACCATTAACAAGGTATATAAAGTTATTTGTGCTTTATAGAGATTTAGATTCTTAATTTGGGGATTACTCTTATTGAGGATTCCTAGATTAAGGAAGACGTTAACTTATGATTGGGGCTTACTCCTGATAAGGGAGCCCATTAACAAGGTCCATAAAGGTATTTGCGCTTTATAGAGATTTAGATTCTTAATTTGGGGCTTACTCTTAATGAGGATGCCCAGATTAAGGAAGACTTTAATTTATGAATGGGGCTTACTCCTGAGAAGGATGCCTAAGGTTAAGGGGACTTATGATTGGGGCTTACTTCTGAGAAGGATGCCCATATCAAAGATTCTCTCATCTTTAAGGGGTGAGGTTGAATGAAGGGAACCTCTAACCATAGTGATATAAATTTATATAAATCACAAGGTTTTGGGATATATTCCACAGAATTCCTTTCAGATAAGGAAACCAACAAAGAAACCATGCCATAAGTGGATTTAAAGAAGGTTTTGAAGGCTATATCTTGATAAGGAATGGTGTATTTTAAGAAAAGGGGTGGATAGGCATAAGGGTCACCCAAAAATAGGCAGGCGCGCAAGTCCTGTTTGGGCACGCAAGTCTTGGTCGGGCACACAAGTATTGGTCGCGCAGTTATACTTGCGCGACATGAGTTCACTTGGGTGACAGAGAACCTTTAGGGTAATACTTGGGTGACTTTGAATTGGAACCTTTAGTATCATCCCTAGAGGCTTTCAGATGGGTGGCGTGCAAGTTTCCTATAGAGGGAAACACTATGCACAAGTATCATCACTTCCCTTAAAGGGTTGGATACTTAGGCGCACATGTATTGATGAGTTCTAATACTTAGGCCTTATTCTTCCTCTTTAGAGCTTCTATTCTTGTTAAAGAATTACCTTAGAAGTGTTCAAAAGAATTCAGAAAGAGACTTGGGTGACTAGAGCTTGAATATGAGTTTTGGATTTTTCATCCTTGAAATGGGGGGGCCACAGAGGGTATTTATAGGCCACTCGAGGTTTGGGAAAAATTTCACTTAGGGCGCACAAGTGAATTGCACGCCGCATGTCTAGCATGCAAGTGACATGTGCGTCCAAGGCTGGCGCGCAGGTATACTTGTGAACCTTAATTCCATCCCATATTTGATGAATCTTTCTTCTTCTTTTCTTGAGGTACTCTCCTTAGTCAATCTTTGGACTTTGTGACAGAAAAGAGCATCAAAAAATATTTAGGTGATGTGTGTCATAAAGGTAACACACCACACCGTGAGAGTACGCCCCTAGGAGTGACCACCTGGGTTTACCATTGGCTAGGATTGAACCACAAATAGGTGTCCTACATACCCCTCTTATATGAAAGAGATCAAAAACCACAATGTTGAATGCCTACATTTAAGGTTGTGTGATTAGACTGGTCCATGCAGTTTAATGTCATGCGCTAAGGATTCTCATATTTCAAAAGAAGCATCAGTGAGGGATGGAATTGGTCTTATGCATATAATATTCCCTTCCCAAGAGGATTCAGGGATTATGTATTTAATTTCCTGATGGACCTAGATGAGATGTGGTCTCCCAGGCAAGTGTCATGATATTACTAGAAATGTGGTTCGGAGAAGACTAGGATGGTTTCAAATATTGGTTTTGTACCTTGTAGAGGCTTCCAATGTATCATAGATGGTTTGGAATCAAAGAACACATAATTCAAGATAGTTGGTCATTATACCTAAGGAGGAGGCACATAAAAGCATGTGGTTGGGGGGGGGGGGGTGAAGAATACAATTGTTCGGGAATACACTCGGGATGATGACTATTGATGGAGGTTGATGGGTTTCATGTTCAGTATTAACCTCTAATCCCATGTGAGTAATGCTCGGTGTGAGAAATAAGAGGAAGTAGTAGATGTGATTCTCCTATCATAAAGGAAGTGCCAACGAGAGATGGTGTGGGGATTATGCAAGGAAGCTACCTGAATAGGATGTCATTCTATGTGTGGAGGATCCCATTCAGGATATAGTTCCCTATGATTCATACATGGAGAATCCTATTCTCACATGAAAAGAAGTGTGGGGCTCATGCATTGAGCATAGAATTCCCCTTGACTGGATGTCATCCCACATGAGAGGGAAAATTTCATCCCATGATAATCTTATATGGGGAATCACATGTTCATTCCACATGGTAAGACTAAATTTTTACATCATCTGCTGAGGAAGTTGGTTATAGGAATTTTTACATCATGCAACACAGACGTGGGGGACTCACTCCCTAACCCTTGGGAATACATAACAATTTCACATAAACCTTTGAGAGTGACATGGTTTCAACAATTCCATGATACAATGGTGTGGAGGAGTGGTTTATTTAGTGGTACACGTTAGTGTGCCTATGATGAGAAGAAAAATTCAACATCATACCTTTGATGATAAGAAAATGGTATGAAAATGAATGAACAAAAGGCATATGGTACATATCATGAGGGACCATGAAATTGCTACATGCAAGCTTGGAGGGTTGCGTACAAGAGGAGCACACAATATTGGAGATTGCACCCAAAGGGTTCTCAAACATGGTGCTTTGAGATAAGTGAAATACATGGACACTTAAATAAGGTGTTCACACAAGATTAGAGGTTTGGGAAAAAGTTCAAGGGTGCGTGAAAGAGGACACTTTGTGTGTACTTGACTTGGTGTGAAAAATGTTGGGCAAGGATTAAAAAACTGTGGGCCAAGTCATGGGTGGAAACACAGGGAACCTATCATGCAAGATTATCTACCTTGAAGGTTCCTTGATTTGATGATGTCATGTAAGATCTGTGTAACAAGCATCAGTGTGACAGTTCAGCTTCCTATATATCATCCTGAAAATGGGGTGAACTTCTATATATATCCGAAATATTTGATGGTGAGTGCACAAGATTTCAGTCTTAAAATAGGACTAACAAATAGATTCATCTTTTAATGAAACTTCCATCGATGAAATAATGAGTGAAAATTAAATTTTTATTATATCAAACAATTTTAAGGACAAAGTGAGAAACCATGTGTTCAACCACAAAAAGAGATAATAGAACCATTAAAGGATAATTTAAGTATACTAGAGTTAATATCCCTAAATAATTTATAGGATATAGAGGATACCTATGTTCTTGGTTCATCCATTATCAGATCTTCAAACTCATTGTACATCTTATCCTAGGACTTAATGTACTCCTCAAGGCTGATATTCCTATTGTTGAAGCCCCCAATGAGAATCAGGTCCTTCTTATCAATACAGGTGTATTGCATGCATATTTCAATCTTATGTGAATAGTGAAAACGTTGTGTATGATTGTCTTTTCCATTTGTGTGGTTTTTATAGAAGGTATGAGAAATAAATTCATATTTGGCTTGTAAGGTTCTTGCATGTGAGTTTTTATCTTGCATGCACCCTATGAATCTTGTGCACACTATCCTTCGTGTTCTCATAATTCTTTATAAAGTCAGATGATGGTTTCATCTTACCCAAAGTTGGCAGTGTGCACCTTCTGGTGGAATTTCAACACCAAAAATTGCATATGTATCCCTAGTCAAAATCCTGGACTGGTACCTTATTTATAGCATTAGTCTTTATGACTAATAATGTATTCTTGAGTTACACCTCAAGTCCTATCTAGTATTAGTATAGATATATGGGTATATATGTCACTATGTATATAGTTCGTATATATAAAGACACACACACACACACATAAACACACAGACACACACAAATATATATGGGGCCATATATTTAGAGATATCCTAGATTAGGACGAAGAAGGTATAGATTTCCTAGATTCCTATAGGAACCACATATGACCTATTTATAGTTTACAATATTGATTTAAATTTATTAACTGCACTCTTCCTTTTTATATGCGCTGGATGGATATTTCTATAAACTGTTTATTTTGACCTAATGAGTATATCTCACACCTTATTCGGGTCGTCAATTGAGACACGAACAATCTTCTTGTTTCTAGGTAGGGATAAATGTAAGGGTCCATCTATGGATAATTTATTGTGTATCTAGGATGAAGTATAGGATTAGAGGACTGAGATTATGATTGTGATTATATTATAGTTACCTTGGGCCATTTTTGTCTTTTAGTATAGCATGTTGTAGATGCATATATCTCTATATTCAGTGTATTTCCCTTTTTATAGTGTATCAGGACATGATCATAACTTTTCACGTGAATTGTACTATTTATTATATCGGTGATGGAGGAAAAAATTGTCCATGATGTATGATACCTTGATAGAGGTGTTCAATGGTGTCATCAGCAAGTGAGGTGTTAGTGTTGATGAAGTAGTGGTGGTAAGTGATGACGATGTGGGTCCGATGACATACGGGTCACCAAAGAGGTGGAAACACAACAAAAGACTCCTCAGGAAAACAAATACATGTTAGATCCCCAAATACAGGTCCCAGAAGAGTTTCATAGAATATTTAAAGCAACCAATAACAAATCTAATAATATTGGAAGGATGAGAGGGTATAGGTTTGGCCATTCTTTTCGGGCACCATATAGTTCTGCATGGGGAAATTCTTGTTGATCAAGGCTTTTGGGTTAAGAGATTTGGAACCTTATTAAAGCATCATCTAGAAAGGGGCTTGTATATTGTGTGTCTGATCTTTGGGTTTTTGAGGTAATGTACTGGGCCTAATGAATCTAGGACTACATTCCATGTAAACTCCCTCCCCCTCAAACAAGTCAAAAATGTGGATTATCCAAAAATAAAATAAAAAATAAATCCTTTGGGATTTGGATCACACACTAGGCCCTCACTGTCAATCAGTAGCCTCTAGAGTATGGGGATGCGTGATTGAGGCCATGTAGCCAACTGATTTGGGGAACCATTTAGTGGCTCCCGGGTTGGTACTCTATAAAAATAATTTTCTTCCTAAGGTGCCGCTAACAATTAATTTTTTTAAATGTGAGTAATTTGGGAACTATGAAAAAATTTGACGAACCAAATAGTTATTGTGGAAAATCAATATTATCATCATCCAAATCAATGGGATTAGTGGAAATTCTATGCAATCAAAATAGATTAATTGGGTCATAAAAATGAAGTGGTGTCCACTAATCACCCATTCAAGAACTACAATTTCTTTATTTGATTATGGATCTACCAACTCCTTTATATCCAAAAAGTTATCTAATGGAATAAAATCACCACCCCAATGGATAGGTACTAAATTATCAGTGAAAAATATTTTCAATTATGATGATCAAATCCCATGTCTAAAACTATTCTTTGATAGAATTTTATGGGAATGTTCTTCTTGAAAATTTTATTATTCTACCTTTAGTTGAATCTGATTTTATTTTGGGCATGGATTGAATTTCTATACATAGATCCCATATTAATCATAGGGATTGGGAAGTCACATTTCATATCCTAAATAAAACCTTGACCATTTATCAATACTAGGATAATAATAATGTATTTATGGAAATTACTTATTTTATATGGGTCTTAATACCCAATCATGATAGGTTTTTTGCCTAAATGGTTTGGAAAAAATGAGTTTCCTTGAATTTTCCAAGATAGTAAGGTAGATATCTCATTAATAATTATATCTTGATTCATGACTATATTAATAATACCATTATCTATTCTCATCGATTAAAAGAATTAAAATATTGTGGGTGAAATTTATTTAAAGGGGGTGTTTGTAATAGAAAATCTAGGAGCTCCAATGATAGATGATTTTATAAAGTAGATTAAATGGGAGAAGAATAAAGAAAAACATGATGAACAAAAATTTCAGAAATTACAGTAATTGGGAGAAAAATTAAGATAAAGAAGAAGAATAATAAAATAAATAAAGAGATTTATATTTTTCTAGAATAATACCTATGTCCATAAAGACATAATAATTTTATGTCAGGGATTGAAATACATAGAATAATCTTAGAATATAGAAAACTTTGATTGAAATGAGATCATAAAGAAATATCATACTATAGAAAACTGTGTTTATAGAGTGATAAATCCGTATAGTTAGTCCTCTATGATATAGTGATGATGGTGTAAAGTCTATAGAGATACATCACCAATATCATAAAAGTATATTATACCTACATGACTATGTTGAAAAATTATCCACGCTATAGTACCATGTTTAAAATTTCTCTATTTCTATTGTATTATTTTTATCATCATCATTCATCTTTGTAATAGTTGGTCATCTCTACTATAATTTTAAAAACCCTTATTTTTATAGTTCATCCATTTAATATTTCTATAAGTATTTATAGATTTTCTTCTTTAGGGTTGGTGTTTTTTTGGGTTCCACAAGACCGCAGAATTAATATATCAAAATTTTATTAATATTAAATCATGTGTGAACATATTTTTTGAATTAATGTTTTTCCCATTTTTTGGAACCTTGGATGAAAATATAAGGTCATGGATGTTTTTGAAAAATGTTGTTTACCCTATGTGTGACATAATTCTGGTCAGTATTAGAGGTTTTATTAATATATTTGGTGTGTGTATTAAATGAATTAAAGGAGTAATTTATTTAATTTATTAAATGACAAATCTATATCTATTATTATTAAATATGTCTCTATAGTAAATCACCAGGGTTAGCCACATAACCATGGGAGGTTAGAGAGGAGGAGGAGATCCACAGTTGATGTTAACATACTTAGTATTTTAGATCAATGATGAACGATCATAGAGATCTATGGGAGAAATTAAGAACATATCATAATCTTCAGATACATCAACAAAAGACATGTTATTAACTAATGAAAGATCCATTCTTGAAGAATGACTCTTTATTTTGTGGAATTTCTCCCTTGTGTTCTTGATTTTGGAGCATGGATCTTATATCATATTAATTATTTTATTTTCATTCTTTACATAAACCAAGAATTTAATTATCACTCTTGAAGCTAATTTAAAATTTTCTTCTTGAACTTGATTTACATAGTTTATGGGTTTTATGTTTATGATATTTGGATGTAATTTCATCTACCAACAATAATCGCACCGTGTTATTGTTCCTCCCCAACCTTCGTTCTTTATGTTTTTCGTTATTGGATCCTAGGGTCAATAATTCAACATTTCTAGACTGGTTCAAGCATGATCAAACCCATGGAATAATTATTGATGTATGAATAGCCTAGGGATCAATGATTTATGGATGGGTCAAGGTGAATTTTCAGAATGTGGATGATGTTTCCATGGATAGAGACCCCAAATGGTGATATGAGGCACACTCGCATTTATTGGGTGGCCATAATACCAATTTTTGACCATTAAAGGCCAAAATTTTATGATCAGAGGTCCCTTCTTTTGATTCCAACAAATTTGGTTAGTCAAATGTGAGTTAAAATGGCGGTTTTGGTGAATTTAGAAAAACATGTAAAGAATAGCCTCACTATTTGTGAAAAACTTGACTAAACACCATGTAATTCAGAGGAAAACATGTCGTGTTTCTCATATTCTCAGAGAGTCTAGGGTTGAAACTTGAGTTAAATACCACACACCATGTCAACTATCCCATATAAAGTGTGATACTACCCAAGTTGTTATGTTGTGTTTCCAGAGAACATGGTTGGGATCCCGTGAGAACAAAAATGTTGTGTCACTATAGGTAAACAATTTTTTGAGGTACATGATAGGTCGATCCATGTCTAGGTAAGAGAACACCTACGTCATTGGGCAATGTCACATGCCTTGTCCCATGATGCACAAAACTTTTACTTTTCTAAGAACCTTCTACCTTGAGTATCTCCTTTAGGAATTGAATTTAGTTTAGTGAGTAGCCTATCCTAAGTATAATTTCATATAGGATGTGATTATTTAATTTTAATTACATTAGAGATATAAAATGAGGTGATACAAGATGTAAAAATCTTTTAGTGATGCTTTTACAATGATAGTGATCAGTCATGATCATCATAGAGATGTGAGGGATGGTACTTCCCTAGCTCACCAGGGCATAGGTTCACCCATATCTTATTTACTGGTATAGTCAATAATTCCCTACACTACAGAGGTCATATTCCCTCTATCTATAAAGTGTTACTCTACCATCAACGATCATTAGTGGGGTGTGGGATATTCACTAGAGATAGTGCCCTCTTGGATGAGGAGGGAAGAAGTGAGGAGCATACCCTCCACTATAATTTTTGTGAGGTTACACATAGTGATTGACATTAGAGATGAGACATTTAGAGTTATATATAGACTTGTCATCAACCTTATCTAGCTATGAATATTGATATTCCCCTCTTTTTTCGACTCAGGTTTTAGTATGAGAACATTTGATGTTGGGGTTATTACCCGTATTTGATTTATGGATTGATTTGACTATTTTATTCTATTACTACCCTCTTGGTTTTTGATGAATGCTCCTAAATATTATTATACCCACACTTATATGATATTTTCCCAAAAATTTCATGTATTAAACATATAATAGGAAGATCAACAATGAATTTAGTGGACCAAGTATCAATGGAACATAATAGTACATAGAGGTTATGACCATGTTTAGTGGTTGGTCTAATATTTTTTGAGTTAGGATCTCTTCAATATTTTCCCTTTTCAGTTGTTTTTTGGTTAAGACCTTGTTTTTTATCATGGTTGGGTGTTTATTTATCCCATTTTTATTTTACATTACCTTGTTTCAATTTTATATTTTTACTAGAGGTTGTCACATGAATTGTTTATTTTATTTAGATTTTAGATTTATTATATCATTTAATAGTTACATAGAGAAAAGTGTGTGCATTCATACATATACATTAGGATAAGGATTCCAAATTCACTCGGGTTTATTTTCATCCCTTGGCCTATTTAAGGTAGTCTTGGGTTGTTAGTCTTGACTTATTTCCATCCTTGGTTGGGCCTTGGTGGGACAGGTCATGATAGAGGGGTATAAAAGGAGGTTTATCCTAGGGTCAGTGTTTGGAGTTAAAAATGACATGAGGATTGGTTTGGAATCTTAGGGAAATAATGCTGAATCATCCTGAGTTTGGATATCGAGCCTAGGAACTCAGTGATAGGGAGGAAACCGATGTATACATACAGATAGACTCTAACTATTTTTTTTGACTTGAAATAATGAGGAATCGATTGTAGTGGAGCCAATGGTACATGAATCATATATGATTTTGTCTTATTAATTTCATGTCTCTCTTGATTCATCTCCCCAAATATTCTCATATAATAATGAAACGTCTTACTAATTTTCAAGATGTCTCAACGATGACATCAATATGGGGGTTTGATGAAGGTTCATGATAATGACTAGTTAAGTGATTAGGCCTTAGTATGTGGAAATGTTTTTAAGGTATTATTCTAAGAGAGAATAAAGAATTACTTCCACCTAATTAGAAATGAATGGATCCACCTCCATTGGTTCATGTGGATGATAGAAAATATACTGGGTTTCCAACAGCTCTCGTATTCAAGGAAAACAATGAACATAGTCTTGTAGAATTGTGTGAGTTGTATCCATAGAGACCACTTAGGTTGTGCAGTGAGATAAACCCTTAGAAAAAAAACTTATTGGATCCTAGCAATAATCAATGTTTTCTAGCTTGTACAGACCCTGACTAATCAATTGGTTACACTCACAACCCACACTCTTCAAAGAGAAGTAAGGTGTTGGTGGGGAATAATCACTCTGACCGATGATGAGGTGACACTATCATGGATAGGATTGGAGTGATTCTTATTTTATACAATTATTCCCCTTAGATATTACACTCTGTGTAGATCTAGGAGCTTCTTCAAATAGATTTTTCAGTTCTTGAGTACACATCTTAATGTACTGACCTCATACACTGATATCTAGATATAGTTAGAGATGGATAATTCTAGGTATAGAAGTTTGAACATGACCTATATAGAGACATTTGATATAGCATAATCTCTTTGCATATTACCAATTATACTAGAGTTCACGAGAGGGCCTTAGTGATAAACAGATTTTTAATAGAGGGGCATTGAGTAATTTGAGCTAATAGTGAACATCATGGGGATGATTTATCTGTAAAAACTAGCATGAATCAACCATTATGGTATCAGTACATAAGGTATAATAATTCCCAAAATCATATATTAGGATCTACAACATTGGGATCATGTAGAGGGTCCATTTATCCTAAATATGGATGATATTATGAATGATCTCGGCAAGATAACATGGCTCATGATTTCTCGAACTGCTGTATTGTAAATGGTGGAAAGATAATGGATGAACCTCAATGGAATAGGTAGTTTCATGTTTTATGATATCCCAATCATGGTAGGGTAATACCCTAGAGCAAAAGTACTGATGGATGGGTAGGTGAAGTCCCAAATTGAGGAGATGCATGTGGAGAATGACACTATGATCTACTCCCACCACCACCACCAAGTGGACCATGCTAGGCTTAAAGAGTTCACAATAGAGGGAATATTCAATTACAATATATGGAGTGATATGACCAGTTTTCACATGAGATGTTCTGAGGTTTGATCTATGTCATATCAACTTTATATATAGTAAAAGTAGACACAAGTATGAGCCATTCCTTTATCTCTATATCCATTATGCCAGAGAATGATATTACTTGGGATTACTTATCCCATAAAATTTTCCTAGAGGCTTCTACATGTAATGATTATTTTGTATCATACATATATCGATAGTGTGAGTTGGCACTTAGTGGAGATAGTTTCTTGTGGGACCTCTTGGCCACCACGATGAATCCATATGATGACATCTTGGGTATCAAATTGTTTTCTGCAGTGTGTTATTGGATAGATTGTCACATTTGTAGAGTTAGATACCTATAGGATTATGAGATGATTTTCTCCTTATTTAATGATAAGTACATCATAGAAGATCTAGTGGGGCTTACAAATAGGGAATATTCAACATATCACCCATCAGTTGGGAAGTTTTACCCTTGTTATAGTGGGATATTCAGGCATCTGGATTCTAGTGATATCAAAGGATTATATGGAAATATTATAGGAATATGTTTCAAGATCACCTATGAGGAGAAATATTTAATTCTAGAATGACTTTCACATCGATATTTCACCAATATCTTATAAAACATATCATATATCCCCTACCAAGCATAGAGAGTTGAGGGTGTAGTTGGAATACCTTCATGAGAAGGTTTTTATCAAACCTAGTGTTTCCCCCTATGAAGCTCCATTGTTGTTCATGAAAATGGTGGATGTGATCTTGATTGTTTTCATTAATTTCCATCTCTTGAACCAACTGATGATCAATAAAAATTACTACATTATTAGGATTGATGACATTTTTTACCAGTTGAAAAAATATGAGTTTGTTATTAAATATTGATCACAGGCTTGTCTACTATAATTTGATGGTTCATGATGATGATATTCTGAAGACAACATTCTAATTTCACTAAAATCCTTATGAGTTCCTAGTGATTCCTTTTAGTGTGATAAATTCCCCATCGATGTTCATGACACTTATGAACCAAATATTCTAGCCTTTATTGGAATGATTCATGGTTTATTTAGTCAAAGACATTATCATCTAATCTATGTATGAGGAGGAGAATAAATAGATTTGGAGTATGGTCCTTTTATCACCCTGATATTGTAAAACAACACTATGTTCGATAACATATATAACATGCAAACCTGAGCTTAAATGAACTATGGAATATTATTATATGTATAACTTAGTCGTTAAATTAGTGAGTATGAATTGGATTGAAATCATTATGATATATATATATATATATATTTGTTATAATAAATAAGAATTTATTGGTTAATTCATTATAAATAAGCACTTAATTTTTAGTAAAGTCATTTTATTCTTAAAAAATAATGTTTTTTAAAAAATAATTTTATTTCTTTTTGTGATAAAATATTATTATTAATTATAAGAAGTTTTATAGAATTTATATGATAAGATTAACTTTATATTTGAAATCATCATATTAACACCATCTTAGGGAAATGTTTCTATATTTTTCTAAAAAAATTCTTTTTCAATGAATAGTAAAAAATAATAATTTTTATAGAAAAAAGTATTTTAATTTCAAGTATTTACATAGAAAAAATATAATTTGCGTTAGATTTAAAATTCCATATTTTATTTTTGATTTAAAATAATTCAATTATGTTTTTTCTATTGATTTTTACTCTTGTATATTTTATAAATACATTTTTATAGTTACAAGTCATTTTTATGAAAAAAAACGTTTTTTCATTACATTTTTATTTTTTATATTAAATCAATTTGTACCACTTATATGAATTAAATAATTACAAATTTATTCTATATTTATAATCATGAGTTCAAAATTTGGTAAATAGGCCCCTTTTATATTTGGTTATTATTAATAGTAACAATACTAAATAATTTTCACCACAGTAAGAGTAAATTAGGTAAATAAGGTTAAAAAGAATATGGTAAGGGATACAACATGACCCTAAAACTTTATTTTATCCTATTGGATTAGTGTAATTCCTATATTTCCATCCAGATTTCAAAAATATATAAACCCGATTTTATATGTATTTGATTTTGACCTTTATAATATTTAAGTAAGAGATAAAGTAAAAATGTCACTTTATTACTTTAAATTTTTATAATATTTTTTTTGACAAAGATTAAAAAAACTTATGTTTTATTATAAATACTTCTTTTAATGATACATTATTTTATTTTATCACGGTATTTTTTTTAATTTTTGTGCATAAAATTATTTTCTAAAATTCTTATACAACACCAACAAGATATTTATTCAATTAGTAGAAAATAAAATAATTGATTTTAAAAATGTTAAAAGTAATATAATTTGAATGAATTATTGTGTACCAATAATTTTTTTATATAAAAATTATATATTTTATTGGTTTAAAGGGATTATATTTGAATTTAGCAGTTTTTATATTGTTTTCAAAGTCAAATTAAATCAAAAGTTCAAAAAAAGAAATTAATTTTATTTTTTAATAAAGAATATTTTATTAAATGATTTTAAATTTATAAAAATATAATATTTTGACAAGTGATTGGTATATGTAAAAATATAGAAATTATGGTCCATTTATGGAAACATTTTCATTTTATAGCAACTATATTCATCCCTAAAGAGTAAAAAAACATTCTTTTGGTAATTATCACAAAGGGTTAACAGAGGTTAAAAATAAGAGAAAGGATAAAAACTAATATAAAATTATTAAAATATTATTATATGTTATTATTTTAACCCATCCTCACCATATCTTCAAATTATATTAGATTTTTCCTTTTTCCATTAAACCTAGTTTATATAAATTTAATATTTTAAGTAATTCCAAGAGTGTATGTCCTCTCACTTATAAAAGGGTAAATTATCTCCTATCATTCACACTAAAAAAATTTTGGTTCATCTAATACCTAAACGAATACCATCTAAAAATATATCCCCATTTTAAAGATGTATTGGTTTGGTAAGAATAAAATATTTGGAGGGTTTAAGGTGTAAAGAAAATAAAGTTGTCTATAGAAGAGGCATAGTCTTTAAATAAATGTTTTAGTATTATTTATTCTTATACCTCCTTCAATTAGTATTCAATAATGTTGAAATTATAGAATAAATATCTTAAGTATTATTATATTTAATTATGTTAATTTAACCCCTACATCCATCTACTATAGCATAAAATGGGAAACAAAATTGACGTTCATGTGTGTGACAGATTATCTCCTCTCAAACCATTGTAATTTTGTTTCCACTGTTTCCTCTCATAGATATTTATAATGATGGATTTAATAAATATATATATTATTTATGATATTATTATAATTATGTAAAGGTTAATTATTATGTACCTTTATTACTTTTCATCTATAAAAAATAAAAACAATGTTCATCCATACGTATGACCAACCGGCTCTATGAAAAGTGAAATTCATTTTCTCTCTTCCTTTCATGTATGAATATATATATATAAGGAATATATATTATGTTAATATAATGGTTAAAATTATTTAGATTATTTAACTATGATCAATGCATAAGGACCAAGACTAGTGAACCAAAACATGTATAAAAACAAAGCTGTTATCACCCAAAACATTGATTTTGATTAAAAAGTTCAATAAAATAGTGGAAATATGTTGGATGTAAATAATATATTATATGATATATATGGTTATGGTTATATAATAAATTTATAATATATCTATATTTATTATACATTATTTTGTAACACATATAGAGAAATACAAGACTTAATGCACAGGTTCTCTCTAAATCACCCTTTTTGTTCTCATTATGGCCATTTTCTCTATGACTCTATTTCTATCTAAATTTTATGTTATATATTGATTAAAAATTATGTATATATTTACCTTTATAATATAACTATCTCATTATCCTATAATTTTATGGGTTAATAAATTCCATTAATTCCTTTATCAAACTACTTCTATAAAATGAAACCTGATTAAGGGGAATTTTCTATTCCTTAATCATTTTATGTAACACTAATTTAATGTTTAAATTCCAAAATGAACACATTATATTGATAAATTTTATTATTTACTTAGATATGAACATCCATAATATTTAATTCTTTATTCTATTTGGAATATATACAAAAAATTCATTGATTATGATATAAGGTAAAATTATGCATCCCATTTCATTCCATGGGTAATTATTATGATTATTATTTATAAATGATTTTAATTTGCAACACACATAATCCTCATCATGTTATGATGGGTGTTCCCAAATAGTTATCCAATTAATTGGGTAATTTTTTTTCTCATGAGACGTTATGTATGGGATTATGGAGTAAAACTAATCTATGATGGGACTCTCTCCACCATATGATGTTTTCTTTCCAGTTATCATTGAAATATGTTGATGTGATGTTTTGTGTTAATACCACATTTCATTTGTTTCCATGATCTTATAATTCCGTACTATTTATTTTATGTTACCTTGTTATTACTCATGATCGTTACCTTTTATGATATCATGTTATACCTTTCACCCAAATGCTTTGCTTCCTTGTCATTTTTTCCCTTACTGGGATTTTTAGATCACCTATTTTGTCTTTGTAATCCACAGGTTATCCCATGATGTTTTAGAATATGAAATTTATTTTTTCTTTATTATATATATTGAAATAAATACCTTTTATTTTCAGGTTTATGTTTTATGTACCTCTTCTTCCAAAGACACTAGTCCTTTCGACCCTTATTTTGTATTTAATGGATATTTATGTTAGAAATAATGTAATAATATGTGGAAGAAGGTTTGGGTTTCTATAGATGGTATATGAGGAAAGGTATAGTTATTTTTGGGGATTAAGATTAGCATAATTTAGTGAGAACCCTTCGGGGTAATTCTATGTATAGAAAGTTATCCTGTAATTTTGGTAAGGTATAAAGTATGTGGTTTATATAAAATTACATATTTGTTTAGATAATGTAAGTGGATGTGTCTCTAGAATAGTTTTACCTAGGGGTAATAACTCTGAAAAATCTTTATTAGGTATTAACTCAGTCGTCACCTAGTGCATGATAAATATGTCTTGTTACACACCTGGTTTGACACTCTCAGGGAATTTTCTTTAAAAAATCACAAGCTCATTACGAATCATTATAAAGGACTTGAATATATTTTTACGTTATAAAATTTACCATAGATAACCTAGATTGAAACCTAGAGTCTCATAAGTTATGATATACTTATCATTTATAAATTTTTCCTTATAATTTTATAAGTTCCCCACTTGTATATTTATTAGTTAAAGTATTCCCACCTTTTTTTATTTTTTAGTTAATGGAGAGAAATATTAGAAACTATGCCAACAAAAAATGTGATAGGAAGTTCCATGATTTACCTAATGATATACCTAAAATTATAGGAGTTGGATTTGGGGACTTCATAGTAGTACTAACTCATATGACTTATTCTATATATAGTAACTTTAATCATGTAGAACACCCTCCTCCTATTAATGAACAAGTCGCAATCGAGTTTTTATACGAGAGATCCCTCACAAATGTAGTAGATCTTATGCTCTCCTCATCATGGGATAATTTATTTACTCTCTTGAGATTATATTATATGTCCTGCAATGCTTAAAAAAAGAGAAAATTGTGCAAATTTTTTATCACATTGAGGGGGAAGTAGATAAGTGGTATAAATTTATCAAGAACATAAAGTCTAAAGAAGTTATTGATTCCATGGAATGAGAATAATTCAAGAAGATATTTTTTAATACATATTTTCTCTGAACTCTCCATCTAAAAATGGATTGGGAGTACCATAGACTGAAGAAAAAGGAACATGAGTATATCATAGGGTAAGAGTCAAACATTACAAGGATTTCATGGTATGCATTTAGATTTTCCATCAATGCTGAAATTAATGCGTAACACTTATTTAGTTTATTAAAGAAAAGTATATGAAAATATTTTGTGATTTGAGACTTTGAAACCTAATAAGAGATTGTTTGTTGTGCCCTAATGGTTGAGATGGATATTTGAGACTCTTGTTGTTATCATGTTGTTAGAGATAAAAAGAGTAAAATGGAGATTTCTTTTGGAGGATCAAAAGATAAATCACATGGAGTAATGAGATCCCAACATCACATGTTTCAAAAGTGTAGGAATAAGTAACCCAAAAACTATTATAAGGGAACCAAGAGATGCTTCAAGGGTAGAAGATATGGGAATCATACTAATCAATATTGAAAAGGAAAAAATAATGCAAATTATCAAATATAGGAAAATAAGGATAAGATTAACACTCAGCCTATGGTAAAACATTTCAACTATAGGAAACATTGGCATTATACAATCCAATTCCATTATCCAAGGGTTTTTAGACACAATCAATGAAACAAATCTCAAATACCTAGAGTGTAAGGAATGTAATATTCTATCACAACTTCTATGGTGAATTATGATTACATTTTATTGACGTGGACACTATTTATTCATTCAATAATATAGAAAATACTTTTTATTACAGTTCTACACATTCTTTCATATCATGTAAATTTAGAAGAACTATTAAAAAACCACTTAAAAACATGGGGGTTTCTATCTATGAGAAAAAATAAACAAAAAAAATATTTCATCCAAGTATTTAACTCCTCCCAATCAATGTTTGTGGAATAAATATTAAAAAAATATCATCTTACTTACTTTAGTGGAGTTTGATGCTATATTGTGCTTAGATTGACTACCCTTATATAAAGCCAACATAAACTCTTGGGGGGGGGGGGTAACCCTTCTCATCCCAATTAATCCTTTGATTTTGTATAAGTACAGGGAGGAGGATGAATATCCCTTGGAATATTCTACTCAAGTGTGTATATTGTTGCCTTATAATATGTCATATCTAGCTCAACTAGTTGTGGAAAAGGATAGAATCAATCTGGAAGACATGCCCATTGTGAGGGATTATACAAATGTATTACTTGAAGATATCCATGGACTTCCTATGAATTGAGAGGTTGTGTTCTGTATCAAAATTATACCTGGATATTTGATCATATCCATGAATCCTTATAGAATGGAGACCTTTGAGTTAGAATAAATAGAAATGTAGTTTCAAGAGAATTTGGAAAAGGATTTTATATGCTCAAGTGCTTCACTATTGGGTGTGTTGGTCCTATTAGTTAAGAATTTGGGTGGGTTAATACACATTTATATGTGTTATTGCAAGATCAATAAAATCATGATAGTGAATAAGTATCCCCTGCCACAGATATATGAATTGTTTGATCAAATATATGGGCCGCAATATTTCCCTAAGGTGGACCTTTGGTTGAGATATCACCAATTAAAGGTGATTAAGGATTATATTCCCAAAGTGGACTTTAAAACAAGGTATGGACACTATGAGTTCATAGTGATTCCATTCAGACTCACTAAATCTCCAACAATCCTTATGGACTTAATGAATACAGTCCTTAAAGATAACCTCAACAAATTTGTGGTAGTACTTATAAATTATATTTTGATATACTTTAAAATCAAGGAGCATGAGAGGAGTTTGAATAATATTCTAAAAACTTTGTTAAATGAGAATATATAGGAAAATTACCATAAATGTGACTTATGGATGAAGGAAATATCACTCTTGGGTCATGTTATCAATAGAAAATAGAGATCTATGGACCCATATAGGATAAATAAAATAGAGGAGTGTCCTAGACCAAAATATATACTAGAGATACAGAATTTATGTGGACTAGATGAGTATTACCAATGATTTTTCAAAAACATATCATGATGGTGAAACCTGCTAACCAAGATGATTCGAATTGGGTAATGATTTTCCAGGTTGATGAATGTGAAGAGAGTTTCAAGGAATTGAAAAAGAGGATTATTACTACCCAACACATGATCTGGATTTGGTTTAAGTGATCTTTATGTTGAAAATATGTAGAATTATCTCTATGGGGAGAATTTTAAAATATATATAGATCATTAGTATATATTCACATAGAACAATATCAATATGTTCTAATGAATATGGTTAGAGATGATCATGGACTATGACTACTTAATCCACAACCATCAAGAGAAATAAAATGAATTGGAATATTCCATAAGTAGAAAACATCATGTCAAATTAACAATTATGAGAATTGAGAAAGATCTAATATTCTTAGACTTTCAAAAGATGGACATGATAATCATAAAGGAAGGAAATTTATCATTTTTTTCTAAAATGATTTCTCATCCATATGTTATAAAGAATATAAATGATGCTCAAAGAGATGATATGGAAATATAAAATAAGGTTGAATTTATAAGAAAATATATATTCTTCGAGTTCAAAATTAATGAAGAAGGAGTTGTAAGATTAGTGTCATGATTATTAGTACCATCAAACCTTGAGTTAAAAAAGGAATTTTGGAATGATGCACATATCTCAACCTTATCCATCATCCCACGGAGCAAGAAGATGTATCAAGATCTATAAGAGAACTTTTTATGGGACTATATATGAATAATGAGATCATATATTATAAATAAAAGTGTTTGGTATATCAACAAGTGATGTATGAAAGTAAAAAAGTACATGGGTATGATGAAACCATTACCCATACCGACATGAAAATGGGAAAACACCACGATGGGATTTTCACTGGTATTTTGAAGACCTCAAGAGTAAATAATGATATATAGGTTATAGTGTATCCTCTTACAAATACTTATTATATCATTTCTATATATATGAAATCCTAATAAATAAACATGAAGAGATATACATCAGAGAGGTTGTTCGGATTCATGGAACACCACTATCGATTGTATATAATTGAAATATTAGAGTTACCTCCAAGTATGAGAAGATTATTAAAAATGATGTGAATACTAGGTTGAAAATAAGTACATATTATCACCTCCAAACTGATGTAAAATATGAGAAAACTATCCAAAAACTAGAAGACATGTTGAGATCATGCTTGATGGAATTCAAAAGAGGATGAGATCCACATATTCCCCTGGTTGAGATCTCATACAATAATAGATTTCACTTAAGCATGCAAATGAATACTTATGAAACCCTTTATGGGAAGTGATGCAGAACACTAGTGTGTTGGAATGAATTTTGTGAACACAAAATGTTGGGACCTATAATGGTTATGGAAATTATAGAAAAGTTCAACACCATTCAGAAGCACATCCTGACTACTTATAGATTAAAAAATAACATTGCTAACAATCATCGATAGGTCATGGAGTTTGAGGTTTTAGATGAAGTGTTTCTCCACATGTTTATATGGAAGGGAGTCATAGAATTTTGAAAGAAGGGAAAGATAAATCTAATCTACATTAGACCCTTTGATATTCTCGATATCATTAGAGCTGTAGTCTATTGACTAACTGTCACACCCATATTTTAAATTCCAGGCTTTTTTGGAAGTCCTCTTTTGGTTCTTAGCTTTCTCTTGGTTTCTGGGTGTTCCAAGTTTATAATATTGGTTCCTCTTATGTTATTGATATATGACCTTAGCCTTTTGGGGTTTTGTGTGGTACTTGGACTCCTCTTTCTTCAAAGGGATGGTATGAGGTTGAGGTAGTTTGGAGTTGGATTTGTGACACTCCGAGTGGCACCACTTGTGGGGTATATTGTTAAGGTGGTTTGTACCCATCAGTTGGATGAGTTTTAAGGTGAAAAGGTGGTATTAGTTTGGGTATTATTTCACCCTATCCTTGGAATATTTCTACCCCTTGAATCCCCCTAATCCACCCTTGTATTTAGAGAAAAATATCATGTTTTGGGTGGACAGAACATGCCGTATGGTTTGTTAAACTGTGCAGCCAAACTGTGCAGCCCTATCCAGCCCATTATTTTTTTTGTAATTCCCATTTTCCCTTCCAGAATAAACCCAAATCCACCCATTTCTTCCCCATTTTGTGCCCTACCTCTATGTACAGCCTCCAAGGTCCCTCACCCTCCCTTGGAACTCAATGTTTTAAGGTATATTTGATGGGGGAAACCTCAAAGTCATGCAAGTAAGTCCTTAACTTTTTGATTTATTCCCTTTCCATAGGTTTTCTTTCACCCTTTCATGATGTTATAAAATTTCCAGAAGATAGGGTTAGAATTTAGTGTTTTTTTTGAGTTTCTTGGTCTAATCCTATACTTTTAGGTTTCTTTTCACTTCCATAAGGTGCAGCGGTGGTGCAGTTGAATTTTTGCACCAATATTTGAGGGTTTTAACAATTTCTGTAGCTGATTCCATGTGTAAGAAATTATTTATGAGTTATATTGATTAATTTCTTAATTTATTGGGTTCCTAATATGTTTTTCATGCATTGAAAACCATTTTTGGAAGCATTAGTTAAGCATTTAGTATTAAAGTTACATTTTTGCTTGAAGTTGTGTATTTTTTCAAATGTAACTCACTTAATATCATTTTTGGTAGTTTTATAAAATATGAAAGTTATTTTTTAGTTGTTTAAAGGGGCTGAATTTTTTTTATAGGTAATGATAAAGTGTTATTTTAGCCTCAAGAGGGGTTTTTTAAATGGGTTTTATGTGAAAAACCTTGTTATACTTCTTGAAAGTGTTTTAAGAAAATTGTAAATGGGTTATTGAGTTACACAAAGTGTAAAAAGAATTTTTATGTACTGTTTGGGTGGTTTTATGTTTTTAAAATGGCACACTTTGTTGTGAAAGGGATGTTATGTGATGTTTACAATCTTGGAAACGTTTTACAAAATTACTTAAAGGATTTAACAAATTGTGAATGATATATGAAACATGCTGCGGGCTGTTTTGGTGAGTTTGTTCACTTAAGATGGGTTTTTAGAAGGTAAGGTGTGATTTAAGATGTCAAACATTTTAAAAATGTTTTATGAATTTCTTAAATGTTTTATCAAATTGCAAGAAACTTGTGAACCACGTTTATGGGCCGTTTTGTGTGAGTATGATGTGAAAAATGATTTTTTCTTATGAAATGAGTTTTATATGACATCTATGTGGGATGTTTGGTGAAAATGTGACTTAGAAGCAGTATTTTCATGTGAAAATTATATTTAATGTCTTTTGAAACTCGTTTGATCACAAGAGGGAAAACTCGGGTATCTAGGTGGGTGGACGTATACTAGTATGCTAGTGATCCCGGTGGGGTTTGGCCTCAGTTTCACATAGAAAGTTTTATGATGAAAACACTAAATAAATTATGATGATGATGGTGATGATTTTGGGGAACTACTAGGTTATTTTTATTCTGCCTACTAGTGGCTCATGTGCACGAGAACAAATATTGTGATAATTACTTTCACCAAGATACAAGGTACTTGGGACCCACAACGAGCTAGTGCCTAGGGGTTATTTCCTGTTGTATTGTGATCATTAGATACTTTATGATTACCATATTATTATGGTATGTTTAGATGGAAAATTCAGTATCTTTTTTATTTTATTTTAAAAGTGTTTATTTTTTAAAGTATCCAATTTGAAAACTGTTTTTATTTAAAGTTGCATCTCATTAAAATTATTATTAGCATTTCCTTTTTATGAAAACTTGAAAGATTTTCGTCTTTGAATGTTTATCACATGTAATCTCTTAGTGTTGGTATTCTACTAGGATTTGTATCACACCCTAATTACACATTTGTGTGTAAGTAGACTTGTTTATTTTTGCAGCAGTCTAGGGTACATCTTTTTCTTCCAATGGTTTAGTTTTTTAGCAGTCCTTCCTGATGCAGTTTTGTGGGGATGGCTTGAGGGAGGTTCCTCTTGACATAAGGATGGTTATTGGGCTTTCCTTTTGGGGTTTCTTAAATTTTTATAGACATTTATAATTGTTTTAAATTATGTAATTCAATTATGATTTTTTTTTCAAAAGATGTTTTGTTTTGAAAAACTGAGATTTGTTAAATTGGATTTGTTTGTTGTTTTATGTTTATAACCTCAGGTAAATCATTCCCAAATTTCATTTTATGATACATGGACACTTTTTACAACCCATGGGAATTGGGAATGCCCTTTGGGCCTTGGCACAGACTGTGTGAGGTTCCAGTTTTGATGGCAACCAAATTCGGTTTGTGATAAAATGGTATCAATGGAGGTTCATTCCGTTTTGGGTCACGTTATTTAGAGAATAGTCTGGATAGTCTGGAGCTAGGATTTTTGGGAATTGAAATTCGGGTTATGGGTAGTGTTCCTAGTTATCACATCTCATTATGGGGTTCAAGTCGCTAGGGAAAGTTGGGATTTACCTGAGTCCTTTGGTTTTCTTGGTTTGATGATGATTAGAGGAAATGAAAAGAGAGTTTGGTTAGTGGTCTCATTGAGCGTGCATGGCCTGGAAATCCATGTGGAGATAGGGATATTTTACTATAGCACTCTCTATGATGGTGAATTAATTGTCATATAGAATCAAACCGTATGTCTAATTCACCCACCAAAACTAGTTTCCCCTCGCATTTTCTTGTCGCCTTTAGTTTTGAAATCTTGGAAGTTCAGTTTTAAAGAAAAAATGACATGGTTTTAAAAAGAGTAAAGTTTTTGTGAAATGATTTTATAATAAGGAGGGATGGGTTTGATTTTTGAAATGGTGGAACTAAATTTTCATAATTTTTTTGAAATGGAAAATGGTGTGGTTCCACCCCTTTTAAAAGCATGAAATCATGTTAAAGTTGGTTTTGAAAAACTGTTTCCAATAGAGTTATCTAAACTATTGAAAGGTATCATAATGGGATAAGATGTTTTGAAATTGATGTTAATATCTTGAAAGTGAGTATTCATTTGAATGGTTTTTCCTTTCTAAAGTGTTTTATAAGATATAAATTGGGTTTGATTTCATGGTTAGTGGTCTTGAGAAAAAAGGAAGTATTGGTTGACTATTTTTGTTTTGAAGAGTGGAAGGATTTTTTGTTTTGACCATTGGAATTTCCATGAGTGACCACATGCATGGGGTTACATGGGATGGTGTATGGTTAATGTCATGACTGTATGAGTGTCATAGATGGATATGAGGAGGGTTCCTGGTGTGGCATGAAAACATGCATGTGTGAGGCCCATGGGGTACCATTGGTGGATACGCTAACTGTTGAACTGTTTATTTTCAAAGAGATGATTTTAAAGGAAAACATGATGTGTTGATGAATGGTATGGGATGGTGTGACATATGTTTTTTTGTAAATGTTGTCGGTGTGGGATGTTTTGAGTCCAAGAACCCCTCTTGTTTGAATGGTGTTTTGGGTTTGGGTTTCTTTGGTAAGTTGGGTTAAAGGGATGGTTAGTGGTTTCTTCTGAGAAATGTTCCGAGAAAATTTACGGTGGTTTCCCTCATGTGTTTGGTTCTATTTTGTGGCACGCTTTGACCAATGGATTATCTTGGTTGGGTCCTTGGGTTCTCTCGTTGGATATGGTATGCCCCCATTAAGGGTTAGTGCACAACTAAAATGCATCCCAGGTTGTTTCTCCATTGGAAGATCTTCCAGTTGATCAATATAAGGAATCTTTTTCTCAATATTTGTAAATTGATTCTACACCCTTTCCTTTATTGGTTTTTTGGATCCTATTGTAGTGAAAAAGTGATCGTTGAAGGTTGAAGGAGAACTTAGTTTCTTAATTTACTTGATTCGTCAAATGTGATAGTATTCTATGGTGCTTAGTGTGGATGGTGTATAAGAGGACCTCTAGGTCCTTCATAGTCTATTTGAAGAAAGGGTTGCTGTTAAACCCCCAGTGTGGGAAACCTAGTCATGAGAGGCTGTTATGGGCACTTTTTAGAATTGTGTGATATTTGGGGACATCACATAAGGTACCTCTCCATGTATTGTTTCTATCAGTTGCAATGGTCATGTTAGGTGATGCCTTGTGATGTCATGTGCTCATCTGACTATAAACGTAAAGTTGTACCATATTTTGTAACTCTTTTTTTGTAATAATTGTGTCTCCATTAGAGATATCTTGACATACTTTGTTTAAAGGAATGTGTTTCTATATATCCTTTCCTCTTTCCATTTCTAATCTAATGAAACAAGGGGTAATGTGTGTGTGCCTTCTACGAACTTTTTTCAGTGAAATGTCGCGTTAGGGTAAAGTGTGTTTTGGAGTGTGTTATGTCTGGGTAAACTCATCAGGGATTGCGGTGTAGATTTTTGTAGAATCAGAAGAAGAATTTACATTTGGGGGGTTTCCAAAAATTAATAGTGAGATAGAATATGCTTCAATCATTTGAGCTCGAGCCATAGGTCTCAGGGTGAAGCTGTTGCATAGTCAATGTAAATCCCTAGGTCATTCATACCCTCATACATGGTCATATTCTCAGTATGACAGATGGAAAAAGTTTAAACCTTTAGTGTCTTAATCTTACTTTTTTTGTTCCCGTTTGGTGGAAAGAGGTGGGAGGACCTCATGTACATGTTATTACCTAATTTAATTCCTTCCCCATTTTTTTACATTTAGTTTTTTGAGAAAATTTTGAAATTTAGGTTAGGAAGATTAAAGCACACAGTTTGCGCATGGTTAGTAGTAACCATGTTCCAACCTAGGAAACCATGTGATAAGATACATTAGCTACTTCATGGTCACCACATGTCCATTCCCCTTGGTCTATGTAACCATGTGAAGTTTCCCCTTTGGATAGAATGTTACTGATGGTTAGCGCATGATTTACCAAATTGTGCAGACTAACCATGCAGCTATGCCGACTTTCTAAATTTTGGGGTCTTTCTGTGTCGACCCATACTATTCAGTTAAGATGGTTAGTTCTAATGGTGGGGAGACCCACTATGAGTTTTATGTATGTTATTTTGGAAAGGTCTAATAGAAGTATAAACCTTGTACCAGGGAGTCCGTTCGGGCCTCCCTATCTTACTGTACTGATTCTGTCTCGGGAGAAATTTGTGTTGTCTCTTTTGGTGGGGATCCCATTTGTGTCTCCTCATACAAGTGGATTAGATCTTTCCATGGTCTTGTCTTTGGGGTATTTGGTATTATTATGAGCTATCTAACTCCCAACATATTCCCTGGGTAAATGTTGGGATTGGAGATTTCCCAATGGTTTAGTTAAAGCAAGGTAAATGTACCCTTGGTCAATGTTGTTCTTTATTTGGGTAAACTACTTGAGACTCATTCAGATAGTGTTTGAGGATTTTTTGGGGGATAAAGTCTAAATGTGATTGATTGTTTTAGGAAAGTGTTTTATGTTTTGGTTTGTAGAGTATTCATTATTTAATTGATCACTGGAGGTGTTTTTGGCCTTTGGGGGCGAAGCTTAGCAAATGAGTACACCATAGTTTATCAGTTCGGTTCAGTTATTGATTTTGGCCTGGAAGTGGCTTTCCAAGTGAATAAATCTTTATTGTGGGAAGAATTTTCACACCCAAATTTTAAATTCCATTCTTTGTTTGAATCCCTATTTTGGTTCTCATATTTCTCTTGATTTATGGGTGTTCCAAGTTTAAAATTTTGGTTCCTCTTGTGTTATTGATCTATAAAACTAGTCTTGGGGGTCTTTTTTGGTACTTGGGCTCCTATATTTTCAAAGGGATGTTATTATGTTGAGGTGTTTTGGAGTTTTATTTGTAACACTCCTAGTGGAACCACTTGTGGGGTATTTTTTTGAGGTGGTTTATACCCATGAGTTGGATGAGTTTTCAGGTTAAAGGGTTGTATTTTTTGGGTATTATTTTCCCTTATCTTTGGCATATCTCTATCCCTTTAATATCCATAGGAATCCATTGAATTTAGAGAATAATATCATGTTTTTTGGTGGCCAAAACAGGCCACATGGTTTGGCCGCATGGTTTGTCCACACGGTTTGTTAAACCCTACAACCAAACCGTGCAACCTTGTCTATCTCATTAAAAATAGTTTTTAATTCCCATATTTCCCTTCTGTAATAAACCCAAATCTGACCATTTATTCCCCATTTAGTTCCCTACCTCCATAGGTAGATTCCAAGGTCTCCCACCCTCCCTTGAAACTCAATTTTGAAGGGTGATTTGATGGGGGAGACTTCAAAGCCATGGAAGTCAGTCTTCCTATCTTTTCTTTCTTCCCTTTCCTTAGGGTTTCTTTCTACCTTTCATGAAGTTCTAAAATTAATATAATCTAGGGTTCATACCTCAGTTTTTTCTTTGAGTTTCATGGTCTAATCTTGAAGTTTTAAGTTTCTTTTCACTTCCTTGAGGCGTGGTAGTGGTGTGGTTGATGTTTCTTACCAAGATTTGAGGTTTTTGATACTTTTAGTAGTATATTCCATGTGTATGACATTATTGATGAGTTATCTTGCTTGATTTATTAATTTATAAGGTTCCTAATATGTTTTTTGTGGTGTGAAAACCATTTTTGGTAGCATTAGTTAAACATTTAGTATTAAAGTTACGTTTTTTCTTGATGTTGTGTATTTTTTCCAATGTAACTCATGAGATATCATTTGTGGTGGTTTTATAAAATATGAAAGTGATTTTTTGTTTGTTTAAAGGGGATGAAAATTCTAGTTAGGTAACTATTTAGTGTAATTTTGGCCTCAATAGATGGTTTTTGGATGTGTTTTATGTGAAAAAACTTGTTATACTTCTTGAAAGTGTTTTATGAAAATCGTAAATGGGTTATTGAGTTACACAATGTGTGAAAATGAAGTTTATATACTATTTGGGTGGGTGCATGTTTTTAAAATGGTCCACTTTTTTGTGAAATGGTTGTTATGTAATTTTTACCATCTTAGAAACTTTTTAAAAAATTTCTTAAAGGATTTATCGAATTGTGAAAGATATATGAAACATGTTGCGAGCCGTTTTGGTGAGAGTGTTCACTTAAGATGGGTTTTTGAAAGGTAAGGTGTGATTTTAAATGTCAAGAATTTTTAGAATGTTTTATGAATTGCCGAAATGTTTTATCAAATTCCAATAAAGGTGTGAAACACGTTTGTGGGTTTTTGTGTGTGTGAATATGATGTAAAAAACGAATTTTTCTTATAAAAGGAGTTTTATGTGACATGTACGTGGGTTGTTTGGTGAACGTATGAATTGGAAGTGGTATTTTCATGTGCAAATTATATTTCATGGCTAGTGGAACCTGTTTAAGACTAAGAAGGAAAACTTTGTATCTAGTTGGGTGGATGTGTACTAGTATACAAGTGATCCCATGGGGTTTGGCCTTAGTTTTACGTGGAAATTTTGACGAAGAAAACACTAACTAAACTATGACGATGATGATGATGTTAGGGAAACACTAGGTTATGGGTATTCTTCATACTAGTGGATTGTGTGCATGATAAAGGATATTGTGATTGTTACTTTCACTAAGATACGAGGTACTTGGGACCCACAACGAGCTAGTTCCTAGGGGTTATTTAACATTGCTTGCACTCATTAGATACTTTATGATTACCGTCAGTATACAATATTTTTGGATGGAAAATTATGTAGCTTTAGAATGCTATTTTAAATGTGTTTATTCTTTAAGGTATCCCATTTGAGAACTATTCCTATTTAACGTTTCATCTCTTTAAAATTATTATTAATATTTCATGTTTATGAAAAATTGCAAGATTTTAATATTTGAATGTTTATCACATGGAATCTCTTAGTGGTGGTATCCTACTAGGCCTTGGATCACACCCTACTTATGTAATGCCCCGACCCTAGTTACCCAGAGTCGGTGCATTATTACATAACATTGGCATGATCATGAGAAAGATCAAGTCTCGAAAGACCGATTAGTTTAGTAGCCTTGGAATAACTAGATACATCCATAAATTTTTACATTACATCATAAAAAAAACATCTTGTCTTCATATCCCCTCATACTATCCCTGCAGGTCATTCATAAATTACTTCTTCATAATCCTGGAAAAAAAAATAAAACATTGAAAGGGGTGAGCTCGGATGCTCAGTAAGGATAACATTATAGCAGAAGCTTTCATAAATAAGCATAAACACTTAAGGCAATTTATAACTAAAACAAAAGCCTTTGAAACATGAACTTCAGCATAAAATGGCAAAGGTAAAATGAAATAATGCCATTTACTTACTCACATGGATATTCTACTAGTCAAATGATCACATGCAATATCAATAACCACTTTCATAATGATGGAATGCATAATGCCAGACTATCATAACCACATAGCCAAGGCCTCGTGCCAAGACTACAAATAAGATTTTGCCAAGGCCTTGTGCCAAGACACTAGTTTGTCTCATGAGACCTACCGATGCATCGAGGAGCTATAGCGGGCTCCACCCGTCACTTATTAAGTCCAATACATTCCTCATATGAATAGGTTTAAGCATAAAATAAACATTCGTATTAAAACTAGCATACGAAATGTCAATACTTTAACCACAAACCATGAATGGTATAAAAATAGAACATCCACAGTCAAATATAATTCATTTGATACAATATGGAAGATTGTATTGTATCACATTAACCTCAATCATGAATAATGAAGGATGTTGACATAGATGAAAATAATCATCAAAACTATTTTAGAGAAATATCCCCCTTTTCTTGAAAACATTTAAAAGTCACACTATTTGTCAAGAAGCCATTTAAAAATAGATTTTTGAATCAAAGTGTCCCATACCACTTTGAAAACTTTTAAAAGGATTTTTAATTTCTAAACTTTAATGTCCATATAAATAAATCCTTAAAACCATTTTTAAAACATGGACATTAATGAGAAAGATTTAGATGAATAAGTCTTTAAAACATTTAAAAATGGTATTTTAGTTATAGATTCTAACCAAAAGAGAGACACTTGAATGAAAATAATTGAGGTAATCAAAACTTTGTAATATCATGAGAATAAAGGGAATTCATGATATACTATGTCAAAGTACATTATATACACCACATAAAAGTGATTTGGTGTATATCAACAAAGAAGTCTCAATGGAATGTAAGTTGAGATGAAATCTCTCATAAAGGCCATATCCTTAGGTTAAGGATAAATCAACAACATAATTATGTGTGAAAAATATAAATACACTAAATATGATTGGATATTCAGTGTAAAACAATCAAAGTATATTCACACATATTCCTGTAAAAACAACACCAACGAATTGGATGTTTAACTCAACAAATGGTGAAAGAGTTAAAATTACTCTTATCAAATTCATATCAATGACTTGAGAATTTTAAATGGAGTGATTAGTGGGGCATATTTTGGACGAGCCAAGTGGCTTGAGAGGTGTGAGGAATGAGTAGAAGTGGTCTCCTTTTATAAGGGAGAGGAGGGGCTCTTTAGGAAAGAGTGAAAGTATTACTTTATAATATAATTATATTCGGTTTATAATGGTCCAAAAATCATTGAGGTCGAAGATAAGATAACTCATATTCTAAATAACATCAACCAATAATAATTGGACAGGTTTTAGATAATATGTTAATCATTATAATCTTATTTATTTAAATGATTTATTAATGAGGTAAACATTGCATCATTATTGTGTCATTAATAATTTAAATTATTTGATGTCTAAAAATTATAAATAAAATATCATTAAGTATGAAATCTTTATAGATTTTAATGAATATTTATAATCGAAAATCCAACATGTATAACCCTATGTAAAAAATTGTTCTTTTAAAAGATGTAAGCTTATGCCATTTTTGTATTCATTTTAACTTAATTAAAATAAAGTGTCATTATCACTTACAAGTGGATCAATGGGGTCCCAAAATTGACCCAAAGATGCCCATGGTCGACCATGTATCAACCAATAGGGTTAAGACACGTTTTAGGGTAATTTAGTATTATTATAATATTGTTTTTTAACCCTTATTTACCGGATTTACCCTTAACCATGGTAAATAAAATATTTACCGCAGTAATTATTCAAAATGTCTAAAAATAAAAGTTACCTATTTACACAATTTGAACATCCTGATTCCAAATATGGAATCCATTTTTCTAAATTCAAAACACAGAAGTGGCAGAAATTAATTTAAAATTAATTCCCGCTGTCAAAACAAAAAGCGTGTTTTTAAGAGATAATAACTATCAAAAGATTGACATTTGTTTATGTTCGGTTTAATTGTAAAATTATGTCCAATGACCAAAATTATATTAAATGGTAAAAATATATTCTAAATATACTTTAGAACCACTCAAATTCATAATTTATCACTATTAATTATTTTGATTAAAAAAGTTGTTTTTAATTAAAATTTAGTAATTTTTACTATTCATCAAAATATGAAAGTTATCCGAAAAGTACCAAAATTTCACCTTAGGCTAAATTTGATATTCCTAATCCAAAAATGAAGTCCATTTTGTAATATAAAATATATATAATTTCAAAAAATTAAGTATTACTATTCATAACGGCTAGTTTGATCGGTTGTGGTGTGTGTTAAAACTCGAAGTTGCGTACAACACACGCTACTGTTTTATTCAAAGGAAAGCGTACCGTGGAAGCTTGGGATGTTTTATTTTAAATTTTTTGATGTCCCCATTTAGTCAAAAAGTTTAAAATATTTTATTTAAAAAGGGTTCACTATTAAAAGTTGGTAAAACTACAATACTGAAGATGAATTTGTTCTTACATTATGTCTAAGAAACTCATAATATGGATTCTAAAATTATAAGGATTATATAAAGTTTAAAATTTAGTTAATACTATTCATAACCTTTTTGAACGGCTTGTTTGGTAAGTCATGGTGCGCTTGAACTCGGTGTTGCGTGTAGTGCAAGTTATTGAATTATTTTGAAGAAATAACACACTATGAAATCTTGGGGTGTTACATTCTCCCCTCCTTCAATAAATTGAGTCCTCGCAATTTGAAATTGTTCTTAGAAAATAAAAGGTTGAAAATAGAAAATATATTTGTGGGAAAACCCACATCGGAAATTGGTTTACTAAAATTTAGTCTTAATATAAGGAAAAGAGAAATGAAAGGGTCACCACCAAATTATGATCTCGATTAGGAGAACATTGGTGGCAATTAGAGACATATAATTGGAGGAAAAACGTAAATATTTATATGTAGTGGTTGAGGTCATCAATCACATACAAGTATAAAATTGAGGTCCTTAAACTCATCAATCTATGATGATTTGAAGTACCATCGGTTCAACAAAATATAGGGTATTGGGATCACACATTTTTGACATCTCAAAATATCTTAGTTGAAATCCCACATCGAAAAATGAATTAATGAGGCCTCTATTTAAAATAAAGAGTGGAAAGTTTGAAGATTACCGAAAATAACACATACTAGGGTTCCATGTAGGAAAATATGGATATGGAGGAGAAATCTAACCATCAATTATCTGATGGAGAGTGGTAGAGAACATGGCTATGAAAAGGCCAACAATCCCAATGCCATAAATTAGTGATGATTTATGGTACCATCTAGGACAACATTTTTTTTTAAAGTTACATTACATAAGGAAGAGGAATTCATTTATGATATTGACTAAGAACATTATGAGATATACTTAAATTTTAAGTAGATTTTCATTCTTTAATAAATTTCCACCACTAACTCAATTTTTTTAAACGATGAGTATTCAAGAAGACTTGGTCACACTGGAAGAGCTAGAATAAACTTTTATAGAATCACATGATCCATGCAGGATAAACCATATATTTACATTTTATTTGAAGATTAATCAAAACCAAAATGGTTAGTGAATGATCTAATGATCCCCCAAAAGGATATTCATTGAGATAAATATGCACTAATCTTAATTTCTAAAATTAAACCAACAATACCCCAAAGTTAAATAGATACCATTCAATAACCAATTGTCCTTAAAATCCTTTAATATAATCCAAACTAAAATTGAAACCCAAAACATAGAAGAATTTGATTATGTAGTCTCCCATGTTACATTGTATCTCCAAATGACATCAAATACTCTTAAAGTCACATATTTAAAAGTAATTAACATCATCACATATTCTCTGTTATAGGTTAATCATTTCCATAAATAACCCAAATCACTATAAATCAACAATAAAAATGTAGATAAAAATCCACCATTACTCTACAAATGAAACCTCATTGTATTCTATTTTCCTTGGGCATATAGTGTTCCTAACAAAACGAACATCTTCCAAAATAACATTTATCACTTAATCACCAAATCATTTTCCTATACCAAGGGTATTCATTTGATAAGACATAAGAACCCAAATCATCTTATTATTGATCAATAAAATCATTTAACAAAAAAAAATAGTCATATTAACCCGGGACTTCACGTAGTCCAGTGGTAGGCGATAAATCCCAATCGCACTTTGGTTGTGGGTTCGATTCCCACAGCTTTGTCCGACGCGACGGGTTGTCACACGGTCTACGTGTTGTCCTTTTTCAAAAACTATATTCTATAATATTACCAAAATGAGATAAATTTTTCAAAATAACATAATTTAACCACAAATGTTATATCATACTTTGCATTTTCATCCCAAATTATAATAATTTATCATTTTCTCAAACCCCAATGATCATATAAAACCAAATGGTTATTTATACCTATATCCACAAGAGAAGAGACAATTATTCCTCAAATATCATTCTCACATGGAAAACTGAGGGGTTACAAATACAAGAGAAAATTATTCCAAAGTAAACCCATCAACAAGGAGTGCTAATACTTTTTAAATTTTTCTCCAACCATTTATTTCCACATAGCTTCTTCTTTGAGCAAGAAAATATCCTATAAAATAGGACATTCACTCGGGTAATGGCCAGGTCCCCTACATTTACGGCAAATGACTGTAAATGGACTCTTGGGACCATTTTTATCTTCTTCCATAGTACTCTTCATTTTTCTTCGGCAATTCTTCACTTTATGTCCTTCCTTCCCGCACGTAAAACATTTTGTTGTCCCATTGAGACACTTTCCTGGGTGTCTCTTTCCACAATTCCTGCATGATGAAAATTGAGGTTTCTTTTCTCCATGGTCTCCATTGCTGGAGATCTTATCATTTATCACCTTTCTCTTCCTTGTTGAGTTTGGGAGTTGGTTAATATATATGTTGTTGATCATATTTTTGGAAAACTGATTTGGCATAAAGACGATATCTTTTACGCCTATCAACATTCCATTTTGTTGCTCATTTCCACCATCGTTCCCACCTTGTACATCATTCTCAAAGTCACTATGACTTCCTTGGAATCCAGCCATTGACTAAAACCAGAAAGCATTGTGTGAGTAATAGTAGTCATAAAATCATTTAGAGATTAAAATGTCACCATATTCTCAATTTGAAACATATTAGGATTAACCAAGGTCATTTACTCTCATCTTATGTATATATTACTTAAATCGGTTTGTAAAGAAAATGTAAATTATCCTAAGCATATCCCCCGGGAGTGTCGTAACCAAGAGTGCAGCAAGGCCCGTTGTCGTGCACCAGTTCCCGTTCGAGTCTAGCTCAAAGCGGTGTTTTTGGGTTTTACCCCTAGGTACATCTATGCCAGAGCCGCCTCTACCTGCTCGTATCCAGACAGGGATGTATCGCTCGGAAAACTCACAAAATCTTTACAATACCAAAATTCTAGGAAGTTCTTTTATACTAATCCTCAAAGTTCATCTTTGGTCTATGTGCTCTAATCAGAGTTTATCTAAATCTAGCTACCAAGGTTTGTACTAAACTTCCTCTGATACCAACTGTAACGCCCCGACCCTAGTTACCCAGAGTCGGTGCATTATTACATAACATTGGCATGATCATGAGAAAGATCAAGTCTCGAAAGACCGATTAGTTTAGTAGCCTTGGAATAACTAGATACATCCATAAATTTTTACATTACATCATAAAAAAAACATCTTGTCTTCATATCCCCTCATACTATCCCTGCAGGTCATTCATAAATTACTTCTTCATAATCCTGGAAAAAAAAATAAAACATTGAAAGGGGTGAGCTCGGATGCTCAGTAAGGATAACATTATAGCAGAAGCTTTCATAAATAAGCATAAACACTTAAGGCAATTTATAACTAAAACAAAAGCCTTTGAAACATGAACTTCAGCATAAAATGGCAAAGGTAAAATGAAATAATGCCATTTACTTACTCACATGGATATTCTACTAGTCGAATGATCACATGCAATATCAATAACCACTTTCATAATGATGGAATGCATAATGCCAGACTATCATAACCACATAGCCAAGGCCTCGTGCCAAGACTACAAATAAGATTTTGCCAAGGCCTTGTGCCAAGACACTAGTTTGTCTCATGAGACCTACCGATGCATCGAGGAGCTATAGCGGGCTCCACCCGTCACTTATTAAGTCCAATGCATTCCTCCTATGAATAGGTTTAAGCATAAAATAAACATTCGTATTAAAACTAGCATACGAAATGTCAATACTTTAACCACAAACCATGAATGGTATAAAAATAGAACATCCACAGTCAAATATAATTCATTTGATACAATATGGAAGATTGTATTGTATCACATTAACCTCAATCATGAATAATGAAGGATGTTGACATAGATGAAAATAATCATCAAAACTATTTTAGAGAAATATCCCCCTTTTCTTGAAAACATTTAAAAGTCACACTATTTGTCAAGAAGCCATTTAAAAATAGATTTTTGAATCAAAGTGTCCCATACCACTTTGAAAACTTTTAAAAGGATTTTTAATTTCTAAACTTTAATGTCCATATAAATAAATCCTTAAAACCATTTTTAAAACATGGACATTAATGAGAAAGATTTAGATGAATAAGTCCTTAAAACATTTAAAAATGGTATTTTAGTTAGAGATTCTAACCAAAAGAGAGACACTTGAATGAAAATAATTGAGGTAATCAAAACTTTGTAATATCATGAGAATAAAGGGAATTCATGATATACTATGTCAAAGTACATTATATACACCACATAAAAGTGATTTGGTGTATATCAACAAAGAAGTCTCAATGGAATGTAAGTTGAGATGAAATCTCTCATAAAGGCCATATCCTTAGGTTAAGGATAAATCAACAACATAATTATGTGTGAAAAATATAAATACACTAAATATGATTGGATATTAAGTGTAAAACAATCAAAGTATATTCACACATATTCCTGTAAAAACAACACCAACGAATTGGATGTTTAACTCAACAAATGGTGAAAGAGTTAAAATTACTCTTATCAAATTCATATCAATGACTTGAGAATTTTAAATGGAGTGATTATGTGTATCAAAAGTATATCCACAGGAAGGGGAGTGGAAATTATGACATAATCAAATGAATAGTGATTCCACACATAATCTTGGTGTAATATAATCAATGAAATATGCGTAAAGCCAAATGAGTGGAAATTGAAATCTCAAATTCCCTTATTGATTAGGTAACTTAAGAAACAAACACCCATGAAAGAAATATCATACCATTATGATGTAAATACCCATAAAATAAAGTATATTACACAATGAATACAATCATGGGTAGTACACATACACCACATGCAATAATTAAGTGGTGATCAATGGAATTCTCACGGAATTAAAAGTGAGACAAGAAACCCCTTACCACGTTAATCAACTGAGTCGCATGGCCAAAAGTTAATAACCACCAAATTATTTACAGAATAACATTAATATAAAGTGAATAATGATAATATATATCAAATGTAAGTACACAATACACCACTTTCAATAATTTAGTAGCGAACAATGGAAATCTCACGGAATTGAAAGTGAGATAAGAGAATCCCTTACTTTGTACTTTTTCCTTGGTCGATGGTAGGTTTACCTCCTGTATAATGGTGAAATAATTGTTATTGAATAATACAAGAATCAGTTACTTTAATATGATATCATATATGATCTTTTAACATTGATTTGTTAATAATATCTTAGAATTATCGTCATTTCAGGTGTTAACGGGTTCATTTTACTTTACATTCTTTGTTATGTGAGCCATATTCGTTATTAATGGGATGTATATTATTCATATCCAGAATGGTATCAAGTCCTTAAACATCATTTTTAAATCATAAAATGATAATTATACTTGAATGGATACGATGGACAATGAATCTCATCGCGTTCGTGGAGACGGTAGTCCGTACGTACGCACGAATGCTACTTCCATTTAATTTTTATTTTAAAAGAATCGAATCCAAATGATACATAGGTATATTACTATTCCAGTAAAATATAATATTTTATATATGTTACTTAAGTTCATTAACACCATCCTTTATACGTTCCATGTGTGGTATGAACGAGTCATATCATTTTAAGGGGGCGGTAGTCCGCACTTCCTCAAATGAAATTATCGTATGTATATACAACATGAAACGAATAATTGTATGAAATAAAATGGAATTACAGAAGCTTATATATAAAATATATATCATTAATATCATATTTAATTACAGTTCCATCCTAATGGCCACCATGAGAGGCGGTAAGATGTATTTGAACAATCATCGTTTCGTGACGCGTTAGTTTGCCATCCACAGAAACATTATGTTCATCATCCATTAGATGGAGTTGTGTGAATGTGTAGTTTGAATCCTTCTTATAACAACATCCTAGTATATTGTGGATACTGGTGTTGTTACAAAATAAAGGAAATAAAAAGAGTTTGGGGGTTGGAGAAGCAAAATAATTGAAAATAATTTAAGAGAAAATGTTACCTTTAATTTAGGTAACTCACTTTGGTTGGAACCAAAGGACTTCTTGAAATGCTTTCTTCCTAAGGGGAAGCTTCAAGGAGGAGGAGAGGGATGTGGGGAGCTTAGTGGGGCATATTTTGGACGAGCCAAGTGGCTTGAGAGGTGTGAGGAATGAGTAGAAGTGGTCTCCTTTTATAAGGGAGAGGAGGGGCTCTTTAGGAAAGAGTGAAAGTATTACTTTATAATATAATTATATTCGGTTTATAATGGTCCAAAAATCATTGAGGTCGAAGATAAGATAACTCATATTCTAAATAACATCAACCAATAATAATTGGACAGGTTTTAGATAATATGTTAATCATTATAATCTTATTTATTTAAATGATTTATTAATGAGGTAAACATTGCATCATTATTGTGTCATTAATAATTTAAATTATTTGATGTCTAAAAATTATAAATAAAATATCATTAAGTATGAAATCTTTTTAGATTTCTAATGAATATTTATAATCGAAAATCCAACATGTATAACCCTATGTAAAAAATTGTTCTTTTAAAAGATGTAAGCTTATGCCATTTTTGTATTCATTTTAACTTAATTAAAATAAAGTGTCATTATCACTTACAAGTGGATCAATGGGGTCCCAAAATTGACCCAAATATGCCCATGGTCGACCATGTATCAACCAATAGGGTTAAGACACGTTTTAGGGTAATTTAGTATTATTATAATATTATTTTTTAACCCTTATTTACCGGATTTACCCTTAACCATGGTAAATAAAATATTTACCGCAGTAATTATTCAAAATGTCTAAAAATAAAAGTTACCTATTTACACAATTTGAACATCCTGATTCCAAATATGGAATCCATTTTTCTAAATTCAAAACACAGAAGTGGCAGAAATTAATTTAAAATTAATTCCCGCTGTCAAAACAAAAAGCGTGTTTTTAAGAGATAATAACTATCAAAAGATTGACATTTGTTTATGTTCGGTTTAATTGTAAAATTATGTCCAATGACCAAAATTATATTAAATGGTAAAAATATATTCTAAATATACTTTATAACCACTCAAATTCATAATTTATCACTATTAATTATTTTGATTAAAAAAGTTGTTTTTAATTAAAATTTAGTAATTTTTACTATTCATCAAAATATGAAAGTTATCCGAAAAGTACCAAAATTTCACCTTAGGCTAAATTTGATATTCCTAATCCAAAAATGAAGTCCATTTTGAAATATAAAATATATATAATTTCAAAAAATTAAGTATTACTATTCATAACGGCTAGTTTGATCGGTTGTGGTGTGTGTTAAAACTCGAAGTTGCGTACAACACACGCTACTGTTTTATTCAAAGGAAAGCGTACCGTGGAAGCTTGGGATGTTTTATTTTAAATTTTTTGATGTCCCCATTTAGTCAAAAAGTTTAAAATATTTTATTTAAAAAGGGTTCACTATTAAAAGTTGGTAAAACTACAATACTGAAGATGAATTTGTTCTTACATTATGTCTAAGAAACTCATAATATGGATTCTAAAATTATAAGGATTATATAAAGTTTAAAATTTAGTTAATACTATTCATAACCTTTTTGAACGGCTTGTTTGGTAAGTCATGGTGCGCTTGAACTCGGTGTTGCGTGTAGTGAAAGTTATTGAATTATTTTGAAGAAATAACACACTATGAAATCTTGGGGTGTTACAACTTAGAACTTTGGGTGTAAGTAGACTTGGTAATTTTTGTCGTAGGTTTGGGTAAGAATTTTTGTGCAAATGGTTTGAGTTTTTAGTGGTCCATCGTGATGAAGTGTTTTGGAGATGGCTTGAGGGAAGTGCCTATTTCCATGAGAATGGTTCTTGGGTTGTCCATTTAGGCTTTCTTCATTTTCTATAGTCTTTGAGAATTGTTTTAAATTATGTAATTCAAATCTGAATATTTTTGAAAAAGATGGTTTGTTTTGAAAAATCCAGATTTGTTGTATTGGATTTGTTTGTTGTTTTATGTTTATAACCTTGGGTAAAGCGTTCCCAAATTTAATTTTATGATACCCGGTTAGTTGTTCTAGCTCATGGGGATCGGGAATGCCCTACGGGCCTTGTCTCAGACCTTGTTGGGTGCCGGTTTTGATGGAAACTAGATTTGGATAGTGACCAAATGGTATCAATGGGGGTTCGTTCCCTTTGGGTCATGTTATTTGGGGAAGAGTTTGGATAGTCTCGAGCTAATAATGTAGGGACTTGAAATTCCGGTTATGGGTAGTGTGCCTAGCTAGCACACCTCGTGATGGGATTTCAGTCTCTAGGGGTAGTCAGGATTTGTCTGATTCCTTTGGTTTTCTTGTTTTGATGATGATTAGGGGAAATGAAAAGAGAGTTGGGTTAATGGTCTCAGTGAGCTCGTAGGGACCGGAAATCCATGTGGAGCCAGGGATATTTACCTAGAACACTCATTGTTATGGTGAAGTGATTTTAATATGGTTTCCAACTATATGTCTAGGTCACCCAAAAAAACTAGTTTCCCCTTTCATTTTCTTGTGTCCTTTAGTTTTGAAATCCTGGAAGTTCAGTTTTAAAGAAAAAATGACATTGTTTTAAGAAGAGTAAATTTTTTGTGAAATGATTTTATAATAAATAAGGATGGGTTTGATTTTTAAAATGGTGGAACCAAATTTTCAGAATTGTTTTGAAATAGAAAATGGTGTGTTTACAACTCTTTTGAAAGAAAGAAATTATGATAAAGTTGGTTATAAAAAAGTGTTTCTAATAGAGTTATCTAAACTATTGAAAGGTGATTTAATGGGATGAGATGTTTTGAAATTGATCTAAATATCTTTAAAGTGATTTTTCATTTAAATAATTGTTCCTTTATAATTTTTTTTATAACATGTAAATTGGGTTTGATTTTGTGGTTAGTGATCTTGAGAAAAATGAAGTACTTGTCGACTGTTTTGGTTTTGAAAAGTGGAAAGAATTTTTGTCTTAACCTATATTATTTCCATGAGCGAACACATGCATGGGGTTACATAGGATGGTTTATGGTTAATTTCATGACTAAATGAGTGTCATGGATGGATATTAGAAGGGTGATCGATGTGGCATGGAAACATGTATGTGTGGGCCCATGGGGTACCATTGGTGGATATGCTAACCGCTAAACTGTTTATTTTCAAAGAGATAATTTTAAAGGAAAAATGATGTCTTGATAACTGGTTTGGGATGGTGTGTCTTATTTGTTTTTTGGAAATGTTTTAATTGTGGGATGTTTTGAGTATAATAACCCCTCTTGTTTGAATGGTGTTTTGGGTTTGTGTTTCCTTGGGAAGTTGGGTTGAAGGGCTGGTTAGTGTTCTCTTCTGAGAAATGTTTGAGGAAGCCTTTACAGTGGTTCCTCTAATGTGTTTGGTTAGTTTTTTGTGGCATGTTTTGGCCAATGTACTATCTTGGTTGGGTCCTTGGGTTCTCTTGTTGGATAAGGTATTCCCCCATTAAGGGTTAATGCACAACTGAAGTGCATCACATGTTTCGCTGTTTTTTTCTCGAGCTTTGTAAATTGAGTCTACACCCTTTCCTTTCTTGGTTTTTTGGATCCTCTTGTAGCACAAGAGTGCTCATGGAAGGTTGAAAGATACCTTAGTTTCTTAATTTTTCTAATTTATCAAATTTGAAAGTAGTATGTGTGTGTTAGTGTGTATGGTGTCTAAGAGGGCCTCTGGGTCCTTCGTAGTCTCTTCAAATTAGGGGTTCATGTTAAACCACCAGTGTGGAAAATCAGGTCATGAGAGGTTTTTATAGAAACTTTTTGGAATTGTGTGATATTTGGGGATGTTTCATAAGGTCCCTCTCTTTTTATTGTTTCTATTAGTCGCAATGGTCATGTTTGGTGATGCCTTGTGACGTCATGTGCTTGTCTGACTGTAAAGGTGAAGTTGTGAAATCTGTTGTGAGTCTTTGTTTTTTCAGAAGTGTGTCTCCTTTTGAGAGATATTGACATCCTTTGTCTAGAGGAAGGCGATTCTATATATCCTTTCCTCTTTATATTTCTCATCCAAATAAACAGGGGGGTAATGTGTGTGTGTATTCTAAGAACATGATTTAGTGAAATGTCGGGTTATAGTAAATTGAATTTTGGAGTTTTTTATGTATTGGTAAACCCATAAGGGATTGCAGTGTAGTTGTTTATTGCATCGGAAGAAGAAGTTCCGTTTGGGGGGTTTCCAAAAACTAACTGTGAGGCTGAATATGCTTCAATCATTTGATCTCCATCCATTAGTCTTGGAGTGATGCTAGTGCGTAGTCAAGGGAAATCCCAGAGTTATTCAAACCCTTGTACAAATTCCTATGCTTAGTGTAAAATATGGGAATAGTTTAAACCTTTTTTGTCATAATCTTGCGTTTTTGTTCCCGTTTGGTGGAAATAGGTGGGAGGACCTCATGTCCATGTTATCACCCAATTTTATTTCTTCCCCCTATGGTTTCTATTGAGTTTGTGGGAAATTTTTTGAAATTTGGGTTGGGAAGAATAAAGCGCACCGTTCGTAGTAACCCTGTGCCATCCTTGGAAACCGTGTGATAAGAGATAGTTACTAGCGCACAGTCACCGCATGGAAATGCACCATGTACAATGTAACCATGTGATGTTTCCCCTTTGGAAGGAATTCTCCACATGGTTGGCGCACGGTTTCCCAAACTATGCGGACTAATCATGCGGTTGTGCCATCTTTTTAAAATTTAGGGTCTTTCTGTGTTGGCCTATTCTGATCAGTTAATATTGTTAGTTCTTATGATGGGAATACCCACTTGAGTTTTATGTAAGTTTTTTGAAAATTTCTAATGGAATTATACCCCTTTTACTAATGATTCGGTTCGGGCCTCCCCTATTAGTGTCTTGATTCTATCTTGGGAAAAATCTAAGTTATCTGTTATAGTGGGGATCCCATTTGTGTCTCCTCGTACTAGTGACTCATATTTTTCATTGGTGTTGTATTACTTGTTGGTAGTCTTGTTCAGAGCTATCTAACAACCAACATATTCCTTGGGTAAATGTTTGGATTGGAGAGTGCCCAACAGTTTAATTAAAGCAAGGTAATTGTAACCTTGTTGGATGTTGTTGTTCATTTGGGTAAACTGCTTTAGTCTAGTTCGGATAGTGTTTGAGGAGTTTTATTTTAGGATAAAGTCTTAATGTGATTTATTGTTTTAGTAAAGTGGTTTACGTTTTGGTTTGCGAGAGTATTCCTTCTTTAATTGATCACGGGAGGTGTTTTGGGCTTTGGGGGCGAAGCTTGGAAAAGGAGTACATCTTGGTTTATCGGTTCAGTTTGGTTTTTTATTTTTGCATTACTGTGTCTTTCCAAGGGAGGAAAGCATTATGGTGGGGAGAATTTTCACATTCTAATTTTAAATTCCATGCTTTGTTTGAAGTCCTCTTTTGGTTCTTATCTTTCTATTGGTTTTCGGGTGTTCCGGGTTTAAAATTTTGGTGCCTCTTGTGTTATTGATCTATAAACTAAGTCTTGGGGGTATATTGTGGTACTTGGACTCCTCATTTTTCCAAAGTATGGTATGAGTTTGAGGTGGTTTGTAGTTGGATTTGTGACACTCCTAGTTGCACAACTTGTGGGGTATGTTGCGGTGGTGGTTTGTAACCATTATTTGGATGGGTTTTAAGGTGAAATGGTGGTCCTTTTGGGTATTATATCCCCTGTCCTTGGCCTATGTACCCCCATTAAATCCCACCTAGGAATACCATGAATTTGGATGAAAATATCATGTTTTTGGGTGTCCAGAACATACTGCACAGTTTGTTAAACCATCCGGCCAAACCGTGCAGCGTTGCCCAACTCATTAAAAACATTTTGTAATTATCATTTTCCCTTCCGGAATAAACTCAAATCTACCCATTTATCCCCATTTCATTCCCTACATCCATGGACAACCTCCAAAGTCTCTCACCCTCCCTTGGAACTCATTTTAGATGGGATATTTGATGGGGGAAACATCAAAATCATGAAAGTAAGTCATTATCTGTTTGATTTCTTTCCTTCCCTTAGGATTTATTTCATCCTTTCATGAAGTTCTAAAATATATAGAAGCTAGGGTTTGTACCTAGGGTTTGTATTTGAGTTTCTTGGTATAATATTGAGGTTTTAGGTTTCTTTTCACTTCCTTGAGGTGAGACGGTAGTGCAGTTGATGTTTCACACCAAGAGTTTTGGGTTTCAACACTTTTAGTAGCTGATTCCATGTGTAAGAAATTATTGATGAGTTAGATTTCCTAATTTACTAATTTATTAGGTTCTTAATATGTTGTGGGTGGTTAGAAAAACATTTTTTGTAGTATTTGTTAAGCATTTAGTATTAAAGATACATTTTTCCTTGAAGTTGTGTTTTTTTCAAATTTAACTCATGTGATATCTTTTTTGGTAGTTTTATAAAATATGAAAGTGATTTTTTAGTGGTTGAAAGGTTATTCCAATTCTGGTTAGGTAATGATTTAGTGAAATTTTGTCCTCAATAGGGGGTTTTTGAATGGGATTTATGTGAAAAACCTTGTTATACTTCTTGAAAGTGTTTTATGAAAATTGTAAATGGGTTATTAAGTTTCAAAAAGTGTGCAAAGGATGTTTATGTGCTGTTGGGTTGGGTGTATGTTTTTAAAATTGTCCACTTTGTTGTAAAATTGATGTTATGTGATGTTTACTATCATAGAAATGTTTTAAAAAATTTATTAATGGATTTATTGAATTGTTAAAGATATATGAAACATGTTGTGGGATGTTTTGGTGAGTGTGTTCACTTAAGATGGGGTTTTGAAAGGTAAGGTGTGATTTAAGATGTCAAAAAAATTTATAATTCTTTATGAATTATTGAAATGTTTTATCAAATTTCAAGAATGGTGTGAATCAGGTTTGTGGGATTTTTTGTGTGAGTATGATGTGAAAATTTTATTTTTCTTGTGAAAGGAGTCTTATGTTACATTTATGTGGGCTCTTTGGTGAACGTTTGACTTGGAAGTGGTTTTTGTATGTGGAAATTATATTTCATGGCTTGTGGAACTTGTTTGAGAACTAAGGGAAAACCTAGGTATCTAAGTGGGTGGATGTGTACTAGTATGCTAGTTATCCCATGGGGTTTGGCCTCAATTTCATGTATCAAGTTTTATGATGAAAACACAAACTAAACTGTGATGGTGATGATGATGATGATGGGGAACCACTATGTTATGGGTATGCTTCCTACAAGTGGCTCGTGTTCACGAGAACGAATATTCTGATGGTTACTTTCACCAAGATACGAGGTACCCAAGACCCACAATGAGATATTGCCTAGGGGTTATTTATCATTGCTTCTGCTCATTAGATACTTTATGGTTACTATCAGCATACTGTATGCTTGGATGGAAAATTCAGTAGCTTTGGAATTCTATTTTAAAAGTGTTAATTCTTTAAAGTATCACATTTGAAAAGTATTTTTATTTAAAGTTGCATCAATTTAAAGTTATTATTAGCATTTAATGTTTAGGAAACCATTCAAGGTTTTTTTCTTCGACTGTTTATCACATGAAATCTCTTAGTGGTGGTATCCTACTGGGATTTGGATCACACCCTACTTACACTTTTGGGTGTAAGTAGATTTGGTTATTTTTTGTTGTAGGTTTGGGTACAAATTTCTGTGCTAATGGTTCGGGTTTTTAGTGGTCCTTCGTGATGAAGTGTTGTGGAGATGGCTTGAGGGAGGTGCCTCCTTCCATGAGGATGGTTCTTGGGATGTCCATTTAGGGTTTCTTCATTTGTTATAATCTTTGATAATTGTTTTAAATTTTGTAATTCAATTCTGATTTTTTTGCAAAATATGGTTTGTTATGAAAAATCCAGATTTGTTATATTTGATGTGTTTGTTGTTTTATGTTTATAAACTCAATTAAATCATTACCAAATTTCATTTTATGATACCCAGGAAGTTGTGCCAGCCCCTGGAGATCGGAAAAACCATTATAGACTTGTTGTAGACCATTTCTAGTGCCAGTTTTGATGACAATGAGATTCGGTTCATGACACTAACACTCACATCAACCCTATCTCTTGTAAAAAACATATTCCCAACATCCCTCTTAAGGAAGTGCATATATAATTACTCACACGTACTAAATTTAGAGGTGGTGTAGCTGAAATATGATCTCTCTTGTAAGGATAATTTGATAAAGATATTATACTACAAAGACAATGTTCTACGCAATAAGACTACTCACATAGTAAAAGTGCTAAAATAAAACCATTAATATGAAGGGAAAATATGGTAATTATATGAATCCTAGAGGTATAATTACCCTAACCTATTTTTAACATAGTGTGTAATATAATATGTTTAGGGTGAATATAATAAGGTAGAAAAAATGTAACACAACAAGATTTTAAAAGAATACTATGTTTAAAATCATATAAAAAACCTTCTTAAACATTGTCTTATTATTATATAATAATCATAGAGAAACAAAAGAAATAATTGGGGGGTGAAAGTGGTGAACACCAAGTGAATCCCCCTTAACAATCATCATGAACTATTTTTGAAGGGAGCCAATGCAAAAGTAAGAAATACTAGGTTCAATGGGATCTCCCAATATTTCCAAAGAATCAGGTATAATGTTTCCTTCTCCCCATATGTGATTCACCTTGGTACCTTGATTAATGAGAGTCCTTATGTTCTAAATCTGATATGACAAACCATAAGTGAAGTAGGACCTCCCTTGAATTAGGCTAACCAGGACTTTGTAGTCTGATCCCACTTCAACAATATCGATATAAAAGAACCTAGACCACTAGATCCTGCTTAACATGGATATTTCTTCATCTTCCATGATATTTCTAGGTCCATAATAGTAGTGGAAAACGAAAATGACAGATCCTCAATTATCTATCACCAAACACCCTCCTTTCATAACACTTGAGATACAAGATCCATTGAAATTTATATTGAGGCCAACCCTTGGAAGATTGTATCTTCCCCACATCACATGATTAGATGTAACACTTCTGTTAACCAATAGTGTTCTTGTAATTGGGAATATCAATGAAACAAATTCACTTATTTTGGAAAGGATATCTCATAGTTAACTCACAATGTATTTTAGATGGATTTTCATAAGGCGTTGTAAGTTAATTTTTCATTCTATTTCTTTTTTTGGACACCCAAATGGTCTAGTATTCCACTGAAAAAACTATTCTGCAAGCCTTATGTTCCACAAAGATGTGATCCACTCCCCAAAACTAGGATTTCAAAGCTTCTTTCATTGAGTTTCCCTACACAATAATCCCCATTTAGTGTTTGAGGAATTTCCAAAAGTGAGTGTCCCATTCACTTTGAAAGAAAAGGTTTCATACCATTTCACTACTCAGGGATTTACAACACCAACACCATGATACCAAACATACTCCCTTCTTCTATATACTTCCATCTTTGGGAATTTTGCAATTCCCCAGACTCTATACCAAAAAAATTATCTTTTATAGTATTTATTTAAGCCATAGTTTAGTAGCCCCAACATCTGATCCACTACTAGTATTCACCATGTCTCGAAAAAACCTGCTACTGAATTGTCCGGAAATAAATTCAGTGAAAACACACTTATCAGTTTACACGTTCATGCAGACACTATTGAAAATGGACATATTTTGATCACTTATAATTTCCTTGATAATTTTTTTAAACAATACGGCTTCCCTAAACCTAATATCATGGACTGGACACCCCATAAAATAAAGCATCCCACCACAATAGTTGTTTTTCTAGAAGTTTAACTCACCATGACCTATCACCCATCTTTCTTTCTCACTCAAAGTCTCCAAGTGGTCAACCATGACTTTTTATAGCCCCTTCATTTTTCTCAAATTATTATACCACTCAATCTAATCCTTACCATGTCTTTTTATCAGGAAATCATCCCAAACAATGATACCTTCAATGATCTCCCATTCTAGTTTTGAGTGCATGGCGTGCATGGTTTTTGTTACATTTTGAATATTAATCCCTCCTTTCTCTATGGGCCTCTCTAGTTTCTTCCAAGATTCCTAGTGACACTGGCCATTATTATTTGCATACCAAATGAAAATTTTCATGATTTTATCCATTATATCAATCAAACCCTTTGAAACATAGAACATATAACACATGCATTGGAATTGAAGCATGTACACTATTAATTAATGTAATACAGCCTCCAAAAGAAATTAACCAGTTTTCCATTTGAAAATAAATCTCTTAATCTTGTTAATGATTCCTTAAAAGATAACATTTTTTATTATCCAATCTGAAATTTGAGCTCCTAGATACTCCATAGGGAAGTATTTCCGCTGCATACCATGTTTACTTAGGATTCTCCGATTGTGCCTTTATGAAGATTTTTTTAGAAATGTAGACATTTCTCTTCACTTGGTTGATTCTTTGACTAATTTTGGATCCATACACTTTCATGTTCTATCTCATTTAATTGATAGATTTTAACCTACCATTCATAAACAACATGATGTCATCTGCACACATGATATGACAGATGATACTCTCCCATAATTTGTTTTTATATGGAAGAACGAAACCCTCATCTAGGATATTTTTTATCCTAATAGAGAGAGAGAGTCTTGAGAAAGAATAAATAAACTTGGGGATATATGGTCACTCTATCTTAGAATCCCTATAGTCTTGAAGAATCCCAAACATTTCCCCATAATGGATAAGGTGATCCAAGGGGTGGAGTAACATTGAAAAATAAGATCGCATTCTCCTTATGAGAATCTAAATTTTCTCATGACTTTGATGATGAAACCCCACTCGGTCCTTTCATACACCTTATCCATATCAATTTGGATGTTAAAATTGGAACAAATCATCTTCTTAATGATATCCTCAACCGTGCCATTATCAATCCCCACAACACCCTAAATTTTCATAACTTAGATAAAACTATGCTATTCATTCAAGACAATATTTGGGATGACCCTACCATCCCATTTTTTTTAAGATTTTCCATGATCTTGTAAATGTAATTTCAAAGGAAAATATGGAGAAATTGATTCATCGAATCCGGATATTGGGTCCTTAGAATTGGTAAAACCTTGGATGCATTGAGTGATCTAGGTATAACCCCATCTTAGAAAAAATCACCAATATCTACCTCATTCTTCTCTTTGATAATGTCCCAAGTAGCCATGAAAATGAGCCCAGAAACCCATCAGGACCTTGAGTTCTATCAAGTTTCATGTTGAAAATTACTTCTTTGATCTCCTCTCTCTTGGGAATACCTTAAAAAATATCATTGTTTACATCCTCCACTATTATTGGGAACCATTTAATTATGTTGGGGTCTCTAGAAAATTATCTCAGGTTATTTTTGTCAATTTATCTCCATTATTCAAAAAATATCCTAAAATGATCAAGTTCCAACTTCCAAGTAGTATCAAAATCACCCGTATATGTCTTATCTGGAAGCTTTAGGTTGATTTTCCTGTTATTTCTCTTTTTCTTGAGGCAGGCTTGAATAGTGTATACAACACAAAATATCGATCTTAAATATATTATCCTTTTCATTTATGCATATTTTATCTTTCACTGGGTCCAAAGATCCATCGAATGTCGAAGGGTACTATTTCATGAAATGTTCTACTATAAACATGTTCCTTTATGACGAATTTTTTATCTCTATTTTATTATTGACACCATTGATAGTATGCATAATATAAGTCAAAACTACCACAAACTTCTCCTTTCTAACCATTTCAAGTTGTTTATTTGGAAGGCTACTATCCTCTTGTATCCTTCTTACATTATCTACCATATTTCCTCTTTGAAAAAACATTCCAAATTGACATTAATTGGATGAACCTACGTGGAAAATATTGAAAATATATCTCATGACAATATAAAAATAAATTAAAGTCTCTGTAAAGTGTATTTTAACATTTTATTAAACCTTAAAGGTATCTAAAACATTATTCTGATACCAACAATAATACCGCATACACTAAACAACCCCTAATTACATGATTGATAACAAGTATTGCAGTTTCATACATATTTAGTATTTTTTATAGAGTTTTAGATAATTAGGTAATAAATTACATAATAAAGTGTAAACTCCTATATAGTATCCATTTCCCCACAAAAAAATTTCTTTATAATGATTGACTTTCTTTGTTCATGGTATCTAACATATTAGGAACTCTGACTTTATTAACTTTTCTACCCATCCTTAATCCCTGTGAAAAATCACTTGAAAATGTGGGATGAGAAATAAAAATCTAAGTAAGTTATATAAAAGAAAATAAACAAGTAATCTCATTTGTAAACTTGAAAAATAAATAAGATAATTTTCATTTTTCAAAATGAATATTTGACCCAAAATATCAGTTTACCTTTTCATAAAAACAACTTAATTTCTTAATTGATTTCATAAAATAGTTCATATGAAATCATAATTAAAAAATAATAATCACAAGGGTTTATTTTAAAACATTAAAACTCATGAATATTGTTCCATGAAAACAATCCTTTCACCTTTATTTAAAAAAATTCATAAATATTCCTTAAAAATAAAATTTTATTTTCTTATATTTTGAAATCAAAATATTTCCTTTATAAAAATTTGAAAGCATATAATATTGGTACCTTGGGAAATTCTCATTATATTCATACTTAAAATAATATTTACAATGTAATAACCTAACCATATAATTTCCACATATCGTAGGAGTAACTTATCTTCAGTAAACTCTATCACTTTTACCAACGCATTGGAGAGATATTTCAGGATCCCCCATTATTAAATCTATATCAGGCTCACTTGTCATTCATATAAAATTTACAAGAACTATATCATGAATAAAACACATATACACTTCAATTTAATCATCAAATTTTTATTAATTGAAATTAAAGTCTATAAGAAATAACAATTTCATTTATCTCATAGAAAAGATAGAATGTAATTATTTCCTAACAAAAACCTTATAAAACAAAAAATTATAAGAATATTGGGAGAATCAAATTCAATGAAAATAATGATGGAAATTGGGGTAGGAATATTGATAACGAATAATATCTATGATAATAGGGGAATGAGGTCAAGCATTTATGATAAGAAACATTCTTTTTTCACTTTGGTAAAAAATATCAAAATGACCCGTATGGAAAATGTCTAAAATATTATTTTTTAAAACTTTAAAAAGATTTTAAAAGGTATTTGAATTTGAATTTTAAAAATTATTGTTGGATAAATAAGAAAATTCTTTGAACATATTAAAGAACAGGTATATGGAGGGGGGATATTTGAAAGGAATACTTTAAAACAAGGTTTTAAAGAAACATCTCTTACCTTAATTATATTCTAGTATCGTAAATTCTATAAATTCAAAGTAATAAAATTATATTTATTTTATACTTGATTAATAACCTTTCTCATGTTCACATAATTATTATTTTTTATTTAATTTTATTTATTACCTTTTTTTATTTAGTTTCTACAATGGTTAGGTTCACGTTGGATGTTTTGTGATTGTTCAGTTTATAATCTCAAAAACACATCGGTGTATTGACCTTGGTCAAAGGGATTATGGTCCAATTATCTCTAGATTATTGAACAAGATATATATATCATATTTATATATTATATTAAATTTTAAAACTAACCATTTAAGGGAGTCATGAAAAATGAACCACATCATCTCATGGAGATGGTAGTCTGTGTGTATACATGAACGATATTTCTATTTTTATAATGGGTGGAAAGGAAATAAATAGATAATATTTTAATTTTATAGTATCATAAATATGTTGTAAATTTCATATTTATTCATTATTTTCATCCTTATTACCATCTTTATAATCCAAAAATGAAAAATTAATCACATCTCTCTATGGTGGTGGTATTCTACACGTACGCACGAGTGACATTATCAATTTTTAATGAAACAAATGATATGGTAAGAAAAATGTTATAATTATTATGTCATAAATGTCATATATATTCATTTTTCCTATCATTTTAACCAGAAATATGAATTGGTGATGAAAAAAACACATCACTTTATGAAGGTAACAGTCCACACGTACGCACAAGCAATGCTTCTATTTCTCATATGATGTAAAAGGCGATGATAAATGGTTGCACCATAATCATAATAAGATGTTGGTATATGGAATATAATTTTTTAAACTTTATAATGTTTTAAGTATATTTTAATGAGGTAAAAGGATAAATAAACTTGAAATAGGCTGGTTATGACTTATACCATCTTCTTAGATATCTCACATCATCTTACACCTTAATCCTTTTAGGATTTTTATTTAGAGAACAACAGGACCTCTAGAATGTGGTGAGGGATTTTGGGGAGATTTTTTATAAGGTATGGTCCTAACTAGAGAGATCAAAATTTGTGAGGAAGGGGGGATACGAGCTTCTCTTTTTTAAGTGAGGGGAGTGAAAAACTTATACTTTTTCCTAAACATTTAAATATGATAAATTATTAATAATGAGAAAGCTATTAAAAAACTATTAAATTTCAAATATAATATGATAATAATCAAAATAAAATCATCTAATATAAATTAAGGTAATATTTTTTGGCCTTATCATTTAGTTTTTACCTTTATTAACCTGATTTACCCTTTACTATAGTGAGACATTTTACCATGGTTACTATTCATAATGACCAAAAATGAAATTAACCTCTTCAATAAATTTGAACCTCCTTTATCCAAAAAAGTAATAAATTTTTAAATATTTAATTGGTATATGTGTAAGAATTTACTTTTAATATAAGTTCACAAAACATAATGGAAAAAAAAATTTAGGAAAAAATATTTTAAAAATAAATATGAACTTGTACCAAAATAAGATATAATATTGGGTAATATGGTTTTTTTAGATTATTTTAAATAAAATAGATCATATTTTACTTTAAACCAAAATCTAAAATAGAATCGATATTATAAATTAATTGATATAAAGAAAATAAATGAAAGCTTTGAAAAATTGACACTTTTCACTATTTACTCAAAAAACTATCTTTTTAGAAAGATACCAAAATTTATTTTCAAGTTAAATTTGATATGCTGATTTAAAATATTAATTCCTTTTTATAAAACTCAAATTATAAAATCAATGAATTTATCTTTTAAATTTAACCATGTAATTCATGGGAAAAACATTTATTAAATTTTTTCTTTTTTTGGGTGAAAAGTTATATAAAATTATTTTTAATACTATGATGAATATAAATCTATAAAATAAATACATAGATATCATAATAGTTATATATTATTAGTAACACCTAGGTTTTCATGGGTTTTACTTAAAAATATTATATCAGAATTTTGAGTACTAAAAGAGAGGAAAATAAATGAGAAATATATAATTTAAAAAAATTACTAGAGGAGAAGAAAATTTATGGTGTTTAAAAGGAAATAACATATAATCTTTATTCAATAAAAATTTAAACATAAACATTTCTTAATAAAAATGAGATTCTGGAATAAACCCGTACCTCATTGGTAACTTTTGAATCATAAACACCTTAAAATAAAAGTCTTAATATATTTAATTAAATACCATGAATATAATTAAATTCATGGGATAACATATAAAACTATTATTATATAAAATTTCTAAAATAAAAATTTGTGGATATGACATATGCCTCATAGAAAAAAAGTTAGACGAGAAACCCTTTCGTCAAGTTTGAATTTCATCGTAAGTGATTTTAACCTCTTCTATAATAGATCTATTTTTATTATAATTTTATACCAAAAAAATATACATACTTATAATATCTTATATTATTCAATTATAACATTTCAATATCCTTTTAATAATAATTTTTTATTGAAATAGTTGTCTGTGAGTGTTAAGTGTTTCAATTTTCATATAAGTTTTGGTTTGATAGTTTCGATCCTTGCATCTTGATCATGGTTCCATTATCTAAATAACACTAATAATTTCATAAATATAATATTTAATTATTATATTCACTTTCATATACATTCATACATGGAGGTGACAAAAAATGAATTACATCACTTCATGGTGACGGTAGTCCGTACGTACGCATGAGTGATGTTTCTAATTTTTGATGGATATAATGAAAGAAAGATAAATGATAATTCACTATTGTAGATTCATTATTATGTCATAAATATATTTTATATTCATTAAATATTTCCTTATTACTATCCATGTAAAGTATAAATGAAAAGTGAATCACATTGCTTCATGGAGGTGGTAGTCCACACGTACGCTTGAGTGATGTTATTGTTTCCTAATGGATGATAAAGAAAGAAGGAATATAAGATATTATAATTCAAAAAGAATACTTATTTCATAAATATCACATATAAAAATTAAATCTATCATAATAACCAACCATGAAATATGGTGATAGAATATAAATCATATCTTTACATATAGGTAGAGGTCCACTCATACACACGAGTGATACATTCATTTCTTATTTGATGGAAAGGAGGTGGGAAATGTTTTTCCCATAATAGTAATAACTATTAAATATATTTATGATATTTTATTATTTATTTCATGATATATACACATTATATATAGGAAATATAATATTAAATAAACATGAAAGTGTCAATAACAACGATTACCCATTCTTTAGGAGACCTCCTTTGGTTTACACCAGAACCCTTATTGTGATTGTATTAGAAGAAGACCAGATGATCAAGAAAAAATGGAAGGAATATAGTCAGGGTTTTTGGATAGTTCTAAACTAATATAGATTTATTAATTATTATGAATTAGGGAGGATAATAGGTTCCCAATTATATGTGTGGTGAGGGACACACATGGAATTACTTAAAAATATTTAAATAATATAATTTCATTTTCTTTTGAAAGTGTAACTAAATGGATAGGAATTATAAATTGAGATAAGATAAGGTCAAAATATATTCAACTAATAATATTTATTTAAGTTTATGTGGAATTTTTACCCTTATCTATTAGTTTAACCCCTCATAAACCCCTTTTAATACTAATTATGGTAACAAGATTTCAATGTTTTTACTATTCATTATAAAAATAATAATCTGAACTTATTAACTAATATTAATTCTACTGATTCAAAATATGGAATCCATTTTACATTATTCATCTTTAATTTTTTAATCAAATTAATTTTAATATAAGTGTAAAATATGTAACAAGAAATATTTTTAGAAAAATGTATTTTAAGAAAAAAATGATTTTATAGAAAAATAAAGTATTATGTCGATTGAAATGTAATTAATTAGATTATTATATATTAAAGGATAATTAATTTACTTTTAAGAAAAACCAAAACAGATAGGATACTTGTATATAATTGATTGAGAGAGAGAATAACTAGAAATAATTGTTATTTGAAAAAAAACTTTACTTTTATTTCCAAAATGTTAAACATATCTTTCTAAGTTCAACTTTATATTATTATATGAATTATATTAATTATTAATTACATATTTAATCTATAAAAATTCTTTCATAATTTTTCAATTTATTATTATATCACTATTATGTCATTAAAGTGGCAGTTTTTGTAAAATATGTATTTTTTCACTATTCACTCAAAAATAAACTATTTTTGAAAAATCTAAAAAATTCACCATAAGCTAATTTTAATATTTTGAAATAATGAAATTTAATTCCTTTCATAAAATTAAATTTATAATAATTATAAGTTTAGGTTTTAATCATATTCTTAAATAAAGATAAGTTTATTAGGTTTTTTATATCTAGAAATAAAAACATACTATAATTGAAGGTCAGGTGTTACATTTTTTCCTGATTTAAAATTTCATCCTTAAAATTTATAGAATGTCATGTCATGAATAGATGTGGGTAATTCATCATCATAACTTCTTTAAGTTCCCATGTATCTTCTTATATCCTATAATTCCTCCAAATTACATTTACTATTTTAGTCATTTGATTCCACAAAACATGTTCTCTGGTGTCAGGAATCTTGATAGGCTCTTTGTAGTAAGAAAAATCAGGTTCCAATTATTTTTCCTCATAAGCGATCACATGTGGTGGGTTTGGAATATACTTCCTCAATAAAGAGATATAGAATACATAATTAACTTTAGAGATTCATAATGACATTGAACAATAGTAATCTAAAAATCCTATTACTTCCATAAATTCAAAAGGCCCAATGTACCTAGGAATTGTTTTCACTTTATTTTTGATTATTAGAACATATTTCCACAAGATAACTTCAAGAAAACATGATCTACCACATGAAATTATAAATTATTCTTTCAGTTATGGGAATATTTTTTTCCAGGCCTAAAATCATCCTTTAACAAACTTCATCCCAATAAGTTAGATTACTACATCTCTTTCCATAAAAAAACACATATAGTTCCATTTGAATTCATGAATGGATGCTATTATTGTATGAAAATTCCCCCAAAATTAAATTTTCATTCCACATACCTTTAAAGTCAATCGAGTATTACCTCAAAATATCTTCTAATGTCTAAGTACCCCTTCTAGGTTACCCATAAATTTGAGGATGATATGTGGTACTCAAGAATAGTTCGATGTTGATAGCCTTATGAAAACTCTTACAGAATTCCAATGTAAATAGTGGATCATGATTAGATAAAATTGAAAGATGTGCACCATGGGGTCTCACAAATTTCTTAATATACATCCACGTGAGGCACTCAAGAATTAGATATTATATAATAGTAACTAAATGTGTGGACTTGGTAAAATAATAAACAATAACCCACATGAAATCATTCTTTCCAGGAGACTTCATTAATCTAGTTAAAAATTACATAGTAATATTATCCCATTTACCCATAAGAGTAGGTAGAGGTTTCATGAATATTATAGGATATTTTCTCTCATCCTTTACCTATTGGAAAACCAAGTATCTTTATATGTAATCTATAATTTTACATTCTATATTATCCAACAAAAAATATTCCTTTGAATCTAAAATCATTTTTGTGATACCTAGGTGTATAAAGAAATTTATTCTTTTAGATTCATCAAATAATAATCTTTATATCTTATGCATGGATGGAACACATAAAATATTTACAAATTTAAGAATAACATCTTCATAGATTAATTCTACCAAATTCCCATCACTCATGAGTAAAATTTTCTTTTGAATATTATTATCTTTAAGAGAAGTTTTGTTTCAATAAGGATGGTTTAATAACAAGTTATAATATATGTTCTTTTTCACCTTCCTTAATGATTACCATATCTAACATTACTAAATCCATGAATATATAAAAATTGAAAATCATCATTTTAGTAAAAAATATATGATCTTTCCTACTCAATGCATCAAACTCCTTATTCACCCTCCCATAATGGTAGTTTATTGAGCCATCATAATCCTTGATTACTTCTAACCATCACATTTTCCTCATGTTGATCTATAATTGTTAGAAGATATATTTAAAACTTTTTTTATCTATATATATTTCACATGTTTCACTATAAAGGCAATGGATTCATATCTTCAATTAAAAGAATAAAACTATCATTATACATAAGAAAAAATGAAAATATTTTATTTTATGTAATGTATATAAAAAACCCACAATTTCCCAAAGGTAAAGTCAATTTCAGTTCATTGAACAGTATTCTATTGAATTCTTAAAAAATTTACTAAAATTCTCCTAACCATATGAACTTGGACCATTTGCATGTCAAGTTTGTTAATGAGCTAGATAATTGAAATACAATTGAACAAATGACTGATAGTAACCTTATAATCCATTGAAAAATTGTACCTCATTTATATTCATGTGTGTTTGATATTTCACCATTTTATTTGTCTTTAAAGGATAAAATGATATTCTTATGGGAGTTAGTTCCCTAGAATCAACTTATTTACTATTTAATTTAATTTTTTCTCATTAATGATGTTTTATTATAACATCATTATTATTCCTCTACATGAAATTTTATTTGATGAGTTTATAAGACTATTTTTCTCACTATCATAGTAATTCCATATTATGATGAGAATATAGAGGTTTCGTGACCGTAATCTTGAATATATGTTCTATGAATGGATGGTATTGTATGATGGGACATAGACGATACATTATGTTAGGGGTAGGAGTAACATAAGACATTGAAATACCTTTTCATGGTGTTCAACTTTATAAATTTTTAATATAGGAGGTTATGAGAATAAACACGATAATAGGAAATCCACATTTCTATTTGTCATTGGATGTTCCTATATGTGAATGTATGTATTGTTCCATAGAATTTAATATTATCATTAATAGATATCATAACTATAACAACCTTGATATTTATTACACACATAAACATGATTCATTATATAAACTTGCACTTAATACACATCTAAGGATCGATAGGTCTAGTGTCTTCATAAATTAAGAACATTACATAACAAATTAAATCATAAAACTCATCATCTTTATTGAAAACTTATTTTACATAACCATAACATTCCTTTATACTCAATATTTCATGGGATAACCAGAGTACATTCATAATAAAAGTGTGAGATATAAAGCCTAGTAAGGGATTAAACAAGTCACAACATTAATAATATAGTACATGTTAGGTAATAGTAATATCAATGGATCACAAGAGGAACATGAACATAAAGGCATGATATAGAATTATTATCATAACATGGAAATGTGTAAACAACATTTAACATGATATTAGTATGATCCAAAGCTCATTTCACATGGACCATGAGTAAACCCTCATAATACTTAAATTAGCATAAGTAAAACCTCATCATACTTAACAGATCACTATACTAATCTTTACCCAATACATTGGAGCACTATTAGGGCACACCCTTTATAAACATTTTATTCCATGCATAAGTGTTCCACATGGATCATACAACATGGATTAATTAAACATCATTATTGATTCCACGAATAATATATGTGGATTACATAAATTTAATTCCTCAATCAAAAATTAAATGTTCATAAAGGTGAATACCCTTGATAGAGAAATGTGTATGGTATTCACTAACATGATGATTTTGGCATGGGAAATTTTGGTGTAACTTCGGCAGCATAATGACGTCAAATAGAAATTGTAAAATGGGTTGAAGGTAGATAAAGGGGTCTCAAATCATTTATATATGAAATTTAAAGTAAGGGGTAATGGAATATAATATCCCAATATATTTAATGGAATTTAGATGTATAATATAAAATAATTTCTTGAATGTTAATGAGAAGAGAAATTCCTTAAATAATTTTGGCATGACAACGAGTGTACATGAGAGGCACTACTGAGAGAGAAAGAGGTCTAAAGTCATTAAAACATAATTAAGGAAGTATGGGGAAGGTTATAAATCATACCCCAACATTTTTAATTGAAAATAAAATGTCATAACAATATAAGGAAACTTGGACATAAATAAGGAAGGAAGAAATACCTTACATGGAAGTGTGATCCCAAAGGATTGGGAGAGGCTTGAGAGAGGATTATTGGGAGCTTGTGGATCCTTGAAAGGATTATAGATATAGAAGGTAATAGTTTGTTCGAGCTCCAAAAGTTTTTAGTGAATAGGTAGTGGGATATGGGGTGGGTTTATATAAGAAAAGAGAGATAATTATTCATTATTTAGGTTTTGGACACTACACATTAAACTAATGAAAACCACAAACCATACCATGGTTTTTGCCCATTATATTTTACAAAGGGGAGTGGAAAACATTATTTTATAATTTAAATGGAAGAACTTATTAAAATATTAGGCTTTCTTATGTGGAGGTGAGTCACACTCTCATGTAATTCATTTTAAAATTTTAAAATGTTTTTTAAGTATTGGAGGGTCCACTAAGGCATTGTAAAATAAATAAAAAAACATGAAATCACATCATTTTAAAGTTAAAACATATATTGTCTGAAACACCTTTTTATAGTATTTTATTACATCACTATTGGTTCATTATGATGTCATACAACACATTATATATTTAAACGGTATTTAATTTTAACCCAAAGATTCAACTTTCTCAAAAAATTATGAAAAAAATAACCATTAGATAATTTAGACGTCCTGAATCCAAATATAATATTCATTTATGTAAATAATTTTCTAAATATTTGAAATTTTAATTTTTAAATAAAAACCGATATGTATAAAAAATTCAGAGGTTTTGACAAAAAAATCTTTCAAACATTAATAAAAATTACAATTGTATTCATAAAAATTGTACAATCATTTATATTTAATAAAAATTGACTTGGTACTTTTTATTATTAAAATATTATTTAATTCAACAACCCATTAATTCATAAAAATATATTTTTTAATTTAATATTAACTAAAAATACTAGTTCATATTCTTTATTATATAGAAAAAATGAATTTATATTATTTATTACATAGAAAAAAATGATAGTGTTGAAACAATAATAAAATGGAGACAGACTCTTGGGTGGCTCAGATAACATCACTCAGGTGGTAATCTCTATTAACTTACCCTTATCTTATAGGACATTATATTCAAGCTTAACCTATTGAATCTCAACTTGATCTTGTTCAAGAACAAAGACCAATGACGTTACCTCCATTTTGAGCTGCGAAAACTGGGATTCTTATAGAGTAATTCTACTAGATGAGGCCATCGCTTCATTTTTCTGAGTAAAAATGATTTTTAAAGCCCTATATTTATAATAATCATGTGACCACTATTCAACAACAATATTAGCAGTGATAAAATTTTTTAAAGTTATTTTAAAATCCAAAAACATAAAACCAAGGAAGTTTATTTTTTACAAAACCATTTTACATAATAAAACATTTAATTAGATCAAGAGAAATTTTCATTAATAAAAGTTTGGGTCATTACAATCTTCCACCTATAAGAAATTACCCCTTTGAAATTCCTTTCTCCCACACTAAAATAGATGGCGTAAATCTGCTTCATCACTTCCTATGATTCTCACATTGCTTCTTCAAACTTCTGGTTTCTCCACAACACCTTGACGAGGGGAATTGTCTTATTTCGTTGATTTTATTTGCTATGATCTAAGATCTTCACCGGATTCTCTTCATAGGATAGTTCATTCTCCAATGGTTCCGCCTCTTGATTGAGTACATGTTATGGGATAGGTAAGTACTTCCTCAAGAGTGATGCATAGAATGTATCATGTACTTCAGATAGGTTCGGTGGGAGTGATAGTCAATATACCACTTCTCCAATGTGATAAATGATCTAAAAGGGTCGATGCACCTTGGACTAAGCTTTTATTTCTTCCCAAATCTCATAAATCTCTTCCACAGTGATATGAGGAGAAATACCATGGATCCAAAATCAAACTCTAGGTATTGTCAACAATTATAAGCATATCTCTTTTTTCGACTCTGAGTAGCATTAATGTGATGTTACATAGTCTTAACCTTCTCCATCATTTCATCAACCATTTATAGACATAGGAGTTTTTTCTCCCCAACTTCATTCCAACATGTTTTTGTTCTTCACCTATTCCCATACAAGGCTTTCTAAGGATATATTTGGATGCTTGATTGGAAACTATTATTGTAATACAACTCAATCGGAGGAAGATGTTGATATCATCCTCCTTTTAATTCCATTGATCGGGCTCTCAACATGTCCTCAAGTGTTTGGATAGTCCACTCATATTGGCCATCGGTTTGAGGATTATAATCCATACTGAAGTTCATCTCAGTATTCAGATCATGTTGAAGACTCTTACATAATTTAGAGTTAAATCTTGGATATCAATCAGATACTATAGATAGTGTTACTCCATGAAGCCTTACAACTTCTATGATATATATCCATGCCAGTTGATCTAATGAGAATTCCTCTAAAATTGAAATTAAGTGTGTAGTATTTGTAAGACAATCCACAAAAACCCAAATATAATTATTTTCTTTGGATGTTATCGGATGTCCAATGACAAATTCCTTGACGATGTTATCCAATTTCCATGTCGGTATTGGTAATGGTTGCATTATCCCCTTAGACATCTGACTCTCAACCTTCACTTGCTGACATACCAGGAACTTTTATGTATACTTAGCGGTCTCCTAATTCATGTTATCCCACCAAAAATTCTCTCAGATATCTCAATACATATTTGTGATTACTAGGTGAATAGAGAAATTCGACCTATATGCGTAATCCAATAGTTATTTCTTAAACTCCAGACTTGATGGAACACATAGTCTTTTCCCAAATATCACAACTCCTTATTCATTAACATTGGACTTCAATTATTTCCCTTTTCTGACAGTTTCCAATTTATTATAAATTCCCACATCTTCATTTTGATCATCCATTAACCTTTCCAAACAAAATTTTTGAGTAATAATTTGTGAAAGGATTGATGATGTTCCCTTCTTTATGATTCCCATGTCCATCTGCATCAAATCTAAGAAGATTGGATCCTTTTCAATTCTCATCAATGATAGAATAACTGGGTACTTTCTTCTTAGACTATCTTCCACCTTGTTCACTATCCCAGGTTGGTAATGGAATGAGCAGTCATGGATTTTGATTAGCTCTAACCATCTTCATTGGTGGATATTCAACTCTTTCTATTTTATTTTATACTTCTGACTTTTGTGATCTGTATATATTTCAAACTTCTCCACAAAGAGGTAATGTCACAAAATTTTCAAAGAGAATATTACAAAAACCAACTCCATATCATGTGAGGGATAGTTTTTCTCAGTAACTTTCAATTTACTTGAATCATATGCAATTACTTTGTCATTTCTCTCCAACACACAGCCCACGTCATTCTTCGAAGCATCACTAAATACCACAAAAAGTTCTCTACTTGTGGGTAGTGTGAGGAAATGCGCAATGATAAGCCTCATTTTCAAATCCTTGAATCTCTCTTCACATTCAATAGTCCAATACAACATTATTCCCTTCCGAGTTTTCTTGGTACGTGGGTTTGACAATCGTGAGAAATTTCTCACAAATCAGTGATAATATCCAGCTAGCCCCAAGAAGTATGGATATCTGTCCCCGATGTTGGCCTCAACCATACCTAAATTGTAGCTATAATGGAGGGATATATAGATATCCCATTTCATGTGATGATATGACCCAATAATGAGACTTATTTCAACCATAAATCACACTTGAACTTTTCATAAATCTTCTCCTTTCGCAAGGTCTCTAGTACAGTGCTTAGATTTTCCTCATGCTCCTCCTTGGTTTTGGGTTATATTATAATAACTTATATAAATACTAACAAATATTTATTGAGGAAATCTCTAAAGACTATATTCATCAAGTCTATGAAGATTTATGGAGCATTAGTGAGTCTGAAAGGCATTACTATGAATTCATAATGCCCGTACCTTGTATGAAAATCAGTCTTAGGGATATCCTCCTTCTTCACCATTACTTAGTAATATCTTGATCACAAAACCACCTTGGAGATGTATTTTTCTCCATGTATATGATCTAATAAGACATCAATTAGGGGCAGATGATACTTTTTATTTATTGTGATTTTTTTGAGTTCGCGATATTCAATGAAAAAGTGCATTTACCCATCATTCTTCTTCGCAAAGAGGATTGGTGCACCCCATGGTGAAGCACTTGGGCATATAAACCCTTTATCCAGATTCTCCTGTACCTATTTCTTAAGCTTATAAATATCCAAAATAGACATTATATATGGATTCATGGATATTTTCAACACCCCAGGTATAAGATAAATTTAGAATTCAACATCTCTTATAGGAGGAAGACCAGGGAATTCCTCGGGAAACACTTTTGCAAATTCCCTCACAATAAGAATTTCTTAAAAAATGGTTTCTTCCTTAGACTCAATCATCTGTTCAAGATACTTTTGCTCATTGGGTAGTAATATCCATTCTTGAGATGATGGTTCTAAAGAATATTCACCATCTTCCTTGCACTTGTACAGAATTGGGGGTCGATTACCCAAATGGAGAGTGATTTCCCTCTCATGGAAATTTAAGTTTTCTATATATAGGGAAAGACAATCCATGCCAATAATTGCATCAAATTACACCAGGGGGAGTATTAAAAGGTTATTTGAGAAGTTAAATCCACAAATTATAATATGGGAGGAGTTATATTCATGGGATGGAATGATTTCCCCATTTTCCGTTCTCACTGACATCTTTACTTCCATTATTTGTGGTGGTGTTGGGATTATTCTACTAAACTTTCATGATATAAAAGAATTAGTAGAATCAAAATAAAAAATGATGTTCTATATTATTGATTTCATAACTAGAGTACATGTCACCAATTCATTGTCGAGGTTCACTTCGGTGGTAGTGATGGAAAAATCTCTCCCATGATTCCTTGGAGGTTTTTGGTTGCCTCCTAAAACCCTTGGCTTAGGGAAATGGATTGAAAATTTCTATGGTTATTTTCAGTTGAAGAAATGAACAACACATTTAGGGTCTAATGGATTGTTCCTATCCTCTATTGCAGTCGTGGATTTTTCTTATCGGCAGTTAATTTTCAAGTTCCCTTCCCTTCCACACATAAAGCATTTCATCATCCCCTTATGGAAATTTCTGGGGTGCTTCTTTCTTCACCTTTGTCAAGTGGGGTGATGAATTTTCTAAGCACTATTTGATTTATCCATTGGACTTATAGAATTAACATCCACCTTATTCTTCTTATCCCCATGATACCCCTGAGGTTCAGCGAACTCCATTTCAACTATGAGGGCACATCAAACAATTTTCTCAAATCTCTCGAAGTCACAAATCTCTAGGGCTTCCATAGGCTAGGTTTTTTCCCACAAAAGAAGTGGTCAACCTTGAATTCAAGGGTAATGACAAAGCCAAAAGAATATCATGAAAGCCTTGTGAATTTTTCCTCATATTCTTTGATGGATTCATCGTCATTTTTCTTGAGGTAAAGGAAGTCCATTTCCATCTTAAGGAAGAGGGTGCGAGGAAAATATTTATTGATTTTTTTGGAAATACTTCAATTTAAATGCCTTGATATCCTCATTAGGCTTCGTATTTTTTTATCAATGTACATCATTGATCAGATTCAACCTCCATATGATAATCAAACAGAAGTACCTACTCCTGTTTGGAACATTGAAGGATGTAGAATATCTTCTCAATTGAGTTGATCTATTGTTCGGCAATTGAGGGATCAGATGATCCATTAAAAGTAGCAGGCCTTTGTCTCATTAAGCTCTTGATTATGTCTTGTTCTTTCTTGGGGGGGGGGGTTAAATGTTCCTCTTGACCCATGTTTGCTTTCAAATCTTGATTTAACTGAGAGAGTATCATGACAAAGTTCATGATTATCGCTCCCATCAGATTGGGCATCTCATTAGAACAATCATCTCATTGATCTTCACATCAGTTGTTATCCTGAGCCCTGAAATTACTAGCCATTAGCTGGAATAAAATGAAATATAGGGGTAAAACATAAAGGGTAATCCAATGAAAAAAATGGATAACTTATAAATTAATTTTATTTCCTTAACTTATTAATTTATAGGATTCAATCTATGTTATCCATGATCTAATTTCCAACATATATTCTTAAGGGATTTTCTTAATTACCTTAATAATGGTTCATTTTAAGATTATTAATTTACCAAAGCATATCCCTTGGGAGTTTCATAACTAAGTGTGCAACAATGCTTGTTGTCGTGCACTAGTTTTCGTTTGAGTCTAGCTCAAAGTGGTGTTTTCGGGTTTTACCCCTAGATATATCTGTGCCAGAGCTCCATCCACCAGCTCGTATCCAGATAGGGACGTATTTTCTTGATAAAACACTTAATAAATACTCACCAAAATGTAGGGATGTTTTTATTATACATGGTCTTATCCCTACGTCTTTCACTAGGGTTTTCTAATCCTAATCCCAAAAATAACCAAACCTATCATTTGATCCAACTATAACAACCCTACTATTTATTACACACATAAACGTGATTCTATACATAAAATTGAACATAAGACAGGCCTAAGGACCTATAGGTCTAGTTTATTGATAAATTATGAACATTACATAACAACTTAGAACATAAAACCAACATCTTTATTGAAAACTTCTTTTACATGACCACAACATTTCTTCATACTTAGCATTGCATGGGATAACCTGAAGACATGCATAAGAAAAGAGTGAGCTATAAATACTAGTAAGAGAGTAATAAAGGCATAACATGAAGAATATAGTACATTTTGGTAAATAAGAATATCAATGGAACACATGAAAAACATGAACAAAAAGGCATGATATAGTATGATTATCAAAACATGGAAATGTGGAAACTACATTTAACAAGATATTAGCATGAGCCAAGGCTCATTGAACATGGAGAATGAGTAAACCCTCATTTAAATTTAATTAGAATGGGTAAAACCTCATCACAATTGATGTATCATGATACTAATATTTACCCAATTCATTAGAGTGCTATTAGGGCACACCCTTTATAAACATTTCATTTCATGTATAGGTGTTCCACATGGATCATACAACATGGATTCATTAAACATCATAATTTATTCCATAAATAAAAGATGTGGAATACATAAATGTAAGTCCTAAATAAAAAATTACATGTTAATAAAGGTGAATACACTTGATAGATAAATGGGTATGGTATTCACTTACACAAGGATTTTGGCATGAGAAAGTTTGGTGTAACTTCGGCAGCATAACGCCGTCAAATAGAAATCATAAAATGGGTTTATGGGAGAGAAAATGGTATCTAATAATTTATACATGAAATGTACAGTAAGGGGGTTATTTAACATAATATCACAATATATTTAATGTAATTTCGTTTCATAATATAAAATAATTTCTTGAATGTAAATGAGAAGATAAAAATTCCTTACAGAATTTCGTCATGGTAGCAGGTGTACATGAGAGGAATTAATGAGAGATAAAGAGGTGTATCATCATTAAAATATAATTATGGAACTATGGGGGAGGTGTAAAATCATACCCCCAACATTTTTAATTGAAAATAAAAGGGCATAACAATATAAGGAAACTTGGACATAAATAAGGAAGGAAAAAATCCCTTACTGGGAAGTGTGATCCCTAAGACTTGAGAGAGGCTTGAGAGAGGATTATTGAGATATTGGGGTGCCTTTGGAGGATTATAGAGATATTAAGGATGAGTTTTTTTTAGCTATAAAGGTTTTTAGTGAATAGGAAGTGGGAGTTTGGGTGGGTTTATATAATAAAAGAGAGGGAATTATTTATTATTTATGTTTTGGACACTACACATTAAACAAATCATTAAAAAAACAAACCATCCCATGGTTTTTAAAAAATTGGAGTGTAAAAAATTATTTTATAATTCAAATGGACTAACTTATTAAAATATTAGGCTTGATTATGTGGAGGTGAGTCACACTCTCAAGGAAATCATTTTAAAATGTTAAAATGTTTTATAAGTCTTGGAGGGTTCAATAAAGCTTTGTAAAATAAATTAAACAAACCTAAAATAAAATTATTTTAAATTTAAAACATATACTAGCCAAAAATAATTTTTATAGTATTTTAATACATCACTATTGGGTCATTATGATATCATAAACACATTATATATTTAAACGATATTTAATTTTCACCCAAAAATTCAATTGTCTCAGAAAATTATGAAAAATTAACTATTATATAATTTCAACATCAGGAATCTAAAAATAATATCCATTTTATATAAATATTTTTCTAAATATTTTAATTTTTTACTTTTTAAATAAAAACCGATATTTATAATAAATTCACAGGTTTTGATAAAAACAGATTTCAAACCTAAATAAAAATTAAAATTGTATTCATAAAAATGGGATGATCATTTATATATAATAAAAATTTATTTAGTAATAATATTTTATTAAAATATTATATAATTAAAATATCCATTAATTCATAAAAATAGATTTATTAATTTAATATTAACTAAAAATACTATTTGTGATTTAAAAACCATTTACAAAGTAACAATTATAAAATGAATGAATATTCATTATTATACACAAAAAATAATAATAATTCACATAATAATAGGGCTAGAGTCTTGTTATATAACCCCTTATAACAACCTCATAAGACCTAAGGGTAAGGTAGGAAATGGTGGCAAACTCTTGGGGTGGCTTGGATAACATCGCTCAGGCTGTAATCTCTATTAACTTCCACTTCTCCCGTTGGAGGTTCCATTCAAGATTAAAGTATTGAATATTGGATTGGGATTGGTCAAGAGCTAAGCCCCATGATGCTACCTAATTTCCGAGCTCTGAGAAATGGGATTCGTATGAAACAATTCTACTGGATGAGGTCATCACTTCCTTTGTCTTAGTAAAATGGATTTGTTAAAGCTCTATATTTTTACTAATCATTTGATCACTATTAGATGTATATATTAGCAATGATAATAATTATTAAAGGTATTTTAAAATCCAAAAACATAAAACTAAGAACGTTCATATGGTTTACATAACCATTTTTCATAATAATACATTTAATTATATCAAGGGGAATTTTCATTAATAAATGTTTGGTTCATTACAATAAATGGTATACTTTGATGTATTAGAGAAAATTATGATGATATATTTTCATATAGAGGTATGATTAGTTGGGTACAACAAGAGTGATATTTCATTAATGTATAATTTGAGAGAGGATTTATCCCTTCCACCCATTGATGGAAGTTGATATCTCAGCCCATTTGATGGTGATAAGAGTACATGAATAAATCCATGTCCATAGTGTTTAGTGGTAGAGTACATTTCTAAAAATTAATTGAAAAGGAATAAATAACATAGGTTTATGGTACAATCATTCAACCCAATTTATTTGAGATATCATGATAAATGGATTATATTATACGGTTAATGTCCATGGGAGGTTTGATGTCCCTACAATATTAAATTTTTTCCTTATGGCAGCCATGGAATTTTTTAAGATGTTAACCTTGGGATTTAAGAATATATGCTTAATGTAACTAAAATATTTTACTTTAGGTTCACACACTATGTTTATCTTTAATATCAATTAAATTAAAGTAATGAATTTAACAAGGTAAAATAAATAATACTTATTCGTTTTGGATTCCATAATTAAATCATGATTTATTTAAAAGAATAAGTGAGTTAAATAATAATAACAAATATTTATTTACAAATTTTGGAAAATATAATGTTTTTTATATTTATCGTAGAATAGTATTGTGACATTTCTTTATTAAATAAATAGTAATTATTCGAGGATAGATAAATGCTGACGAAGGAAATTGGACCAAACTTAATTGTCTGGTTGTAAATGCTATAAAATGATATTTATTTATATTATTAATGAATTTCACATTTTAAGTGATTAATAATAATTATAATATTATTATTATAAATGGGTTTAACTAAGAACTTTTAAGTAGTAAAAGTGATTGTATGCAATTTACCGACCCAAAACCTTACATAATAAAAATCTAAATATATCACTTTCTAAAATCACTTTTGGTGTGAACAACAGATAGAGAGAGACTTTCTTAGGCCCTAAATAGTGATATAGGGATCTATAATGAACTCTCATTTACTTATATATCTATCCTTTGATTTAGAATAAAGTGTTATTACTATATTGAGAATAATTCATCGACGATCAACTATGAATAATGCTAGTGATCTGGATCGGTTATGCTAGAACCCAATGATTATAGAGAAAAATTCAAAGTTTTTATTTACATATAGATCATCACTAGAGGTATTATTCAATTGGATCATGTAGTGAAATTACAATATGATAAGACCATGTCAAACCAATCATCAATAGAGAGATAATTACAAGTTAAGGTAATTATATGTGTACTGATAAATTAATTATAATTTACATGTGAAGATCCTCCTCTTCTGGTTCTAGTATTTTAATATATTCATGTAATATATGGTTTTTATTAGACATGAAATTTTAGTTATATGTAGGAATTATTACACATAAAATATTATTAAATGCCAAGTTGTTCATACCATCAAAGGATGGTTCCTCTACACCCAAAACCTATTGGGTTTTATCAAATGGGATCACATGTTTTATTTATAATTATTTGTTATTCATTTATTGTTTGTATGAATTTTTTTATTTTACTTATATTGATTCATTTTAATATCCAAACATCATTGTATCTTCCTTTATTAATTCTTGATAACATAACTACTAATCAGTTAAGTATTAAAAATGGAGATGTATTTGAAGAATACCCTTTAGAGGTGCTAGAGGCTCTTCCTAGAAAAAACCAGAGTACATTGTGTGTAATTCATATATTAATGCCTTCTATTTTTGTTTTTTCATCCATATATGATGATAAAATAGAATATATCTAATGAAAATGTATGTATCATCTAGAAAAACTAGACCGACATGAAGATCTAGACTGACTGGCACATGGATTGAAGAACTACATGCCATGTAACAACTGTATATGACATGTAGTACCTAGTTTCTCATGAACACTAATATGAGGTGTCCCAGTGTTTCATATATTGGATACACGATAAGAGGACTAGTGAGCCATGCCAATTTGTGTCCATAATCCATGTAAACCCATTACACACTATGTACCTCAAACTCATCCATGATAGGAAATACTATTAGTCTGAAGGTATGTGTTGCAGGAAAATGAAAAAGACAATACATGTCATGTACTATAGTACACATAGTGTAGTCTAATGCATAAATTTTTCCAATTTTTTCATTGTAAAAAATTAAATATACAATTATACCTATTTAAATGTGTTTTTATTTCATTTATTTGACAGTACATGCCACTTGATAGGATATAAAATTAAATATTAAATCAATTTATGTGTTAAAATTTGGACAAAAAGACATTTTTTCTTCCATGTATACTAATATACTTCATTAATTTTAAATGAAATTAATTTTTTTAACATTATATATGATGGTGAGTTAAGGATACTTGGATGGAATTAAGATAAATTGAATTGATTGTATTAATGGTGAATTATCTTAATTAAAGAATTAATCTAAGTAATTGATAATCAAATTAACAATTTATGCTCATTTCATGTTTTTTGGATGATAATGAGATTATACCTGCCTCATGTATATGATAGGTTCCTTTTTAATATATTATTATTAAATTAAAAGTTATAATTTGCGTGTTATCCCCTCCTTATTATATAATGGGATATGTGCCCATGATTTATTTTTCTAAAACCATTTAGGAAATCCATTTGATCCCCTCACACATGTGTGAGTAAAAGTATTATGTAAAGATATATCTTATAGATGAAAGGAGGTAAAAACAATATTGGTGATGCATAGGAGCTAATGTGGAATTTTTAAACAAAAACTAAGATATGGTTCAAGGGTTTTTCCCCTAGGAGTGAGGGCTCGTTTATCATTGTGATTATTAACTAACCATTAGAGAATCTCATGATCATTCCATTTATATATTATATATTTTGTCAGTTCATGGTTAATTATTTATGTTTGTGAATGATTCATGGTCACCTGATAAATGAATTAACAATCATGAAAGATGGGATAAGATATAAATATATTATGTGTGAATGATTTATTAGATATGGTTAATCAATTAAATAAAATCCACTTAATATTAAAAATACTTTTGAAAAGATAAAATGGGTCTTTTTCATAATGATAAAAATACCACAAATAGAATATTAATTTAGTATAACCATCATGTATAGGATATAAGTGTATTCTCATAATTTTTACTTTTATCAATGACTTGACTAGTTATGGTTATATCTACATGATGCAGTGTAAGTTTGAATCCTTTTAGAAGTTTGAAGAGTTCAAGAATTAATTTGAGAATCATCTTGGTAGGATGAAAAATAAACTTCAATCAGATTGTGATGGTGAATATCATAACCAATAATTCAATTTCTATGGGGGTGTGAGATTTTATCACAACTCACCCCACTATATACATTATAGTGGAATGGTGTTAGTGAAAGGAGGAACCATACACTACTATACATGGTAAGGTCGATGAAAAGTCATGAATGACTTCAATTATCCTTTTGTGGATATGAATTAAAAATGATATCATAATAACTAAACCATGCATAAATTGTATCTTTATAGGGTATCATAGGAAAACATGGGGATTCAATCTATACAACCCTTCATATAAGAAAGTGACTATCATAAAAAAATAGAATTTTTTTTGATAGGGAGCATATCCTAAATAAGTATAGTGGGAGTATGATTTAATTCTATAAAGTTGATTCTCATGATACAGAAGAGTTTGTACATGAACCAATTCTACAAGTCCCCCTGGAAGAATTTATTCTTGAAACACAATACTATGTAAGAGCACTTTATAGGTAATAGAAACAAAGAGATATGGTTTTTTATTCATTGATGATGGTGAATCATTATTGGTCAAAAATAGTTATCCTGTCTCAAACTTGAAGGTAGTAGATAGATCATAATTTTTAAGGTTGTAATAAGTAATGAATTCTGACATGGATTTCATCTATAAAAACCAAGTTTGGGTTTTGATAAATCCACCAGTTGATGTAAATATTATTGGGTGTAAAATGTTATTCAAGAGAAACTTTCACATTAAAGGTAATGAAAATAGATATAAATCATAACTATATTTTAATGGGTTTAGATAATGTCAAGGTATTGACTACATGAAAATATTTTTACCAATTTCCATGCGTAAATCCATCAAACTTTTTATTTCCAAAGAATATTAACATTACTAAGATTTTTTGGAAATAGATTTAAAAACTACTTTGATTAATAAAAACATTCAATATGACGTGTATAAGACAAAACCAAAATTCTTTTTGACTCTAGGGAACTCCAAAAAGTTATGAAAGTTACAAATTTCCATCCATGGATTAAAGAAATAATCCAGGTCATGGAACATTTGACTCGATGAAGCCATAAATTAATTTATATTCATTAAGAATGAATGTGATCCATGTGTTTACATTTAATTTAGTGGGAGGAAATTTGTTTTTATAGTATTACATATTGATGATGTATTACTAATTTATAATGATATACCATCCTTACAAGAGGTTAAATCATGTTTGAGCAAGTTATTCTCCATGAAGGACTTAGGTAAACTAGCCTACATTCTAGAGAACAAGCTCATGTGTGATAGATCCAAGAGGTTTCTTGGGATAATTAAATGGACATACATTGACTAGATACTAAAGAGGTTCAACATGGAATAATCCAATATGGGATTGGTTCTAGTGTCACATGGTATATATCTTTCCAAGAAAACACGTCCTTATACAAAAGAGGAAAAATAGAGAATGAATTATATCTCATACACTTCTACGATAGGATCTATCATGTATTCCATGTTATGTATGATGATTTATATTTATTATCAATTCATCATGGTATGAAAATATCATGGAGACCCAAGTGAACAAAATTGGACTACAGTTAAGACTACCCTTAAGTATGTGATGAAAACTAAGGGTATTTTCCTAGTGTACAGATGAGATAAAGAGAAACTCATCAGCGGTTGCATAGATTATATATTTTAATTTGATCAGAATGATCTAAAGTAACATTTTGGATTGATATTTTGTTTTAATGGAGTATCTTTGAGATAGAAGAGTTCAACATAGCCAATTTTCACCAATACTACAATGGATTCTAAGTATATTTCTGATTTTGATACAACTAAGGAAGTAGTTTAGATTCATAACTTTTTCAAAGAGCTTGATGTGATTCTTAGCAGTAAATACCATATCATAGTTTTCTGTGATAACACTATAATGGTGTCTCCATATAAAGAGTTAAGGTAAAACTAAAGGAAAAAAGAACATAGCTCCAAAGTTTCATCTCTTGTGGGATTTTTTGGAATAAGGTGAAGTTGTAGTTATCATTATGGAGGAAAATGTGGTGGGCCCTTAAAAAAGATCTATCTTAGTAGTTTAATGAGTAACATGTGAGATAAAGTGGACTAAAACTTGTTTCTAATAGGCCCTACTGCAAGTGACAATCTATTAGAGTTGCTTTCCTAGATCCCACTTCCTTAGTAATTAATTAAATGATTTATTATTAATGTTGTTTTATTATCACATCATTATTGTTACATTTTGTGACATTTTTATATAATAATGTCCTAAGAATATATATCACACTAAAAGTTCATATCAATTCCAAGATTTGATGAGAACCTATATATTCCATGAAGTTATTCTTGAATATACTTTATATGACCATATTTTCTATCATGACATATAAGATGTATTCTATCAGTGTTAAAGGTTCATAAGACATTGAGACACATTCTCACAGTGTTTTCCTATGATAATATCTAATATAAGAGGTTTTAATAATTGACATAATAATAGGAAATCCACATTTCTATGTGTCATTGGATGTTCCTATATTTTGATGTGTGTATTGATCCTTATACTTTAACATTATCATTAATGGATATCCTAACTCTTTTACTTTGATGTATTGATAAAAACTATGATGAAATATTCTCATGGTGAGGTGGAATACATTGGGTATGTCATGTGTGTTATTTCATTAATGGATAATGTGAGAAAGGATTTATCCCTTCCATATCTTGATGGAGGTTGATATCTTAGTCCCTTTTGAGGGGAATCAAACTACCTGAATAAATCTATGGAAATAGGGTTCAGTGGGAGAATTTATTTATGAAAAGTAAAATAAAAAGGCATTGAGCATATAGGTTGATGGAAAAATAAAGCACCATTCTTTATTTGAGATGTCATGATAAATGGATTATATTACATAATAAACATTCATGGAAGGTTGGTTGTCCCTATGAAGTTAAATTATTTCTCAATGAAATCCTTAGTGTGTAATAATATTTTAACCTTGAAATTTAGGAATTTACGTGTAATTACATTTAAAAAAGGCCTAGAGGGTAACAAACTAATAGTATCCGCAAGTTTAGTTAAATTCAAGTAATTAATTTAACATATTATAATAATTAATATTTATTCAGTTTCATTGATCATCATAATTTAATAACAAGTTATTATAAAGAATAAGAGAGTTAAATAATAATAACAAATATTTGTTTGCATGTTTTATAAAATATAATATTTATGATATATATCATAGAATAATTTGGTGAAATTTATTTATTAAATAAATAGTTATTATTCTAGGATCAATAAATTTCGGTGAATGAAAATGGAAAATTACTTAATGGTCTGATTGGAAATAGTATAAATGATATTTATTTATATTATTAATGTGTTGAAAATATTAAGATATTAATTGTAATATTATTATTATTTTTAGACATGGGGTTAACTAAGAATTTTTAAGTATGTAAAGGGCTTGTGTGAAATTTTTTAACCCAAAACCTGCCATAGTAAATATCTAATTATATAACTTTCCAAAATCAATTTTGGTTTGAACAATAGATAGATACAAACTCTCTAATTCACTAGATAGAGAAATATTTATCTAGAATTAAATCTATTTTCCTTCTATATCAATCCATTGGGAGAACATCATGATTTATTCCTCCTTCAAGAAGAATTCAGTAGCGATAAACCACAAAAAATTAAATCAATCAGGATCTTATGTGATGGCACCTGACGATGCTACAATGATGTTCAAAGATTTTGGTAAACATGTGGACCCCCACTAGAGGTATTATAAACTTGGATAATTTAGTAAAATGATGGTACAATAATATCTAGTTAGCCTAATCATCAATTAAGAGAGAATTACATATTTATGAAATTTTATATCTACTGATAAATTAATTATAAATTATATGTGAAGATCATCCTATCCTAGTTATGAAATTTTAATCTAGTCAATTAATCTATTTTTTTTCATTATACATGATGTCTTAATAATTTTTGTAAAATATTACACATAATTTAAGACTAAAATTTGATTTGGTAATACTATGAAAGGATGATTCTTCTCTGTCTATAACCCATAATTCCATCTTTTGAGACAATATGACAAAGAAAATAAACTTCATGAAGCTGGAATCTGCATTTTTTAAATTTTCCAAATAACTCCTTTTCAATAAGAGTCTTAATTTTTAATAATGATTCTCAAAGGACTATTATCCTCATCATATCTTTTAGAGTATATCAAGATATAAATAATAAATACCATACTGAAATTATAGAGATATTCCTTCAAAACACTATTCACTATATCTATAAAAATAGAGGGTAAACTAGTCAATCCAAATAGAATTACTGTAAATTTATATTTTCAAAACCACTTTAGAAATTTATTTTTTTAATAACCTATTTATTTATTTATAACTAATTAGAATAAAGATCAATATTTGAAAAAAAATTGAGCTCCTTAGTGTTGATTAAATAATTCATCAATGTGGGGTATAAGATACTTGTTCTCTATAGTAATAGAATTGATTTCATAGTAATTTAAACAAACAATCATAGAATAACATTTATTCTAAAAAAATAATAGGGTATCCCCATGGTGGAACAATAGGGAATATAAATCCTTTATAAAAACCCCATGTTATTGATTATTTAGTTACACTAATTCTGTTATAGACATCCTTTAGTGAGTCCTAGATAGAGGATTAACATCAGGGATGAGATAAATGGAAAACTCAACTTCACACTCAGGTTGTTTTCTAGTCAGTTTTTCAGTAAACACACAATTTTATTCCTAAAAAATAATATCATCTATTTTAAGGATACCTTTCCCTTTCATTGGATGTTTCTTTTCTTCATCTCGAAGAATTTCATTAAGGACAGCTACTATAAGTGGATCCAAACATGATTCAGATGGTGTAGTCTCCCCTACAGATATAGGGTATTCCTTATCTCTATCAAAAATCATAATCTTATTCTTTAAATAATAAATTTTCAAATTATAATTTATAAACCAATACATACCAAGTATTATATGAAAGTCAAACATAAGTATAATAATAAAGTTTTCAAATAGGATATGTCTAAGTGTCATAATAAGAGTTTACAAACATATCCTTATTGAAATAATATTTCTACTGGGAGTCTTTATTAAAAACTCCTTCTTAAGGGTATAGGGAAATATCTAATTTTCTTGGAAAAAATGTTAGATTAAACGAGTGAGAAGAATTAAAATCAAATAAATAATTATCTAAATTTGTGGATATGATCAACATACTTTTAACTATATCTTTAGAAACTTCTACCTTAATTATAGTGATAATATATTTTTATCCATTCCTATTTGGTCGTTTTTGAGATAAATTTCCTTAATGCTTAGGTAATTTATTTAAATAATTCCCCATCTCATTGTAGTTGAAAAACTAGACATTAGTTTCTTATTTCTTTCCCTTAAAATCATGAGTATTTATTCATTAACCACCATAATTGAAGCAAATTCCCATTCCCATCAAGAATGTTCTAGGGTGTTTCTTTCCACAATTAATAAAAGTTTTAAATTACACTTATCCCTTCTTCACTTTTGTCATATTTTATTTTCTAGAGTGCTCATATATTCAATTATTTAATGGTTTTCTCATGGAAACATAATACTTGGATATTATTTATCTATCTTGATGACACTTGATACTATTTACTCATATAATTAATTTTTTTAGGAGACTAAATCCCTTTAAAGATTATTATTTAACACATCCAATTAATGATAAATATTACTCATTAGATCATGTTTATAATCCACGTCATGAGTTACTAACTTTAAAAAGTTAGTTTAATAATCATCGACATTTTCTCTTTCCTTTTCCATTAGAGTGGGGAATTTCCTCTCCATATTAGATAATTTCTAATCATAAAAGTAATTTTTAAATAATATCTCCATGAATGTCATCCACACATACTATTTATTTCCACTAACTCCTTAGTGTTCTGGATCAATGACCACCATTGATTTGTATCTCCTTTAAGACAATAAAATTCCATGATCATTATATTTATTTCACTACCTTACAAATAAATGAATATATTCTATGAGGACTTGATCCATTTCTATACTACTATTGTATTAGTAGTGGCATTGAATTATGGTGGTTTTTTTCATGTGAATTGTTCCAACATTTTTGCACCATATTGGGGTTCGACAAGCTTCTCCATATGGGAAATGTTATTGGTAACAACCTAAGTTATTTTCCCCAATATAGTAATAATTCGTTTATATCTATCTCCAACTTTGTTGAATTTCAAATGAGGGAAATACCTTGATAGATTATGTACATTGATATAGTTTCCATTAATTCATCAAGGAACCATTTCTAAACAATGGAATATACTGAATAAGATTATAACTTTATGAATTTAAATAAAATAATATAATTCTAAATCCAATGTAACACTAAAAATAAATTGAAAATTTATATATAAATAATCTCAAAATCCTAATCTTATTATCTTTTAGAATATATTAAAATCATAAAAATATTATCATTTCATTCATAATTGTTCATAAATATTATGTGAGTCAACCAAAACATATCCCTAGAGAGTGTCTATCCTGGAGTGTGGTTATAAGCCCACTCATCATGCACTACTAATAATCATGTTAATACAAAATCCACCCCTTTCAGAGTTGTTACCCCTAGGCACATTTCTTCCACACCCGCATACACTTCCTAGTATCCATAGAGGGGTGTAGATTCTAGGAAAACCATACAATCTCATCTTTCCCAAAAATTTATGATATTATTCTATACTTATAATTATCCTTAGATTCTTTCATAAGGTTATGCTCCCTAATATATGTTTTAAAAAATCTATTTTCAAAGGTTTATACTAAACTTACTTTAATATTAACTGTAACACTGAATTTATAGTAACCAAGATCAAGTGGTTATTTTAATACTTCAGTACAAGATACATGGGATATCATTCCAAAGGATCAAATATTTTAGTAGCCTTGGGAGACCAGACTCTTGCATGATTCTCATGGTACACTTGAAAACATGAAATAAATATTGAAATTATTATGAGAAGATTATTATTTCCTCTAGTATATCTCTAAAATATTTCATAGATCCTTTATTTGTATATTGTGTAAATACAAACATAATAAAGGGTGATCTTAGTTTATTATTAATGGAAAACATAAAATAGAAGATGTGATAGGATAAATAAAGAATGAAAATATGGTAGAGATAAAAAAACCCATATAAATAATATCATAAAATGAGGACTAAATTTAAAATAAAATTTGAAACATAAATAATTAAATGTATAAAGAACTACTTTCATAATGATAGAATTAATAATATCAGACATCATAATATTACCATCAAGGACTTGTACCGATACATCATATATTAATAGCTAATATGAACACAAAATATCCTAAATAGTTTGTCTCACTAGACCTACCGATTCATCAAGGGTATATAAAATACCATTCCCATTAATTAAAAATCCCAATACATTCATCATGTGAATGAAATTAATAATTATTCAATACATTAATAATATAAACATTCATATTAAAAAACGAGCATCTGTAATGTTAATACATTCCCTAGTTAATAAATATATTAACATGATCATAATAAATTAAGTGAAATTTAGTGGATCAAGTTATTAGATTATATCCCAAATAAATAAAAATATTCACAAGGATATTAACTTGGATGAAAATATTTTTAAGAGATCTAAGAAACATTTCTTGAGGAAATTAACCTCATTATTTTTAAATAACATATTAAAATTGTAAAAATTTCTAGAACATAAGGAAAACAATTTTCTTTCAAAAGAACCATAGTATCTTATAAAGTAAGTTTCAAGGTAAATAATAGTTATTATGGTGTAAAAAACCACTTGTTTTATAATCATTAAATAAAAGATTCTATTTACGCCTTTTGTAAAAAGTTCCTCACTTGAAAAACAACAAGAACATTACTTTTAATTTTTTTTATTTAAAGTAAAAAATGGATAAAAATAAATTTAATCAATATTTTTAAAATAGTAAAAATATTCTTGAAATCATTCAAAATAAAATATGGACATAGAAGAAACATATTAATGATCGAATTGCAATAAAAAGTTAGTGTTCCTTAAAAAAATTATTTCATAAAATTGAGTACTTATAGAGAGTAAAATGAAATTAAAGCTTATAATTCTGAAAAAAAATTATAATAAGAAAATATAATGATTTTAAAATAGAAATATATTATAATTTCATTCAATTAAAATTCAAATATAAAAAATCTTTAATAAAAAATGAGATTTTGGAATTAACCCAAACCACATTTCTAACATTTAAATCATAACCCCCATGAAATAAATAAATTAAATTAAAAATTCAAATATATTTAATATAAGTTTATTCATGATAAAAATTTAAAAGGTGAATTATATACACCAAATGAATGAAATATTTGGTGAATGTGACATATGTCTCACAGAAAACGAAGTGAGACAAAAACCTTTTCCTCAAGTTGGACTTTCCTCATTAGTTTTTTTAAAATATTTTATAATAAATTTAAATTTATTATAATTATATACCAGGAATATATAAATACTTATAACGTCAAATAGTATCAACTTATAATATTTTATCCTTTATTTATTAATAAATATTTATTTATATTGTCATTTCTATGTTTTAACTGTTTCATTTTTCATGTAAATTTTAGTACAATAGTCATACTATAATGGTTATATAACCAAAAGAAACTTAGTAATTTCATATGTATAATATTTAGTTATTATATAAACTTTTATATCCATTCATATAATGTGGTGATGAAAAATTAATTACATCACTTTGTGGAGACGGTGGTTCGTACGTACACATGAGTGATGTTTCCAATTTTGGATAAATCAAATGAACGAATGGTAAATAATAATTAAATTTTATATACTATATAATAAATATAATATAAATTCATTAAATATAACCTTATTATCATCCATTTAAAGAAAAAATGAATAATGAATCACAATGCTTTTTTAAGGAGGTAGTCAACACGTACGCATGAGTGATGTTATAATTTCCCAATGGATGAGAAGGTAAGAAGGTAGAAAATATATTATAATTACATTAGTGTAATTATTTCATAAGATTAATTTATAAATATTATGTTCTTTATAATGACCAACCATGAATGATAGTGTGAAAAATGAATCATATCCCTACGTGGAGGTAGTAGTCCACACGTACGCACAAGCGATACTTTGATTTCTCACTTGATGGAAAGGAGGTTGAAAATGGTTGTAAAATAATCATAATAACATATTAGTATATTTATTATATTGGAATAATTATATTAATATAGATACAATATATTTATATTAAGTATAATAAGAAATAAAATTTGAAATAGTCGGTAAAGAAAATTACCTATTCTTTGAGTGACCGCCTTTGGATTACACCTTAATCATTAATATTATGGTTTTAAGAGAATACCAAAATATAAATAACTAAAGGAAAAAATATATAAAGGGTTTTTAGTGGGGTTTTCCATGTTATAGTGATAAAATATTGTGAATAAGGCAAGAGAAGAGGTCCACATTTATAAGAGTAGGGAGCGACACACATGGAATTACTTAAAATAATTAAAAAATATAAAGCGGTTTTCTTGTGAAAGTGGAAAATAATTCCCAACAATTATCATTTTTTATAATATAAGGTCAAAATATCATCAAAAAATAATATTTAGGTGCGTTTAACTTACTTTTTTACCCTTATCAATTTCTTTGGTAAACCTATTTTAACCCTAACCAGGGTAACACATTTTAACTTTTTGTACGATTAATTAAATTGATATTATTTTATAATTTAATTTATGATTATTATAAATATTGAATCAATTTTACTAGATTAAATTTATTTTAGTGATTGGAATTAATTTTCACATAAGTTTTCAAACTGCAATGAAAACCGTCTTAAGAATAAAGATTATTCTAAGTATAAAAATGATTTTATGAAACAAAAGTATAATGTCGATCCAAATGTGTTTAATTTTATTATTTTAAATCATAGAAGACTTATTTTTATTTAAAATGAGACCAAAACCTATAGTAACATTTTATATACTTTATTTAAATAGATTAACTAAGAACATTTTTTGTTTGAATACAAACATTACCTAGATTTACAAAATGATTTTTATATATTTATAAGTTCAATATTATATTTTTATATAAATTATATTAATTTTAAAATATATATTTTTAATAATAATTTTTTTCATAATATTTCATGTTATTTTAATATCATTATAATATCATAAAAACCATAGTTTTTGTAAACTTTCTATTTTTCACTAATTACCCAATAAATAACTATTTTTTAAAAAATATTAAAAATTCACCATAAGCTTATTTTTAAATTATGAATTAAAAATGATATTAATTTCATATAATTAATTTAAAAAAATTAATTTTGTTTTTAATAACATTCTTGAATAATCCTATGTGTGTTGTGTTATTTTATATCTAGAAAGACAAATATACTATAATTGAAGCTTGAGTGTTACAATTTTTCTTTCCATAAAATATATTTTTATTATTCATGATTTTTTTATATTCATTGAAACTAATTTAAATTGATTGGGAAATAATATTTGTAAGATATTAATTAAACTAAAATCACTTTATTCATTCACAATGGAATATTAAAACAGAGGTACATGAACTCGTATATAAAATACCATGAATTATTACATACCATGAACGATTACATACCATGAATGATTATATACCATGAATGAGAATACATTAAAATGGTATAATAAATTTTAAATAATAATATAATTAAAACTAATAAAATCCCCCTAGAATAAATATTTGTAGAATTAATCCAAAAATTAAAAAAACATCATGAAAGGAGAAATATTTTATATAAAATCCTAGTTAAAAAATAAAGTACTAAGATTTTTGTTAAGAATTTAGAATGGAATGAATATACAGTTTTTACTGAGGGTAATATAGTAGTTATAATGGGGTATATATCCATTGGGTATAATACCAATAAACATGTTCCCAGTATGGGATTACTAGTATGTAGTTAATATAGGTCCCAAGCATAGAATAAAAACCAATAAAATCCCAATACAACTCATATTTTTTAAGGATCAACAAATAATACATAATTTACATGACATAGATACCATAACCAACGAATTTTGTTTTCCAAATATATTTAAAAAATGGTGTCGGAACCAAGAGGAACTTTCATGTTAAATTTTTAATTAATTTAAAACATAAAAAAATATTACATCAGCCTTGAATTCATTCATTATTAGAGATATTTCTCGTTTAAACCCCATTTGGTTTACCATTATTATGTCATGAGGAACCAAAACCGATCCCCTCTAGAATTGATCCACACATACCACATTGATCTCCAAACAATGCTGATGGAATGTTAGGTGCTAGAGGGAGTGATCAACTATCTTACATTTTTTTTCTTTAATCATTTCATGTAACTTTACACTTAAAAAGAATATAAATTTCTCCCTATCATCTTTAATAGGATGAGGAAGTAGAAATTTTTTTCTTGAGCTTGAGATAACACCCTAGAGAAGTTTTTTATTGGGAGAGAATTCCCTTGGTAGGTGTGTTGTTCATAATCAACAACCTCTCTCCGATTGACATATCACTCTATAAATATATATAGGGATAAGTATTAATTAAATTAATTTCCCAAAGGCTCTTAACTATGAATTAATCTATAATAAACCCATTCCATCAAAATAATAATAATAAAATTATTCTATTTATGATGTGCACTAACATGAACAGTGATAAATATTATTTTACAGTCTGGTAAATATTTAATTATCAGAAGACCAAAAACTCGGACATTTCATCCTCCCCTAAATTTATTGAATTCTAGAATAAATATTTAAAAAAATATTATTTATTTAATAAATAAATAAAAATTATATTCACAACCTTGAGAATGAATATTTTTTAATTATTCAAGTAATAAATTATTTACTTAATAAATATTTATTACCATGTCAAGAACCAAAATAAAAATAAATATTTATATATCTTTATAATTGAAAAATTATCATATAAATAAATTTTATTAAATATTTATGACCAATAAATACTGAATAAATATTTTTCTCACTCGGGCGATTAATATTTAATACAATTGTTAAGTATAAAAAATATTTAACTAGGATTAATGGAAATATTATGTATATGATCCTATCATCCTCTTACATAGTGGAATTGGGTGATCTTGCCTAAATTTTAAGATAACTTTTTAGCAATGGGTCATGCCACCCAAATAGGAAGATGATATGTCAAAATGACGAAAAACACATACATGTTGTAGTGACCCAACCTCAGAAGTTTGAAGTTGGTGTCTAGTACCATTATATTTCCATAATTAAAATAATAAAATCCTAAACAACTAAATAGTTTATTATACTTGGTAAAAAAGATACATACACGAGTCTTGTTTAAAAATTAATATACTAATTCTGGTGTTAATTACCTAGTTTCTCACCTATGTTTTGACTTCTTACTTGTTGTTCCTAACATGGTTTCATCAGATCCATAATGTAAACCATGATGTAAATATCATATATAGTCAGTGTATATTGATTTATAAAAATCCATATAATTTGGAGATAGGAAATGAAATGCACCGTTCATGGAGACAGTAATTTGTACGTACTCATGAACAGTACTTCCATTTCATTATCTTATTTTAAAAGAATAAAAAGTAAATGATATATATGTATATTATAACTCCATGATAATTTTTAGATAATATTTTTTACATATGTTTATTAAAACCATCCTTTATACTTTCTATGTGTAGTGTGAAAAAATAACATCACTTTAAGGAGGCGGTAGACCACATTTCCACGAATGATGTTATTGTATTCCCAGAAAATAGAAATCATGGAATTATGTGTTATATAAAAATTTAAGAAGCATAAATAAATTATAAATATAATATATATCATATAAATATATAATTTTCATAATAATTCCTACTATGAGAGGTGTTAAAGGAAGAATGAACGATATCGTTTTGTGTGGTGGTAGTTCGTTATACACATAAATGGTAAGTTCATTACTAATTTGATGTAAGTGTGTATAAGTGTAGTTGAACCCCTAGAATAAAAAAACTTATTATATTTATTGTATTGAGGTTATAATAAAAGCATTTAATAAAAATAAATTAAGTGGTGGAGAATGAATATAAAATAAAAGATCTTGAGGAAGGATGTTACCTCTTATTTGGGTAACTCCTTTTTATTTTCCCCTAACAGATTCCATGAATATATTTATTCCTATGGTGAGGGTTCTATATTGAGTTGAAGGATCTTAGAATATTATTTAATCATAGTTTAGGTGATCCAAATGGCTTTAAATGTGTGAGGAAGTGGGAGGGTTGAGTGCCTTTTTATAGTGGAGGAGGAGTGACATTCTTGTAATTTTTTAAAAGAGAGAATTCCACTCATGATTTTTCTTAAAAAAGTGGATAAAATAATGGAAAAATTTAGTTAAAAGGTATTATAGGGTCTAGATATATCCATAAAATGGATTTTGTAAAATATTATAAGTCATTCTGTCTCTTAAGTTTATGGTTTAGTCCCTTGTTAATCTAATTTTACTCTTAATCACACTAATTAATTTTAATTACTTTCACTAATATATTTTGTCAAAAACTAATTTGAAATTATTAGAAAAGAAAAATTATTATTATTACAAATATATAATCCATTTTCCAAATTCTAATAATATAATTGGAATAAATTAATTTAAATTTAATCTCACTGACGAGATGACAAACTGAGTTTTTAATGTAAAATGTCCTAAATTTTGCTATGTTTTTATATTAAATATAAAAGAGAAATTCATTCCAATTACCTAAAATGGCTTAATTGATGAAAAATTAATATAATTTTAATTTAAAACCAATAAAAAATATAATTTTAACTTATAAATAAATTAGATGAAAATGAAGTTTTGAATTAAAATTCGTTATTTTTTACTATTCATCAAAAAATGAAACATCAAAGAAAAATAAAAAAAATTAACCCTAAGATAATTTTTATATTTTTTATTTCAAAAAAAATTATTTTTTTATACTAGATCTATAAAATTTCTAAAAAAGGGATTGAAAATAGGTTCTGCATTAAAAGGTGGTAAAATCAACTTTTAACAAATTACAATTTTTAAGCATAAAACATGATTTGTTATTATATTATGCCTATCAAATCTATTGGATTAAAATTATTATTGTTTTAAATATATATCATATATATTTCATTTATATCATTTATTAATTGTAATTAACTTAATTTACTAGGATAAAACACCTTTGTGAGAATAATGTTTTTTTATAATCAATTGGTTTTTATATACCTTTTTAATTAGTTGGTAACCTCTGAATTCATTTTATATTTTAATAAACCATATATTTTCATAATTTAGTTAATATTATTCATAAATACTAATTTAACTACTATGTTATATCTTTTTTATATTAAATAATAAGGTTTTATTAATATATTATTTTTTGGTAAAACTCGGTCTTGTTTGTAACTCAAGTCATCGAAGAAATTCATTGTTGTGTGTGATGCAAGCTAACTCAGTATTTTCTGAATTAAAAGCTATAACATAGATTTAATTTATTTAAAATATTTAATATATTATAAATTACCAGGATATTATATTCCCTTACTCACTTTGGGTTGCATGTTATACACTCTATTGAATACAATGTTCTTACTTTATAATTTTTAGGCGTTACATTCTACCCACCATAATTAAATTGAATCATTGCATCTTAAACTCGACCTTGGTAATAAAATGTTTGGTATTTATTATTTTTAAATCCCACATCAAGATAAGGGTTTGTAAAAAATCCTCTAGAAAAGAGATAAAAAGAAGTAAAAAAGGTCATGTGAACTAACATATAACTTGGTCTCTAAGTATGAGAAATTTAGTGGGAAATAAAGATACATACATAGAGGAAAAGCATAAATATTTATAAGGAGTGATTGTGGTCATAAATAAAAAAAATTAACGATTAATGGAAATTTTAGGGCCTCAAATCCATAAATCCCTCATAATTCAATAAACCATCAGGTCAACAAAAAATAAGGTATTAGGAAAACATTATTTTTTTTATTTCTGATCATTTTTTTAATGTTGATTAATTCTTTTAATATCTAAGTATAAAAGGAAATATACTTACTCAATATATTTCTATAAAAAAAATTATCCTTTGGTTTTTCTTTGATCAATTTTCTATTCATTCATTACATTAAGAAATGGATATCTAAAAACTAACTATGATTCCTGAAGTACTAAAATACACATTTAATAGATCTTAAGTACCATAAAAGAGTGAAAAGTCTAACTGTTTTTCTTGAACAAATATCTAAAGAAAATATAGTTAATAAATTAATCTCTAAACCATAAAATTAAAACTAATGGTTAATCATTAATATTTATTTGTCAAATTATTTAACAAAAAACAATGATAAATTAGCTAGGGAATTGCATAGGCCCGTGGTAGGCATTAAACCCTTATTATTCTTCAGTCATGGGATCAAGTCCCATATCCTTGCCGAAGAAGATGGTTTTTCAACTATCATACATGTTATACTTTTCTAAAACCAAATTAATACAATTTATAAAATAAATATAATTGACATCCTTGAAATAAGTTTAATCACTAAATAGAATTTTAACTAAGGTTTTCAATATAACCCTAATACATAAATACTTAATCCATTTGTTTCCACATATTTCATCCTATGATATATAGTTTATCCTATAAAGGAGATAATTTCCTAAAACCAAAAACCATTTTGTGAGCATAAATTGGAAAAAACCATATAATTATTTATAGGATTTCAAAGTATTGACACATTATTTTCAATGTAATATACCTCATATTTATCCTTGGTCATTCATTTTCATTATATATTCAAATCCTTCATAATTTTTTGTAATAAAAATTTTAATTATCCTATGTGTATCCCCAAAGAGTGTCAAAATAGGTGTACAATAAGGCCCATTGTTGTGTACTAGGTTATGCTCGAGTCAGGCCCAATACACATTGTCAGTGTTACTACACCTAGGTAAATCTGTGCTTGAACCATGTCCACTTGTAGTATCCAAATAGATATGTACTTCAAAGAAAACCCATATAACATCTACCTTACCAAAATTATAGGATGTAATTCTATACTTACCCTCACCTTAGGCTTATGTTATATAATCTATGTTTTCCTAAATATTATTCTCAAGGTTTCTACTAAACTTCCCCTGATACCAACTGTAGAAACCTGAACCTAGAATCCCAAAGATGGTGTTTACTAACATTACATTTTCATGATTACAGGGAATCAAATCCTGAAGGATTAAAGAGTATATTATTATTAGAAAACCAGATACATACATGAGTATTGTATCATAAATTAATATGGTAATTAAAATAGAGTTTTTTTATTTCTGTGATAACTCTATTCCATCAAGAATATCCATTAATATCTTTATTATTACGCTTCTTGGATTCCTAGGGAATGGAAAGAAAATAAGGGAGAGCTCAAATTCTCATTAAGGGTAAAATAAATAAAAATAAATAATGAATCAATGGTAATAATCAATATGGAAGGTTAAATAATTAAGAAAACATGCCATATAATCAATAATTATTTAATAAGTGAGTAAATAATATGGAAAGATAAATAATTAAAAACACATTCCATTTAAAATAACATGATAATGAATTCTCAATATTAAAAGGTAACAAACTAAAATACATGACATTTAATTAATAAAATGATAATGAAATGCATCTATAGTTTTTTCATAGTAAAAATATTGTGGATAAAAAAGAAGGAAATGCTTAATTATTAGAAATTGTGTATCTAGAACATGAACCATTACTATAAAGACCTTTCACAAGATGGTTTAATTCTATGGGTAGAAGCCTATATATTCTACTTGGAAAAAAACTCAAAGGTTCTGTTTTCAAATAATTTCATCACATGAGACTACTGATGCATTGTGGGGATTAATTTAAATAGTCTCCAACCCGTAGAGATTTCATTAACTGTTTCCCAACCAGTAGAGATTTCATTAACTGGTCTCCAACCCATAGAGTGAATGTCCAAGCATTCCTCATCTATCGAATAATCAATTTAAATAAACAAAGCGCCTTATAAAATATCCATATTGATTAAGGTATTTGGATTTATCAATATTTACTCATTCAATCAAATAACATTAAAAGTAAACACCATATGTAAAAATTATATTTGTTTTAGGAAATAAACATATACATGATAAATTATATGGATAATTAGGTTAAATTCAATGTTCGATTACTATAGGAAATTAAATATTTCAAGGGGACTAAAATTAATCGAGGCAGTGAATGTAAATAATATTTTTGGTCAAAGAAATCATAAACCATCCAAAGGAATAATAAGGAAGAAATCAATATAACATATCCCAGGTGGATTAAAAATAATGAGTTGTTGTCGTTGATGAATGATAATATTATAAAAATAGAATATAAAGACATTCTTGAGGAAAATGTCCATTTTATTTTAACAAACATTTTAAAAATAGTTTTATTTGAAAATAACTTTTCCAAAAAAATTTGTTTAAAAAAATTAACATTATAAACAAGAAAAGGAATCATCAAAGAAATGATGGTGGGTAAATCTGAAAATTCCATACAAGGTAAAAAAATTTATTTATCACGGTAAAATGGTTACAAAAAATTCATTTTTTCAGAATGTCACAAGAATATTCCTTTGAAAAGAATTATAAAAGATAAAAATGGTAAAAATTAATTTAATAAATAATGTTTGGAAGGTTAAAAAAAAATTTAGAACCATTTTATAAAATAGGTTTTTTAGAAAAAAAAAATTTCTCCGACTAAAGAGAGAAATGAAATTGGGTTTTCTTGAAAATATTTTCTAAAACATTTTGTGTACCAATGAGTGAAAAAATTGTACTTTTAATTGATAAAGTTCATGAATAAGTAGATGAAAAGAAAATTAAAGGTTTGGATGAATAATTAACTAATAAATTCCTCTTATGGAAATTCAAGTGTTAACAATCCCTAACAAAATGAGATTGTGAAGTTACCCCTTAAAAAGAAAATAACATAGATATGAGAATCAATAAATGGATAGATTATGTGAGTCAAATTTAAATGCATATAACCGAATTATAAATAAAAAATATATTGTAAAAAGTTATTATGCACATAATCTTATAATATTAATGCCAATAAAGAAGTAATATAACCTAATGAAAAGGAATCGAGTTATGAAATTCATTACCACTTTGTAAATTTTAAAGAAAACACCATTAGAATAAATAATTAAAATTTAAACACAAAATACCATGAATACAAATTAATTCATGATATAATATATCAAAATAGTCAGTAGATACACCACAAAAAATAATTATGTGGTGAATATGACATTTATCTCACAGATATAAAAAGTGCGATGAAAATCCGTTACCTTGCGTTTCCTTTTGGGTGAACGTCATTTAACCTCCTATATAAGGGTTTTATACATGTTAATAAATTATTAAATAACTATATAAATATTTATGATAACATATATGATCTCATTATAATATCTTATTACTTGTTTATTAATAATCTTTCATTATTTTCACTATTTTGTGTGTTAATTGACCAGTTTCTCAAGTATGTTTTGACTTATTACATGTTGTTCCAATCATGGTTTACTCATCTAAAAAATTTATACAATTATATAAATGTCATATATATTTTTTATATATTTAATAATAATAATATATAAAATTTGGAGATAGGAAATGAAATGCACCATTCATGGTGATGGTAGGCTATACATACAGATGCACACTACTTCAATTTCATTATCGTATTTTAAAAAATTAAAAATAAATGATATATATGTAAATTATATACCCATTATAATTTTTATATCATATGTGTAACATAGGTTTATTAAAACAATAATTTATACATTTCATGTATAGCATGAATGAATCACATCACTTTGAGGAGGCGGTATTCCACATTTCTATAAATGATGTTATCATATTCCCAAAAAAAGGAAATCATGAAGGTGTGTGTTATATAAAAATTAAATAATAATAAATATATTATAAATATCATAAATATTATATATAAATATCTTTTCCATCATAATTCCCACCACGAGATGTGGTAAATGAAGAATGAACGACATTTTGTGAGGCGATATTTTGTCGTACACATAAATAGTAAGTTCGTTACCCATTATAAAGAAGTGTGTATAAGTGTAGGTACAACCATTATACTAAAATAATATCATTATATTTTAGATACTAGGTTTTTAATATAATCATTTAATTATAATAAATGAAGGATTGTAGAATGAAAATAAAAAAAGGAGCTTGAGGAAGGATGTTACCTCTTATTCGGGTAACTCTTTTTAGTTTGCTACAAAGGGACTAATTAGCTATATTTATTCCCAAAGTGAGGATTCTAGGTTTACAGGAGGGATATTGGGATATTTTATTACAAGATTTTGGGTGATCCAAATGGATTTAAAGGTGTGATTATGGGGGATGGGTGTGTTCCCTTTTATAGTAGAGGAGGAGTGGCATTCTTCTAATTTTTTGAAAGAGGGAATTATATGCACGTTTTTACTGTTAAATGGGGATCCAATAATAGTCCAAATTATATAAAATTTATTATAAAGTTAAAATATTCCTATAAAATTTATTTTGGTCAAGTATTTATGTTTTTTTGGCTCTTAATATTAATGTTTACTTCCTTGCTATGAAACTTTTCATCTTAATCACTGTAATTAATTTTAATTACATTCTCTAATATTTTTTGTTAAAAAATAAGTTTAAATTATTATGATTCAAAACATTTAATCCATTTTTTCATATGAAAATCATATATTTTTCAGAAATTTGTTTAAATATAATCCCACACACGGGACAACAAAGCGATTTTTTAAAGTAAAATATTCAAAATTTTACTATTTATTTATATTAAATTTCATGGTAAAATTGATTCAAATGACCTAAATTGTATTAATATATCTAAAATTTATCATATTAATCTATAAATCCAATAAATAATATAAATTACTCTTAAAAATAAATTAGATGAAAAAGTAGTTTAGAATTAAAATTCAGTGTTTTTCACTTTTCATTAAGAAATGAAACCTCAAAGAAAAATACCAAAAATTCACCTTAAGATAATTTATAAGTTTTTATTTTCAAAATGAAGTTTATTTTTTCATTATATATTTTTAATATTTATAAAATGGGTATTCAAAATAGTTTCTCTATTAAAAGGTGGTAAAATTTCTTTTCTAGAAAAATGACATTTTTAAATAAAAAATAAGATTTATTCTTAAATTATGGATGTAAAATATATTGGAATAGAATAATTGTTTTTATTGAATATATAAAATATATAGTTCATTAATATTATTCAATAATTTTAACTAATTTAATTTATTAATATAAAACACCTTTGTGAGCATAAAAACATTTCCCATATATTCAATTGGTTTTTATATTCATTTATAATTAATTGGTAACCAAAACATTCATTATATATTTTAATAAACCATATATTTTCATAATTTAGTTAATAATATTCATAATTTATAGTTTAATGGATAGGTTATATCTTATTATATTAAATAATAAAATTTTATTGATAGATTGTTGTTCTATAAACCTTATTCTTGCGTGTAACGCAAGTCATCTAAGAAAGTCATTATTGCGTGCGACCCAAGATAACTCAGTATTTCATGCAATAAAAGCTATATCATATATTTAATTTATTTAAAATAGTAAATATATTGTAATGTCTTAGGATATACATTCCCTTATGCACTTGGTGTTGTGTTTCATACGCGCTATTGAATACAATGTTCTTTAAAATTTCAGGGTGTTGCACATACACACACTATTTAATATAATAACTTTGTATTAATATCTCCAATAAATAGGGTAAAATAGTTTGTGTCATCAATCCATGATCTTGATTTCTATTTCTTTGATACTCTAAAATTAACTCATCGAAGACTATGGCCATGGAATTTATCTAATAGTTACTACCCAATTAAAGGGTATAGGATATGAACTTATATAAATATGGAAGGGTTAAATTATTCCTAAACCTTTTAATTAATAAAATATAATTCATGATTAACCCAACATACCTAGATTTTCAATGAAATATTCCATTATGGATTACGAAAATACCTCTAAGTGTGTGATTCATGATATGCAATAATAATAATCTAAAATTATAAGGACCATTACACATGCTTATAGATAAGAATATTGGATGTCACAAAAGCATGTAGATATCCTAAAAGCATTTATATTCCCATGGTATCCTCTCTAGAAGATAAAAAAGTGTGAACTTCATGAGATTAAATCTCATCTACTTATGTGTACTCATGCCTTATTGTCAATATGTTGTGTTCCTGGTCATAGAATGTTATACTAACCATAGGAATAGTTATTTAAGAGATAACGTCATAGCATCCCAAGGTTATAATTATAGTGGGAAACCTATTTTGATGTGATAGATACTCTAGGAAATTATCACATTAATGTTGTGCCCGAGTATTAACAATATTTGACAAGCCTTTAAGTAATATTCACTTCTTGGAAATACATGTGATAAAAAAATAATGCAGTTGGTTTTAGTGCACCAACTCCAATAGAATCTCACTTACACTAAATCCAATTTCTAACTATATGGATATTACTCACATGTTATACATTCTTTTGATGTGAATATATAAAAAAAATTTAGTCCTACCAAATTTTTTTGTGTGGTGCATGTTTTTCCTACTACAATCCTTTATGGAAATTCTTCTTACTATAACTTCACAACTCAAAAAATCCTTCAAGAAATGATGCCTAAAATGTTTATACTTTATCCATCGATTCAACCTTGGTATCTTAACAGGAAAAACTGTTATATTAGTATCATAATAAAGTGTGACAACTCTCCACTGTTAGGTACAACATAAAACACTTAGATAAAATTTCATATAGAACCTGCGTTTTAAGTCACATAAAAAGCTGCAGTATACTCGGTCTTTGTTTTAGAATACATGAACATAAAAGTTTTTAATATATTCCAACTCACAGTTCCTCTATAAAGGTAGAATACATATCCTAGCTATGTTTTAAGATAATTTTGACCTATCTAGGCATAATAATCAGATTTTCCTCTGATGACTATTTCCTTATTTTGTCTATAAACCACAAATACTTTCAATTATACTTTCTCAAGTACTATTGGTTTGTTTTAACTACAAGTCTGTAAAGTACTCCTAGTTCAAATTAACAGTAGTACACTATTATAAATTAAAAATTGACATCCAACTTTAGTACATATCAAGTTATACAATAGATTACCATTAATTTTGCATATAAAATTCTACTTATAATAATATAATCCTATAAAAATTCTCATTATCCTAGTAGGATTTCATATCATGTGACTTGGAAAAAAAATTCAAACTTGAATTGTTACATTATATATTTTTAATATATGGTAAATATATGTACTATGACTAAAATATTTAGGCCATAATTACGTCTATATATCTTGTTACCAAGAACATGGATTGATATTTTAAGTTAGCTCAGGTAAATTCATTCCTTTAGTCTTAACAAGAGGGAAAGATCCAATGTACATTTCCCATAAGTTATCAACATATTTATCTTAGAAAAAATATTTCTCCCACTAACCTATTTTAAACACTTGGCATATATTTTTTCCAACCAAATATTCTATGATCACTATTATTATTTATCCCCATATAAGGATTTAAAAAATCTACATACCTAATTGGATTCTTTAAATATAACCCAACATTTTATTCATGTCACATAGACATATTTCAAAGGTTATCCATAAGGATATTTCCTTTGATATATAATTTCCCAGTATAATGATCATAGAAATATACTATGACAAGTTGAATTTAAATAGTATTTTTTCATGATGAGTGGTGATAAGGTATTGAAATATAATAAATCTATATGCTATGATAATTTTTATAATTATACTGGATTTATTGGTTTTGTATTTACTATACATGAATAATTTCATTCAAATAATCACTATCAATATCAAAAAACCACCAAATTACCTAAACCCAAACATTTGGTACATGGAATTCATTATTTAATTATTAAAAATAATTTTAAATCATTATTTGTTTCCATTTAATTTTCTCTAATAGGAATAATTATTAATAATGAATAATATTTAACCCATTTTGATGAATATAAAACCACTAATTTGTTTTAATCATCGTATAAAGTATGTGTCTCTGGAATAGTTCCACTGACTAACTCTAGTGGAGTCTAATATTCTAATTCCAACTCACGCACATCCAAATCATATACCTCATAGAAGTCTACCCTAGTCCCACTACCTAAATAAATATTTTTAACCCACTAATAGAAATATATTTAGTTTTTAAAAGGATCCTTTCTATTAGAGATAATTAATATCCTAAGTATTGTATGATAATTAACTAATATGAAATTTTTGTTTATCCTTGTTGTATATTTGAAGAAAATACTATATTTACAAACATTTACCATAAAACACTTAAGGCATTAAAATAATAGATTAAATTAATATGGTTATGATATAATTTTTTCAATATTATTTTCATATGGTTGGATACTATTTTTGGATAATGTCTTGGAAGTAGTCATAAATGATATGCAATATGTAAGACTCTCCATCAATCTATCTTGTTAAACTATAAAATATAAGGTAATGTGAGTCCAAGAATAGATCCAATGAATATTTTTAATGTTTGATGAATATTTGGTTTAAGATATACTCTAACAAACAAACTTAGGGGATATAATGTATTTTACCAAATAGATTCATTTATCCATTGAGAATACCAAAAATTTTAAAAAGGGATATCATGTTGTAGTTTATCTAACATATAACTTCTCCTTAGAATATTTATGATGGATTTTTTGAACACATTCTAGGAGATTTTTGGAAGACATTTATTTATAAAAGTTTATTTATCAAAAAACTGATAAGTGCTTTTGTTAGTATAAATAGTTTTCTTATCTTATATGATACTTAACACTTTTATAGGTATAAAAAAGTCATATAATATTAGTTTTTTCTGATAAATATTTATCTTTCTATAACTAAGTAAAAGTATTATATTTTATATTCATCATTTGATGAAATGGATATATATGAATCCGGAGTTTTTGAAGCATGAGTTTAATATAATGTACCATAACAACATATATTCCTAATATGAAATAATGTCACATTGTGTCTAGCAAGACATGAATATAAATATTTCGTTAACACTCATTACAAAATTGTATAAATAGGTTTTGGAAATTAAAAGTTATATCATCTTACTATTTACATAAGAATACTCATTTATTATGCACTGAAAGAATTAACCTTAATTATTATAATATTTATGAAATTTTTTAATTCTAAAAATTATAATATACATATATATAAGGAATATTGTATTTAATATCCAATTATTCTAATGTAAATGTTACACATAATTATGAATGTACCAAAATATAAGATTATGATTATGTCTATTTTAATTCATTTCAATTATCCCAATAACCATTTATTACAACATGAGAAGATAATAACTTAAAATTGGTTAATATAACTCTAAATTATTTGTCTCTTTGAAATATTTCATAATGACAACATTTAATTTAAAGGTTACTTATATTTTCAACCTTGTATTTAATTATTTTCAAAATAAGGAGTAAGGAAATAAGATTCCACCAAACCTTATCTTTTGTAAAAAGTAAAAATAAATTGATTTATGAGAGGTTTCTATAAAGACACATATATTCATATATAGATTTCAAATTTTATTAGAGGAATATTCATTACATAATATAAGAAGACACACTATAATCATATAGGTCTAGTGCCTTTGGAAACTGAGATACATAAATAACTTGTTCCTAATATATCTACATTATATACTACTTAGTTATAAATAACTAACACACTTCATAAAAAAGTCATAATTATTACCTTTTATTCATAACGTGGATAAATGAAACATAGGAAAAGGGAGAGATCATATGATTAGTAAGGGTAAACAAGGGACATATCAATGATCACATGAGCATAAGTGTATGAGAACATGATCATAACATTTTAAAATAATACCATGTATATCATAGATCCTAATATTGAGTCATGAGATATATCTTAGCAATTTGAAAGATGTAAATCATAAAATAATCAAATAACACAAGCCATGATAACAAAACATTGGTACACGACATCATTTTTTCAAATACAAATAAGCTTATAAAATCATTAACAGAGTAGTCATGAATCACTACCATGAATATCATAGTGGATTGGTTTCACTCCAAAATACAACATAGTGGTCATGGTTTACTCCCAAGACTATCATAGTTGATAGAGTCCCTTACTTAACTAGGTTCACTCCCCATTCCATTCCTATTTTTCTCATGAGATATCAATCTTTAACAAATTATTTTGATAGATATATAATTTTGGCCCCACACATCACATAATGAAAATAATAAATATGTGAATTATAATATCATGAAACATTCCTAATTTCATAACCCATGAAAAATAAATAAGGTACATAATCATTCCATCATAGAATAACCCATGGAAAAGAAACTGGTTTCAGAAAAATTTCATCATTTCATCATACCATAACCCATGTAAAATGAATGATTTTCATAAAAATATTTCCACAATAATAATAAAACATCAAGATAAGGGATAATGATGGTATCATTGGATCATATCCATAGTAAAATACTTAATTAACGTAAAAGTATGTCATATTATGTAGAAAAATGTCTCTAAAAGATTACTTGTAACATTTCTTGATAAATATACCATTTTCTCTTCGAAATCGCTAATTTAAAATAAAAAAATAAAAAATTAAGTAAAATATTTATTTGAAAATAACCATGAAAACATGTAAAGTAATATTAAAATATTTTATTGATAATAATGATAGCAAATTCTACTCATGTCGTATACATTAAAACCAATATTCCTTTTACATTATCGGAAAAAACTCAAAAGTGCCTCATTCAGAAAACAACAAGAAGGTTGATTTTATACCATTTTGTAAGAAGTAAAAAATAGGGTAAAAAGTTCTTTAATAAATAATTAGAGTGTAATATCCAACATTATTGATTTTTTTACAAAACATGGCCTTGAAATAGAAATTATGTTCAACTTAAGAGTGAAATAAAGTTGATTTTCCTTAAAAATATTTTTAAAATATTTTCATTACTTAAAGAGAGGAAATAAAATGAAATCAAGTTTTCACTAGAAGTAATTAGGGGATGAGAAAATTCGTGTGTTTCTTGATATGTATCTCATAAGATTTTATCATTAGAAACTCAATCATAAATATTCCTAATAAACAATTATATTATAACATAAAACCCTTAGCACTTTGGTAACTTTAGAATCATAACACCCATGAAAGAATAATTTAAAATGGAACTTTAAATATCATGATAGTATGGATAATAATGATACATAATTTCAAAGGTAATTATATACACCTCATAAAAAAGATAATTTAATGACATAATATATGTCTCAAAGAAGATAATTTTAGATAATTAAACCTTACCACTAGTTCCACTTGATTCAAAAAGCACTATATCCTCAAGTATAAAAATTTAAAATTTATTATAATTATATATCATAACCATGTACATACTTATAATATAATATATGGTCCATTTATAACATTTTAACACCCATTATCAATAATTACTTAATAAAATCGTCATTTCTAGGTGTTAACTGTTTCGTTTATCATGAGTATTTCAATTCGGTGGTTATAGTACTTGTACTTTGAACATGGTTACATCATATAATTTTTCTAATAATGATATAAATATAATAAATATTAATTATATATATATATTCATCTATAAAATTTAGAAAAAGAAAATGAATTACATTATTCAATGGAGACGGTAGGTCGTACGTACGGATTAACACTGCTTTCACATTTTGAAGGATAGAACAAAATAAAGGTAAATAATAATTCACCTTTAAATAATTATTATTATATAATATGAATAATTTATATTAATTAAATAAATCTTTTTTATCATCTAAGTAAAATGGAAATGAAAAAAATCACATAGCTTCTTAGAGGTGGCAGTCCACACATACACATGAGTGGTGTTATCGGTTTCCATTTTAATGGAAGGTAATAAGGGGGATGCGATATTTTATTTTTAAAATTAAAATTATGTCATAATTACTATATATAAAAATTAAACCCATCATAATAACCATCCAAGAAATATTTTTTTGGAAAATGAAGTGTTTCACTACATGGAGACGGTAAGTCGTATGTGCGCACGAGCAATACTTTTAGTTCCCATTTGATGGAAAAGGGGGTGGATAATGGTGATTTAATAATCATAATAAAAATTTAGTATATATATAATAATTTAGTCATTATTTTATGATAAATACCATATATTTAAATGAGGTAAATAATAATTAAAAAGAAAGTGATCGGTTAAGGCAATTACCACTTACTTGAAACAACAACATTACATATTCTATTAAGGATCCTAGGGTTGGTCTTTTGTAAAGAAAATAACATCTATAATTTATATAATTTATTTTAGAAGGGATTTGTTTAGGTTATAGTTCATCTAGATGGGTCAATTTGTTTTAACGAAGAGAAAGGAGGGGTTTCATTTTATAAGTAAGGGGGGGCACACATGGAATTTCTTAAAAGTTTATAATATAACAAAGTCATTATCAAGATAAATTCTTCCAAAAAAGCCATGAATTTCATGAAAAAGTGTATATGGTTGAAATAAATTAATCCAATGAAATTTATAAGGGTTTTATGTCATTTTAAACCCTATATTTTTATTAATCCTTATATAATTAGATTTTGAACTTAACTGTGGTAACAACTATCTTAACCATAAAGGTTCATAAATGGTATAATAAATGAATAAGTTACTCATAAAAGGACTATTAATGATTTATTTTTCAATTTTATTAAATTAACATGGTTGAATATAGCATTTTTTTGAATTTTAAATCATTTAACAAAATATTATTTATCATAAATTATCATTACTGTGAATTTTGGAACTATTCATTTTATTTGACTTTAAAGACGCCAAGAAAATTTTGAAATTAGAATATAAAAATTTTAACCACAAATAATATGTTATATTTATCTATAAAAATCATGTAACACTATAAATAACTCAAATTATATTACTTTTAATATTTTTTAAATCGTTTATTTTATTTTTCTTTTAATTGAAGAAACATTATGTCAGCATTGTATAAGAATTTAAGGTAATTATATAATTATTAAAAATTATAAGAAAATATTATTAATTAAAAAAGATTCAATATTCCCAAAATAGATATTTATATTCATTCATAACTTTGTTTTGTCCCTATTTGGACACATAATTGACATTTAATAGTAAGAGTGTGACATTTCATATTTTTCTTTGCTTTAAATATTATATCATTCATTTTCATGAAAAGGTATCTCTTAAAAAATTAAAATTAGAGCCTAATATGACAATTTTATAATTAATTTCATCCAATAGTAATTTATATGAATAATGGTCACCTTGAAAGCGTGTTTTAACCTAGATTTACCTGATTTACCATTTAGCGAGGTTATAAATTTTACCATTGTCAGTATTCATAATATATAGATATAAAATGGAAATATTTTACAAACCCGAACCTACTAATTCCAAATTTACAATAATTTTTATTAAATTAAATATATTTAAGTGATATAAATTTATTTTAAACTCAATCATGCAAAACGTGATAAAAACCGCTTTCTAGAAAAATAAATTTTAAGTATAGAACATGGGTCATTATTATATCATGCCTATAAAAAAATATTAAATGAATGTAAAACAATTTATTGAATATATAATATATAAATTTCCTTAAAATTATTCACCAATATTTATTAATTTTATTTATTAAGATAAAAATACATTGGGCACATAAAAATAGTTTTTTTTTATAAAAACATAAAATATTGTGGTGTTACATTCTACCCACAATAAAATAAATTTCCCCCTATAAATCCTCTAGTATAACACAAAAAAATTACTATAGATTTGTTTATTACATCCTTAGGTACCCAAGTAATTTCCTCGAATTTCTGATTCCACCATAGAACTTTCACCTGGTGAGTAGTCAGGTTCCATAGAACATTATTTCTACGTTCAAGACTTATACTGGCTTTTATTCATAATAAAGATCAGGATTCATTGGTACTTCCTCTACTATTAGTGCATGTGATGGATCAGGTATGTACTTCCTCAACAGAGATACATTGAACACATAGTGAACTCAAGAGAGGTTCAATGGAAGTGAAAAGAGATATGATACTATCCATACACAATGAAGCATATAGAAAGGGAAAATATATTTAGGGAGGAACATTAATATAGTTTTAAATCTAATAATATTTTTCATTGGATAAATTCATAGGAACTACCTTCTCGCAATCATCAAATTTTAGATTCTGTTGATGATTTTCAGCATAACATTTTTGTCAACTCTGAGCTACCTTAATCTGTTATTAAATGAATCTAAATTTATATTCCACTTCATCATCTGGATTATTTCCTAACATATTTATTTCTCCTACATCATCATAATATGTTGTATTTATATACTTATTTCGATAAAGGTATTTATAATTAACCATCTAAATGCTCAAGTTATTACTATTATTGTAAGAAAACTTGAATAGAGGAAGGTGTTGATCAAAATCACCTTTTAAATCCATATAACAAGATATCAACATATTCTCAAGGTTTTAAATTGTTCTAATAGACTAACCATATGTATGAGGATACTACATCATACTAAAAATTTACTCTATATCCACATCCTACTGAAGACTTTACTATAACATTGAGGTAAGCCTTAGATCCTAGTGAAATGTAATAGAATGTGGTACTTCAGGTAACCTTACCAATTCCTTGATGTATATTTTGGAAATATGATCAATATATAAGTATTATCTTATGGTAATGAACTATGTCAAATTCATAGGGCAATTGAATATAACACAAATGGAATTATGTCCCTTTAATGTTTTAGGGAGTCTAATGACAAATTCCATGGTGATGTTTTCCCATTTCTATTCTGGTATGGGTAATGGTTGAAACATCCCTTTAGTATTCTATCTCACAAACTCAACTTTATAACATACTAAACACCATAATGCATACTCAGAAATATCTCTCTCCATGTTGTCCCACTATAAATACTCTTGTACGTCTCTATACATCTTCTTACTTTTACGATGACTGATAATGATGAATTATGAATCCCATAAAATAGGCCCTTAAAATCTGGTTTATATAGAACACATACATGGTTTCTAAAATTTATCATTCATTCACATTCAAGGTTAAACTTTAGAGAATTTATATTCTTCTTATATACCTCGACATATTCATTTTCCACCTCTTTAATTTTCACTTGGATATATGTTTATAGATATATTTGAGAAATACAATATTTCTCCCCTTCCTTCAAGATTTCAAGATCCATCCTTTGAAAATATATAAATTTTTGGATTTTTTATGATCCTCATCATAGATAATCTAGTATAATCCTTTCGACATAGAGCATGAGTCACCTTATTTTCTTTATTAGGATGGTAATTTATTTAGAATACACGCTCTTTAATTATTTTCGACAATCTTCTATAAAACATATTCAAATATTACTATGTGAATATATAATTTATAATTTTATGATCATTGTATATATCAGACCTTTCTCCATAAAGACAACTACTCCATATTTTTAATGAAAAATTTATAGAATGCTAACTCAAAATCATGAGATGGGTAATTCTACTCAGGAACTTTTAATTGGTGTGAGGAAAAAACTATCACTATATCATTTTTCATGAGAATACATTGCGGTCCTATCTTTAATGGATCACTATAGATTATAAACCCTTTTCCATTGTAGGGTAAATTAAGCATAGGTGCACTGCCTAACCTTTTGTACACTTCCTTGAATTTTTTTTATATTCATCTATCTAAATGAACTTAGATTTTTTCAAAGTTAACTTGGTTAGTGGATTAGATAATCATGATAAATTATCGACAACTTTCTTATAATATACAATCAAACCAAGAAAACTATAGATTTCAGTCATAGAGGTTGGTCTGGATCAATTTTCAATAATAGCCAACTTTTAAGTATCTACTGATATACCCACACTTGAGAATATATAACCAAATAATGAAACATTAAAAAGTAAAAAATCAAACTTGTTAAGTTTTTTATAATGATTCTCCATCCTAATGGTCTTCTGTGAAATTCTCAAATGATATTAATTACCTTCATTTATTTTTTTAATATATAAGAATATCATCTATAAAAAATAAAAAAAAATGATCAATATAATCTCTAAGGAATATATTTATTAAATCCATGAAGAAATAGTGGAAATTGTTAAGATGAAATGTCATCACTATAAATTTATAGTGTCCATAACATGTATGGAATTCTATCTTGGGAATATCCTCCATGACCTTTAATTGGTGATATTCAGAATAAAGGACAATCTAATAAATGTTTTAATCTCTATGTAGTTCATCTAATATGCCATCGATACATGGTAGATGATACATATTATTTATTTTAATCTTGTTGGGTTCTCAATAATCAATATAGAGTTTCATTGATCCAACTTTCTCCTTAACAAAAAGAATAGTTTTAACCCAATATGACACAATTTTATAAATGAATCCATTTCCAAGATTATCCTGGTGTTCCTTCTTCAATTAATTTAGCTCAATTAGGTCTATTCTATATAGAGTATTTGAAATAAATTTAAAACCATTAATGAGTTCTATTGAGAAATAAACTTCATTATTTGATGGAATACAAAAGTTTTTTTCTAAAAAGACATCTAAAAACTCCCATAAAATAGTCATATATTTTATATTGAGTTTCTCCCAAACCATCAAAAATAAACACTCCATTTTAATAGGAATAAATTCCCATATAATGGATGTGATTTCTATATGAAGGTCATATTTATCATTTCAATGATATATAATCATATGTTGGTTTGGAATATAAAATATGAACTACCTTCCAAGAAACTTAATGTGAGATTTATATAGATAAATACCATCCATTCCTAAGATAACAAAAATTTAAATAATGTGTGAATTAAAACATTTAAAGGAATCACATTCCCATAAACTTCAACCAAAAAAACATAGACTTGAGACGCGATCATCATACCATTAGTGGTTTTCATTGCCAATTCAACATTTAATTATTGTAGTGGAATTTTTATACCCGTATAAAATTATTTAAATATAAAATAGTGAGTAGAATTAGAGTAAAATAATATATATCAATTCTACAGTAGATGGTAAGTGTTCCTTTCACCATGTCTTTATCATACCCTCATCAGAAATAATGATTCCATGATATTTCCCTTTCTCTCTTGGTTTAAGGGGTTGCTGATATTAATCATCATCATTAACTTTTGAATTTGATCACTAGTTAGCATAATTCACATACTCTTTAAATTTGATATAATCAAGTTTGGGTGGTGTATTATGTAGAAATTTATCTCTATTCACATCATTATCTAAATGTTTCCCATCATTTTAGCATTCAATTGACAGATAACCTTCCTTTACAGACTTAAAAGATTTACTAATCCTACTAAGACAATTTACACTATATTTCCTTCTACAATATAAGCATATTGGAATCTTAATCTTCTTCTCTAAAATATTTTGATGATTTCATTGGAATCCCATCTATCTTTTCTTATAAAAACTATAAGATTTATAGGTAAAATCTAAATTTACACTTTGACAGCACATCATAAAATTTTCTTTATATCCTCTAAAATCTATTATGTATAATTCCCTTTATAGAATTTTTTTAAGCCACTCATGAATCAATAAACCTTAATTTCAGGTTGGATGATAATTCCATAAGGTTACCTCACAAGTATGGTAAAATTTTCCTCATAGGTACAAATATATTCATTATCCTTCCCCTTTATCCCAAGGAATTACTTCTCCATTTTTTGAATGAATAATATGGGGAAAGTTTCAGTTGGAAAATAATCTCTGAAACCCATTCCACTCCATGGATTCAATTTCTTCTGATTTTTTTGTATTATTTTTAATATTCAACCATTGTACCACTTTTCCTTTCAAATGATAGAAAAAATGACTTTTTTCACACTCTGAACACTAGATAATGGAAAATAAATTCTCAATGGTTTTGATCTATTGTTCAGAAACTAGTAGATTAGCATAACCCCAAAATAAGGTGTATGTTTCTTTAGAAATTTCACAAAAAAACATTTTTACCTCCTTTTCTCATTTGTATGTTCAACATGATACATATACTAATAAAGTCGTGTGATCATATAATTGATGTTTTTCATTCTATATCCTATATCATTTGGTTTTATAGGGGTAAATAATTGATTTTTTCATCACATTCATCATTAACATGATTATTTTGAGTTATATCCACTGGATAAAACCAAAATTCATAGTGTATTCAATGATAATCATAGTATAAAACCACTTGATCAAGAAAATTAATTTATTGGATGTCTAATTAAATCCATACTATTTTCAATGTATGAAACTTTATTTTTAATCAAGGTCATCCATGATCATTACTAAAACTTTTGTATGTTATCCTATACTTAGACCTATCACCAGGGTTCTCACTAATTTTTTCTCATCATGTTTTCCAAAGGTTAACTAAGCCCAAATGTAATACCAAATATAAAAACCAATACTTTACATATATAGATATCGTATATTTTTATATGAATATTCATTACATAATATGATGATCCAAAACATAATTGTATAGTTCTTGTACCATAGGAAACATAGACATACATAAACAACTAGTAAATAATAAATATACAATATCTCCCACATATTTCTTTATAACATGAACCCTTATTAGACATATCATACTTACTACCATTCTTCATAAACTGGGGAAATGAAACATAATAAAATGGTGATAATAGATACACATTAAGGGTAAAAAAGGGAGATATTAATAATAACATGATCCCAAAATGAGTATAATTGTATGAGAACATGTGGATAATGTTTGAAAAGAATGCCTTGTATATCATAGATAATAATATTAAGTCATGGGATAAATATTGGTGGTTCATAAGACATAAATCATATCATAGAAGATTGGGAACACTCTAAAAACGATTATAGTATTCAAGGTTCACTCCTAAGTCTATCATAATGGATAGAGTCCCTCACCAAACTAGTTTCACTCCCCATTCATATACTTTTTATCTCAAGAGATATCAATAATTACTTAATTTATGGGAGTACTATGTAATTTTTATCCCCTATTATATAATGAGTATCATATATATGTGTTCCACAAGATTATCAAACATTCATCATTTCATAACCTATGAAAAATAAATTGGTTTCATAAACATTTCATCATAGTATAACTCATGGAAAGGAAATGGGTTTAGTAAACATTTCATCATAGCAAAACTTTTATAAAAGTAATGGGTTTTATAAAATTATTTTCATCATAAACATAAAACACCCAGAGAAAGGATATATATGGTATCATTGGATCATATCACAAGTAATATACTTTAGTTAAATCAAATTAATTCAACTTAGATAAAAAAATTGTTTAAAAGAACAATTATATCATTTTAATAGGATAATAACTATTTATATTTGAAATCAATTATTTAAAATATTAAACAATTCAAAAAAAATTGAGGAAAAGAATTTATTTTAAAATAATATTCAAAACATGTAAAGGTATCTTTAAATCATTGAGTGGTCATAATGATGATAAATTATGTTCATGTTGTATATGTTAAAAATGATCCTTTTACATTATCGGTAAAAATTCAAAAGTACCTCACTTGGAAAAAAATTATTTTAATCCATTTTTTATAATGTCTAAAATGAGTAAACATTTAAATAATAAATCATTTATTATTATTTAAAAACATTCTTATAAAAAATTTAACAAAGCATGGACATTTAAGATAAATTATTTTCAATCAAAGAGAGAAATAAAGCCCATTTTAGGTAACAAAATTATTTTGTTATATCGATTACATAAATATATTAAAATTTAAAGTAAAGAATGTATTATATAGAAATATAAAGAGGAGAATAAATTCCTTGATATTCTTGAGAGTTATATCATAATATTTCATTATAAATAAATTAATTTCAAATAATCTCATTAAACAGAAATATTGTAACATAAAACCCTTGAAACTTTGGTATTATTTGAATTTTACATCCCATGAATGAATAAATTCAAATGAATCTTTAAATATCATGATCATATGGATAATAATTAAATATCTTTTAAAATTTAAGTATACATATCTCCTAAAATAATATAAGTGTGTGATATAACAAATGTTCCAAAGAATATAATTTGAGATGATAAACCCTTACCTCAAGTTCCAATTGTTTCAAAAGAACTATAAAATCTTGTATAATAAATTTAAATTTAATATAATTAAGTACCATAATCATTTATTTAATTATATTTTCATATATGATCCGTTTATAAAATTTTAACACCCATTTTTCAATAATTCATTAATAAAATCAATATTTTCTGGTGTTAACTATTCCGTTTATCATGAGTATTTCGATTTAGTAGTTTTGATCAATGTATATTGACCTTGGTTACATAATATCCAAAAAAATTATAATTATATGAATATAATTATTATTCATTATATATATATATAGAGTCATCCATAAAGTGTAGACACAGAAAAATGAATTACAACATTCATGGAGATGGTAAGCTGTATGTACGCATGAATGTTGTTTTCACTTTTTAATAGATGAAAAAAATAAAGTTAAATAATAATTAACATTGAAATTATAATTATTATGTCATATACATAATTTATATTAATTAAATATATCTTTATTACCATTAAAGTAAAATTGAAATGAAAAATAAAGCACATCACTTTTTAGAGGTTGTAGTCCACACATACACACGAGTGACATTAACATTTTCCAATGGATTGGAAGGTAAGAATGTAGATGTGGTATCATAATTCATAAAATGTATAATTATTACATGATTATTATATATAATCATTTTACCCATCATAATAACCATCCATGAAATATGGTGGTGGAAAATGTTGTGCATCACTACATGAAGATGGTAAGTTGTATGTATACATGAGTGATACCTCCGATTACCATTTGATGAGAAATAGGGATAATAATGGTTTTTGAAAAATTAAAATAATATTTAATTATATTTATGATATTTAAATTATTACTTTATGTTAAATACCACAGATTTAGATGAGGTAACAAAGAATTCAAAGAAAGTGACCGGTTAAGGAGAATAATGCTTCATTGAAATAACTCCATTAGATCTTATCTTAAGGATCATAGGGTTGGTATTTGGGGAATAAAGGAACCACTAGAATTTGTATATGTAAGTTGAGAATGGATCGTTTATGGTATGGTTAAGCTAGTTTTCTCAATGTGTCGTAAGGAAGAAGAAGAATGTGTGTCCTTTTATAAGGGAGAGAGAAGACACATTGAATTTCTTAAACGATTAAAATATAATTTTGTAATTCTTAAGAAAAAAACATCTAAATTGACAAGAATTAAAATAAAAAATTTCTAGGGTTTAAATAAAATTATCCAATGAAATTTATATAGGTTTTGGTATCACTTTAAACTATATATATTTATTATTAATCCCTTTTTAATTATTTTTTACTGTAACCATTATAATACCTATTTTAACCATAGAGGATTAATAATGTTACCATAAATTAACAATTCAATCATAAAAGAAACATTAATTAAGTTTTAAACCATATTATAGTCAGATGAATTAAGATAATTTTTTTATAAATTTTGAATCTTTTAATAAAATATTATTTTTTATAAATTATCATTAATGTAAATTTTGGAAGTACGCATTTAATTTGTCTTTAGAGAAATGAAGATAAATAAGAAATTATAAAATAATAATTTTTAAAATTAATTATATATTAAATTAATGTAAAAAATATTGGAACACTACTTTTAATATTTTTAAAATCATTTTTTTATTAATTGAAGAAATATTGTGTCGGTGTTGCATAATCCTTGAGGGTAATTATATAATTACTAAAAATAATAAATAAATTTCCATCTTGAAAATAATTTCATTATTCTAAAAATATACCTTTATATTCATTAATAACTCTACTTTGTCCTTTTGTAGACACATAATAAATATTTAAAAGTAAAGAGTGACATTTTGTATTTTTTCCTTGCATTAAATATTATACAGATCATTTTCATGGAAAAGTCTCTTAAAAAATTAAATTTAGAGAATAATGTGATAATGGTAAAACTGACTTCATCAAGTTGGAATGTAGATGAAAATTGGTGACCTTGACACTTATTTTAAACCTAGATTAACACGATTTACCCTTTATCGAGGTGATAAATTTTACCACACCTACTGTTCATAATGACTAAAAATAAAAGGGACATATTTAAAAATGTGAACCTCCTAATTAAAAATATGAAATGAATTTTATCAAGTTAAATTTATATTTTTTTTGAAATTAGTTTTAAAAATAATTGCACAAAATTCCTTGAAATCCACTTTTTAGAAAGATACATTTTAAGCATAAAACATTGTTTATTCTTATCCCATGCCTAGAAAAAATCTTAAATTAATGTTATATATTTTATTGAATATAATATATATATATCATTAAAATAATTATCCAATAGTGGTTAATTTAATTTATTAAGATAAGAATACATTGCATGTATAATAAAATTAAAAAAACTTCTATATTATTTTCAAATGATTTTTTATTTTTATTTTTAATTAATCGGTAACTAGTGAATTCATTTTCCACATATATAACCATATGTTTTTTATAGTTTAGTTAGTCTTATCCATACCCTTCAATCTAATGGATAGATGATAACTATCACATAATAATATTTTAATAGTATATCACATATCATTTAAACTCAATATTGCGTGTAACACATGCTATAGAAGAAATAAACTTATTTAAAGAGAAATATATTATGAAATCTCTAGATATTACTGTATCTCCATAATTTTAGTAATTATAATTCATGTATAAATTATTTCATTTGAAATAAATTTATTTTTTAATTAAATTGTTAATTATTACCCTTATATTTATGTTTTATTCATTTTATGTTAGGAGATGTCTGAAAAATATTTTAATGGAAGACATAGAAAGATATATGAATTTATTAAAGGGAATATTAATGTTTGAATAAATGTATAATTTGGATTGAATATGGAGTAGAACTATAGAATATTTAGAAGATAGTTTCACATTGTGAGAAACATTCACATCATGTATGGGTTGGGGAAATGATACACCGAAATAGGTGTCACATAATCATGATATGAACACTATTAAAAGGATATTTCACACACTGTATGAAGATAAATATAATAAATTCTATAAAAAACCTGAAATTTATAAATGAAATTCCGCTCTGAATGAAAATATGCCTTATTAAGTAATATAGTTATAGAAAATACATTTACTATTTTGGTTATTTTGGAACATTATAAGTTATATCCTATCAAATTTAAAAATCATTAAGCTTCATAACCATTGAAGATATTTACATTTTATGGTGATCATTATTATTAGTATATATTATGGGTTATGATAAATCCAATTGATATAGATGAATGAAGTGATGGCCTAGATCAGTAAGATTGTACCATATGAAGCCTATTTATCAGAGCTTTTGAAGTATATAGAATCATTGAGGTTTTCACTTAACCAATAAAAAGATGAGATTCAATAACTCAAACATCATATAAACCATTTATGGGAGAATTTTAATCTTATTGGGAACATGGACCAAACCATGTTTTTCGAAACACCATAAGAAAGTGTCACAATAACACACCTTACCCTTAGGGAATATGATGGTGTAATAAAGGGTTATGTATCTAGAACCTATATGTATTATTATAATTATTTTAAATAAATAATTATTATATTTATCATTTTTATTCTTACTTTATAAATTATTAAATAATGAGATTGATAAAAATTAGATTTTGATATGATGAAAGTCCAATATTTGTTTTTAGAAATATATAGTTTCAATCAAGACACACTTTTTGATGAATTCAAGAATACTTAAAGTAAATTTTATTTTAATAATATATTATTTTTAAATTTTATCAATATATATGTATGATAATATAATTTTATGATGTCAAATGTAATTTTTATAATGGTCCAAATTTTTTTATCATCGTAAAAACAAGTATTTTTCAGTAAATAGAGATTTTTATTTAAAATTTAAAATTATCATATTTATAGAATTATTATAATAAAATAAATATTATTTTTGAAATCAATAAATCAAAATCATCCAATTCTTAATTTTTTATAATGTTCTGAGACAGTCAGATATTTAGGTAAACATTAAAAATGGTATAGATACACAATATTTATTATGACATCATAAAATTTCAAAAGTGATGTAATTATTACTATAAAGGGAATCCATGACTGAATTAATTTTTATGTTTTATAATAATTTGTTTTATTAATATAAAAAAGATTTATTAATCCTCCAAAATCTGTAATATATTTTAAGGTTTTAAAATCAATTCTTCATAAACATAACTCACTTCCACATAAAAAAGGGAATTATTTAAAGGAGTTCAGTTATTTGAATTATAAAGTATTTAAAACCACTCATTTTTGGTTGAAACTATGGGAAAAAACATGGAAATGTTTGCGGTTTTGATTATTTTATCTTATACAGTCCAAAACCTAGGTTTGGAAATTAATAAATAATTCCCCTTCTTTTTCTATAAATACCCACCCATACTCCCACTCATACTCACTCAAATCCCATTTAACATAAATCTCATATCCCTATACCTCTATAAATCCCTCCAATGGTTTTTCTATTATCTTAAGAAGCTCCGGTCATACCTTTAGAATCACCCTCTCAAGGTCAGGGATCTTCCCCTTCTCCTCTTTATTCAAGCACATTATTTATATTATGCTTTTTTATTTCCAATTATTCATGTTGTGGTGTGTTTTCACACATAAAAATTATTTTAATCATGGAAAGTTAAGATAAACCCAATTAACTCTCATTAAACCCTTCCATTAATCTTTATGTTCCCCCATTATGATGTAAAAATTATCCTACAATTTTCCATGTCTAACAGTTGTATAGTGAATACCCATACCCATTTCCTCTAAAGGGTATTCACATAGATGTTCCTATAATTCATTTATGGGGTAATTCCATATATTTAACCAACGATAATTAGTAATGGTATTTAAATTTATTAAATACATCCTTATGTTGTAATATCTATGTACCACACTTATACATGCACATGATATGAATATAACGGGTGAGCCCAAAAATATATATCCCTTCAATGTATTGGGTAATGTTTCTATCTCATGAGATACCATGTATGGTTCAAGGGAGGTTATAATAATCACACCATGTTATTATTTCTTATATGTTAGCCTTGACTTATGATTATGATGTTATGTTTTATATTGTTTTTATTTTCCCAAGTTTCCATTATGTTATCATCTTATATCATGATATGATGATGAATTTTATGATTCTTACCCCTATTATGTTATATTGATATACTTATTGAATAACATGTATTTTTTTACCTTATTGTATTATTTTATTATTCTCTTACAAGGATTTATAGCTTATCTATTCCTTATGTGTGTTACCAGGTTACAACATTTAGTTTTAGAATAGAAATGAATTTTAGGATAACATTAAAGGTGATTTAACTAATTTCATTATATTATTATTCAAGATAATATATTATGAATCTAATTTCCCAATGAAACTAGGACTCTTGATCTTTTGTGATTTTATTATGTGTATATTTATTTAATAAATCATGGATTAAGGTGTTTTAAAATATGGGTTGTCATCATCGGTATCATAGAAAATTCTATTTATTTTTGGGATTAGGATTATAAAACCCCTATAAAAGACTTAATGATAATACTAAACATAAGAAACATCCCTAAATTTTGGTAAAGTATAGAGTAAGTTGTTTCTAAGAAAATACATCTTTTTCTGGATACAACAAGTGGATTTGGATCTAGAACAATTATACCTAGGGGTAATAACCCCAAAAAGGTAACATTGAGCTTAACATAACCATTACCTATTTACTATATAAAAGTAATTCCTACACCCCTAGTTTGACACCCCTGAGGCATATGATTTATTAACGTCACAATCTTCTTATGAACAATTATGAATGAAACAAAAAATCCCCAAATATTATTTTAGGAAATATATCATGGATGACTCATATTAAAACCTAGAAATTAATTGGTCAAGGAATATATGTGATTTGTGAGTTATCCATTTAATGTTCATCGTTTACCTTTTATGTGTTTAATATATTAAAATTTGTATCCCTAATTTTACCTTTATTTTATTTAATGGATAGATATAGGAGAAAACAATTCAACAACCAATGTTATGGGAAATTTGATAAATTCCCAAATGTGATGTCAAGCCTAATGGGAGAATTAATTAAGAACTTTATATTGATACTTTCTCAATTAACATAATATCTAAATAGAAACATAAATTAGAGGAAAACCCACATCCACTAAATAAATAGAAAGTTTTAATTAAGAATGTTATGTGAAAAAATGCCTCTAGCTTTTAGGATATCTTCTAATTCCTTAATCATATAAAAAATAGATCAAATCCATTGAAAAGATCTTATCTATCATTTAATTATATGAGGAAGATAAGTTCATGCTAGTTGTAAATTATATGAATGGAGAAGTTAATAAGTTGCATGTTTTGATAAAAAAAATACAATGAATAAGGAAGATATTGAAGGGATTGAATGGTTTTTTTTCTCTATTTTGCTGGCTTGTTAACTTGTGAGGAGGTCGGATGCATTGTACATCTCTTCATTTTCTCTCCATCCACATTAAGTTCCAGAATTGTTGATGATGAAGGCTGAATTTGATCTTGGCTTGCTGCATATTGCTGTTGGTTTGTCTTGACTTATTTATATGTTGTATCTTTTATTCCCTGCTGGTGTAATCCATTTACACCTCAAGTCTGTAATGCTACTCTTATTTTTAATAAATTTCTTTAGGGGCATGAATTTTGAAATTAATTCAAGCCACCATATTCTTTAAAAAAATGAAGAGTTTTTTTCTTATCCTCATGAAAAATGATGATGAATCGATTGGGGTGTACAAGGAGAACTTCACAAGACTTACATGATATTCCTCAGTCTTTTTCATTTACCTTGAAATTAAAGGTGACCGCTTTTTTAGTGGGTAAAAGTTTAGTCTATGAAAATATCTAGAAATTAAAAACATCAACATCTATGAGTAAATTTTTGGATGTTCCCTCAAATTCAAAATGAAGAATAGTTAATATCAAGAGCCTCACAGGTTAGGATTTAAGAAGTAGAGAATAAACATTAATTCTGGAGGTATGGTATAGAAATCTCATGGGGGTAAGAAAGTCCAAAATCCCACTTTTAAAAATTTAGGAAGAAACATACTAGAAATTTATAGAAGGGGATAAGGAAATGATTTTGGTGTGAGAAGGATGGAAACCCATCTAGTGATTTCTAAAAGGAGAAACCCACCAATGTGATGGAAGAAAGGGATGGTCTAGACATACCTTAACCTGATATTCAATGTTTCAACAATAATTAACAAGGATACTATGAAAATTAATTCACTAAGCCAAGTATTTTATATGATTACCAATGAAAACAATCACTATGTCCTATATAATAAGGGTGATCATATGCCCTCACGGTTTTCAAGGTGGATCCTGACAAAAAAGTGATGAAATATATGATTTTATTCATTCAATTATCATGAATATACTATTTGATTCTATTTCTATCATCATAAATGTTACTTTTTTATTGAGAAGAAAAAAACATACAAACATACAAACAACTGAAAAAAAAGCTAAGGAGGTCTGAAATAATGCAATTTAAGGGCATCCCCTCTGATCAAATTGACACCTTCAGGCATCAAAGTAGAAAAATCATGCAAGAATATCGGATTAGAACCAAGAACATCCAAAGAAGCAAGGTGGTCCTCTACTTGGTTACCCTCATGCCAGGAATGGATGATTTTAGTTCTATCAGAGAGCATACTATTACACTTTCTGATAATGTAAAAAATGGACCATGGAGGAGGGAATAAATCATTTAGGTAGTCATGAAGAATTTTAGAATCTGTTTCCACCTCAATAATATCAAGACCCCTCTGAAAACAAAGGGTAATACCTGTGAGCATCACCTTAGCTTCCATGTGAAGAGAGGAACCATAGCCTAACCGGGAGGAGAAGGCAAGGAGGACCGAGCCCCGCGAGTCCCAAACCACCCCACCCCCTTGCAGAACACCCATTGAATAGGCCCAATTAGTGTTAATTTTGAGGCCCCTAGAGGGGGGAGACCAGCGAACCCATGCCCCTTTGTTGATACCAGCACCCGACTGTGCATTGTGAAGGCCGGAAAATAACTAGTTGAGGGAGGGATCCCCCCGATAGCTACTGAGAATACATACCATATCTGAGAGTAAGAATTTTGTCCTACTGATGATGGAATTCCCCAAACTACAAGTCCTCTCAAATATGAATTTGTTCCTAGCTTTCCAGATTGACCAACACCCAGCCTGAAGAAGTAGCGCGCGATCCGACTTCTCCGGACCTCTCTCTTTTGATCCATGAAACTATTTTCCCAAAAACAGTAGGGCCCCTAGAGAACAATTTAAATACCCTGTGAAAGCCTAGAAGAAACCCTAGATATCCTCTGCCCACTCACCCAAGAAGAACAGATAGTGAGTCGTCTCCTCCTTCGAAGCTGTGCAGCAAGAACACCTTATGATAATCCCTTTAGTATAACATGATGCTATTATAGGAATAGATTATCTTTTATTGTATATATCCAACATAAATTTATGAGAAAAGGAAATCACCCTGTGATTATATACTTGTTTAAGGAGAAGATTGAATCTTATTTGGTATCATTATCTCAATAATTGATATTATTTCTTTATAAGAAAGTGTATCTAGATCAAATGATTGATACTGTGGAAAATTTCATCATTGATGACATGACCATTACAAGGGAATTCATTGATGTGCTTATCAATTAATTACATGGTCTTCCTTCGAGTCGAGAGGCTGAGTTATCAATCGAACTTATACCTATATAATTAACAATATGCAGGACTCCATATAGAATGGATACTTTTATACTTGATGAGATGAGGAAGCATCTATAAAAGAATCCAGATAAAGGTTTTATACACCCAAGTGCTTCACCTTGTGTTCACTAGTCCTTTTCATTAAGAATAAGGATGGGTCAATATGCCTATACATTCATTATTGTGAGCTTAAGAAGATCATGATAAAGAACAACTATCCTCTTCCATATATTTATGACTTGTTTAATCAGGTACATAGAGCCCAATACTTGTCCAAGTTGTATATCAGGTCAGGATATTATCAAGTAATCATGAATAAGGTAAATGTCCCTAAAAAAGATTTTCGTATAAGTTACGTTCACTATGAGTTCATATTATTTCTATTTATACATATTAAATCTTGAGATATATTTTGAGACATGATTAATAGAGTCTTTTGGGATTACATCAACAAATTTCTGGTAGTATTTACATATGATTTTCCTATCCACTATAACTATAAGGAATAAAATATTAATCACTTTAATAATATACTAAATACATTTTTAAAGGAAAATTTACATTTGAAGTGATGTAAATGTGAGTTATAGATGGTGTAAGTATCATTTATGGGAAATTTTTTCACTATAAATGGATATTTGTAGATACTTTAGAAATAACTACAATTGAATTATACCCTATAACAACATCTATGATGGAACTCTATATTTTCTTTCGCTTATTTTGGTACTATTATTGATTTTTTAGAATCTTATACTAATTTTAAATCTTAATAACCAAGCTAATTCAGAAGGGATTTAAGTTTATTTGGACTAATGAATGCAAGGATATATTAAAAGAGTAAAAAATAAGGATAACCACTAAAACTATGCTCACATTTAATAGCAGTGGGGAAGGATTTTTGATTGATATCAATGAAACCAAAAAGTGATTCAGTTGTATACTCATGCAAGATGATAAAGTTATAGCCTTTATGTCCCATCAATTAAATATTCATGGGAAGAACTAACCAATTCATAATCTAGAATCAAGTAAAGTTATCTTCGCATTGATGATTTTATGACATTATCTCAATGAGGAGAGGTGTAAAATATGAACATATCATAAAAGTATCAAGTATATATTCATACAAAATGAGATCAATGTGTTCCATTGAAGTTGGTTATATCTAATCAATGATTATTATTATTTAATCTCTTATCAACCTTGTAAGGAGAACAAACTATAGACACTTTTAGTTTAAATGACCATGCAACACTTTCCATGATGATTATTGTAATGGATGTAATATTCTTGAACATTTAGAGGATGGATTTGGGGGTAATTAAAATATATTAATCCTACCTTACTCAAATATCTACTCAAATATATTTTCTTGAGATGATTAAGGAGTCCCAAATAGATTATGAGGTTCTATAGAAAAAGGTGTAAAATATTCTAGAGTTTAAATTTTCTAAAGATAGATTTATAATTTTGGGAACTTGTATATGCATCCAATCAAAACCATAATTTTAGAGGGAGCTTCTAGATAATATGCATAATTCATCTTTCTATATTCACCTAGTTTTCTGTAAGATGTATAGAGATTTGATGAAAATATTATATTGGGATAACATGAAGAGGGAGATTGCATAATTTATATCTTGATGCTTGGTATGCTAAAAAGTCACGGTTTAATGATATAAGTAAAAGGGTTTGATGATACCATTTTCAATACAAGTATAATAATGGGAAAACATAGCCATGGATTTCAACATAGGACTCCCCAAGACATCTAAAGGTAATAATTACATTTGGGTGGTGGATGATCACCATAAAAAATTTAGCACATTTGATTTATACAATGAAAGATTTATCTTTTGAATAACTTGATAATATATACATAAGATAAGTGGTAAGACTTCATAGAGTTCCACTCTCCATTGTATTTAATTGATATATGAGGTTTACCTCAAATTTTTATATAATCCATCAGCAAGTATTGGATATGTAGATGTGCTTAAGTAATTCCTATAACAATCATATGGATAGTCATTATTAGAGAACCATTTAAACTCTAGAGGATATGTTGAGATAATTTTGAATGGATTTAAAAGGATGTTAGGATCAACACCTTCCCCTTATGTATTTCTCATATAACAACAGTTTCCATTATATCATTAAAATGAAACCTTGTGAGGCTCTGTATGGTAAGTGGTGTATAACACCATCATGCTGAAATGAAGTTAAGAGGAGAAAGATTCTGGAACATGATATTGTCTAGGATATGACATATAAGATTCAATCCATTAAAAATCATATGAAATTTAATCAAATTCAATAGAAAAGATATACAGACAATGATCAATGTGATTTATAGTTTAAGGTTAGAGATAAGGTGTTCCTTCATATACCACCATGGATGAAATTCATGAGTTTTTAGAAGAAGTTAAAGCTTAGTTAATGATATATTGGACCTTTTGAGATCCTTTATCACATTGGTGTGGTGTCCTATCAACTAGCACTCTCACCTAACTTATCTCAAGTATAATAAGTTTTCCATTTATCCCTCTTGAGAAAGCACAAACCATACCCTTCACATGTGTTAAATCCATAGGTGGTACCACCGGATAATAATAATTCATATGAAACTAGACAGACTTCTATGAAACTAGACAAGTCACATAGTCAAATTTTTGTGGTGGAAGAACAAGTTTGAGGGAAAAACATGGGAACTGGAAGAGGTAATGAAATATAATTACCTTAATCTATTATAGCGTACAAAATAAATTTTTGAGGGATAAATTTATAATGGGGGAAAATGTAACATCCCACAAATTTATAAATTAAATTCCCTTCTGAATGATATTTTTTTGTATTAAGTAATATATTTTTAGAAAGAAAATGCACTACTTTGGTTATTTGGGGAAACTATAAGTTATAACCTATTTGATTTAAAATACCTTTAATAATCATAACCATTGATATAAAAGAAGCTATACAATTACCATCATGATTCGTATATACTAATGTTTATGTTAAATCCAATTAGAGAAAATGAAAAAGGAAATATCCTTTGCTCGTAGGACCATACACTATTAAGCCCATTTATCAAAGATTCTAAGGGAGAAATAATCACTGGGATTTCCCCTTGACCAATACCAAGATGAGATTAATTAACTATACAAACATTGAAACTATTTATCAGATAAGTTCAAGCTTATAGAGATTATGGTTCAAACCATGTTCAATGAACAACCCCAAGAAAGTGTAAAACCATGTTCATCACTCCATTTTGGTTGGGTTTGACATATTTCATGATGTTTTGGATTGTGCAAGTGGATTTGGTGAATGTTGAAGTATCCAAGTGATCTTTTGGTTGGTTGCTTTGTTTATGGAGGCTTTAGGTGTCTGGTTCTAGACATGGATCCTCAACTGGTTTGTTTCATCTTGTTTTTTTTTGGTTTGGGTTATCCATTATCATTTCAAATGGTTTTTTATTGGTGTATTTTCACTTAACCACAATGTTTTTTTTTGAAAAATAAAAAAAATTGAATTTTCAGTCAGTCAGTTACCCTTAGGGAATACACTAGTGTAATGAGGGGTAATGTATCTAGACCATAACAATATGTTTTTTTATATTTTTAATTTTTATTAAACTAATTATTATATTTATCCATTTTATTATTACTTTATAAATGATTAAATAATGAGTATGATAAAAATTAAATGTTGATACGAGGAAAATAAAATTATATTTTTGGGAAATATATAGTTTTAACCAAGAGAACCTTTTTTAAAAATTCAAGAATTTTTGAAATAAATGTTATTTTAGTAAAATATTATAACTAAATAATATTTATTGAAATATAAATTCTAATATAATTTTATGATGTTAAATGTAATTTTAAAAAGGGTCTGAAAATTATTATTGTCATAAAACCAATTATTTTCATTAAAAGGGAATTTGTATTTAAAATTTTGAACTCTAATATATATAGATTTATTATGAAAAAATTAACATTATCTTTTAAATCATCATGTTGAAATTATCCAATGGTTAATTTTTTATAATTTTCTAAGACAGTTGATTTTTTAATAAAAATTAAATATGATATAAATATACAGTATGTATTATGACATCATAAAATATAAATAGTTATGTAATGAATATTATAAAGAGTACCCATGATAAAAATTAGGTTTCCCTTTTAAAATAATGTGTTTTATAAATTTTATAAACCTTCAATGTATCCTTCAAAAACTATATTATGTTTTACAGTTTTAAAATAAAGTCATTATAAACATGACTCACTTCCTCATCAACACTAGTATTATTTAAAGGAGTTCTATTTTTGGATTTATAAAATATTGAAAACCACACCACTTTGGTAGAAACTATAATAAAAACAATGGAAAGATTTTTGGTTTTTATTTTTTTGCTTGGAGTCAGAAACCTATGTTTAGAAATTAATAAAGAATCCCCCCCCCGCTTCTATAATAAATACCCACCCATAATCTGACTCCTCTTTACTAAAAACCTATTATTAATTAATTTCACCTCCCAATACCTCTCTAAAGGAATTACAAGGTGTTCCCAAGCTCTTAAGAAGCTCATCCCAAGATTTTAAAGCCACCCTATCAAGGTAAGGGAACCTCTAATTCTCCCCTTTATTCAAAAAACTAATTTATATTATGCATCTTGATTCCCAAATGTTTATGTTGCAGTATATTTTACACATACCACTTACTGTAGTTATGATATTCATGTAATGATAGACATATTTAACTATTATTAAACCCTTCCAAAAAATATTTATGTACCCCCATTATGATGCCAAAATTGTCCTCTGATTTTCCATTACAATCATTTTGGTAGTTAATACCCATACACATTTACACTTAAGGGTATTCATAGAGATGTACACATCCTTAATTTATTGGGTACTTCCAGGTATGCAACCCACACTTCACAGTCATTATATTTAAATAGATTAAATACATATTTAGGTTTTAAGATATATGCGGAACAGTTATACATGTACATGATATGAATGTGACAGATGGATCCAAAAGTTTATATCTCTTTAATGAAATGGGTATTGTTTTTATCTCATGATATTCATAGAAGTTTATCTGAAGTATAATATGTTATGATTTCTTGGGAGTTATCCTTGAATTATGCATACGATGGCATGTTTTATGTTATTGGAACATTCCCATGTTTCCTTTATGTTTTCTTATTATATCATGATTCAATGATAAATTTTATGATTCTCATGCATATTATGTTACCTTGATATTCATATTGAATCACATGTACTAATTTATCATATGTTGTTATTTTATTATTCCCACACCTGGATTTATATCTCACCCATTTTCTTTTTTAGATCCATAGGTTATCTCAAGTAGTTTTATAAGAGTAATGGATATCTAAGAGAATGTTAAATGAGTTTTAAATTAGGTATTTATATTCATGTTCAATTTTTTTTCTATTTAATTTATTTCCCAAAGACATTAGGCTGGTTGATTTTATAGGATTATATTATTTCAATCATTATATAATAAATCTTTAATTAAGGTATATTAAAATATGGTTTGTCATACATTCATTCCCTGGAATCAATTCATGACTTGTGTTTTGAAGGACTGAAAATATTCACATATTGTTTAAATTTAACCACATGATTTCATTAAAGGGATTAGATTCCAAAGGATGAAACTAGATGATCCATGTTGTGTAAGCTCGACACATGTCATGAACCCACAGTCAACTAAGAATTTTAATGTGAAAATATGAGGGATATTGACAGAAACTGATAAATTCACAAGTCTATGTACTGTAAGAGGATATACAAGATATGATGGAAAATGGAGATGTTTTAATGAACATAGAACAGGACTCAAGAGCCTTCTATATCTGTTTTACTTCCTTGCCTAGTAACCATGTCTTCATTCCCCCTAATTATTGGCATGAGTGGGTAGTTTATTTGTGATGAGTGATATGATCATATATGGACTCTTTATTAGGGATTATTTTCTATTTCTATTAATTTTTAGGTTGTTTTACTTTTATTTTTAAATTAAAAATCTATTTATTATTGAATTACAAGATCATTTTATATTAATTTGGTAAGTATATTCTTTCTGCACTAGAAAATTACCCTGAGTTGCATATGACCATTATGAAATCTAGAGTTATTGTGTTTAAATAACGTTTAAGTCACATAATTTCCCAATAAATATAAGTAGTTGAGCATATAAACCCTAAAATTATCTAATTATAATGAAAGTACCTAGATAAAGTATTCCTTAAGACCAAATTCAAATGAAAAATATAAATAAAAAAATTATTTAAATCCTTAGCACATGAACAAAAAAACCCTAAAATTAGTTGGATTCTGAAATTACTTCCAAAACCAAATATTTTTTCTAATTTATCTCAAAAAAAACTTTAATCAATCACTTTATCATTCATCATAATATTCAAAAAATATCCTTGTCGGTTTGATACTCATATTATCAATTACTATATTTTTTTAGTTAGGTTGTTTTAGTTTTATAAATTAATAAATGTGTATAGCCCCATAGAAAATTATTGATTCCCTATGAGTTATAAATTTTTTGGAACTGTTGTTGATGATGGTAATTGATAATTATTAGGTTAATTTGGAATAACAGTAGCTATGTTTATTTTAATACCTTGTTTTACTACTGATGTTGTTGTGATGTGGTTTCGGGTAATAATATGATGCACAACTACTCTAATCATAGAAAAGTAAAATTCTATGATATTGTATTTGAAAAAGAGTTATAGAGAACCATTCAATAGTAAAAAAAATACACCTAAGAGGCTGAGAAATAACAAAATTTTATTGTTGGGGGAAGTTCCCCAAATACCTCCAAAGATATGCATGATTTTGGAAAATGAAATACCCTAAAGATTCATGCATTCAACCCAGTATTATAGTGCCTCTCTTCACTGTCCCTCTGTTTGGGATAATCCATCCATCATCTAGATGTTTTCAAACTCTAACTATTTTTTAGGGCTACCACATTAGGATCCAAATTCTCACATAGGGTGTTTTCTTAAACTATATGATAAATTACGATTTAATAACATCTCAAGTGATATAGAAATATTATGTTTATTTAAATTTTGTTTAAAACTAAAATCAAGGAAATGGATTCAATGCCTCCCATTTCATTCCATTTCTACATGATATGAGTTGGTGAGACACTTCCTTACCAGATTATTCCCACAGTCAAAGTCTATGGATATCAAGGTATAAATTTTTAATTTTAATTAGTTTGATGATGAATCTATTTATATCTCATGTGATATTTTTAAGGACTTAACTTGAAAATTATCTCATCATTGTATAATAATTTCTCTACTAATCTACAAATTTATATATGGGTAAATCTTAATAAAGAGGTTCATTGTTAATTCCACAACCTGAGGACCACTTATAAGAAAATAACATGAGGAAGGCTACAACCTTTTTAATTAAATGAATGGAAATAAATTTCATTTGATGTTAGAAACCACCCAAAGGCGGAGACTGAACATGGTGTAAAATAGATGCATGGTTTATAAAATGAAACTCATGACTTGGAATATGGACATGATGATAGATCTCCATAACCCCAAAGGTATGTGTACAGAAGATGAAAATTTTGTTGATTATAATAAACAAAACTAATTTCAGAGGAAAAGGGTATAAAAACCACAAGCTCAAGGTTACCATAAATTACCATATGAATTCCAACAATATGAACCTCATCTTCTCTAACTTTAATTCCAGATACACTCCATAGAGGAGACATTTTCCACATTTATGAGCATAATCAAGGCTATAATCAAGGAGATAAGTGTAGAATCAATAAAAAGATTGTTTCACTATGAAGTCTATATATTATTGTTGTTTAAATCACTAATAAACGTAAATTAAGGTTAATAAGATTATTACCAGAAAATCCTAAAGTGCACTAATGAGAAGATTTGAATGATATAATCTTAATAGGTAGAAAATTCACCAAAGACAAACCTAAACCAAGTATAATACAATAAAAATTTCAAGAAAATAAATATAAGAGTTAAAATATAATAATATAAAAAAATATAAAGAAGAAAAAGTAATGGAGGAACCTCTACATTTATACAACCACGTTTACCATTTCTAGAGAGGATGAAACATGATACGATAAAAGTGCAAAGAGGTAAATTTATTAAACAATATAACAAGTTTCATATTAATATTCATTTTTCATAATCCTTTGAAAAATTTATAACATAATAAATGTTCAAAAAATAACTAGTGTCAAAAAAAAAAGAAAGATAGAAGATATTAGAAAAAAATAACACAATAGTGTGTTCTACTATAGTATCAAAGGACCTACAGAAAAGGAAACAAAACTAAGTAGTTTTTCCATTCATATTTTTATTGGGATTAAAAAATATGTAAATGATTTATGTTATCTTGGTGAAAGGGACAATATAATGTCATACAAAAACTAAAAAATCATGGTATATGAGGTTTTTAAACCCATAATAATTTCACTTCAATAATTAAATACTATAGTGAAATACCCACAAGAGATAATGAAGGATATTTTGATTTAAGTGGATATGTTTGTATTCCCAATAAATTTTTTTGATTCATATAGAGTTAGAGAGGAAACATATTATTTTTAAAAGATTATGGTTTTTAATTAGAAGATCATTGATTAATGTACAAAGTGGTGAGTTGAGTTTTAGTGTTGGAATTTAGAAAGTAAGTTTCAACATACACCAAGAAATGAAATAATACAAAGTGAAGGATGATGACTTTAAAGAAGGAGAAAGGTATTAATTTGAACAAGTTATCATTTTAAAAGAACATGAAGTTTTTCACACTATACATGGTGATAAAGAGGGAGTAAAATATAAAAATAAAAGTTGATGTTTTAGAGATAAAATCACCAATGATTGAGAAATAACTATTGTATGAAACTTTAAATAAGGTAAGTAGGTTTGGTTGGTGCACAACCAAAATCCATGATTTTCTAAATGGACAAAGAAATACTGGATATCCCTGATAGAGGTTGAGAATATTCTAAAATAAGGAAGAATGAATAAATTTTAAGAGGATGTAAAGAGTCTAATATTCATAAACATAGTGCATATGAGACAATTTTGGACTCCGACCAGGTATAATATTTTCAATCATCTTTCACCCAAGTTGAAAGAGGTTAGGTCAAGCCCACAATATTAAAAAAATCATTGTACAGAGGAAACATGAGTTTTTAATATTTTTAATTTTCTATTTTTGTGAATATACACCCTCCAAAAATATTTTAAAATTTTAATTTAAAGGCCCTTCCCAAGAAATTGATTATTTTCATTTTTACATCTAAGATACAAGTACTTTCAAGAAATCATTAGGAAGAAAATGAAGTAGTTGTGTGAAGGTGATTCACATTTTTAAATAATGTAAAAAAACCAATGTATCCCATGATTGAAAGTGTTAATGGATGGGTAGCATGATTTTCAATTACTTAGTTTATTTTTCTTTAACTATTTTAAATTTTAAATAATAAATTTTCCTACCTTTAATATTTATTTTATCGTTCATATAGGAGAAATAAACTTCTTTGGATAATCACTATGACTTGTTTTTAAATTTATTTTTCAATAAATATCAATTATAAAAATTAGGGAATAATTAAGTAAATAGAAACATGGATATTTATATTTAAAAAATCACGATTTAGGGGAACATGTTTATTTCTTTAAAAATGATTTTTTCTACACTTTTTCCTACCTTGAAATTTGGATATTTATATTTATTGATTCAATTATTTATATGAATTTTCATGAGTAATTTTCCTATCCATATATACTCATTCCAAAGAGGATTTATAAACAAATATTTACTGTACATTTCTTGAGATACTTAGGAAATTTTTTCTTTTAGAACTTATAAAAGAAATGAATAAACAAAATATCTTTTAATATGATTGATTCATTTTTTATTTAACACATTATCCTTTTAACCACCATATTAATGAATACCACTTTTTCTTGTAGAATCCATTAATGAAAATATACCTCATAATTCGAACCTCATTATGATTTTCTATTTTCAGACGGTTTCCACCAGGTTTGCTTGTGGAACCAGAAACACCCAATGGTTCCATATCCATGGGTACCTACTATTCAATTGTACTCCCTCATTAGTTATTTTTACTTATGATGCTTAATAACTCATATTTTTTGAGAGGATGGGAGGTCAGGCTCATCACACCCTTTTAGGGAGAATTATTGCATACTCCAGGACTCTCTTATAGATTTAAGAAATATTCATGAATCCTTTATTAATTCCCAAGTATGATGTGGGTCACCCCAAGATTAGAAATCAATTATTAGAATACATATATCTTATATTTCATATATATGTATCCAATGTTCTTCATCAATTGAGACATCAGTATGTACCTGAGTTTCTCAATCAATAGTATCCCCTTATGTACTACTTAGAGATTATTTGGTCATTATTATGATGATGCTAGTTTTCTAATCACACTATGGGGAAATATAGTGTCTATTTTAATCAAGGTAGACTAAGGTTACTTTGGAGTTTATCATCATCCATAAATATGGGATTTGTTTTGAAATTTGGATCGAACACACGAATGGGATTATTTTAAATCATTGTGAAAGGAATCATAACCCATGTAGTTCAGTGCCACTTAATTTGACACATCATACCTTTTAAGGTCATGTGATGAGGACCAATCAATAAATTTTAACATCTTGTGGGATGGATGCCTAGGTGGAAAGTTTGTTGTAAGATATTAGTGTGGGACATATGCCAAAGAATCCTAAGGTACCCGATATAGATATGGATTCTCAGGTTGAATTAGACCTTACTGGGAATTTGGCCCATCAGAGAACATGGATGATTTTAGGTTTTCTGTTTGAACCAAAAATAGTACTAATACGTATCCAAATTAGATTGGAATCAAAGCCCACATATTTCGGCATGTATCATAGGGATGTATGGCACTTTGAGGGGATTAAATTGGGGATTATTCCTGACGTGGATACCCTTGTAAAAGGGGTACATAAAGGATATATTAACTCATGGTGGTTTGGGGGATTAACATGGGGATTACTCCTAATGAGGATTCCTAGATTAAGGGAATTATGATTAGGGATTAATCTTGATGTGGATTCCTATTTAGCTTGATCCATAAATGGGATTTATATATATCTTGGTTTGAAAGAATTAGAGTTCTCATAGTTCAATCCATCAGTTGAATCACATGGGTTTTTTGATCATCACTGACCTCTAAGAACAATTGAGTCATGCTCGGTGTGAGAAATAAGAGGAATTGGAATATTCTATAGACCAAACACTTTTCCTATTTCTATGGTGGAATAGGCTGGAGTTACAATGGAAGAGGCCAGGGCATTGGTGGAAGAGGTCAAGGCTATGAAACTTTCCTACCTTCACTTTACATTTGACAAGAATCAAAGGTAAGGAAGGAATGAAAGTGATGGATGCAGTGGTATAGAGGAGTAAGACTGCAACCGCCTGCATAAAAGGATAGGGAATTAATCTATGAATGATGACCTAAAATTATTTTTTCAATGGGATAAGGATCTCATTCAAAGTTGAATGAAAAAACAAGTGTGAACATTCCCCATCCTACTGGGAACTAAAGGCTCTTGGTCTTAGTGACGAGAAGGGTTAAATATAGTCCTAATCCTTATTTTTGAGACCATGAACTCCGAGACACTGTCATTGGGGAAGAGGTCCTCATGGTCACAGATATAAAAATCTAAGAATTCCCTGATAATCTTGACCCTTGGGTAAGAAAAGTGTGGAAAAAATCTAACAACAAGAAACAAAAATCAAAATGGGAGACACTTTGGCATGCCTTTTCACAAGGTTTTGTAGGTTATGTGGTTTTGGTGGATGTTTAATCTTATTTATTTTTAGACAGGGGAACTAAGAATAGTGGATCCCTTCCATAGGTGTCTTTGGAAGAGGGATAAATATATCACTTGCATTGGTCCTGAGCATAGGTTCTCAGCATAGGTATGCCACGTAATTGGGCCACGTAGAGCCTATGATGAATTGAAAGGGCTTTGTGCATGAGTAAAAGGGTTGAGTTAGCTGGATAAGACCTGGTAAATAGGCCAATGGGGTGAAAACACTCAGGTGAGGCTTCATTCAAGGCACACTACTTCTCCATCGTTATTCCTAAAAGGTTCTCACATAGGTCCCTTATTAGGGAGAGGGACCTCGCGTAGGTGTTTTTCTCTTTAGGGAGTAATGGCCCTCATGTGGGTGTCATATATCTTTAGACCATGGCGAGACTTCATTCATTATTATCTATATATAATTATCTTTTATCTCATGTTTTAGAGAGATAAATGAGAAATTTATAGGGACCTGGGTGAAGGTTCTATGTGATGAGAGCTCTAGGTATTCTTCTGATTTTTTAGTTGTTCAAATGAGGAGCTTAAGGGTACTATTTATAAGAAACTAGGGGACCCTGGTCGAAGGAGCTTATCTGAACAGGTGCCCAATGTAGGTATCCTACATAGGGGTGGAAAGATAACTGGGTCATATAGGTCCTCATTGTATATGTCTAATGTTGGTGTACCCTGTAGAGGGACTATTCCATGGGACTCCATGAGTAAGGTCTACTCTTGCCTCTTGGTGCATAGGGTGTAGTATGTATAGGTCCATTAGGTAAAGTCTACCATCTCTTCTTAAGGTTCCTTAACACATAAACATTCTCAAGGTACTATTTATAATATTTTTATCTCCCATTTACAAAAAGGGGGTGTTAAAAAAAGATTCCCCTTAGGATTGTATCTGAATGAAAGAGGAGGTTTCAGTCTAGAGGTAAAAAGGATGGGAAAAATATTGTGGAGGATAAAACATTGGATCACAGAGTTTCTACACGTAGTGTTCCTATGTAGGTTTTCTTCATGGGGTTTCTGTTGGAGGTTTAATATGGAGGTGTTGGGAATATGTCAGAGGCATAGGGGAGCAGTGTAGGCCGACGGTGTCTATAAATACCACTTTGACTTTGTCTTTTTGTTCACATATGATGTTTCAAATTTTCACTCTTGTCATATATATTAGTCATCCAACTACGTCACATTGTGCTTCCATCCAACTACATCATGTTTCACTTCCGCGAAGGTCCCCTGAATATTTTCTCAATGTACAACTACTTGAGTGATGGGGCTACACAGAATCACCTTGGTTAAAAGGGTTGCGTTAAACTACATCGTCGAGGGAACTATACGGATCACCTTGTTAAGGAACCTATGCAGGAAACCTTGTCGAGGGACCTATGAGAGGACATTTTATTTACCATTTCATGGATTCTTCTAAGTAAAAATTTCAAATTAATGAGAAAATTTAGTGTCTTATTATAGGTTTTCAAATGTTTTCTTTAATTACTATAACTAAGGAAGATGTTGTGCATCAAACTAAAATAATCAAAGGTGTCAGACCATATTATTATGACATCATTGAGACTATGCTTCCTAATTCTGAAAATTGTTCGATTCCATACTAATGTGAGTATATACGAAGAGACACCCTTTTTCTATACAGGTACGGGCTTTTGAGCGATGATCATATTTCAACATTTAAGAAATACTTCCTGGTGACTTGGTTTGTAAAACAAATCAATTGTCCCTATTCCAACATCTCTGTGAAGGGTGTTCCTATCCAGGAAGGAACAATCCATGATAGTTGTATTATGAATCACAATGGTTTTAGTTTAGACCTGAAGCCACATGATGTAGATTCAAGGCCAAATTTTTATGACTCAACCTTCTATTTTTTTTAAAACAGATCAATATCAAGGCTGTAAGGAAGACTGGGACTTTTTTTCCGGAGGGGGATTAATACTTGATTGGATGTGGGCATCCTAGGTGCATAAAACATTTCTGGAGTTAAAAAAGGAGTTGTAAGATGTTCATATTCACGAGGTTGTTTGGGTATGATCGACTTATGTTTATAAGAACCTAGAATTCATTCCCAAATTACTGATTTGGTGGAGTCTAAAAAAAATCATTCCACTTGATGCATGGTAAAGTTGGGATCAGTTTGTAAAATGTATACCAAATCTTCTGGGTCCCTATTGTTGGGGAAATGTACATTGAATTTATCCCACCAAATATAATGTGAGACAACACTGAGTGGATTCCACCATTGTCCCACTATCTATTAAAAATATCAAATAAGTTACAGAAAGACAAAGATCCTTGACCTGGGATGACATCCACGGAGAAACATGGATGGGGTATTTCTTATAATAAAAAAATAGGGTAGTCCCACTTACATTTTCCCTACTATTTGTCCACTGTAGAGAGTTGGGGTTCTTTGATCATGTTTTGGATCAAATTGGATAAGTTTTCCTTCAAAAATTGGGGTTACAAGGTTTACGAAAATATTAATTCAAAGGTTCTCCTGGCTGGATTCCTTCCCATGTGTATAAAAACTTAACTACTCTCAGTCTATGAGTCCAGTGGTTGCGAGATGATAGGGAATTTTTTCATTGTGGACAAATTGGTAGGGGTAAAGTTTATAGGGTTGAATGCCCTAGTTCTAGTAAGAATATATCACTATTTTTTGCATTTATACAATGGGAAGGACCTGTTTAGAATTTCAGGGACATTCCAAATTTTGTAGGGCTAGATCGCCACACATTTTGGCTCACATTCAGTGCTGAATTTAGTTAAGTTCCCTAATAGTCGATTTTTACCTTTAGTTAAAAAAGTATCTAGGATTCACCCTTTGAACCTAAAGTCTGATGAGGTGTTAAATTAAGTAAATGTATTTGGATACTTTAGTTTCTTTCCATATGTTGAACCCCCCAACTGGAATGTTTGTCTATGATGGTAAGGAAGATAATTACGTGCTAAGGGAATACATGATAGCATTTAGGGACATAATATTGGCATCCCATACTTAAGATGAGATTATCTATGAGGCTTATGTACCTTATCAATATTTTCACCCGTTCAAATGTCTTCAATAATCAATTACCTTTTCCCCTTATAATGTTATATATGAGATGCATCCAATGGTATCCCGATAGTTAGGGATCTTGATGGATCTAGAGGCATCCAAAATTTCAATCATTCTACCTCTATCAGAGGCATCAATTAGAGTTGAGGCAAGATATAACAAGGCTTGGGTTTCTTCATACCCTTAGGTGGAGTTAACAAGGGGAACATATAAGGTAAAGGCCATGATAACTACTGGTTGTGGCATGTGTAACAAGAAGAACAGAACCAAAGATGATGTACAGGCTCCAGTGCCTTTAAAACATTCTCATACAAGGGACACGAAGAAATCTAGTGTTAAAGAGATAAAACCTCCAATGCCAAGTAGTTCTAGTCATCATCATCTAGAGGAGGTCACTGTTGTTACCCATAATTCTTCTAAATAAGAAAAGAGGCCTAAAGAGGATTTCCAATTAGAGGGAATTGATTTTCCCTCACAAACATCCGTATCAAATAAAAAATACGTTCTTCTTGAATCAATCAAATTTTGGTAAAGCATGAATTGCGATATTAGGGATGAATGGGAGTTTATACAATATAGACTTTGAGTCCCTATTTGGGTGATATTAGATCACCCTCATATTTTCATCATGACAATAATTTGGTTGAGGTAACATAGTATCTCAATGATCTGGAGGATTTCATATACGCAACTGATGATCAAGTCCCAGACTCAAAGAGAGTATATGACATGCTGGATAGAGGAGTGTGTGAAGGGGTAATTGTTCATCCTTATAAGTAATGGGATATTTACATTAACCTTTCTGATGTATTTTCATTTTATTATTTCTCTTTTCTACTCTTTCATACATAATAATTAATATTTAGGGGATTTTATTTTGTTGTTTGGAACCGGAATAGGAGGAGTGACATCAAAAATATCATGGTCACAAAAGTACAGGACTAAGGGTACCCCAATTGAGATAGTGGATGGGGCCCTCAGGTCCCCAAAATTCTCTTTAGGTGGAATGACCATGATGGAGGTGATGGTGAAGGAAATTCTACAACCATTACCTCAGGTATCCTTTTCCAAAAAGAGTAGTATAATCTCTTCACTATATCATGAGAGGAAGATAATGAGATCATTAAAGTTGTTTTGGGTAATATGTCACAATGAGTATTTTTGTTATCATCCGATATTATAGATTTCTTGACACAATTTTATGGACATGTTTATCTTTTTATATAACCCACATTGCTTTCCTTCTTTAAGGGATTAGGTATTTGTCCTTCAAGGATCAATAAGGATACTCCAAGGGAGGTACACATTCATGATAATGAATTTTTCATCTTGATGGATGAAGTGTTAAGTAGTACAGAAGCATCTTCTCCCGCTACCACAAAGAGGTAATAAAGTCATTGTAATGTTAGATGAACTTATTTTGGGTTCCATATGATGTTTATAACTTTTTTATTCTCATAATATTTCACATCTATTTTCTGCACCAGAGGAATCTACATTAGTCAATGTTGACACTGATGTTCCTCAAGAATGGGGAAATGAAAATCCTGGGCAGTCTGAGGAAGGTTTCGTTGCTGATCGTAACTCTTCAAGGCCAAGAATTATCATTCTGGTTGAAGAGCAGACGAAGAATAACATCAGCGGAGCTAATACAGGTCCTGATCAACATTTCCTGGATACCATAAATGGTGAGGATATTATTATTTAAAAATCCATATAACATGAAATGATTAATTCTATTAATCAAGAAATTGATATTCCATGTTCCATCAATGAGTTTGGGGATTTTCATAAAGAACTGGAAGGATGTGATTTTCCTCATTCTTGCATTTTACATACATAGTTGTTCTTCTTTTATCTGATATTTCACATCAATGTTCAACCCATGCAGATTTTTCCAGAAATAACATTGAAAAATCCCTTTAAGAGAATGACATTTGAATCCATTAAACATATACTAACTATGGAGTGATACCAATCGAGAATCTATATTTGGGAGGTTCTCCAGATCCTCTGGTCATGGTATCTAAACATGCTCAGAAGAATGTCCCTCTCTAATAATTATTCACTAAAACTAATAAATTTTTGAATGATAAAGAGGAATATCATAAATATGTTGACCTATTTTCTTGTGAATTTCACTGAATTCCATAATCATGCTCCATTATTTCTACTATTTTGATGCTAATAATGATTTTAAATCATCATTTATGATCACCATCTTCAGGAAATAGGACTGAAGGTGAAGCATTTTCATTAGTTCGACCAATAATGGAAGGCTAGGAAACCATTATCTTGAAGGGAATATAGAAAGACACTTATTTAAGTGATTTAATTCCAAATTACATCCCACTCAATGACTATGGATCTGATTCTAATTTAGATCTACATGCTTCTCTTAGTGTCACGTGTGTAAGGAATTGGAGGATCATTAGGAGGATAATTTCTGATATGTATTTGGAAGACCTTCATTCAAAAAAAATCTGTCTTCCAGTTCTACTTTTCATGTTGGAATTTTGTATATTTTATTATCATTCAATCTATACTACTGTGATGGAGACCATAATCCAGTGGGAGCAAGATCATAAGCTTCAGCAAGACCTCATAAAGACCAAAATGCACACTAATGTTGATGAATTTCATGCTGAATAATCCCAAGAGGATGACAACCATAACACAATATTTGTGAAATTTAAACAAAAAATCAAGGAGAATACCATTTAAGTGTCTAACCTTTAACAAGAATTGGATGATTCTCATGAGGGACTCAAAAAAATCCACCATTAATTAGGAGAAACCTAACCAGAAGGGTTAAATGTCATTGAAGCTACCATGAAATATCTTCGGTGGGATAAGAAGAATGAATCAGATCAACTTACTGAGCTTCAATGAGTGGTTGATAGGGCTTGTGATGATGTTCCTAATATGAAGATTTATATTGAATTACTCTTGTAATATATGATATAGAGACTCCATGTTTTTGATGTTACTCTAATTTTTCTCCATATATGAAAAGAATTTTGTTTCCAATCATATATTCCTTCATCCATGATTTATTCTTGTTATCCTAAGTTCAAAGATGATCTTCATAGAATTTCATATTCCTACCAGCTAATCATAATTAAAATGATAGGGATGGGGGTGCTTTAACTTTTACCTAATCCAAGGGGCCTAGTGAGCATAGTTCGACTGTTACTAGGGTTGTATGGATGACCGTAAAAAAATTGTGTGTTTTATATCATCACCCTAGTTTTTCCTAATCTTAATAAGGAAGATAATTCATAGGTGAGACTTGGATTTTTCTTATATTACCCTTTTCAAATTTTTATCCTGACAAATTTTTGGATTTTTTACTTTTTGTCGCTCAATATTTTTCCTAAACCAATCATAGAATAGGTCTATTTAACTGAGACAAATCTTTTTTCTATAGTTCCCTTTGAGGGTTTTCAATATGGAGAGTACTATTTCTTTTATCTTGGGTAGTTTAAATCCATGAGATTCAGACTAAAATGGCTAGTAAATAATTTTCTTATATTCTTTATATACCTTCAAGGGGAATCTTGAGACATAGTTTTGTGGTTTCTGAATCTAAAAATGTTATTCAAAAATAGAGGAGGCATGTCTTGAGAATAAAGTTACCACTGATTGAAAAAAATGTTATGAAGTTCATTTTATGAAAGTGCAATTAGGTAATGTACTACATATTCAAATAGAAGTATCCTTAGAATAACAGACCCATTATGTTGGAAACTCATTCAAGGACAATTGTGGTTTGCAATTCATAGTCAGGTAAAGGAGTTCTTAAGAATTCTAACATTATATTGATGATGAAAAAAGGAAGTTTAAGATTTGGATGTCTCAAGACCATAGTGGGTGGTCTTTTCAAGGAAATATGTCTGAAACTAAAAGTAAAATCTATGTTAGCACATGCCATGAATAGGAAACCACTCAAATGTGAATGTGGTGTGGGAAGGTGGGTATGCATTATTAGATAACCAATGTCATATGAGATGGCCCCTTTTTGAAAAATTATGAAGGAATCATGCAGTTTAATGCCGTGTGACTAATACATTGATTATGTATTTTAAAATCTTATAGAAAAGACATTGCGCTATGTTGTTTTAAGTCATGCACCAGAGACATCACACTATTCATTTTAAGGTCTTGTTGTATAGACATTATGTTGTGTAGTTTAGAGTCATGTAGCATGAAACTGATGTTGTAGAGTTTAGAGTCATGAAAAAAAGACTTTATGGGGATATAATTTAAGGTCTTTATCTATGACCAAATTCTTGATGGTTTCTCCATTCTTGATAATTTTTTATTAAATGTGCTACTATATTCAGGTATGGAAGGAGAGTCTGGTAAGCTTTGATTTGGGGATTTTTGGATCCTAAGAGTGGTATTGGAAAAAATGGATTATGGAGTTAGAGGAGGAAACTCTCAAGAATGAAGTTACCACTGCTGGAAAATCCCTTTATGGGTTTTTTTATACAAGGATAGCTGGGGAACATACTGCATGGTCAATAGTGGAATCCTTTGGCTGATAGACCCATTATGGGGGCAATTTATGCAAGGACAATTGGGGAATATAGTGCATAGTCAGGGAAAGGAGATCTTAATAATTTTGACATTCTATTTTTAAAATTTGATGAATGTTTATGGAGATTCAGATCTCCATAAGAACAGAGTTTGGTTTGTAGAGAAAACATCCCAAATACAAGAGGGGTATTTCAAGTAATAATTTCAAAAGAATCAGGGAAATAGGATCTCAATGAAGGCCTGACCTAAATCCAGAAATTACGGTGTCTGTAGTTTTATTTCATATGACTAGGACCATAATATTATGAAAATTATGGATGATATGTTGTCTAATTTCCCAAGGTTATTCCAATATGATGTGAACATATGAGGGAAAAAATGTAAACCACGGTCTTGGAGACTTTCAGTTCAGTAGAAAGAATATCATAAAAATATGTAGAGGATGACTACTTATTTAAAATTGAAAGTTCTAGCATACCATTGTCAAAAGAATAAAGGGACAGAAGAGGCTTCTCCTAAGGTTGAAATTACCACTATTTTAAAAACCCGTTATGAGGTATGTTTTATGCAAAGACAACTAAGGCACATACCGCATATCCAAATAGTGTAATCTTTTGGATGATATGCCCATTATGTGGGGAAACTGATGCAAGGAAAAATGGGTTTTGTACTACATATTCAAATAAATGAGCTCTCAGGTATCATAAATTCTTCCTCATGAAGAAAAGAAAATATTATGAAGATCTAAAAATTTTCAAGATTTAGAGTTTGAAATGTGAAAGGGGTATTGTCCAATGCCCGAAGGAATTTTTTGGAACAATATTGTCCATGAATTTTTGCGTTCTTTTCATATATATGACTCATACGTATATGGGGGGACATATCTTGTTTCCTTTGTGGGATCCCTAAGGATACGACCCAAAATGAAATATCTTTCATATATTGTGTTTGTATGTAGGAGTGGGGGTGTTTCTTCTTACCCCGTGGTTAGGAATAGGATTTATGGACCAATAGTCACTATGTATATCAATGGGATGAAATAAATCCATATATAGTTCTCTAGATACCATTCAGTTTAAAGTCATATGGTAAGGACATTATCCATGTGTTTTAATGGCATGCGTTAAGGACAAAGGTGTCTTGATGTGAAGAGAAATAGGATAATGTGGTTGAACCAGGGCATAGGGACCAAGTGTAACTATGTATATTGTCGAAGAAATAATCAATACACACATAGTTCTACCAGATATGGGATCATGAATTAAGTAATAACTCATATTGGATCTCCCCATGTAGATCTGGAACATACAAAGGAGAGAAGATGATTTTTCCACATTGTATTACAGATGGGTCTGGGATTAAAGATCTGGAGATCACTATATATCTTATAGAGGTGAGAATAAATCAACACATAGTTATATAAGGACCTTTAAGTTTTCCATCATGACAAAATAACATGGGTGACTTTGACGTGATAAGGGATATCATGGCTAGGCCAAGGTGTAGGACATGACCGTCACTATGTATCTTGTTTGGGAAAGAATCAATCCATACATAGTTGTTGAAACTTTGTGTAGTTTATTTTCATGTGATGAGGAAACATAGTATTCCATTTAAGGTATTTCATCCAGGAAAATGATAACCCCAATGTAAATAGATACACCTTACTCTCATGGGGAAATCATTTACTATACTTCTAAGCCCACATGAGCTGTTCTCGGTGTGAGAAATAGGGCATGGTGAAGGATTATTTTACAGTGCAAGGGAAACATAAGTGAATGATATATTCATGTAAACTATGTGGTAGTTTATCAATGATATGGGATCCAGGAATTGCTACATATCTCATTGGGATGAGATTCAAGTCGTATACCATTCTTCAAAAAGTTTCCATGTACAGGTATGATTCATACAAAGGGAGTGTGTGAATTTTTTCAAGTTGTGGTTGGACCTGAGATAAGAGATCTGGGAATCAACACATATATCAATAGAATGGGAATCAATACATATGTAGTTATTTAAATTCCATTTTTTTTAACATCATGTGGTAAGGAAGACTATGAACCGATGTGAAATGATGAAAACAATATTGTTAGGCCCAATAGTGAAAGTATAGGTGTCACTACATATCACATTGAAATGAGAATCTAGGCACATGTAGTTCTTGAAGAAGTTTCCCAACACTAACTAGGTTATTAAATGGGGAAAGGGGCTTTGAAAATTTTCAAATTAATGGTTTTTCCTAAAACATGATCCATTATAATGAGAATTAATCGATACATTCTAGTAAAATTTTCTGATGCAGACTTGTTTTATACATAGGGAAAGAATAATTTTTTTTTGGTCATGGATGGACCTGATATTAGAGATCCAGGTGTCACTATGTATCTTTGTGGAGTGAGAATAAATACATATGTAGTTCTTGAATGGATTATGTTGTTTATCATCATACGATGAGGACGTGAAAATGTTGGGACTTATACCCATAAAAAGTGGCACATTTTTTAAAGAGATTATAGGGATATACTGACTCATATTTTTCTTGGGGTTTCTTAATGTAGAATAAAATAGAATTTAACCATAAATTTCAATGTCTTGCATTAAGTAAAATAGGTTTCTTGTAGTTTATTTTCATGCGATAAGTAAATTATGTCATTCATTTTAATTTCATTCGACAAGGACCCACAATGTAGTTTAACGTCTTTAAACTAGGATGGTGGTTGTTAAAAAGTTTAAAATAATTCAACTAGGACAATTTATGTGTCCTTACAAAAATTAATTCTTCAGAAACCTTGCATTATTTGGAGTTGTAATGAGTTATCCATCCCTTTAGATCAAGAAATAATCTTTTTTAGAGTGGTCCATATGTATGGAGTAAGGTCCCTCCCACTTTGGATCAAGATTTAGAGGCTTCTTTCATAGGATTATTGGTGTCTTAAGGAAAAAAACCAACTCTTCTTATGGGAATGAATGAAGGTGGATTTTTTTTCAAATTCTCGTGAAATCTAGTTAATATATACATCCAAGTGATGAAAAGTATGTATTCTATTTTCATCCAATTTCACCTATTCATTCACTAATTTCTAAGAATGTTCATCTATAGATAACTAGTCATAAATGGAAATATGGAGTGATGGAAACTGAACTTCAATAGGTAGGGCTGCTTATGTTCCATACACTAATGAGTATTGGGGTGCACATTTTGTAGTATATATTGTAGTCTGTAAAGTTTATAAGGCATGAAAGAGCATGGAAGACTAGGAATTCTTATCTTTATCTTTAATCTTCTGGAGTATGTTTGATAGGGCCTTGTTAAAAGCCTCTATAAGCCCTTTATCCACTGCATGATAACAGGATGAATGGTTGTATTTGATATTATACTCTTGATAAAATTTTTCTACCTCAGCAGAACTTAAAATGGTTCCATTTTCCAAAACATATGTTATGTGGGACACCAAATTCAGTGATGATGTTATCTTGGAAAATTCTAATAATGCATTTGGATCCAAATTCTTTGATTGGTATTGCCTCAACCCATTTGGAGAAAAAAACGGTATTATTAAGGATGTACTTGAACTTCTTAGCTATAGATGGAGGATATGGTCTCAAAACATCCATTCCCCATGTATAAAATGGATAGGATTATTTGGATATATGCAGGAACTCTAGGGGTTGGTTAATGAAGTTGGTATACACTTTTCAGGAATGAAATTTCTTATAAAATCTCTACAATCATATGTCACCAAAGGCCAAAAGTATCTAAGACTTCAGATTTGATTATAAATTCTATACACAAATTGTTGGGAACCATAGGCTCTTGTGTGTACTTCTTCCATAACATCCACAATCTCTTATCCATCAACATATTTGAGAAGGACCCCATAAAAGCCTCGTTTATAGAGGGTTTTTTTGATGATTTTGGCTATTAGAAAGAGTAAAATTGGTTGTTCCCCATTGAATCTTCTCTCTTCCAACACAATCTTGTGGGATCATTCCATCCTTAAGGTATTCCATTACAGGAATCATACATCCCATGGTAAAACCATATGGCTCTAGAATAAGACTAATTTCATTGATTTATTCTAGTCTAATTCAAAAAAAAAGGTGAGACCATGTGACGATGGGCAATGCTGATGACTGTTTTGTCCTAGTTTGGATCTTTTGGGTTTTGGATGCATTTTCTAATGCATCATACTATGATATATGTGATCATGTGATATAAGTCAATTTTTTTGATTGAAATTATTCCATTAACCCTTGGATATAATCATACTAAGGGATTAACTCGTCTTTTCTAATGGCATAATCTCTATTGATCCTCTTGATTACCAATTTTGAGTCACCCTTCACCTCTACATGGTTTACTTGTATTTGAAGTTCCAATTCTAGGCCTACAATGAGAGAATGATATTCTAATTCATTTTTTGTACCACCCTCTAATAATAGGAAGGAGTATGACAAAAATTACCTTCCCTGTAAAAATAAGCACAATCCATAACCCATATTTTTTATGCTTAGAATCATATTTTATCTTCTTTTTTGGTCTAATAGACACACCATAAAAATACATTTTACATGATTGGGGGTTGTAATAAATATAGAATATTTCTTCGTTGGGTAATTTTGTATCTAATGACGTCCCTTCTGCAGATAGATGCTCTGTAGGGAAATCTTCCGGGGCCTGGCCTTTCACTTCTTTATGAGGGAAAAACTTTATAACAAACTACTATAGAATAATTTCCCACCATTATAGATATTCCATTATTATAAAACTACTAAGGATAAATTTTAATGGGTTATTATGAGAAACCTAGTGGACCTCATGATGCGGTAGATAGTGCTTAGCTTTTGAACAACAAAGATTAAAGACAGGAAGCACTTCTCCATATTTGAATAATGAGTATCAGCATCAAGCATGGTTTGAAGGAGATAATAAAGGATTTTTTTCATTCCCAAAATCATTCTTCTATGCAATAAAATCACCGAGTGATCATTCTAGGTCTGTTACATACATAATGAGAAGTTTTCTTTCAATGGGTGGCATCAATACTTGTGGAATCAAGTGGTATTTCTTGAGAGAATCAAATGCTTCTTTACATTTATTGGTCTACTGATTTGTGGCCCCCCCTCTTCATCAATTTAGTGAAGGGTAAACACTTGACTTCTAGATCTAATAGAAATCATTGGATGTAAGACAAGGTTCTTTTAATTCCTCTAAACTCTTTCCAGTTTTAAGGAGGTGACTTTACAAGGATTGATTTAGTCTTTTCATGATCATCTTTGATGTTGCAATGGTGTACAATGAAGCAGAGATGTTTTCCCGAGGTTACCCAAAAGAACATTTCAAGGGGTTCATCTTCATATTACGCTATTGAAACTTGTTGAAGATGGTTTCTAGGTCATCCAGGTGGTCCAAACATCAACAAGACATGACAAATAGATCCTCGACATCGCATTCAACAAATATCCCCAAGAAGAGTTTGAAAATGTGGTTCATGACATGTTTATATTTGGAGCTAAAATTCATCAATCCAAATGGAATTACCCAAAAATAAAAATAATAATAGAAGGGATTTGAAATCTATAGCATAATTATACTATAGGTCTATACAAATTTGTCTATACTTGGAATAAACCATCCATAAAGTAGAGGTCTTTATAACCAGTTGTTACACCAATCAGGATTTTTTCTCATTAGGATCAGTAAGTCATATTTAGGACAATACCAGTTTAGATATTTGAAATCAATGATAATATCATTTTACCATTATTATTTTTCACAGGGACAATTTTTTCTATCCATTTTATTTGTTGTACCTCTCGGATAAATCGTACTTGATGAGTTTGTCCACTTCATCCTCAATTTTGGAGGTGTGAGTTAAGTGCATCCTCCTGGTTTCTTGCTTATATCCCAGATGATCTTATGGAAAACCCAAGTGATGGGTGGCCACCTCGGTTTCAAGTCTTGTATTCTCTGTTTAGTTATAGTAAAACACATCCTAGTGATTCTTTATGAATGAGTTATATATTTCTTATTCATTGGGAGTCATGGATTCACTAGTTAGAGTAGGTCATGAAATTTCTTTTTACCCATATCTTTCTCTTTAAGTTCATCTATAGTGGTAGAGATACCTTCCTAAAATGAAGGAGGGGCATCACTAAGATCTTCTTCTTCTTCCTCATGATCACGATCCACTACTTTCACTTCTTCTAGCGAAGGAGATGATAAAACAAGTTCCTTAGAGGAAAGAATGGAACCACTAAATACACATATAGAGGATGAGGCAATCATTTTGGGCTCACTTGCTAACATGGATTCATCTTGGAGTCCTGGAATGGAAACGAGGGACTAAGAATGAGTCTCTCTACGTTCTCTTATCATCATGATAGCTTCATCCAATCTAGCTGACAAAACTTGACTTTATTGTATCTCAGTAGATGGAGAGAGAAAATTTTCATTCAATATTTCACCCTCACTTAGAGAGTTTATAACTTCTTCAATGCCATTGGGATCAACTTCTATAATTCACATCATTTAAGTTGGAGAATGAGTGTTTGAATTTGGGCCCATATTTTCATTTTTATTAATATGAAACATATAGTGTACACTAAGATACTTGAAAGGGTTATATAGGATCATATCCAAGCCATTTGGGGCATTAATTTGAGTAACATCATCAGACATAGAATGTTTTCCTCCCTTAGGATAGAATCGTTCATCAATGTATTGTGTCCCATAGGATTTGAAGGGGGCCTTGTCACCATAAATTTCCCATTATTTCAATTGACTCAATATTTGAGACACTGGTGGTATTATGATGGAATGAATGCATGCTGATGTAACCAAGGTCTCCACAACAAAACATTATCCTTCCGAAAAACCATGAAGTCTGAGTTAGAAACGAGACCCCCAAATTGAGTTCTATGTGTGATCTCACGGAGAGTGTCTTGATCAGTCTTTTCATAACCCTATAACATTATGGTGGAGGGAGACAAGGGAGATTAATTGAGACATAGTTAGAAAAGTTTATAAACAATAATGTGGTTGACTTATGAACCTTTTTCAATAAAGTCTCATCAAATAACAATGTCACTAATTATTCCATACATATACAAGGGCCTGATGTTTCCTTGCATGAAAATATTCTCATCTTGTTCTGTGAAAGAGATAATCTCATGTATTTCTGTGAGACCATTCTCCGCGCTGTATACCATAGTAGAAAGAACCTCGACTTCAAACTCTTGAGGGATTGATAAGGCCTCAATGAGTGCTTCCCGCAGGTCTTTTGACAGACTCTATTAATAAAATATTTATAACTTAACTGGATCATGGGATAATTTCTTCAAGACATAAAATTTTTAATCCATAGGTCTTTGCTTCCCAACATAAGGATGTTCTTTTGTAGACACTTTATAATCAGATGTCCCTGATGCGAATGGGTCATCCCATGGGATAAAAGCTTTATGTGTTTCTGTTTTTAGTGTATTTGGCCAATTGGGTTGGCCAACCCATCGAGTAGGTGGTGGAATATCCTGTAATCATTCATTCAAGAGGGTAATGTCAGGGAAGACACTTTCATTCATGGATAAAGAACTCTATTGTTCCTACTGATCACGCTGGAGATATTTCACATGATTTTTATCCATATAGATGGTTCGATTGGGGGTTTGGTTGATGTAGTGGCTCCAAGAACAACCATGTCTTCCCCTGTATCATCTACCTCTATGAACTATTCCCCTAATACCCAAATAAATTTTGGGGAAATCAGGTTCATGATTAGAACCATCATTTGAAAGGGGTTTTATTAAGAGAATGACAATAATGGAACCAAAGATCAACTCCTCATCTGATGAAGGTTCTAAATGATGGGTTGATTTATGTTGTTCCATTTAGTGGGGGTAGTTCCTGTGATTTTGGGACTATAGGCATGAAGTTCGCTAAGTTAAAGTATAACATTGGCCTCGACGTGAGCTCATCTTATTATGTTTTCTCTTTATCCTTTAAGAAATGTTTTTTCAAGGATTTTCTTTCAGTGTATTGTGATATTGATGAAAGTGACTTTTTTTGTAGAGAATAGGGTCGAGGGAACAATTGGTTGTTTCAACTATACTCAGAGAATATCATGATTCTAGTTGATCTTTTTTCTAACCATACAATCACCAATCATCTACATACTCTTTATTTTAACTTATTTCCACTCATCTTCTTCCTCTTGATTGGTAGAAAAAACACATGCTACCTAGGATGGGGAATTTTTCAATTTCAATTTCTTAGAGTCTACCATATTTTGTAGGTGGTCATTGAAGAGAAAACAATTCTAGATTTGTTTTTCCAAAATTTGATGCAAGGGAAAATATCTTGGGAGATCTTCATCACCTTCTTTGTGGGTTTTTTTGGCCTTTGGCAATAGAACTATTTTTTTCTCCAATGCCAACATGAAATAACTGGGCACATCGTCATTTAAAAATGAATTGAACTTGTTTTTTATCTCCTAAAAATGATTCTTCTTATGAACTCTTTGATAATCCTGATGAGGTGTCCAGTGTTGCTGATGCTCAGGAAGTATATCCCAATGGTATGATGTGGTCTTTGAAGTATAAGAGGGTACATGAGCTTGCTTAAGTGTAACTCAGGCCTCTACTTTTGTTTCTCCTTCCAAGAGCTGATGGAATTACTTGGGACATAGATTTGGTCTCTATGATGTAATTCTACAACAATTGAGAAATTGAGGCCAGCTCCTGAAACCCTCATGTGTATTTTACAATAATCATTTGAATTCAAAAAATTTCATGCAGATTTTCTAAACAAATAGAAAACAATTATTCTTGAGAGATTAGTAGGTTTAAGGAATATGTTAGTCCTTCCCACTAAGTGATGAAATTTGAAACCCTTTAATTATCCCTTTGTTTTTGGTTTCTAATATCAAATATTGTTGTCTTACATAGTTTTGAACTGAACTGGAGGATGAATTTTTGATGGTGGCCTTCCCATCCAGTGATTGAATGGGACAAAAAAGATGTGTTCCACTCAAAATATCTTCTGTATAGCGATTTCACAAAGAGCCTAAGCTTCACCACCTCCTTCTATTTAGGGGTACCCATCCTTGGATCTCATATAGAGAGAAAATTTTCCAAGTGCTGCTTTGGGTCTCCCAGGCTGTTGAAAATCGGAAATGCTGGATAACCAAAGTTTGGTGGGGGAGAGGTAGGATCCACCCATTTGGGGTAATAATTATTGTATGGATGTATCGGTGCACACCATTCTTCCATAGCTTTCAATTGAGTTGTAAATTACTCAATGGTGTTCATAAGAATTCAAGAAATATTTGGATGATCCGAGACCTAAGAATGTGTGGCACTAGAGCCTGAGTGGGAACAGTGGTCGGTAGGACTACTAGTATATGTAGTGGGTAACCCTTAGGGACATGCCTTCAAGGATGTTCCTGACCCTATTCTAGTTGTGCACCCAATGGAGGGAATTATTGATTTACTTTTGTGGGATCAAAATATATTGGTGGTTGATATCCCACATTGAGAGGATGTCCTTTATCTACTTAAGTTTTTGTGGAAAGCCCTCTTTGATGAGGTGTGACAACTAGAAGTTAGAGTTGAGGGTCTTCTTGAGAAGCATAGTTGTAAGGAAGGCTTCCACAAAGTAACTCTACATTGAATCTTCTCAAATCTCTCATATCCTCCACTTGTTGAGAAAATATTTCCTCAAATGAAATGGACTAATCCTCCCTGAGAGGGAGGTGAGACATAGTCTGACCCTTAACTTTTTTCCTAGTGGGTTCCATTCGAGGTGGTAAAGGGGGACTATTTGAGGGAGTGCCTAAATTTAAGGAAAGCCTCTTATTTCAAATACACACACATCCTTCATTTGTTTCAATGTGGACTTGATTCTGAACTGGAACATTCTACTCTAACTCCCATGAGCTAGACTTATGTTTTAGAGGGTCTTAGATGATAGCATTGATGATGTTCATAGATGTGTAATGCATCATAGGAATTATGTTGGAATCTCTATGATATCGGCATCTTATATGCACTCCATGGGACTATTTCCTCTTCTTTGTTGATTTCATGTTATCTGTTTGATAGACAATAACCTGGAGGGAATCTATAGAGAGTTTCGTCATACATTTTCCAAGTGAATGTCCTAGATCCTTGTATCAGATGAATTGAGATGATTCATTCCTTATCATCATCCATAATTTGAAGAAAATAGATTCCCTCTGAGGAGGGGATTACTGAGCTGAAAATCCCCCAGCCCTATGGGCTCGGGATTTTCCTGTTCTATTTTCCGAACCCTTAGGGAAAGATTGGATATCCTTGAGGGTAGGGTAAAAAATACCACAGCCTTGTGGGATGGTGTTTCTCCCAAAATGTTGTGGTTGATATTACCATATCTATTATTATGATTTTATAGATCTTTATTCAAACATGGTATGGGTGAATTATTTGGAACTCACCTAAATCACATGTTTTTGAAGTCCGCTAGGCTATTTCAGACATTTACACAATCTAGAAATTGACATCCTCTAAGAAGGATGTCTTCTCAATATTCTTAGATTCTTGATGATAGAGTATCTTAACAGACCGTTCTCTTCTGGACTGACACCGAGGAGAATCAATTGAGGCCTATTCCTATTGAAAACATCTTTGGTCATGAACATATTCCTTTTTTATCATGCCATGGGTAATAACATTTCATGATACCACTTTTTGAAGGATTTTCTGATTAGGGAGTGTAGTGAAATGAAATGCTCCATGCTCACCCCAACCCCTGATACAAACACCAGATGGGGTGTCTACGAGAACCTATTGCAACCTCATTAAGTCATCGAGGCATGCACGTTGAATGGATCCTTATTTTTTCTCGATATCTAGATGTTGGGAATCTTGGAGATATGCCAATTAAATTTGGCACTACTATTACCTTGAAGTGAGTTTGATACTTATCATAGGGTAATGTATTAACTTTCATATGAAAACGATTTTTCCATATGTTGAGGTATATTTATTGCATATAATCCCCCACTAACACCTTTGCAATGCTGCATTGTGGGGTGGATAAAGATAGAACATGAATGTTATGTCATCTTTAGATAGCTTTTTTCTCACATTTACCATATCTTCATCATCTTTCACTAGAGGTTCCTCAACTTAGTCTGACTAGAGTGGACTCTTCCTAATTGTTTTTCTATAATAAATGAGATTGGTTAGGATTTTCACTTCTATATTATATGGTAAATGACCCAAGGGTGGTTCAGAGAATGAACATTACCTTAGTCTACCTTCCAATTGATAAATTATTCCACCTTATAAAAAATAGGCATCAGGCATGACTGGACTGGTGTTTCCAAGTGCCTTATAATAGAAGGGATTTCTCCTCACTGCATTTCCAATTAGAGAATCCTACTAAAAAAGAAAATCATTACTATAGAGATATCATTTGTATAAAATTCCATCCTCGAGATGGAAACCATGGTAGATTATATAAATGGGAAGATCATATTACTCATTAGTCTTATGGACACATATAGGGGTTTTGTGGCTCTCATCAAGAGATAGGATCATGAGATTGACCAAATTGTTTCCATTAAGCAATAATTCCTAGTGAAGTGTCAAATGATGACCTTCAAAATTACTACTATTTCACCTGTAATTTGCTAAAGGGAGGGTAGGATCTTGATATGTGATAGATAGACGTCTGACGGATTCAAGAACTCCAGCATAAAGTGAAGCCTGATCATAGATCAGATCTTGATTTTCCAATAGTGTCTGATGAGGCTTCCTCTTTGATTCCTTATTACAAGAGATTGGGGAAACTTTTTGGGATAAGTGGTCGTCATGGCCATTGGAATGAGTTGATTCCTCCAATTCGAGTGGGTGTTTGTGTGAAATCCAGTTCTCCATATAATATTGGGGGGGGGGGGGGTTCCCCATTATTTTTTGGATTAGAGAAGTGGTATGGGTCTAATATTTAGTGTTTTATTGATGAGATACACCATTTGTGGGGAAATATTTATGTATTCACCCCTCAGGTACTACTTTAATCATCATTATTATGTCTTGTAAATTCTATAAGATATGGGAAGGAATTTTCATCTACCCTTTCACCATTTCTAGGATATTCTAGGTGAGTTTTATGACTAGAATGGGGATATATGTCCATTTAATATCTGGTGTATGTGTATGTTCTTTCTACTATACTCCCTTTCCTGCTAATGGATACTGATAATACTCATGTGGGGGGGGGGGTAGAGAGTTGAGTCTTCCCTTTGCTTTCCATCAAGAATTTCCAACTTACTTCTCTAGGTGATACTAAATGAGGTTGTTGGAAAGATTGATGGGTACTGGTAGGCATGTGTGCCTTCTCATTTTTTTTCACCAAACATGGTCATCAGACTTCATTGAGTGATTCTATATAATTATTTGGGAAGGATTGGTGGGTGAAAGGTGTATATTCATAGTTTCAGGTTGTTGTTGTGTTTGGTTGGTGGAATTATTTGAATACTGCCAGGTGAGTCTACTGGCTGGCTATATAAATGAGGATGGGTGTATATGCTCTCCCACTACTTGCCACTAAACTAGGTTAGTGGGATTCTCTTTATGGGTAAAAGGTGTGAAACTTATCTGTATTGGCCGGTTTTCATCCTTGATGGGCCTTCTTGAATGATCAGGTCTAAAGGACCTAGGATCGACAACCAAGTACAACACCCTTATCATGTTTAGGGTTAACTCTTGCATGATGTTGGATGTGACGATTATGGGTAGGATCCCTTAAGAAGGACCTTCGTATCTCCTAGATGAGATCTTAGGTGGCCTCTTGAACAAACTCTCTAAATTATGGGAGGGATGGGTTGTTGTGTTTTGGGGATAAGATCTAGAAATAGTTAAAGAATGTGTTCAGCGCCATCTATGTCAGGACCACCAGTTGTCTTTGACCAAAGGGTTGGTGGTGCTAGTTGAGTTGGAGGACCTATCAGGTGACCAATATGTTTAATATCATACCATTTTGATGGTACTCCTGGACCATCGGGTTTGAGACCCAGCGTTGAAGATGTTGGGTTGGCGATGACATCCTCTACATGGATGAGGACCTAGCTTGAGTAGCATCTAGGTAATTCGTTAGAGAAAACTTGAAATAGGACATTGGATCAAAGGGGGTTATGATAATGAGTTCCTATATATATATATATGAAAAATAGAAAAAATTAACTCCATCAAAGAAGAATCTCATTTGAGTAAACATATGCGTTATTGATTTCCTTTATTGTCCCTCATTCACTTTAAGTGTCAGAAGGTCCTAATAGATAGGTAATATTATCATCTTGGTTAAGGATTTCACATCGGGTTCACCATTTTTTGTCTCCCGCATAATTTTCACCTCGTTGTAATTTTCTATTTTCATACGGTTTTTAGTGAGTTTGTTCATGGACCCGGAAACACCCAACGATTCAGTATCCCTGGGGGCCTACTCTCCAATGGAGGGTTCTCATTATGTTTTTTTGACTTATGATGCTTAATTACTCACATTGTTCAATAGGATGCGAGGTTGGGATTATCATACCCTTTTAGGAGGAATTATTGCATACTATGGGACTCTCTTATAGATTTAAGAAATGTTCATGCATCCATCATTAATTTCCATGTATGATGTGGGTCACCCCATGATTAGCGATCAATTTTTATCATGTATAGATCTTATAATCATATGTATATATCTGGGGTTCGTCATCAATAGAGACATCTATATGTTTATGAGGTTCTCCATTAGTGGTATCCCATTATCTAATACCTAATTTTTTTTGGTATTTATTACAAAGATGATGGTTTTCTAGCCACACAGTGGCATACTATGGAGTTTATTATCTTCTAGGGAGGCTAAGTCCACTCTTGAAATATTTTCATATAGGGAGATGTGATTTTTTTTATGTTGGGATCAACCCCATGAATGGTTTTCCTATGTATCCTTGTGAAAGGAATTAGAACCCACATAGTTTAGTTCCACTTAATGCGGCACATCATACCTATTAAATTCATTTTATGAGGACCTAACAATACATTTTAATGTCATGTGTCAAGGACGTTTAGGAAGAAGGTTCCTATTCGATGATTTGTGTGAGAATTATGTCAAATCAGACCAAGGAACACGAGAGAGATATGGATTCTCAAGATGAATTAGACCGTGTAGGGGATATGGCTCATGAAAGAATAGGGTTGATTTGAGGTGTTGTGTTTAAACCTAAAATAGGATTCCTATGTATCCCAATTGGATGTGAATGAAATCCCACATAGTTTAGGCATGTATAGTAGGGTAGTATGGACCTTTGAGTGGATTAAATTGGGGATTATTCTGGAAGAGGATTACCTGGTAAAATGGGGCCATGAGGGATGTCTTAACTCATGTTTTTTGGGGGCTTAAATAGGTGATTAATCTTAATAAGGATGAAAATATAATGGGAATTATGATGGGGGATTACTTATGAGGAGGATGCCTATTAAGATCAGGACCAAAATGGGCTTCATATATATCCTGGTTGATAGGAATATGAGTTCATGTAGTTGAATCTTTCAGCTAAATCGTTCGGGTGTTGTAATCATCACCAAACTCTAAGACGACATGAGTCATGATCGGTGTGATAAACAAGAGGAAGTGAAAGATTCAATAGACAACACACTTTTCCTCCTTCTCTGGTGAAATAGTTCAGAGCTATAGATGTAGAGGTTGGGGATTTGGTGGAAGAGGTTGGGGCTACAACACTTTCCCATCTTCACTTTACATTGGACATGAATCCAAGGTAAGTAAGGAATGAAAGTGAAAGACGCAGTGGTAGAGAGTAGCAAGACTGAAAACTCCTAAATGAAAGGCTGTGGACTTACTCCATAAGGGATTACTTGAAATTGGTTCTATAGTGGGAGGATCATTTGATTCCATGTTGAATAGAAAATCAAGTGTGATCCTTATCATCCCTACCGGGAACATGAGGCTCCGGGTCTTAGAGATGAGAAGTATCAGACATGGTCCTAACCCTTATATCAGATACTGGGAACTCCCAGACACTATCTATAGGGTAGGGGTCCTTGGGAACATAAATACACAAATATTAAGACACTTCAAGGATCCTAAACCTCTTGTAGAACATGTGCAGGAAACCTCTAACTATTGAAATAAAAATCCAAATGGGAGGAACATTAGAATTCCTTTTCCCATTATTTTGAAGGTTAGGAGGTCTTGGGGGAGGTTTCATCTTGGTCCCTTTAAAACAATGAAACCAATAATAGAGGATCCCTATGATAGGTGTCTTTGGAAGTGGGCTCAAAGGATGACTTGTGTAAGTCCCGGGCGTAGGACCTTGGCAAAGGTATGCCACACAGGTGGACCACGTAGGGCCTAAGAGGAACTTAAAGGGATTCGTGCTTGAGGTAAAGGGTTGTGAGAGCTGGATATGCTTGGGAAATACGCCACTATGGTAAAAAAAACCTAGGTGAGGCTTCATCCAAGGAACCCTGGTTCTCCTCCCATGTTCTAGAAAGGGTCTCGCACAGGTCCCTGATTAGGGAGAGGGAACTCACAGATATGGTTTTCTCATTAGGGGGGGGTTCCTTATGCAAGTTTCATATTTATTTATTCCTTAGGGAGAATTTTATCTTGCTAATACCCCTTTAATTATCTCTTCTATCTCATTTTAGAGATCCACATGAGATATTTCAAGGGACCTGGGAGAATGTGCTACATAATGAGAGCTCTGGGGATTCTTATGATTTTTTATTTGTTCAAATTAGGATCCCAAGGGTCTTATTTATAGGCCACCAGAGGACCCTAGTCGAAGGAGCTTGTCCGTATAGGTGGTCAGCATAGGTTTCCCACATAGGGGTGGAAAGATAATTTGGACACATAGGTCCTTGACGCAGATTCCCAATATCGGTATACCATGCAGAGGGGCTACACCTTCATTACTGCATGGACAAAGCATGCACTAGCCTATTGGCATTTAGGTGGTAGTACATGTAGGTCCTTTAAGATAAGTCTCTCAGATATTTTTCATGTTCTTTGACAATTTAACTTGATCATGGTGCTCTTTATTATCTTTTAATCCCCCCATTAAAAAATGAGTGTTATTAATGACCTTGAGATGAAAATATCCACATTTGAATCCTATATATCTTAACATACCACCACTATTATTGTGTTTTATGATATTCAAAATAATTAGTGTGTGGGAGGGGATATACATAGTGGATGGAGATATACTGGAATGAGTATAATTTTATGTGGGTTTATCCTTTTTATTTGGGGTGAGTACATGTTATCATTTGTTGTACTTTATTACTCACCTCTTATTGAAATTTTTAAAAATGAATATTTTTTTAAAAAATATTGGTTCTGTCTTGGGGGGATAAAAAATATCCATTACCAAAAAGATAATTGTTTGATGGTATGTGGTTAGGTGGTGGATGTGACATTTTTTTAAGCATAACATTAAAATATATATAAAAAATTGAAATAAAAGAGTATGATAATATGATTTATTAATTATGATTACTTTTATCATTTTATCAATTTGACATTTGGTGGATGAGGAGTTGACATGTTCATCTTTACATGAGTATTTCCTTGGGATTATATTTTGATATCATCAAATTTTATTTATATTAAATCTCCACTGTGGGTCTTATTTTGTTCACTACCCACCTACCATAAGCCTCATAGACATTTGAACCTTAATGAAAAGTCTGCAGGATTATTATTGATCTGCATATTTATATGGTGGAGATTCTATATTCCTTGAAAGACTATGGTAAATGAAATGTACTTGAGGTATGAAAGCATCCCCATTATATTTATTATATTGAGTGATGAGTGAAAATAATTCAATGTGAGACAGTTTGAAAGTGTAATTCATATAGTAGTCCATATTTTTCATACATGTATATTACATATTAATAGATGAATATCTATTTCATAACATAATGATCCATGCTAAAATCCTATAGGTCTAGTCCCTTTGGGAACTTGTATTTGTAAACAATTGGTTTATATGTGAACTACATCATATCCAACTATGTTATTTATAACTATCACCCTTCTTCGACATATCAGACACAATGACTTTCTTCATAACATGGAGAATGGAAACATAAGAAAGGGTGAGCTTAGATTCCCAGTTAGGGTAAATAGGTTATATTTCAACATAACATGAGCATAAGAGTATGAGAACATGATAATAATATTTAAAAAACCGTATATTGTGTATCGTAGATCTTAAACATGAGTCATGGAGTAATTCGTGGAAGTTCATTACATAAGAATCATAAAGAAATCAAGGTACATGAGCAATGGAAGCATAAAATTGGCATAAGACATGGAGTTGTGTTATATAAATAAGCATAGAAAATTATTTTCTTATTACTCAAGTCTCATTTACAATACTATCATAGTGTATTGGGATCACTTACCAAACTATCATAGTAGTCAAGGTTCACTACCAAGTATATCATAGTGAATTGGGTTCAATTGCCAATCTATAATAGTATTCATTATTCACTCCCTTGACTATTATAGTAGACAAATACCCTTTTTAAACTAGGTTCATCCCCCATTCAAGTCTTGTTTATATCATGAGATATCAATATTTTACCCAATGAATTAGAGGGAGATATAGTTCCCACCTATCACATAATAAAATTCATAAAAATGTGTTCCAAAATATCATAAAACATTCATAATATCATAACCCATGAAAAGGAAATAGGTTTTATACATATTTCATCATATAATAACCTATAGAAAATAAATGGGTTTCATAATCATTTCGTCATAGCATAACATGTTGAAAAGAATTGGATTTATTAATCATTTGATTAATTCATCATAATATAACAAGTGGAAAAGGAATGGGTTTCATAAAATCCTTTTCATCACAATCATAAAACATACAGAGAAATAATAAGGATTGTTTCATACAATTATATCCCTAGTAAGGATTAAGCAGCATCATGGAATGTCATCATATATAGAAAATTATTTTAAAAGTTTAGTTGAAACATTTTTTGAGGAAAATATCATTTCTATTTTGAAATCCGTACATTAAAATCTTAAAAATTAAAAAATATTAAAGAAAAAATATTCTTTGAAAAGAAACATTGAAACTTGTAATGGAATATTTAAATCATTGAGTGGTCTTGATAGTGTAAATTATCGTTCAATTCATACAAGTTAAAATGAATATTACTTTCATAGTTTTATTAAAATAAACAAATGTCCTTATTTGGAAGAAAACAACAAAATTACTTTCAAATGATTTTTTGAAAAGTAAAAAACATGGGTAAAAATATATTTAAAAAATCATCAAATAATATTAAAAAAAATCTTTAAAACATTTTAAGAAAATATAGAAATAGAAGAAATATGATATTCAACCGAAGAGAGAAATAAATTTGATTTCCCTTAAAAATAGTATTTTGTACTTTTGATTACAAAAATAGAAGAAAATGTAAGGAAACCATGTAATATCTAGAAAAAATTTGTATAATAAATTTCATTTGTATATTTGGATATAGATCATAATATTTTATCATTATAACTTAATCACAAATAGCCATGATAAACAATGAGACTATGAAATGAAACCATTACCACTTTGGTTACTTTTAGATCATAATCCCCATGAAGTAATAACATAAATTGAAACATTAAATACCATGAAAATTAGGATATTTATGATATAACATGTTAGAGGTTTATTTTATATACCACATAAAAGAAACGAGTGGTGAATATGACATATGTCTCTTATAAATAAAAGACAGAAAATAAATCTCTTCCCTAAAGTATTTAATTTATTAATATATTTTTGAACATAATTTATAAAAAATATAGGTTTATAATACATATATTATGATCCATAATCATATCTATCATACCATACATGATTTACTTGTGACATTTTATTACCATTTTTTAACAATTCCTTGTTAAAATCACGCTTCAAGTAATAACCACTTCATTTTTTATGTATGTTTTGATTTAGTATTTTCATTCCTTTTATTTTATCATGTTAAAACCATCTATATAATGTTAAAAATAATATAAATATCATATATATTCATTATATATTTATTTATTGTACTTCATAAAGGTTAGAGATAGAAAATGAATCATATCATTCTTGGTATGTATGTATGAACATGTTTCCATTTTCTCGAAGGATGGAATGAAATAAAGTTGAATATAAATTAATATTTAAAAAATCATTTTTATATCATATATATCATAGATATTAATTATTTATTTCATTATTACCATCCATATCAAAATAAAATGAAAAATGTATCACATCGCTTCGTGGAGTCAGTAGTCAACACGTATGAACGAGCGACATTATCATTTTACAATGAATTGAAAGGTAAGAAGTTGAATGTGATATTATAATTTAAAAGTTATAATTATGTCATAAATAGCGTATATATACATTTATTCCACCATTATATCCACCCGTGGAGGCGTTTTTGGATAATGAATTACATCGGTTCGTGGGGCGGTAGTCCATCATACATATGATCGATGGTTTAGTTTCCCATTTTATGGAAGTGGGGAATTATTTTGGTTATTAAATCAACATAATAACACCCAAATATATGGTAAATACATATTTTATTGTATCATAATAATTTAAAAATATTTTAAGGAGGTGTAATAATAAATAATATAAAAATACTCGATTAAGAATGATAACTCTTCTTCGGACAACCTCCTTATGTTAGCACCAAAATCCTTCTTAGGAGGGTTTCCTAATCAATATAATTATTCTACGATGTAGGGAGGGAATTAAATAAAATATTATGGTAGGTATTGGCAAAAAAAAGTGCTTTGTAAGAGTAAAAAGGGGTGGACATGAGTTGTTCTTTTATAATTGGGGAAAGGAACCCACTTGGAAACTACTTGGAAATTTCCCAAAATAATCCAAAATGATAAACTCATTCCCAATAATAACGATTCAAAATGACCATATATTAGAAATTGGGATAGTATAAGGTTCAAATATGTCTAGAAAAAAGTATTTCGAAATGTTTTAGTTTTAAATATACCCATAACTTTTTATTTAACACCATGGTAAACTTGTTTTAACCTTAAACACGCTAATTAATTTTTACTATTTTCACTATTCATTATAAAAAAAGTTAAGATGACCTTATTATATAATATTAATTATGATGATTAAAAATATTGAATCCATTATTAAAAATTCAAATCATATAAGTGGTACAATTTAACGTAATATTAAACCTGCATATGCGAATAAAAAACGTTTTTCTAAGGAAATTATTTTCATAAGCATAGAATTTTTTAATATATAAATTCAATATTAAATTGATTTAAATGATTTATATTAGATTAATAAATATATAATTTAACTAATTTATCTTTTAAAACCATATTAAAATAAAATGGTAATTGTAAATTATTTAAATAGAAAAACAATTTTTAATAAAAATCAGTATTTTTTACTATTCATTGAAAAATTATTCTTTGTACAAAATTCTCAAAAATTAAATCAATGATATTTATTCACATGTAGATTTAAAAAATGGATTTTAGTTTTTCAAATAAATTTTCAAATTTTTTCTAAAACTAAATTTATTATTTTTTCACCAAAATAAATGAAAATTATTTCTTAAGAAAAGTATATTTTTCAAAGTTTATAAACGCTTTACCAAAAATTACATACTCATTTATAATTTTTTTCTATATAGAAAACCGTTATACTTGGTTTAAAAAAAATTAACCTTATTCTGACCTCCAAGTTTAATAGCTAGGGTTTATAGGTCATTTTTAAATAATAATTCTAATAGTATATCATAGTTTATTATAACATGGTGTTGTGTGTAAGAAAAGGTATCAAGGAAATTAAATTTATTGGAAAAAATATTTCATAAAATACCAGGGTACTACATCCCCCCCCCCCCCCCGTGAAAAGAATTTATCCCTCTAAATCTATCACTTTGATAAGAACAATTGAGGATACTTATACCTCATCGCATCTTTTGGTTCCCACTTATCTTCTTAAAATTTTTGGTTTCACCAAAACTAATTGACCATGTGAGTGGTATTATTTCATAGAAATTTCTCTCTATGATTCAGAATCTCTATCGGTTGTTCTTTTTAAGAAATATCATGATCCAATAGCATTCCCTTCATGTTTATTACATGTGAAGGATCAGGTATATACTTCCTTGAGAGAGATACATGGAACACATCGTGGACTTGAGAGAGGTTTTATGGAAGCTCCAAGTGATATAAAACTATCCATATTCAACAAAGAATCTTGAAAGGGCCAATATACATAAGGCTCAATATTCCCTTTTTTGAATCTCATCGCCATCTTGCATGTAGAAAATAAAACAAACACATTCTCACCAACTTTAAATTCTAGATTATGATGATTATTATCAGTGCAACTATTCTATTAGCTTTGTGCTACCCTTATGTCTTTGTTAAATAGATTTAACTATATCGATCCTAATTTGTCTATCTCAGATCCCAAAATATTTCTTTCCCCAAATTCAACCCATCACATTGTAGTTTTACAACTCTTTATATTAATGGATTCATAAGGATCCATTTGAATGCTCGAGTGAAAGCTATTATTGGAATAAAACTCAACCATAGAAAGTTGTTGACCCCAAACACCTATAAAATCCATATAATAAGAACTCAAAATATCCTCTTGGTTTTTAATGGTTCTCTCAGAATGAATATCTATTTGAGGATGATATGAAATACTAAAATTCAATTCTGTATCAATATCTTGTTAAATAATTTTCTATAACATCGAGTTAAACATCATATCCAAATTAGATATAGTAGAATTTGGTACTCCATGAAACCTTAACACTTTTATAATGTATATCCTAGAAAGTTTTTCAATGGATAAATCTTCACTAATGGTAATGATGTGTGCTTACTTCATAAGGTGTTCAACTAAAACCCATATAGAATTATTCCCTTTAGATGTTTTGGGGGGTCCGATGATAAAATCCATGATGATGTTTTCCTATTTCCATTACATTGTGGGTAATTGTTGTAACATCCCCTTAGACATTTTTCTCTTAACCTAAACTTTATGACATACCAAGCACTGAGATACAAACTCTGTAATATCTCTCTTCTTTCCATCTCATTGGAAATACTCCTTCATGTACCTATAAATCTTCATAAATCTAGGATGAATAGAGAATAAAGAAATATGATCCTATTATAATAGAAATTTCTTCAAAATTAATATTGGGGTAATAAAAACATAGTTCCTGAAATTTATCATTCCATTACAACCAATGTTAATCTCCAGATCATTTTCAACCATCTACAGAAGGTCGAAATCTTCCTTTTTCACCTATTTGATCTTCATTTGGATAAATTTCTGAACATTAATTTGAGTAAGATAATATTTATCCCCTTACTTCAACATTTCTAGATACATCCTTTGAAAATACCTAAATATTGGATCTTTTTTTATCTTAATCATGTATAATCTAGCATGATCTTTTCAACTCAATGCATCATCCACCTTATTCACTTTTCTAGGGTGGTAATTAATTAAGTGGTAATAATATTTAATCATATACAACCATCTTCTATATAGAATGTTGAACTCATTATATGTGAATATATACATGAAAATTTTATGACAAGTATATATATATATATCAATATTTTCTAAATAAAGATAATCTTTCAAATCTTTAATGCAAAAAAATTACCACAGCTATCTCCAAATCATGAGTAGGGTAATTTTTTTCATGAACCATCAATTGTTATGTGGAATAATCTGTAAAAATGTAATTATGAATGAGAACACATCCTAATACCTTCTTAGATGAATCACTATAGATTACATACCGTTATCCATTTCAGGGTAATGTAAGCACAAGTGCGTTAACTAATATTCTCTTCAGTTCTTTGAAATTTTCCTCACATTCATCCATCCAGAGGAAATTGTGTCCCTTCTAAGTTAAATTTTTTAGTGGATTACGTAGTCATGATAAATTATACCCAAACTATTTATATTATCTATTTAAACCAATAGAATTTCATATTTCAGACACAATGGTTTATTTGGGCCAATATTAAATAACTTTCAAATTTGATGGATCCATCGATATACCCTATATTGAAATTATATTACCCAAAAATAAAACCTCTTATATAAAAAATTCACATTTTTTAATATTTTCATACAATATCTATTCAATAAAATTATTAGGTGATCTTCATCCTCTTCCTTTATATTTTAATATATATGAATATCGTCTATAAGGACTACCAGAATCTAATCAAGGTAATGTAAAAAATCTTTATTCATTAAATGCATGAAGATAGTAGAGGAATTAGAAAGACCGAATGGGGTCACTATATACTCATAGTTTCCATACCTTGTACAGAATGGTGTCTTGGGGGTATATCCTTCTTCTTGACCCTCAATTGATGATATCTAAAATGATGGTGAATCTTGGAAAAGTATAGGGCTTGGTGTACTTGATAAACCAATTCATAAATATAGGGTATACGATTCTTTTTATTGATTGTGATCATGATCAGTTATCTATAATCAATGAATAGTCTCATAGATCTATATTTTTTTTAAAAAAAGAAAAGGTACACCAAAAGGTGACACACATAGATGAATAAATCCTTTATAAATATTCTCCTTTAGTTTGTTCTTTAATTCTTGTAACTTAATCAGGTCCATTCTATAGGGACTCTTTCAAATTGTCTTAGAAATAAGTAATAATTATATTGAGAACTCAACTTCATTATTCTATGGAAGACTAGGAAACTCATTCATAAATACATCAAAAAAATACCATGCAGTAATCATGTCATGTAACACCCCGACCCCAGCTACCCAGAGTCGGTGCGTTACTTCGTAACATTGAAATGATCACAAAAGATCAAGTATTGAAAGACCGATTAGTTTAGTAGCCTTGGAAACACTAGATAAATTCATAAATGTTAAATTACATCATAAAGTGAAAAACTAATAACAAAGTCTTCATAGTCCACACTCATATCCTCTTCTGACTATCCCTGCAGGTCATTCATAAAATACTTCTTCACATCCTGGAAAATATTAAAACATTTCAAGGGGTGAGCTCAGATGCTTAGTAAGGATAACAATATTGCGGAAGCTTTCATAAATAAACATAAACATTTAATGCAATGTATAACTACAACAAAAGCCTTTTAAACTTGAACATCAACATAATATGGAAAAAGTAAAATGAGATAATGCCATTTACTTCTCCACATGGATATTCTACTGGTCGAATAATCACATGCAATATCAATAACCACTTTCATAATGATGGAATGCATAATGCCAGACTATCATAACCACGTATCCAAGGCCTCATGCCAAGACCAAAAATAAGATTTTGTCAAGGCCTCGTGCCAAGATACTAGTTTGTCTCATGAGACCTGCCGATGCATCGAGGAGCTATAGCAGGCTCCACCCGTCACTTATTAAGTCCAATGCATTCCTCATATGAACAGGTTTAAACATATCATAAACCATAACATAATCATATCACATAAAATATGAATAAAGGAAACATAAAATTCCCACATTCCAATCACAAGATATCAATAAAATACATTGATATAATAAAAACACTTTCAAAACCATTTTTAATACCAGAATAAAAGAAAATTAAAACATGGTATTTATTTTTCATTCAAAAAAAGTGATGGATTATAGAGGAAGCCGAAACTCAAATAATGGTCACGGCGGTGGAGAAGTCATTGTCACCGCATATGTACGGAAAGAAAAACATTCCCTCTTTTTCATTTAGTAAAACACTTCGTATAAAAAATATTCCTTTTGAATAAACGTAAAAGTCAAAGGGGTTTATACACCGTATAAAAGAAAGTTGTGTATAAAACAAAATATGCCCCAATGAAAGGAGATTGAGATGAAGTCCTTAACAAGATAATTTTTAAAATAAAATAGATCTATTATGTGTATTCACTAGAAGTACACATAAAGAAAGTACAAACACAAGATAGGACATAATAATATCAAGACATAATTTGAAAGTAGGAGATTAAAACAAAGAATGGAAATTGGGTTAAGAAATTCCCTTACCTTGCATCTTGTCCTGACTCGACCGTTCTTTAACCTCCTGAATAATAAACTAGAGTTAATTTCTATTTACTTAAGAACCTTTTTCATGTACATTATTCCTTTTATATCACTTATTACCATTATGTAATTATTTAAGTTAATAACGGTCGTTTTGTTGATCTTTGGTACTTGAGTCAAAAATAAACTTCTTATAATTACAAGTTGTTCATGTGGTGAAATATCCATTATATCCAGAATTATATTCATGATGTAGATATCATATATATCATATATATACATTATATACATTCATTTATAATATTACGTAACATTTAGAGGTAAGAAATGAAATGCACCGTTCATGGAGATGGTAAGCCGTACGTACGCATGAACGCTACTTTAATTTCTATTTCGTATTTAATGGAATGAAATCATAATGATATATATGAATAATATAATTCCATTATAATATAGTGTATAATACCATTTACTCCATCCTTTATACATCCCACATATGGCATTAACGATTCAAATCACTTTGAGGGGGCCGTAGTCCGCACTTCCTAAAATGAAATTATCGCGTTTACCCATAATGGAAATCATAAAGTATGCCATAAATGAGAAATACAGAAGCATAAGTAAAACATAAACATATTATATATCATATATAAATATAGTGACATCTCAATGGCCACCTTTGAAGGTGTTATATGAGTGTTGAACCATCATCGTTTCGTGAGGCAAAAATTTGCCATCCACAGAAACAGTATGTTCTTTAACCATTAGATGTAGGTGTGTGTAAGTGTAGCTCGAATACTTATTATAAAAACATCATAGTATATTTATGATACTGGTGTTGTTACAAAAGAAATTAATAAAAATATTTTAGGGGGTTGGAGAAGAAAAATAAAACAAAACAACATTAGAGAAGACATTACCTTAAAATCGGGTAACTCTTTTTCATTTGAGCCAAAGGCTTCGTTGGGAAGAGTTCTGCCCAAAGTGAGTCTTCTAGGAGTAATAGGGGGAAGTTGGGAGAGTATTTGGGTAGAGTTTGGCCGAGCCAAATGGCTTGAAAGTGAGAATGAGGTGGTAGAGGTGGGGGCCTTTTATAAGAGGAGAGGAGGGGCACTCTTGGAAAGTAAAGAAATTTTACATTATTATACAATGCTTTTCGGATTCTAAAGGTCCCACACTTATATAATTAGTGGCTAAGGTGATAAGGGTTCTAAATATACCCATCCAATAGTATTTGGACAAGTTTAATCCTTGGATTGTACATTATCGTTTCATTTTATTAAAATCGTTAAATAATGAGGTCATCGCTGCATCATAATGATGTCATAAATAATTTAATTTATTTAATGTCTAAAAATTATAAAAAAAATACTATGATGTTGGAAATCTTTTTAGATTTCCAATGACTATTTATAGTAAAAAATATGACTTGTATAACCCCATGTAAAATTGTTTTAGTAAAACATTTCATGTTTGTGTCATTTTTTACTTTAACATTAAATAAAAGGTATTTATGTCATTTTCCCACTAAATTGGCTCCATGGGATCCCCAAGTTGACCCATGGATTGTCTTGGTCATCCATGGAACATCCAATGAGGGTAAGACATGTGTCAATCTCATCGCATATTATTAAAACATTATTTTTACCTTAAACTACACTAATTACCTCTAATCGCGATTAAGAACTTAAAAGTTACTATTCACCAAAAATTATTTTAATCTCATTGAACCACATTTTACTTCTTAATGACAAACATGTATGTCAGATTTTTGAAATTCAAAATACAGAAGTGGTAAAATTTCATTTAAATGAAAAATCAGTTTTTATAAATACCACTTAGTGGTTTCACTATTCATCAAAAATTGAAGTTTTTCAGAAAAATCCCAAAAATTCACCCTAAGATATATTTGATATTCTGATTTCAAAAATGATTTCTATTTTAAAAAATTACAAACATATAAGTTGCATTAATTAATTTTATAATTAATTCCCGCTGTCACAATAAATAGCGTGTTTTTAAGAAACAATTTATATCAAAAGATTGACAATTGTTCATGCCCAATTTCAATGTTAAATTAATTCTAATGACCACCATTAGATAAAATGGTAAAAATATATTCTAATTATACATTAAAACCACTAAATAGTATAATTTATCACAATAAATTATTTTGATTAAAAAAGTTGTTTTAAGTATTTTTCACTATTCATAAAAAAATTGGAAGTTCTCAGAAAGTTACAAATAATTCAACTTAGGATAATTTCGATATTACGAATACAAAAATGAAGTCCATTTTGAAATATAAAATTTCTATAATTTTAAAAAGTGGTTATTACTATTCATAATGGCTACTTTGATTAGTCACGGTGTGTTAGAACTCGAACTTTCATACAATGAAAGCTATTGAAAGAGAGGCGTATCATGGAAGCTCGGGGTGTTACATTCTTCCCTCATTCAATAAATTGCGTCCTCGCAATTTGAAATTTTTCTTTGAAAATAAAAGGTTGAAAATAGAAAATACCTTTGTGGAAAACCCACATCAGAAATAAGGTTAATAAAATTTACCCTTAATAAGAGGGAAAGGGAAATGAAAAAGTCACCACCAAATTATGATCTCGATAATGAGAACATTGGTGGAAATTAGAGACATATAATTGGAGAAAAAACGTAAATATTTGTAGGGAGTGATTGAGGTCATCAATCACAATCAACTGTCAAATTGAGGGCCTCAAAGCCTTCAATCTATGTTGATTTAAAATATCATCAGTTCAACCAGACATAAGGTATTAGGATAACACATTTTTTTGTTTTAATATCCCTTTACTAAAGTTTAATAATTAATTTATTCATTGAATAAGAGATAGGTATATATATATTTATGCTTGACAATTAGAGTTTCAACCTTAAACTCATCTTTCACTCAAAAAGATAATAGAACTCAAAAATATTATACTTATCCTAATTGTATAAGGTTTCAAATGTTAACACATACCATTTAGATTAGTAAAATTATTTTGTAATAACCAGGGACTTCCTGTAGGCTATGGGTAGGAAATAAAGGTCTGTCACACTATGGTTGTGGGTTCGATTCCTGCAGCTTTGTCTGATGCGACGGGTTATGCCCCACCCTGCAGATTGTCCTTTTCCTAAAACTATAGTATTATAATATTCCAAAAATAATCTTCATAATTTTTTTAACCTTAAACAATACTATCCAAAGATCAACTTAATCCACTCCAACCTTTATAGTTATCCAAAATACCTCTGTCCATACTTTCTCTAAAAGGTCTTTTAATTCCAAAATCAAATTATCAGATTCCCCAAACAGAGTAAAGTTTCTCTTATTGTCACATACTAAAAATATAATTACCTTCATCATATTAAAAACTTACTAAAATCAACAAGTACTGCAGTACAATCCTTATATATATATATCACATTATTCTAATAACCAGAATATAATCCATTAGTCCAAAAGCACCAATATATTAGTTATTCTACTTCAACTGTAGTAACAGCATAAGATTGTCCTTGATCCCTTGGCCTTTTCTGAGGTAAGTTTCCCTGACACTTAGGAAATTCATTTGCATAATGACCCATTTCCCTACAATTGTAGAATTCAACATTGATAGCCTCTTTCTTTCCCTTGCAATCACGCGCCTGGTGACCTTTTTCCCCACATTTATAACAAACTCCCATTCCTTTTAGACAAGTACCATGGTGATTCTTCCCACAATTATCACATAATGGAAAATCCTTCTTTCCATTTTTCCATTTATCTTTCTCTTGTTCCACCGTTCTCTTCTTCTCTTGCTTTACTTTGTTGTCATAAGACTTAGAGAATTCCTTTTCTGTCTTGATAGCACATGAGACAATATCTTCGTATGTTGAGAACGATTGTGATACTAAAGCTCGACGGAGAAATGGTTTTAACCCATCAAATAAATGATCAATCTTACCTCTTGGGTTACGTATATAATCTGTAGCATACCTCGCTAACCTTGTAAAGTTGGCCTCATACTTTGCGACATTCTCATCCTCCTTTTGTTTCAGACTCAAAAATTGCCTTTCCATATCTGCGCTATGGTCATGAGGAAAGTATTTTTCTAAGAAAAGATCTTTGAACTCCCTCCATTCCATATTCGATATGTCATCATCTTCCTTTGTGTTTTGAATCAATGACCACCATTGATCAGCATCTCCAGTGAGGCGGTAAACTGCCATGATAACCTTTTCCCTTTCACTACTCCCCAAGGTGTGGAATATTTTCTCTAAGGAGTTTATCCATTTCTCAGCTACTAATGGATTTGTACCCCCATTAAATTTTGGTGGTTGTTGCCTCATGAAGCGTTCTAACATTGGTCCTCCACGTTGCGGATCAGGGTGCTCCATACGAGTAAGGTTATTATTCATAACCTGAGTGATTTGTCCCAGTATGGTAATAAGTTGATCAGAACCAGTTGTATCTCCAGATCCACAATAATTATCTTGAGCAGGAAGGAAATCCCTACACGGAGTGCATGCATTTATACGGTTTCCATTCCTTCCACTAGGCGCCATTTCTATACAATGGCATAAACTGGATTAGTTTATGAATCAAAATACATAATTCCATACTTATAAAATACTTAACATAAATTGAACTATTTATGGATATAATCCATAATCATAAAAAAAGTTTTCTTTGAGGAAGTATATACTCATAACCCTTCATAGTGGTTTGTAAAGAAAACGAGAATTATCCTAAGCATATCCCCCGGGAGTGTCGTAACCAAGAGTGCATCAAGGCCCGTTGTCATGCACCAGTTCCCGTTCGAGTCTAGCTCAAAGCGGGGTTTTCGGGTTTTATCCCTAGGTACATCTGTGTCAGAGCCGCCTCTACCTGCTCGTATCCAGACAGGGATGTATTGCTTGGAAAACTCACAAAATCTCTATAATACCAAAATTCTTGGAAGTTCTTATATACTAATCCTCAAAGTCTATCTTTGGTCTATGTTCCCTAATCAGAGTTTATCTAAATCTAGCTTCCAAGGTTAGTACTAAACTGCCTCTGATACCAACTGTAACGCCTCGACCCCAGCTACCCAGAGTCGGTGCGTTACTTCGTAACATTGGCATGATCACAAAAGATCAAGTCTCGAAAGACCGATTAGTTTAGTAGCCTTGGAAACACTAGATACATTCATAAATGTTACATTACATCATAAAGTGAAAAACTAATAACAAAGTCTTCATAGTCCACACTCATATCCTTTTCTGACTATCCCTGCAGGTTATTCATAAAATACTTCTTCACATCCTGGAAAATATTAAAACATTGAAAGGGGTGAGCTCAGATGCTCAGTAAGGATAACAATATTGCGGAAGATTTCATAAATAAACATAAACATTTAAGGAAATGTATAACTAAAACAAAAGCCTTTTAAACTTGAAAATCAACATAATATGAAAAAAGTAAAATGAGATAATGCCATTTACTTCTTCACATGGATATTCTACTGGTCAAATAATCACATGCAATATCAATAACCACTTTCATAATGATGGAATGAATAATGCCAGACTATCATAACCACGTAGCCAAGACCTCGTGCCAAGACTGCAAATAAGATTTTGTCAAGGCCTCGTGCCAAGACACTAGTTTGTCTCATGAGTCCTTCCGATGCATCGAGGAGCTATAGCGGGCTCCACCCGTCACTTATTAAGTCCAATGCATTCCTCATATGAACAGGTTTAAACATATCATAAACCATAACATAATCATATCACATAAAATATGCATAAAGGAAACATAAAATTTCCACATTCCAATCACAAGATATCAATACAACACATTGATATAATAAAAACACTTTCAAAACCATTTTCAATACCAAAATAAAAGAAAATTAAAACATGGTATTTATTTTTCATTAAAAAAAAGTGATGGCTTGTAGAGGAAGCCGAAACTCAAATAATGGTCACGGCGGTGGAGAAGTCGTTGTCGCCGCATATGTACGGAAAGAAAAACATTCCTTTTTTGTCATTTTGTAAAACGCTTTGTATAAAAAAGATATCTTTTGAATAAACGTAAAAGTCAAAGGGGTTTATACACCGTATAAAAGAAAGTTGTGTATAAAACCAAATATGCCCCAATGAAAGGAGATTGAGATGAAGTCCTTAAAAAGATCATTTTTAAAATAAAATAGATATATTATGTGTATTCACTAGAAGAACACATAAAGAAAGTACAAACACAAGATAGGACATAATAATATCAAGAAATAATTTGAAAGTAGGAGATTAACCCAAAGAATGGAAATTGGGTTAAGAAATTCCCTTACCTTGCGTCTTGTCCTGACTCGACCGTTCTTTAACCTCCTGAATAATAAACTAGAGTGAATTTCTATTTACTTAAGAACATTTTTAATGTTCATTATTCCTTTTATATCACTTATTACCATTATGTAATTATTTAAGTTAATAACGGTCGTTTTGTCGATCTTTGGTACTTGAGTCAAAAATAAACTTCTTATAATTACAAGTTGTTCATGTGGTGAAATATCCATTATATCCAAAATTATATTCATGATGTAGATATCATATATATCATATATATACAGTATATACATTCATTTATAATATTACGTAACATTTAGAGGTAAGAAATGAAATGCACCGTTCATGGAGACGGTAAGCCGTACGTACGCATGAACGCTACTTTCATTTCTATTTCGTATTTAATGGAATTAAATCATAATGATATAAATTTATAATATAATTCCAGTATAATATAGTGTATAATACCATTTACTCCATCCTTTATACATCCCACATATGACATTAACGATTCAAATCACTTTGAGGGGGCGGTAGTCCGCACTTCCTAAAATGAAATTATCGCGTTTACCCATAATGGAAATCATAAAGTATTCCATAAATGAGAAATACAGAAGCATAAGTAAAACATAAACATATTATATATCATATATAAATATAGTTACATCTTAATGGCCACCTTTGAAGGTGTTATCTGAGTGTTGAACAATCATCGTTTCGTGAGGCAAAAATTCGCCATCCACAGAAACAGTATGTTCTTTAACAATTAGATGTAGGTGTGTGTAAGTGTAGCTCTAATACTTCTTATAAAAACATCCTAGTATATTGAGGATACTGTTTTTGTTACAAATGAAATGAATAAAAAGATTTTAGGGGCTCGGAGAAGAAAAATAAAACAAAACAACATTAGAGAAGACATTACCTTAAAATCGGGTAACTCTTTTTGATTTGAGCCAAAGGCTTCCTTGGGAAGAGTTCTGCCCAAAGTGAGGATTCTAAGAGTAATAGGGGGAAGTTGGGAGAGTATTTGGGCAGAGGTTGGATGATCCAAATGGCTTTAAAGTGTGAATGAGGTGGTAGAGGTGGGGGCCTTTTATAAGAGGAGAGGAGAGGCACTCTTGGAAAGTAAGGAAATTTTACATTATTATACAATGCTTTTCGGATTCTAAAGGTCCCACACTTATATAATTCGTGGATAAGGTGATAAGGGTTCGAAATATACCCATCCAATAGTCTTTGGACAAGTGTAATCCTTGGATTGTACATTATCTTTTCATTTTATTAAAATCGTTAAATAATGAGGTCATCGCTGCATCATAATGATGTCATACAGAATTTAATTTATTTAATGTATAAAAATTATAAAAAAATACTATGATGTAGGAAATCGTTTTATATTTCCAATGACTATTTATAGTCAAAAATAGGACTTGTATAACCCCATGTAAAAATTGTTTTAGTAAAACATTTCATGTTTGTGTCATTTTTTACTTTAACACTAAATAAAAGGTATTTATGTCATTTTCCAACTAAAGTGTCTCCATGGGGTCCCCCAGTTGACCCATGGATTGTCTTGGTCGGTCATGGAACATCCAATGAGGGTAGGACTTGTGTCAAGCTCATCTCATATTATTAAAACATTATTTTTACCTTAAACTACACTAATTACCTCTAATCGCGATTAAGAACTTAAAGGTTACTATTCACCAAAAATTATTTTAATCTCATTGAACCACATTTTACTTCTTAATGACCACCATGTATGTAGGATTTTTGAAATTCAAAACATAGAAGTGGTAAAATTTCATTTAAACGAAAAATCAGTTTTTATAAATACCACTTAGTGGTTTCACTATTCATCAAAAATTGAAGTTTTTCAGAAAAATCCCAAAAATTCACCCTAAGCTATAATTGATATTCCGATTTCAAAAATGATGTCTATTTTAAAAAATTCCAAACATATAAGTTGCATTAATTAATTTTATAATTAATTCCCGCTGTCACAACAAATAGCGTGTTTTTAAGAAACAATTTATATCAAAAGATTGACAATTGTTCATGCCCAATTTCAATTCTAATGACCACCATTGGATAAAATGGTAAAAATATATTCTAATTATACTTTAAAACCACTAAATAGTATAATTTATCACAATAAATTATTTTGATTAAAAAAGTTGTTTTAAGTATTTTTCACTATTCATAAAAAAATTGGAAGTTCTCAGAAAGTTACAAAAAATTCAACTTAGGATAATTTCGATATTACGAATACAAAAATGAAGCCCATTTTGAAATATAAAATTTCTATAATTTTAAAAAGTGGTTATTACTATTCATAACGGCTACTTTGATTAGTCACGGTGTGTTAGAACTCGAACTTGCGTACAATGCAAGCTATTGAAAGAGAGGCGTATCGTGGATGCTCGGGGTGTTACATGTCATCGATGTTGAATTTCTCCCTATACGTCTAAGATAAACACCCCTTTTGAATAGGAATAAAGACCCATACAATGGATGTTATGTCCATAGAAATTTCATATTTATCAGCACACTTATAAATGATTATAGGTCGGTTTGGAATATCAAATGTGACTTCCCTTCCCAAAAACATGTTGTGGTATTCATGTAGAAAAAGAAAATCCCTGACTAAAATAACATAAATTTTAAAAATATGGAGAATAATGATATTTTTAGAAGGCACATTACCTCAAAAATAAACTAGATAATAATCATATACTTGAGATATAATTTTCATTCCATTGAGGATTTTCACAGCTAATTCAACATCAAATCATTGAGGATATGAATTGAAATTTATAGACTGTTTCCTAATATAAATGATTTCATATAACTAACATAAAATAGGGTAATCCAATATTTTTATGTGACTATTATCATCTCAACTTCATCATTTTATCTTCAATACCATACAAAAACCAAAATGGCTAGCATGACCATTATACATCTTCAATCATGGTGATCAATCATGAAAAATCATTCATAGGATGTCTAAATAATGACACTATATATTCAATAATAACCTAGGTTTAACCTAGATCATTCAGGGTCACCATATATTCAAATACTTCATAATGGTACATAAATAGTTTGTTAATTTCTAAATTATATATCCTAGGAGTTTCAAACCAGGTGTGTAATAAGGCTAATTTTTCATGCACAAGGTGATAATCAAGTGCAGCTCAATGTGCCCTTTTTAGAGTTATTACTCCTAAGTAAAACTATTCTAAATCCAAATATAATTATAGTATCCATATAGGGAATAAATTTCTCAGAAACAACTTGATATATCCTTCACTAAAATTATAGGATGTTTTTCTATACATAGACTTATCCTTATGGTTCTAACTAATGTTTTCTCATCCTAGTTTCCAACCATTATTTGGTACCAACTATTGTTTCCCACAATTTTCATATATATATATATATATATTATATCTTAATATATGAAAATTAATTATATAACATAATATTCTAATCTAGAATTTGATAGTTCTAGTGTTATTGGAAACTTGGATACATAAATAACTAGTTCATAAGTGAACTACATCATCTCCCACAATGTTCTTCGTAACTGGATCCATTCTTATACATATCATACATAATAAATTTCTTCATAACCTGAGGAATGTAAACATAATAAAGGGTGAGATCAGTGGGGAAGTAAGGGTAAATAAGAGATATATCAATATAACATGAGCATAAGGATATGAGAACATGGGAATAACATTTTAAAAACTATACACTTCCTATCATAGATCATAAACTTGAGTCATGGAATAAGTATTTATAGTTCATAAGATATAAATCAGAAATGAATCAAATAAAATGAGCCATATAAGCATAAAATTTGAATAAGGCATGGATTTTTGAAATAAAAACAATCATATAAAATAAATTCATTAGTAGTCAATGTTAATTTTCAGGACTATCATAGTGTATTGGGTTAACTCCAAAAACCATTAGAGTAGTCGTGGTTCACTCCCATGACTATCATAATGGAAAAAGTCCCTTATTTAACTATGTTAACTTCTCATTATCGTCCTATTTATCTCATGAGATATCAATATTTCCCTAATTAATTGTTGGGATATATAGGTCCCTCCCACCACATAAAGAAAATCAATCATATGTTTATCGTAAGATCATAAAACATTAATCATATTATAACACGTGAAAAGGAAATGTCTTTCATAAACATTACGTTATAACATAACCCTTGGAAAATAAACAAGTTTCATAATCATTTCATCAAATTATATCATTTGGAAAATAAGAGGGTTCTATAATCATTTCATCATTTTATTATAGTATAACCCATGGAAAATGAATGGTTTTTATAAAAAACATTTCATAATAATAATAAAACATTTAGATTAATAATAAGGATGGTTTTATTGGATCATATACTTGGTAAATCTTAAGTAACTTCTAATGATTTTATGTTATATGAAAAATGTTTTTATAGATCACTTGGGACATTTCTTGAGGAAAATATCCTTTCCGTGTTGAAATAAATTCTATAAAATCATAAAAATTGTGAAAAATTAAAGAAAAAACATTTATTTTAACATAAAACTATAAACTTGTAAAGTTATATTTAAATAATTGAGTGGTAAAGATGGTGTAAAATACCATTCATATAGTACACATCAAAACGAGTATTTTTTTAATTTTTTTGATAAAATCCAAAAGGCCCTTATTTAGAAAAAGATAAAAAGATTTATTTTAAATAATTTTATAAAAATTAAATCATGGGTTAAAATTCCTTTAAAAAATCATTGGATAATAGTAAATATTTTCTTTAAAACTTTTTTAGAAAACATGGACATGAAATAAAAAGTACTTTCAACCGAATAGAGAAATAAAGTTAATTTTCCTTAAAAAATATTTTTGGATTATTGAGTTTGTAAAGAGAGAAAAACAAAAGGAAACAATTTAACATATAGAAATAAATATAATAGAATAAAATTAATGAGTTTCTTCGGATATAGATCATAATATTTTATCATCATAGCTTAATCATATACAATCTAGATAAATAATGAGATTATGATTTAAAACCGTTACCACTTTGGTAACTTTTGGATCATAATCCCGATGAAGGAATAAAATAAATTGAATCTTTAAATGCCAATAAAAAAATTATAATCATGATATAACATGTAAAATATGAGTTATATACACTATAAAATGGATATAACTGGTGAATGTGGCATATGTCTTGCAGAAATAAAAGGAGACTAGAAATCACTCAACTCAAGTCTCAACATTCTCCATACACATTTTAAAATCCTATGTAATAAGTAATTTTTTATTATAAATATATTAAAGAATAATAATAACATATATCATACCATATATTATTTACTTATGACCTTTTATTACTCCTTTATCACCAATTCCTTATTAAAATCACGTTTTGGGTAATAACTGCTTTGTTTTTCATGTGTGTTTTGGTTATGTATTTTCAATAATTGTATTTTGATCACAGTTACATAATATCAATAGTGTTTAAAATTATATAAATATCATATATATGAATTATATATATATATATATATATTCAGTAATCCAAAAAATTTATATATAGAAAATGAATTACATTATTCATTGATATGGAAGGTCATACGTATGCATGAACTCTATATCTGTTTTCTCGAAGGATGAAATGAAAGAAAGTTAAATACTAATTCACCTTTATAGAATAATTTTTATATCATATATACCATATATATTCATTAAATTCATAATTATCAACATCCATGTCAAAATAAAGTGAAAAATATATCGCATCGCTTTGTGGAGGTGGTAATCCACACATACGCACTAGCAATGTTATAATTTTTCAATAGAATGGAAGGTAAGAAGATAAGTGTGATCATATAATTACAGAAGTATAATTTTTTCAAAAATAATATATATATATATATGTATAATTTTAATCTATCATTAGATCCACCCATTATATGTGGTGATGGAAAAAAAGTACCTTTGTTCATGAGTCGGTAGTGTGACATACACACGATAAATGATTTTGTTTCCCATTTTATGGAAGAGGATATGGATATTGGTTACAGAACGATAATAATAACATATTATTAGATTGAATATAGTGGTTACGTTATTATCATATTTTAATAAGATTTTAAGGATTTGTTATATGAAATAAAATAAAAATACTAGGTTAATAATTATACCTCTTCTTTGGATGACCTCCTTAGATTAGAAACAAACGACTTATTAGAGGAATTTACTAATAAAAATATTGATTATAGGACTTTTTTAAGGAATTAAGGAAACTGTTTGGGTTTGTATTGGATGAACCAACTGTATTATCAGTTTAAATATTTTAGTAGAGGAGATATACTTTTATAAGTGGGGAAAAGAACCCACATGAAACAACAGAGAAAGTTTCTAAAAAGATCCAAAATGATAGTCATTACCAAGAAAAATTATTTTGAATGACCATATATTAGATCTTTTTATTGTATAAGGTTGAAATTTTGACATATAATATGATATATATAAGTTTTACTGGAAAACATACCCTTATATTTTTTTAACACCCCAGTAAACATATTTTAATATTAACCACAGTAATTAATTTTTACTATTTTGACGATTCATTTTGAAAAAAATTATGTTTAACTTATTATATAATATTAATTATTCTTATTATAAATATGAAATACATTTTCCCAAATTAAAGTCAAATAATATTTAGAATATGATGTAATATTAATCTTATAGATGTAATGAAAATTTGATTTTCTAAGAAAAACGTTTTCATAAGTATTAACATTTTTAATATCAAAATTCTATATAAAATTGATTCAAATGGACTTAATTCTAATAATAAATTTCTAATTAAATTAATTTTACTTTTAATAAAATAATAAAATAAAACTAATCTTGTCAATTTTTTAAATGAAAATACTGTTTTTAATTAAAGTTAGTATTTTTTACTAAAAAAATCAATCTTTGTAGAAAATTTTAAAAAAATAAATAAATGATAAATTTGAAATATATATATATATTTTAAAAGAAATATGCAAATATATTTTCTAAAATTGGAAAAAAAATAATTTTATTATTTTTTCACAAAAAACAATGAAAATAATTTTTTGAGATAAATGTAATTTTCAAAACATATTATGAATTTACCAAAATGTAAGTACTTATTTATAAATATGATTTCTTTATATAAAATTGTTTTACTTAATTTTAAAAATGTGGTTATTCCTATTCATACATGAAAGTTTAATAGATATGTTATAATGGTCTTATTTAAATATTAATATTAATAGTGTATCACGGTTTGTTAAAACTCATTGTCACGTATATTACAAGATATTAATGAAATTTAATTTATTGGAAAAAATAATTCAGAAAATATTATGGTGCTATAGATATTATTAATAATGAATTTAAAAATAAAAATGAAAAAATGTAAATAAAAGGGTAATTAAAAAGGTGAAAAGTAAAATACATGGTTGAGTTGTTTCTTTGAAAAGTAAGGAGTTGATGAAATTTTCTTGTGTGATGATTAAAGTCCCCATTATATCAATTTTTTTATCAAAATTTAATTTAAATAATAGTAAGGTGAGGTTCCTTTGTAGTATAATGAGATTTCATTCTTGAGGAAAAGCCTGAATTCTAGTGTAGGAGGATTTGATAACTATAATTCATGTATAAATTATTAAATTTTCAATACATTGATTTTAGAATTTAATTATTAACTCCTAACATGATATTTATGTTTTATTAATTTTATTTTGGGATACTTTTAAATACACTTTTAATGAAAGTTGAAGAAAAAGTGATGTATTTAGGAAGTGTAAGATTGAATCCAGAACAAATGTAAATGTTTGATTGAAGCTGGAGTATAACTATAGAATCTTGAGAAGACATTTCCATATCATGATTAGTATTCACATCATGTATGGTTTGAGGAAGATATATGATAAAAAGTTTTCACCCAATAACTATATGAAGGTTGTTATAAGAAGGTTTCATTACTTCCATGAAGATGTACAAAAGAAATTCAAACTATGAAATCAATTGATTATTTGAGTTTTATGGTACATAAAAGATACATATAGTGTTTAAATTTAATGACATGATTTTATATATGGGAGTAGATTTTGAAGCATAGAACCACATGATAAATGCTTTGTAAGCCTAATTCAAATCATGAACCCATAGTCAACTGATGATTTTAATTCGTAAATACACGTGATTTAGGTAGGTTCTTATAAATTTAGAAGTGTCCCTACTAATGGAGGATATACCAAATATTATGGATGGTGGAGATGTTCAGATTACCAAATCACGTGACTTCAAAGTATGTTATTTCCACTATTATTTCTTTTCTGGTAACTATATCTTCATTCCCCCTTATGATTAGCATGAAGGGGAAGTATTTTTGTGCTAGGTGATGTGATCATGGGGGGGTCATTTCATAGGGATTATTTTCTATTTAGATTCATGTTTAGTTTGTTGATTTTTTTTCTTAATTCTAAATATTATTCTTCTTACATTACATGATCATTATATTGTGATTTGAGGAGTATCATCTTTCTACATCAATTAATCTCTCTAGTTTTCATATAACCATTTTCAAATCTTAAGTGATTATGTCTAAATAGGGTTTTGGGTCACCTCATTTCATAATTGACCTAAGTAGTTATGAATATGAATAGAGATACGATTAAATTAGTGAGAGGTTACCCATAAAAAGGATCCTTTCAGACCTAATTCAAAAATAATATGCATAAACTCATAAATACTTTTAATCCCTAGAACAAAAACCTAACACTCATTGAACATGAGACACATTTCAAATTACTTCAAAACCAAAATAAATTATCATATTTTTATCCCAAAATAACTACAATTAATCCCTTTCTAATTTATGTTAAGTATTTTTTACCTTGCCTGTGGGTTCGATACATGGACATACCAATTAGTGAAATTTTTTAGTTTGGTTGTTTGAGTTTTATAAACTAATAAACTTGTGTAGCTTCATAGGATATTAATTACACCCTAAGGGTTTTCCACTATTAATATGGTCTTGGATAAATATATAGGGCCTTTGTGGAAAGGATGATAACATGAGATTCATGGATAATATGTTATGAAAATGTACATCGAACTTACTTTGATTGATCGATGTAATTCAAATATTCAAGACATGCTTATTAACTAATCACTATTATATGAGTTTAAAAAATAAGGTCATAATAATATCATTTATCTTTAAACATATTTTTTTATTATAAAGGGATAGAAGATAGGATATTATAGTAGAATCACCCTCCTTATATATTCTATAATAATCTTTCTCACCTCTTTTTATTGTGAAGATGATTAGGTTTAGGTAATTAAAACACATAATAGAAACTATCCTATAGTAGTCTGTGTAAAAAATAAATATTCCTACTAGAAGATATTTGTTTCTATTATAAAATATTTTTATTTAAGGAATGAATTATATGATAATGTTGAGGTTGATGAATTTTATTTTTCCACAATGATTTAAAAGCATATTATTAGTACAATATTTAATTTCATTAATATATGAGATATAATAATTTTAATTTTATTATCAAGTCTCCCACTATTTTACTAATACAAATATCCCTTACCATTTGATTTATAGGGTATTTATAACTGTACATTCAAGTTGCAAGGATACCTATCTCCCTTCTTATAATTTAGATGGTTTCCATGAAAATTATAAGAATGTATTTAGGTATGTAGTATGGTCAACTGAAAACTGGAAATTCCTTGATATGTCGAGTGGACTCAACAATCTAGAAATCCTAAATTAGATTTCATTAACAGATGCCTCCAAAAAAATTTAAATAGAATAATTACATTAAACCTGATATATATTTATTTCATTCAACCCACTATCTTAGTTAATAATTTCTGATAATTAAAATTTTTCTTGATAGAGGATGAATTGAATCATTAACTATGTTTCTATATTAATTTAGATGGTGAAATTCATGGAATAAATTAATATTTCATTGATGGATTTGGTTTACTTTGTATAAAATTTCTTATTTTATTCTTATACATGTATAATTCATATTAATTGGATTTTACTTAACTAATTAACAAGGTGTGAAAAAATATTTATGCACAATCAATTTATTTTTAATTCCATATTTTAGGTTACCAATTTATTTTTGTAATCATAGTATTGCATTCATAAAATAAACCATACCTTATATAGAAATAAAATAAATGTATTTATCATGGGATTATTTATCATTTGATTTATTTATTGGACCATAAACCAACCTTTGAACCTAGGGGAAAACCATTTGTTCTATCCTGGGAATTGTTCTAGCCTGGGAACAATTCTCTACATTCCACATGTTCTCCTATGAATCATCTGGGTTCATTTGATCCCAACTATATCATAAACTACCTCTATATGCTTGGATACTCATTCATTAAATTATTTTTATACTCGCATACAGGTTAGGGGAATTAAATGATTGGTTAATAGTTAATTACATAAAATGCATTGGGAATGAAGGTCCTACATAATCAAGGTGGGATGGACGACACACACACCATAAAATTTTATTTAATAATAAATATTTAAAAATCCAATATAATTAATATTAAATTAAATAAAACAAATATATACATAGCTCTGATCCAAGATCATGACCATCATCAACATACAATAATTAAGCAATTAAAATAACTGACTGGAATTCATTTTAGTTTTTTCTTTATTAAGATAATTCAAACACGAATTGATAAATATATTATCTAATTTAATTAATTAATTTTTTATATTGTTACCCATCAAAACTATCATGGATATTACCTTTCACTATAATTTTTACAAAATTAAATAATTTATTTTATTTAAAATTAATTAATTACATATAATGTACTTTGTGGAAACATGATGTTTACATATTTGAACTACTTGACATGGTCCTTTTTGTATAAAATGTACTTACATAACATATCACATATACAATGTATGAGATAATTTAATGGCATGTACTATCAATAAATGAAAAACATCACACATGAAAATTATACTGCATGTACTGATTTAATGAATGTAATGTATAAATTAGGTAATAACCATACACGACCATTAGTTAGAAATTTTACATGAAAATTAATTAATAATTTAATATAATATAAAACCAATCATATGAAATGTAATTGAAATTTATTACACACATGTTAATTTACTTTAATGACATAAATAATTAATTTTATTTCTGTGTAATTTAATTTATGTGGTGAATATCCAAGATTGGAATATATTCCTTGTAAAATGGATAAAAATGCATTATACACCAAGGATTTAATTAAATAGTGTGTGAATTAATTACATGGAATTTGAATTAATTATACCGCATATAAATTAATTATATTTTGTGTGTATTAATCACATCATGTATATCATAATTACTCCACATATGAATTAATTACCCTACATGTAAATTAATTACACCATGTATAATTCAATTACCTAAAATGTGATTTAATTACACAATATGTGAATTAATTACACCATATTTATATTAATTACATATCATATGTATTAATTTCACCACATGTGTATTATTTATGTTTTGTGTTTATTAATTAAATAGAATGTAAATGATCTAATTAATCTGAATTTTTTTATCACATGGCCACCAAATTATGCAGAGTTACATGAAATGATGGTGAGTTACATGTCATGTAGTCATGTAAACTGTGTGACGCCTCGGCGCAGTTCTTTAGATGGTCTTTATATATATTCAAATAGTTCTAGGTTATACGAGAAATAAATGAAGAAGAGAAGAAGAGAAGAATAGATATCAATAATATTATTAAGGGAATGAATTTCTAGAAATTAAAAAAAGACTTTAAATGTGAAAAATGATCAATAAATAATAATTAATTTTAAATTTAAATGTGACTACTCTGATACCACTTGTTGGTTTTAGATTCAGTGGATGTTCATATTGGAGCCCGGTCTAACTCAAATTTTCTTGGGTTCAATGTATAATATGAAATGTATATGACATAGAAACCATGACCAGTGAAATTGTTTCAGATGAAATTGAAAAATGGTGTTGGAACTAAGAGTATCTTCCACGTTAAATTTATATTAAATTTTAAAGACAAGAAGAAAGATTACCTTGGTCTTGAGTTCTATCTTTATTGATGGTGTTGATAATTCATACCCTCTTTGGTGTACCATCATTGCATCATGAGGGCCTAATGTAGAGCCCCTCTAGCATTGATCCATATGTTCTCCTTCGATCTTTGAAAAATTATGATGGAACACTGAGTACTAGCATGATTGGTCTACCATCTTACATTTTTTTATTTTATCACTTCAAACACCTTCAGGATTCAAGGAATATCTCTTTCTCTATCTATTTTTTAAAAGGATGAATGCCACGACCCACCTTCACCAATATGAGAGAAGGGACAAAAAATTTTAGACCCTTCCTTCCTAAAGTTGAAGGAGAGATAATGACCCCCGAGTCCCGCCGTCAATAGGCCATATAGTGGCGGCTAGCCCAAGGGTATATAATCACACGTAATATTGAAGGAATTGCCCTTTTTATTTAATAGGACCATGAGGTATGATGGTAAATACCCAAAAAAACTCCAAAACTAAAGGTAAAAGTAAATCCAAAACCCATTACTATATGAATTTTCAAAGGTAAACCCATACAAAGTACCAGAAAACTACAAAGGTAAATTACCAAAAGAAAAGAAAACGGAAACAACAATTATCCCAATGTCCGAGATAGTACAGCCCCGCACGGTCCTCAAATCCCTCCTGGACACCTGAAAGTAGTTTTATATATGTAGGGTGAGTATGCAGTTATAATCAGTAGGTAAAAACCAACAGATCTTATGCACAAGTAGGGAGGCATTCTAATTACCCGTGAGGAAGTAGAGGTAACCAAAACACCTAGCAAGGAAACTATCCACCTAGCCTCACCAAGGAACACTTCCCAAATAACGCAAGTCAAGTAATTAATAGTAATAGCACATAAATATTTAGGTACCCTACACTGCTTCCCACTAGTTATTGAAGACATCCTACATGTCAGATCAACTAATCCATTTTACATGCAGCCCCACTGCCACCCCAACAACAACCTTATGGGACACCACAAACATATATCCCACCCTCAAACACCTAGGCCACCACAACCACATTTCACCAAACTCACAGACACCTGAGACCAAACAACTACTTCCATGCTCAAAGACACCGGGGGCACATCCTGAAGACACTTCGGAAACAAAACTGCCCGCACACACCTGACCCAACCACCACAACATACCACGCCCAAAGAGCCATGGGCTATAATGGACCTCTGTTTTTCATATACTTCTCGAAGAATCTAAGGCTACTCTATATAGGGAGAAAAAAGGAGCTAATGACTAGCCACCTGATAGGATGTTGGGAAAACACCCTCCCCCATGGAATATAGGTGTCCGACATGAAGTGATCAACTTGGGTGGGTTGAGAATAAGAAACATAATAAAGAAATTTTTATATATAGGTAAATAAGCACTCATCCCAACCTAAGGGTCCGAAAGTAGCCCATACACAAACACCCTCATTACTATTCATTCATGCACAAAGCATAACATCCACAACTAGAGCACCACCCATTCTTGTTATCATGTTCAAGTGGATTTATTAGAAACAAAATATTAATTATCCACTACCAGGAAACTATCCGGCGCATTCACAAGTCATTACAACCATGGGCTGAAGAAGGAGACATCCAAACATCAATTTAATCATTCACACTCAGTTCTCTTGTAAAGTCACAACAACAAAATGGATCTGTGAGATCCATCGAAGTACTGGAACCAAACCAAGCCCCAACCTATGGGTACAAACCCACAAGACAACAACTGAACAATAGGGGATCCCATCCCCATCCACGTCACCCTATAATCATCAAGTAGAAAACTATGATTAACAGCAGAACAGATCAATAGAGAGAGTTTTCATATTTAACCAACACCATTCATTAAGTTTCTTCCTTCCATTTGATTAACCAGTGTGATCACACAAGGGTTCTTATTCATTGTGCATCTATTTAATCAACCATGTTTATGTGATTAAATAGTTTCCATGTTACATCCATTAAATCACAAGATTTTCTAGAAAAAAATATGTTCATTAGTGCAAAATAAAGGCCCACCAACGACCACTAATTTCAGTGGGTGTAACCCTGTAAAATTCACAACATATAAGTGAAGATAAAAGAGTATAGCAGAATCCCCATTAAACACTCCCCTTTATTCCTTAAATACCATTTATTATCTTTTTTAATAGTTGGTTTTATCCATGCCTAAGGAAAAATTATAATACCCACCCCATATAATACACAGTAAGAGAGATGAAGGAAAAAACCCTACATGGATGATCAACAATCGAAGTTATCTCCTCACACCGAGAACTGGGGACACATGACTTGTAGGAGAGGAAAACATGAAGGCTGCAAAGCTGAGAGGAAAGGGATCCAACATAGGTGCACAATTCATCTTTAGTGTAAGTCTCTAGGGAATACTTTAGAGAATTGAAAGTAAATACGAAGAGAGGATCTCAGTTTAAGAAAAGACTAGATCCTAAGAATCAAGGAGATTATTTTGAAGTACTTAACAATCATATTGTGGCTCAACCACATGGTTGGGAGGTTTCACACATTGGAATTAATTGAGATTTAATAATTATCTTTGTATATGGTGGATATAATGTCCACGAGTTAATAGATATCTTTTAAATAGATAAAAACGTGTAATGGGGAGAAACTGTAAAACGCGAAAAGGTGTGACACCGAGGAAACAAATCCCACAAATTTTGATAGTTGAAGGGTATTCCAATTAATGGGGGATTAAAACATCTTTTAATTACCTTAAATGGATTCAGAAGGGGTATTAAAACTGTTTTACATCAAAAGTTATGTCACTAAGGAGAAACTATAAGGTCCTGGAAAAATAGGGAAGGACTCACCGATAGGTGTGTCACCATCACCCTGACACCGTCAAACTGACACTATCGCCCTGACACCATCACCCTAGCACTGATGATGATTGCTGATATGGATGACCCATCAGTGCCACCGATGCTCTTCGGTGCCACCAACGCCCATCGGTGCCACTGATGCCCATCAGTTATTAAATAATATTTAACTGAGATCTATTGAAATTATTTGTGTGGGACCCTCTAGGCCTCTTCCAAAGTGGCATTAAGCAAGTTTTCTTAAATTCAAAGATTACTTTTGAGTAATAGGTTAAGGAACTCATAGAAGAATAAGATATGGTGCTATGAAAACAAACACATACGAACACTCACTTTTTAATATAATTTTTTGGTATCTATATCTCTAATCAAGTGAATTTAATACTTTTTATCATCAAACAATGTACATGATTTCTCTTTATTTTTCTCTCTGGAATGAATCATAGAACACCATTCCCATAGAATTTATTTAACAGTTATATCCCAATAAAAGGGGATGAGATATCAACTTCTATAAAAGTGGAAGGGAAGATATTTCCTCATCTTATTCATTAATAAAATATCATTCGTGAAACACCCAACATACAAAAAATCACTATGGTTTTTCTCATCATAATTATGGTAATATGTCTAAGTGTTAAAGTCATTCTATACAATAATAGTAACAGTAATGTCTAATGTTCATTACACACAATCACAATATGAATATCTGATGACATATAAACATGTGGATATCCTATAAGAAAGTCTATCCTAATAATATACTCTCCTGGATATTACCAAGTGTGAACATAATGAGATAATTTCTCATCATCTTATGAGTACTCACACCTAAAAATCAAAAAACTATTTTCCACATCATATAATGCTATCCAGACTATAAAAAATGTTATTTAAGATACATCGTCATAACATCTCAAAGTTCTCATCATTCCGAGAACTACTATGACCTATTTTGATGTGATAGATACTTTAAGACATAATAAAAATAATTTTAAAAAAAATTAAAAACAAAATTTGATATGATTTTAATTAATATTCACTTATTTGAATATTCATGTAATCACAAGTATAAAGAAGTTGTTTTTAGGGAACAAATATAGAAAAATAATATAAATAAATTTTATTTATATGTTAAAAATATAAATTTTCATTAATAATAATTTATTAAAAAAATAAATTATTTTATAATTGAATTAAAGGATACTAATTAATTTGTAAAAATACCTCTTATTTTAAAGCAATTATTTTCTATATAGAATATATATTATGTTACATTTTTTACTATTAATAAATGATATCAATAAAATTTATTGACAAATTTAAAGAATGATCAGTATAATAAATTAATAACATTCAATAAATAATTAAGGGACTATAATAAATACTAATTTAATTATTTATGTCTATTTTCTTATTTAAAAACTTCATTCTTATTATATATTATATCTTTTTATTTAAAATTTAAATTTATAATATTTGTAGAATAACACATAAGGAAATTTATTTTTATATATATAGAAAAATATCTTAATATCATTCCAATGATTATTACTTGATAATAAAAAAGATTAAATACATTTTATGCTTAAAAATAAATTTTTCGAAATATTGTTTTTTATATGATATGCATTCTTATACTAAAACTAATTTTTATCACTTTTAGAAACTGAATCCAAGAAAATAGAATTCATATTTGGAATCAACTTATCCAATTTAGTTATAAATTCAATTTTCTTTTTAGACATTAAAAAAATTACTGAGGTAAATTCTAGTCATCACGGTAAAGGTATAGGGGTTATTTTTCAAAGAAATATTTCTTTTAATCATAGTTTATTTTTATCTTAATAAATTTAAATGGTTATTTTAAATTATGAATCTAATGTACTATTTTAGTATATAATGAAATTCAGCAACACTTATTTAATTATAAATATACATTAGTAATTAATATGAAATAATATTTAGACCACTTGATGCATAGAAATAAATTTTTATATAAAATGAGTTATATATACATATTATGTTTTTTATTTAAAAGATATATTTATTTATATCTAGAATCTAAATTAGTTAAAATAAAGTCCGAATTTGGAATCAACACAGAAAAATTAGGTAAGAGGGATCATAATATTTTTTTATTAAAATAAAAATAAATACCATGGTAAATATTTAAAGAAGTTTAAAATGGTTAAACAATAATGTTTTGGATTTTGATTAATTATATTGAAATTTAGACATTCATTAATCCCTTTCTTAGGTGTGGGATTCAAATTTACATGTCTCACTAATTTTTTCTTACCTAACTCACCTAACATGTACTTGTCCATACCTTCCAAGCCTACTACTTTACATTTTTTGGGTGATTCAGATACTGGGAGGAGGATTAAAGAAGGAAGGGTGGAGTTTATATTGATATTATAACTGGAGGTTAGTTATTTGTAGTGATTGTTTGGGATGTTCCATGAATTTTTAATATGAATTCCTAGCTTGGAAGTCTTGTTTTGGGTGGTATTTTTATTGTATTTTACATTTTTGGAACCTTTTCCGCATGGATCATTGAGCTATAATTTAGAGGATTGAGGTGAAGTGAAGGGTTTTCAATTGTTGTGTGGTCATCATAACTACGAAATAGATATTGGGGTGTTATTTTTTGTTATTTTTTCATTTTAGTGGTCTTTATTTCATGGTCATATCACTACTGTGTGGTATTGGATTTGATGAGTTTGTGATTTTCTATAGAAGGCTTTGTAACATGGTCCTTTAATAAAACTTGAGGGTTATGTGTTGTATTTTTGTGAAAATAACTATTGGATCTATTGAGGATGCATGTTAATGACATAAAAGAAATTGATTTGTTCATATGTTCATTAGTATACTATGGAAATGGGGTTGGTTTTATAGCTGAGTAATAATTGAAATATCCAAAGGTAGTATAAGAATTTGAGTAGACTAGATATCTGAAAGGTAATTAAGCTCATTGAATATACTAGTTTATAACATTTTTGAATCCACACACTCAGATACATTGCTAAAAACATAAAATTTTCATTTTTATCTTTATATCAATAAATTTGTCTCAATTTCAACCCATCAAAACTTACAACACCAAAAAAAATATGGGATCTATTATATACATAGGGAGCTTTTAGGTTTAACGATTTATAGAATTAGGATAAAATCATTAAAAGTGGACATCTCTGTATAGTAAATATTTTTCTAAAATAAAATTTATTTATAAATACATTCTTACTTCGTTCAAGGTAACTTCCATACCTAGAACATCTACTTTATTAACTTTTATACTCGTCCTTAAGCCTTGTGAAAAATGTTTTAAAACATGGGATGAGAAATATAAATCTTGGTAACACACATAAAATTAAGAAATCTATTAGTCTGGTGATAAAATTGAAAACCCATAAGATGTTCACCTTTTCCATATTATTATTTTAGTGTATAAAATAAAAATATCCATGTTTAAAACAACACTTTTTCTCAAATGAAACCTTTAAAAATCATAGAAATTAATGAAACCAATTTTTGGAAACATAGAGAATTATTTTCATAAACCATGTTAAAAATAGGTAAAAAATAATTGTATCCAAGCTAAATCCTTAGGATAAACATTCTTGGTTAAGTACCTCCTTATTTAAATTTAATACAAGTAATAATACCCAATGTGTTGGGGTGATATAATGTAGATCACATGTCATATAAGCTATATCTGGTTCACCTATCGAATAAGTTGTATTGGGATCACTCATTATATAAGTTGTATCAGGATCACCCATAATCAAATATAATTCTAAAATAACATATCATGAATAATTTTTTAATTATTTTATCACTTAAAAAATAATTTTAACCCATAATCAAAACACATACCATTTTCACATAAAAATAGGATAATTTTCCTTTCCTCTTGAAAACCATTTAAAATAAAAATTAAAAAAAATTGTAAAATGATTTCATTAGGAAACAAAATTGAAAAATTATAATTTATTCTTCAGAGTAACTAAATTTTATGATTGCGGGAAAACTTTTTAATTTATTATATGTTAAATAAAACATTTCATTCACACCTTAGTAAAGAAATTCAAAATGTTCGTTATAAAATATGTAAAAATATTTCTTTTGATAACATTTTTGATAAATAAAAAAGATATTTATAATGTACTTTATAATTCATTTAGGTCCATACAAATATATCTATAAAATAATTTTAATAATATGTACATGGGAGAAAATTATTTAGTATATAAATTGATAAAACATTTAAAACGAGGTTTTAAGTTAATGTTTCCCTTACCTTGAGTCTGACTTATCACATGATTTCTTTATCTTCCTTAGTAATAAACTTATGTTAATTATTTAATTTCTTAAGAACCCTTTCCATGTTTATTATTCCTCTTAAATATTTTATTACCATTTTATATTTAATAACATAATCAATTAAGTTCTTATAGGATGTTTTGACGTTATTTGGCTCATATATCCAAAATGAATTCAGTAGTTTGAGTATGGTGAAAGAGATAATTATTAAATAATCTACAGAATAATAATCATGAAATGATTCTAATTTTTATACATAAATTATAATTTTAAAACCAACCATGAAATATGATTATGGAAAATGAACTATGTTACAGTCATCGAGATGGTAGGTCATACATACGCATGAGTAACGTTTTGATTTTTCAATGAAAATGATGGAATGAAGGTAAGTATTATTTTATCATTGTATAATTATTGTTATATAATAAATATAATATAATTTCTAAAAATATTCTTATATATAGCATCTATGTTATGTGGTTATTGGGGAACTATCAAGGAGGGTTGATGGGCCCAACATAAGAGCATCCAACTTTAAAAGATAAGTGTGGAACAAGGGGACAAAGAGCTCTCAGGAGAGAGGAAGGTACGTGGAATGGTTGTTACAGAGTTATCCTGAATGAGGACATAAGCCCATACCTTGATGCATGCCCCTCCTTGGGGAGAACTTAGGCCAGGGGGCTAGGAAGATAATGGGGTTTCTAATAAATGGGGCTGGACCCAAAGACTAAATGTTTGTGTGGTCCTACGTATCCCATAAGGATGGGAATCAAGCCATACATAGTTCTGGAGGATGTTGTGTAGTTCTACGTCATGCGACAAGGATGCAGATAGGGGCAAGTTATCTCAACGAGGGATGTGTACAGAATAGCGAGTAACCTGACTTGAATGAGAACATAATCTCATGCCACACCGTATGATCCCAAATGAGCACTTGGTCTAGGAAAAAACGTCGAGGGATCTAAGATGGGAAGTCCCAGCCAGTTCGTAGTTTAACGTCCTGTGGTGAGGACGATGGTGATATTAGTTTAAGTTCATTGAGCTCAAACTGTTGACACATGACCCTTCATGAGGGTATCTCCTTCCCAAAGCTCCTAAGCACATATGGTAAATTCTCGGTGTGGGAAACAAGGAATAGAACCAGGCTCTCCCCAACATATAAGGGTATGAAAGCTGGACTCACACTTCTACCTGAGGCAAACTAATTTTTGAATGGATAACAGGACAAAATGAATCCATGCACCCAATACTTGGGACATACGGTGTGGTGGAAATGATGAAGGATGAATTTCAACCACATTCTAAACACAACATCAAAATTGTGTGACCTGGGATGGGATCAAAAAATGAGTGTCGAATGCTGACCATGTTTGTAACGTGGGATTTATATCAATTTTTCATTGGAGATCCTCAAGGTCATTGGCCCAAAGTGGTAGGAGGGCCCTTAGTCCAAACTTATGTGCCATTTAGGAGTCCTTTTGGATGTTAAAGATGAGAGAGACCCAAGTAAAGGGAGTGTGTGAAGCATTAATGTTCCTATACAATTTAACGTCATGTGGGGCAAAGAAATAGGTGGACATCTCTAGGGAGAGGGATACATGGTGCGGTCATGATGAACTCAACGTGAATGAGTGAAAACTCTTGCACCACACCATGTGTTTTGACCCAAGGGGAGATCCCAAAGTTTGGGGCTGGGTTGAAAGACGAAATGTATGGGCGTTTCTATATATCCCATATGGATGGGAATCAATCTATACATAGTTCTAAGAGGGCCATGCAGTTTAAAGTAGTGCAGTGAATACGTAGGAGGATACAAGAATGAGGAAGGACACATGGTGAGATCATCATAGTCCTGACATGAGTAGGGACCAAATAACCCTACACTAGACCATGTAGGACCCTCTAAGAGAAATACACCTGGGGGGTAGTCAAAGAGATGATTTTGGGGGTTATACTCAAGACAAGGCATCCAAGAGTTCTTATTTATCCCATGAGGATGGGAATCAAGCCATACATAGTTCTCAAGATGTATTTTAACATCTTGTAGGATGATGGTGGTGGGGTGATCATATTTTAAGGTCTTAGGGCTCAGATTGTTTTACAGTTTATCATCATGTAGGACGACAAAGAAGTTTAATGTCATGTTGGATGTAACAGTTTAAGGTCATGTGGGACCGCATACAGTTTAACGTCATGTGAGACAACATACAGTTTAATGTCATGCGAGACATAATAGTTTAAGGTCATGTAGGACCCTATACAATTTAATGTCCTGCGAGATGCCATATAGTTTAATGTTATGTGGGACATAACATTTTTAGGTCATGTGGGACCCCATTTTCTTAGGCAAAATATTTCTTGAGGAACATGGCATTGGTGGGAGGAGTTATATGCTCACCATCCATGGTAACCAGGGAGTATGTGCCATTGGGATAAACCTTGTGAATGATATAAGGTCCTTCCCATTTTGACTCCATCTTGAGTGGTTTCTTACCAGGTATCATTGGTGTTCTAAGGGCCAACACCATTTTACCTTGCAAGAAAGATCATATGTGAACTTTCTTGTTGAAATCCGGAGCTATCTTGTTCTAATGCCCTTCCAGATTGTGCAGGGAATAAAGCATGTTCTCGTCAAGTGTATCTAATTCAGCCATACTATTTCAACTACTTTATCTGGCACTTGATGATCATAGACATCTACGCATAATGAAGGAAAATGAATCTCTAGGGGTAGGATGTCCTTCGTCCCATACATCAGGGAGTATGGGGTCCCCTATGTGAAATTGAGAGTCACTGCCTGATAAGCCCAAAGGGCGTTTGTGTGTTTTTTTGGCCAACTCCTCTTGTTCTGACCAACCATTTTCTATATTATCTTAGAGATGATTTTTTTGAATACCTCAATCTTCCCATTTTCTTACACTTGATAGCAGGAGGTATGGTTAGAACAGATGTTTTACTTTGTGTACAATTTCTTCAACTCAGCTTCTCGGAAGTTGGTGCCATTATCTGTGAGAATGGCTTGAGGGACTCCAAATCGGTAGATGATGTTGGACCTCACAAATTCAATGAAAGAACAATACTTTACCTTCTTAGGTGGAATTGCATCTTCCCACTTTGAAAAGAAATATATAGCGGTTAGGATGAATCTAAATTGGAGAAGCTATCGCTGGTGGATATGGTCCCATGACATCGAGTCCCCAGACCACAAAGGGCCACGAGTAGTTGGTAGTGTGGAGAGGCTCCTACAGTTGATGCATAAAGTTTTCATTGATATGGAATTCATGACACCTCTTGGAAAACTTGATGCAGTCACGAATCATAGAGGGCCAAAAATACCCTAGCCTCCAGATCTGGTGAGATAATTTCCGCTCGGCCTGATGAGCTCCATAGGAACCAGCATGAACCTTCTACAAGACTTGAGAAATCTAAAATCCATGAATTAAATAGAGGAGAACCCCATCAAACCTGCAATTGTAGAGGATCTTCTCAAGACTGAGACCACTCTAGAGGGTAAAATGCAACGTGTGGCATTGGATTTTCTCGTGCTTGGATTTATCTATCGGCAGATTTTTGTGCTGGAGGTACTCAACAAAGGGGGTCCTCCAGTCATTAGTCACTTCTAGAACTGCATCGGGGGGGGGGGTACTGGGGTTCCTAATGTTGAGGAGTCGGTGGTAAGGTGGCTTACATGTAGGATATCATCATCGTCTAGAGTGACGGGGGCGATGACTCTTCGATGAGCCACATGGATAACTAAATCAACCTGATCAAGCGCCGCAAGAGATGCAGATAGGCTGACCAAGATGTCAGCTTGACCATTCTGGGATCAGAGAATATGAATAACTTCTGGCTTAGATTGGAACTGGGCCATCAGATGGATGTTTCATTCCAAAAGTGGTACAAGTTCTATATATATAATGGCATAGTCACCGTTGATCTGCTTGATGACTAGTTCGGTGTCCCTTTTCACATGAAAGTGGGGAACATCAATCTTGAGGGACAACTCAAGGTGATTAATGAGAGCCTGATACTCTACCTCATTGTTGGTACAACCTTATGATAATAGGATTGAATATGGTAGAACGTACTGTGTTGGGGTAATGAAGATGATACTCAGGCCTACGCAATTAAGCCTAGGTTTATTGATACTTCTTTTGGTAGGGCTCCAGGAAGCACCATCAAAATGATTTTTCCTACACGGAATGTCTTGGCCCACTGATAGGATTGCCTCATCGGGAAAATCAAATTCCAAAGACTGGTCTGCAGGGGCTGGATTTGTGGCAAGGAAGTCTACCAATGTTTTCCCCTTAATAGCCTTCTGAGGGACAAACCAGATGTCGAACTACTGGAGGATCACTACCCACCGTGCTAGATGTCCTGTCAACATGGGGAAATTCAGGATGTACATTAGAGGATCCACTCCAGACACCATCTTTACTTCATGATGCTGTAAGTAATGTTCCAATTTTTGTACTGTGAATACCATTGCAAGGAAACTCATCTCTGTATGGGAGTATCTAGTCTCTATATCGAGGCACATTAATCCGAGATAGTAAATATTGTTCTCTATTCCCTCATTGTTCTTCTGGGTGAGAAGGGCATCGAGAGATAATTCCAGGGTGATCACATAAAGGACCAGCGGTTTTCTGGAAATGGGTGGCATTAGGACGAGAGGATATAGAAAATAATTATTGATTTCCTCAAAATCAGTCTTACATTTTTTATCCCATTGATAAACAATTCCTTTCTTCATGAGCTGAGAAAATGGATTACACTTTCTATCCAAATTATCAATGAATCAGTGTATATAGGTCAAGTGGCCTTGAAATCCTCGAATCTATTGAATGTTACTCGGGGGGAAAATATGGATGATGTCTTTTACATTATTTGGGTCAATCTTGATGCTTCTGTATCTGACAATGAAGCCAATAAACTTTCCATAGGTAACCCCAAAGGCACGCTTTAATGGGTTTATCTTCAGGTGGCGAGAATGGAGGAATATGAACACTTTCTCAAGGTCTCTAAGATGGTCCAGACTTTGGAAAGATTTGGAAACCAGATAATCCACATAAAATTCCACGAGGATCAGCTTAAATATGTGATGAATGAAATGCTGATCGGTGGCGCCATCATTCTTTAGGCTGAAGGGAATTACCTGGTAGCATAAAGTACCTTGTGGTTTCCTAAAGGATTTAGATTCCTCATCCTTAGGATCCATTCAGATATGGTTATACCCAGAATACCCATCCATGAATGAGAGAGCCTGAAACCCAGTTGCGGAGTCAATCAACAGTTCCGTCACAAAAAGGGAAAAATCATCCTCTGAAAAATAGGGGTTGAGATCCTGGAAGTCGATGCAGACTCTGATCTATCCATTCTTCTTCTTGATGGGCATAATGTTGGCTAACCATCTGGCGTACTAGACCTCCTTGATGAAATTGGATCTGATGAACTTATCATTTCGGCCTTGACCATGACACTGTGAGAAGGGTTCATCTTTCTGGGTGGCTTCTTGAACTCGTGGTGATTATCCGAAAGATCGAGGTAGAGTGTGGCTACTTAGGGATTTAGTTATGATATTTCATCATAAATCTAGGAAAATACGTCACAATATTGCTTCAAGAAGTCCACATACTTCTATTTCTCTTCGACAGGCATAGTAACACTGGTCAATGAAGGTTTCAGATCCGTCTCGCTGTTGAGGTTCACCTGTACTAGTTCATTGACCTGGTGGTGACACCCTCTTCAAAGGTGGTATGAGCATCCTCAAAATCCTCTTCTTCACTTATGGATGAGGGATCCTCTATGGGAGGAGTTTCCTCCGAGTCAACAAATCCCAATGGGAGACTCGTACTAGCTTGGGTGGCAGTAGACACCGCATCGAGGGACTCCAGTGCTTCTGAAACCATAGCAATGAAATCTATCAACCCGATACCATCTAGTCTTCAGCCCAGGGGGGAACACTTGATGATATCATAGCAATAGTGACGCGTTGTCTTGAGATGGTTTATCCCAGACCAGTGGAATAAGTAGGTATGATGTAATATTGTTTCTATGGGGCGTACATCCCGATATCTTATGGGATTAGAGGGCTCTAGGACCACCCGAGCCTGATTTGTGTAGGAATATGACGCGATATTCCAACGTATTTTAGACATGGGAATGTTCTCAAGCCTCATTCCAGAAATAATGAATCATTTTCCCATATTAGGGGTATTATCCTCCAATCGATGTATTGGAAAGATATAGGCGTAATCCAGATCTGTCCACGGGTCAGTCATATCTACATCATATTCAACCTTGTTAGCCTGAACTTACTTGTCCTTGCTCTTATAATAGTAGACATCTAGATAGTGGGCTTCAAAAGAGGAAAATGGATATGAATCACCTTTAATTACACTCACTCTACCATTAAGGGAGTACTTAAGACAATGATGATATGATGAAGGGACATCCAAATGCAGGTGAAGCCGTGGCCTACCCATCAATGGTTTGTAAGCTGTGTCCAGCGAGAAAACCATGAACTAGGTGCTGTCAACTAGGCCACAGAACCGGGTCTTGAGGTGGATCTTGTTGAACGGTGTCGATTCCTTACTATCATAACCATGTATTTTTAGGTTATATGGACTTAGGTCATCCTTAGATAGCCCCATCTTTTATAGGGTCAGGGTCGGGATCAGGTTGATCCCAAAGCCTGTGTCGAAAAGATAATGATGAAATTTCATGCCATTGAAGTAGCCAATAATATACAGTGGGAGAATGTTCCTATGTATGATAGAGCCTTCATCTTCTCCAGAGTATGAGATAATTTCTTGGCATTCAGCATGCCTGACTGCCACTGCATGGAAGGCTTATGCAACAACAACCTCTGTCTCAAACTAAAGGGGGTTTCTTATAGCCTTAGAAAGGGATTCACACATATCTACTGATAGTATAAGGGCCTAAATGATAGATAGCCTTTATGGAATGCTGTAATGATTTTTAATGACTTCATATGTTTTTTCCAAGTGTGTAATTATGCTTACAAGAGGTCGTTCTGCGACAGGAGGTATAACTTTCTCTTATGGATGAACCGTCGGCTGACTGGTACTGGGAAAATCCTGCTACTCACTAGTCGAAGCATGTGGAGTGACTACCAGATGTGGCTTAGATTACTGGGTTTGGTCCATAGTAGAATGTGGAAGATCACGACACGGTCGAGGCAGCTTCGCCTGATCAAGTAACACAAACGGTGGAAAATGCATATATGATGGAACTAGATTAGAAGGTTGTGCATGCTGAGATCTGTGTTGGGTCTGCTGTCTCGTTTCGGTGGCATGCACAGCTTGTCTAGAAGTACTGACCGAGTCACTCCAATGACCCATATAGCCATGGCCCCATTGGCGCTGGTGACGACTGGGGATGTTTGGATGATTTCTCTGGAATTCTTCATCGTCATAAATCATGTAGGGGTTCACTAGCTCCACGGTGTTAACCGAGGCATAACCTTGATTGTCACCTAAATAATATTCCACTACTGGATGGATTCTAGGGGTAATATCTATCCCTAGGGGCATGAATTTGTCGAGAGTACAAGATGATGATGACATTGGTGAGGGGATTTTTTTTCCCTTGCTTCGTCGACGCCTGCTCTTCAAGGAAGAGGAAGGATGAGTTTTTTGACGTAGAAGTACTGGATGTGGATGACACATCATCCTCTAATTTCTCAGGTTGATTCAGATGTTCATGAATAATACCATGGTAATGGGTGACAGTTTTATGAGCCATCAATTCATTGAACTTCTAGAACTTGCAGTTAGAAACCTGATGCCAATCACCTTCGCTGTAACTACCTATGTGTGGCTTCATGAAGACACATGCCACTGGTGCTAGAGATGGGCCTAGCCTAACTATATTGTTATCAAACTGGTCTTGAAGACAGTCTTTAAACACATATCATTGTTTTAGGGTGTGCCCTAGGATCCGATGATAGGGTCAGTAATTGGGGCGATCAGTGAGATCCACCTCTTCTGGTCTCCTGCATTCAAGAAAATGTAGAATTCCCTATTCCTAATAACTTAGGAAATAACTGGGGACCTGAGCCTCATTGAATGAGTAGTTCTAGTTTCTCCTATCCGGGAATAGGGATCTGGGAGCTTGGCCCGGATGAGGAGCTGTAGGAGCCTGTCAGGGATTTGGGACTTGGTTATCTTGCCTGGGTGGTGATAGTGAGTTATCCAGGGGTGCCTAATGATTTTGAGATGGGTGTTGTTTGGCCAGAGGCTAAACCTGAGGTAGAGAGCCCCTTTGGAGATGTGGAGGTTTCTCCACTGGTAATAACTCCAGTTGTATGGGGGACTCTAAATTAACCACTGTGGTGGGCTCAGCCTTGGCGGCCCTTCTTAAAAGAATTGTAAGAGGCAACGGTCATGCCTGCTTGTCCTTCTTCAAGGCTTACTCAAAGAACTAGGCATTATTAGAGAAGTCCCAGAATCCCATAAGGTAATTCTGGGTAATGAGAGAGGGAACAAATTTGGTCTTGAAATTCCCTACACACATTATCAGCAGCAATTACAGAGTTAGTGTCATATCCAGGTAATAGGTAAGGCCTTTCCACCAGGCAATGAAGTTTGGATTGCGTTCATCCGACCTCTGTTTTCCCTGGAAGAGGTATTCAATACACATCTTCTAGGAGGTAGATTTAAAATTGTAGAGAAATAATCTGCGGAGGTCTTCTTAGTTGGTGACCGACCTGATGGGTTGTTGGTTGTATCAGAAAAAGGTAGGTTTTTCCAATGTCTGTATGAGGCATCGGAGTTTGGAAGCTTCTTGCTGTGATGGAGTTCCTAGCATGGGTCCGCACCTCAAGATTAAGTGGGATAGATATTGCAGCAGATCACTTGTCCCATTAAAGGGGGATAAGGTGGGATTTTTGAAACCTAGGGGTGCTGGCATATCATCTATCCATGCCACATATGGATTTTCATCAGGTGGGATTTCAACCTGTCGACTTTCCAATGCCTTGAGATGAGAAATGAAGCCGCCATCGTATCATATGGGTGGGGATTCCTATCTTGATGAGGATCCCTAACCACTAGTGAATTGGAAGGTTCTTCGACATGATAAATAGGCCTAACAGCTTGTGGAGTGGCTAGTGGGATAGACCTTGGAGTAGCTGGGGAACCAGTGCTGGGTCCCAAATATTATCATGCCACTCGGGTGGGTTTAGCGACACATATCATGCCCCCTTGCAATAATTTTTGGCCTCTATCTTTTCTGCGTGAGAAAAATGGTTAGGGTCAGCTAAAGGAAATTCTATTGGGGAATGTTGTGCATGCCCCTGCTGCCCCGACTGAGGATCACCGTAATCCGGTCATTGTTCTGCAGCACGTTCCGCAAGGAGGACATCAGCTATTTCCTTATGCTTCATGAGTTGTTGGCACAATGTAGATTTTTTGGGATAATACTTCATCTTTTGTACTAAACCAGACTGGTCAGAGGGTCTGATGGCTCCAAGGTGCTCTATGCCCTTAATGGGATTCCGGTTGAGGACCAATGCCTTGGTGGGCATGGGAAGACCCTGTAAATTTCTCTACTGGCATGTAACCCATCCCAATAGATCCAACAATTGTGAAACTCCCACTAGGGTAAAGTCACCATCAAGGATCCCTATATCCATCTCTCCCTCTGATAGATCAGCCATGTTAACTACAACTCTACCTGGAGGCATATCCTCAATATCTCTTAGAAAGTCGGGTTGGCACCCAATGGAACTGGAATTGAGGGTAGCTTAATTCCCGTAACCATAGACCTGAATGTGGGTGGAAGCCTCCTTGATAATTCTACAGAGCACTTTAAAGCTCTGAACTCATCTATGATAGAGGGCTCGATGGTAACAGGGTGACTTAGGGCGTTGGGCCATGGGGAGTGCAGCCAAGTCAACCAAATGACACTGTTGACAATTGTCTTCAAAGTGTGCCTAACTCTTGGGGTAAGTGATTGGATGATGATGAAGAAACAATTTCATCTCCCAGTGGATCTAGATAAAGCAATTTACATCCTCCTGGGTGAGCGATTCTGGTGCACTGAAATTCGGTGCTGTGACTGGCCAAAAAATCTTTAGGAAAAGTTCTGCCGCAAGAATGTCCACCATGCTCCTCGGCTCAGACTCGGGGTTTGGACCTTGGTCTCCCCACTCATCAACTGGAGGCGGTTGGGAAACTAGTAGTAGTACTAAAGAAGACTGCTGAGATGGTAAGTTGGCTGGTGGAGAATACAATGAGCATGATGCAAAGACGCTGCATCTCGGGCTATCCTCTGAAGAGTTAAGTGACATAGCCACAACATCTTGATAAGACAGGCTAGCGGCCACAGTTTCTAACACAAGGACCATGGCTGCTGGCGGTGGACCACGTTGTTTCTCGTTCGCCATCAGTCCCTATAATAACTCTTCATGATCTCTAGTCGAGGTAGAGAGTGCTCTTGGCGATGATGGTGGCGATTGCACGACCAGAACCTAGGGATACACCAAATCTTCATCCTCTTGGATGTATCTACGAAGGGAGGCAGGGATCCGGTGGACCTCACATTCCAGAAGTATGAGGCCGATGCCTCTCGTTCCGGCCCCAACCCTTGACACAGAGGAATGAGGTGAGGGTTCCATTACTGAGTCACATTCGGACTTAGAATCTGAAAAAAAGACAAGTTTAATCTCAGCTTGAATATTCCCGACATTCTTTTTATGGTGGTGGAGACTCGACCTCCTGCCCTGAGATTAATCTTCGATAATAGGTAGATTTTTGGATCGGGGAGGACCTTTGGAAGAACTGGTGCTGGGGTGGAGAGGACTTACGCCTGGGTGATCTGGGGTGCAAGGAGCACATGGACAGATATTTAAGGGAACACGGGTAGGACCTCTATGTCCACTGGCTGAAACGTGAAGGGGATTTTCACAAGAAGTGTTGGAGCAAGTAGGACCTCTGCTAGAGCTAGTGTGAGCAAGGGTAGGGCCTCCATTCTTATTTCCTCTGCGAATGTCGATGTGATGAGGTTACTCATGCTAGTTGAGCAGAAAACGGGTAGGACCTCCGTGCTAGGTGTTTATAAAGCGAGGCAACCCTCCGCTTCTCTGGATACTGGGTTAAGGAGGACCCTCATTGGCTGCTGTAAGGGAATGGGGAATTCCCCCATGCTGATAGTTGACCGGATGTGTAGAATCATTACACCGAAAACCTATGATAGGAGGAACGAATCCATAGATGGGTTCATAGGTGGGAAGGAGTATTCTGTAATGAGTGTCACTACATCTGGGATGACCCTCGTTCATATTGAAGCCGACATGGGGAGGTTGAGGCCTCGATTTAGGCTGGGTGTATGAGTTCCCCTGCTCAGCATAAACAAGGGACTGATGGTATACGTCAGCGGTGAAAAAGACCGTTATAGTCATTGACTTTTATGCCCCTCAGCAGGCGTCCTCCTAAGCCTACACCCAATGCTGGCATCAGGCTAATCGGATTGCAGTCTGTGGTTCAGGAAGATAGCTTACCTGCTCCTCAACTCATGGGGTCGGGTGGCGACATTGACGCAGCATAGTGGGATCCCTCCTTGGGGGCCCCTAGAATGAGATTCTGGTTAGGCTCACCCAGACATCCCTCACCTCATCAGCATAGGGGATGGGGTCATCGAAGCATTCCATGGAGGGGCTCTCGAAACGGTTATGCATCAGAGTAAGGAGAAGTGGATCCCTACGTGGCAGAACTGGTGCTGGGGTGGAGAGGACTTACCCCAGAACTGGTGTTGGGATAATTCTCTACTCCTTGTATCGTCAAAAGCGGTCATTTTTCACCCTTATGTGAATGATTTCAGAAGGTGATATGGGGCGTGGGTGCCCAATAGCCATGGGCATAGAGGCTACCATAAGAGGGATGAGGATATGTGGGGTTTCCATGTTATCATTTCCCCTTCCTCGGCATCGATGTGTGGGTTGTGATGGATTTACAATTGTGACGGCTTGGGTCCAGCAAAGTAGAGAGATTTCACCATTAGTACTGAAAGAAGAAAAGTGATATCCAGTTCCCCAGCACCATTTCGTCTTCCTTGGTTGGTAAGGAGGATCCATTCGAACAACATCGCAGACCAAGATGTCCAATGTTCAACTGCCCCAATTCTTGGTGGGTTTAATGCCAGACCCAATATTTTCTTAGTAGGACCTAGTGATTGATTAATAGATAATCCAAATATGTATCGAGCACTACTAATCTCCACATTGAGGAGAATAATTTCATGTCGGGTTCACCATTTCTTTTTCCGAAGCTTTTTTTGGGGCACACATGCATCTCTTATTCGGAGGAGGATTCGCAACTGTTGCCCTGTATTCCCACTTTTCAAAGGCGGGTAGCATCGGTCCCTTATTCTGGTATGTTTTCTCCTTGATCGAAACGGGATGATGGGATGTCAGTTCCTCCATTAGTGGATTATTCCTAGGAACTCATTACCTAATTTGGGTCTCCCTCATAGTCTTAAGACGTTGTTCGTGAAACTCTTCCCAGTTCAATGTCTGTATGGATGCTGGTTAATTACACTGCTTCTTTCAAGACATTCCAAGGGGTCCGGTTAGGGCATCAACCTTCGATCGGGGGAGTAGTCACGTTGTACATCGCTGGCATGTATGGACACTGGAACACTGATGTGTATGGTTTTATTCCCCTTATGATAGGGCTTCTCAAGGTCACAAAATATCGAGGAATCCAACATAGAATGTGGGGGATTATATGTCATAGGTATGTCCCTGAGGTTTTCCTAAGCATCCCATGTTTAACATAGGGTATATCGTGGGTTTAACGTCTACTAGAGACAGATCAGACTAATCAGAACAATGATGGGAGTGGATCAGATGGTTGAAACCCCTGGAGGGATCGCTGATTCTTTGGATAACACATGGTTAATATCCCTATTGCTACTAGGATCAGCGAGAGAGTGGATGACATGATCTCACTAGGATGTGGTGGCCCAAGTAAGAATCAGTATGGATATGGATTGTTGAGAATGGATGTGGACTGATATTGATCAGACACGAGGGAGATGTTGATGTTGGTTTTGAGCCTCGAAAAGACTTCCTATGTATCCTCATGGTTGGTAATAAAAGTCTTCATAGTTCGTTGAGGTGATGGAACACCTGAGGAGGCTACCCATGAGAATAGATGCATGGATGGGACTTGGAGGAAATCGAACCTTCAGGATGGGGCACGATCTCCTTGGGACACATAGGCTTGAGGGAAAGGCCAGGATAAGCCATGGATGATGGGCTTGAACCTCAGGAAAGCTTCCTATGTATCCCTGTGGTACGGAATCAAAGTACACGTAGTTCGGAATGGGGGCATAGAATCAGGGTGTACAGAGAGGACAACGACCCGATGACATCTTGGAGCTTACGTGTGGTTAGAAGCCCGGGTTGGTCTGATGCCATGGGGGATGAACAGAGATGTGGGACCCTGAAAATGGGACTACAATGGATTACAATTGATTACAAACTACAATGGATTTCTTCTGGTTGGGTGAAACATCTTATCACTAGTTGGGGAACCCAATGGCTTACCATCGATTAGGGTAGACAATGGCTTACCACCAAATGGGGTTCCAACAGCTTATCACTGAATGAGGATCCAATGGATTACTACTCAATGGGGTACACAATAGCTTATCAATGGATGGGATACACAAGGGATTACATCTGTTAGGGTTGAGAAAGGCTTACCACCGAATGGGGTTCCAAGAGCTTACCACTAAATGGGGTTCTAATGGCTTACCGCCAGTGGGGATTGAAACTTATGAAGGCTTCATACATACCCTATCCAGAGGACATGGATCAAATTCCATGCAGTTCGAATGGGTAAGTTTTAATTTCTTGTAGGAAAAAAGGGGGCATACAGTTTAACATCATTTGGGATGAGCATGGACCGACATGAAGGGGTCGGGTCAAGTAGGTGTTGGGATTGAACCTCATGGAGGCTTCCTACGTACCTTGCCTTGGAAAGGATCAAAGTCCACATAGTTCAGAATAGTGGATACATTTTAACATCATGCGGGAAAAATGTGAACTAACGTAAAGGGGGTCGAGACAAGTAGGTGTTGGTCTTGAACCTCAGGGAGGCTTCCTATGTACCTTGCCTTGGAAAGGATAAAAGTACATGTAGTTTTCAAGTTCTTAATGAACCGACTTGAATGGGTCGGGACTAGTAGGTGTTGGGCTTGAGCCTTAGGGAGGCTTCCTACGTACACTGCCTTGGCAAGGATCAAAGTCCACATAGTAATAGATGTGCTAGGGGCTTACACGCTAAGTCATACCTGAGAGGATGTCATAGTCATAGCTAATTGTAAGCACACATGAGTCATGCTCGGTGTGAGAAACAAGAGGCAGTAAAGACCTGATGATCACATTGAGAAAGGTGCATCTGTGGGATGTGGAGTGGGGCTTACACATGGTTATTGGCCCAAAGAGGAAATAGGGGCTTACGTTTGGTTAGTAGCCCAGGGATATGGAGATTGGGACTTACACCAGGATGGAGGCCCGATGGTGAAAAAGCTCATAGGGAGAGGGATGGGATAATGAAGGTCTATGTGCCCATCTCTCCTCTGGTCTATGGAACTGAAGAAGAAAGAGGAAATAGGGTCTTACCCCACGATTGTTTCCCTTCCCCGCAGACAGGAGACACTCCAGTAGAGAGGATCACATTCAATGTGAGGAAACTCTCACTCCCATGGAGACGACCAGGTGTAGAGAATGTCCGATATGGGGCACCTCACGTATGATGTACGAGGCGAGGCCATAGTTTAACATCATGTGCTGAGGATGATGGTGCATGGTAGTTTAACATCCTACACCTCAAACGAGGCGACTTCGCTCCACACCCGTAGGACTTACATAACTGATACATATCGACCCTTGAGGAAGGGAAGGGATCAACAATGTCGTTGTGAGGGGGTATCATGGAGTGATCCATTGAGGGGCTCACGTTAGTGTGACTATGAGAAGAAGCAATAGTCGTTAGCATGCCTATGCGAAGAGGCATAAGGCTAAGAAATTAAACAAAAATCACTACCCAAGGGACCTTGAAATCACTTCATACAAACTTGGAGGGTCATACGGGAAAAGGGGTTGCGGAGAAAAGGGGTTCACAGGTGGAGGGATCGTGAATCTCCGGTGCCCCATGTATAGGAGGGGCTTCACAAAGGGGTATGCTTCACGAAATGGGGTGTCCTAGCCTAGGTATAGGGAATACGTGCACATGGAGGGTGATTCGTGAAGGAGAAAGGATCTCACGGAGTAGGGCTTTGCAAAGAAAGGGTTCCTTGAAAAGCATAGCTCTGTGAAGTAGTGTGTCTTAGGAAGCATAGTGACCCTGCCTTAGCATGTGGTTCACATGTTCATGGAAGGTACTTTGCGAAGCATGATTACTTTGCGAAGACCCGAGTCCCCTTAGGGATCTACATCCTTTTATAAGTCCATTGGGATTTATGAATGGAATCCCTTCCTGAAGAGGGTTTGTGTTTAAGCCAAAGGAAAGGCACTTTGTGATGCTAAAGTACCTCGAAGAGCTCATTTTTTGCAGAGGAGAAAGTACTTCACGATTTGAGATCTAAGAAGGAGAAAGTTAAGAGTATACATCATTTGAACTTGGGGAAGCCCGATATTTATAGACAATAGGTGGCACAAAGTAGGGAGCGTGTGACGCGAATCCACGTGGTGATTTGTCGTAACTATGGAGCCTCCCACCTCTTTTTTTCGCGGCAGCTTCGCAAATGTCTTTCAGATCACGGATCCTCCTGCATCTTTTCTTCCCGGTGGCTTTACAAATGTTTTTAGGATAGAAGATCCTCCCTCCTATTTGCTTCACAGTGGCTTCGCAAAGTGGGTGGCTTTGTGCCGGTCGTGGTGTTGCAGGGCTCTACGAACAGGCTTTGTGAGACTTCCTCAATTGAGTTGGTTTTCAATTTGCGTTTGTTTTTCCTCTTCAAATATTTTGGTGCCAAAAATTATACTCATCTGGAGAATAATTAATACTTTTATAATATTTTGGAATATTAAGAACAAACTCACACACTTTGGAATTGATCTCATCGGACATTAATGAAGAAGAATGAATTAAAGTGCAATATAAAATGTAGAGACCCAAATCTTGACGTACATGGACATTACATTACTTTTGTGGAATACTTAATACATAACAAGAACCAACACTCAAGGACCGTAATAGTTTAGTGTCTTTGGAAACTCGGAACACAATCTTCTAATCGTGGTGAAATATCTTCAACATCTCCCATAAAGATCTCCCCCTTTTTGTTTTCTTACCTAAAATCTTTCTTTAAATCTTGGGGAAAAGAAAACATATAAAAGGGTGAGCTCAAATTCTCAGTAATGGTAAGCATGAAAAAAATAAAACAAATCATATACATTTGAACTTAAATACATGAACATAATGTTTAAACATCAAGATCTTGAGAAATGACATAAAACATGGAAGTACGTAAGACATAGATCACAAAGAAACATTGATCCTGATAAAATAACATGAGAAAAAAACATGTAATTGTGTAAAACATTAAGCACATGTTATGATTTCCATAGTAGCCAAGGCATTGCTGCCAATACCATCTTAGTGTACAAATTCCCTTTCTGAATCTAGTTCACTCCTCGTTTCAGTCCTGTAACACTGAACCGGATTAACCTACCGTTCTATCCATGTCCATATCATGAGATATAAATATTTACCCAATGAATTGGAGGGAGATATTGGTCCCACCCATCTCATAATGAAATCATTCTTACTTTTTCCAGAAAATAAACTTAAAACATTCATCATAACCTAAAGAATAAAATGGTTTTCATAAACATCATCACATCATCACATAATCCATATAAAAAAATGGATATTTCATCATAAGAAAAGTGAAACCATGTAAATCATAGAGACATTATACTTGAAACATACACATATGAAATAATGTAATCTTAGATGGAAAATGGTTTTGATAAAACTCTTGAAATGAATTCTTGAGGAAAATATTTTTTTCTTATTCAAAATCATTTTCTTTTCACAAAATACCATGAAATTTTAAAAGAAAAGTATTTTGTTGAAAATATTCATAAAATATTGTAGATTAAGATTCATTAAAATGAGACGTTATAAAACCATAAAAATCCATTCACGCCGTATAAGTTAAAAATAACATTTTTCTTGTACTTTTGTTAGAAAATTCAAAGAGTTCCTCGTGTGGTAAACAAAAGTAAGATTCCTTTCATAACATGTTGTAAATTTCAAAAATGGGTAAAAAGGACTTTAAAAATACATGAATTGTTTTTAAAAAACATGGGCATGGATGATAACAATAACCCCCGTAAATAAATATGAATAACAATCTCGTATAAGAACGAGATTTGAATAGTTATCCCTTACCTTAGGTCTGATATGCTTCATACGTATCTGAACCTCCTCTTCCTCAACACACCTCTTTTAAACTTCTTCTTAAGGTACTAGAGCTGGTCTATTGATAAGACCATAAACTCTATGATATAACTAGATAGGTTGATAAGAGTAATTGGTAGGGGTTTTCCGAGCTTCAAGGCTCAAAAGGGTGTGAAGAGAAGAGGGAAGGGGTGCCCTTTTTATAAGGGAGGAGAGGGGCACCTTTGAAAAAACTTAAAATATTATTTTATAATAAATTCATATTCGGTTTATAATATATAAAAATTGATTTATTTAGAATATAAATTGGGTATGGGTCTAAATCCTCTCAAAAAATATGATTTAGACAAGTTTAGGTTAATATTTTAACCTTATCATTTAGATTTAACTATAAGTTAAATAATTTAACTTTTACAGTGTCTTCTTGTTTTCTTACACTATATGGTTAATAAACTTACTATAACAATCCAAACGAACCCCAAGTGGTTCATTATTAATATATATAACCTCATATAAGTCATTTGGACGAACCTTAGATTTTTAGAAATTAAATAATAATTAATAATATAATATTTGTTTTAAAAACTATTTTATGTCAATTTTGACACTATTTGGTAATTGATTTTTGTGAAAATCATAACAGCATGATTAGTTCGAACAAAGTTAATTACATAAATACTGACATGTCATATTAACCAAAAAAATTATTTTAATTTATTAAAAGTCTCAAATTACATTTATTTAGGTATTTATAATATCAATTATGTTATCATTTCATTAATAAGGTAATTACTGCATCATCATTGTGTCATAAATAAATTAAATTATTTAATGTCTAAAAATTATAAATAAACTAAAATTATGTAGGAAATTTTTTTATCTTTCTAATGAATATTTATAGTCTAATTTATATTCTGCATAACCCTATCTTAAAAATGTTTTAGTTATTAAACTTCGATTTTAACTATTTTAACTCTTCTTTAAATAAAATAATAATAAGTGTCCCAATTTAATCCAAGTGGACCTAAAGGGTAATATTTTATTCCTAAGGTTGTTTTTGGTCGAATTACAATTATCCAATAGAATTGGACATGTGTTAGGGTAATAATAATATCATTTGTAACCTTAATTACCCTATTTACTTTTAACCGTGGTAAATAAAAGTAAAAAGTTACTATTCACCAAAAAAATATTTTTATCTTGTTAAACATAATTTTACTCTTTGATGTTTACCGTGTCTCTCGGATTTTCAAAATTCCACTCACAGAAGCGGGAAAATTAAGTTTTATGCAAATTTTCAAATTCTCCTAGGAGGTGGGTAAAAGACGGTGAAAAGTTCAATAAACTTTTTATATATCTAAAATTATTCTAAAATTACTCAAATGAATTACATTTAACTTATATAGGTATTATGTATCAATTTTGACCTAAAATAAATTAAAATAATATAAATAATTATTTAAATAAAAGTCGGTTTTTAAATAGTAACCCAGTGTTTTCACTATTCATAAAAAATTGAATGTTTTCAGAAAAATACCAAAAATTCACCCTAGGATAATTTTGATATTCCGAATCCAAAAATGAAGTCCATTTTGAAAGATAATATGTATAAAATTTCAAAAAGTGGGTATTACTATTCATAATAGCTAGTTCATAATAATATTATAATAATATCTCGTTTTGTAAAACTCGGTATTGCGTACTACACACGCTATCGTATAAGGTCTTGATTGCGTGTAATGCAAGCCAAGTCAGGGCTGTGTATAGTGAAAGATCCGTTTGGTATTGCATATAATATAATCAAAACTTATTTCATTTATACATTAAACAAAATCTATACTTAATGTTGCGTAGAATAATTTCCACAAAATGAACTTGAAATTGTGTGTAACACGAGCCAAGAATAGTGTTTCGTATACTGCAAGCTAATACGGTATTGCGTATAGTACAATATAATCTTTGTTTCATGTATAATATAAGTCAACAAATAAATTAAAAATAATATATCTCATAAAATCTATGTGTGTTACATTCTACCCCCTTAAAATTAATTTTTCCCTCGAAATTCGTCAGGGTTCTAAATAGTTTACTACTTGAAAGTTTCTTTCATAGAAACCCACATTATAAAAAGGAGTACTAAAACTTAATTTTAAAAAGTGAAGAATGAAACATATTGGTTACCCAAATTGACTCATCACTAGGTTTCCACATAGGAGAACATAGGTGAAAATATGGATATGGAAGAGAAACCTAACCATCAAGTTATAATGGAGAGTGGTAGAGAAAATGGCTATGAAAAAGTCAACAATCAAAAAGCCATAAATTTTTGACGATCTAAGGAACCATATGATTCATCGGATATAAGGGCACTAGGATAACATTTTTGGTTTTCAATATCATTTCCCTAAAGCTGAAGAAATTTGAATTAGAAGAAATACTTTCTTGATTTTGGTACAGTCTCACCGTTGGTCATTCCTTGGACAATTTCCACTTCATCTCTTAAAGAAATGAAGTTGAAATTTTCATTCGTGAAGTGTTAGCAAATCATGTGATAGAATGACGGGTCATTCCATCTGTCTCAAACAAAAGGTTAGCAAAAGTTATCAAATATACATAAGTCCATATATAGTGAGATTAATCATATATGGTTCCTAAAATGGACTTATACTTCATATATCATACTTATTAATATAATAAAACTAGTTTTTACTAACCAGGGACTTCTTGTAGGCCAGTGGTAGGTGATAAAGTCATGTACCACTTCAGTTGTGGGTTTGATTCCTGCATCTTTGTCCGACATGACGGGTTGTCACCCGTCCTGCAGGTTTTCCTTTTTCTAAAACTACATTATTATAACATTCCATCAATAATATCAAAAAATTTCTAGCCTTAAACAATACTAACTTATGTCCAAAATAATCCATTCCAATCTTTAGGCTTATCAAAAATACTTCTATTCAAGATCATAGTATAAAGAAAACAATTACTAGAAATGCCATCTTTCGAGCATGTGAATACCGTCATTTATCCCCCATATATCATATGATATATCTTGTTGGTCAAATTACAAACATGTGAATAACTTAATCGTGTATTTTCTTGAAAAATGAATACCCATTGAACCTTAGTGAAAACATGAATGCTATCAAAAGTTAACTCTTTCTACATACCAAAAGCCCAAAATTTCTATATACTCAAACCATGATATCAATCATAAGCTCATTTCATTTTCTCTTCAACCCTTCATTATGCACATGTCATCTGCTTTCTAAAAATATTTTTATCCCTTTTCATGGTTACTGGTACCATATAATTATTGAAAACCAATACATAGATATTCCAAAATTACACGATACCATAAATGAGATTCCATGATACTATTTTGAAATCCCATTACATAAACACTTAATCATTACACAACATCATTGTCATACTCAACATCATAAATAGTGATCACATGTGACTTCCCTTTATCCTTTGCCTTAAGAGGTGTCTCACGTTGATCATCATTAACCCTTGGATTAGGGAATTGATTAGCATAATGGCCCATTTCATTGCACTTGAAGCATTGAAGTGTTGGTGGTGTGTTCTCTATAGTCTTTTATTTATTCACATCATTAGTAACCCTTTTTCCATTACTTCGACACTCAGCTGCTCGATGACCTTATTTTCCAAACTTAAAACATTTTCTAGTCTCTTTAAGAAAATATCCACCATGCTTCTTTCCACACTTTGAGCATAAAGAAACATTCATCTTATTTTCAACATTATTCTGAGATTTCTCCTTGAACTCCATCTTTCGTTTCTTGTCAAAACCATGATATGGATATGTTACACCAACTTCCAGTTCTACCTTGATATCACAATGCACAATTTCTTTATAGCTACTGAAGTATCTTATAGCTAATTCCCTTTGAAGACTTGGTTTTAAGCCACTGGAGAATCGATCAAATTTACTTTCATGTTGGATAATAAAGCCAGATGCATACCTTGCAAGTCTTGTAAAATTCTCTTCGTATATACCAACAGATTCATCATCCTTCTGTTTAAGCTCAAGGAACTCCTTTTCCATATATGTTCGAAGAATACGAGAAAAGTACTTACTAAAAAACAAGTTCTTGAACTCGTCCCATTCCATGGATTCAATTTCATCTTGGGGCCTTGTATTCTTAATTAGAATCCACCATTGATCTGCTTCACCTTCTAAACGGTAAATAGCCAGAATGACTTTTTCATGTTCCGAACAGTGAAGTATGGAAAATATCTTTTCAATGGTACTAATCCATTGTTTAGCAACAAGTGGATCAGAAGACCCACTGAAAGAAGGTGGACATTGCCTCATAAAGGACTTAATAGAATATTTTTCCCTTCTCAGCTCATTTGAAAGTCCAGAATGATTCATAGCTTGTGTAAGTATAACAATAAGATTTTGCACTCTATCTCCCATGACATTGGTTTGTTCAAAAGGACAATCATTACATTTTCCGTTACATTGATCAACACGGTTCCTTCGGGTTCCAGCCATCGTCTAAAACCCAAAAAGAATAGTGTGAGAGGCAAGAAACATGCTAGGGAAAACAACATAATAAAGGGGGAGTACCTTCAATATCTAACATCTTAGGTATAATTCTAAGATAATTACCATAAATCTAGGACTATAACCTATACTTATACTTAACCTTAGGGAAATCCCTATACATACCTTAGAAATATATCTAGGGATCTCACTAAAGTTTTCACATCCTAGTTTCCAAAGGTTAACTAAACCTTTCCTCTGATACCAACTATAGAGACCCAAAGCTTGACGTACATGGACATTACATTAATTTTTCGAAATACTTAATACATAACAAGAACCAACACTCAAGGACCATAATAGTTTAGTGTCTTCAGAAACTCAGAACAAAATCTTCTAATCGTGGTGAAAGATCTTCAACATCTCCCATAAAGATCTTCCCCTTTTTGTTTTCCTACCTAAAACATTTCTTTAAATTCTGGGGAAAAGAAAACATATAAAAGGGTGAGCTCAAATTCTCAGTAAGGTTAAGTATGGAGAAAGTAAAACAAATCATATACATTTGAACTTAAAAAAATGAGCATAATGTTTAAGCATCAAGATCTTGAGCAATGACATAAAACATGGCAGTACGTAAGGCATAGATCATAAAGAAACATTAATCCAGATAAAATAGCATGAGAATAAAACATTTCATTGTGGAAGCCATTAAGCACATGTTATGATTTCCATAGTAGCCAAGGCATTGCTTCCAAGACAATCTTAGTGGACAAAGTCCCTTTCTGAATCGAGTTTACTCCTCGTTTCAATTCTGTAACACTGAACCAGATTAACTTACCATTCCAGCAATGTCTATCTCATGAGATATAAATCTTTACCCAATGCATTGGAGGGAGATATAGGTCCCAACAATCTCATATTTAAATCATTATTACTTGTGCCACAAAATAGACTTAAAATATTCATTATAACCCAAAGAATAAAATGGGTTTCATAAACATCATCCCATCATCGCATAATCCATATAAAACAAATGGATATTTCATCATAAGAAAAGTAAAACCATTTAAATCATTGAGAAATTAAACTTGAAACATACACATATGAAATAATGTCATCTTAGATAGAAAATGGTTTTGAAAAAACACTTTAATTGAATTCTTGAGGAAAATATCCTTTCTTCTTCAAAATCATTTTCTTTTCACAAAATTCCCTACAATTTTAAAAGAAAAGTATTTTGTTGAAAATAGTCATAAAATCTTGTAGAGTAAGATTCATGAAAATGAGGCGTTATAAAACCATAAAAATATGTTCACGCTATATAAGTTAAAAATAACATTCTTCTCATACTTTTGTCGAAAAAGTCAAAGAGTTCCTCGTGTGGTAAACAAAAGTAATATTCCTTTCATAACATGTGGTAAATTTCAAAAATGGGTAAAAAGGACTTTAAAAATACATGAAAACATTTTTAGAAAACATGGGAATGGATGATAAAAATAACCCCAGTAAATACTTATGAATAACAATCTCAGATAAGAACGATATTGGAATAGTTATCCCTTACCTTAGGTCCAATATACTTCATACGTATCTGAGCCTCCTCTTCCTCGATACACCACTTTTAAACTTCTTCCTAGGGCACTAGAGTTGGTCTTTTGAGAAGACCAGAACCTATGTGATATAACTAGATTGGTTGAGAAGATTAATTGGTAGGGTTTGGCCGAGCTTCAAGGCTCAAAATGGTGTGAAGAGAAGAGATAAGGGGTGCCCTTTTAAAAGGGAGGAGACGGGAACCTTTGAAAAAACTTGAAATATTATTTTATAATAAAGTCATATTTGGTTTGAAATAGCTCCCAATTGATTTATTTCGAAGATAAAGTGGGTATTGGTATAAATCCTTTCAAAAAATAGTATTTAGACAATTTTAGGTTACTATTTTAACTTTATCATTTAGATTTAACTCTAAGTTAAATAATTTAACTTTTACCGTGTCTTCTTGATTTCTTACACTATATGGTTAATAAACTTACTATAACAAGCCAAAAAACCCCAAGTGGTTCATTGTTAATATATATAACATTATCTAAGTCATTTTGCCGAACCTTATATTTTTAGGAATAAAATGACAATTAATAATATAATATTTATTTTAAAAACTATATTATGTCAATTTTGAAACTATTTGGTAATTCATTTTTGTGAAAATCATAAAATCATTATTAGTTAGAAAAAAGTTAATTAAATAAATACTAACATGTCATATTAACCTAAAAAATTAGTGTAATTTATATAAAGTCTCAAATTACATTTATTTAGGTATTTATAATATCAATTATGTTAAAATTTCATTAATAAGGTAATTACTACATTATCATTGTGTCATAAATAAATTAAAATATTTAATGTAAAAAAATTATAAATAAAATACCATTATGTAGGAAATATTTTTATCTTTCTAATGAATATTTATAGTCGAACTTATCTTATGTATAACCCTATATTAAAAAAATTTAGTTATAAAACTTTGATTTTAACTATTTTAACTCTTCTTTAAATAAAATAATAATAAGTGGACCTAAAAGGTAATATTTTATTCCTAAAGTTTTTTTTGGTCTAATTACACTTATCCAATATAATTAGGACATGTGTTAGGGTAATAATAATATCATTTGTACCCTTAATTACCCTATCTACTTTTAATCGTGGTAAATAAAAGTAAAAAGTTACTATTCACCAAATATTATTTTTATCTTATTGAACAACATTTTTTATCCTTGATATTATGTTCGTCTCTCTAATTTTCAAAATTCCACTCATAGAAGTGGTAAAATTATGTTTTATGTAAATTTTCAAATTCTCCTAGGAGGTGGGTAAAAGACGGTGAAAAGTTCAATAAAATTTTGATATATCTAAAATTATTATAAAATGACTCAAATGAATTACATTTAACTTATATAGGTATTATGTATCAATTTTGACCTAAAATAAATTTAAATAAAATAAATAATTATTTAAATAAAAAGTCGGTTTTTAAATAGTAACTCAGTGTTTTCACTATTCATCAAAAATTGAATGTTTTCAGAAAAATACCAAAAATTCACCCTAGGCTAATTTCGATATTCCGAATCCAAAAATGAAGTCCATTTTGAAAGATAAAATTTATAAAATTTCAAAAATTGGGTGTTATTATTCATAACAGCTAGTTCATAATAATATTATAATAATATCTTGTTTAGTGAAACTCGGTATTGCGTACTACACACGATATCGAGGATGGTCTTCATTGAATGTAATTCAAGCCAAGTTAGGGATGCGTGTAGTGGAAGCTCTATTTGGTGTTGCGTATAACATAATCAAAACTTATTTCATTTATACATTAAACAAAATCTATACTTAATGTTGCGTAGAATAATTTCCACAAAACGAACTTGAAATTGTGTGTAACATGAGCCAAGAATATTGTTACGTATACTGCAAGCTAATATGGTGTTGCATATAATACAATCTAATCTTGGTGTAGTGTATAATAGAAGATATTAAAAATATTAAAAAAATATATCTCATAAAATCTCGTGGTGTTACATAAAAAATAATAAAATAATGAGTTATGGTGAAATTTAATTATCACATTGATCATATTAAAACCATCATGTACCAAATGAATTTATGATTCCCTCATGTTTATAAATTGTTAAATATGTTCCAAGAGTATTTAACAAAGGAGAAAAATAGACAGTGAGCCTTGGGTGAGGAGTGATCAAACCCAAAACATTGTAATGTCAGTGAGCCTAGAATAGAGTGAACATATCAAAAGTTGTATCCACCAAAGTAATTAATATTAGTGGATTTTGGAACATTGAATCATCATCAATGATTTCACTTTATATGTATCCCAATGTAGGATAATTTTAATTCCCTGACCCTAGTTACCCAGAGTCGGTGCATTATTACAAAACATCGGCATGATACAAGGAATCATGTCCTGAAAGACCAATCAGTTTAGTAGCATTGGAAGTACTTGATACATTAATAAGTTTTACATTGCATCAGGAAATAAAAACATATACAAAATTTTTTCTCCTTTTGAACACACTTATATCCTTAGCCTATCCCTATAGGTTAACCATAAAATACTTCTTCACATCTTGGAAAAAATAAAACATAGAAAAGGGTGAGTTCAGATGCTCAGTAAGGATAATAATATAGCGAGAACTTTCATAAATAAGCATAAAAATTTAAGGAAATGTATAAGACTAAAACAAAAGCCTTTTAAACATAAACATCAGCATAATATGGAAAATATAAAATCAAATAATTCCATTTACTTATTCACATTGATATTCTACTAGTCGGATAATCACATGCAATATCAATAGCCACTTTCATAATGATGGAATGCATAATGCCAGACTTAATAACCACATAGTCAAGACCTTGTGCCAAGACTAAAAATAAGATTTTGTCAAGGCCTTCTGCCAAGAAACAAGTTTGTCTCATGAGACCTACCGATGCATCGATGAGCTATAGCAGGCTCCACCCATCACTTACTAAGTCCAATGCATTACTCATATGAAAAGGTTTAAACATAACATAAACATTCGTATTAAAACTAGCATACGAAACGTCAATACTTTATCTATAAACCATGAATGGTGTAAAAATAAAACACCCACAGTCAAAAATATCAAAAAAACTTCAATACAATATGGAATATTTGTATCATAATAAATCAACTTCAAACAAGTTTAAAATCCATTAAAGTATGTTAACATAGATGAAATGAAAACCATTTGAAATAAATACCTATTTCTATTTTGAAATCATTTAAAAGTCACATAATTATAAAAGAAAACATTTATTTTTAAAATATTCTTATAATATTGTATTGTAATATTTGACGATGATATAACGGCGTAAAATAGACACCCCCACCATATAAGTTAAAAAAGTACATTCTTACCTTAATTTTGTCGAAAAGGTTATAAAGTACCTTGTCTGGAAAACGGCAGAAATATTCCTTTCAAACCATTTTATAAAAAGTAAAAAAATGTTATAAATGATTTTAACCCATATTCTAGTAAAGAGTAAAAATGTTTTGAAATACATTTTTAAGAAACATGGATGTGGATGATAAAGAGGTCCTAGTAGATACTTACGTAAAAACAACCTCGGCTAATAAAGAGATTGTGAAATTAACCCTTACATTGTAATTTTCCTTGGTCGATGGAACATTAACCTCCTGTATAATAGTTAAATCATTTTTATTAATTTATATAAGAACTATATACATAAATATGATATTTTATATGATCCTCTAATATTGCTTTGTTAATAATATTTTAGTAGTATCATCATTTCGGGTGTAAATGGTCTGTTTTCCTTTATATGATCGGTTACATAAGCCATTTTTGTTATAGATATGATGTATTTTATTCATATCCAGAATTATATTAAGTTCTTAGACATTATTTTTAATCATAAAATTAAAATTATTCTTGAATGATTACAATGGGGAATGAATATCATCACGTTCGTGGAGACTGTAATCCGTACGTATGCACGAGCAACAATATCATTATATTGATGGTGAAATCATATGTAATTGGATGGTTTATAATATAAAAATAATAATTAACATGTAATATTTATTATTTATATCAGTTATACTCATTATTATACCCATCCAAATAATGAAGTGTTTGAATAAACAACTACAGCACGACGTGGAGACGGTAAGCCATACGTACGCACGTATGGTGACTCTGTCATTCATATGATGGATATAATAATGAATATAGTTTTAATATTTTAATAACATCAAATTATATAGAAGATACTGGAGTTATTATCTTAGAATGGAAACAAAAAATATAGAGTAAGTGGAAGAAGAAAAGAACTTGAAAGAGGTGATGAAATATTTACCACTTCCTTGGGTTCTTCCTTTTGATTTGATCACAATAGATCCTTAGGTTGGATTTCTGACCAATTTAAGGCCTATAGGTTGAATGTAGGATAGTTTAGAGGATATTTGGCTAGGTTTTGTCCAATCCATAATTCTTTGGAGGTGTGAAATTAAGAGAAGGGGAATTGACCTTTTATAAGAGAGGTGAGGGTCACCTTAGGAAAAGCTTGAAATATTATTTTATAATAAAATCATTTTCGGTTTCTAATGGATCCAAAATAAATTATTTAGAGGATAAGGTGGGGATGGGTCGAAAAACTCTCAACCATTAGGTTTTAGATAGGTTTAGGTCATCATATTAACCTTATCTTTTAGATTTAACTCTTAGTTAAATATTTTGACATTTACCATATCTCTTTGTATTTTTATATTATATGGTTAATAAACATACTATAACAATAATAGAGAACCCCATGTGGTTAATTATTAATATATATAACCTTATCTAAGTCCTTTTTCTGAACCTTAGATTTTTAGGAATATTATATCAATTAATAATATATTATTTGTTTTAAAAACTCAATTATGTCAATTTTGACACTATTTAGTATTTGGTTTTTGTGAAAATAATAAGATTATTATTATTTCAAAAAAATTATTTAATCAACCCTAACATGTCATATTAACCTATAAAATTAGTGTAATTTATCAAAATTTTCAAATTATATTTATTAGGATATTTATAATATCAATTCTTTTAATCTTTCATTAATAAAGTAATTAGTGCATCATCATTGTGTCATAAATAAATTAAAATATTTACTGTCTAAAAATTATAAATAAAATACCATTATTTAGGAAATAATTTTATATTTCTAATGAATATTTATAGTCTAATTTATCTTATTTATAATTCTAAATTAAAAATGTTTTAGTTATTAAACTTTGAATTTAACTCTTTTAACTCTTCTTTAAATAAAATAATAATAAATGTCCTAATATAATCCAAGGGGACGAAAGAGGATCATATTTTATTCCTAATGTTGTTTTTGGTCGAATTATATTTATCCAATAGAATTAAGACTTGTGTTTGGGTAATTATGATATCATTTTTACCCTTAATTACCCTATTTACTTTTAACTGTGGTAAATAAAAGTCAAAAGTTATTATTCGCCAAAAATTATTTTCATCTTATTAAACCACATTTTACTTATTGATATTAACCGTGTGTCTTGGATTTTTGAAATTCAACTCACTGAAGCGGTAAAATTAATATTTATGCAAATTTTCAAATGCTCCTAGGAGGTGGGTAAAAGACGGTAAATAGTTCAATAAAATTTTTATATATCTAAACTTATAAAAAAATGACTCCAATAAATTAAATTGAACTTATATAGGTATTATGTATCTATTTTTACCAAAAATAAATTTAAATAAAATAAATAATTATTTAAATAAAAAGTTGGTTTTAACCAATAACGCAGTGTTTGTCACTATTCATCAAAAATTGAAAGTTTTCAGAAAAATACTAAAAATTCGCCCTAAGATAATTTTGATATTCTGAATTCAAAAATGAATTTCATTTTAGAAAATAAAATTTATAAAATTTCAAAAAGTAGGTATCAATATTCATAATGGCTAGTTTGATTGATCACGGTGTCTTAGAATCTCTAAGTGGCATACAATTCAAGCTATTGCATTATTCAAAGGGAAACATACCATGGAAGCTTGGGGTGTTACAATAACCAAGTAAAAAGCATTGTCTGATTTCATGGTTTATATTTCTACATATCTATTTATCATTGAATGGGACTGTGGGGAAGATTTAACATGAGACAGGTTAAGCATAGTTCTTACTAATATGGGAATAATATCCTAAAATAATTTATCAAGTAAAAAAAGAAAAATTTCTAAATTACCCTAAACCCTGTCCCCCCCTGTAGGGTTTCACTGGTTTCACTATAGATTCTATGATGATGAAATTATTTTTAGAGGAAATTTTTTTGATTATTTGAAGAAAGAAATACACATGATCCTTTAGGATTTTGGTAAAGATATTACTGAATACATTCTTTATGATTTTGATTTAGTGAAAGGAATGAGGATGTAGGGACTGAAAATATCCTGGCATGATCTTTTTCCTATGAATTTCAAAAGAAAATCACTCATTTTTCTATCTCTTATTAAATATTGAAGACCATTGATATTTTATATACAATATTAGATGATATAAATGTGGATTTTTAATTCTATAATTCTTATGAAAACTTATTTTTTTTAAAGAAAAGAAGAAGATGAACCTAAATAAGTTTGAGAATACAAGTACTCCAAAAGATGTGAACAATTATGGTTCTATATTCAAATCTGTATCCAATTATGTTATAAAAGTTTATTTAAAATATGGAAATAAAGTTTTTCCAACAAGGAATGGTGTGGATGGAGATTCAATTATGTAAGTTTAGAAAACTATATCATGTCATTAATCATAAGAATGTTCTTTCATGAAACTAGAAGTGATCTAATCCTTACAAGAAAAGGTGGATTTATAAGAATTAATTCCTAAAGTGCATTATACTGTTATTAAAGATCTATACATGAAGGATAAAATATTTAAGAGAGTAGAGGTGTCCTTAAATATGGATATAATGAAAATGAGTTTAAATATGAATGACAAAGTGGTCTACTAGAATAACATACACATGAAGTATGAGAACAAATGGCCATAGAGAAAGAACTAAAATAAATAATTATATCCCTCAAGGAACAACATAAAATATTATAAGGTCTTGTTAGGAAGTAGGACATAGGTTTGAAAATAGTTTCCTTAAATAATGAAGAAATAAAATAATATGAAGGAGCTTGAAGCAATGATTAGACCCTCAAAGGGAAAAAGATAAGATGGAGACTTATTACAAGGAATCCTCAACCAATAGATATTTTATAGTTCTAAATCCATAATTTATATTTAAGAGGAATATTTATGCCAAATATGAATTTAATGGACCTTATAGTAATTTTGATACATTGTGTTACTAATTTGGAAAAGTGGGGCATTCCATGAGAGTGTGTCTAGAAGCCCAAAGACACAATGGTGTAAAGAAAACTACTACCACAATATATCAAATGAGAAATGACAGCATAAGATATGATTTCAATGTGATGTGTTTTATATGTGAAAAACATGGGCACATGTTAAGTATTTATAGTAAAAAATAAAATATTTTCATTTGGAATTATTTTATTCATTTTAAAAAACAAATTACAATTTATAGTGAAAGGAAATTTATTAAACTAGACAACAAATTTATTAATTATTTAGAGAAAATGATGATCAAAGAAAGGTTCACCATATTCCTATTATGGTAAACTCCCATCATTCATCATATAGAGAAAACAATTCTATAATATGAAGAAAGAAGATTCTCTAGTTTTGAGGAAGAAGTAAGAGCATGTCAATAAAGAGCCACAAAAGATTTATAAATCCAAAGTGACTCTAATAGAGTTAAAAAACATAGATATGAGACATTCCTTAGTAGTTTCAAATATATTACCACAAGATAAGAGATAATAGTATGAGGAAGACTACTCCAATGACTGGGGAAACATGTTTAATGATGAAATGAAAATGCATCCTTGAAATAAATTTCAATAAGTGGGACTAATGTGACAAAAAATGTGAGGTATATTCCAAATAATATTTAAAATCCTAGAGAAAACATCTTGAATGAAATATATATGAGTGGTATCGCCTAAAGGATTAACACATGAAAGGGTTGGTGGAATGCTATAAATAATGTTTTTTTTCATCAAGAGAAACCACATTGAAAAAAAAAGAAAATTATGCTCGAGTGTACCTCTATAACCATTCATTTTCCTATTTCTAATAGTTATTTAAATTGGTGCATTATTAACGGGGAGATACTATCCATGGGGTGGTTATTCTAAAATAAATTAGTTTAAGGTGAATGGAAATTATTGAAACTAGTGGAGTTAGAGATATTTCAAGTTTTATTTGGTATCATTACGGAACAAAAAGGGGAAAATGCTAAATATAACTAGGCAAGGAGAATCAAATAACTATTTTTAATTTTCTAGATAAAGATAAAAGTTTGATTCTATGATAAAGTTCCTGGATAATTATGGAATTTCTTGAAGAAGAACCTGATCTGGAGTTATAATTATGTAAAATCCTTATCTAAAGAAAGGAGATGCCCTATGAACTAAATAAGGATTATAGAAATAAATTTAAATTTCTAATTTTTCATATACAAGTCATATCAATTGTTCTATCATTTGAATTGACTCACTCACTTTATGCTTCATTGATTATTCACTGAAGGTTTTGTGAAAGTGTGACAAAGATCACATGAGGAATTTATGAAAGGTTTTAAAGGATCATGTTAAAATGTTGTATGTTTTATTGAAATTAAGTGAGTGACATTGAAAACATTGAGGTTGGTTAATTAGACCATTGTTTCATATATCAAGTCATAACTCAACAGGATACGTGTATTTATTGATGAATCAATGAAAACTAGTAAATTCACTCACTAAAAATATTTTAGGAGAATGCATTTAGAAATAGAAGATGGTTTAGAGCATTAAAAATTAATATTTGTCATTAATTACATTAAAAAAATGAACTAAAGGTGGAATAACATTATCTAGAGGTTCAAAAATGATAAAAGTGTTAGAGCTATTGATGCAAAGTTGGTTAGTGATGTTAAAAGATGATTAGTCTAAACTTATTTTGGGAGTGGTCAAAAAAACCTAATGATGACTAAGATAAATTTATATGGTTGAAAAAACTAAGAGGTTTTTAGATTTCATCTTATGGTATAATGTGAGATCTAAAGTGGTTGAAATATCCCAATATCGACGGGTATGAAAAAAGATTAATTAATCAAGGGAGAGATGAAATTCTATATTTTTAGAGTTTTTAAGTTGTGTAAAATCATCATTAACCATCAATATATTTGTAGAGATCATCAATTAAATTCAAAGATAAATTTGTATCAACAAAGGGTGAGTAGATATAAAATATAACCATCAATATTTCCAATGAAAAGGAGGTATTAAAAGTTGATGGATTTAACCCATGTATTTCATATATATAGGGTGGTTATGAACAATTAAATCTGAAAGTGAGAAGACCATTTGTATTTTATTGAAAAAGGATGAGGATAATGATAACACATAAAACCTAAAATCATGGAGGATGACAAATTAAATGAAAAAGAGGGCATATTACCCCCATCCTGTTATGTTGCATGGATTTTATGGTGTACTTTTAATAATATATGGAGAGGAGGAATTTCTAAACCAAAGGGGTTTTCATTGGATTTGTTAATAATAGTTGTTGGATCTGTTGAGGATGCATGACATTGACAATCAAGAAATTGAGTGGTTTGGAATTTTATTTTGATGATTTATTTTTTGGATTTATTATAACCATTGAGTAATAATTGGGAGACACAGATGTTGTATAAGATTTCAATATGGATGAATATCCAAAATGTAATGAATTTCACTGAAAGAACTGATTCCCATGAGTTATTCAGGTCTATAAGAAGTAAAAGTTTTATTATTTATTTCATATTATATCATGTTGTATAGTGTAAATATATAGATATCACTGCATAGATGGAGCTATATGATTTAGAAAAGTATGAATATGTTCTAAAAGAATATAATAGTTTTGGTGAAGTCTAAAGGAGCATGATATATGAGTTCGAATATTATGCACTAGGTTCATATTAAAAATAATGGTAATTATTTTATGAGTTCTTTCCATTTTAAATAAAAGTGAACAACTTGGAGGAAGTGGAAGGATGGAAGTGGAATTGATGGTTTTTTAGTGTGAAGGAATAACCTTGTAATAAGAAAATTGGAATAATTATGATGATCTTTTTATATGAAAAATGTAAATTTTTTTAGTGTTTTCAAAAATTTAGGGTGAGAAATATTAGATGAATTGAAAATTAGATTATTGTGAATGGGATAGAGATTCTCACAAGTCTACGATATTTCATACCAGTTTGTAGTTTTCATGATAATCAAGGTGTGATCCATACTAATTGTATTTATTAATGTTTATCAGGTAGAATCTAAGGTATGTGGGAGTAGCACAAATACAACACACTAGTGGAGTTGTGTAAAAATTAAATGATTGGAATCACCACGTTGGTCAGTTGGGAACAAGTTGGGATATTTGAGCTTGTTAGAGGAACCATTTAAATAGAGTTGTGTGAATTACTTGCTACAAAATTTGAAGTGTGATAAGTTATATGAAGGGTTGGAGTTTTACTACAATTAATAGATTACCCCATCATTTGAAACTAATGATTATTTAAAAGAGGTTTAAATGATTAATCATTAATTAATTTTTACTTTTAAAAAGGGTAATTGAGTGAAATATCTGGATAGAGGATGTTTTTTGAAAGGGTGTTACATGAAGATAGTAGTGTGAATACTATTAATTGAAGTTAGTATCATGGACATAGTTCCATGAACATGATAAAGTGAAGAGACTTAGACAAGATATAATTGGGTGAACTCATCTTATAAAGGGTGTCGTGTGAACCATACTTGGGAAAACACACATTAGAAAGGAAGTTTCTTGGATAGAACTTAAATGAACTTACTAGGGAGAACTAATACATGAGAAATGATGGAGAATTAAAAAAACTAGACTTCGGTAAATCATCCATGAGTGAAGGTATTTGGAAAAATGAAAAAGAGTGCATTTGAGGTTCTAGATTGATATATCTGATTTAGTATAGGAAGAGAAGAGACATAGGGGATAATATTAACTTATATGGTTCAGTTCAAGTAGATAAGTATTGAAGAAACAATATTTATTATTCATCAATATAATTGGCTGTATAAGAGGACAAAGTGAAACAAGAAAATTCCAATGAGGAATTATCCTCATCCAGGGAATAAGTGTTGCTACTATAATATTGTGGAAGAATAAGGCTCAACTCACACATTATGTAGTTTATATCATCTAACATTAAATAATAAAAACAGAAAAAATTACAATATAAGAGAGAATTAAATACAGAGCTATAGTGAAAGAAGGTTATCATTCCAAATAGATACAGACAATCATATCAAAAATCAGTTGATGATACCCATGCATTTATCAATCATTGATGATATTCCCGTAGTCTCATGCAAAGGAGAGGAGTAGGAAGAAATCTTTGGTTGAAGAGTGATTAAACCCAAAATATTGTAAAGGTAGTGAGCCTTACAGAGTGTGACCATATCCAAAACTGTAACCACTGAACTTGTAAAGATTAATGGATTTTAGAAGATTTGTATGACCATCGATGCATGATGCTTGGATGTAGCCCAGTGATATAGATTCAAGTAAAAATACTTATTTCTATATATAATTTATATATTTATATATCCATTGGTAATCCAATGAGGTTTTAGGGAAGATTTATTTTGAGATAAGTTAAACATAATTCCTACCAATGTTGGAACAATATCCTTAAATATGTTAACAAGTAAAAATGAAAGGTTTTAATTTTTCTTATACCTTGATTCACCCCCTCTTAGGGTGTATTTGGTTATAAAATCCTCAATGTTTTGGTGTACAGGTTTGGGGTTGACATCACATGTTATGCTATTCTATGATACCATGCACCATTTTTCTTATGCTGCATTATGGATGGGTTCAATATTTTTGATGCTGTTCTTGGATATGGGCCATTTATTATGGTTTCTCCCCAATATTATTAGATTTTGGTGATGACCATGACATGATTTCTAGAATCCATTTAACATAACACCATTATAGCTTAACCATAAACTTTTCATTGTGGTCTTATGTTTTTCCATCATCGGTATAAATTTGGGTGTCCCATTGAATTTTATTCTTACAACTTCGACTCCCTTGAATCCTGGGAGACCAATAGAGCCTTTTTAATAGATTTTTCAGTGCATGTTCTAGTCTATTATCCTTGGATTTGAAGGATCAATTTTTTGATGAGTTGACGCGATTTTATTCCCCTTTATTCTTGGTTCCTTATTCCTTATCTAAGGAAGGATATGGAAGCAATAGTGGCTGGTTTAGGTGATAAAAAGGAAATTGATTCTGATTGTGGATATTGTGTTATAGGTTTCCATGTGATATTTTTGGTTTAGTGATTATCTCTTATCCTCTTATTCCTTTCACAATGATTTGTTAAACTATAGTTGAGGTAGTAAATCTTGGATCTCCCCTCTATTTTTGTATATTGTGGAAGTAACATGCCTTTGTTATCTTTGGAAAGATTGTAATAATTAACTTTAAAATGAAAAAAAACAATACATAAAGGGATTTATGGGGGGGGGGGGTTATCTTAAACATATGTTCACCAGTTTCCATGATATTTATCATATTCTTGGTGTATGTTTTCTATCATTTTTGAAAATTATTTTCATTGTTACGAATTATGTGTTTACGCTATGATTTATTTTTTGAATCCCCCTTTATAAAAGGATAAATACTTAAATATGGTAATGAATCAATTTTATGAAATATGGTGATCATGATGATGTTTCCTATGAAAGGGGTAATAAATTAATCAGGAATAATGCTTTTATATGTGGAATTATTCACTATTTAAATTACTGTTTCATGTAACTGGATTTCATACTATGATGTTGTGATGTTGTGATCATGTTTGGGAGTACATTATGTCTCGTTTCTTGATATTTTCTATGTGATTTGGGTAGTAGGTATTGTGAAATATTGCATGGGTTTTATAGTGTGATGAAATTATTGACGTGTATTATGTAGCTGACTGAAACTACATCATCATTATTAAAAAGAGGGAATGTGTAGGTTATCTTAGAGTGATGGAATGGTCAGTTGATGTGATATTTTTTTGTAGTTTCCTAGTTATAGAGAAATTTAACTGTTAATTGTGAAGTTGATATGGGTATATATGGAATTTAATTAAATTCATGGATGGAAATAAAATAAATATGCATGAAATGAATGGTAAATGACTGAAATAAATGTGGGTGATGGATTTGATGGCTTGTCATTAAATATTGAAATGAATGACATAATAAATTTATTTCAGTTGGTAAATGATAAATCTTGAAATGGGTTACATGGTGTGGTTGGATGGGAGTTGTTTTTGGTTGTGGTTTCTATTTTTTATAAGAAGTGAGGTTGTTTTGAGATGTTGTGTTTGGAAGTGGTGGCAGTGTTTTCCAAAAGTTGTGGTGATGTTATTGATCTATGTTAGCATTGTTTTGGGAATGAAACTAGTTGTTTGTGCTTATGTTCATTTTTATTATATATTGTTTTCCTTATAATTTCATATACATATAAACTATGTTGGATAAACCTAACTACACACAAAATTTTTTGTGTTCCATTTGTTTTCCATAATATATTATTTGGTGATGGAATGGATGAATAATTTCTCCCTTTTCCCCTCTGTTCATTATAAGTGTAGTATAGTCTATGATGTCATGAGGTAGGTATGATCATACTAGTATATTATTTTTAATTCTAGAATACTATATGAGGTTTTCACATAATTATTAGTACGATCACTTAAATAGAGTATGTGAAACTATGATAGACCATGTGGGTTATTTATAATATGAGATATGATTGGTTTCATGGATGGTATGAGGACATGAAGTTGATGAAATTCATGTTAATGATACCCTATTATACTAGAAATTTGATTTTTGGATAATATGTGATATGTGGTAGTGGGTACATAATGATGAGAATGAAATGGTTGTGGCATGTGGCATGGTTATGATATTAGATATGATCTTCTAACATGAGCGTATAAGAGATTAGGAGAAAATAATGATTGAATCTAGGGTGTGAAAGTGACAAACTAGTGGTAAGTGGTTATAGGGTGTATTGTTTTATATATTCTTTAATATTATGATTATTATAGTTAGATGAAAAATCTAGTGAGTGTTTCTTAGAGATGTTTGGTGATAGTTTTCTGATAGGTTCTTTCTTGTTCTACTATTTCTTCAAAAAATCATTAGTGTGATTCTTCTATATTTTTACAAGAGATATTGAGTATAATTATATTGAGTATACATGTTATTATCATCCCTATATATAAAAACTTTTTATAAAGGTTTCTGGGAGGGATTTGGTGATCGATCTAGACTATACTAGCATAAAGTTGGGGACTGAATGTAGAGTTACTTCCAAAGAATTTTATTTGCCATTTTTTCTTGGGATTTATATCTATATGACATTATATGAATTTTTGGACTATTAGTTTTATTTTTTATCATTTGGTTGATTTGTGGTCACAAATTCATAAGATTTATGAGGGAATTTCCTATCATTAACATGTTACATACCAACAGAGATATTCGATAACTAGGGGTTTATTGGAGGTGGTCCTTGTGGGCTACTCTCATCCTTAATTCATGATTTGGAGGTGTTCCTAGTGGGGATGGGTCATCACATAAAACCCATGTTATTTATCATCAAATTGATATTTTTTACTAAGGAAATATAAGGTTATATAAAAATGAACAAAATCATGGGAGCCTAAAACAATGATGGCCAAAAGAATCAGCCTGAAAAAATTCATCACACTCAGGGTAAAGGGAACCCATACTAGAAAAAACCATACGAGGAATATTTTCATTAACCATAAAATCAAATTAGTCCTCCATGTTGTTACCTTCACAACAAGTGTGCTTCAAGCCTGCTCATCCAATATAATTATTACATCTATGGATGAGGTAGACAATGTACCAAGGGGTAACATTCATTCCTTGTAGAGAATTGAGAATGATTGAGGAATCTGTCCCAATCTTAGAAAGGTTGATAATAGAGTAAATAAAAATATCAAGACCATTAGAAAGAGTATTATAATAAGTAATAATATATTTCCCATACTCATATAAGCTACTAAATCTGATAACCACTAAATCTTTGGAGTCCTGGGCAGCCTGCCCCCTATCATGGTGTTATGAATGTAGGATTCATGAATATTGAGCTTCAACATGCCACTAAGAGGATTACACCAGACCCATATACTGGGAGAGTGAAACCTCTAAGAAGAAGGTGGAGGAATCCATCAATTCATTCCCATCATCATGGAGTGAGAATTATTTGAGTGATTTAAAAGAGTCCTTAGTCCTGTCACACAGAATATGGAATAGGATTACATGGCCAAACATGAGATGGGGGAGCCATCAACACTGGATTTGTTCCGGGTGCTCCTGATGGACATGTAGCCTATCGATAAAATAATCTCCCTTTTCTTTTGATCCATTATATTAGTATTGGTTTTATATAACCAATCTAGTAAGAAAACATCACCAGTGTCCAATAGATTCTCAATACCAATAATGATTGAAAATCCATTCCTCAACACGCTTTACGACCCCACTCAAAAAAAAAGTTCTCGACGGTATCTTCACTAGAATTATGATAACTATAACACTTGGATGTGAAATTGATACCCCTACACCTGATCTACACATCTATTGGAAAAGCATGGTTCTAAATGCACCAAACTAGGAAGTTAAATTTGATCAGGATATCATTTCACCAAAACATAATTATCATTCCCATTGTGATGATTTCCTGGATAGAAATGAAATTCTCATTAATTGAGAAAGAATACAATGAGGTTTCGATGTACATGATCCTATCAAGATCAAAAATATATCTAAATTTTATTGAATACATCTTGATGTATATGATAAAAAGTGTCCTGAATGAACATTGAGAAGGAACAAGAATTTGAGAAGGTAATGTTGGGAGTAGGGCATCCTAGAGATCTAAGGAGAGTTCCCACCAAATTGTTCTTAGAATATTTGATCTCACTACAACCAACCATTCATTAGGATTGTATTTGGAGCTTTAGTAAATTTCCTTGAAACACCTACCATAGGTTTGAGATCTTCCCAAACAGATCTCCAATTTTGAACCCATATTTCCTCACAATGAATTTTCCCCAAAGAGAGTTTTCTTTAAGTACTTCCCAAAGCAACTTCGCTTCAATGTTGTGAATGGTATTCGTCATACTTATAATACTAATACCTAATTCCTCGAAATATTTTTCCATTCTAGCCCATGATTACCAATGACATCACCCATCCAAATGTGCTTCCCAAATGAAGTTAGCCATGATTTTCACAATGTTTTTAATCACTATCCTTTGATCCTTGAAAATAGACAGAAAATGCATCATAATAGAGTTCATAACACTATTAACCAATGTGATCCACCACCAAATGATAAAAATAGGTTCTTAAAATTATTAATGTGACTAGTGATCTTGGTGGATATATATTTTTATAATGTTAGATACACAATCTTGTAGGAGAAATCTGGCCTCCTAGGTACTCCATTTGGTAGTGTATTATTTTAATTCTCAGGATATCTTTATTTATTTTGACACAAAGATCTAGATAAGAACTCAAAATATAAATGTTTCCCTTCTCATATTTGATGCATTGATCACTCCATTTAAAATATTCTTCCATAAATTTGATAATTCAATGAATTGACCATCTTCTACCATTAATAAAAAGAAGGATTTAATTTTCAAAGAGATTGTGGGAGACACCAGGGAGATGAATTATACACAAGAAATCCTAGATACTCACTATATGGATGTATATGAACAACTTATAACTAAATAATTCCTAAAAAATGAAAATACTATAAGAAAGGTGTTAACCTAGTCTTAATACTTAAACAGATTTGAAAAGGTCACATTTTTTTACCATGAAATGAACTGAAGTCCATAGGGAACTAAAACACCTAAATAGTAAATTAGACACCCAACAAGAGAAACCCATGTAGGAAATAACCTTTATGTTTAATCCCCAATCCATTCTAGCATACACCCTTCCCATGTATATTTTAATCACCATGTTGGAACAAGGTGTTTCCTATTAGTGTCTTCAATCATCTCTTGTGCTAGGGAAATGGAATACTGGATGGATTTCACTTTGGTAAGTCCATGTTTCTCCTCTAAAACCAATTTATGAATATGAAGAGATACCTTCCTATTTATAAAATTAGAAATAGACTTTTATTGAAAATTAAATATACAGATAGAACCTTATTATTTGAGGGATGAGGGGTCCTTCACCTTAGGTAGCATTCCTCCATACTAGGGTTAACACCAGCAAGTAAGGACTTAAAATGATCTTCCACCATACCTCCCACACTATTGTGATCATTGATGAAGGAACCATCCTCCCTAAAGGTTTTTTGAGATACATGATGATTCTTCTCTTAGAGACATGCATAGAAAAAGGAAGTGTTCTTATCTATAGATTTTAACCAAGTATACTTTGATTTTTCATGAGAGATGATTTACTATTCGAGTAACAAGGTATATAATAGGATTTTTTAGAGACAGGTTCATTTAAAAATTACTTAATCCATTATTCTAAAAGGATTTATTCCACCTAATAAATCTTATGTTTAATAGAATCTATAATTCTATAAGTGAGGAGGTCGATTATTGATCCCTTTCTACAAGTGACCCGTCATACAACTATTTTTTTTGAAATACAAAATATAATGGTCTTGCATGGGATAACACTAGGATGATTTCACCACAACATGATAGTATATATGAAGATTCCATTCTATGGAGAAAAAAGAAATTATGACCAACATCTTCTCTAGGTTCCAGATGTACCAAAATAGAAGAATGGACTAAAGAATTCCAAACCAGAAGAGTAACAGTAGCATTAAGATAAGAAAAAATGTTCAAGATACCAGATGGATAGTGATCAAGATTTCACTAAGTTCACCAAACTCCCTTTTGGTTATTACACTAGGTGAACATTTCTATAGAAAAAAACATTCCCAAAAAAACATTCCAAGATGAAAAGGATGTGAAATCATGATTTTCCTTCCAAGGATAAATCTCTAACCCTTATTTTCGGAATAATCCATTATAGTGTTAAATTCACCCACAATGATTGATGTTTCATCCTCAGGGTTGAAATTTTCAAGGTCATACCATAGTTTTTTTCTATCCTTCCCATCACACTTTTAATAAACAAATGAGATGAAGCACAAGAAGTTCCTAGAAACGAAATTAATTGTGATGTGATGTTCAGAAGGTTACAACCATTCTAATGAGACAAAACTCTTCCAAAAAAATATAGATATGGTGGTTTTTTCATTACTTATGGAAAAAAGTCATGCATGACCATCTTGTGATAAAAGGTTTCAATTTTACTAGGATATTTATTAGGCTCCAACATTGCATTGAGGGAAGCTCGACAACTGTAATTATTATTGGACAGAAAGTCTACTTTCATCATGGCTTTAAGGTCGTGACTATTAAAAAAATGAAAAAAATCAGTTTAACAAGAGACACCTAGATTTGACTACTAGTGATGCATGGAACTTAGTATGAGAGGAAGGGCATGAAGAGTATTGTTTATAATGGGACTTAGTACAAACTCAATTTGGGAAGGAAGTGGGGGTGGGAGATAGAAAGGGTTTTTACTCTATAACATGTGATAATGAAGTGTATGTATTCTAGGTGATGGATATAGTGCTAGTAAGGGGATTTAGATTAACAGAAGTCACCTCATCCTAATGTGGAGGTTAACTATTCCAGTCTAGGGAGGAAACTGATGATATGGTAGAATGGACTAGATCAGAGTAGCAGATAGCTCGAGGAAGAGACAATGGGTGGGTGACCTATTTACTTTAGGGATGGGGACATTCAATTTTCATCGTTTTGACCAGATCCCCACTATCTGGGGAGAAAACAACCTCCTTGTTTTTTATGGAACTTGGTATAGATATGGGATTAATATTGTAACCAAAGAGTGCATGAATGATGAGGAAACTATGAAAAGGGAGAGGAAACATGTGGAGGAGGAGGGGAGGGATTATGAATGACACCATCATTAACTACCACCGCTGAAGAATAAAAGGGAACTTAGTGAAATGTGTCAGTCAGCAAGATTAATTACTCACCACTGGTCAATGGAATCGCCTGGGGGGGGGCTCTACAATGTTATAAAACTCTCTTATGTAAACAGAAAAAGAGTTACAATGAAGATGGAATGACTCAAAAGAGAGAGAGGATGGTTTTGATAAAATTAATCTGACCAACAATTCAAAGAGTCCCCGATTTGAAGAAGAATCCAGGTTAGGAGAGTATATGAAATATCCATAGAAACACATATTTGATCCATTAAGGTTTCTTGGAGATGTACGGTGCTATCATCAGTACAATGAAATTACCCTAAGTAGTCACTGATTCCTTATAGGTAGGAGAGGTTATGGAAGGGAATCCAGAGTCTAAAAAGGTTAACCCAAACCATTGAAAATAGAGAATCACACTTGGGACAAACATCTATGGACTAAAAAGAGAGACTAAATTCCAACCGATGACTGACCTAGGTATGAAGGTCCAATATTTGAACAAATCATCTAAAGATGCAAGGAAAATGAAAAAGGATCTATGATTAAGAAATGAGATACTAGATGGAATGTCCAACCCCCATGTTATAATAAAAGGCTAAAATGACAACAAAGATATCTTGTCTTCACCAAATCTATCCACAAGGTTCCATTGATGCAGGGTCGACACCTCCTCAACAGATTATTCCAATAATAAGAGAACATGAGAGCCCTACATCAATCTAGTACTAAATGCTGTTAAAGGAACTTCTTGGATCTATTGAGGAATGTAGTCTGAGAATCAGCGGTGGAGGAGAATGTATTTTAGTGATGGAACAGATAAATACAACACATCCCGACCACAAGGATCCACCCTTAGTGAGTAATCCTTCCTACTAGTGGTTGTTAAGGAAAGGCCACATCCTCTCTCGGTCAAGGAAGCTCTGCCGATGCGAGGGAAAATGATGTCTGTGCAACGGTTGAAAAAATTGAAATTGGGGAGTTGTTTTCAGTGCTTTTATTTCATTCCAAAAGGGAAAGAATATTTTTGTGGAGTTGAGGGTGAAGGAGGGATTATGGTTTCTGAGGGCAAGAGAATCTCACAAGAGGGAAAACTATATTTCTCATATCGAATATCACACCAGGAGGGTTGTTTCTAACCCCATAGACATTCAATACATTATTCTAAATGTTTTAGCAACCTATATAGAGTAGAAAGTATTGAAAGGCCTACTGGTCTAATTAACTGTATACCGAATATTATTACTATGGACATGAACCATAAAGTAGAGAGATATATTTTTAATGATGAAGTTACTGGGGCCCTTCATATTATTCACTCTAAAAAGTCCCCGAGCTCTGATGGGTTTCATGAACTATTTTTCAAACTGTTTTGGAATATCATTGGACATGATGTGATTACCCTGATGAAGGAGTTTTGGGAAGGAGGAGCTTCTTTTGAAGATCTAAAATAAACTCTTATTACTCTTATCCCAAAAACCCATAACCCTTAGAAAATCACATAATTTTGACCTATAAGTTTGTGCAATGTTGTTTACAAATTTTTTTTCCAAAATCTTGGTGTCTAGATTTAGGGATTGTCTCTTGCTGATTGTTACTGAAAACCAAAGTGTGTTTGTTCCTCGAAGGTCTATCACTGATAATGCTTCAATTTATTTTGAATTATTCTAATCTTTGCATCCAAAAGGGGAATTATGGTAATGAATTTAAATATGATGAAAGTCCATGACAAAGTTGAATGTCCTTTTCATGATCTTTTTCTTTCTAGGTTGGGATTTGGGAGGAAATGAATATAAAATATCATGAATTGTTTTATATCTATATCTTTCATAATAAATATTAATGGGCCCCCTTATGAGAGCTTTAAACCTTCAAGAGGTTTGCGCTAGGGGGATTCACTCTCACTTTGTCTTTTCATTCTGGTGACTGATGTCTTTTACCATCTCCTTTTGAAAGAGGAAGTACACAGAAGTATCCATGGTACTAAGTTATGTATAAATGGTCCTCTTATCTGTCATCTCTTCTTGGTAGATTATTGCCTCCTGTTTTCTTGTTCTACCCCACAATAATGTACTTTAGTGCTGAAAATCGTCGATTTGTATTAAATGGATTCTGGGAAACGTATTAATCCATAGAATTCAAGATTATCCTTCAGTAAAGGCGTGCTACCAGAAAAGAGGGCGGAATTGCAGTGGATGTGTAGATTTCTATTGGTTGAAAAGCATCCAAAATATCTTTTTCTCCCAACCATTGTTGGGATATCAAAGAAACATGTGTTTTCCTCGATTATGGATAAAGTGGATAACTTTATTTCTTTATGGTCGAGTAGGATAATCTCCAAGGTATGAAGGGAAGTTCTCATTATGGGAGTGGCTCGAGCAATCCCATATTTTTAATGTCATTGTTCAAGTTTCTTGACACTCTTTTTGATAAAACTAATTCCCAATTGGACAAATTTTTGCGGGGCTATAATGAGGGAAAATATCACAACCATTAGATGTATTGGGAGAAACTGTGTGTTTTGAAATTCTATAGAGGTCTCGACTTTAGAAATCTCAAATGGTTTAATGAGGCACTGTTGGAGAAGCAAGGATGGCACCTTCTCACTAACCCAAATTCCCTGTTCTCAAAATTTTTACAAGAAAAATAATTTTCTCATTCTAACTTTTGGCATGCTCAGCTAGGTCTGTGACCTAGATTTCCATGGAGAAGCATTTGGGGTGAAAGAGCTATTCTTGAACTTTGATGTGTGTGTAGAATAGATGATGGGAATGATGTTAGTCTTTGGAATGACCCATGGCTAGATAAAGGTTTCAAACTTAGGGTTTCTTCAACCACTTTCCCATGGTTCGAAAATGAAAGGGTGTGATATTTGATCAATGATTTCCTTGAGGATTGGGATCAGGGAAAGATTTACAACTGGTTTAATGAGGTCAATTCTCGTCTCATTCTGAATATCCCTCTCACACTAGGAATGGGTAATGACTAGATTTACTAGACCGGGGAATCTTCTGGGAGGTATTCTGTTCAATCGGGCTATAAAATGAGGGTTCATGTCTTGGACTAGGTCTTCCTTGATAATCACTGGAAGAGTCTCTGGTCTCTCACGGCCCCACCCAAGGTAAAACGTTTTTGGTGTTAGGTTTTCTCTGGTGTTCTTCCAACCCATGATCTTCTTTTAAGACATCATCTTATAGAGGATGTTAGTTGTCCATTATGTCTTCAAGAGGTTGAATCTCCTCTGTATAAAATTCTATTCTATCATGGGGTAGAAGGGGTGTGGATGGAATGGGCACCATATTTTAAACATTACTTTTATTATTCTATTGGGTTGGACCAAAACCACATTAAATGTGTGTCTTCGTTAGAACCAAGAGTGGTGGATGTGATTTCTACAACTTCTTGGTTGGTTTGGACTAGAATAAATGAATGAATTTTCCAATAGAAAATGACCCCAGATCATATTTGGGTTTAGAGGGCCAGGGAACAGATGAATTTTTGGATAGATAACGATGTTTTACCTTCATTGGGTTCTATTCGGCAGGAATATCCCTACTGGTCTCCCCCCAGAGGTCTTTTTTAAAATTAACACAGATACAGTTGTCTTTTCTAATTATAGGGTTGGTATTGGTGGAATTGCCCATTATTGTTCCAGTAAGGTTTTGGAATCTCATTACATGGTCGTTCAAGCCTCTTGGAGCCCGGTGGTGGTGGAGGAAATTTCCATTCTAGAGGGGATTCTTCTTGCTCGCTCAAAGGTCTGGACCAATTTTTTGGTGGAATCTGATTGTCTTGAAGTTATTACTACATTATCAATGAAGGAAGAGGATTCCCTGTATTTTGGACAAATTTTAAGGAACATTTGGTCCTTGGTTATAATGCTTCACTAAATCCAAATTTTCTTTCATCAGAAGAGACGATAATATGGATGCTCATCGGCTAGCTTGTTTTGTTAAATCTTGGGGTGATCATTATTTGGTGGACTATTTCCCAGATTGGGTTTGTAGGTTTGGTTAGATTGATCTGTAATACATATTATTTTCTCTAAAAAATAGGGGAACCCCTTTTGGTTTTCATAAAACTCTACCCATATGATTTCATCTTTACTCTTCCCCTAACATAGGTTTCCAAATAAATGTCCCTAATTTTTAACAATAAAAAGGAGGTTTCTTCCACCCCTTCCAAACCAATATAATCCTATGATTTATTCTTGAATACATATCAATTTTCCCCTCCTAGTGTCTGATTCCATTTTTGGAAACCTTTGGTCCTAATAGGAACCCCGTGTCCTTTATTCTGAGGGATAACATCTTGAGAAAGTTCGTCAAAGTAACATGTTTATCTTCATCCTTTTCACTTATTTTCTCATCTCCTATATTCCTAAATATCACTCTCTATCCTAAGAAAATTATATTAAAATTAATATTCTTATATAAAAATTATATTATTATAATATGATTCTCTGTTCTTATTCATTCATTTGTTATAACATGTTTTTGTTTGAGTTTTATTTACCATCTATATGGATGATGCTAAAATGTTTATATGATAAATTATAAAAAACATAGTTAATAGTCGGATAAGATATTAATAATTAAATAATATTATTCATATGGTTATATAATGGTAATATGAATTTTTAACTATCAATATACCGTGTTTTATTCATTGAAAATTATTAAAACAAGGTCATTATGAAATTAATTTGTATGAACCATACCTAAAACCCACATGGGATGAACCTAGAAATTAATTAATAATCGTATAATTTTTACTCCTATACCTTGAAAATTTTGGAGGTGATAATATTATGAACATAAAATGATTATAAAAACCATTATATCGAAACATGCATAGAACAATTGAAACTACTAACAACTAATAACCAATATCAACTAAAAATATGTATTAACTACATAATAAATGAATATAAAATATTAATAAAAAGGTTATTGAATATGATTAAGAATATGAAATAGATTATTAATAAGTATTAGTATATTATACTGGAGGTTAGAGTGTGCTCGACTTAGCTAGAATCAAAGTTGAGGGTTCTTTCTATCAATATCCATTCCTTGAAACATATTTCAAATTACGCACCTGTTCCATTTCTTGTTTAAATTTTCTTATCATATTATTTTTTACTTAAAAATATTCCTATGAAATTATTCATGGTTTTCTAAAATAGATTATATTTTCATTAGGTCATAAATTATTTTAAAAGTTATTAAAAATGTTAGGGTCTTCTTTTCCAGTCACATTTTCAATCAATATTTTTTATTAATGTCGTCCCATTGGGGAAATTGTCTTTTCTTTCTTTGTAAAACCTCATTTATTTTATTCTCCTTTGGTTATTCATAATTATTTCATTTATTCTCAAGATTTTTATCTCATTTGGTTCAAAACACAATGGAATGGTTACTTGTAAGTGATTCTATCGTATCTATTGTTTTCAGTCGAGAATCTGTTTACACCATGTTAATATTCTTCAAATTGTTTTATAGATGACCTTGAATGTACTTAAATGGTTTATTAATATAATTTTTTATTTTCTTTGGCTTTCTTTTCAATATTTTTAATGTAATATTTACTTATTTTCTATACAAATCATTTCCATTTGACTTTATTTACAAAAGTGTGAAATGAATGTCCCTTTGAATTCTTTCCTCAACACCACATTTTACCATAATAATATACATTTTTTATATGTAGATTATTTACCAAGATTTCATGGTTTTAAAAATTTATTATTTATTCTTCTCATTTTATAAAATATCTTGTTTCAAAAAAAACATTATAAAAAATTAAATAACATTTCTTCTTAATTTTGAAATAAAATTTACAATGCTAATAAAAAGTGTTTTTTCATCTATATCAGCATCCTTAAATACTTCATATAAACCAGTTTGAATAAATATTATTGAAATCATCCACATTTTCCTTTTCATGACTTATAATAATGTTTTGAGTAAATTTTCATAAAACTCATTTCTTTCTCACATGAAATTATTATATGATAGAATTATGTTTTTATGTTCATGTGGTACAAAATTGTATGATTTATCATTTTATGACTTGAAGGTTCACTATAACCCTAAACAATCCTAAAAAAATATTTATATTTAATGATATAATTATAATATTTATAGGCATTATTTTTATGTTCACAACTCTATACATGGACATTTTTATTATGTTCAAAACATTATAGTTGAACCAGATTATGATTAGATTTTTCTATAATGTTTTGATTTCCAATGACTATATACATTCCAGACTCTTATTACACATTTATATGATATTCCACAAGAAAAATTTATGCTCCATAAATTATAATTATTGTTAAATGTCTATGTATTCTTACACTATAGTATATGTTTGATCTTTTGAAGTTATATGTACTTCTATCATGACTTATAGAAAATTCGTATGGTTCCATGTTCTTTTTAATCTTATATTTATCTCATGTCCATGTTTTTTCATAGGACCTTGATCTAAACCTTTACAACTCATCGATAAGTTTTTTTCTTCAATTATTGAGTGTTTAAGCTCACTCATTATTATATTTGTCATTTCCCTAGGTAATTACATGTAGATATTTTTAGGTTGATTTTAGGTGATTATAAATTTGTTGAAGATATTGATTGAACAAATTGAATTAATATTTTTTTGTAACTAATATTCAATGTCCCTAATGTTTTGGTTTCTTTGATTGTGGGATAATATATGAGAAGTAATGTTTAATGTATGAAGATAATGTAAAATATATGCATGTTTAGCATAAGTTTTCCTAGATCGTATCAAATAAAATGTGTAAAAAAATATGTTTTTTCCCATGATCTAAGAGTTTGTGTGTAATGTGTTACTACCGTAACCCCGATACCCCAGAGCTGGTGTCTTCTTTATTACATTGGCATAGATACAAGGAATAAAATCTTGAAGGACATTCAGTTAAGCGGTTTTGAAGAACCAAATACATACATGATACCCATTTTATGTTGAGAATATGAAAATAAAATATAGTACATAACAAAAATAATTCTCATTATCCTTGAAAACCCATTCAATGGATTCATCTTCAAAACCTGGAAAAGGAAACAAAAAAAGGGTGTTCTAAAATTCTAAATAAGGGTTAAGTATAATAGAATATATCATGAATCAATAATCATAATCAACATGTAATAGTCAATAACTAAACTCATATTCCATTTAAATAACATAACTACATGAACAGATAATGAAAAATTAATATGGAAAGGTAAATAAATAAAAACCCAATCCATTTAATAAATAAACTAAGAATCAAATGAATCTAGAGATAATATCATTATAAAAATATCATGGATAATAATAAATAAATTCTTAATGAAGGAAATGCCTAATTATTGTACCTCATGAATCAGGAACATGATATATCTAATATCAAGAACTCTCACAATATAGTTTAAAAAACAAGTAGAAACCGATTTAATTTGCCCATCTTATTTTTCTCACAATACATATTGATGCATCGAGGTGTTATATAATGTCAGTATCCACCAATCACTGGAGTTTCAAATCATTATTTATATATATAAATTTCTATTTAATTCAGGAATCAATGTTATTTATCATCAAATATCTACATTGAGTAATGAATATCGATTTATCAATATGTCTCTAGTTAATCAAACAACTTTAAAAGTAAACACCATTTGTATAAATGGTATATGTTTTTAAAAATAATCATATCCATCCGAAAAATTATGATATTTAATAAAAATGTAATTTTTAAGTAAAAATTATTCTAATGAATTGATTGTTTTAAGAAAAAGTTATCAATCACAAAAGAAATTGATATTGAACAATAACTTTTACCACACGGTAATTTTCAATTCAAATCCCATTAGATGAAATGATTCAAAGTGGACCTTAAAATAACATAAATAATTAATTTTTCATGGTATTATATATCAAATGGGAACTATAGACACCATATAAAATAATTTAGGGCCATAATATTACAATATGCCTCGATGAAATGAAATTGATATGAAATACCTTACCTCATGATTTTTTTTTTGATTGAAATTTATTTAACCTCATGTATATTGGTTTTAAACAAGTTATTAAATTACACTTGATCTATATTAATATTTAAAGTATCACAATTTATCCTTTTATAATATATTATCACCCATTCATTAATAATCTTTTATTATTTTCATTATTTTGGGTGTTAATTGCCCTATTTTTTCATGCATGTTTCGTTATGAATGATCTAGTTCTTGAAAATATTACATAGATATATCATCTAAAAAACAATAGTAATGAAATATTTATCATATTTAAACATCTATTATACATTTAAAACCAATAATTATTGATTTTTATGAAAAAATTAACTATGTTTTGATCAAGAAGGCGGTAGGTTATACATATGCATGAGTAATATTTCCATTTTTCAATGATCCTTAAGAAAAAGAGGATATTGATATTTTGTCTTTAAAAAAATATAATAATATCATATATACCATATTATTTCTTTAAATTTACTTACATATATCATCCATGTGGTTTTATGATGAAAATAGAGTCACGGTACTTTGTGAAGGTGGTAGTCCACGCATACAGGAACGAGGTTATCGTCTTTAAGTGTGTCAAAAGGTAAGAATGAATATTATAATTTAAGAATAATAAATATGTAAATAAGATCATAATTATTTCATTTATATCCCATATATTTAATAAATTTAACCTTACTATATTTCATGTGAAGAGTTAGTGAAAGATGAATCACATCGCTTTGCGTGGCGGTAGTATGTCGTACTCATGAGAGACATTATCGTATCTCCTAAAAAATGGGAAGTAAAATAAATATTTATATATATGTGTGTGATATAATGAATATATAGGTATAAAAATGTTATAAATTTCATATATATAATTTATATCCATCATCATACCCATTTATGAAAGGTGGTAATGAAAGAATGAATGACATTGGTTCGCGGGGCTGTTGTGCTCCGTACACACAAACAATGATTTCATAACCCATTTTATGGAAGTAGAGAAGGTTTTAGTTCATGAATTTATTATAAAAACATTCTAGTATATGGAATATACTTTGGTTATTACATCATCATGGTTTAATAATAATTTATTGATGTGGATAATAAATAAAATAAAGATGCTCGTTGAAGAACAATACCACTTCTTCAAGTATCCTTCTTTGGTTTGCACTAACTACTTCCTAGGATGTATTTATTCCCAAACTAAGGATTATAGAATGAGTTAATGGATGTTATTAATTTATTTTGTTAGTTATTGGTTGAACCAAATATGTTTTAAGGTTTGAATAAGGGAGGATAGTGGGTGGCCATTTATAAGTGAGGTGAGTGGAAAACTTGTAATTTTCTGAAAGGATTCAATTGTAACCACATTTGTATCATCACAAAAGCTTACAAATGGGTTATTACCAAACCTAGAAGAGATAAGGTCCATATATGTCCATAAAATGGGTTTCAGACAATTTTTTTGGTTATTTTTAACCCTTATTATATTAGTTTAACCCCAAGTAAATCCATTTTTTACCGTGACCGAGGAAATTAATTTTTACCATTTTCACTATTCATTTGAAAAAATAATAATTTCAATTTATTATAAATTATAAATTATTTTTATTATAAATATGGAATCCATTATTTAAAATTCAATTAAAATAAGCATAAAAATTTAATATAAACGTAATCTTGCAGATGTGATGAGAATGTGGGTTTTTAAAGAGAAAATGTTCAAAAGTTGACAATGTTTTTGTTTTGAAATTATATATTAAAATGTTTGAAATGAACTAAATTGGGTTAATTGATATAATAATTAACTAATTTTAATATAAAACCAGTTAAAAATATTTTATAGCATAATAAATTATTAAATAAAAAATCCATTTTTTAATTAAAATTCAGTATTTTTCACTATTCATTGAAAGATGAAACCTTTCAGAAAAAATACAAAAGGTTAACCCTAATCTAATTTTGGTATTAATATTTAAAATTTTATGTTTATTTTTTCAAATATATCTCTAAAATTGGTAAAAAAATAAATTTAAATTATGTGTGCAAAGTGTGATTAAACTGTCTTTTAGAAAAATACATTTTTTCAGAAAACCTTTCTTTTTATTATAAATGATTATTATTTTATCTATAATCAATATATATATATATTTTCATAATCTAGTTATTAATATAATCCCCACCAATTTAACATCTATGTTCTAATTATTATATTAAATAATAATATTTTAATAATATTTCACAATTCGTTTAAACTTGGGGTTGAGTGTAATGCATGCTAAAATTAGTGCTATGTGTAATGAAAGATATTAAAGATATTTAATTTAATTAAAAATATATATATAATAAAGTCTTAGGGTGTTATATTTTATTTTTAGATTAGTGTTGTTTGTCTCATACACTATCAAATACAAAATACTTATTTTAGGATGTCAGGGTGTTGCATTCTCCTTACATTAAATAAATTATGTTTTCGCAATTAAAACATGTTCCCGGTAATCATGAGTTTAATATTTGAAAATTATTTTGTGAAAAAACACACATATTAAAAGGGTTAATAAAAATTCCACTTAATAATGGAGAAAAAGGTAGTGTGATGGCAATCTTGAATAACACATAAATGGGTATTGAAGTAGGATAACAACTTTGGGAAATGAAAACATGGACATAGAAGAAAAGTGTAAATAATTATATAGAGTGATTGAGGTCATTGATCACCATAAATTGAATGATTAGTAGAAAGTTAAGGTCCACAAAACCTTAAATCTGTGATGATTTAAAAGTCCATATAATTTATCAGATATGAATGTAATAGGACAACATTTGTTTTCAAGATCATTTTCCTAAAGTTGAGGAAATATTTTACTATTTAATAATACAAGGTGATGTACTTAATTTATACATTTCTATTTCATTATCACAATTTCATATTTTTTTTATTATTTAATCAATTTCTAACTTATCAATTAATCTAATAAGTGAATACCCGAAAAATATGTTTTTATACCTGAAGAACTAAAATTCACTTTTAATGGATCATAATATCCATAAAAGAGTGACAAGTCTTTCTTTCAGTCTCTAACTACTTTTGAGAAACAATATACATTGAAAAAGTTATCCAATAAACTTAGAACAATTTATCCAATATGCATATATATCCACATAGTGAAGTAATATATTAACCATTAAAACCTCATCCAAATATCAACTTAAACCATTTCATAAATGGTTAACCTTATGAATCATCTAAAATATTATGATTCAGATCTATAGAAAGAAGTTCATTAAATTTAAAAATTTAACTTATGATTGATCACTCAAGAAACATGAAGTAACTCTTAATCATATCATACCAAACATTTGAATAATTTCATAATTTATTTTCTTCAATCTTGTTAATTACCATAAAACCTTATTGAAAATATGAATTATTCCTTATTCCTTAAATAACTTATAGGTTATTAGATATATTCCTTAAGTCATAAAATGTTTTTAGATCTATAAATTATAGACTAAAACACATTGTTAATGAATCATTAATCAGTTCCAAGGTAGTCATTAATATCCAGTTTACTTTATCCATATCAACTATCTATTTATGGTAACCTCAGAAAATTATTAAAAGTTATATTTCCCTTATTCATGTTTTTTCCAATATGTTTAAGCTACCACATAATCATTATTATTGTTTATTAGTACCGTTCAACATCTAATTTCAAAGCCTTAAAGAAAAATAACTACAGCACAATCCTTATATATTTCAATATTCTAATAACTGGGGTATGATTGAAAAAAAAATACTCATGATTATTGAATCCAAAAACAATAAAAATAATTATTCTTCTACATCATTATTAATATAATAATCTTGACCATGATCCATTAGCATATTTTGAGGTATATTCCTTTGATGATTGGGGAATTAATTTTCATATTGCCCCATCTCCTTAAAATTGAAGAATTGAATATTTGAAACCACAGTATTTCACTTGTAATCATGATCATGGAATCCTTATTCACCACACTTGAAGAAATCTCCCTTTACATTTAATCATGCACAAGGTGTTTCCTTAGTTAATTATCGCATGTTAGAAAATCCTTCTTTACCTTCTTCCTTTTATCAATATTGTTTCATGTAATATTATTATTCTCCTACTTCCATAAAAATCCATAATATGTAGATTATTTTTTTTTTGTATTGTTATCACATGATACTATATCCTTGTATGATAATAATTTCTGGGAGACAAGTTCCCATCAAAATATTGGCATAAACCCATAAAATAAATGATCATTCTTATATATTTAGATTACATTCATTGATATAGTTTACATTCCTTCTACTAGGCTCTATTTCTAAATGATGAAATAAACTAGATTAAATCATATAATTAATAAACATAATGTATAATAAAAAACCAGTGAAATAATTAACAGAAACTAAAAAATTTGTGCACAGCTAATCGCATAACTGTAAGTATGGGTTCTTTGGGGATATCACTGTTTTCAGATCCATCATAACAGTTTGTAGAAAAAATGAGTTATATTAATCATATCCCTCAGCAGTGTCAAACCAAGAGCACTATAATGATATTTTTCATGCACTAGGTGATGATCAGGTTATGCACAATTCACCCTTTTCTGATTTATTATCCTAAGATAAATTTTTTCGAGAACCACATTATCTTGTTGTATCCAAATTGGGATGTATTTCAAGGGAAACCCACATAATATTTAACTTACCATAAATTCAGGATTTTATTATATACTTATACTAAAATTTTATCATAGGGTTATGTTTCATAATCTATGTTTTCTTAAATCTAGTTTCCATGGTTATTATTGAACTACCTATGATACCATCTGTAAACACCCCAACCCCAATAGCTCAAACTCGGTGCCTACTTTATTACATTATCATATATACAAGGAATCAAATCCTAAAGGACCAATAAAGTTATATGTTTTGGATAACTAGACACATACATGATACCCATTTTACATTAGTAAAAAGAAAATAAAACATATCAAATAACAAAAGAAAATTTTTAGCATCCTTGAAAAATCATTCAAAGGATTCATCATCAAAACCTGAAAAAAGGAAACAAAATAAGGTTGAGCTAAAATTTCCATTAAGAGCTATGTAAAATAGAAGATATCATGAATCAATAATCATTTCCAACATTCCATGGTAAATAACTGATCACACACGCCATTCAAATAACATAACTTCATGAAAAGAAATGCAAAAATCAATATGGCTAGGTGAATAATGAAAAACTCATTTATTTTAATCAATAAAATGAGATTGAAATGAATCCAGAGATAATATCACAAAAAAATATCATGGATAACAGTAACTAAATTATGAATGAAGGAAATTCTTAATTATTGGACATCATGTATCAGGAACATGATACCTTTAATATTAAAGCCTTTCACAATATAACATAAACTACAATTAGAAACTTGTTTTAATTGACAAAATAATTTGTCTCATGAGACCTATTGATGCATCGATGGGATATATAATATTAGACCCAACATATCACTACAGGTCCAAAGAATTCCTCATATATCAAACTGTCTATTTAATTCATGAATCAATATTCCTTATCATCAAATATTCCTACACTACAGGAAAATCAACTCATAGTGGCAGTTTAAACTAACTTCATATGATTTTTTGGTGGTTTCATAAAACCGCCACTTAATTGGGTGCCAACAACCAATACACAATGATTTCTTCAATAAATCATCAGTTTTCATTAAGTGTCACATAAAAGTTTTTAGCAGCAGTTTTGTGTGTTTTTTGAAGTGGTTTCAAGGGAAAAAATTTAATTTTTTTAGAGGCAGTTGTAACTGCTGCAAAAAAATCCTACTTTCCCCCCAGAAACCACTGCTAAAATACATTCACTATATAATTTAGCGGTGGTTAAAACCACCACTGGTAATAGGTTGTCACATTTTAGCGACGGTTTAAACCGCTACTAAATATGAGAGATTTACTTAGCAGTAGTTTAAACCGCTACTAAATGTATATTTATAAATAAAAAACAACTGCTGATTCTGAATCCCCAATACTAGTACCCTAACAAAACCACATGCAGTTTTTATATAATAGAATAATCTAAAGGATCTAATATTATTAAGTAATAAACATTATAAAATTCTAATATACACATCCTAACAAAACTAAAATAAAAATATGTTTGGTGACTACTCTGTGCCACACATGATACATAAACTAAATATGTTTGGTGACTAATTCGTGCCACACATGATACATAAACTAACCAACTATTTCAAAAAATTTCTAACATATAAACCAGACCACCAATCATTGTCCAATGATGAATAAAGCTCATCACCATCATCAACTCCATCTCTACTACCTACTACTGGCACCTGTAAGAAAATTATATTGAAAATTAAATATTGTTGTATATTTATATTTAATCATAAAATCAATAAATGCTTTCAAACTAAATTATTTTGAATTTTCATGATTTACCTGATCACCATCACTCGTCATCTATGCAATATCACCATGGACAAATCTGGTCATCCTCTGATATAGATCAATCAATGCTCACTGAAAAGAGGATATCCGGGTCCCCTAATCCTCAATTTTATTTTGAATTGAAACAAAATATCTCTGAGCATCTCAGGATAGGGAGTGACTACAACCATGGGTAGATGCGGCATCAATCCCTGATGGTCTAAAAAAGTCCTCAGATGGTATGGGTCCCAAACCCATCCCGTGCACTCGACCAGGATGCTCTTTCCCAAGAAATTTACCAACTGGGTAAGTCTAGGAGACTGAGTAGGACTATCTGGGATTCACATCCCATAGTTCTTTAATTTTTACTTATAAATCAAATATCAGTCATATTATAAGCAATATATATTAACATAGTAACAAATGAAAATAATTAATTATAATGAAAAATGAATTCATACCCCCAACTTCTTTGGCAAACTCATTAACAAAGCTTCCATAATATTTTTTATAAACATCCAACCATAGTTCTTGTTTGGGATGTTGGGTTCCCTAAAATCTATGACTAAATTAAAAAAGTTAAATAAACAATTATAATATATTAAATAGATAATATTGTATTATAAATATTTAAACTAATTAAAAAATACCATAGTCAATCAGCTTCAAGAAAAACTCTTTGACTACATAGTGTGAGGGATGATTTACTTAGACCGGCTTGATACATTCTTCCTTGAAAGTTCTTGAAATAAATAAAATGTAATTTAATAGTAATTTATGAAATTTCATCTCCTTTAAATATACATGTATAAATGTAAAATTAGATTAATATAATTATATATATTTAAATACCATCTTCTTCTCATCAAAATTTCTGTCAACAAAAACATTTCATTGTTCTTTGGGTACCACATTGGGTACCTTGTTGTACATCTTTTGGTTTCTCAACGAAGTATAATTGATATCTCCTCATAATCTCTATTTAAAGTCCTTATATTTCTTGCCCATATTTTTCAATGTCCACTTTTTTGCAAGCACATCAGCAACTGTAAAGTGGAAAAACATCTATACACATAAATTCATTTTAAAAATATTATATTTAATAACATAATGACATTAAACTAAATCAACATGTATTAAAATTACCTTCATTTTTAAATCAAAAACTTCATTTTTCCATGTTGAAGGCATATTACTCCAATCATCATAAGTAATAGGAAGGGAAACTAATTTTTCATCCAGCTAGCTTAGAATCTAGCCAAGTATTCCTCTGGCGTCATCTATAGGGACCCCATAGGAATCAAATGGGACAACTATATTCTCCCTGGTCAGATTCCACACATCTGAATATTTCATATTTTTCTCCATACTTGCATTGTTTCCATATTTTATGAACAAATAGTTAGTATAAAAAAGTGCAATAAATTTATTCAAATTAGAATTTCTACCTATAATTGTCACCCTCCAGTATCCCCGTGAAGAAGTAGGAGTTCCCACCCTCTCTCACTACTAAGCATACTGAAGGGGAAGGCGTCACAAGAGCTCCTGAAGGGACTCTCACAAATAGTATGAGAGATGGTGCAAAGGGAAAGCGGATGGTGTCTCACATGCTATAGAGAGGGAGAAAGATAGATCATCATCTATCAGTGTAGTCAATGAAACAATGTGATGCTTATTCCTGGGGATTCCTATCATTTAATAAAATAAAATAAAGTTCATAACAAATATTTTTAAACAATTATGCATAAAAAAATAAAAAATGATAACATATGCACAATACTAAAAAAATACATAATAATGATAATGAATGGTTTCAAAAAAGATATAAGTGGTTCATAAATTAATGGATAATTGTACATAAAACCATTTTCTCCTTCAATAATGTTAGTTTACTACTCCATTACATCACCCACTTCATCCAACCTTGCAAGAATAATATTTTCAATATCAGAATGGGAAAATAATTCTGATTTTTTTCTATTGATGATATTCAATGTCAGTGGTCAAATCTTCCACTTCATCACCCATATCATACAAATATCTTTGTTTTACGTGAGAAACAACACTCCAACCTTAATCCACAACATCTTCCACATAATGTACCATTTTATCTTGCGATGATAAGATATACAGATCATGTAGTTAATGGTCACCAACATCCATCAAGCGAGAGAAGTTCACAGTAGTAAATTGCAAGAAATCTCTTTTAACACCTCTAATAATATCAACCCAAATTAATTTGAATAAAACAACTAAAAAATGCCTATGCTAGTTTAATTTGATAATATTAGCCATCTTTTCATGGTATCCCACTTCAGAAAATACAAATATACCACTATTCTGTGTTTTCAAACCATCTTCTCGATCGACTGTGCAAAATCTAAATCCATTCACAATGTAAGAATTGAAATTTCTAGATTTTTTAGAGGACATCGAGCAAGAAACATCAAATATTCTGACAACTCAACTCAATTATCATTATTAATGATCTAAAAAAATAAATATACATTTTTAGATTTACAAAATATATGTTTCGGCCTAATATCTATATTTATTGCAATATTTATGAACTTACACGCCGTGCAAACCATTCTACAAGATCTTTATTAACATGTTTTATTATATCATTCTCATTTATTGTTTGACCTCTCATTTGTATCTTTGTTTGTATTATCAACTCTTCAATAAATGGATATGCTATTTGAATATTTAGAAGCACATATCTATATGCTTTTAATATTTCCATTTTTGTTAGTGTAACATTTGAGGTTCTCCCAACTGATCGGCCAATAACTGGAAATATTTTTGAATTACCATGTATTTTAGATTTAGTTGATGTGTCGTCAACACCTCCAACTGGATTAAATCTTGTCTCAACATCATACAAGTATCTATAAAAAAAATTAGACACTCCTCTACCAAATAGCCTTTCAAAATAGAGCCTTTAGGTTGAGCTTTATTTCTCACGTATCATTTCAAATGCCCAAGATATCTGTGAAATAAAATAAAATAAAATAAACATAATTATGTATTCAATTAAGTTCTAAGAATTATTTAGTTAACTGAAAAACATATAAATAAAGTACATATTAATTGGATACATCCATTAATAATGTATGGGGCCTCCTAATTTAGATTTATCTACCAAATTCCCAGTTAAAGGAATCATAACAGTAAAAAATAATGGAGGAAACATCATCTCCATTGAAAAAAGTGTAAATAAAAATATCTCCCAAAGGTTTTCAAGCTCAAATAGATGTATATATTTCTCATATAGTTATCTGAAAAATTTTCAAAATTGGAGTACAACAACAGTAAGCTTTTCAGGTACTAATGTGCACAATGCTAATGGTAGTAACTATTGTAACAAAATATGTGAATCATGACTTTTCAATCCTTGTAACCTACGATAATTTAAGTCAAAACACATTGAAATGTTAATTTTATACCCATCATGTACCTTCACATGTTTTAAAATTTGATGGAATGCATCTTTATTCCTATTTTTTATTGCAAAAATTGTTGGAGCATACTTTTCATTCTCATATGGCCAGAGACCATGCTTTTTGTCCATTTCTTGTAAGTATTTAGGAGCATTGAGATGATTCTTTGACTTTCCATTCTCATTAATCAATGTGAAGATAAAAGTTTCACAAACATTCTTATCAATATGATTCAAATCAATATTATACCACAAAAAATAAATTCCCAATACGGAAGTTTGAAGAATATTATTTTTTTCTTCCATTGTTTCATACTAATTTCACTTGACGATGCACTTAGAACTCATTTCCCACTATCACTCAAATGATTCCCCTTAACAAAAAATTTTCCCACGTTTCTATGTTATTACAACATTTTAGATCCAGTTAACAACTTTGGAGGTGGTCTATGATCAATGAAAGCATTGAATTTTGACTTGTTCAGCCGAAATATATAACATGCATCAAGAAATCATTGATGACACAAGAAGAACCATTTTTTACTGTGAGGTTGCAGTTTGAGCTCAAAATCAAAGTTACAAAAAGGAAAATCCAAACCCATGTAAGTGTTCCAACTGGTTAATTCCCAAGTCCAGGGATGTCACTAATGGTCCACATTAGAGATGCTTGCATTTTGAACATTGTTTTAGAAGAATCAACATATGTCTCAACACCGTTTCTCTGTAACACATAAAATTATTCAGTTGAATGTTTCATGTATACATAAATATCATTTCAAGACATTTTTTTCCAGTAATAATCATTGAAATGATAAATGTCATTTTTTTCATACACATCCATTGAGGTAGATTATAAGGGATCAAAAAAAGGCCAAATGCTATAATTGGTACTCAAAGTCTCAAATGGTTTGAATCCATCAACAACCAATCCCAATCTAACATTCCTAGGATTAGATGCAAAATTAGGATGTATTGAATCAAATTTCTTCCACAATTGTGAATCTCATTCATGTCTCATTAACCCATCATTTTTCTTTCTACAGAATGTCACTTCTTGTGTTCAGTGGTTTTTAATGACATGAATAATCTTTGCAATCGAGGCTTTAGAGGAAAGTAATGTAAAACCTTTTTAGGTGTGTTCCTTTTATTCTTCTTCATGGTAGTACGTTGATTCAAACTTCCAACATCACCCATTGACTTCCATATAGAAGAAGAAAAATTTTTTAATCATGTCTCCTTGAATCCCCTCACTAATAAAGTATACAATCATTGGGACACACATGTATTTTTTTATAATTCATACCAAGACTATTACTAAATTTTTTCATATCATAAAAAGGATCGAGGATGTCTTCTCCAGGAAATGAATCACTCAAAAATTCTAATATCATGGACATCACTTTATTTGTAATTCCACATAGGCATTTGATATGGTACAACTTTAGAAGAAAAGAATGTTTTGAATATTTCAAATATCCACTATACAACTCTTCATTTCCATCATCAACTAAACCATGAAATGAATTTTTCACAAAGAATTTTTTCTCTTACATTAGTCTCCACATAATCATGAGGAGGATCTAATTAAATGTACAATCTTGATCAGGTTGGCCTATAGTCTCAAAAACATCACATGTCACATTACTATTTATATCACCCTCAACTGGTTGTTCTGATATGTTTTGATGTTGGTGTTGGTGTCATGCAATTCATAATGAATAATTTATAAGGTTTTTCATTTCATTTCCCATTTTCGATGAAGTTTGGAGATCATTATGTAGATTGACATAAATTCTCAACCTTTCTGTAATGTTTGATTCTCCATGCCAAATCCAAAACAAATATTGAGTAGGGAATTTATTCAATATCAAGTGTTCATAAACTTCATCTATGTTCAACCATCTTCTAAATTTATATTTAGGACATAGACATCTTATTCTCCCATTAAAAAATCAATTGGAAATTGAAAAATATAAAAAATCCTCCAAACCCTTATCATACTCAGGTGTGTTTCTTAGTAATGTGATCTAGATTTTATCCATATATATCACGATCTACCTAAATATTATTAAAATAATTAAAACACATACTGTTACTAAATAGAAAAAGAGATTCATTATACAGTTTAAAAAATATGAATATATCAAATAAGGTTTTCATATATAAATAAATAAATTCCATATATAAGGGGATGTATTGAAATCATATTTTTAACATTTCATGATGGATGTAAAACTATATAGGATAGTACTATGATCTTTAGTGGAAATATAAATTCAAGTATCTCTATGTCATAGTGACAGGGTTACGTTTTAAGAGGATTTCATTCCTGTTGATTTGAAAAAAGAAAATGTGTAACATCATGTACATTAATTAATTTTTTACAATATGGGACATCATGGACAATAATTATGAATAAAATAGAGTAATGTCTTATATAGAGACTCCAAATAAATAATATAAAGTATATTTTCTATTAATTACAATTATAAGTAATGAACATCATGTCTATATATTCCAAGTGAACATTAATAAAAGTCATGTCCTTAAATTAATAATAAAAATAACTAATTTCATGTACGTTATAGATGTTATTAATGATGTAATCACATCGCTTACAAACTACATTCAAGGATAAAAAATAACACTCAATCCATTATTCAATTAACTTAATCATTTAAGCCATATAGTTTCTAAATAATACGAGAGCACATGGTGTATAATCTATTCCACTGCATCATTTTATTAACTCACTTTATCAAAGTTCAGTAGATAAATCGAATCTGAAAATTAATTAGTGGTGATTAGGTCACAAAGATAACATAAGTCATTAAGGAATGTAGTGAAACTAACCCATGTGGTGGTTTGGTTGAGTTAATCAACCTCTAACTGGATATCAAGGTCTCCTATCATGTCTAGAATTGAATTCTAACAATTAATTTTAGGGTTTATCTATTTTAGGAGAATTGAAGGGAAAGTATGTAACATGGCACCACAAAAACATAATATAAAAACCCAAAACATTTATGTAAATGTATGATACCGCCAACCTTATATCGATAGATGAATATGTTAGACTATATTTATTCACGTTTTTAAGGAATTTTTAATATTTAATATTGGGATAATGACCATAGGATATGAAAAATAGATATGAATATTGACTGAGGGTATATAATCATAAATTGGAGTCATTTACCTCTTTATTTAAAATTAAAATAAACAATATATAAGATGATATTACACTAATAAAATCTATATTTAAATAAAAATGAAATTCAAATTCATGAATTTAATGTCATACATAACTAGTAGCATTAAGTTTTACTAAAATAAATTGTATAAAATGACTAAAAACTCCAACATATTTTTAAAATCAATAAATTTATATGTTCAATACTACATGTTTTCACCAATAATGACCTATTTGAGCACTAGTATATGTGAATACTTTTTTGAGAAATATAATTTCAAAAACCCTAGTGAAACCTAATAATGAGCATATAACTCCTACACATGACTGATAACGAATAATCCTCCCCACAAGGGCTAGTGTATGTGACCCTAGGAATATATCTCCTTAATGATAACTAATATAGATATATCATTTCATATAAGATATTTCATCAAATACATTCACAAGAATCATTTTATTTGACCTTAATCATGTGACTTCAATCATTTTTTGATCACATAACCAATCCATGGAAAACCCTATGAGTAACCAATCATGTTATTGGGTCATGGAAAAACTTTTAAAAACTATATTATCAAGTAAAACCCTTAATATATTGATAAAAAACATAATAATGTGAACAATGTGTATTAATAGAGCTAGCCTGTTGACTTAACCTCTAAAAAACACATTCATTCATCCACTCCTCTGCCTCAAGGAATTACCTAAACACGACCACCTTCAATTGTAGGTCATGTGACTCCATAAACTATACGTTAATCCAACATAGCCTAAGTATTCCCACACCATATACTATATTCAAAGGTGGGGATATGGAGAGATTTTAGTCATTATTTTTCACATCAAAATATGTGGAATATAAACCACCAGATTTGGATATCCGTGGAAAATACCAAGAAAAGTGAGACGTGGTGAGGGACCGTGAGGTGAGGGGCAGTGAGGTTCAGTGGGGAATGGAAAGGCATGGTGATTAGCGATGAAGAGTCTATAATAATGAGGGTCGGCATGGGTCAACGAGGCGAGCGAGGATAGGGCTTCGGGGAGTCGCGGGTTGGGGGATCAGGGGTGTCGGTGGAGGGGAGAGTGTTGATTGTTTAAAAAAGTTTAATTATTTAGTGGAGGTTTATAAAAAAATGCCAAAAAAAGTTTTTTAAAAAAAATTAGTGGGTGTTTAGTAAATAGCCGCTAATAAACCACACCTAAAGACTCAGTTTGTTGTAGTGATATTGATTAATGAATATAGAATTATTGATATTTCTCCCATTAATCAAATAATAGTCAAAGTAAAAACCATATGTAAAAATGTTATATGGTTTAGGAAATAGTAAAATTCATCATGAAATAATTTTTATATTTAATAAAAATTTAATTTTAAATGAAATATTATTATAAGAAAATGATTCTTTCAAGAGAAAGTTATCAATCACAAAAGAAAGTGAGATTGCCCAATAACTTTTACCACATCATAATTTTTAAGTAAAATCCCCTTGGATTAAATGATTCAAATTGAAATATAGAATAACATAAATAATGAATTTTTCATGTATTAAATTTCAAAGGGTCAGTATATTCATTATATAAAAGAAACTATGTTCATGACATTATAATATGCCTCAATAAAAAGATATTTAGACAAAATCCATTTACTTATGCTTCTATTTGATTTAACATTATTTAACTTCTTGTATAATGATTTTAAACATGTTATTAAATTACAAAATAACCATATTAATATTTATAAAATCATATATGATCCTTTTATAACATATTATCACCTTTTCATTAATAATCTTTCATTATTTTAATTTTTTTGGGTGTTAATTGCATTTTTTTCTCATATGTGCTTCATCTTGAAAGATACTATCCATGTGAATATTATATATTTCTATAATATAAAAAAATATTAATCATGAAATAATTATCATATGTTTACATCAAATATAATTTTAAAACCAATCATTAAATATGGTTACAAAAAATGATATACGTTATGATCATGGAGACGGTAGGTCATATGTACACATGAGTAAATTTTTTAGTTTTCAATAATCATTATGGAAAGGAGGTAAGTAATATTTTTTATTTATATAATGATAATAATATCATATATACGAAATTATTTCTTTATATATACTTATATATTTCATCCATGTGGTGTGGTGATGAAAAGAGAGTCACACCACTTCGTGAAGCTGGTAGTCCACGCGTACATGAACGATGCTATCATCTTTAAGTGAGTGAAAAGTTAAGAAAGAATATTATCTTTTAAAAAAGATAAATATTTAATTAATATAAAAATTATATCATTTATATTCCAAATATTCTTTAAAATTAACAATATTACATTCCATGTGAAGCGTTAGTGAATGACGAATCACATAACATCAGGAGGCGGTAGTCTTCCATACACATGAGCGATGTTATTGTAACCCCTATGGAATGGGAATTAAAAAATAAATGAATACATATATATACATATGATATAATGACTATATAGGTATAAATATGTTATAAATATAATATATATAGTTTATATCTGTCATCAAACCCAACTGTGAACTGTGGTAATGGATGAATGTCTGGCATTGGTTCATGAATTGGTAGTTCTTCATACACACGAATGATGATTTCGTAACACATTTGATGGAAGTGGAGATGGTTGTAGGTCATGAAAATATTATAAAAACATAAAATTATATATAAGATACTGATTTTATTATATAATCATAGCTGGATAAAAACTGAATGTGGTGAATAAAGCAATAAAATAAAGATTCTCATTGAAGAAGATTAACTCTTTTTTTGGTATCCAACATAGGTTTGCACTAAAGTCTTACTAGGTTATATTTATTCCCAAAATAAGGATTCTATTTTGTGGGAATGGAATTTGGGAATTAATTTTGGTAGTTCATGTCTGAACCAAATAAGTGTTAATGTATGAATAATAGAGGATAGGGGTGGCCTTCTATAAGTGGGGTGAGTATCACACTTTTAATGTTTTGAAAAGATTCAATCATATCCACGTTTTTATTAGGAAAAAAGCTTCCAAAATGGCCCATTTTAAAACCTATAAGAGATAAGGTCTTAATATGTCTAGAAAATAGGGGTTTCAATAGTTTTTGGGTCATTTTTAACCCTTATCTTTTTAGTTTAACCATTCGATAACTCTATTTTTACCATAACCATAATAATTAATTTTTATTCTTTTCAAGATTCATTTTTGGTAGAAAAATAATTTTACATTATTATAAATTATAAATTATTTTTATTAAAAATATGATATCCAAATTTCTAATTCAATTAATATAAGTGGCCAATTTTAATATAAAATTAATCTTTTAGAAGTGATTATGAAGAAGGTTTTTAAAGAGAAAATTTTCAAAAGTTTGTAATGTTTTTATATAAAATATCAATATGAAAAAGATTTAAATAAACTAAATTGGATTAATTTAAATAAAATTGAAATGATTTTACTTTAAATTCAATTAAAAATATAATTTAACATTATAAAATAGTTAAATGAAAAGAAATTTCTCAATTAAAATTCAATATTTTCACTATTCATCAAAAAATGAAACATTTTTCAAAAATACCAAAAAATCACGTTGAGATATTTTTGGTACTCTAATTTTAGAATATTATGTTTATTTTGTAAAAAATTGTTTATAAAATTGGTAAAAATTAAATTCAAATCATTTGTGAAATGTGTGATTAAACCATCTTTTAGAGAAATACTGGTTTGTTAGAAAACATATATTTTTTTCGTTTAAATGATTATTATTTTATTTATAATCAATAGATAACAAAAATTTTCATAATTTAGTTATTACTACTCCTACATTCCATTTTAATAACTAGGTTATAACTATTATAAAAAATATTTTTTTTAATAATATTTCACATTTTATTTAAACTCAATGTTGCATGTAATACAAGCTAAACATAGTGTTTTGTGAAATTAAAGATATTGGATAGAATTAATTTATTTTAAAATAAATATATCATATAGTCTTGGGGTGTTATATTTTCTTCTATGATTGGTGTTTCATGTCACATACAATATCGAATACAATATTCTTATTTTAGAATTGCAGGTTGTTACATGGAGAACTTCGGGTGATATTGAATGTATGATAATCGATAAATTATCATGTTGATAATGACTAATGATAGAAAATTATGGAAGAAACAACCATTGATTAGTCTCAAAATAGATGGGTGAAATAGTTAATTTCTTACAGAACCCAATAGGTCGGGCGAAAAGTGCTTCAATAGTAGACCCAAAGTGGTTGTGTGAGATGGAACCTTGATTACGAACCCAAATAGCCTAGTAAAATTATGTTCAAAATAAGATCCTAAAAGCTAGGTGGAGTGATGCATGAATAAAATACCCAAAGTGGTTAGGTGAACTAACACATGAATAATAGTCCTGGAAGATTGGTTGCAAGATACCATCTTTTTTTCTGGTACGTCTCTCCCTAAGTTATTCATTAAAATGCATTTAGATGTGTTTTCCCTCATCTTTAAACCATGGTGGTTGTTTTTTATTTGTGAATTTATGTGTGTTAAAATAAATTCCATCTTGGTTTGGGAGGAAACATAAAAAAATTAGAGAGGATTCACATGTATATCCTTTTTGGAAAAAATTACATAATGTCTAGGGATATATATTTGTTTGAATTAAAGGGAGTCTGGGTATAAATGGGTCAAGTTTTACCACGGGTTATTAGTAATTTGAGAAGTGTTAAATGGATTTTAGGTTTTTATAAGGAAAATGGGATGAAAAACTATCAGGTGAGCTAACCCTTGTTTATAAATAAATTGATTAATGGATTAAAGTTTTTTATCATCACATGGATCTTGGGTGATTTCTTGATTTAGATTCACCTTGGCTTGGCTTTTTTATTAAGATAACTAGCATGTAATTGGTTCTGACCAATTGAAAAATGAAAAGTGAAATTGAATGATAAATAGTAATTTTTATAATAAACCACTAAGGCTTATGATGTAATATTATGATATCATTATTTCTATGAAAAGAGTTGTAATTTCTATGTTGTAATGATTATATGGGGTGTTGGACCAGTTTAAATGCTGAAATGATGATATATCAGGCTTGGCACCAAGAAATGATGTAATACTAATATAATGATCTTTCACTGAGAAATTTTGAAATGTTTATATACTATGATTTTCCCTTAAACATTCTAAAAAACTATATACTAGGGTCAACCCTGATTGATTTCTAAAATTATTATATAGATGGTTTGACGTAGATTTTTGTAGTTTATATTCCTTGGTTATAAGTTTATGGTTGGAATGGATTTAATGTATTCTCAAAGAAATTATAGCATGGAACTGAGGAAAGTTATGCTATCACATGGTTATATGGTTATTGTTTCCATGGTTTTGAGACATGTTTAGTGATATTCCATCATAGAGCTGAAGCAAGATGAAGTGGTATTAATTTAATAATTTAGTTAAGTAATACACTTATTTATTGAATTATTGAATAAAATTATTATTAGACTAGTTATGATTAGACACGGTGGTGTCAACCTACTAATTTATAATCACACCCTATTCAGGCCTCCATTTGGTACCTGAGTAGATTATATGGATAAATGTTTTGAGAAGGGTAAAGGACCATGCTATTGATTGGTTTCTTACTGGATTGGAGGGAGATTGAAGTTATGACTAACATGGGGTTTAAGACTGGGGACATTTGAATATTTATTTGGGTTTACTAGTATTTTACTTTTATTATATATATAATGAAATTTATTTTCATTTCATCATGTCATTACACTATTCCTTTATTATTTATTGGAGTATTCAGTTATCTTATTTGTTGGATTTCTTCTCTATCATAATTTTCTAATTATTTCCACACTCTAATATTTATCCATTTATATATATTGGTTGTTTATATTATGTTGTAACTCGGTAAATAGGGGGTATATTCTCCACACTATGCTTATCACACCCCTATTTCTAGTCAGCAACCTCTAGTGTACGGGGAAGGAATGCTTGAGGTCTTGTAACCAACTTGTTCCAGCCATGTGAGAGAGTATCAGATTGTGGGACATAACAAAGTAGTATCAGAGCACAATAGGATTCTTTTCTATTTTTTTACTATTTTTGAAATGTATAAATGGGACTTGGATGTTTCATTACTTGGTAACGAGCTTGTGCGTAAGAGTTTCTAACCCATGCATGGGGGGAAATCTGAGTGGCCAGAGATATATTGTTTCTTATGTGGTTATATTGTTATCATTAATGTTATTTAACATTGGTAAATTCACATGTTTTGTTGTGTTATCGTGTTATGATATTATTTATTATTGATATTTATACTTTGGGTTTGGTATGGTGTGATATGTGTATACATGAATCATTATATGCACAAAGGGATATATTGACATTCATTGTTCATGATAGGGACATATTTATTACATTTGATATGTACTTGCATATTGAATTGTGATATGATATATCAACTATACCTAATACATGAAACAAAATAAATGAATTTTTATGTCATGCTAAAACACATGTAATCCATGTTTAGAGAGACCATGAGTCACTGGTTCTCTGTTTTTATCACCTATTGAGGTTGACCTTGTTAATCGCCAATAATATAAGGAGTGTGTTTATCATGTAGAGAAAATTAATCCTCAACATATTTAAGTTGAGTGTCCAGAGAGTGTAAATAAATAAACATATAAAAAAGTTTAACCAAAGCTTCATGTATTTCCTAATGATCAAATGGATGTTTGGCTTCATAAAAGCTTCATTAGGGTCATGAGATCCATGGAAAGGGATATTTTTTTTACCATACCTTTTTTGTTTGTACTAACTAGAGTGTTTCAACTACAGAATCCACCTACGTTCACTTGGGAGGGAGGCCCCAAGAAGCTAATTTATGGATCAAGTTGGTCTATATGATCTCTAATAATATCGAGACACCCACATATAGGAGGGTGAATCTTGTTGAATATATGTTTCATAGACCATCCAAGCATTGGTTGGAAATTATGGAGAAGGCTGGGAAACAAGAAAATTTACCTTTTAATAACATTGAGATAAAGTTCCTAAGGAACTTATATCTTGATACATTGAGGGATGATATGGTTCGAGTGTTCAAACACCTGACACAAGAGGGCATGCAAGTACTTTACTACATAGAACGCTTCACCTACTCGAATCACTTTTCACCATATTTGGAAGTTGATGAGATCTCTAGGGAGATATATTTTCAGGATTTTCTTTACTATGAGATTAGATCATATATGAACGTGTTCCATTGGAGTAATTTTTAAGAAATGATAAATCATGCCCTTATTATGAAAGGGAATCTAGGAGTGGTCTCGAGCAGTAGTCATGTTATCTTAGTGGAAAAAAAATATGAACTATTATTCTAGTGGAAATAAGAATTGTTATGATAGTTTCTATCAAGGAAATAGTGGTAAAATAAATTAGGAGAGTGGAAAACTATATCAGGATCATGTTTATTTATAGTTCTATTCATATGGAAAGATGATCCACAAGTGGACTTAGTGTCCATACCCATGTTTGGAGTGTTTTTATTGTGGTAGGATATTCCATCTATAGATGCTTTTTAGGGGAATGTAGTAACATAGTAGTGTTAAGGGAACATTAAAAGAACCAAAATCTATAAATGACTAATCTAATCCGCAAAAGATAAGTAGTTTGAGTTCCATGGGTAATTCTGTTTGAGGCGGGGGACACGGTATAATGCCCTGAGCCCCCTCTCATGGAATCAGTTCTTGAAAACAGTTGTAATTTTTATTATAAAATAAACTAAAAAATTAAACAACACATAAAAAAAGATTACCTTTTACCAGTATAGGATGTGGAGAAGTTAGAATTCAATTTTTGATTTATCTGTGTCAAAAAAACTAAGCAGTTTGTCCACTATGCTTCTACATGCACTAACTCCATAAGCAGTTACATCTGAACTAAAACTTCTAAGATACCTGTGAAAGTCATTTTTAAAAAAAAGGGTGAGCATTAATTTCCCAGTAAGGTGTTTTAAAAATCATTTGGCCAATTTTTAAAATATATTTTTTCAAAAATAAATTTTTTTTAAATTATTTATAAAATTCTGTAATCAATAACATAAAAATACTTTTCAAAATACCATTTTAAAACTTAATTGAAATTATTTCTTTTTTAAAATAATAAACCAATTTAGAAATTACTTATGCACAAAAAAAAGTTAAATATAATCCAGTGATTTTAAAAAAACATTACACGATATTTTGAAAACAAAAATGTTGTGGAAACTTAAGACATCGAACGCTACCTTAGGCTTATACACATTATGAGGGATGGGTTCACTCCCCAATTCCCTACTCTATTTACAACGTTCAAGTGAAAATTTTCTGAAATCATTTTAATCTTGGTTTACTTTTATATTCATTTATCACATGGTTTTCTACTTTGAAATTCATTGTATTATATTAATATACATATTTATATTTATATTCATAATTTATATATGTTTGTTATCTTGATTTTAAACAACTGAATGTTACCATTTTTTAGAATTTTCTTATGTTTTTGAAATGTTAATTAAAAAATTATTAACATTCATGGAATAATATTTCATATATAAAACTCTTAAAACCATTTTTATATATTTAATTACACACACATATATGGATTTGAATAATAAAACTGATGCATATAATATAAATTCCTGACATGTCATTGAATAAGATGACGACCATATCCCGTAATGAAAATGAAATTCATGTTCATGCATGAAATTGAACATATAAAATGGTGGTTTAATTATTTAATTCTTACATTAAATAATTAAAAAGATATACATAATATCTTTAAAAATTAAAAAACACAAAAATCCATTTATATTAGAAAATTGGGCTTTTACATACTTTCTATCATAGAATATCTTGTAATGAAATTGAATTATCTTATTTTTAAATAAAATATTAATTTATATAATATTTATAATAATAAATACTTAATCAAAGAAATTTATTATATGTCTGATGAATTATAATTTTCAAATAAAAATAAATCCTCTTATATAATACATATTATAGAATTGATTTTCCAAAACAAAATAAAAACATTGGTTGAAATAAATTCCTTTACCTAAAAGAAAAGGTTTTTAATATTAACACAGATACGATTTTTTTTTTTAATTATTGAAATTTGAAAATATAAATTTTTAAAAAATACTCCACTTACATAAAAATAAATTTTTTCTTCAACATCAATAAATAAATATTCTCATTAATTCAAAAATGAAGGAATATAATTTTAAATCAAGGAATATATATATATTCCTTAAGCAAAACAAGAAAACATAATTGTAATTACTTTCTAAAAAAATATAGATTCAAAAAAATAAGCTTTCCCTTGCACAAAACCTGATTTAAACATAATTTTGATACACATAACTATAAACCTTGAATTATTTAAAAATAATAAATAACTTACTAATCCATTGCATCTTATTGATGTTCGAAGAAAATTCAATCACTCATTCTTTAAAATGATTTATATTATCATAAATGACGCGTCCCTATACCCCACTCAACAAAGACTCACTGAACTGCCTCCCCTAATAAATGAATACCAATGCACAACTTATATAGTAGTTTCAAAAATAGTTGATAAAATCACCCTTATCGTAGCCATATAGGGCCATTGAAGAATTTCATTAAGATCACTATCTCCAAAGTAATGGTTCTCTATAGATTCTTACTGAGAAGGTAGGAATTTGATTAATAATTTATTATTATTATATTTATATTGATGAAATTCCATAGATAAGAGTTTCATATATCGAATTCATTGAAAATGGCATAATACGATGAATAAATATATTTCCTTTTTGAAAGAATCTCAAACAGTAGATATGGATTGAAACTGGTACGATGCATAAAATCTCATACACACAATACAAAATCAGAAATGTTTAAAATCGATTTGAATATCATTAAACCATTATAGTGTTTCATACAGTTGAAGAAAATCCAAAACCGTGAAAATACTGATAGGGAACATCAGACGTCATTGGATAGAGAAAACGAAGGGAATCAACAAATTGATAAAAAATTGAAACAAATTAATAGATAGGATAAATGTTCAGATATATAGAAATTAAATATGGTCTACTAGAAGATCGGGATGGCAGGAATAAGATAGACCTACCTCAGATCTCGAAAAATCGACAGTGAAGAGCAGCTCGCCATCTCCTTCATGATTTATATCATGCATTCGAGCCTCCTCTCAAACCCTAGATTTGCCCACAAACTTCCCAGTGGTTCAGCCATCACACCATCATGCTCAGCTTTGCCTTCAGCTCTCCTTTCAGCTGATCTCGTCATCGAAATCCATCTCTTTCATCCAAAGATCGAATTCAACCTCACCCTGATTCAGTCTTCTATAGACCCTCGTAATTCCCCGCAACCCATTTAGATCGATTTTCATCAAAAAAATTTATTATTATTCATTTTAATTTTATTATAATCCATTTTTTTGTTTGTAAATCATTATTTATAAACATATTATTTTTATATGTGATAATCATTTCAGATATAAAATCATAGAAATCATTATCTTAATTTGTTTATTAATTCATTTACTAAATTCAATAATAAAAAAAATTCTTTTTATTTAATATACTTAAAATCCATAATTATAATAATTTTTTATTTTAATATCAAAATAATCATAATCCATATTTGGGAATTAAAATTTATTAATTTTATAAATATCTTATTAAAAATCCTTTTGATAAAAATATTTTTTTTTAAAATAAATCACTTGTCATAAATAATTTGAATTTACGATTTAATAATATATTTCTTCTTAATAAATACATAATTTATAATACTATGTTTAAATTTATGGTTTTAATTTCTTTGTTATTCATAAAATTTTAATTCTTATTCAGGTTAAATAAATTTCTAATAATAATTAATATATTTATAATTTCATTTTATAAAAAATATATCACCTTCGATAATATATAAGTTGTAGGTTAATATATTATTCAAAATAATATTATCATGATTCAAAATATAAATTTATAAAATAAAATATATTATCTATTAAATTAATTTTTAAAATCAACTACATAACAAAATATGGAAATATATTCTTTATAGATATTTTTTTAACATAACTATATTATTTTGTTTTATTATTGAATTAAGTTTTAAATAAAAAATAATAAAAGTAAAATAAATAATTATTCTATTAAAACGTGGGGGGTTACATTCTCCCCCCCCCCAAATGAATTGATCCCTCACAATTTGTGATTTGAAAATAAGAAAATTTGGAATTTTCAACTTCAGAATTAAATAATTTCTAAGGGGATGTAACTAACTAAATAAAATTCTAACACGTAGATTTTTTCCCCCAATAGACAACATGTAACCTCAAAAGTGGTCTATACCATTTCCTTGATACCAATTATAACACCTTGATCCCACTCTTCCAGACTTAGTACTTGAAAATGTTGTGTAATTTGTTTTTATAAATGTTACTGAACAATTACACAACACTTTAAACAATATAGGACCTTTTACCGATCTAGGTTTTGGAGAAATTAGAATGAATTTTTTGATTTATCAGATTGAAAAATAACTATGTAGTGTGTCCACTATGCTTTCGCGCAAACTAACTCTATAAGTAATGACATATATACATGAACTTCTAAGATACCTGTGAAAAATCATTTTTAAAACAATGGTTTGAGCATTCATTTCATAGTAAGGGGTTTTGAAAATCATTGAGATACTTTTTAAAATATCTTTTTTTGAATTTTTTTTGAGAAATGATTTCAAAAAAATATATAATTAATAATATAATTTTTTTTTCCGAATACCTTTTTAAAACTTAATTGTAATTATTTATGATTTAAAATAATATACCACTTTGGAAATTACTTACAAAAAGAGTTTTAAATATAATACAGGGATTTTTTTAAAAAAACATTAAGCAAACTTTTGAAAACAAAAAAATTGTGGAAACTTATGACATTGACGGTTATCTTGGGACTACCCAATTTATGAGGGATGGGTTAACTCCCCAATTCACTATTATATTTACAACTTTCAAGTTCCAATTTTCTGAAAACTTTTTAATCTTGCTTTACTTTTATATACATTTCTCACTGGGTTTTATGTTTTGAAATTCATGGTATTATATATATATATATATATATATATATATGTATATGTATGTATGTATATTTATATACAAAATTTATAGAAGATGGTTTTCTTGATTATGAACAACTAAATCTTACAATTTTAAGCATTTTCTTAAGTACATGAAATGTTAATAAAAAAATTTATTAACATTCATGAAATAATATTTCATCTATAAAACTCTTTAAAACGTTTTTATATAATTAATTATATAAATATATATATATATATGTGAGTAACAAAACCGATGCATATAATATAAAGGCCTGGCATGTCATTGAATAAGATAACGGCCATATCCGGTAATGAAAATGACTTTCATGTCCATGTATGAAATTGCACATATAAAATGATGGTTTAATTATTTAATTCATATATTAAATAATAAGAAAGATATAAATAATATATTTAAATATTAACAAACCCAAAAATCCATTTATATTAAAAAATTGTTATTTGACATACTTTCTATCATATAAAATCTGGTAATGATATTGAATTATCTTATTTTTAAATAAAATCATAATTTATATAAAATTTATAATAATCAATACTCCATAGAAGAAATTTATTATATGTGTAATGAATTATAATTTTCAAATAAAAATAAATCCTCTTACATAATATATATCATATAATTGATTTTACATAACAGAATAAAAACATTAGTTAAAATAAATTCTTTTTCCCAAAAAGAAAAGGGTTTTAATATTAAAATAGATACAATTTCGTTTTTTTTTTCAAAATTAGAGAATTTTAAAAATATAAATATTAAAAACAAAACTACACTTACATAAAAATCAATTTTTTCTTAAACAGTAATAAATAAATATTCTCATTAATTGAAAAATGAAGGAACATAATTCGAAATCATGAAATATACATATATTCCATAAAAAACATAATTATAATTATTTTCACAAGAAATATAGATTTGAAAAAAATAAGCTTTCCCTTACACAAAACCATATTTAGACATCATTTTGATACACATAACTATAAATCATGAAATATATAAATATAAGAAATCCTTTACTAATTCAGTGCATCATGTTGTTGTTAGCATAAAATCCAAACACTCTATCTTTCAAATGCTTTCTATTATCGTAAAGGATACATCCATTTACCCCACTCAATAAATACTCATTTAACTTCCTCCCCCAAGAAATGAATATTGAAGCACTTATTATATAGTATTTTAAAAAATATTTGATAAAATCATGCTTATCATAGGCCATATATGGTCATTGAAGAATCTAATTGAGATCTCTATCTCCAAAGTAATAGTTCTCTAGAGATTATTGCTGAGAAAACACACATTGGATTAATAATTTAATATAATTATATGTGTATTGATGTAACACTACATATAAGAGTTTCATATATCGAATTCTTTTAAAATGGAACAATATGTTGAATAGATATTTTTTTGAAAGAATCTCAAACAGCAGATTTTCATTGCAAGTGGTACGACGCATCCAACCTCATCCACGTAATCAACAATTAGAAATGTTGGAAATCGATTTGAATATCCTTAAACCATTATAGTGTTTTAGAAAGTTAAATAAAATCCAAAACTGCGAAAATACCAATAGGGAACATCAGACATCAATGGATGGAGAAAAAGAAGGAAATCACTAAATCAGTAAAAATTTGAATCAATATAAGAGATGAGACAAAGGTTCAAACATATAGAAATTAAATACGGCCAACTAAAAGATCTGGATGGTAGAAAAAAGATAGACCTACCTCAGATCTGGACAAATCAATGGTAAAGAATGGCTCTCCATCTCCTTCATGATTTAGATCAGTCATTTGAACCTCCTCTTGAAACCTATATCTACGCACGAACTTCCCGGTGGTCGAACCATCACACCACTGTGCCCGACATCACCATCCGCTCTCCTTTCTGCCAAAATCTTCATCGACCTCCATCTCCTTTGGCTGAAGCTCGAATTCAACCTCACCCTAATTCAGTCTCTAACAGACCCTCTCAAAGCCTCACAACCCATTTAGATCGATTTTCATCAATTTATTATTATTATTCATTTTAATTTTATTATAATCTGTTTGTTTATTTTTATATGATAATTTATAAACATATTTTTTATATATGATAACCATTTTAGATATAAAATCATAATAATAGTTATATTAATTTTTTTATTAATTCATTTAGTAAATTCAATAATAAAATATTTTTTATATTGAATATACTTATAATACATAATAAGAATAATTTAGTATTTTAATATCAAAATAATCATAATCCATATTTGGGAATTGAAATTTATGAATTTTAGAAACATCTTATTAAAAATTATTTTGATAAAAATAAATTTGTTTAAAGAAAATAATTCGCATGTTATAAATAATTTAAATTTACCATTTAATAATCTAGTACGTTTTAATAAATATATAATTTATAATACTATGTTTAGATTTAAGGTTTAAATTTATTTTTTATTCATAAAATTTGAATTCCTATTCAAGTTAAATAAATTTTTAATAATAATTCATATATTTATAATTTCATTTTATAAAAAACATATCACCTTTTATAATACATAAATTATAGGTTAATATATTATTCAAAATAATATTATCGTAATTCAAAATATAAATTTATAAAATAAATAGTTTATATATTATATTTATTTTTGAAATCTACTACATAATAAAATATATAAATATATTCTTTATACATATTTTTTTAACATAACTATATTTTTTTATTATTGAATTAATTTTTAAATAAAAATACTCAAAAATAAAATAAATATTTCTTTTATTAAAACTCGGGGTGTTACACACGGTACCTCCATAATGTAATGTAAGTACCATGAATAGGGTATAACTTAGGGGAATTAGGCTAGAGACCAGAGTAGAGGGGTTGGTCAACAACACATTATGAAGACTACTTTGGCTATTGTGGATGCATGATCGTCTACCATCAGTGATATGATTATTTTATCATCTACCCTTAATTTTCTTTTGTTTGATATAGGAATATCACATTTATTTTTATTTTCCATTTTTTTAAATGTTTCAGGATTGGATGTGGGAAGCATGGATAGTTTTTTGACCATCGTCACACTATTGGGAGTGCGGTCATAGAATATCAAACATATCAAAGTATTTTCTCTGGATATTGGTAGTTAGCATTTATTTTGGGAACCATTCATACTAGAAATGAAAAGTTATGATTTTATTCTTAATATATATATTGGTGAGTTATATATTATGATCATATCAACTATTATTGAAGGAGAGTTTCCTTTAAATCTCTAGAAGGAGAAATCTATTTCGACCAGGTTTAGAGGGATCTTCATGTTGTTCAAACAGGACCAATTCAGTGCATATTGGATCATCTCGTGGATCATATGGCCAGTCTTACTCTATATTAAGGTGTGATGCGTTGATATTATTTTCTTATAGTGGTAGATCGTTTTTATGATTACTTTATTGATCAAATATATAGATTTTCACCCGACCAAGATATCAATTTTACAATGAAATTGGTGTTGGGAGAAGAGCCAATTTCTATCATGCCTTACAAAATGGTACTAGAAGAGCTTAGAGAGTTGAAAGTTCAGTTAGAAGATATAGAATCTAAAGGTTTTATACATCCTAGCACATCTATTTGGATTTCTCCAGTTCTCTTCACCAAGAAGGATTATGGGTCTTTCCACTTGTGTATGGATTATCAGATATTGAACAATATGAAGGTCAAGAATCGGTATCCCCTTTCATGCATTGATGATCCCTTTAATTAGATAAGAGGTGCTAAGAACTTATTCAATATCGGTCTGAGATATGAATACCATTAGCTGAGGGTGATACCATTTGACATACCTCATAATACTTTTTGGATATGGTATGTCTTTAATGAGTTTGTATTGATTTCGTTTAGTTTAACTAATGCACCGAACATATTCATGGCCTTGGTGGATCAAATATTTCATCATTTTCTATAATAGTTGGTTGTAATTTTTTTTGATGAAATATTAGTGTACTCCCATTCCGTAAAAAATCATTCCAAACATCTTGGAGTTATCTTGAGTACATTAAGAGAGCATCATATTTATTCCAAGAAAACTAAATTTAGTTTTTGGATTGATAAAGTGAACTTCTTGGGCCATGTCGTCTTAGAGGCAGGAGTGTCAGTGGATCTAGAGAAATTTACAGTTGTGGTATCTTGGGAGCATCCTAAGAATGTATTCAAAATTATATGATTTTGGGTTTAACTAGTTATTATCAGTGCTTTATTCATGACTTTAACTATTTAAAATCATCAATATCAAGGAAAACCAAGAAAGTGGTGAATTTTGTTCAGTCTGATGCATGTGAGAGAAATGTTTGGGAGCTGAATGGTAGGATGACCTCAACACCTATCCTCACTTTACCTATATCTGGTAAAGAATATACACTATACTATCGCACATCCAAAGTTGGAATAAGTGTAGTATTGATGCTAGAGGATTAATTGGTTGCTTATGGCTCTAGATTGTTGAGACCTCATGAGAGGAATTATCCTACTCATGACCTGGAGTAATAAGTAGTGGTGCATTCCCTGAGATGCTTGAGACATTATCTCATGGGTGAGAGATTTATGGTATACACATATCACAAGAGCCTCAAGTACATATTTTCTCAGTGGGATCTAAAAATTCTATAGTGAACGTAGGTCAAGTATCTAAATTATTTATTCTTTTAGTTCGACTATACACTGGTCAATGGAAATGTAGTTTCCGATGCAGTGATCCAGAATACATAGGCATATTCAGTAAGGGATTTTTACGATGAGTGGAGGGTAATGGACCACTTTGTAGAAATGAATCTAAATGTTTTGGAGTCTCATGAATGAGTAGCTATGACTTCAAAATCTATTATACCAATAGGTTTGGATCAGATAAATATTGAGTAATTATTTAATTTGGATGGATTGGTTATAAGAGACATATTATATGGTGGGGATACACTATATATATGGTCTCTTAGTAGTGGAAATTGTCTTTTTTTTATGATCAAATATCGGTTACTATAGTCTTGCTTGAGGAGTTGATGAAAGAATTTCGTGATTTTAGGTGGGAGGTACATAATGGTTTGAAAAAAATGTATCGTTATATCCATAGAAAATACTGGTGGTCTGGAATGAAGAAGTATCAGGATTTTCATAGAGATGTTTTAATTTTCTATAGGTGAAATAAGAGCAGCATAGGACAACTAAGGTTTTCAACCTTTTCCAATTACTGAGTGGTAATGACATGATTTTACAATGGAATTTTTGACAGGATTATCCAGGACAAACCATAAAAATGATCTTGTATGGTTGATTATGGATCGATTAAAAAATGTAGGCCAATTTTTACCAATTACGGATACATTCATAGTTGATGATATATGAAGTCTTTACATATTCAAGATAGTTCAGTTTCACAGTGTTCCGATGAGTTTCTTTTTAGATAGAGATCCTAGATTCACATCATGGTTCAGGAAGGGTCTTCCAAAGGATCTAGGATAACACATTCTTTTGAGTATTGTCTATCATCCTCAAACTGATGGTCAATATGAGAGGACTATTTAGGTTTTTGAGGATATGTTATGATCCTGTGTTTTGGATTTTGGTGGTTTTGGGGGAATCATATGGAACTCATGGAGTTTTCTTATTATAACATCTTCTAGGAATCTATCTAAATGGAACCATTCAAGGCATTAAATGGTTGTTCATTCCCTTCACCTCTTTGCTGGCTAGAGGTAGGTGAGCCAACCCTGTTAGGCCAAGTATCTTACAAGATTTGTCTAAGTAGTTTTAGTTGATCAAATAGTGGTTGGTGACCATGAAGAACTGGTAAAAATCGTACACCTACCATCAGATATGACCTATGGAGTTCGAAATTGGTTATCATGTTTTCCTTAAGTGGTCTTCTGGGTTGGGGAAACATCACATTAAGAAATAAGGGAAGCTAGTGTCCATGTTTTTCTTTATTTTTGACATAGTGGATACAGTGTCTTTAGTGGTGTATCATTTATCTCTTCCATAGAGCTACAGTTTCATTCTTGACGTGTTCTACATGTCACAATTTCAATTATATTTTTCATAACCTTATCACATAATAGATATACCATACATTGATCTTAATGTTGATAAATCATTTTAGCATTATCTAGTATGGTTTTTGGACAATATTAAGAAGTATATTCGGGATAGGGTGATTCCTTTAGTTTTGGTGTAGTGGAAGCATGGGTGAGTTCAGGAAGAGATTTGAGAGAGGGAGTCTGATATGTGATCATAGTGGTTAGACTTGTTCACTAGGACCCCAAAATAATGCTTGGACCAGATTTGGGATGTGCTTTTAATATAGTGGGGAGGTTGTAATGTCCCTTTTTCTTCCTGCTATGCCTCTCTGAGTTTTTCATGAAACTTATTTTTGTTGTTTTTTTACTCATCTTTAAACCTTAGTGGTTCTATTTTCATTATGAATGTTTGTGTGTTTGAAAAAACATAGTCCTAGGTCGTGAGGAAACTTGTGAAAACTGGACAGGATCCAAAAAGAGAGAATTGTGGGGGAAAATGACTTAAAGCCTAAGGATGTATGTTTGTTTGAATTAAATGGAGTCATGGTATAAATAGGTAAAGTGTTAGCATGGGTTCTTGGTAAGTTGAGAATTCATAAAGTTTTTTTGGGTTTTTATAAGGAAAATGGGACGAAAACCCATCTTCAGAACATTTACACATTGTGTAAATGGATTACATGTCGTTAATGTTTAATAAAATTTAATTTTTAGACAAGGAAAACGGTTTTTAGCATATCCCACTAAAAATAATTACATGAAATATAACTGTATTACACGTCATGTTATTCCATGACCTTTAGTTTTAAAGTATTCCATGCATTTGATTTATTTCCAACTTGAATTCAACTTCTTCCTCTTAGCCATTGGGCTCCTTCAAGGTTATTTTGGAGCACCTATTTTGATTCCAAACATCCAATTTTTCATCCAATCCATGGTAGGAGGTTCTGGTTATATTATCCTTTCTCTCCCTTTGATCTCTATAAATTTTGAGGTAATATCATGATTCTGTTCATTGTTTGTATTCATCGTGACTATTTTTTGATCTAGGATCCTTCTTACAGTCATCCACAACATCTTCCTCATCGGTGTTTTCCATTGGAATAATTTTTTGATTGTCAGTTAAAGCTAGGGGTATAAACCTTAACCCTAGGTTTTGATAAATTTCAAGTATGTACAATATTTCAATTGCACCAACATATCCTGAATATATTAATTGATGATTTGGATTATTAATTAGAGTCCCTCTAGATCCAATTGGATTCTGACTAAGATTTTGGAGACTATTCGGGTGAGAGAACCATTGATTTTAAATGAATTGATTAATGGATTAAAGTGTGTTTAGAATGACAAGGAATTTGGGTGATTTCTAAATATATATTCACCTTAGCTGGGATTTTTACTAATACAATTGAAATTTTATTGTCTATGAACAATTCATAAATGAAAAGTGAATTTAAATGATAAATGGTAATTTTTATAATTGACCATAAAGCCTTATGATGTGATATTATGATATCCTTATTGCTATAACAAGTGTTATAATTTCTATGTTGTAATTATTTTATGGGTAATTTTCCCAATTTAACTAATGAAATGCTGATATATCGGGATTGTACCTAAGAATGTTTTTAATGGTGATATATCATCCCTATTCATGAGAAATGTTTGTAATGCTGATATATCGGGCTTGGACCTAACACATTCTGAAATTATAATATACCAAGATTGTCCCTGATTGATTGCTGAAATGATTATATAGTAAGTTTAACCCATAATTTTGTATTTTATATACCTTGGTTATAAGGTTATGGTTGGTATGGTGATAAAACATACTCAGAGACATTCTGGCATGGCACCAAGGAAGGTTATGTTATCCAATGGTTATCTGGTAACAAATAGCATGGTTTTGAGACATGCTCTGAGATATTCTAGTATGGAGATGTAGTAGGTTGAAGTAGTGTTAATTTAATTAATTAATACAATTGTTTCATGCATTACTGCATAAACTTATTGTCATACTGGTTATTCTTAGACATGGTGGTGTTAACTTACTGACTTCTAATCACACACTATTAAAGATTCTGTTTGGTACCTGAGAAGATTATATGGATGTAGGTTTGGATAAGGGAAAATGACCTTTTTTATTGGTTTCTTGCTTGATGGGCTAGAGGTTGGAGTTAGAACCGACATGGGTTTTAGCACAGGGGAATTTTTAGTCTTTATTTGAGTCTGCTAGTCTTTTACTTGTATCACATCTAGCATGAAATTTATTTATGTTCCATCATTTCATTACATTATTCCTTTATTATTTATTGGATTATTCATTTTTCTTATTTATTGGATTTCTGTTGTATCATATTATTTCTATTATTTCCAAACTCTGATATTTATTCATTTATCTATAATGATTATTTCTAATGTGCTATAACTCTATAACCAGGGGGTATAGTCACCCCACTAAACTTAACACACCCTCTCTACTAGTTATTAGCCTTTGGCATGTAGGTAGGTGCACTTGAGTTCATGTAACCAACCAATTTCAGTCGCGAGAGAGTGTCAGAGGGAAGGATGTTACATTGGTAATCAGCAATAAGGAGTCCCATCAAAGATCCAGAAAACGACCCATAGTATCAGATGTGATCTATTGATCTTGCTAATGATATGAGTTGTAACAAATAATCTGAGTGATGATCCATAAAATTAGAGGTCCTCAAAATGAGTATTTTTCACTTTTTTGGAACATAAAACTACTTGGAGTAGCATGTGTTGGTAGTGAGATGTTGGAGGAGGAGGCATGTATGAGGCACAAATATTTATGAAGTGGTGGGTGCGGGGGTATGAAAGTGTGAACATTTGTGGATAAAACATCAGTGGTGTCACATTATAGACTTATAAATGATTTTGAATCAAAATTATATAGTACAATGAAGACCACCACAGTGCTCTAAGTAAACAAACAGAGAAGGTCATTCCTAGAAATGGTAGATCCGTGAATATAACAAACCATGAAATATTATATAGAGTCACGAAATTTGATTTGGGTGATCTTTGGGTGTGTACATTGGGAATGGATAATTATGGGTCATGTGCACTTATTCACTTGGCAAGTGAGGCGACACATGGTGGTAATGCAGTTGGCTGGAGAAGGGTTAAAGTGGGGAAGTTGGGGCATTATGCCTATAGAGAGTGACATGGAGTGTGGGGTCCGAGGGTGGGTAGGGGTATTTCTATAGGGATGAAAGAATAGTGGGATGACAGGGATATAGTAACATGATCGACTATAGAGGCTAGAGAGGGTTCACTACAAGGGAGGCGACACGGTAGGAGGCAACCAATTGTGAACATGATCTTTGGCCTAACCCCACACCCCAAGGGTGATTTATATTGTGCTTTCTATTAGATAAGGGATTAAATAGGGAGAGGGTGTTAGGGTTTGGGATCTTTAGATGGTAACATGTAGTAGATACCATGAAACCACATATCTAAGTAAGGTTGGTGGATTTATTTATAAGCGAACAAATACCAAAGATAAGAGGGAGATTTGAAATTTAAAAATACATGGGATAAAGGTGACCCAATCAAATATTATATGTTTTGAATAAATAAACAAAAGATTAAATTTAACTCCTCAGAGAAAAATTCATTTTAAACAAAATCCATTTTCAAGGGGTATATTAGAACCTTAAAAAGCATGAACAACCTAAAAATATTACATCAGAGTCTCAAACTCCAATCCATCCCCAAAAAAAACTTAAATAGATAGAGTCATGATCACTATGGTGGATTTTTTAAATAAAAAATTATTTCATTCTATCTCACCGTGCACGAGATCCTTTATGTTAGAATCCATCTTGTTAAATATCCCAATGTACTCCTCTATATTGATCTTCCATTTATTAAAACCATGAATTATAATTCATTCTTGATTGTTGATATATTCTTTTTGGTATTTCCAAGAATTTGACATGAATATTCCACACATATATACTATTAATATCTTCCCTTGAGTCTTTTATTTAAAATACATTTTCCACCTTATCCTCCTTGGAGTGATGCATCAACTCCAACACTGGTGTTAGGTCACCTTATTTATTCTCCTTCCTCTATATGCTCCCTAGATTCTCAATATAGATATCTTATGATTGATTTTTTTTTATTTTTATCATAACTTGAATAAATATTATTCCACCATCTAGGACTAAATTTATTATTAAACTTAAATTAAATAAAATTTAATGAGTCTTGGATAGACATGGTGTCCAACCATCTAACTCACTTTCTTAATGAAAATAGGTATAACTTACCCAAGGTCAAAGATTCACATTTAGCAATACATCATGAATTATATAGAGAAATAATTTAGTGTATTAACCATAAAAATATTTCTATGAAACCTATTATGTAATTTAATCCCTTTGTTAACCAAAATATTCTTAAATGGGATGAATATTGAAGGTTTTGGGTGAAACAGAAGCAGGTCTGTCCCATTCCCTATAATGTTTTCATCAAATCTAATAGATAATCCTAAAGAACTTAATGAGTATTTATCAAATAAAATAATAAATCCAAAGGAAATTGATTAACAAAATCCTAAAATCTTCATAAGAAGACCTTTTCAAATTTAATTTATAGTTAATTTAAAATATGAATTACCCCATATTGATTGTTTTTTAAATATTGTAGTAATTAATTGATTTGATCAGTACTCATGTCATACCATTTTGTGGTGACAAATACAAACTATAATTAATCTATTAGTATTCATACATGATCCATGAATCTCCAAACATTGATCTTGGTATTCTGAGTGTCAGCATAAAGGAACCAATATTTTTTCATCGTTCACCATAAATCGCAATAAAGAATCATATTTTTCTCTCTTGATTATTTATAGAGAGGATGATTCACTCTCTTAACCTTGATAGTGTTCTTCTTGAGAAATTATATATGTATTGAGAGAATTATCTTTAGATAATATTGGTTGTGTGCAAAAATTATCACACAATCACAAAAATGATATAATTAGATATATAAACTTATGGATATACAATTAGTAACTACACATTTGAACTTTATTTAATTATTTATCTTATAAAAATACTACTTTAAATATTATTATTATTATTATTATTATTATATTCCTTAACATGCATTAAACTCTTAGATATTTAAATTTCATTTGTTATGTAAATAAATCTATTTTTATTTAAATGATATTTAATGTACATATCATTTTCATCATTGTTCCCATATCATGGCCCTCCCATCCTCATTGACTTTTATCTAATTTTAAATAAATATTATATTTTAAATAAATAAATACATATTATATTCACTAAACTTGTGAATAAAAAATTATTTTAATATTCATGTTACTAAATAAATATTTATATTAACCCATTCACTAAATGGAAAATAATAAATGAGAGGTAAATAATTATTATACTCACTTAACCTGTGAATAAATATTTATTTTAACATTTAGCTCACATATTATAAATTCAAATATATATTTTTATTGAATTTATATGATAAAAAATACATGAATAATTATTATTCCACAAGGAGAGAGTACAATTTATTCTTGATATAAAATTTAAATAGAATTTAACTAAGATTATGGATACACTTAGTGTGTGACCTTTGTGATTTTTTATTATTGTCATTATGTAAATTTACCTAAAGTCCAAGATCACCATATAACAACATGATAAGATACCAATAATGAAATAAGTTTATATTGAAACCTCATATGAATACATACTGTGTAATATTACCCCTTTGTATCAATATCGCATTAGGGAATTCTCATAATCGTGACATCAATATATATGCTTGATTTATTTTTCATTAACTACCTAAAATGAACTCATCAAAAAATTCTCATGGATAAATATTTAATTAGACATTTCCATTTCAATAAAATGTATCAGGATATCTAATTTCATCAACTCAAAAGGGTAAAATCATTTCATGACTTATCCAATCAATGCCATATCACTTATAATGTGATGTGAGATTTATTTTCAGTGTTTCATCACATCATTTCTCATAATAATTATTTATTTTTTATGTATAAATTAGTGATTTAATAGTTATTTATTTTCTTTTGGTTATTTAATAGTGGAATTATTAAAGTTAATTACTCAAATCACTTTTTTTCATTTTCTGAATAAACCACTTTAAGGGTGAGTGGGAACCTCACAATACAGGAGCGAAATTTCAAACATCAAAAGACCAAATTTAGAACATCACAAACAACATCCAAAATCCACCCCAAAACATCAAAACACAAATTCAGATTTCAAATCCTCCTCCTCAAGGCACGCTCTTGGATTCGCAGTCAACCCCACGTCGCCATCACATCCCGTAAATCTGAATCCCTTGAGAAGGACTCATTTACATTGTAAAAAAAATAGAAAAACCTCACAATAAGGCATCAAACCACTGCTATCATCCTCCATCCATTAGAAATTATAGAAATGAACAATGTCAGGTCAAGTAGGAACCAAACAATCTTCATAGCCAATCTCACATCAACCAATATTCACTGCTTCTCCATCGTACATTCACCGCAATACTCACCGCCAAATGCCATTCACAAAAACACAAAACCTAACATCAATCTGCAACAATCCAAACTGAATCCTCATCCCTTGGAGCATCACGAACCCAAATCCAAGAATCGGTCACCCAATACACTACAAAACCATAGCCATAACACGAACCATCAAATGATGCCAATTAGTATGACTTTATTTAAATTTAAGGTTAATTAATTATTTATTAATTTCACTATTAATTCGTAAATTTTGATGTTTTACTATAAAGGTTGATGTAGACATCTAACTTCATTCCCAACTGAAGAAAACATACATACCCTTAAAAGACTTGTGTATCTAAATTGGTATTTTTACCCATGTATCCATTTTATCTATAGACCACATATACAATTAAAGTAACCAAATGAAGAAATCCAAATAGTGGTCACCATTTGTGGAGAACAGTAGAGGCAACATAAAGGGGATCACCCGAACATAGTGATCCAGAATCAAATCAATGGGAAGTGGTGATCGATTTCTCTTTACTAGGTTGAATCTTGAAGATGTAAAAAAGGTGACACTGAATATGATGAATAAAAGTGTCGAGACGAGATTTATTGAGGTAGAATGATATATAGATAACTTAGAGGAGAAGAATTGTTAGAACTTGATGACATGTCTGGAAAATCTATGATTTTGACCTGAAATTGTAGCACTCTATGGAATACTGAAGAATCTGAAGACTTGGACAAGATACATTAGGTAGATCCATTTGGGTTCATTCAACTGAATATGTAACACCCTAATATTTTATAGTATTCCTCCATTTAAATTTAACTTCTTTGATAGCTTATGGGATTAACAAAATATTAAATCTTATTATTTAATTATATCCTAGATGTTGGGAAAAGTGGGAATGAATGAGATTAAGAAAATGATTAAAATATTAATTACACATGTTTATAAAATTAATCCATTGATTCCCAATTAATTACAAATGACCGCAAATTGAACGTAAAGGGTGTATTTTATACAAAAAAATATTTTTATTCTCATAATGGTATTTTATATTAGTAAATTAAATTAATCACTATTAGTGAATGATATTGATGAAATTTATATGTCAAATATTTTCAATATAATATTTTTAAATTCATTCTGTCATGACCCGTCCCCTAGGTCCTGTGTTGTGACTACCCCAAACCCACCTTATAAAGGCCATGGGCTAGTGACTATCACTAGAAATGAATATCCCCAAAAGGGAAGGCATATTTTTTAAACCTATACACAAAAAGACATGACATACCACACAAAGAAAATCACAAAGGAAAGAAAGTTGTACAACCACTACAAATTACCACCACTGAGAGTAAAAGGTGTAAACTGAAAGTAAAGGGGACAGAATAAGAGGCCAACTAAAAGGAAAGTGTAACAAAAGAAGTACAAGCTCTAGAGTTCGTCCTCTAAGGATCATACCTAAAGGGTAGGTGTAACTCATTTTCGGATGTCACTACAGCACACCAAGTCCATCGATCCACCTCTGAGCACTATCTGTCCCTGACTCCCCAAAGTCCCAGTCAAATCTATCTGTCATCTGCACAAGACACAACAGGTGTGGGAAAAGCCTATGTAGGGGTGAGTATAACATTACTTAGTAAGGACCCCAAGACCAACACAAGTCTCACAGAAATCAACAAAGGAAGAATACCACAAAGCAGGATCTCAACGTAAAGCACAAAGAAAAATACATAGATCACTCTAGGTATAACTTAAGTATAGAAATAAAGATGATTATTTGTAAATCTAGATAATCTTATTCTTTTAAGAGGATATGTTTTTGATCCACGAAGGGTCGCTCCGCTGCTGATTCACGATGGGTCACTCTACTGATGATCCTTGACGGGTCTCTCTACAGCTGATCCATGATGGGTCTTGCTACTACTGATCCATGAATGGTCACCCTCATGGTGATCTTTGAAGGTTTTCCCTTATGTTGATCCATGAGGGGTCTCTCTTATGCTGATCCATTAAGGGTCTCTCTTATGCTTCACGTCACATCCAGCCACTGGATTCCTACAATTAGCACGCTCGATTTCCAGAGTATCTTCTCCTCAAGCCATCATCCATACCTCAACTACCATAAAGTCCCACATAGATTAACCCAATGTACCATCTTGTTGTAAGGGTATCAACCCAATAGACAGCGCGTCGATCAGACACTTGGTCAGTAAGATATGGGCATTTTTGTAAAAAGGGCCCAATTATATTTGAGTCCAAACCAACCCATCCAGATGAAAACTTCTTTCAAAACACTTGTAGAGTATCTTAGAAGTATCACCACTTCACAAGGGTCCTCGTGCCGCAGATGGAACATCTATTAGAATCGTGGTATATAAGTTATTTATTTTTTTCAAAAGGGGGCCAGTTGGGTCCAGGCCCGGTCCGACCCAGGTCTGCTAACCCAAATTGAACCTGGCCTGGCCTGGGTCCGGTATGTTGGGTCACTGACTTGTTCTGACGCAGGTCTATCTCATCCCCATGGGGTGGGTCTGTCCATCTCGTAGCAACACAGACCACTAAGACGGGCTTGCTTCTCCAGCCCAGATGCGGCTCAACCACATTTGGTTCATTTCTTGGTGGCACTAGCTGGCACCGCCTCCCCAATGTGGCTCATCCATGTAGTGGACTGCCTTGGTCTAGCTGGACGCCACTCTACCACGTTTGTTTCGTCCAGCACGGTCGGTGACTGTCTGACCATTTCACCCACATGTGGTCCAAGGACCACGTTCCCCCAACACACCCGAGTATCCCAGACGCGGGTTTCCCCTCCATGCGACATCAGGCGTCGCTTTACTTCATGCCACTGACCGCGCCCCCTCCCACCACCCACGGCCATCAGCGTGCCGATGGTTATTTCTGTGGGCCACCAGAGTTGTTCTGGTTTTCCATTTCTTGAACCGTCTGCGCTTATGGGTTTGTAGGGATTCCACCTTCACTTCGACAGCCTCGAACTTGCCTTTCCACTATGTCGAGAATTTAGTCCACGAAGAATGCACAAGAATACACAAGGGAGAGGGACTTGGTCCTTGTTCATGTTGACACTCACCCTTTGAATTAGAGGTGTATAATCAAAGCGAGGTTTGGGATTTCACCACATGAATCTACCCCACCATTCAAATCTCTGAATTTAACAACCCTCCCGCAAGAACACATGATATTTGGATCAACCAGTTCCTGTTTTGATCAATGTTCATTGTTTTAGAATGATGAATGGGGAAAGAACAAAAAACAAAAAAATGGTATAATTCCTACCTTGTTTTATGTTCGTTGTCATAACATTCCTTCCTTAAGGGTTCAAGAGGTCTACAACATTCACCACTTCCCGGATTCGTTCTTCAGGGTACATCAAATTTGATGATTTTCCCCTGGTGTTCTTCATTCTTTGTTGGAGAGGAAACTCATCAGAGGTTCTTTAGAGAATTTCCAATGGTTTAATTCCTACTCTCCAACACGTTAGTTAATTAAAAAGAGAACACATCACATCATTTCTGTTACGTTGCATACTAACAAGCCATTAATGGGATTCATTTAATGTGCCTCATCACCGCACCGCAACACCATTTTCTACCACTTCAACAGATGAGAAATGATATAAAATAAGTTTTTAAAGTTATTATATTATTTTTCAAAAATTTAGAAAAAATAACTTTTTCATCTGATGCTTTCCAGTTGAAGTTAATTCCTTTCTAGGTGAATCCTAGAGTTTTGATTTCAACAGTGCCCTTATATTTTTGATCTGAGAACTGGTTCAAAAGTTAGAGAAATCTACTCGCATGATTACTGAATGTACTTTAAAATAAGTTCAACATTACATTTTTGTCACCCCAAGCCTCGGAATCACATGACATCTCAGCGTGTGGTCTCAAATTAATTCCATATAATTTTAAAAAAATAACATGGAAATTATGGGATATTACATTCTCCCCACCTTAGGGATTTACGTCCCCGAAATCCAAAAAAGGCTACTCAAACAAATGGGGGTATTGAGCAAGAATATAACCCTCCTGATCCCAAGTTCTCTCCAACAAATTCACATGTTGTCACCGAACACGCACCAGAGGATTCAATCGTCCAAGAAGGAACCGCTCCTATTGATCCCCTATCTCCATTGATAACTTTTTAAATGTTGCCTCGTCCTCAATGTCTAGCTCTCCCCAGTCAATGAAGTGTGATGGATCATGCACATATCTCTTTAGCTACGAAACATGGAAAAAATCATGCACGCAATGCATCTGTGGGGGATGATCTAGGAGGTATGCCACCTCACCAACTCTACTGAGAATCTAGAAAGTTCTGATGATACTTGGAGATAACTTGCCACCCTAGCCAAATCTCTTCAATCATTGTCTAGGTGAGACCTGAAGGAAAACATGGTATCCCTCCTCAAACTCTAAGGGTCTCTGTCTCCTATCGGTATATGATTTCTGCTAGCTCTGTGAAATCCCCATATACTCCTGTATTATCTTCACCTTTTCAGTGGTGGCTTGTACCAACTCTGAACCCATTAGTGCTGACTCCCCTGAGTCTGTCCAAGATAGAGGTGATCTGTATGGAAGCTCATAAAAGGCCTCAAATGGTTCCATATCTATGGTGGAGTGATAGAGGTTGTTGTATGAAAATTCCACCAATGTATGGTGGTCCTCCCAACTGCGACCAAAATCAAGGATGCAATGAAAAAGCATGTCTTCCAGGTTCTGTATGGCCTGCACTATCTGACCATCCATATGGGAGTGAAAATATATGTTCAAGCACAGTTGATTCCCAAATTCCTCCTACAAATCCTTCCACAATCGGTATGTAAAGCATGAATCACGGTCTGAGAGGATCATTGAAGTCACCCCATGAATCCATACTATCTCCTAAACATAGAGGTGACCCAAGCCATCTATCGATCCCTGCTCCCAGATGGGTAGGAAGTGAGACAACTTGGTGAGTCAGTAAATCATCACCAAAATAGAGTCATGACCCCTGGATGTGTGTGGTAAACCAACCACGAAGTCCATGGATATACCATCCCACTTCCACTCTGGTACCTCAAGTGGTTATGTAAAGCCTTCTAAGACCTGATGCTCATCCTTCATTTATTGACAAGTGAGGTATCATGAAATGAACTCTACCACTGATTTCTTTATCCCTGTCCACCAGTACTGACATCGAAGGTCCAGATACATCTTCGCCACAAAAGGATGTACTTCCAAAGGGGATGTATGTAACTCCCTCAAAACCTCATCCTGTAACGTCACTAGTTATATGGAGTATCCTCTTAAAAGGATGACACACTCCCTGCCTATCGAAAATCCATCCGGAGCTTGTCCTGAAGATATCTGAGCATGTCGGGCTGTGTAGTCACCATCCACAAGTTGTGCCTCATTAACTCACTGTAAGAGTGGTGGAGTGACAATCATAGATTGAAGGTAAGTTGGTCCATCAAAATCCATGAAGGATATCTTCATTGCAGTTAGCTGCTTCATTGTCTCACTCAAAATCTATAAACTAGGCCTCTTACTATGTGTGTCTGCCACCACGTTCCCCTTCACAAGAGTGTAGACTATCTCAAAGTCATAGTCTTGGAAGAACTACATTCATCACTATTGTCTTAAGTTCAGGTCCTTCTATGAGAATATATATTTGAGACTCTTGTGGTCAGAGTAGATGATAAACTATTCACCCATTAAGTAGTGTTTCCACATCTTCATGGAAACTACCATTGCTGCTAACTCCGGGTCATTGGTCATGTAGTTCTGCTCATGATGCCTCAAATTCCATGAGCTTTCAGTTATCACTACTTACTCCTACATCAGGACACAACCCAGTCTGGTCCCTGATGTATCACTGTATACCATGTAGTCGATTCCCTCCTCTGGAAACCACAAGATGGGAGCACAATTCAAGATCTTCCTCAGCTGCTTGAAGCTCTACTGGAATGTCTCTATCCACGCAAAGGATTTTCCCTTCTTCATCAAATTTTTCATAGGTGTTTCTACTCTGGAGAAATCTGGAAAGAACCTATGGTAGTATCTAGACAAATACTAGAAACTCTGCATATCAGTCACACTTCTAGGTGGCTTCCAAAAAATCACTACCTCTATATTATCCAGTTCCACTACAACTCTAGCCTCCGAGATGACGTGTCTCAGAAAGTGGGCCTCTCCAATCCAGAACTGGTACTTCGAGATCTTACCATAAATTTAGTGCTCTCAAAGTGTATATAGGAATATATGTAGGTGTGTAGCATGCTGATCCTCTAACATCAAGTATACTAAGATTTCATAAATGAATACTACCATGAAATGATTGAGGTAAGGTTGGAAGATCCTTTTCATGAGTCCCATGAATACTGTGGGGTCATTGGTCATGCTAAATGGAACCACCAAAAACTCATAGTGGTCATATCGGAATCTAAAGGTTGACTTTAGTACATCCTCATCCCATACCCTAAGCTGATGATAGTCTATTTTGAGGCCTATCTTAGATAACCACCTCGGTATCTTCAGTTGATTGAAGAGGTCAAAAATTTTAATTAGTGGATACTTTTTCTTCACAGTCACCTGGTTCGGGCGTTGGAAGTCCACAAATAGCCTCAACCTCCCATCTTTCTTCTTGGAAAACAACACCGGGGCTGACCATGGTGAAGCACTGGGTCACACGAAGCCCTTCCTCCCCAAGTCCTCCAACTATACTCTCATCTCCTAGATCTCCATAGGAGCCATTTGATATAGAGGTGTACATATCAGTTTCTTCCCTAGGTACAATTCAATGCAGAAGTATACCTATCTATGAGGAGGTCACCCTGAGGCATCTTCTAGAAATACATCCTCATACTCATCCACCACTACAGGAAATCTCAGACTCCTCTCATCTACCACATCTAGGGTGAGGCTATCCAACTGGTGGGTGATCGGTTTCACCCTCCTCTGAGAAAGTCCATCCTATGCTGTAAAGGTTCCCTTCTCATTGGTGAAGGAAAATCTGGTCCCATCCTCGTGGACACACCACACTTTGCGCCTAAAATAGTCTATCTAATAATGTACTTTAGATAACCATTCCACACCCAAATAATGTTGTAAGGCCTAGATGCTACTAACAGGATATCCCAGCCAATGATGTTGCCTCATAGAGTATGCTCACACTATTAGCACTAGTGTGTAATCATAAAATCCCTTCCCATATAAGTCTCTAATCATAAGGATCAAGCCAATGATTTCCCATATTGAAGAGATCAACAGAGAAGATCTAGGTATCTAGGTTAGTTCGCTGCATTCAAAGCTATATAGAATAGTTGGGTCAAGTAATGTTAGTCATGTGTTTAATTATTTTGTGAGATCTTTCTGCACGTAGTGGTAACTTTTTGTGAACTCTGGTTTCCCATTTTACCTAAAAATGGTTCTAATAAAAAAATTAAACTTGGATGGATAAGGATCGAGCCAACGACTCCACCAAAATCTTTGAGCCTTAAATGAGGTTCATGTAAAAGAAAGAGTGAGTGGAACCTATGTATAAAAGAACTACTGGTAAGGTGGAGAAGACACAGATCATACCTCTGATCATCTTTGGAGTGCTGTGGTCATAGGCCTTTATCGCCTGAAGCAGGACTCCCCCCTGTCCACTGGCTCCCTGATCCCATGGTGGACGACCTGGTGGTGGTGGTGGAAGTACCTAAAACTATCGTCCACTTCCTACCACTTGTCAAACTACCCTACCATGTCCGCCGCCCTGTGGAACTCTTTGCTTGAACCTATTTCACTTCCTTAGTGGATTGACCTTCTGCTGATCATTTGTGAGGTGAGTCAGGAAGTCACGATCCATGTGTCCCTGACCGCCGTAAGAGTAACAAAATCTAGCCCTCAGCTGACCTCCTCTTCCCCATGATCTATGAACCTTCGACCCTACATCTTGGGGTCATACTTCGTAAGGTTTGGACCTTTTGGTAATTTGTGTCATCTATCTACTACCTTCTGCAGATGACTCAACCACCTGTTATCTAGTTGTGTCTCTTACCATTAGTGCCTGCTCTTGTAGGAATCTCTCCACTAGTAGATCTTTCTCTAAAACTCCAGCCTATTTCGGGATGCTGATTGAAATCATCGACACCCTGATCTCCCATCAGAGTCCCTTTTCAAAGGTTAATTCTATGCAGAAAGGGTCATATACCATGTCGGTGGAGTAGCGGGATAGGTCGGTAAACCTCAATGAGTACTAGGCCACAGTCTGGCTGCCTTGTGGTATGTGTAGTAGCTTCTGAATACACACTGAGAGTAGTGTTGATGGTATGAACTCCACCCAAAAGAGGCTTTCAAAGTTCAACCAGGAAAGGGTCTCCTCCTCTTGTTTTGGGAGTATCATGCTCCACCATCTCGCTATCATGTCCTAAAAAAATAAAGTAGCTAGGACAACCATATGGTCTGTAAGTGTCTCTACCAGGAAACAAACCTGTGTAACTGCCTCCAACAAATCCTCAGCTGCCCGAAGATCTATCTCACCTCGAAACCTTAAAGGCCTCTATCTCTGGAACTCGTGCAGTGTGCTCAGTTGGCATGCATTTTCCGTTGGTGGGGTTGGTAGCAACGACTACTCTATGGGTGGTAGTGCTGTTGGTACACCACATGAACGTGCTATCGTTGTATGTAGTCCCTACACCGACGCCTCATCGCTTGGTCGGCCATCGTCATGATTTCTCACTGTAATCTTGGCTGGCTATATTTGTGGAGGCATCCTATAGAGAAATATATCTTTCATGGTCAATAAATTATAACAAGTGAGGTGTCTCAAAAGATATCAATAGAAAAAAAAATTCAAAACACATGAAACCATTTCTTCGTGTACCATGTCAGAAAACAGAATTCAGGGTCTTTTTTTATGGATACGTCAACTGCCTCACCAATAGTAGACTCCCAGGACTGAAATCCGAACTCAAGACACCTAACACTATTACCCCCATCGAAAATACAGAATCTTATTTCTTTCAGTAGAACCAAACGTCCTTTGATACCACTTTTTAATGACCCATCCCTCGAGGCCCATGCTGTGACTACCCAAAGCCTGCCTACCATAGGCCAGGAGCAGGTGACTAGCACCGGAAAGGAATATCCCAAAAAGGGAAGGCATTTCCTTTAAACCTGTACACACAAAGACAGGGAATACCACACAAAGAAAACCACAAAAGAAAGAAATTAGTACAACCACCACAAAGTACCACCATTGAGATTAAAAGGTGTAAACTGAAAGTAAAGGTTCCATAATACAAGTCCAACTTAAAGTAAAGTACAACAAATGAAGTACAAGATTTGAAGGTTGTCCACCAAGGATCCTACCTGAAGGGTAGGTAAAACTCACTGTTTAATGTCACTACAACACACCACATCTATCGATCCACCACCGAGCACCATCTAACTCTAGATACCTAAATTATCATTCAAATATATCTTTCATCTTCACAAGACACAACAGGTGTAGGTGAGGACCATGTAGGGTTGAGTATAACAATACTCAGTAGAGTCCCCAAGACCAACTTGGGTCTCGTAGAAATCCAAAAAAAGAGAATACCACAAAGCAAGATCTCAAAGTAAAGAACAAAGAAAAAGACGTAGATCACACCAGGTATAACCTAAGTAAAGAATTATAGATGATTAGTCATAAAGCTAGATTATCTTGTTCCTTTACAAGGCTTTACTACTAATCCACAAAAGGCCGCTCTGCCGCTGATCCACAAAGGGTTTCTTTATTACGGATCCACGACGCGTCGCTCTATAGTTGATCCACAATGGGTCACACTACTGTTGATCCATGAAGGGTATCTCTCATGCTGATCCACAAAGGGTATCTCTTATTTTGATCCCCAGTGGGTCACTCTTATGCTAAACCATGAAGGGTTTCTCTTATGCTTCACGTCACAACCAACCACTGGATTCCCGCAGTTAGTACGTTTGATTTCTAAAGGATCTATTTCTCAAGCCATAATTCATACCTAAACCACCGAAATTTACCACATAGAGAAACCCAAAGGACCATCTCATCGTAAGGGTCTCAACGCAATAGACGGAATATCAAAAGGATGCTCGGTCTCTAAGATATGGGTATTTTTATAAAAACAATCATGGTTGGATTCGTGTCCGAACCAGCCCATCCATACGCTAACCTCCGCAAAAACTCACCTAGAGTATCTCAGAAGGACTACCTCATCACAAGGGTCCTCATTCTATAGAAGATGTGTCTATTGGATTCCCGCTCTATATGTTATTGAATATTTTCCAAAAAAGGGGTCGGTTGGGTCCGGGTCCAGTCCGACCTGGTCGGACCGACCCGACCTGACTTGGCCTTAGTTCCACTAAACTGACCCAGGTTTGTCGACCCAACCTAGACCTATCCTAGCCTGGGTCCGGCCTATTGGGCCCTAGGTTCGGTCCACTCACAGCAACCCGGCCCGCTGAGGTAGGCTGACTTCTCCAGCCTAGAGGTGGATCAGTCGTGCCCGGTTCATCACTAGGAGCTACCCACTGGTACTGCCTCCCCCATGTGATCGGTCCTCATAGCGAACCAGCTTGGTCCAGTCAGACGTGGATCTGTCGTGTCTGTTTCATCCAACAAGACCAGCAGACGACCGACCGTTTCACTCGCACGTGGTCAACAGACCACATGCCTTTAGTGCACTTGAGCGGACCAGATGTTGGATAACCCTCTATGTGGTGTCGGTCGGCGCCACAATTTGCGCCACTACGGCAGACCACCTCCCTCTACCGACGCTGACGGTTTCTTCTACAGGCCACCGAATTTTCTTTGGTGGTCTTTTTCTTGAACCGTCTCTACCTACAGGTCTATAGGGATGCCACCTTCACTACAAGGACCTTAAACTCAGTTCAAAAATATTTTGAGAATTATGTCCTTAAAAATTTCACAAGAACATGCAAGGAAGAGGGACTCGATCCTTGTTTTTGTCAGCTTTCACCCTCCGCGTTAGAGGTGTATAATCAAAGGGAATTTTGGGATCTCAACACATGAATCTACCACACTATTCAAGTACCTAAATTTAACAACACTCCCACAAGAATACATGATCCATAGATCAACTTTTTCATGGGTTGATCCGCGTTCATGGTTTTAGAATAAAGAACTAGGAAAAAACACTAATAACAAAGAAGTCATAACCACTACCTAATTTGATGTTTGTTTCCATATAGTTCCATCCTCGAGGGTTCAAGAGTTCGACGTTGATCGTCACTTCCTAGCTTCATTCTTCGGTGTACATCGAATTTGATGATGTTACATTGGCGTTCCTAGTTCTTTTTTAGAGAGGAATCTCACCAAAGGTTCATCAGATAATTTCCCATAGTTTAATTCCCACTCTCCCATGAATTAGCTAATTAAAAATGGATCATGTCATAATATTTCTATTACACTGTGATGTTTCAAAGTTACAATGATTTATTTATGAAATAGCATAGCTTTTACATTTCATATCAATGGGAAATTGAGGGGCTTATTTTAATGCACCTCATCTTCACCTCGTCACCGCACCACAGTGCCGTTGTCCGATGCTTCAATAGTTGAGAAAATAAATAAGATAACTTTTTAAATTTATTTTATTATTTTCTAAAAAGTCCAAAAAACAACTATTCGTTGGAATCTTGTTGGTCGAAGATAAGTCCTCTATAGGTGAATCTCAAAATTCTGAGTTCAATGGTGCCCTTAGATTTTCGACCCGAGCACCAATTACAAAGTTATAAAATCCTGCTCGAATGATTACTGAACATACTTTACAAAAAGTTCAAAATTATATTCTAGGCACCCCAGGCCTCTGAATCATGTGTCATCTCTGCGCCTGGTCTCGAAATAATTCCATATAATTTAAAAAAATACACTGAAATTCCATGAAATTACACATTCAATATTTATTATGTTCTTAAGATAAGAAGAAAACCAAATTAAAGCATAAAAGATATATTTTCTTAATGGAAGTTTGTTTTCATTTTAATGGAACGCATGTTTTAAAGCTAAATTTTGTCACTTTTATAAATTATATTTCAAAAAATAAATATTATTCTTTGAATATTAAAATGAAAATTTACATTAGTTAATTTTTTTGAAATATTTTGATAAGTTTCATTTTTTATGAATAGTAATGTGATCGTTGGAACAATACTATAACCATTAGGAATAGTAATTCGACCAATTTAACAGTAACATTTCCTTCTAAAGTATAAATAAAATTTAGTTATCTCATAAATTAAAACATTATATATTTTGGTGATAGAATAAGTAAATAAATGTTTTAGAAATAATAAATTAAGTGTCGGTATTTTCGTGAAACATAAAATGTTTATTAATTTTTTTTAATTAATATAATGATTTAAAATAATATTTATTTTCACAAAATAGATCCATAAATTAATATTTTTTGTTTTATTATTATATGATAATATTATGATGCCTTAGTGAATTTTTGAAAGTGTCATCAAATCAGTTAAATTTTTTAAATCAGTTCATTTCAAGTATGTCATGATTTTATTTAAAAATTAAATTTATCATATTTTTTAAATTTATTTTTGAAAAATGGATTTAATTTATTAATTCTACATGTCAAAAATTGGTTATGGTGAATTTTTGGTATTTTTCCAAAATAGTTGATTTTTTTTGATGAATAGTGAAATACGGTAATTTGCAATATATATACATTATAAAATAAATACACTATTTATTGAGTCATTGATGATGTAAGAACCATTGGTTATAAATATAATTTACTAGTTACTTTATTTATTCACATGAATCAGAACTATTGATAGTCTTTATCCAAAATAATAAACAAATGAATTAAATAATCACAAAACACTCCTCTCCTCCACTGTAAATACCACCCATGACCGCCACTTATCTTAACACCTCCAAATCCTTTAAGGTTTTTTATATTATTCCCATTTCATCTCCCAAACCTATCACCCACATTTTGGTCTTTTTGGTCTCACCCAAATACCATTTCAATGTCTCTTAATGAGGTTCTCAAGGAAAAGAATACAAGAGGTAAATCCTTTTTCGCTCTCTTTAAATTTACTATAATTTATTTTCTTATTATTATTTTCTTACCAATTATGTAAAAACATGCATGATAGATTTAATATATTATATACACAGGAATTTTATTATTTTAATGGATGACCCACTATCAACCCTTTTATCCTCCCTCTTTTATTCTAAAAATGAAAACATCACACATGATCTGTCGATTTTCCTCCATCTTGGATGATGCGACTTCATTTCTAATTACCTTCTTCAAGTATGATTATAAAAAACATAATGTTTTTAGAAATTTTGTTTATTATACATATTATAATTTTTTAGTGTTATAGAACCATTATATATACATGATATTAATTAATAAGACAACAATATTTCATAACGATCGAAAAACTTCCAAAATAATCTAAACAGTTATCATTAATGTTCTACCAAATAAATCACCCTCATATATGGAAAAAATAATATATAAGACCATTAAATAATTTTTATATTAATTAATAAAGTATAACTTCAATTATGGATATCCATTTCTATTTTACATGATCTTTTGTACATATATTCAAGTGAACCAATCATGATAACCAAGGAAACAAACACTCTCGAACGTCAAAATTTAATCTCATGACTCATCTAAAAGGCCATAAATGAAATAAATAAAATTATAAAAAATAAAATAAATTTTTAATAGGTTATAAATTAAATTATTAATGTATCTATTCTCAATAACTTGGAAATTAAATACAAGTGCAGAACACTTTCATACATAAGGTAATGGTTTTCTCATCTCACCTTTATTTCTATTAGATATGATTTATTCACCTATATTTTGTGTGTGTGGTGTATGTATACATCCATTTTATGTGTTATATCAATCATATATTTATCTTCATGGTATTAAATGTCTCATTTTATGATTATTAATTTTATGCGGCATAATATTTGATTGATTACAAAGTGTTAAGAGATTATCCCCAAACCTCCATTTTTCATTCGGGTTATACTTTATCTCTCTTTACCCCAACTTAATTCTTCTTTTTGTTTTACATACTTATTATAAATTCGGTTTATATGTTAAAAAATCATGTATCCATATCATTTTGTCCATATTTATTTATTGAAATGCATGTTTTAATAATGTTCCCTTTTAAATTCTTCCTAATAAGCAAGCCTGGTTAAGGGGAACTTCATGATTTCTTTATCATTTTGAAGTGCACTATATAATAATTTTTAAGCCACCATTATTTTTATAAAATTAAAAAAATTATAATGAAAAACTATCTTGGTTCATTTATGGTTTTATTAAAACCAAAATTTATTTCTGATTTATGTTCTCTTTAATATTTTAATTAAACCACACTAAAATGTTTTATCTCTAAATCTTGTTCAAAAATATTTTTACATGATTTTACATTAGTTCGACATAATTTACCCCTCAAATATAATTTCATTTCCCTTACTATTTTATTCTGGGAATTTTTTATTAAATCTAATTTTATGAAAAATACAAATAATTTTCCCAAATAACTCTTCCAACTAAAATAAAAAAGGGTCTTCTCATATCACTTTTACTTCTATGAGATATATGTCGTGTTCGCTAGTTATTCCTCATGTGTATTGTGTATGAACTCTCCTTTGATTTATCATATCATGAGTCTTATTATTATCAAGATATTATATGTATCATTTAATGTTACTCCTTCATATGGATGATGGTTTAAATGTTTCTATGTGGTATGGGACACATTGTAATTTTTAAAGATAATTTTCCTCTCCTTGTTCACCAATTATTCCTTTTCTGTGGTTTATTTAATTTCCTTTGATATACCATATAATGAGTCTATTTATTCTCATGATATTCTAATTTTAATTTAATTTTTCCTTCATAGAGATTATGATATGTTTTAAAGTGGTAAGGGACACATTGGAATGCTTAGAGATTATTTTCGCCAAGAAATTTTCAATGGTATATTCCTCAATGTTCAAATCCTTTTTTAAATCTTGTACTTTATTGAGGTCGATCTCTTAAGATACAATATACCACGTGTTTTTAAGGTTTTATGATCAATTTTAATTTGGATGTTCTATTTGATACCATTAATGGTTTATGGTTAAAGTATTCTAATTTTTTATGTTAGTTTTTCAATACAAATGTTTATATATTGTTTATGCTTCACCCTTTTCATATGAGGAATATATTGGACTTAATATGTGATAGGGATAATGAGCTCATACCCAAGTGGTAAGGGCTCCTGCTTGGCATCCAAGAGACCCTGGTTCAAAACCAGGTGAAGATGAATTTCTGGGGTACTGTAACATAACTGTAGTAGTCACTATAGCAGTCAATGTTGCAGTTACTGTTCGGTACTATAGCATCCGGTACTATTCACCTGATTTGGGCCTTCGGGCCACCGGTTTGGGCCTACGGGTCTCCAGGGCCTTCAGGTCAGCAAAGGCCTTCAGGCCACAGGGCCTTCAGGTCACGTAGACCATGGAGTAGCCCAGTTCACATAAGACAAGACCTAGAAGAGGATCAGAGTAACATGAGTAGCAGCCACCAGATGCAGAGCTAATCGGATTATAAGAATGAGAGTGTATGGAAGCCTCCATCGGGAACAGGTACCGTGCAACTTTATATGGGGCAATGCTCGATGATCAACAATGCAAGGTGGGGATCTTGGTGATCAATGATGCAGAAATCTAGGGAGGGGAAGTTCAAGTGGGCTTGGCCTACGGGTCATGTATTGGGCATGGTATGCCTCTGGGCCTTCAGGTCATGTATTGCGGGTTTGTCGGGCCTTGGGCCTTGGGCCTACGGGTCATGTACGGGTTCCCGTTAAACCCTTAAAAGGGGGATTATCCATAATAAAAATATAAAAAAGAAGGCCTTCAAGCCATTCGAGGGAGTATGTGATAGGTGGGGCCCGTTATATCCCCTCTATGTATCTGTAGGTCTTAAGAGAAAAACTATATCGGGTTTTGGATGAGTCCTTACCCATTTATGTAGAATTTTAGATGAGGCCTTGATGGTATGTTTTTGATGTCCTACATTATTCATTCCTTCATTATGATACTAGTAATTGATATTCCATGTGATTATTCGACTAGTATAATATCCATGGTTATTTTTTATTCTCTTGTGATTATATATGTGGAATTACGTATTTATATTTTATTCTTACCATATTATTATCAGGATTATGATTCAATGACATTTGTTTTGGTTATTCACCTTACCATATTACGTTCATGATAAATATTGTTCTATTTCTTACCCTTACTGATCTTCTAATGTCACCACTTTCTTATGTTTTATTTTCCCTATTATGAAAAGATATATATTATGACTGATTTATAGGTTTATGATAAAAGAATAATGGTGTTTCTTAAAGGATTATTGATTTTTTATTTTGTGATTTAAATTATAATGTAATGTTTATGAATGTAATCTCACTTCCAAAACTGCTAAACTGATCGGTCCTTTGGGATTCTAGTGTTTTATCTATTCCAATGTATAAAGTTAAGGCACCCGCTCTAGGCTAATGGTGTGTGGGACTTTATAGTTGGTATCTGATAAATTTTAGCAATAACAAGGGAAACTAGATTTAGAAAACATAGATTAGAGAACATAACACTAAGATATACTTTGAGTATAAGAATATAAGAACATCCTAGAATTTTGGTAAGGTATAGATTATGGGTGTCTTCCAAGTAATAAATCTCTATATGGATAAAATAAGTGGATGTGGTTCTTCCATAGGTTTTTCTAGGGGTAACAACTCTGACAAGGTATGTCAAGAATGACTTAGTGTAACCTGGTACACAACAACATGCCTTACTACACACCTATTTTAACACTCTTGGGGTATATGATTAGAATAATTCACTTTTTATTCACAAAAAATTATGAAGTATTTGAATATAGAACATAGGTTAAACCTATGGTGTTTTAGATTTAAATTAATTTGTAATGATATTATATAAATGATTATATGTTATTCTCACTATGAATTTGGAACTCGCACTATGATTTCTCATTTTAGTTAATGGAGGGAACTTTAGGGAGTCATGTTATTATTGAACATGATGGAAAATGTGGTGGAAGAAAGAATAAAATGGTATATTTATAGGAGTGACAGATATCATGTTAATGCCTAATCAGTTTTCCTAGACTGTTATTAACAACATATACCTTAACCTACTCCCGAACTCACCAAATAAGAGAATAATGAAGTTTAATAAGATATATAGTGATGGATATCATGGAGTAAAGAAGGCTTTATTTCCATCATGCAAGAAATTTAGAAGGATACACCCAAGAAAGTGTCTCAATGAATCATAAAAATTATTTATGTGTGGGAAAGGAGGACATAAAGTAAAGAATTGAGGAGGAAAAATGAAGAGTATGAGGAAAGGAAACAAAACTCATCCTAAGAATATATTTGTAGTTAATCAACTTAAATTTGGGGAACCTTGGAATTACCTGAGTCAATGAACTATTTTATAAGATAATTTCTAGACCAAGTAAGAACTTATGAGAAAATAAAGAAATGTAGTATTTATGTATTGGTATTGTATTGAAACCCCAAGTTAAAAGGCTATTTATAGATTTTACTTATTCTAAGTACTTCCATCATATTTATTTTTGTATTTATTAATATGGGTTTGTAAATAAAAGAAACCCCATAGGTCGGGGGGCATCGTTTCACTTCTGGAAAGATCATAGGGTTTGAACTCACAACTAAAGGGAGACAACGGTGAAATGCCTACCACTAGCCTATGTGAAGTCCTAGTTAGAAATAAATTTTTATAGTTAAACTATCTAATGGGTAAAGTTTATTTTGGTTTTAAGGATTTTTTATTTATCAAATAGATAACCATGGGATTGGAAAATGATTTTGTGATTAAGTGACTCATGTAATTAAAAAAACACTTTTTTGGGAATCATATAATATTTAGGTAAATGTAATACATTGAGGAATAAATGTTGAATTTTATCTTAGAGTAAAATATGATTTTATTAGGGAAATATGGTGAATCGGGTTATTAATATAAATGATTATCATATCTTAGAGAATAATTGATTTAGGAAATTAGATTTCTAGTATGAGACATTAAGAATGATTCATATTTTTAGTAAGACTGTGATAAAATGATTATTAATTTTAGGTTGCAATTATAGTCTATAATATTTTTAGGAAGGATGGTTATTTTATGAATGAACTACGTTGAACTTTGGTTATTACTATTGAATTTTGGAGACTAAAGATGTTTTCATCGTATATTGTTTTATTATTTTTGGTGAATTATATTATATTATCTTAACAATTTTAGTTTTAGTTAATGTATAGAGATAAGAGGAATATATAATTATAATTTTTTAGATTTTGTGATCTATAGAAGTTGATTCAAATTCTCTATGCGTGAAAAATTCATCTTGAAATTTCATTTCCAAGTATAAGGAAGATGTGAAAATAGATCAAATCACAACCAAATGATGAGACTATTCTTATGACACGGAATGTAATCAAGTATGTTTAATTTCTCAAGTGCATATCATGATATTAAAGGAATAAAACAACTCTAGGAAAAGTATTTTGAAACAAAAATGTTTTCCGTTAACTTTCCTTACTAAGAGATCAATAGTATTTTAATCGATCATAATATTTATGGTTTTTTTATTGTAAAATTTTTAATGACCATGTCCTCTATCATTATCCATCAGAACTTGATGGTTATATATCTCTTCCATACCCATGTTTTCACTTCCCAGTAATGTTATCCTATTTGAAAGCCTAATTTTGTAATGACATTCTCATTTCCCTTTCATTATTATTAAGAGGATGTTTTAATAACCCTATTAATATTTTAGGTTTCTCAAAAGGTAATTTTCAAGTATCAATATCTGATTTTCAATTACAATTTAAAATGTTGAGGATGCCATTTATTAAAGGAGGATAAAATTTAACACCGCTACATTTTACAGCATGCCTCTTTTAATTCCACTTATTGGATAGCCTATCAGATTAACAAATTATTAAATATTATTATTCAATTATATCTTATATGTTGGTAATAGTGGTAATGAATGATGTTATGAAAATTATTAAAATATTAATTACACATGTCTATAAAATTAATCCATTTATTTCTAATTAATTAGAAATGAAAACTAGTTTAACATAATGGATGTATTTTATAAAAAACTATTTTTATTATCAAAATGAAATTTTATATTAATAAATTAAATTAATCACCATTAGTGAAAGACATTAATGAAATTTATATTTCATAAATATTCCATATATTTTTTTAAATTCATTCAATAAGTTTCATGGGCTTAAGATAAGAAAAAAAAACAAATTTTAAGAATAAAAGAAATATTTTTCTAAAAGAAACTTTTACCACCTTTTAATGGGGAACATTTTTTAAAACTAAAATTTTCAAATTTTATATATTATATTTTATAAAAGAATCATAATTTTTGAAATATTAATATCAAAACTTACTTTGGTTAATTTGTTTTTCATTTTTTGATAAGTTTCATTTTTGATGAATAATAATGTGACCATTGGAATAGTAATATGACAATTAGTAATAGTAATCCACCCAATATAATAGTAACTTGACCTTTTAAAGTATAAATAAATTTTATGTATCTTATAAATGAAAATATGATATATTTATATCTTAAAATACGTAAATAAATGTTTTAGAAACAATAAATTAACTGTTGGTTTTTATGAAACATAAAATGTTTGTTTCCAGTTTTTTAATTAATATAATGATTTAAAAGAATATTTATTTTCAAAAAAAAATAGATTAATAAATTAATATTTTATTTTATTAGGATTATAATATATTTTTAGGATGCCTTAGTAAATTTTTAAAAAAATTATAAAATCAATTAAAATTTTAAAATCTTTTTTTTCGAGTAAATAATAATTTTATTTAAAAATTAAAATTTTCAAATTTAGAAAATTATTTTCATAAAATGTTTTTAATTTTTAAATTATAAAAATCAAAAAATGGTTATGGTGAAAGTTTGGGATTTTTTTGAAATAGTTGAATTTTTGGTGAATAGTGAAATACAGTAATTTACAGTATATATACATTATAAGATAAATACACTATTTATTGATTCATGAATGATGTAAGAACCATTGGTTTGAATTAACATGCACTATTTGATTTATATAGTCACAAGATTCATCATTATTTATAGTATTGATTCAAATAATAAACAAATGAATTAAATAATCAAAAAACACTCATCCCATCCACTATTAATACATCCCCTCACCACCTCTTCACCTCACAACTACAAAGACTTTAAGATTTCTTATATTCTTCCAATTTACTCTCTAAAACCTATTACCCACTTTATGGTATTTATGGTATCGTCAAAATACCATTTCAATGCCCCTTAAAGAGGTTCTCAATGAGGAGAATTCAAGAGGTAAATAATTTTTTGTTCTCTTTCAATTTGTCATAATTCATTTTATTGTTATTCTATCCTTACCTATTCTTTGATAAAATTAATTATAACTTAATTATCATTTATATGCTATAATTTAATTTGGTTAATTTAATATCCATTATCAAACCCCTTTTCCTCCCTCTTTTTTTTCTAAAATTGAAAACAGCACCCGTGATATGCCCATATACCGCTATAGTTTGTGATGCAACTTCATTTTCCATTAACACCTTCAAGGATGGTTATAAAACTGTAATTATGGTTAAATTTTTTTTTACTATAAATATTATAAGTTTTTAGTTTTTTTAATGAGTATATATACATGATATAATTAATAAGATAAAACTAGTTCGTCAAGATTGGAAACCCGCCAAAATAATCTAAACGATCTTCATTAAAGTTATAACAATTAATATCCCAAATATCTAGAAAAAATAATATATAATACCATTAAATCATATGTATATTCATTAATAACATATAACTAAAATTATGGATATCCATTTCCATTTTTCATGATCTTTTGTACATATATACAAGTGAACCAATCATGAAAACCCAGAAAACGAACACCCTTGAACATCAAAATTGAATCTTATAACTCATAAAAAATGAACTTAATAAAATTATAATAGGTAAAATACATGTTGAATATGTTCCTAATTAATGTACTAATTAATATAATTTTATTACCCCAGACATTAAATACAAGTGTAGAACACTTTCAGGCATATGGTAAGAGCTTTCTCATCTCACATTTATTTCTGTGAGATATACCTTATTCACCACTATTTCTTGTGTGTAGTGTCTGTATGATAAAAAACTATATTTTTGAATATTTTATTGATAATAAATGACATAATTTCCTTACATTGTGCTAGATATGTTCATTTATGAAATATTTGGGATTAGACCATTCATTTGAAAATTTGATTAAAATTCCAGATTTACCCTTTTAAAATGAACTTTAGTATTTCGCACATACATATTTTAATATGAATTATTTGATCTTAAAATTTTCTAACAGTGTTCCTTAATTAATTTTATACAACCTTTATTCAATACACTAGAGCTAAAGAGTGCATTTCTTTAGTGAAAATGGGTCATGAAGTCAAAGTTGGGCTGGACTCACCAGAATGGACATGAGTTCTGTATTTGGGACATAACTTCTACAAATGTGCTTGGATTAGGGAAACAATTTTAGAGGATCTCGGGGATTCATTTTATCACAAATCTTTATTCTTTAATGAGAGATGGTTCACGTGTTTTGTAGGTCAAAAGGGCGGTGAAATTGTTATTAAAATACTTGGATGAGATTTCCCATTCACACTTGAAACCTTTTTAAATCTAGCCTCCCATCCACTCTATAAATTAGTGGTTTTATCATTTGGAGGGGTTGTGATGTGAATTAGGATATTGGAGGTAGAGAAGAATTGGTTTCACCCAAATTTTCCAACCATTTAAAGAGGGTTAGATCTTGAAGCAAGGAACCCCTCATCGAAGCCTCATTCTCTTCTTCATGTTGTAATATTTTCATTTGTGTATTAAACATCATTGTTATTATTTTATTTCTTATCTTTTATTATGTTTTATTAAAATTTATTCTTCTCTTAATCTTTCTATTTGGTCTGGAATTCATGAGTAGAAGCGTGATTTGTTTATACCCATTATAAACCATTGTAAATGCAATTCGCTTCTACGATGATTACGCCACCCATGGAAGAGTAGTCTTTTTAGTAATCGATCTATCTCTTACCTTCTTCATTCTTTTATTTTGAATCAATGAGATAATTTAATCGAATTAATATGATCTATTAATTGATTTTTCAATTTAAATGAAACTATGCAAGCAATTTAACAATAAACACAAATCACTCGAGGTCGTGAATTGTGTAAATTGTGAGAGCGCGAACTTAATTAGTAATTCAAACCAACATGAGATCAATTTGTAGTGTTAAAATATAATCCCTAAACTCAATTAATTTTAATATCTAGAGAGTATATGTGCCTTAATTGACCAATGATCATAAGCTAACCTTATAACATCAATCAAAGCAGGGTGCTGTGATTGTGTGTTCCGAAGTTAGCCTATGGTTAAATTCACTTCATCTTTGTGGTAAAGTTAATTCTCATAGGGTTAGAGATTTAAAAAATTAAGAGATAATAATTAATTGGATATTAATTTAAATTATAATTATTAATAAATGATTGTAGAGGTAGAGTTAGGTCTATTACACTTTTTAATAATAGTTTTCTAAAAAACATTTTATCATTGTGCTTTATAAATCAACTTACATTTCAAAATTAAAAACAAAAAATATGCAATCTTCTTCCAGAAAATTTCTTCTAGTTTTAAAAATTATAAAAAACCATCATTCTTTCAAGTAGTTTTCTTAATTCCTTTTATTTTATTTTCAAAATACCTTTAATAAGTTGTTAAATTTACTTCTCATTTGAGAGACGACCTTGGTCAGCCACTCTGTTGCACCCAAGTGACCCAAAAACCATTAATCATTTGAGGGTGCCCACGACAACGCTATTTCAAATTGGAACCGTTTATGGGGAGGAAAGTAAATATTTCAACCAATTAAATGTATTTATTTTATTTTACATTTTATTCTCTTCCTCTCTTCTTACCCAATCTGATTTTTTTCTTCTTCATTTATTTTCTTCTACTTCTTCTTGGACCATCAACTCAAACTTCTAATTTTTATTTTAATATAGTACACTTTATTTATTTTTATTTTTATTTTATTTATAACACGAAATAATCTCGAAGATCTCTTATATCTTGACCCTGAGATTGAACGTAGCCTTAGGTCATGAATCAGACATTCTCCGTCTACGGAAAGTTTCAATATTCAACCATTTGGAGAATTCCTACACTTTCAAAACATTGAAATTAGAAGAAATTAAAATTCAACCATAAAACAAGAACCAATGGATGAAAATAATGGAAATGAACTTAATAGAACCATACGAGAATTGGATCCACATGATATTAACTGTCAACCAAATTGTATTGCATACCCAAATCGTAAATCGGACATTGAATTGAAATATGGATTAATTCATCTTCTTCCAAAATTTCATGGCCTCTCAGCTGAGGATCCCAATAAACACCTTAAAGAATTCAATGTCGTTTTCTCAACCTTGAAACCAAGAAATGTATCTAAAGACCAAATGAAATTAATAGCATTCCCATTCTCACTTGATGGATCTGCAAAAGATTGGATGTATTATTTACAACCCGAATATGTAACTTGTTGGAATGATTTAAAATGTCTTTTCTTGCAGATATTTTTTCTAGCATCAAGGACCAATTCCATTTGTAAGGAGATATCTGGGATTAAGAAAGCCCAAGGGGAGTCAATGTATGAGGACTGGGAGTGATTCAAGATGTTATGTGCAAGATGCCCACATCACCAAATCAGTGAGCAACTCTTCATCCAATACTTCTATGAAGGACTCACACCTATGGAGAGGAGCATGGTGGATGTCGCAGATGGAGGAGCATTGGTAGACAAGATGCTAGTATTTGAATGTGCGTTGATTGACAAAATTTCCCCAAACTCCCAAAAATTTGGCGATTGAGGTACACCACATGTCAGGGGAGTAAATCAGGTAAGTCCTTCTTCTATTGAGAGTAATTTTATCGATACCAAGTTAGAATAATTTACAACTATGGTGAGACATATTTCTTTGGCCCCAAAGGCATCCCAACCCCCTCCTTCAAGGCCTTGTGGCATTTGCATTGAGACAAGCCACCCAACTGACTATTTCCCACAACTACAAGAGACAGAGGATTGCACAGCAGTATTCCCAGGGAGACCATATCAGCAGCAACAATAGACATACCCCCAAAAGAAATTTGATTCATTTTCTCCAATATACAACTAAGGATGGAAGGATCAATCATGCATGAGGTATGGCTCTGGACAACAACAAGTCCCCCTTTTTAACAAAACTTCCAGCAGCCTCCACCTTACCAGCAGGTTTTCCAACAACCCCAAAGGAGATTTGAAGCCCAATAATCAACAAGCCAGCAACAAGGGAATCCCCCACCCAAGGTATATTCTAACCCTAATGACATTTTGAAGCAAATTGTTCTTAATCAACAGAATGAGCTGAAGAGTCAAGGTTCAGATCTGAGGGAGTTGAAGACTCAAATGATCCAGATTGTCACTACCCTCTATAAACTGGTAAGTAAGAATTCTGGAAATCTACCATCCCAACCTACTCTAATTCCCAAGGGTAATGTCAGTGCCATCACATTTAGAAGTGGGAAGAAAACAACTGATACATATGCACCTATTATTCCAACTAGATTCATATCAAATCTGGAGAAGCTGCATTCCATACCAACTGATGAGAAATATAATGAGAAAGATAAAGGTAAGAAAAAGATTGATGTTGTTTCTACTAAACCCATTCCATTTCCAAATAGAGTTGTACAAACAAATAATATGGTAGAAGAGGTGATGAAAAAAGAAGTTTTGGATACATTCAAGCATGTGGAGATTAACATCCCTTTACTTGAAGCCATCAAGCAAATCCAAAGGTATGAAAAATTCTTAAAATAAATCTGTACCAATCGATCAGGGGTCAAGGGAAATGATAGGGTCAATCTTGGAAGGAGTGTGTCAGCACTCATTACACCAAATCTAGAAATGCCGACAAAGTTCAAGGATTCAGGGACATTCACCATCCCATGCACCATAGGGGGGTTTCACTTTTCTGATGCAATTTGTGAATTGGGAGCTTACATAAATGTGATGCCTCACTCTGTATTCTCTTCTTTTTAGGTTGGTGAGTTGAAACTGACTAGAGTAGTGGTGTAGTTGGGAAATAGAGCTATAACATATCCAGCAGGAGTTCTTGACGATGTACTTGTCCGGGTAAGAGATATGATCTTTCCAGCAGATTTCTACATGCTTAACATAGAGTATGATAAGGTAAGTTCTCATTCCCCCATTATATTAGGTATACCCTTCCTCAAAACCACAAAAAAATCATAAATGTCAATGAAGGTACACTTTCCATGGAATTTGGGGATGAAGTTGTGATATATAATGTTATGGATTCCATGAAGTACCCCTCATAGGATCATTCTGCATTTGTTATCTCTCATTTTGAACCACCAAATAAAAACCCCATGGAATTTGATTGTTATATGCTTAGAGAGAATATGTGTATTGGTTATAGTTTGATGTCTAAGAGTACATCCACACCTGTTTATAATGCGAAAGACACTCTTAGATTTGATTTTGAAGTAGAATCATATTCTGATTTTGATCATTTAAACTCTAATTATGACATGGCTATTGAGTATGCTGATGGATTTTATGCTTTATTCTCTGATTTTGATGATGTATATTCTGATACTGATTCTATTTTTTCCCATATTTCAGTTTCTTCTATATCACCATCCTTACACCACACCCTTACACTGGAACTCAATCCATTGCCACCAAATATCAAATACTCATACTTGTTAAGTGGAGAGAAATTACATGTTATCATTGCTAACAATCTCCCTTAGGAACATAATGAAAAACATTTTAATATTTTGAGGGAGAACATCAGGGAAATTGGGTGGACCTTGGCTGACATATTAGGTATTATCCCCTCCATTTTCATATATAGGATTCTTTTGGAGGATGGGGCTAAACAAGCCAGGAAACCAAAAAGGATACTCAATCCAACCCTTCTGGAGGTTGTTAAAAAAGAGGTTGAAAAATTTCTTAAGGAAGGTATAATCTATCCCATTTCATATTCTTAGTGGGTATGTTCTATTCAGGTTATGCCTAAGAAAAGTGGTGTTATTGTTGTTAAAAACGAGAAAGATGAGTTAGTTCCAATGAGGGTAAAAAATAGTTGGCATGTGTGTATTGATTACAGGAAACTAAATCAATCTACAGGAAAGGACCATTTCCCCCTCCCATTTATTGATCAGATGCTTGAGATACTTGCTGGGAAAACAAATTATTGTTTCTTGGATGGATTTTCTTGATATTTTAAAGTTTTTATTGCTCTGGAGGATCAGAAGAAGACAACATTCACTTTTCCTTTAGGTATGTTTGCTTACCGAAGGATGTCATTTGGACTTTGCAGCGCCCCAGGTACCTTCCAAAGATACATGGTGAGTATTTTTTTTTTCTGATTTTATTGAGACCTGCATAGAGGTATTCATGGATGATTTTACAGTGTATTAGTCTTCATTTGATGAATTTCTAAGTAGTTTGGGAAAGGTGTTGAATCATTTTATTGAGAAGAATCTGGTCCTGAACTTTGAAAAGTGTCATTTCATGGTAGAGCATGGCATTGTATTAGGGCATGTAGTGTCAAAACATGGTATAGAGGTTGATAGATCTAAGATAGACATTATTTAATCATTACCCTATCCTTCATGTGTGTGTGATATTAGATCTTTCCTAGGGCATGTAGGATTTTATCAGTTCTTCATCAAAGATTTTAGTAAGATTTCTCTTCCTATGTCGTGATTAATTAAAAAGGATTCTGATTTTGTGTCTGAATGATTCTTGTAGTAATTACATTGATGAGCTAAAACAATGTCTTACCACTCCACCTATCATACATCCCCCATGGTGGGAGCTTCATTTTGAGCTTATGTGTTACGCATCCAACTTTTTGATTGGAGATGTCTTATCTCATAGGGTGGAGGGATGTTCACATGTGATCACCTATACTTCGAGGACATTGGATTCAGCCCAATCAAATTACACAACCACAAAAAATTATTTTCTTACTGTCATATTTTCTTTAGATAAATTCCGTTCATATTTATTGGGATCTAAAGTAGTTGTTTTTTTCTGACCATGTTGCTCTGAGGTACCTCTTGAAGAAGACATATGAAAATTCGAGGCTGATCGGATGGATTCTTATTATTTAGGAATTTGATATTGATATAAAGGACAAAAAGGGGTCAGAAAACATGTTGGTGGACCACATGAGTATGCTTAATCACACACTAGAGGATTACACCTTGGACCAGGTACCACTTTGGGACACATTCCCCAATGAGCATCTTTATTCTATCTCAGGAACACATCCTTGGTATGTAGATTTAGTTAACTACCTTGTTGCCTCTGAAATCCCTGCAAATTTAAAGAAACATCAAGTCCAAAAATTAAAATTTGAGTCTCGGTATTATGTTTGAGATTATACATACCTCTGGTGCATGTGTTGTGATCAAGTTATTAGGAGGTGTGTTCCTGATCATGAGTTGGAGTCTATTTTATATTTTTGTCATACACTTGCTTGTGGTGGACACTTTGGACCCCAATGGATAGCTAGAAATGTTTTAGACTCTGGATTATTTTGTCCTAGCTTATTCCATGATGCCCATGTGTTTTGTTAGTCATGCTCTTGTTTCCAACACACTGGGAACATTTCTAGGAGACATGAGATTACCTAACAACCCATACTATTCTGTGAGATTTTTGATGTATGGGGCATTGATTTTATTGGTCCTTTTCCTAGTTCATTAGGATTTTTATATATTTTGGTTGTTGTTGATTATGAGAGTAAATGAGTGGAGGATAAGGCCACCATGAATGATGATTCTCATGTTGTTTTGGACTTTGTCAAAGCACATATTTTTTGCAGGTTTGGAGTACCGAAGGCCATCATCAGTGACCAAGGGACACACTTCTGTAATCATAATTTTTCTTCCCTTCTTCGGAAGTATGGGGTGACACACAAAATTTTGGAGAAAATTGTGGAGCCAAATAGGAAATATTGGATCAAATTCTTGGATAATTCAATGAGGGCTTATAGGATAGCATACAAGACACTCATTGGTATGTCCCCATTTTGGATTGTTTTTGCGAAATCATGTCATCTCCCCGTAGAGGTTGAGCATCGGGCTTATTGGGCTATAAAGAAATGCAACATGGATTTGGCCCAAGATGGAATCCAAAGGAAGCTGCAAATTCAATAGCATAAGGATATTCGATTGTCTTCATATGAGAACTCAAGGCTCTACAAGGAAAAATCAAAAGCAAATCATGATAGGATGATCTAACAAAATGAGTTTCATGTTAGAGAGAAAGTCCTTCTCTACAGTTCACGACTGATTCTAATGCCCGATAAGTTGCATTCCAGGTGGTTAGGTACTTATGTTGAGACTAATGTTTTTCCTTATGGTGTAGTGGAGATCATACAAGAGGACACAATAAGGATAATTACAGTCAATGGGCAATGTTTGAAGAGATACATTGAGGGACTTCCTACTGATGTAGTGGATTTTATCACACTGCATGACCCCATAATCACTTGAGCACATCAGGCTGTTCCAAACCATTTAACTTTTTTATTCTTTGTCCTATTTAAAATTATACATTTCATGTTCATATATAATCTCATGGGTTCACATTGAAGAAAATGTAATATTTTAAGTGTAGGGGAGGGAAGATTTTAGTTTAGTAATTTCAATTGTTTTCCTGTTTTTCAATTATTTAAATAAATGTGTTTTTCAAATTTTATGTGTTTATTTTTCATTTTTTGTGTGTTTTTGAAAATTTTGAGATGAAATGATTCTCATAACCATTTTTAAATCTATATCAATAAGTGAAACAATTTATCCCTTGAAACTAAGCTTAAATGATTGTTGAAAATGACTTTGTTTCTAGTTCAAATTTTTAGTAATTTCATGAAATGTATACTGAATTTTGAATCCCATGACACATCTCACTATCTTTATATTTGAAATAACTTTACTGTGAGGATTTTGAAACATTCTTTTCATATTATTCACATTCACCTAACTTCTTTAGAGAACCAAACCATGCTTGATTTAACCAGAATTTGATTTATTCCTATCAAAACTTGAGGGTTTGAGGTACTTATGTTTAAATGATTGAGGAATTTGTTTAGTATTAAAGACCCAATTTCAAAGAATCATTTTTTTATAATGAACCACCTTGAACATTTAATCCATGTAGCCCTTAAAATCTATGAACAGACTGTTAGGTTAGTCACATTACAAGACAATTTTCCCTATCCAACCAACTCTTGAAGTGAAATTTCATAATCTAGTTGAACTTAAGTGTGGGGGAATCTATCTTGTGTTGTGCTACGACATTCTGTGTTACTTTGGGTGGAAATTTAAATTCTGAAGAGATTTGTTTGTTTCTAAAAAATAATTCTATTGAAATTTGTGCCTTTTCTAGAGCTTTCATGACAAGTGAAGTTATGCATTTCTAGAGCTTCTAAGAAGAAAGAAATTTGTGCCTATCTCGAGCTTTCCTGAAAAACTATTTTGGAAAAGATTGACATTTTTTTTGTTGTAATGATGAATCATGTAAAATTTCCATGAATTTTGATGATGATGGAGCTGAATTGATGATAGGGGGATTAATTAGGTGACTATATTTAAGTGAAAATTAGATTAATGCAATTTTTCTTCAAAAAGAGTCAAACCCTCCTCATTCAGCCTCAGAGATTTTCACATCTAAATCCTACCAACTAAAAGTCACAGAACAACCCTAAAAAGTCCTTATGATATTAATATGTCCTTGACTCACATCTGGTGGTGATGTTGGAATTAATCAAGCCTATGATGACCCTTTTATGAGTTTGGATGAGAAAGACATTGCTAAAAATTGACATTTGTGTGATTAGAGAAAATCCAAGTGAGGTAAGTGTTTTGTGCATGGGAGGATAAATAAAGTAGAAATATATTGGATGGTATAAATTAAGAACTTGAAATAAGGGTTTTTATGAGGCATGATATCTTCTGTTTCTTGGTGTGGAATTTTTGGATCTCAAGGATATGTGTTTTAAAATTGTTTTTATTTAATATTGATCTTTACTTGATATGAGGTTTTTTCTAGGAGTGAAAAAGGGTAAGTGTGGTGGATTTGATAAAACAATATTTTTTTGAATATTTTATTGATAATACATGACATAATTTACTCACATTGTGCTAAATATGATCATTTATGAAATATTTGGGATTAGATCATTCATTTGAAATTTTGATTAAAAATATAGTTTTACCCTTTTGAAATGAACTATAGTATTTCGAACATAAATATTTTAATATGAATTATTTGAACATAAATTTTTGTAACAGTGTTCCACACTTAATTTTCTACAACTTTTATTCAGGATACGAGAGCTAAAGAGTGCATTTGGTTGGTGGAGATGGGCCATGAAGTCAAAGTTGTGCTGGACTCACTAAAATGGACATGGGTTCTGTATTTGGGCCATAACTTCTAAATACATACTTGGATTAGGCCCATATTTTGATAGGAGCTCAAGGATTCATTTTCTCACAAATAATCCTGCTGGAAGGAGAGCTGGTTCACGTGTTTTGGAGGTCACATGGGTGGTTCAAGTTGTATTAAAATATTTGGCCGAGATTCCCCATTCACACTTGAAACCTCTTTAAACCTAGCCTCCCCTCCACTCGATAAATTAGTGTTTTTCTAATTTGGAGAGGTTGGGAAGTGAATTATAAGATTGGAGGCAGAGTATAATTGGTTTCACCCAAATTATACAAACATTGTAAGAGGGGTAGCTCTTGAATCAAAGATCCCCTCATCAAAGCCTCATTCTCTTCTTCATGTTGTAATATTTTCATTTGTGTATTAAACTTCATTGTTCTTGTTTTATTTATTTAGTTTTCTTATTTTTTCTTCAAATTTATTCATCTATGAATATTCCTCTTTGGGCTAGAATTCTTGATTAGAAGCGTGATTCGGTTATACCCAATATAAACCGTTGCAAATGCAATTTGCTTCTACGATGATTACGTAACCCATGGAACAGTAGACTTTTTAGTAATAGATCTGTCTCTTACCTTATTCATTCATTTATTTTAAGTAAATGAGATAATTTAATTCAATTAATATGATATATTATTTTGGTTTTTAATTTAAATGAAACTAATCAAGCAACTGGACAATAAACACAAATCATGTGAGGTCGAGAATTGTGTGAATTGTGAGAGCGTGAACATAATTGGAAATTCAAAACCACATAGGATAAATTTGTAGTGTTCAAAGATAATCCCTAAACTTAATTAATTATAATTTATAGAGAGGATATGTGACTTAATTTACCACTGACCATAAGCTAACCTTAGGAAATCAATCAAAGAAGGCTGCTGCGATTGCATGTTCTGAAGTTAGCATATGGTTAAATTCACTTCATCTTTGTGGTAAAGTTAATTCTCATAGGGTTGAGGATTTAACAAATTAAGGGATCATAATTAAGTGGATATTAATTTAAATTATAATGATTAATAAATTATTGAATAGGTATAGTTGGATTGATTACACTTTCTAAAAATAGTTTTCTAAAAAAACATCTTCTCGTTGTGGTTTGTTAATCAACTTACATTTCAAAATTAAAAACAAAAAAATATGTAATATTCTTCTAGAAAATTTCTTCCAGTTTTATAAATGATAATAAAACCACATACTTTAAATTAGTTTTGTTAATTAATTTTATTTTATTTTCAAAATAACTTTAATAAGTTGTTAAATTTATTTCCTCCTTGGAGAGACGACCTTGGTCAGCCACTCTACTACACCAAAGTAACCAAAAACCCACTAATCATTTGAGGGTGCCCATGATAGCGGTCTGTCACTGTATACTTACCTTTTATGTATAATATCATTAATATATTTATATTAATGGTATTAATTGTTTCATTTTAATATTTTTAATTTTAGGGGGTATATGATATGATTGATTACAAAGTGGTAAGGGATTCTCCCCGAACCTCCATTTTTTATTTAGGTTACGATTTCTCTCTATTTTCACCAATGATTCTTCTTTATTTTTATTTAATTCTTATAAGTTCAGTGAATAGGTTCCAAAATAATGTTTTAATATCATTTCATCCTTCTTTTATGGGGAAATACATATTTTAATATGGTTCCCTACAAAATGTTTCTCGATAAGGAAGCCCGATTAAAGAGAAATTTCTGATTTCTTATCCATTTTGAAATTCAATCTATAATATATTTTATGCCATAATTATATTTATAAAATCATAAATTATATCATGAAAAACAATATTGTTTTATTTCTAGTGTTATGAAAACAAACATTCCTTTCCTATTTAAATTCTATTTAATATTTTCCTTAAGCAGCACTAAAATGTTTTATTTCTAAAGATCCTTTAAAAATATTTTTAAAAAAATTCACTTTAGTGGGAAATCATTTATGATTCGAATATAATTTCATTGTCCATACCATTTATTTTTTGTGATTTAAATTTTTACAATATGATTTTATTATAAAAACAAATTATTTTCAAAAATAAATCATTCTTTCCAATGTAAAAATATTTTTTATCATCTCACTTTTACTTCTATGAGATATATGCCTTGTTCAGCACTTATTCCTAATTTGTGTGGTTTTTGTTCTCCCCTTTGATATATCATATCATGATTATTTATATTATCATGATATTCTAAGTATCATTTAATTTTATGCCTTCATAGATATTATGATTTTAATGTTTCAAAGTGGTACGCGACACATTGGAATGTTTAAAGATTATTTTCCTCTCCTTGTTTGCCACTTATTCCTTTTCTATTATGTATGTTCTTTCCTTTGATATATCACATCATGATTCTTCTTATTATATTGATATTCTAAGTTTCTTTTAAATATTATTTTATAGGGATTATCATATGTTTCAAAGTAGTATGGGATACACTGGAATGCTTAAAGATTATTTCCTAAAGAATTTTCAATGATATATTCATATATGTCAACATATTTTGCTAAGTCTTGTACTTAATTGAGGTTTATCTTTTATGATACCATATAACATATGTTGTTGGAGGGTTTGTGATAATTTTTAATGTAGATATTATATTTTATACCATTAATGGTTCATAGTTAAAGTATTCACATTTTGTTTTCTATTTTTTGAATGTGAATTTTTATGATGTCAATGTTTCAACCTTTTCATATGAGGAATGTATTGGACTTAGCAAGTAACAGGTGGTGCCCGCTATAGCCCTTTGATGCATCAGTAGGTCTCATGAAAAAAAACTAGAATGTGTTTTGGCCAACGCCTTACCCATTTATGTATACTTCTTGGTCGAGGCATTGATGGTATGTTTATGATGCCTGGTGTTATGAATTCCATCATTATGATACTAATAATTTATATTCAATGTGATTATTCAACTATTATAATATCCATGGTTATGTTTCATTCCCCTATGATTATTTATATGGAATTTATATTTATCTGTTATTCCTACCATATTATTCTTAATATTATGTTTAAATGGAATGTGTTTTAGTTATTCAGAATGCCTTATTATGTTCATGATAGCTTACATTGCATTAATAACCCTTAATGAGAATCTATGTTCATTCCTTTCATCTAATGACCCTAAAATTTATTAATGAAAATTAATTTTTGTCTATTTAAATTTCTTCTTATGGTTATGTAAAACATATGCTCTAATTTGGTTCTATGTTTTTGATTTTAAAATACCGTTAAGAATTGTGACTGTTGCTAATATAGCCATTGAACAGTGATCACATGATTAATATAAATATAGGGAATTTACAAATCCAATTTACTCAGGAAAAGGAAGCGATGACCTCATCCAGTAGACTTTCTCCATAAAAATTCCATTTTTTGGAACTCAGAAAGGATGTGGAATTATTGGGATTTTCTCTTGAACAAGCCTAAGCTGATCTTGAACACGTTAAGCTTGAGTGGAGCCAACTACGGGAGAATTGGAAGTTAATAAAGATTACCACCCAAGCGATGTTATTCGAGCCACTCCAAGAGTATGTCACCATCGCATACCTTACCCATCAGTCTTATGTTGGTGTTATAAGGGGTTATGTAACAAGACCCTGACACTATTACTATGTACATTATTTTTGTATAAATAATGTGCATTAATTTTATTATTGTTACTTTGAAAATAGTTTTTAATGCTAAAATAGTATTTTTAGTAAATATTCAACTAAGAAATGTATTTTGACTAATTAATGGATTTTTTAATTAAAAAATATTTTAATAAAATATTCTTAATAAATTAATTTTTATTAAATATAAATGATTATATTATTTTTATGAATACAATTGTAATTTTTATTAAGGTATGAAAGTTGTTTTTGTCAAAACCCATGAATTTTTGATAAATGTCGTTTTTTATTTTAAAAATAAAAATTCTCATATTTAGAAAAATATTTAGATAAAATGAATATTAATTTTGGAATCAGGACGTCGAAATTATCAAATGGTGAATTTTTCCTAATTTCTTGAGAAAGCCGAATTTTTGGGTAAAAATTAAATTTTGTTTAAATATATAATGTGTTTTATGATATCATAGTGACCCAATAGTTATGTAATAAAATACAATAATCATTATGTTCGTCCAATATATTTTTTAACATTAAAATAATGTGATTTCATATTTTTTTGATTTAATTTACAAAGCTTTAGTGGACCCTCCAAGACTTATAAAACATTTTTTCTTTTTAAATTGTTTTCCTTGAGAGTGTGACTCACCTCCACATAATAAACCCTGTTATTTTAAAAAGTTAGGCCATTTGACTTATAAATTATTGTTTTCCACTCCACTTTGGAAAAAAGTATGGGCTGGTTTGTAGTTTTCATTAGCTTAATGTGAGGTGTCCCAAACCTAAATATTAAATAATTCCCTCTCCTTTCTTATATAAACCCACCCAAGATCCCACTTCTTCTTCACTCAAAGCCTTTGGAGTTAGACCAACCCCTTCCTTTATCTCCCTATAATCCTCCCAAGGTGCCTCAAGATCCCAAGAAGCCTCTCTGAAGCCTCTCCCAAGCTTTTGGGATCACACTTCTAAGTAAGGGATTTCTTCCTTTCTCATTTTTGTCCAATTTTCTTTAAGTTGTTATGACCTTTTGTTTTAAATTAAAAATATTAGGTTATAATTCAAAACCTCCCCCATACTTTCCTCTTTATTTCTGGATGATGGGATACCCCTTTATCTCTCATTAATTCCTCCCAAGTACACCTGTTACCATGCTGAAATTCCATGAGGGGTTTCTCTCTCCTCTTTGACATCCAAGTAATTATTTTGTATTATGCATATAAATTCCATTACTTTTGTTGGTAAATGTATCTATATGACACCCTTACTGTCCATTTCATGTAAATATGATGATAAATCCCTTAATTTCTCATCAACCATTTTTTATGAGCTCTTATTTCACACCGTTATGCTGCTGAAATTGCAGTAATCTTTTCCAAGCCAATGTCATTGTGTAGTGAATACAATTCCCATTTATCTATCAATGGTATTCACCTTTATGCACATTTAATTATTTATTATAAATCTTTATGTATGTATTACACATCCCTTTATCGTGGAATAAATAATGATGATTGATTTCATATTGTATGTTCCATGTGGAACACTTATACATGAAATGAAATGTTTAAGAAGGGTGTGCCCTGATAACGGTCCAATGCATTGGGTAAAAAATAGTATCATTATATGTCATGTGCAATGAGTGTTGACTCATGATAATTCTAGTGAAACAAGGGTTTACTCATGATTCTTGTGCAATGAGAGTTTACTCATGCGCCATGTGCAATGAGCCTTGCCTCAAGCTAATTCCATGTTAAGTGTTGTTACCACATTTCCATGTTATGATTATCATGATTTATCATGCCTTTATGTTCATGTTTCTCTTGGGATCCATTGATATTCCTATTTCCTAACATGTATTGTAATATTTATTCTATTCCTTGTTTACTCCCTTACTGGGCCTTATATCTCACCCTTTTCTTATAAATGTCCTCAGGTTATCCCATGCAACGCTAAGTTCGAGAGAATGTAGTGGTCATGTAAAGGAAGTTTTAAATAAGTTGTTATGTTCTATTTTTAAGTTGTTATGTAATGTTCATAAGCCCCAAAGACACTAGACCTCTCGATATTTCATTTTTTATCAAGTGAAGAGTATATGCAATAAATCATGTTTAAGTGTGAAATAAAAGTAGGGTTTTTATAGTTGGTATCAAGAGATAGGTTTAGTTTTTTTTGGATTAGGATTAGAAAACCCTATTGAAGCCTTAGGGATAAGAATAAGTATAATAAAAACATCCCTAAGTTTTTGTGAGTATTGAGTAATTGGTTTATCAAAAAAATACATCCCTATATGTATATGAGTAGGTAGAGGTGGCTCTAGCACAGATGTACCTAGGATTGAAAACTCCGACAAGGAGTTTCGGGCTTGACCCGGGGTATCTGAGTACACGAAAATGGGCCTTACTGCACTCTTGGTTACGACTCTCCTAGGGGATATACTTTGGTAAATTCACAATCTTAGTATGAACCATTATTATGGGAATTTTAAAGAAAATTCCTTTAAGAATACATGTTATAAAGTAGATCATGAATAACATAGATTGAAGCTTATAGATTCATAAGATAAGGAAATAAAAGTAATTTATAAGCCATCCATTTTTATCTATGGATTTCCCTTTATTTGTTACCCCTAACATTCCTTTCATTAAGGAATAGTAAATCATTAGACTTCAAGTAGTTTAATATCACAATTTTATCATGTCTAGAGTGTAACTCAAAATTTGATATGTTTTGTCAGTAGGATAAAGGATAATTTTAAGATGGAAGGGGAAGAACTTGATACAACAGTCTAGTCCTTTCAAGTGGAATTACTAGCTATAATTATTGCAAAGTCAAGATTCCATAGCATCAAAACCATTTCCAATGTCTAACTTTCTTGCAAGACACTCTGCGACATATCAAACATCTCCTCCATACCATTAAATCATCAAGGATAATGACACACCTATGATCAAATATTAAGCTCCCAACTCCCCCACCTTTCAAGATGAGGGAGGTACCATCACAGTATTTTCAAATATTTCACCCTATCTAGAGAGTATGATGAACTATTTTATTTTATAATGGCTAATGAAGAGGGAGACCTTCGAGTAGCCTATATATATATAGTCTTCTCTTACAGTCTTTTTAAAACATAGACAATATATTATAAGAACCACATTTCAAAAATTTCAAATTTGACTCTGTCAGACTATTTTACAAAAACCTGGTATATGGTGATGTTTTGAAACTATACATTAGAAACAATTTTTTTTCCAAAAGTACATCATATTTTTCATTGGTACGATCCATGTTGCGTAGACTGAATCTAGACTAAGGAAGTGGAGGACTTTGAATGTGAATTGAAGTATTATTGCACTAAGTGGACCCTCTATATCCATGATCGATGTGATAATGAGGGTTAGGGAATGTTTAATGGTGGCGGGTAAGCAACCCTGAAGATGTGCTTAAATTTCAGAGTTCTTTTTATATGTAATCAAATTGTGAGGGAAAACCTTTTTTAAGGGGGAAGATTGTAAAGACCCAAAAATTTATTAATAAAAATTCCTCTTGTTCTATTTTAATGTCTTCTTTTGTTTATGTAAAATGTATGCACTTATTTGGTTCTATGTTTTCTATTTTATAATACCATTATGAATTGTGACCATTGATAATATAGTTGTTGAACAGTGATCACGTGATTAGTATAAATATAGGGCTTTAACAAATCCAATTTACTCAGATAAAGGAAGTGATGGCCTCATCCAGTAGACATACCTCATACGAAGCCCATTTTTTAGAACTCGGAATGGAGGTGGCATCATTGGACTTTGCTCTTGAACAATCCCAATCTAAGCTTAAACATGTTAAGCTTGAGTGGAAATGACTACAGGATAAGTGGAAGTTAATAGAGATTACCACCCGAGTGATGTTATTCGAGCCACCTCAAGAGTCTATCACCATCTCACACCATACCCTTCGGTCTTATTTGGGTATTATAAGGGGTTATTTAACAAGAAACTATCACTATGACTATGTACATTATTTTTGTATAAAGAATGTGCTTTCGTTTTATTATTGTTACTTTGTAAATTGTTTTTAAATCACAAATAGTATTTTTAGTTAATATTAAACTAAGACATCTATTTTTATGAATTAATGTATTTTTGAATTAAATAATATTTTAATAAAATATTATTAATTAATTAATTTTTATTAAATATAGATTATTGTAATATTTTTATGAATACAATTGTTATTTTTATTAAGGTTTGAAAGGTTTTTTTGTCAAAACCCATGAATTTTTGATAAATGTAGTTTTTTATTTTAAAATTAAAACATCACATGTTTAGAAAATTATTTAGATAAAATGAATATTATTTTTGGAATCAGGATAACAAAATTATCCAATGGTGAATTTTTCATAATTTTCTGAGATAGTCAAATTTTTGGGTAAAAATTAAATACCATTTAAATATATAATGTGTTTTATGACATCATAGTTACCCAATAGTGATTTAATAAAATAATATAAACATTATTTTGGGCCAATATATATTTTACCATTAAAATAGTTTTATTTTAGATTTTATTTATTTATTTTACAAAGCTTGAGTGGACCCTCCAAGACATATAAAACATTTTGTCTTTTTAAATTGTTTTCCTTGTGAGTGTGACTCACCTCCACATAATCAACCCTATTATTTTAAAACTTTAGGCCATTGAACTTATAAAATATTGTTTTCCACTCCCCTTTGTCAAAAACCATCGTATGTTTTGTGGTTTTTATTAGTTTAATATGAGGTGTCCCAAACCTAAATAATAAAGAATTCCCTCTCCTTTCCTATATAAACCCACCCAAGATCCCACTTCATCTTCACTCAAAGCCTTTTGAGTTCGACCAACCCCTGACCTAATATCTATATAATCATCCCATGGATCCCCAAGCTCCCATGAATCATCTCTCAAGCCTCTCCCACACTTTTGGGATCACACTTCCAAGTAGGGGATTTCTTCATTTCTCATTATTATCCAGTTTTCTTTAAGTTTTTATGAAATTATTTTCAATTAAAAATGGTGTGGTATGATTTATCTCCTCACACATACTGAGATATTTATGTTTGGTTGTTGGGAGACCCCTTTCTCCCTCATTAATTCCTCCCATGTACACCTGTGACCATACCGAAATTTCGTGAGGGATTTCTCTCTCCTCTTTTACATCCAAATAATTATTTTATATTATGCATCTAAATTCCTTTATGTTTGTTGGGACATGTATCTATATGACCCCCTTACAGTACATTTCATGTAAATATGATTAGACACACATTTCTCTATCATCAATCATTTTTTATGAGTTCTTATTTCACGTCGTTATGCTACCAAAATTGCACTACGATTTTCAATGCCAATGTCATTGTGTAGTGAATACCATGCCCATTTATCTATCAATGGTATTCACCTTTATGCACATTTACTTATTTATTATAAATATTCATGTCTGTATTCCGCATCCCTTTATCATGGAATAAATGATGATTATTGATTCCATGTTGTAGATCTACGAGGCACAATTATGCATGAAATGAAGTGTTTAAGAAGGGTGTTCACTGATAGCGCTCCAATGCATTGGGAAAAGTATAGCATCATGATACATCATGTTCAATGACTGTTTAATCATGGTAATTCAAGTTCAACTAGGGTTTAGTCATTCTTCATGTGAAATGTAGGTTTACTCATGCTAATTCAATGTAAAGTGTTGTTTCCACATTTCCATGTTATGATTATCATACTTTATCATTTCTTTATGTTCATCTTTCTCTTGTTCTCCATTGATATACATATTTCCTAAAATTTATTTTAATCTTCATTTTATTCCTTTTTTACTCCCTAAATGTGATTTATAGCTCACCCTTTTCTTATTCATGTCCTCAGGTTATCCAATGCAATGCTATGTACGAGGGAATATAGTGGTCATGTGAAGAAAGATTTAAATAAGATGTTGTGTTCTATGTTTTAAGTTGTTATGTGATGTTCCTAATCCCCAAAGACACTAGACCTCTCTATCTTCTATGTTGTATCAAGTGAATAGTATATGTAGTAAATCATGTTTATGTGTGAAATAAAAGTAGGGTTGTCATAGTTGGTATTAAAGGATAGGTTTAGTTATTTTTTGGGATTAGGATTAGAAAAACCTAGTGAAGCCTTTGGGATAAGACTAAGTATAATAAAAACATACCTAAATTTTTGTGAGTATTGATTAATTGGATTATAAAGAAAATACATCCATGTCAGGATATGAGCAGGTAGAGGCGACTCTGTCACAGATGTACTTAGGAGTGAAAACTTCGACAAGGAGTTTCGGCCTTGACCCAGGGTATCCAAGTACACGACAATAGGCCTTGATGCACTCTTTTTTACGACACTATCGGAGTATATGCTTTGTTAAATTCACAAGATTGTTATGAACCATTATTAAGAGAATTTAAAAGAAAATGCCTCTAAGAATACATGTTAGAAAGTAGATGATAGATAACATAGATTGAAGCTTATAGATTCATAAGTTAAGGAAATAAAAGTAATTTATAAGTCATTCGTTTTTGTCTTTGGATTACCCTTTATGTGTTACCCCTAACTTTCCTTTTATTAAGGAATAATAAATCATTAGAATTCTAGTAGTTTAATATCACAATTTTATCATGTCTAGAGGGTAACTCAAAATTTGATATGTTTCATCAGTCGGATAAAGGATAGTTTTGAGATGGAAGGGGAAGAACCTCATACAACACTCTTGTCCTTTACTGTTTACTTACTAGCTATAATTATTGATAATTAATGCTCTCATAACATAGAAACCTTTTTTAATGTATAACATTCTTGTAAGATGCTCTATGACATATCAAACACCTCCTCCAAACCACATAATCATCAGGGATCATGACACACCTATGATCAAATATTAAGCTCCCAACTCTCCCACCTTTCAAGATGAGGGAGGTACCATCAAGTAATTTTAAAATATTTCACCCTATCTATAGAGTATGATGCACTGTTTGATTTTATAATAGCTACCGAAGAGGGAGACCTCCAAGTAGCCTATATATATATAGTCTTGTCTTCCAGTATTTTTGGAAACTTAGACAACATATTAGAAGAACCACATTTCAAAAATTTAAAATCTGACTCTCTCAAACTATTTCAAAAAAACCTGGTACATGGTGATGTTTTGAAACTATACATTAGAAACAATTTATTTTCAAAAAGTGCATCATATTTTTCATCGGTATGATTCATGTTGCATAAATAGCATCTGGATTAAGGAAGTGGATGACTTTGAATGTGCATTGAAGTATTGTTTCACGAAGTGGACCCTCACTCTCAGTGATCGACATGATAATGAGGGTTGGGTAATGTTTAATGTTGGTGGGTAAGAAAACCTAAATTCGGGTTTAAATTTCAAAGTTCTTTTTGTATGTAATCAAATTGTGAGGACATGATTTTTTAAGAGGGGAAGATTGTAACAACCCCAAAATTTATTAATGAAAATTCCTCTTGGTGTAATTAAATGTCTTATTATGGTTATGTAAAACGCGTGCAATTATTTGGATCTACATTTTGGATTTAAAAATACCATTATTAACTGTGACCATTGCAAATATAGTCGTTGAACATTGATCACATTATTAATATAAATATAGGGCTTTAACAAATCCAATTTACTCAGAAAAAGGAAGTGATGGCCTCATCCAGTATACTTTCCCCATACGAAGCCCATTTGTCAGAACTCAAAAAGGAGGTGGCGTCATTGGACATCGCTCTTGACCAATCCCAAGATGAGCTTGAACACGTTAATCTTGAGCGGAACCGATTAGAGAGAAGTGGAAGTTAATAGAGATTACCACCCGAGCGATGTTATCTGAGCCACCGTAAGATTCTATCACCATCTTAGACCTTAACCTTCGGTCATAGGTGGGTGTTATAAGGGTTGATGTAAAAATAACCTAGCACTATGACTATGGACATTATTTTTTTATAAATAATGTGCATTCATTTTATTATTGTTAGTTTGTAAATAGTTTTTAAATCACAAATTGTATTTTTAGATAATATTAAATTTATTTTGATTAATTAATAGATTTTCGAATTAAATAATATTTTAATAAAATATTATTAATAAATTAATTTTAATTTAACATAAATTATCATACAATTTTTATGAATACAATTGTAATTTTTATTAAGGTTTGAAAGCTGTTTTTTGTCAAAACCCATGAATTTTCAATAAAGGTCCGTTTCTATTTTAAGAGTAAAAATTAACATATTTAGAAAATAATATATATATAATTAATATTATATTTGGAATTAGGATGTATAAATTATCCAATGGTGAATTTTTCATAATTTTTTGAGATAGTCGAATTTTTGGGTTAAAATTAAATACTGTTTAAATATATAATGTGTTTTATGAAATCATAGTGACCCAATAGTGATTTAATAAAATACTATAAACATTATTTTAGGCCAATATATGTTTTAATAATAAAATAATTTGATTTTAGATTTTTTTTGAATTATTTTACAAAGCTTTAGTGGACCCTCCAAGACTTATAAAACACTCTGTCTTTTTAAATTGTTTTCATTTAGAGTGTGACTCACCTCCACATAAGCAACCATATTATTTTAAGAAGTTAGGCCATTGGACTTATAAAATGTTGTTTTATAATACTCTTTTGAAAAAACTAGGGGTGAAAACCATGGGCTAGTTTGTGGTTTTGATTAGTTTAATGTGAGGTGTCCCAAACCTAAATAATAAAGAATTCCCTCTCCTTTCCTATATAAAGCCACCCATGCTCCCACTTATTATTCACTAAAAGCCTTTGGAGTTCAACCAACCCCTTACCTACTCTCTATATAATCCTACCAAGGTTCCTCAAGCTCCCAATAAGCCTCTCTCAAGCCTCTCCCAAGCTTTTGGGATCACACTACCAAGTAAGGGATTTTTTCCTTTCTCATTTTTGTTCAATTTTCTTTAAGTTTTTATGCCCTTTTTTCAATTAAAAATGTTGGTGTATGATTTTTAACATCTCCCATACTGACCTATTTATGTTTGGATGATGGGATACCCCTTTCTCTCTCATTAATTCCTCTCATGTACACCCGTTTCCATGCCGAAATTCAACGAGGGATTTCTCTCTCCTCTTTTACATCCAAGTAATTATTTTGAATTATGCATCTAAATTCCATAAAGTTTGTTGTGACATGTATATAAATGACCCCCTTACTATCCATTTCATGTAAAAATGATGAGATGCCCCTTTATCTCTCATCAACCATTTTTATGAGTTCTTATTTCACGCCGTTATGCAGCCGAAATTGCCCTAGGATTTTCTAAGTCAATGTCATTGTGTAGTGAATACCATGCCCATATCTCTATAAAGGGTATTCAACTTTATGAACATTTACTTATTTATGATAAATCTTCTTGTATTTATTCCACATAACTTTATTTTCAAATAAATGATGACGATTTATTCCATCTGGTATGATTCATGTGGCACACTTATGAATGAAATGAAATGTTTAAGAAGGGTGTGCCCTGATAGCGCTACAATAAATTGGGTAAAGTATAGTATCATGATACATAATTTCAATAAGTTTTTACTCATGATAATTCAAGTACAATGAGTGTTTACTCGTGATTCATGTGCAATGAGGGTTTACTCATGCTCCATGTGCAATGAGCCTTGGCCCATACTATTCCATGTTAAGTGTTGTTGCCACATTTCCATGTTATGATTATCATGCTTTATCATGCCTTTATGTTCATGTTTATCTTTTGATATATTAATATGACTATTTCCTAACATATATTGTAATATTTATGTTATTCCTTGTTTACTCCCTTACTAGGAATTATAGCTCACCCTTTTCTTTTTCATGTCCTTAGGTTATCCAATGCAATTCTAAGTATGAGGAAATGTAGTGGTCATGTAAAGGAAGTTTTCAATAAGATGTTGTGTTATTTATTTTAAGTTGTTATATAATGTTCCTAATCCCCAAAGACACTACACCTATTTATCTTCCATGTTTTATAAAGTGAATAGTATATGTAATAAATCATGTTTAAGTGTGTAATTAATGTAGGGTTTTCATATTTCATACGTTTTATTTTCCCCAGGATGCCAAGATTTATATTAAGAATTATTTTTAGGTTAATATAATAGAAAAATATTATTTCTAAATGTATTCTCTAGGTTGCATTTTATGTATTAAATTGTAATGTAAAGTTTATGAATTTAAAATGGCTTCCATAACTGATAAACTGACCATCCCTTCGAGATTTGAGTCTTGTATCTATGCTAATGTATTAAATTAAGGCACAGGCTCTGAGCTTCTAGGGTGTGGGTCTTTACTGAAGAAGAAATACTTGGTGCATGAGTTGATTATGATCCACTGAGGAGTATGAATCAGAAAATAAAATTAATCTGATCTGATTAAATATTCAACTGAGTTGAGGAAGAAATCATATTTGAAGTTCACCAAAGAAGATAAGACCTCGATCGAAGAAGATCTTAACCCAAGTAGATTATAACGATCTATGGTTTCCTTTGAGCCATATTTGGAGGATGATGAATTAAATGTTTCTTTTTTAGGGAATCTCAAACTCTAGTTAATCAAGGAAGAAGTTCTGAATTCTATTGGAGAATATTGTTGAGGAATCAATTGAAGGATTTAATCGGGTTGATGATATAGAGATGTTGATGTTGAAATAGTATCATGATAAAGATGGCCAAACTAGAAATTTATATAGAATAAAAAAAATGATGACATTATAATATTTAGTTCGATATGAAGAATCTTACGGTCTTTCTATTTGATGTTGGGAAAACCAAATCCAATGACAATTGGTTAATCACCTGAGCTTGGGAAGAGTTTTCTGTTTGCTGACTTGTTCTTTTTTGTAGGTTGGGATGGTAAAGGGACCTTAAAAATCATCTTTAAATATTAATTAATATATATATATATATGTAACACCCCAAGCTTCCACGGTACGCTTCTATTTAAATAATACAGTACCATCTGTTGTATGCAACTTCGAGTTCTAACACACCACAACCAATCAAACTAGCTATTATGTATAGTAATACCCACTTTTTAAAATTTAATGAATTTTATCTTTAAAAATGGAATTCATTTTTAGATTTGTAATATTGAAATTATCTTAGAGTGAATTTTTGGTATTTTTCTGAAAACTTCCAATTTTTGATAAATAGTGAAAATTACTAAATTTCAATTAAAAAAACTTTTAAATCGAAATAATTAAGAGTGGTAAATTATAAATTTGGGTGATTTTAAGTATAATTATATTATATTTTTACCATTTAATACAATTTTGGTCATTGGACATTATTTCACATCTAAACTGGATATAAGCAAGTGTCAATATTTTGATAGTTATTATTTCTTAAAAACACGTTTTTTGTTTTGACAATAAGAATTAATTTTAAATTAATTTATTCCACTTCTGTGTTTTAAATTTAGAAAAATGGATTAAATATTTATAATTAGGAGTTCCAAATTGTGTAAATAGGCAAATTTTATTTTTAGACATTTTGAATAATTATTTCGGTAAATATTTTATTTACCATGGTTAAATGGTAAATCTGGTAAAGAAGGGTAAACAAATAATATTATAATAATATTAAATTACCCTAAAACGTGTCCTAACCCTATTGGTTGATACATTTTCAACCATGGTAATCTTTTGGTCAATTTTTGGACCCCATGGATCCACTTTCAAGTGATAATGACACTTTATATTAATTAAGTTAAGTAAATAAAAAAATGACATATGCATATATCTTTTAGAAAAACAATTTTTACATAGGGTTATATATGTTATATTTTCGACTATAAATACTTAGTAGAAATATAAAAATATTTACTACATAATGGTATTTTATTTATAATTTTTATACATTGAATAATTAAATTTATTTATGACACAATAATGATGCTGTATTTTCTTTATTATTAAAAGAATCAAATAATTAGTATTATAAATGTTAAAATAAATATAATTTGAAATTTTTATGACATCCACAAATTTTATTAGTTAATATGACATGTTATTATTACTTAAATGAATTTTTTTTTCGAATTAATAAAGTTGGTAAGACATTACCAAAAATCAATTATTAAATAGTGTCAAAATTGACATAAAAGAGTTTTTAAATCAAATATTATATTATTAATTGATATTATATTCCTAAAAATCTAAGGTTCAGTGAAAGGACTTATATAATAATATGTGTGTCATTAATGGACCACTTGGGGGGTCTCTTGGAAGTATATAGTAATTTTATTAACTATATAATATAAAAATACAAAGAGACATGGTAAATGTCAAACTAATTAACTAAGAGTTAAAAATAAGAGATAAGGTTAATAAAGTGACTCAAACCTGTCTAAAACCTATCAGTTGAGTGGTTTTAGACTTATCCCTACCTTAACCTTTAAATAATATACTTTTGAGACATTAGAAACCGAATATTAATTTATTATAAAATAATATTTCTAGCTTTTCCAAAGGTTCCCCTCACCCCTCTTATAAAAGTGCACTCCCCCTTCTCTCAAATTCATACCTTCAAATCCTTTTGGCTTGGCCAAAATCGGCCCAAATACCCTATAAACAGTCCTCCATTCATCAAAGAGGCATTACTTTAGTCATAAATGCAACTTAAGGAGCCCTTTTGATCAAATCAAAAGGAAGGACCTGAAGAAGAGGTAATGTTTTCACCACCATCTTTCAAGTTCCTTTCTTCTTCCACTTCTGGTTTCTTTGTTATTTCTATTCCAAAATAATAACTATAGTATATTCTATATACTGTGATGTTATTATAAATATGGTACAACCATATTCATTATTCTATTCATCCTTTGAATGACATGTCACCATACGTGCGTACGTACGGCTTACCGTCTCCACGTCGTGGTGTAATTGTTATTCAAAACATTATTATTTGGATGGTTATGATAATGATGTGCAATTAAATTAAATAATAAATATAACATTATAATTATTCTTTATATATGATATACTATCCAATTATATATTATGTTAATATCAAAAGAATGATATTGTCGTTGTGCGTACGTACGAACAATCGTCTCCACGAACGCGATGAGATTCATTCCTCATCGTATCCATTCAAGTCTAATTCTGATTTTATGACCACAAAATAATGTTTATGGACTTGATATTATTCTGGATATAAAAAATATACAACCTATCCATAACAAACACAGCTTATGTAACAAAACATATAAGTTAACACCTGAAAAGACGATAATACTAAGGAATTATTAACAAATCAATGTTAAAAGATCATATATGATATCATATTAATGTATAATATTCTGGTACAATTTAATAAAAATTAGTTCACCATTATAAAGGAGGTTAAACAACCCTCAAAAAATGGAAAGTACAAGGTAAGGGTTTATTTCACAATCTCTTCATTATCTGAGGTTGTTTATAGGTGATTATATACTGGGACCTCTTTATCATCAATATCTATGTTAATTATAAATGTATTCCAAAACATTTTTACTATTTATTAGAATATGGGTTAAAGTCATTTATACCCTTGTTTGACTTTTTATAAAATAGTTTGAAAGGAATCTTTCCGCCGTTTTCCAAACAAGGTCCTTTTTAACCTTTTCGACAGAATTAAGGTAAGAATTTATTTTTTTAACTTATATGGTGGGTACGGCTATTTTCCACAATTATAAAATCATTGAAGCTTCCCTTACAAGATTATAAGGATATTTTCGAAGTAAATGTTTTATTTTATAATTATGGTACTTTTAAATGATTTCAAAAAAAGAGAGAGATATATTTCTCTCAAATAGTTTTGATTTCATCTATGTCAACATCTTTTGTTGGATTGTAAGATTATTTGAAGTTGATTTATTATGATACAAAACTTCCATATAGTATTGAAGGTTTTGTGATATTTTTGACTTTGGATGTGTTATTTTTATACCATTCATGGTTTATGATTAATGTATTGACATTTCGTATGCTAGTTTTAATACAAATGTTTATGTTATGTTTAAACCTGTTCATATGAGGAATGAATTGGACTTAATAATTGATGGGTGGAGCCCACTATATCTCCTAGATGCATCGGTAGGTTTCATGAGACAAACTATTGTCTTGGCATAAGTCCTTGACAAAATCTTATTTGTAGTCTTGGCACAAGGCCTTGACTATGTGGTTATGATAGTCTGGCATTATGCATTCCGTCATTATGAAAGTGGTTATTGATATTGCATGTGATTATTATATTAGTAGAATATCCATTTGAATAAGTAAATGGAATTATTTCATTTTATTTCTTCCATATTATGCTGAAGTTCAAGTTTAAAAGGCTTTTGTTTTAGTTATACATTGCCTTAAATGTTTATGCTTATTTCTGAAAGTTCTCTCTATATTGTTATCCATACTGGGCATATGAGCTCACCCCTTTCTATTTTTTATTTTTCCTAGGATGTGAAGAAGTATTTTATGAATGACCTTCAAGTATAGTATGAGGGGATATGATTTTGGTCTATGGAGACAAGATGTTGTTGTAGTTTTTCACATTATGATGTAATGTAAACTTTATGAATGTATCTAGTGATTCCAAGGCTACTAAACTAATTGGTATTTTGAGACATGTCTTTTGTCATCTTGAAAATGTTATATAATAGTGCACCGACTCTAGGTAACTCGAGTCGGGGAGTTACAGTTGGTATTAGAGGAAGTTTAGTATAAAACATGGAAGCTAGATTTAGATAAACTCTGATTAGAGAACATAGACCTAAGATGGACTTTGAGGATTACTATAGAATAACTTCCTAGTATTTTGGTATTGTAGAGATTTTGTGAGTTTTCTGAGAAATAAATCCCTGTCTCGATAGAGGCAGGTAGAGGTATGTCTGGCACAGATTTAACTAGGGTTAAAACCCAAGAACATCGCTTTGAGCTAGACTCGAATGAGAACTGGTGCACGACAACGGGTCTTGCTGCACTCTTGATTACAACACTCCCAGGGGATATTCTTAGGATAATTATCATTTTATTTACAAACCATTTTTAAGGGTTTATGAGTATATAATTCCTCAAAGAAAACATTTTTATGATTATGGATTATATCCATAAACTGTTCAATTCATGTTAAGTCTTTCACAAGTTTGGAATTATGTATTGTGATTCATAAACTAATCTAGTGTATTCCATTATTTAGAAATGGAGCCTAGTGTAAGGAATGGAAACCGTACCAATTAATGCACTCCATGTAGGGATTTACCTCCTGCTCAAGATAATTATAGTGGATCTAGTGATACAAATGGTGCTGATCAGCTTATCACTATACTGGGACAACTCACTCGGGTTATGAAAAATAATCTTACACGTATGGAGCACCCTGATCCGTAGCATGGAGGATCAATGTTAGATCGCTTCATGATGAAACAACCACCAAAATTCAATGGGGTTACAAATCCACTAGTAGCTTAGAAATGGAAAAATTCCTTAGAGAAAATATTCCATGCCTTGGGGAGTAGCGAAAGGGAAAAAGTTGTCATGGAAGTTTACCGCCTCACTGGAGATTATGATCAATGATGGTCATTGATTCAAAACAAGAAGGAAGATGATGAAGTATGAAATATGTAATGGAGGGATTTTAAAGAGACTTTCTTAGAAAAATACTTTCTTCATGACCATTGAGCAGATATGGAAAGACAATTTCTGAGTTTGATGCAAAAGGAGGAAGAGAATGTCGCAAAGTATGAGGCTAACTTTACAAGGTTAGCGAGGCATGCATCAGATTATATACGTAACCAAAGGAGTAAGGTTGATCATATCTTTGATGGGTTAAAACCATTTCTCCGTCGAGCATTAGTCTCAAAATCCTTCTCATCGTACGAAGATATTGTCTCATGTGCTATCAAGACAAAAAAGGAATTATATATGTCTTATGACTTTAAAGAAAAGAAAGACAAGAAGAGATCTTTCGAACACTATAGGAATGGAAATAAAGGGAATAAGGGAAAATTTTAATATCCATCCTGCAGTAAATGTGTGAATAAACACCCTGGTACTTACTTGAAGAGAATGGGAGTCTGTTACAAGTGTGGTGAAAAAGTCCACCAAGCTCGTGAATGCAAGGGGAAGAAAGAAGCTACTGATGTTCAATGATACAATTACAGGGAGATGGGACATTATGCAAATGAATGTCCTAAGCGTCAGGGGATCTTACCACAGAAAAGGCCAAGGGATCAAGGCTAAGATTATGTTATCACTACTACTGAGGTACAAGCTCTGAAAGACGTGGTGGCAGGTAATTTAATGGGTTACTCAAGTTTAGAAAATGCGTTATTTGATTTTGGATCATCTCATTGTTTCATATCTTCCCAGTTTGCTAAGAAAATTAGATATTTCCAATTTGATTTAACAAGGGAGTTGTCAGTCAAAACTCGTAAGGGAAGTATTATTTCAACAAAGTTTTGTGAATCAGTCCCCATTAGAGAAAATAAATGTTCTTTATATGCTGATCTCATCATCATACCCATGATTGAATTTGATATAATCCTTGGTGTGGATTGGATTTTGGACCATGATGTGAAGATTTATTGTAAGAAGAATGAGGTTAATATTTTTGATGATGATGATAAAGAACACCTTATCTTTAGAGTAGAATTGTCACCACATAATTTTTATTTAGATCCACCCCCAGTAGCTCAACTAAATTCAATTATCAGGGAGGAAGAGAATGAAATAACTGTGGGTGAGGAAAGGAATGTTCAAATAAAGGATGTAGCTATTGTGAAAGAATGTGTAGATGTGTTTCTGTAATATTTACCTGGATATCCTCCAGAATGAGAAATTGAGTTTTCATTTGATTTAATTCCTGGTTCAAGGCCTATATTGAAGACCCCTTATAGAATGGCCGCTGTGGAATTAGTTTAACTAAAGAAACAACTAGAGTAATTGAGTAATAAGGGATTTATTCTCCCTATTGTTTCTCCATGGGGAGCCCCTGTCCTTTTTCATAAAAAGAAATATGGATCTATGAGGTTCTATATCGACTACAGGGAGATCAATGCTATAACAATAAAGAACAAGTATCCCAGACCTCACATTGATGATTTATTTGACCAACTGCATGGAGCTCAATAATTTTCAAAGATTGACCTTCGATCCGGATACCATCTGTTGTGTGTGAAGAAGGAATACATTCCTAAGACAGCATTTCTAACTAGGTACAGGCATTACGAGTTTACAGTAATGCCTTTTGTATTGACTAATCCACCCTATATATTCATGGATCTAATGAATAGAGTTTTCAAGAACTATCTCGATGATTTTTTAGTGGTTTTTATTGATGATATCTTGGTATACTCTAAAATCTATGAATATCATGAAAATCACTTGCGCATTATCCTGAAGACTCTTAAAAGACATGAATTATATGGGAAGTTTAGAAAGTGTGAATTCTGGCTTCAGAAGATTTCTTTTCTTGTCCATATTGTCTCTAAGGATGGAATTTCTGTTGATCCTTCTAAGACCAAGGCAATCCAAGAATGGCCAGCACCAATGAGTATAACTAAGGTATGCAGTTTTATTGGTTTAGTAGGTTATTATCGGCATTTCGTCCAGAATTTTTCCCGATTGGCTAACCCATTAACGAAGCTCACACGTAAAGAGGTTAAATTTATTTGGACAAAAAAGTGTGAAGTATGTTTTGAAGAAATAATAAGAAGATTTTTCAATGATCCTATATTGACTCTACCATCGGGGAATGATAGGTTTGTTATTTATAGTGATGCTTCAAAGAAAGGACTTGGTTGTGTCCTTATGCAGAATTATAGGGTTATTGCCTCTGCATCAAGACAGATGAAAATTCATTAGCAAAACTATCCTACTCATGATCATGAGTTATCTGTTGTAATCTTTGATTTGAATATATGGATACATTATCTCTATGGTGAAAAATGTGAGATATATACCGAACAAAAGATTTTCAAGTATATTTTCTCATAGAAAGAACTCAACATGAGGCAAAGGCGATAGAATGAACTACTCAAGAATTATGATTGCATGATACACTACCACCAGGGGAAGGAAAATAAGGTGGCAGATGCTTTGAGCAGAAAGGATCACGGAGTTTTGAACAAAATGAGAGTTGAAAGGGATCCAATTTTCATGGATATAGTAATGTTGGATATGGGAATAACCATGGAAGGTGAAACATCAATACTTTTTCAAATGGTTTCCAAACCATCTTTACTAGAAAGGATAAAGAGTTCTCAGACCGATGATGAAGAGTTTAAAAAAAGATTAAAGCTGTGAATGATGGGAGATTGAGTGACTTTGTGTATAAAGAATGAATTTTGAAATTTGGGAAGAGACTTTGTGTTCCCGATATACTTGATCTAAAAAGGGAAGTGTTGGACGATTCCCATAGTTCCAATTTATCTATATACCCTGGGAGCACCAAAATGTATAGAAATTTGAAGGAACATTTTTGGTGGGATAACATGCAGAAGGAGATTGATGATTTTGTGTCAAGATGTATGGTTTGTCAACAAGTGAAAGATGGAAGGCAACAGCCTAGAGGAGTCATGCAACCTCTTCCCATATCGAAGTGAAAATGGGATAATATTACGATGGACTTTTTCATGGGACTATCAAAGACTCCTAGAAGGAACGATGCAATATGGGTCATTATTGATCGTCTTACCAAGTCAGCACGTTTTCTTGCTATAAGAGAAGATATACCACTTGAACGTCTAGCAAGACTATATATTAATGAATTTTTGAGAGTTCATGGACTACCCTATCGATTGTTTCTGATCTTGATCCCTGTTTTACTTCAAGTTTCTGTAAAATTCTTCAGAAAGCCCTGGATACTGATCTTCATTTGAGCACTGCCTACCACCCCCAAAGTAATGGACAATCAAAATGGACTATTCAGACCTTAGAAGACATGTTTAGATCTTGATCACTTGACTTTCAGGGTATGTGGGATCAATATTTACCTATGGTAGAATTTTCCTATAATAATAGCTTCCATTCAAGTATTCGGATGGCACCATACAAAGCGTTATACAGAAAGAGATGTCGCACACCAACCTGTTGGGATGATGTTGGTGAAAGAAAACTTGTAGGCCCAGATCTTGTGGAGGAAATGATGGAAAAGGTGAAGTTAATCGAAACCCACATCAAAGCAGCTAAAAGTAGAGAGAAGAGCTATGCTGACAACCAAAGGAAGGATTTGGAATTTTAGGTAGGAGATCATGTTTTCTTAAAAGGTATATCCATGGAAGGGAGTTATACATTTTGGTAAGAAAGGTAAACTGACTCACAGGTACATCGGACCTTTTGAAATTCTAGAATGAATTGGGGTTGTAGATTATCATTTCAAAATGCCGCCAAGTCTCTCTAATGTTCACGATGTGTTCCATGTATCACTGTTGAGAAAATACATGCCTGACCCACCACATGTACTCATTTATGAGAAAGTAGAACTTGAACCCGATCTGTCTTATTGTGAAGATCCTGTCTGGATTCTTGATATAAGAGAACAAGCGCTAAGAAATCGGACGACTCGTCTTGTAAAATTTCTATGGAGAAACCATAAGATGGAAGAGGCAATGTGGGAACCCGAGGAACTTATGATGTAGAACCACCCGAGTCCTTTTATGTAGTAGTATTCTAGAAATTTAAAGGACAAAATTATTTGAATGAGGGGAGAATGTAACACCCCAAGCTTCCACGGTACACTTCTCTTTGAATAATACAGTAGCGTGTGTTGTACGCAATTTCGAGTTCTGACACACCACAACCAATCAAAATAGCTGTTATAAATAGTAATACCCACTTTTTTGAAATTTTATGAATTTTATCTTTCAAAATGGACTTCATTTTTGGATTTGGAATATTGAAATTAGCTTAGGGTGAATTTTTGGTATTTTTCTAAAAACATCCAATTTTTGACGAATAGTGAAAATTACTGAATTTTAATTAAAAACAACATTTTTAATCGAAATAATTAATAGTTATCAATTATGAATTTGAGTGATTTTAAAGTATAATTAGATTATATTTTTACCATTTAATCCAATTTTGGTCATTGGACATAATTTCACATTTAAACTGGATATAAGCAAGTGCCAATATTTTGATAGTTATTATTTCTTAAAAACATGTTTTTGGTTTTATCAACAAGAATTAATTTTAAATTAATTTCTGCAGCTTCTGTGTTTTAAATTTAGAAAAATGGATTCCATATTTAGAATCAGGAGGTCAAAATTTTGTAAAAAGGTTACTTTTATTTTTAGACATTTTGAATAATTACTTCGGTAAATATTTTATTTACCATGGTTAAAGGGTAATCCTGTAAATAAGGGTAAACAAATAATATTATAATAATATTAAATTACCCTAAAACGTTTCCTAACCCTATTTTTTGTTACATGTCCGACCATTTCCGTCTTTTGGTCGATTTTGGGACCCCATGGAGCCACTTGTAAGTGACAATGACGCTTTATATTAATTAAGTTAAAGTAAATACAAAAATAAAAAAAGCATATATCTTTTAGAAAAAAATTTTTTACATAAGGTTATATATGTTATATTTTAGACTATAAAAAATAATTATAAATCTAAAAATATTTCCTATATAATGGTATTTTATTTATAATTTTTAGACATTAAATAATTAAATTTATTTATGACAAAATAATGATGTAGTATTTTCCTTATTAATGAAAGAATCGAATAATTGGTATTATAAATTTTAAAATAAATATAATTTGAAAGTTTTTATGATATCCACAAATATTATTGGTTACTATGACATGTTAGGATTACTTAAATTAATTTTTTTTAATTAATAATGTTTTTAAGACTTTAACAAAAATCAATTATTAAATAGTGTCAAAATTGACATAAAAGAGTTTTTAAAACAAATATTATATTATTAATTGATATTATATTCCTAAAAATAAAAGGTTAGGCCAAAGGACTTATATAATGGTAGGTGTATCATTAATGGAGCACTTGGGGGTTTCTTGGAAGTATATAGTAATTTTATTAACTATATAATATAAAAATACAAAGAGGCATGGTATCAAACTAATTAACTAAGAGTTAAAACGAAAAGATAAGGTTAATAAAGTGACCCAAACCTATATAAAACCTATTGGTTGAGTGGTTTTTGACTTATCCCAACCTTATAATTTAAATAATCCACTTTTTAGCAATTAAAAACCGAATATAAATTTATTATAAAATAATATTTCTAGCTTTTCCAAAGGTGCCCCTCACCCCTCTTATAAAAGGGAACTCCCCCTTCTCTCAATTTAATACCTTCAAAGCCTTTTGGTTCGGCCAAAATCTACCCAAATACCCTCTCGGAAGTCCTCCCTTCGTACTAGAGGAATTAATTTAGTCAGAAAGACAACTTAAGGATCCATTTTGATCAAATCAAAAGAAAGGACCTGAAGAAGAGGTAATGTTTTCACCACCCTCTTTCAAGTTCCTTTCTTCTTCCACTTCTTCTTTATTTGTTATTTCTATTAAAAAATAATAACTCTAGTATATTCTATATACTACGATGTTTTTATAAATATGGTACAACCATATTCAGTATTCTATCCATCCTTTGAATGACATGTCACCATACGTTCGTACATACGACTTACCGTCTCCACGTCGTGGTGTAATTGTTATTCAAAACATTATTATTTGGATAGGTATGATAATGATGTGTAATTGAAGTAAATAATAAATATAACATTATAATGATTCTTTATATATGATATAACATCCAATTATATATTATTTTAATATCAAAATAATGATATTGTCGCTCATGCGTACGTACGGACTACCGCCTACACGAACGCGATAAGATTCATTCCCCATCGTATCCATTCAAGTATAATTCTCATTTTATGATTAAAAATAATTTTTAAGGACTTGATATTATTTTGGATATAAATAAGATACAACCTTTCCATAACAAACACGTCTTATGTAACAAAACATATAAGTTAACACCCGAAAAGACGATAATACTAAGATATTACTAACCAAGAAATGTTAAAAGATCATATATGATATCATATTAATGTATATGATTCTTTTATAATTTAATAAAAATTATTTCACCATTATAGAGGAGGTTAAACTACCCTTGACCAAGTAAAAGTACAAGGTAATGGTTTATTTTACAATCTCTTCATTACCTGAGGTTGTTTATACGTGATTATCTATTGGGACCTCTTTATCATCCACATCCATGTTTCTTAAAAATGTATTCTAAAACATTTTTACTATTTAATAGACTATGGGTTAAAGTAATTTATACCCTTTTTTGAATTTTTATAAAATGGTTTGAAAGGAATCTTTCTGCCGTTTTCCAAACAAGGTCCTTTTTAACCTTTTCGACAAAATTAAGGTAAGAATGTCTTTTTTTTAACTTATACAGCGGGTGTGGCTATTTTTTCCATTATAAAATCATTGAAGCTTCCCTTACATGCTTATAAGGACATTTTCAAAGTAAATGTTTTATTTTATAATTATGTGACTTTTAAATGATTTCAAAAAAACAGAGAGAGAGAGATATTTATCTCAAATAGTTTTGATTTCATCTATGTCACCATCCTTTATTGGATTGTAAGATTATTTGAAATTGATTTATTATGATACAAAACTTCCATACAATATTGAAGTTTTTGTGATATGTTTGACTGTGGATGTGTTATTTTTATACCATTCATGGTTTCTGGTTAATGTATTGAAATTTTGTATTCTAGTTTTAATACGAATGTTTATGTTATGTTTAAACCTGTTCATATGAGGAATGCATTGGACTTTATAAGTGACAGGTAGAGCTCGCTATAGCTCCTCGATGCATAGGTAGGTAGCATGGGAAAAACTAGTGTCTTGGCATAAGGACTTGACAAAATATTATTTGTAGTCTTGACACAATGCCTTGACTATGTGGTTATGATAGTCTGGCATTATGCATTCCATCATTATGAAAGTGGTTATTGATACTGCATGTGATTATTCTATTAGTAGAATATCCATGTGAATAAGTAAATTCAATTATTTCATTTTATTTCTGCCATATTATGTTGAAGTTCAAGTTTAAATGGATTTTGTTTTAGTTATACATTTTCTTAAATGTTTATGATTATTTCTGAAAGTTTATGCTATATTTTTATCCTTACTGGGTATCTGAGCACACCCCTTTCTATGTTTTATTTTTCCCAGGATGTGAAGATGTATTTTATGAATGACCTGAAAGGATAGTATGAGGGTATATGTGTGTGGTATATAGAGACAAGATGTTGTTTTAGTTTTTTACTTTATGATGTAATGTAAACTTTATGAATTTATCTAGTGATTGCAAGGCTACTAAACTAATCGGTCTTTCGAGACTTGGTCTTTTGTGATCTTTCCAATGTTATGTAATAATGCACTGAATCTAGCTAAATGGGGTTGGGGCATTACAATATATATATATATATATATATATATATATATATATTATCCATAGGGTCCCTATCAAATTTAGTGTCTCTACGGGGTCTCAGTGAGGTCTAGGGTTCGAGTCTCACCGAGTTATTCTTTATTGATTTAGAGTCGTATTTTCATTGTATATATACCTCTCCCTATAACTGTTACATATATATAATATGATATTATATATAAAGTGTATATTTAATTACATATTTTATTCATGTATTAAATAGAAGTGATTATATATATATATATATATATATATATTTCTCTCAAATTATTTAATTATCAGTGACAATCCGTTATGAATGGGTTAATTGGATTGACCACTCATTAAATAGGATTTAATTAATTATAGGAATAATTTTTATGGATACATTAATATGTACTACACATTTTAATTGAATTAAACACTTTATTGATGGCTATATAAAGGGATGTTATCACTCGTGTTGTAGACAATCAATTATGAGAAAGCCTCTCATTTCTCTCTTCATCCCATAGTATTGGTCATCGTTTATGAAGAAGGCATTATCTCCCCTTCAGCATTCAGGTATCCTCATGATATGATCATAGATACATTGGTCAGAGTATCCCCCACACATTAGAGGGAGGGTGGTTATTGTTCACTGCTACATGATCTTCGTCAAACATTCTCCTTCACTGAGAAAGAAGAAGACTAATGCTATTGATGATTTCTAGGTACACTGTTTATACAGATTATTTACCCCTTGATTCTCAAAGATAGATCTATCCATGTTTGGGTTATCTTCTACTGCACATGTTCTTGTGATGATCATTCAAAACCCATTAGTCGTATTAGAACATATTCTACTTTGAAAAATAAACACATTTAATGAATTATAAAAATATTTTTTTTATTGTAAAATGAGATTTTTCAGTCTTGAAAATAAATATGAAATGTTTATATATATTACAATTGTTTATGAAAATAAATAAAATATTCATTTTAATTGTGAGAATTCAATTTTTAATTGAATTATATTATTTATAAATTTTTTATAAATATCGGAAAATGTATTTTCAAATATTTATGTAAATTTATAAAAGTGTTTTACAAATTAAATAACAATAAAATTCATACGGTTAATTGATAATTTTTTAAATACCTTTGGACCACTTAAATTACATAGTTTATGACATATAAATAAATGGTTTATTTAAAAATCATATACGGTTATTTATAAAGATTTTATAAATTCCAACATATATGATATTTTGATTATATAAAAATGTTAATAAAATACATATTGATTTACAAAAAGTTTTTAATTCAAGAAATATAATATAAATTATATTTAATATAAAATTTTAAAGAGTTCATGTTGATAAGAATATAAATTTTTTATATTCTTTCTAATTGATAAAATATTTATAATTATCATTTATTTATGAATATTTCATAAATGACTTATATTTTGGAAATTAAATAAATTGTTTATTTATTAAATTTAATTAATATTCATGTTTAGTTCATAATTAATTAATTTGAAATTGTTAAAATTAACAAGAATTTATTTTCATATTATTTAAGCTATATCAAAAGGTATTTTTATAATTGATATGATCAAGGTTTAAATAATAATAAAGTGTATGATATTTAAATCATGTAAAATGTTGGAATAATAAAAATTAAATCATAAATAGTTTATAATTCTCATAATATTATATATTTAAAAGGGAAATTCCATATTACGATAAATATGAAATAATTTACATAGGAAATAATATAAATATTTTACATTCAAAATCATGGAATGTCCTTAATGTTAAAGTTGAAATTATAAAAGGTTTATGATTAAATTTTATTTATGAAATTGTTCATAAATGTTTATCTCATGTTTAAATATTTGAATTATTAATTTTTAGATGTTATTCATGGTTATATTAATAGTTTTAAATTATTTATCTTATGAATAACTAAATTTCAAAATTTATATGATGAATTTATTCTAGGATTGAGCCTTGCATATCATGCTAGGTTTGACATACACAAATTTAGTTTTCATCTACCTTGACTGTGGGTTGTAAGTTTTGTTATGAGTATGAGGGTTGTTTTGGGAATAGTTTGTGCATATTAGGTAGTATGGGTTTAATGAATTGAATTCTCTCTTGAGTAAAGTATCCCAGATAGATGGACTTGGGGTCCGACCACCTATTTTCTTAGAGGATTCACTTGTCTAGGAAAGTGAACGGGGTTGGATATATGTCACTCTAGTATTACTCATTTGGAGTTTACTAATCTCATATAACCATATTAATTTACATGAATTGTTCATGTACCTTATGCATATGATGCATTTGGATATTTATGAATATAATTTAAATTCTATTTTGGGTTATTAACACAAACTTATGGGTTGTTTAAATATTTACACATTAATGTGGTGTGAACACATTAATTTGGTGGTTGTAATAAGGATTCCAAAACTAAATCATTATAATAATGAATACACAAAAAGGGAATAAAACATGATAAGATAATTACTATATAATATGGAAAGGTTATAAATTTATTAAGAATATCATCTATATTAAATTGGTGAGACCTTAAGAAGAAAACCCCTTAAATACTAAGTATGATATTCCGCTTATAGAAACACTTTTCAAGACCTCGATCATTCACATGGGTAGTTTCATGACACAATGAGGTTCACATGGATTATCTTATATAATTAAAATAATAATAACGAGTGATTCAATATTATTCATTGGGAATTTTCATGATATAGTGGGGTGGCTATAGATTGTCTTGTATTAGTTTGTTTTTAGGCTTTCTTTAGGTTACACTTAGCTGGGAAACCCCAAGGGTTGGGATAGTAGAAGAATAGAATTGATTGAATCCATATGATGGATTTTTATAAAGTTTTATCCACTAAATTATCCAAGAGTGACAACTATTGTTATCGAGACAATTTCCTACCGAAATAACTAAGTGGGGATTTTCACACCATATAATGTTCATTTTCTTAGTGAAATATGGATCTTGGATCACTAAATGGATATGATGTATGTGTTCATCAATTATAGAGGTAGAACTATCATTAAAATCCTAAAATAAAATATATAACACTTGATTTACATCAGAAAAAAAGTTCTATTGTAGATTAATACATCATTATCATCAAACTAAACTTTATATAAATCCTTGAAATAAGGTGCTTAAAGTAAACAATTCCTGATATTGGTTTCTTAAGAAATATTCTTGAGCAAGTAAAGTATTCTATGTGTTATAATATTTCCTTCCTTAGTAACCAACTGTTGAAGTTATTTACTAAGTGAATATATGTTCTCGTAGAAGTATATAGTGATTCATTTATGTTTTAAAAGGAATTAGATTCTAAATGATCAAATGTATCTTAGTATCCACACATATACTCAATATTATTGGGTGTGTAAAATGATATTCAATATGAATTAATATATTAATGATTTGGTGATACTAAATGTTTTCATAATGTTTTATTTGTCATATAAATAAACTCTATTGTTATGATAGATATATTATATCAGCTGTATGTTTTACAAAGTGTTGTAAATATATTGAAGGTCGGAATGATGAAAATAATTGATGCTCGAATTATATTTTCAAGTAATTTAGAAAAGGAATTATTGCACTGATGACTAGGATGCTTTAATATTTGGATAAACTCATCATAAGATGTGTACAATATCTCAGTTAGATTTTGATAAGAGCCTGTAAACAATGGATGTTTAAATAAAAAGAGGTGGGTATTTCAACACATGATTTATGATAAGTTTAATTCTATAACATTATTTAAATATGAAACAAAAATTTCTTGTTATAGTTATAGAATTTATCATATTGTCATTATTTAAAATTTTAAAAAATATGATTCAATTCAATGAAAAATTTTACCTAATATTCTCAAAAATTTGATAATGAATGAACTGGGCATATGATGTCTAGATTCTAATACTATATATAAATTACAAGTGTGTAAAAGTTAAAACAAGAATAAGAAAAGTTATTTGAGATGCTAAAAAATGTTTCTTCCAGAAGAAAATCATGGTCATTTAATCCTAGGGCTATCAGGAAATGAATTCAAATAATTCAATATGGTTGGATTAGCGAATATATACTTGATGTAGTTTTTGAAACTCCATGGAAATTCCATAGCATGCAATAATGCAATAGAAATTAATTCTTATATTTTTGAATGGTATGTGATACCAAATGAATATTTTAATTTTTTTTGTAAATATACATGAGGTCAAAATAAAATGAAGAATTGATTGAGCTTGTAGTTTATATTTATGATATGAAGTAAATATTTACAATATCAAGAATTTGAATACAAAGGAATCTGTCAAGTCAGGATAAATCTATGTAAAAGATTTTTATCTTCATCTCACTTAGATTATTTGATAAAAAATGATGTTCAATAAAAAATGGTTTTATTATATGATTAAATGTATGATTCATTATATTTCTATAAAATATTTTTAGAAGAAGATTTGGACAAAAGTGTTTACCCAGGATAAAAGTGTTTATCAAGATATTTGTTAAAATATGAGGGAATGTGTTCACTCCATCCATCAAAAGGATATTTAAATAAAATATTATTTATGAAAGGAAAGATTCCAAACACAAGGAATACCATATATGATGTGGAGATAATTTTTTATTTGGTAAATATTTATACTAAAAGGAAATAAATGTTTTTCTATAAAACACAAAGTAGTTTGTATTATGTTTTAGAAAGATAATTCTAAGTGAATATAATATCTAAGATACTATTGAGGGTATTTTGGGATATATATATATAAGTTTAAATTTAACAAATAAAATATTGTTACAATCTGATTTTGAGTGTTTTTTCACATGATATCAGAAAGAGTTAGGATATGTTATAGTAAAGAAAAATGTGAATAGTTACATTTAGATACTGTGATAAATTTAATATCACTGTTATAAAATCTTAGTTACTAAGTGAAATTCATGTGATTTAATAATGTTTTAGGAAATAATTATAATGTTGTAATGTATATTTTTATATTATTTATAAACTATTTCAAGGAATAAGTTTGCTGGAAAAGGTTTCAAGTATGATGATGACATTATTAGAAAGAGTTCTAAGTAGATAGAAGAATATAACATTATGAAATTTGATGTTATGAAGTTAATGAGCATGAATATTATTTAAAGTATTTTAACTTAAAGAATATAATTCCCAAGTCTCATCATTATTCAAACTAGATTGCTTTATAAATTTCACTCACTAATTTATTAGTGGGAGTATTTTATTAGATTGCAACAAAGGGATGTGATAAAAATTACATATGGATGTAATGTTCAGAAAATGAACCCATTACACCAGTAACAACATGAGGGTAATGTTATATATCTACTAGAGTTTGGTTTTAATGGTTGTATCATGTCATTATAATAAAGACAATCTCTATTTATTATCCATTCATGTGTTTTGTAATACATTTTACATGAATGGTCGAATGATAAATATCCCTTTGCAAACATTGAGTTGTCCCTAACTGATGATCGTCATGGAGTATAATGGGTTGTCATGATATGTAAATATTATCTTGAATAGGATATTATATCCATTACAATGGGTTGTATATGATATATTGAATAATATATTCTTTAGGAAATATTAGTGACTTTTTACTAGGGCTGATAGGATGAAGTATATCCCATGCAATTTCATATGGTCATAGATATACTTAGTGATGCATGGTTATTAGAAATAATTTTTACCAGAGGTTAGTGAGATACCTAGATTGAGAAACTTCATACTTTGATACCCTACTTACCTAAGTCACCATATGGACTTAGCTAATTAGTGGGTGGTTGGGCATGTTGTTGATCATGTCATCGATTGGACTGCAACCAAGAAGAGATTTATCCACTTGTTTGAAAAGGAAAAAAAATTGACCTTGATTGAATTAGGCTAAGGAAATGCATGGAAATTCTTATCTGTTTCACATTTGATGCGTTCAACTACTTGGATAAGTGACATGTGATGTTCTTATCAAATAAATGAATGGTATGTGACGTATTTACCCACTTGGTCATTATTTTTTATAGAATCAAGAAATTGATGAGAGGTATATACTATGTTAACATGTTACATGTCTAGTGGTCGCTCAATGTCATGAACAAAGGGGTTATATATGATATATTTAGTGTATATGATAGATCTTGTGGTGGACTTGTTTGCATAGATATATGAGTATGTTTGACGTACATCACATTAGACCCCGTAGTATCTTGAGTAGCATTGATGCTTTTCTAGAGGCCTCTCTTTGATTAAATATATTAAATAAATATTTAATAGTTGTTATCAATGCTGTTAAGGCCTACAAGGTCTCACAATTAGGCCCTTAGATAAGGATAAAATTTTGGAAAAACTATTTGTTCAAAATGAATAGATTTCAATGAAAAACCATATCCAAAAGAGTTTCGATGGATTCACAAAGAGTTGTGAATTTATACATAAATTCCTTATGGTATTTTAGTAAAAGTTGGAGATTGTTAGATATATACTAATATAGGTATATATGATATGATATTATATAAAGAAAGTTTATATTTAATTACATGAATTAGATGAATGTATTAAATATATATGATAATAAATATATTCATTTGATATATATTTATTTCTCCCAAATGGTTTAATTATCAGTTACAATCTGTTTTGAATGGATTAATTGTCTTTCCTACTAATTAAGTAGGATTAAAATTAATTATGGGAATAAATGTATATAGATTCATAAATATGGATGATTTGTTTTCATTTAATGAAATAATTCATGGATGACTATATAATGGGATGAGATCCCTCATGTTGAAGGAAATAAATTTTGATCAAGCCTCTCGTTTCTATCTTCCTCCCACATTGTTGTTCATTTTTTGAGATGAAGGCACTATCACCCCTTCAACATTTGAGTATCCTCATGATACGATCCTAGATCCATTTTTTGGTGAACCCCCCCTTGGAGTTAGGGTACTTTTTTCACTGTCAAGTGATCTTCATCAAGCATTATCCTCCACTGAGAAAGAATAATACTACTACTATTGATAATTTACAGGTACACAGTTTACACAATTTATTTGTACATTGATTCTAAAAGATAGATCTACCAGTGTTTAGGTTTTCTTACACTACACATGGTCATGTGATAATTATAGAAAACCCATAATTCTATAGTGATTTAGTGGTGTCAATAAAGGTGGTTGTAGGAAATAATTTTGTTTTAATGGAACAATGATATTGTAGGGTAATTCATACGGAGATAGTGAGTGAATTGCAGTCACTTGTCTGAAAATTGATTGGGCATCAAATTTTGTGGGCAGTGGCATTATTTAATAAAAATTAGACATGTGGAAGATCGATTGGAAAAATATTTAATGAAATAAATGATTATATTTTAATTGGTGAAATATTTTTATCAACTCAAAAAAACTACCGGATCCAACCAAGGAAACATTTTATTACTGGATGAAGTTGAGAGTTATTTCCAAATTCAGACTCTGATATTTCTTGTGGAGTTTTTCTAAAATCCCATTAATTATTTCACATTTTTGTTTTTGGTATTTATATATTAATTAATTACTTAATGTATGTTCAACATTTAATTCCTTATTTTTAAATAATTTAATAATTAGTAATATAAAATTATAATTCTTTTATTTAATAAATTTTTATCTTTAATTTTTTTCTAATCATTCAATCTATTTTAAGTGTTTGGTTTTTAATTTTTAATCTTATATTGTTTTAAAAATAATTAACATTAATTTCATTTAATTTATCATTAATTTACTTTCTTTTTATTTATTTAATTCATTTTTATTTAATCCATTTTTTATTTTTGTTGTGAGGGTTAGCGTAGCCAATTTACTACGTATCCAAATTAATCAAGCAGAATTCTGGTAACATAGCTATTTTTCCTAGGTGTTACATAGATAAATATTTTGAGCAAACTATGTACTCGATTCTTAAAATGACTCATGTATCTGAATGACTATTTTTACCCACATAGCCATTTTCCCTACAAACCACATACATGATTTAATAACTGAATGAAGAAAACAAATTGATGCTCTCCATTTGTGAAGAAAAACCCAAGAAACTGGAAGTATTTTATCCAAGTTTGGAGATCCAAAAGAAAATTGAGGAGAAGTGGTGATCGATTTCATTTAATTAGGTTGAATATGGAAGATAGAAACCAGGTGATCCCAAATATGATGAAGACCGGTTTTGAGCTAAGATTCATTGAGGGAGAATGAACCATAGATTAATTCATAGAGAAGAATTGTTGGAGTTTGGAAAAATATCTGTATAATATGAAATTCTAAGAAATTTTTTTATTGTGCTACAAAAGATCGAAGTAGATGATGGTATGACCAATTGAGATGAAGTAGAATTATCCATCTTAGTTCAACTAAAGAAGAGGATCTCAATAAATGAGTTAATGATTATCCAATAAGATCAATGAATAAAAACTATTTTTTTTAAATTGGTTTAAGTATCAACTGATCTAAAGATGAAATAAAGTTTGAATCTCACAAAAGAAGAAAAGTCCATGATTGAAGAAGAACCATTGTATAAAATTTCTGAGCCATGCTGCTTTTGAAAATCAAGTGTTTAATTTTAGTCTGATTTGGATGATGATAAATTGGATATTTCATTCATAGGAAATATCAATCTATAATTGAATAATAAAAAAGGTATGAAGTCTATTAGAGAATTGTTTTAGCGTGAGTTTGAAACGATTTAAGGGTTTAATAGGTTTGATGATATAAGGATTTTGATGATCAAGAATCTGTAGGATGAAGATGAAAAAAGTATAAATTCAAAAAGAAACCTAAAATCGTGTTGACATTAAAAAATTTTATTCTCAAAGAATAATATTACTATCTTGTTGGTCTAAGTTAAGAAAATTGAAGATGATGGGAATTTTTTTGTCACCCTAGATTGTTGAGAGTTTTATTTTTTCTAGATTGTTCTTATTTTTGGGTAGTGATGGTGAAGGGTCCTTGAAATTCTTCATTGGTGTAGTTGTGTCAATGGATGTGGTTGTAGGAAAACTATTTTTTTAATGAAAAAATGAGATTTAATACAAATGTATATTGAGAGTGTGTGTGTGTGTGACTTGTAGTCACATGTTTGATCATTTACTGGGGATCAAAGCTGGTTGGTAGTGCCATTCTTTAATAAAAATTGGAGACATAGAATATTGATTAATGATATATTTAATGAAATAAATTATTACATTTTAAGTAGTGAAATATTTTTATTAGATAGAAAAAATCATGGAATCAAATTTGAGTATAATTCAAAGAGTAGATTAATTTGAGACTTAATTCCATATTCAAGAAGAAATATTTCTAGGGGATTTTTACTTAAATCATATAAAGGTTGATGCAACATGATGAAGGTTGATATGTTGAGTACCCATCCATATTAGTTTTTTTGAAAATATATTATTTTCCTTGTCTTTAAATATAGGGTTTTGATTCTCAACAAGACACCCCATACTCATTATATTTTACATTTTATTTATCTTCTCTTTCTTCTTATCCTCTATTTTTTAATTCTATATTTGGTAAATAAAAATTATATGTTATTTTATTCTTCTCAATGCGTGATATCATAACTCTAGAGATTGAGGGAAAATTTACAGAGCTAGTTCCAGATGGAAAATTTCAAAGCTACTTGGAGACCGAATGTATTTTAGATCATCACTTTCTTCTTCAAATCATTATTCCACTTCAGATTTCATTCATTATGGAAGAATACTTCAGTAAGATTGATTATGATGAAATTTCTTCATATATTTTTTGAGTAAATTAATCTTGATATCAGCAAGATATAGGAATCATCCATCCATTGGATTAAACTCTTGGAGAGGGAGATTAATCTAATCATTTTAGTGAGGTTTAATGTTTTTGGTTGAAAAATTTAGGTCATTTATAAACAATATAGATATCAAATATTCTAATAATGGTTTTGATCTCACTTATTATTATTCTCATTTTTTATTTATTTTATCCTTTTCTATTTCTTTTGTTCTCATTTTTACTTCATATTCATCATCATTGTTTTTCTATTTTTCTTTTACTGATCATAAAAAACAAAAATATAATTTTTTTTTTGATATATCACTAGGTTAAACACATTACCATACAATAAATATTTTTATTTTTCTAATTACACTTTTAATGGAAAAGTGTGAACCAAAGACAATTCCAACTAGTATAAAATATAAATGGAAATTATCCCAGATAACTCCCTCAAGCACAATTCAAACATAAATAGAAATCCAAAAGTAGCCACATGCCCTGCCCAATTCAAAATTCAAAAATGCTTAATATCCAACTTTCAAATCCAGAAAACAACAAAAGGACGACACACCACTGTGTTTATGTGTTGAGGTACAGACTCTGTCTATAGATAATTAAAAATGTATTTTTGATAGATAAAAAGTTCCACTATCATAACACAACCAATTAATGCTACGTTTCCCTAAGAATATGTCATCAAAATTTTATTCCATACAAAAAAGTACTCGATTCCTAATACACATTAATAATAATATCAAGTTTAGGGATTGACATAGACATCTGTAGATAGGAATATATAATGACACATAAGCATGTGAAATTCATATAGGATATTATACCCTTATAACCTTCTTCCTATGATATTACCAATTACGAACTTTATGGGAAAAAAGTATCATTATTTTATGATCATCTTGAACCTGATAGTAGTAAAAAATCCTCTATGACCCCTAAAAAGGTTTTATATTGACCATAATACATATATTTATGGATATTATCATATCTCTTCATATTTATCATTATAGAAGAGAATTTTTATAACATTTTAATATGAATAATATTCTCAATACATTATTATAGTAATGTTATGGAAAAGTAAAGTCATCATCTGATGAGATATTATTTAATATTCTAGAAATAGAAAGTACATAGTTTATTAGTTTTAGGGTAATAAATATAATATAACCCCACATACACTAGATCCAACTACTAATAAATTTACATATGCTATATCTTATATTATATTCATGATTCTTCAAAGATAAAAATTTAGTCAATAGATCCCTTATTTTTTCTTTTTTGGCTACTCTAATTAATGAAACCTCATCTATTTGAGAAAATTCCATAAATGGGGATAAATTCAAAGAATATTCTTTTTCAATTGATATGAACTTGTCCCTTTAGTTAAGACCACTATTGCAGTATTATCATATTACAATATGATAACATATTTACTATTAGGTACCATGTCAAGCTCCTAGATGAAGTTGAGTATCGAAATTGCTTATTTAGCTGTAACTGAAGCTATTATATACTCTAAATCTAGTCTAAAATCAGTGACTACTAGTTTTTAAAAATATTTCTTTCTGGGAACTCCTTCATTAATGTAGAACATATATCCCAAATGTTATTTTAGATAACTTTTTCCTACTTATTAACTTGAATGTGTGTATACCTTGATTATGAGTTCATCATCTTCCCTATATTCCATGAGAATACCATTTTTATACCTCCGGTACATTAGTATATCCTTTTTAAAAATCCAATGATGTTATCCTAGGTATGCTTGATATATTACTTCCTTGTTTAAGGTGTAGGAAACATCAAGTCTAGTAGATATCAAGACATATATGATAGACCCTATTATAAATGAATATGGGATTATACTATCTCCCCCCCACTCCATCTCTATCTACCCCCTCTTAAGTCTAAGGACACGTTTTCTTGGAGTGTTTTATTACACCAATGTTTTATTTTTATATATGAACCATTTATTTACATTTTTCCCAAATATTAAAGCTTTTTAATTATTTTTTCATGTTAATAATAATATAGGCTCTTGGTTTATATTAGTGTGGGTAGGTTTTAGTTGTAATAAGTTATGTATTGGAAGGGAAGTAATGAAGCATAGGAGAGGGGCACTTAGTAAATGATACACCATGTGGTAGGTTCTCTATGCTGTGGAGGCATAGAATTAGGGTCCCATGGTTCTGCCACTTATAGGCGTACAATGACATAGATTAGTGGACTATGTTGTAGAGGTATACTGGGAGGGACGTGATGCCATATCCAAAAGGGCTACACTATAGGGTAGTATACCCGGTTTTTTATTTTTTTATTTTACCATTCTACCCCTTACCCATTTAAAACCCTTTTAGAATATTTCCCCATTAGTTATGAAAATTCCAAGTCCTAAGAGTCGATATCACTCTCCCACTCCCACCACCACTTAATTTTTTTAGGATATCAGTAAAAAATTCTTGGAAATCAACAAGTAAGCGACTTCTTTCCAATCTCATAGCCCTTATTTCATTTTTTTTCTTTGACTTATCTCTACACTAAGGCTATGGTGACCCCAATCTTTTGATTCTTGATTTTTATTGATAGTTATTTAATGTGTAATGGTTTCCCTTGAATCTCAAGGGGTTTCTATCCATTTTCTACTGGATGCATCTTGGTTACCAATGGTTAAGGCCATTTAAGGTGGGTAGTTTCATATTAATCCTTTTTTTAATTTAACTAGTTATGCTTTTATTTTAAAATATAATATATAAAATTATATAATAAGTCATATTAAGGACTGATTTATGTATACTTTGAAGCCCTTGACCCATCCTTTTTTTTGAATTTATAAAATAGGTTCTAAAGCATGTTGTAAGTGAACTAATTGATGTTTTTAAAATTGATTATATGAAATGTGAATATTAAATTAATCACTTTAATGCAAGTGATGTAAATAAAATTAAATATTTATTTATGTAAAAATTTGGAAATGTTCATAAATTTTTAATGTTGAGTCATTTTTTAAAGAAACTTCTCAATTGGTTAACCCTCATGGGAAGCTCCAAGTCCTTGGGTAATAAATACAAAATAGTGTGAAGATCCCTCTCTACTAGTTTGGTATGACACCATAACTAGTGAGGTAATTTCACACACATTTCTACTATCTAGTAATGTTTTTTTATCCACCCTAATAGATTTCTAGAGAAGTTATTCATTAGGTGATCCTGACCTAAGGTACTCTAGGGTGCACTCACTTTTTTGTTTTAAATAAATGTTTAATATATGGTTTATTCATTTATTTCATATAACAATATATATATATATATATATATATATATATATATATATTTCTTAGAAAGGCTTGAAAACTAATTCTGTGTGATTATTTCCAAACTAGCTTGCTTTGGTTTTTCAAACATGGGTTGTATATGGAAATCATGGTGGGGTCATATTGGGATCATTAGGCTCACACCCTGCATACATCAATTAGTGTATACATACCTTGTTTTATCTGATGCAATAAATGGAAAGGCTCCACATTGAGGTGGTGGGTCTCATGTTATCTATTAAGGTTTTTTGGTAGTGACATGGTGGAAATATTATGCTCATGTCACATGGTTATAGATATCATTTAATTTTGTTGATTTTTTATTTTTGTATACTAATCATGTATCTTATATTTAGAACCCATCCTTTCCCCTTTTTCATTGTTATATTTATGAGGTACCTTGTATGTTTTAGTCTAATGTTGGCCTATTTAATTGTATTCTTACTTTTTATTTTATTGTTTGTATGACTTATGACGGAGCTATTTATTTATGTTTTGTGATTGAGTGCATGATCCACCAATGTATGGAAAGTTCATAAAGGGTTTTCAATCAAAACCTGGTGATATTTTTATTTTTTTGGTGAAACTTTTCCAAAAGGCATATTACTTGATGTATATACACTAGTTACCAACCAATGGGGATCATTAATTCCATTCAATCCATGTCATAGACTGCTTTGGGTTCCCATGTTTGAGTCACCCCGAGTTGGTTCATTAAAAAATGTTATCAAGGATCTCGATTCTTGTTTGGGTTATTCAGGGAGTTAGGTAGATAAGATATAGGACCATTGGGGATTAAGAAAAAGGGTACAAAGGAGTATTTAGAAAACACTTTGAGTACTGAACCTTGATTTTCCAATGGATGATGGTGATGTTTCATTATAGTTATGAAATTGGTTCATCCTTCCTTTATGGTTACACATACAACATTAAAGAAAGTTAGAAGGGGAACCAGTAAGTGCATAGGTAGGGTATTCAAGCTACAGATCGTGCACCTGGGAAAGAATATAGGAATGACATGGTTTGGTTCTACCTCATTTTATTTTTAATTTCTCTGAAACGTTTTATATTAAATTTATAGATAGTTTATGATAGAAATTAATCATTTTTTATGATTTCAATCTTACTTGTCTTAGTTTTTTTGAAACTTGGGATGGATTGAGATTATTTCCTTAATATGGTGTGATGGTTTGATTAAAGTGATGTTATTATTCGACAATATTTTGTTTAATTTATTATGATGTTATCATTAGTGACTAATTCTTTCAAAAAAATTAATCTTTTTTATCATAATAGTTTTTTTAACTCCACTAGAAAGTGTTATATTTTTGAATGATTTCAAAGGATGATTTTCATTTATTTTAAATTAGTGAGAAGTACCTGATGGTCTTTTGAATGGGTTATTTAGATAATTTTATTTATGATTAAAGTAATTTCTCCATTGGGAGTATCAAACTGAAGACTCATTTGATTTTCATGTATATAAATACTTGATGAGTAGATAATGGATTTCAAAAAGGAATGATTTGGAAAATTGTAGTAAAGGGTAATTTTATGTTCTCTAGGTTTTAAATTTTTTATAATGAAAAAATGTTTGTAATGAATGGATTTGATAGTAATAAAAAAATTATTTTTATTGATATGATTTTTTTGTTTTATAATTTATAGAGTTTCAAAATAATATAATATATATTTGTTTTATTTTTTAGATTATGAGTTGTTAAATTCTAAGGTTTTGTTTTTCACTATTAAATTACATCAAACTAGTATAAGAATATTTCTCAACAATATTATAAAGAAATCGGATTAAAAATGATTATAAATATTAATTTTACCTTTTTAAATTTTAAGAATTTTTTGAAGTAGTCATAGAGATTTTATAAAGGGATTCATAAGCTTGTTGTTTAAAAGGGTTGTATGAGAGGAGTTCAAAAATAATTCCAATCATTTTAACTAATAAAAAATAATTTATTAACATGTATCTATTTTGTTAAACAGGTTTTATTATAACTATTTCTTATAACTTATGTTTTTCAGTTTCATAGTGGTTGTTTTGGTTCTAGTAGGAGGCAATGAAGAAGGACCTATAGCAAATTAACATCCACTAAATAAGTTCATAGCTTGGGCTAAATGAATTATTTTAGTGGAAACCTAATTCGAAGGGGGATATCATTTTATTTTGTGTATTAGTGTGTTTTAATTATGAATTTTGATTATGTAATGTTTGGGTGTATTTTATTTAAGTGGTTTTATTGTTTTTAGGACTTATGTTTTCTTGGGGAATAATGAAAGTACATGGGTTTTTATTTTTTTTATGGTTTATCAAAATTGAGGAACTTTATTTCAAATGGTGTCATTTGAGTGTGAATTTACTCTTGGATTAACTTTGTAGAAACAATTTCCTTTAATATTTAAATTTTTTTACTAGCCTCATTGGTAATGTGATTTCTAAAATCATTGGGATTTTTAAAGGAAAGATATCAACCTTAGTGTGTGATTTTAAATAGGGATGTCATGTTTTGTGAAATAATTTCATTTATTTTCTGAATGATGGGTTATTTTAAAATTCACAGAGTTCTATTTAACTTATGTACTTCAAAAAACACTTTTATGGAAGACCATTTTAAAATTTAACCTTTTACACCTTGTAGGATATAATTTATGAATATACCAGGATATGCAGAAGAAGAAGATGAGCTAGGGAATACAAAATTTTCGTCATCAATCAATGTAATTGTGTCGTCTATGGCGATACACAACCTAGTATGAAATCAAAGGATCTCATGTGATGAATTTAAGAAGAAAAAATAAATAAAAAAATTACCTTGATTGAGTTGAAGGTGCATTCAACAAACACACATCATCGGTGATCGTTACTTAAAGGAACTGAATCTCGAACCCTCTAGATCATCCAAACATGGTTCTAAAGTTTATGGTAATGTCGATCATCATAATATTCATGATATCTTGGAGATTTGATGAAGCTTTTAATGTCCCTATGATCACCACTACATTGATACTTTAATCCATGAAGTAGAAATTGGATCAATTATTTAGATCGAGAGATTCTATCTCTAGGAGGTGGGAGAGGGGTGAGAGAGGCTCTTAAATTTATATGATTAATTGTAACTAAATGATATACTTATCTTTATTATATAATGAGGTATAAAATATCCATAAATAGATCCCTAGCCCCAGTATATGTTTTACCTACTAAATAATATATAAACTACGTCTTATGACTATTTTACTAAGTCATAAGTATCATTTAAATTTTTATAACTTTTTTGTAATATAATAAATATTTTTCATGATAAAAGGGATTAATTAATTCAACACGATATTCCTACAAATATTAAATGAACCTTGAATATTAAAATAGTATTCCCTTCAATAAATAAATTCAATACCAATTATTCTAATCTCTAATGATATGAATTTAATTATTTCATCGTGATCATTTATACTTGGACATAACTCAGACCCCATGGTAGGGCCCACTGTATCCTATAATATTATTCATCAGAATATGCCAAAATTTGGAATAAACTTAGTGTATGAACCTCTAGGCCCTTATCTTGATAACAATTAAAACTATTCACATATCAAGAGTAGAGTCTAGAAACCCATCAAGTCCCCTAATAAGTTAAGGATTAGTCAAAGAAATGAAAACCTCTTATGAGGACACACCGTGAAATATAATATCTTTTTCTTGTGATATATCATAAATTAGGACACACACTTATTGGAATCATCCTCTCCCTCTTTATTATTTATTTAATTTATTGGATGGACTTTCTTTCTTCTTCCACAGTAATGTATTTAGTGAAGGTACTACCATCCTGATCAACTGGGCCCAAGATATTTCTTTTAGAAGTTAAAATTTCTCAATTATTCAATAAATTCCATACCACCAATGGAACACCCAAAAAAATCTACCTCCCCAAGAAATAAATTTTATGGTTTTCATCTTCTATCAATTTACATTATCTAATAGTATACTCCAATAATAATATTAATTTAGAAGACCATTACACATGTTCGCATATAGAAACTACCATTGACACCTGAAACATGTGGTGTTGCACTTGGGAAGCCAAAACTCACGATCCCATCAACTCATGATCACCAAGTACGTACTTACTAAGAATAAGTATTAATGATTATGAACCCCTATCACATAACAGCTGCACATTATCTGTGTCTAGTCAACATGATGTAACTGGACCATAATACATATGTTTATTATTAATTTCATAGCATCTCAAGGTACTCAATATATCATAATAACTACTATAACTATTTTATAGAACATGTACTCTATTGAAATTACCATATAAATAGTGGGAATATAAATATGAATAGTGTTATGGTAAGAATACATCATGCATAACTCACTGTATACATAATGTGATAATCAAAATGTACTGTTCATGTTGGGTTAAGGGAACTGAATTTTACAACACTACCACTTTCATTAGAGCCAAAGTTTCTTACAACCCTTATTATCTCTCACATGAAAATATCATTCTTCTACTAAAATATGGAATTATTTATTGGGACTTATGTATCTCTATTGTGTGGCTACATTGCTATTAGTGACTTTACCTCCATGAGTAAGACTCCTCAAGATTTGGTGCCCTTTAGAATATTCATTTTTGTACTATGAGAAATTAACATCTTGGATAATACTAATACTAGGATTATCAAAATTTATATTATGATATAACATTAGTTACTAAGAGAAATTCTAAGAACTAGAAAAAATCATTGTGTATTTTACACTTCTTCGTTATTTGCATCAGATTCTATAACACATTTGATATTTGTAGATATATATACTATTGGATTAAATGGGCTTCTCTTCCTCATTACCTTAGCCTGAATATGAGATTATATTATATTTATTCAAAAGGATACTTTTTATCATCCCCTTATAACTAGTTACTCTTCCTCTCCATGTAACTGGAACATATATCGTGTACTCTCTCAAGTACAATTGGATAGTTTTGCCTGCTACCAGTGTAGTTATCTAGGATTTTACTGATATTAACCTACCATAAAATATATGTTGGAAATATTATATTTAGTACATAAAATGGAATATATCTGATAGATCTATTTTTATTATTTTTTGAATTATACTCAACACTTTAATCACCTCATATATCTCATACATGTCTTCTTGGATAGATTTATTCCATGTGAAATTGGTAACAATTCTCTCTTGAATTTTTCTAACATTTATTTTTTCAATACCTTGTTAGTATATATACATTATTCTTTGTCTTATAATCCCATTAGATCTACATTAGTCGATATAGTTCCTTGGAAATTAGGTTTCTACTTTGAGTCATTGTATGGAGAATTAGTTTAATTTAGGTCCAAACTAAATATAAATCCAATAGTCATTTTCTGTATGTTATCAAAACAATTATTGTAAAATAGTGATTCAACCACTAACCTTTTATATACACATATGAAAAATTAATTCTAAATTATTATACTTTGATCTTGTTAATTACTTCAATCCAAAACGAAATTTTAGTATCAAGAACCCCTAATTAGCATTCCATGGTGTAACTAATCCTTTTTAGTTGTATAAAATACTAAATTTTCAAGAAAGGTGGTCCTGATATCCAATAAAAATTGAAAATATCATAGAATGTATATATGACAAGTATAATTATAATGCATTTAGGAATTATGACTTTGTATAACCAATCAAGACTTATTAGTACAACTCTTGTACCACCATGTGATATTTCTCTTGAATACCTATGCAGTATCTAGATTTAAAACATTCAAAATAATAAGAAACAGTAATTTGATATATGGAATTCATTATTGAATTTAAATTAAATTTTAAATAATATATTATTTCCATTTATTTATTTCTTATATAACTCCTTATTCTTATCAAATAATATATCACCCACTATAGTAAATATAAAATCATGAATATAGTTTCATTATTCCTACTCAGTATGTGTAACATCCCTGACTAGGATTCCACTATATTTGGTGCCCCAAGATGGGTCACCACATGACTTAAAGTGAACCTCCCCATATACTAAAGGTTGCCGACTAGAAAAATTAGTCTATGGAGATATATTGGGGAGACTATACCCACTTATCAGAGTAATACCACATCATAAATTATATAAATATAAAAACAACTAATCTAAACCATAAATGTAAAACATATAAAAAAATCTCATAATTAACCAAGTAGCACATGCTATAACAATATGACGGATAAACTCTAAGTCATGTAGTCATAAAATTAAAATCCAAAACCAAAACTACGAAAAATCCTTAACATGGACCCAAGCCCCAACTCGGTCCTAACCTCTCATGCTCTAACCCATCAGCCCATGAAAAAACCAAAAAACATGTCTCTATCCTGAACCTATACTCGCAAGAAAGTATCATCTTCTCAGGTACCGAGGTTCCATGGTGGCCCGAGTAGTGTGTGACTACAAGTAGTCCCCCACCAATGGTGTCTAAAGTGATAACAAGTTAGTAAAATATTGTATAAAAGCAATCAAGATGTTGTAAATAAATAAGGTGAAAAATAATCTTGTTTCAAAATTAACCAATTATAAGTCAACCATTTCATCTTTTACATTCCTAGTATCAACCAAACAATTGAACTGGATATGCTCATACCATGAGTCTAAGTCATAACATAAAATGGGGCTTATACCTTTAGTCACAAGAGGGAATTCACTTGTCAAACATTTAATCAACTTACCTCAGAACCTCATCCCAGTAATCAAGAAATGTCCATATTTTTTGGAGCATAGATCCTCTTTCCAACATCCCAAAACAAAATAATACTTTAGAGTTCCTAGATCATCTGTCTATCCCAACCCAATTGGGAACCTCAGTGCATAAGTTTTGGGAATAGAGCCTTAGTACAACATCCTAACTCAATAAAATACATTGGTGGGCCTAGAAAATTAGTCAAAACCAAGCCAAAAAGGAACCTCAGAACATATGTTTAGAGAATAGAGTGTTAGTTCGACATCCTAACTCAAAAAATACATTAGTGGTCCTAAATCATTATTCTGTCCCAACCCATGGGAGTAGAGCCTCGGTCTAATACCCCACTCAAACAACATACCACATATACATGATTATTTAATCAATTATCACATTTACACAATAATCATTTCAATTGGTAAGGTCCCATTGGACATATAGAACAAAATCATGGCATAAAACAAAAATAAAAATACTCTTTTGAAATCATCATAAATCTTCCCTTTATAACATGGTTCATCCTCTTTGAAAACTCAAACCATGAACAAGGCATTCATTTTTATTTCCAACCAATTCAATTAATCATTAAATATTTTTTACAAAAAGGGAACCATGCCCTCATTTCAAATCATCATTTGGAATAAATAAATAAATCCACTTTCTAAATCACCTTGAGGATGATGCCTCCTTTAAAACATTTCCCACTTATAAAACAGTAAATTCTTAATTTAAAACCATATCTAAATCAAAATCCAAATCACATCATTTAAACCATTTTAAAATCCCCTTAGTTAATTCCAAAAACTAGCATAAAACCATTTCAATTTCCCCCCTTTAACCATACCCATAAAACAATTTAACAATTATAACTTATTCATTTTTAGAATTTCTCTATCTCAATTTTTACCAATTCAAATCTAATTTCCAAGGGTTTATAATACCCCATGGGTATCCCTAAGTCCCATCTCAAATCATCAACAAACCCAATGGGGTTCCTAAAGTATTTAAAACCTCACACTAAGGCCCAAATAACGTTCTTTATCCAAAGATAAAAAAATGAAAAAAGAAGTATATTGAAAAAAACACATAGATATATAAAACATGATGACTATGGGAAACTTTTTAAGACCACCTACCACATGTTCATAGAAAAACACCATTCAAATAGAAACTCTTAATTAAAATTCAATTAGAATCAACCACTAAGATGAATAAAATCATGAAAAAATTAGGGTTTAGAGATTTAGAAGGAGAGGGAAAAACATACCAATCCTCTTTTAGAAAATATAATGAAAAAAGTTGAAGACTTAACCAAAACTTATATTCACACTAAACGACACTCCAAACACCAAATAATTTAGGGAGAATCATCCCATGGATGTTAAGGAGGGTTTGACTCATCACCTGAGTTTTTAGAGGAGGAATAGAGGTGAAATTTAAGGGATAATAATTTAATATAAAGAGGGAAAATGACAAATTCCCCATTTTTTAAGTGGATCATAGTTTGGATGCATGGTTTTCCAAACCATGCACCGACTATGAATCTACATCTATCCAAGAGGGATCCAGGCTGCAAAGTTTGGAAAGACACCCACACAGTTTATAAAATCATGATGTGGTCATATTCTCACCTCTGTCCAAGGGGGTCAAGCCGCAAGGTTTCCTGGAGGCACCCCACATAGTTTGGAAAACCTTGTGGTTCCCATGTGCCCACATCTATTTGCGAGGAGGCCAGGCTATACAATATCCCTGGCCAAGTGAATGGTTAGTACTAACAATGTGCTAACCCTAAACATCATACTATTTTCTACTTTTCTTCTCTTTTAATTACCCTAACCCTTTGGACACCCATGAGGCACCTCATATTCTCGAGATCCATTCTATTAACCAAAAAAGGGAGTTAAAAAAATTTAAACAAGTGTTCTCTCTAATGAAAGGTTTATATCTTACAGTATGCATCTATATAACATTCTTTTTTCATGAATATCATGTGGAACTTTTTCATATTCAAACTAGTTTCATATATAAATTATTGACTAAATACAAGTTAATAATTCTCTAACTATATCAAATAGATATTGGAACCCTTTAATAGAAATATAGTATATTACTTGACTATCAATTTTCTTTCATAGGGATTTCTATAAAATCCTTAGAATCTATTAGGAGATCAAATTATATGCACATTTTTTTCTTGATGAATTGTTTTATATTCATAACAAACACCTTGCATTTAAAAACATGTAATTATGACATGATCAATTTATATCATACTCTAACTCATATGAAATCCATTGGTCGTTATAGTTAGAATATGGTTATGAGATAATTCCACTATTTACAAGTATTTATTGAATGGTAATGAAATTATTTTCATTGCATATGAATCTTAACATTGATTCTCATTTTACTTACATTATGACTCTAATGTGGATAAAAAAATTTGAATTTAGGAATTACCCCATGCTATATTTTAATTATCAATGCTTTCATGTTATAAACATTATTGATCATACTTACTAAAATCATAACTTTGATGTGTATAAAAAAAATTTGAGTATAAGAATAGATCCACTCTACACATTATGATCAAAGAATTCATGGTCAATATATTATTTAGCACACGAGCCAAAAGAAACTAATTCATTATATCCATGCATATTTTGTAACTAAGTTTTGTATTCTGTAAAACTATTAAAGTCATCTCATAAATTATATAAGTTTAACACTAGCTTAACCTATTAATAGTGTATGCCATCTATCTTAAAAAGTTTTGAATTATTTTATATTACCTTTATTTCTAAAGGTTTCTTTATCCAAAACTATATTCGTAAATATATCAATAATACCTATGGTTTTTTAATCCATGGATTCTAAATAACATACTTGGTATATCCTTGATAATTACTTTATGTTTTACTAGAAAACAAATTATCTTTCCATAACTAGGTATTAGAGTCTTACATTTTATATTCATCATGTATTGCCAATTATTTATGTGTTACTAAACTACATGTTGTATATAAAATACCATAAAGAATATTTATTCCTAAATTTTCTAGTGGAATTAATTAAATAATCATATTTTTATAATAACCATAATCATTTAAATTAGAAGTTGTGTATTTCTCACAACTAACTTAGTAGTCACCCTTTATCAACCACTTACATAATTCACCATACTTATTGAAATGTTTCTATACATACTCAGTTACTGTATTTGGATAAAAAAATTTAAAACATATTTAGTATCAAATAACCAAAATCAAAATAGAAATATCACTTTAAAATTGATTAATATACTTGAAGAAGAATTGATTTCTTGATTCATCAATCCAGTTCATGGAATTTAATCTTCCACAAAACCATTTCATGAAAATCAATTAAAATAGCCACATGTATAGTGATTATTCTCTTTTATTTTAAGTATATTGTGGTTACACATTTGGTGTCACAATTTCCATTGGAATTTTCAACTTTTATTTCTACTTTTTCACTATAATAACTAAAGATTAATCTTTCTTTATGTTTTTAATAACATGGAGAACTATACCCAAAAGTTTATGAATCATTTTCTCCATACTATTTATTTTGTAATATTAAATGAAAATGGAGTAAGTGGGGAATAATTATATAAGAATGATGTGTATTAAAATATTGTGATCCATATTTTAATTTAAAAATATTCAGTGTTATCATCATGACATTCATTTCCCACTAAAATTTCTCCTTGAGATTTTTTGGAGATAAGACAACATGTCAAATTATTGATTTTATGATATTGTTTCCATAACTCATTGGACATTTATGTTGACATTTATGTTATAAATATAAAATAAATCATCCTTGAGTATCTTATAAGAATCATTTTCATCCTCGACCCCTAAGGCATCTCAATAGGTATTGGGAACTCCAACACATTGAATTTCTTATATCATAGTACATCTTTGTATACAACTATACATCTAATAAAAATTCATTCTGGTGATGAAATGTTCTTTTTCCAATAGTAATAAAATTATTTCTATGTTATTTTTTCCATTTTATAAACAATAAAATTTCTAAAGATTAATACTTTATCTTGACTACTTATTGGACATTACTGATTAAATCATTAGATGTATCCCACTATTGTATCAAACCCTCTTATCCCTAACTACTAGATTCAAAATAACAAATTTTAGGAGTATTCTAGTGGAAATGATTTATGAAACCTCTCCTTATATTCCAAGATATGGATATGCCACTACACATGGTGTTTTAAGTTAAGAATTTAACTAGCCAACCACATTAACTTGAGGCTCCTTGAATTGTTCATCGAATTCCCAACATCTAGAAAATGTAAACTTAATTTACTCAACTCTTTTCTAATAAAGTGAAAACAATCTAGATTTGGATACTTATTTTCATTCATCTTTAGTTAAGTCAACCCATCAGAATTATAATAACTCCCCAGTATTAGGAGGCACAAACAATTAAGGTTGAAGGGAACCTCGTACACCTAGTTTTGTGCAAATTCAAATGAAGAAAGACATTATGACATAATATTAATTTGAGAGTTTTTATTATTTATGAAAGAATTTAATAATTTTCTATTTAATATGGACATACAATGTGATCATAGTCATAACTAGTCCATGCAGTAAATAGAATACAGTCTTCACACACGTTCATTTTATCTATGAATGCTTGTATATTATTCCATGTGATTGTTTATGTTTTCATATACAAAAAATTAATAATAAACCATGCATAAAAATGAAATTTATGATCATTAGTGTTTTTATTGCTTGATCCATTGAGCATAAATGGATCAACCAAGAAACTAGGGTTAATTACTTGAGTTATTTATAACTCATGTTGGAGTACCCATCCCTCTTAATGTATTTATGTATTTTTAGAACTGTTCCTCATTTCAGTGTAGTCTGTGTAATTATTTGTCTTAATTATAATACATAAATACTCACATGTAGGTGATATGATCATGATAGTTCATAATACACTTCCAATACAACTCTCATGGACACACATACCCTTATACATATAATGAGGAAGACATAAAATGATCAGGCCATCTATTTAGTTAATTAATTTCTAAAAAATTTCAACAATGTGAAATAATTAATTAATTAATAAAACCCAAAAATACATTTTCTGGTCATCACTCATGATTACATAAATTAAATGCATAATAATAATAAAATTTTGGATAAATTTATGTTGAGATTAATTAAATTAATGGAAATAATTCATTCTAATTTTAATTCAAGTATGAATTTTCTCCTAGTACCATATTGAATTTAATTTTATTACAAAAATTTAAAATTATTTTTTGAAAATTTAAAATTTTTATTGGCCCCCTTAGTAGCCTGGAAAACCATTCAAAGTTGTTCCATCTTTTCTAGGCCATCCAGACCTGGTTTGGGTTAACCTATCATGACCAAGGGGTTTTCAGTAGGTGGAACCCCACAAGCAGCATGTGAGTATGAGGGGATGTGTAGGGCGATGTTGGTTTTACTGAGTGGTGATAGTTGGTGGGAGGTGGGCGATGAAACTAAACGAGTGGGAGCATGGGGGGGGGGAGGTGGAGGCTGACCGGGTGTGACGTTCTGACCTAGATGCCATTATATGGCACCCTGATCTAATGGACCATATGGCATGATGTGCACCTCTCTATATACTAGAGGATGCTAACTAATAGTGAGTGTCCAAGGTGGTATAGTTGGAAGACTATACTCTCATGATCAGAGTAGCACAACAGTGAAATTGTAGATAAATAATGATATCATAATAAATAAATAACAGTTGAAGGTAAAGAATACAAATGAAATAAATAACCACAAACAACCATATCTTTTATCATATAATGAATGATGTAATTTCATGTATCTAACAAAAGAAAAAGGTCGGCATGAAAACATACATGAAATAAAATATATATTTCATAACAAAAAAAAGACCAAAATTATATCTCTAATAGCATAAAAACCATTGCTTTGTCTAGTTCTTCCCAACTCCCATGATATAAACAAAACAAGTATTAACATCTAGGGACTTTACCCTATCCCTACTAGCATTCACATAATCTTTTAGGGTACCATCAGTGTCCTAGATAAGGTGTGGGATAAACCTAGTTGTCCACCATCAACAGTGTCTATAAATATACAGTCATTTCATATAAAATAATAGTGTATAGGTAATAAGGTAAGTAGTAATTAGAGATGTAAAAGGTTGGCTCTAGTTTTGGAAGGATACCAGGTTAACACTATCTGCTTCAACCTAAGCTGGTTAATATATGAACAAGTAACTAGATGTATACACATATAAGGTCTTTATATATAGTGATGTATACAACTATATATATGACTACTACTACTAGCATGTACCCATGGCATAACTCAAGCGTCCATGAGATGTAACATGAGTCTCAAAAGTATCAAGGAATGCAATGTTTTTTATATTTTAATAGGGGATTCCAAGACCAATATCATAATACTAGGGTGTAATTCCCAGTATCACATGAATAGGGGATGTTGTGCCTAGTATCATAATATTAGGGTCTCTATGCCTGTATATAATATTTGTAAGGTCTCCATTCCCAATATCATATCAATAGGGTCACCATGCCCATATCACAATTACACAGTCACAATGCTCATATCATATGTATAATGGATTTCATGCTCAACTCATATCTCTAGGGTCACCATTCCCATAACACAATTATAGGGTAACCATGAATTTATAATAAATGTAGGGTCTCCATACCCTTGTGTCATAATTAATGAGGGTCACCATTCGCATATATCACATTTATAGAAGGGACACCATGCATGTATATAACAATAGTAGGAGGTAATCCATGATTGTGTATATTAAATCCTAGGGTTATCCTTTCCCAACATAATAATAGTGATAATTAACCATTTGATTTAATATGTTCCAATTTATAGTGCATAATTCATTAACATTCATTAATAATAAAGACATAACCATTGTTCAATTTAAACATGTGTCGTGGTCATTCCACTAACTTCCATTTAGTTCATTCTATATTGGTAAGTGTTTTAACCACGATACACCAAAAACAATTATCCAATTCATTTATGATATCACATTTGATAAGTCTATCCAAACACACTGATAGGTTTTTTGGTCATATATCCACGAAGTTCAAATAATAATATAGATGGCACACCCAAAGGGGTGGATCACATTGAGGTTTACACATCAAACATCTTGTGGGATCTATAAGTGTCATTAGATTCCAAAATTGATGAAAACAATTAAGGTATATTCAATTTAGGGGAATCTCATGGTGAAAGTGGCATATGATACAAAATTCATATTATGAAACATCTCTTCATTAAGGGATAAATACTAGAGAACCTAACTTATGCCTGTAGAGGAGAAATCATTCGGTATCAAACTTTGGTTTGGTCTTGATTGGAAGAAACAAAACAAAAATAGACATACACCCTAAAAGTAGGGCATATGTGCCTACACCAAAATAACTCCATCGAGAGGAAGATAAAAAATGAAAGGCAAAAGATGAATGTAGTACTCACTGAGAAGAATCCAAGGAGATGAATAGATTTCAAATAAGATTCCTTATAAGAAAGTTATCCAAGAACCTAACTTTTTTTGAGGAAGATATCAAAATAGATAAGAATGGTGGTTTTATATATTAATTAATAAAAGGATGCAGGGTGTCAAAGTTATAAGTCATTAAAGGATAACTGGAAAATTTTCACAACATGTAGGACTCATACGGTTTGGCTACATGGATGACCAAGCTATTCACCAACCATGCCTAGTCTATTATCCATAAAGGGAAATCATGTGGTTCATGAACATAGTTTAGAAAACCATGGACCAATCGTGCAATATGTATCAATTAAAAACTGAAGATAATTTTCATCTGAATCCAGATTTACACTCATTATTAGAGAAAACTATGCATGCTATACTAATCACCAGAAAACCCCACACAGTTAGAGAAAACTATCTGATCTGGGCCATATGGTTTATAATAATCATGTTTCATAGTGATTTATTTCACCGGCTAGGGTTCTAGGCTTCAAAAAATCCTCAGACTCCCCTGTATCCTCCATAGCTTCACTAGGCATTCATATTAAGACAAAACCGAAGTATTAAACCAAAAATTAAAGGATCTGTACCACATATAAAAACCTAATTCTTAAAGTATTACCCCTAAAGGATATCACCCCTGAGTTACCCTTACAATGGTGGTAAAACTCTGTCTATAAACAAATACATCCACTAAGCACGTATGTTGGCCTCCCACTCCCAAGCCTCATCCTATACACTATCGTGCTATTATAGCCCCCCCCCCATACTAAAGGGGTAGACCATATTCAGAGTTCCTACATGTTCTAATCAATGATTCATATAGTATACTCTTTAAAAGACACATCAACATCTAATTAAACATCCATGCGATCACAGGTATGGGATATGTTGGCATGATAACGGATAAGCTATGAAGAATGGAATATGTCATTCCAGGATTGGTACCTATTAGGTAATAACAACCAATAGGATACTTGTATGACTCTCTATAATATCTCAAGAGTCCAAAAAATCATGGAAAACATTAGCTTGCCTTCATATCAATTTTTTCCCATGTCAAGGTGATACCTGTAAGAAAACAAGATCCCCGAACTCGAACTCTAGAGTTCTTCGATGGTGATCACTATAAGATTTCTTTCTACACTAAGTGATGGGCATATGCTTCCTGATTAAGTGCACCTAATCCTAATTCTCTTGTATTAGGTGAGGAATTAGTAGCACTAACTCTCATTCCTATATCAAGCACTAGGGTGAACAGAATGACCTACCATATAAGTCCTCATAAGGATTCATTTGAATCATTTCCTAAAATATATTATTGTAGGAAAACTCAGTGAGAGGGAAATTTTTTTCTCAAGAACCACTGAAATCTAAGACACATGATCAGATTAGGTCCTCCAATACTTGTGCTGTCTATTTTGATTATCCATCAGTCTAAGGGTGAAATTCTATACTCAGAAGCACCTGTGTACCCATAGATCTCTGTATCCATTTCTAGAACCTCTATGTGAAACAAGAATCCCTATTTGAAATGATAGTATGAGAGACCCTTTTTATTCAAATAATCTAATATACATAGATCCTTCCCAACTCATCAACTAATAAAGTCTTATAAATAGGAAGTAAGTGTTATACCTTTTTCATTTGATCCAAGAAACACCAAATGATGTCGCTTCCTTGAGGTTACATTGGTTAGACAACTAAAAAATCCATTGCAACATCTTCCCATTTTAGTTCTGGAACCATTAATGGATGTAACAAGCTAGAAGGTCATTGGTGCTCTGCCTTCACCTCCTAATAGTTGGAACACCTAGTGATAAAATATTTTATCTAAAATTATATCCTAGGCCACCAATACATACGGTTCTTATCGTGATACATCTTGGAGATACTTGGATTCACAACCCATCCTAAATCATGGGACTCTTGCATCAGATCATTCAAATATCTATAAGAACCTATATATGTCCATGTATACACAAGATTTCATTTTCATTAATAGAATAATCCATAGGTGGGTCCTCACCATAAATACTCTCTTGTAGGACCAAACCTACAGTGTCTAAAAACTTTCTCATCTTCACTCTCTCCAGAAGTGAAGAGTTCACTGATAACGAGGAAAGTAAAAACTGTCCATGATAGTTCTAAACCTCTATGTACAGCTTAAAAAATATCTATCTAATCATCCACTCACTACTGGCCTCCTGAACTACTTGTGATAGATTCCTCTAGCTCATTGCATCCACAAAAACATTTCTCTTCCCATGTTTATAAGAAACCTTGAAGTCGAAGGAACAAAGGTATTCAACCCACCTTCACTACCTAAGGTTCAATTCACACTTATTGAAAATATAATTGATGCTTTTGTGGTCTATAAACAGTTAAAAAAGATATCCTATAATTTAATTCCTCCAAAAATGAAAGCCATGAACAATTGTTAAAAACTCAAGATCATGCATCAGGATATTCTGCACATGAAGCCTCTGTTATTGTGGCCCATTTGAAATGTCTCATTCTTCCTACATTATAGATTTTCCTATACCAATAGTTAATAAATCATAATACACTATATAACTTCTACCTGGATCTGAATAATCATCATCAAAACTGAAGTCTATCTCCCTTTCAGCTCCTGAAAGTATGTCTCACAGGCTTCTAACCATATAAACTTCTCACCCTTCTTATTCAATCCCGTAACAGGTTTTATTAAGTGTGATAAGTCTTATATGTAATTCCTATTATATCTAGGTATTCCTAAGAAACTCAATATATCAAATAATTTCTTGGGATTCTCCCATGTAACCACAATACTCACCTTCTACAGGTCATCTGATTGTCTTATCTCTGAGATAATATAACCTAGTAATTGAACCTTTTTGATCCAAAAGTGTCACTTAATGAGCTTAGAATATACACAGTTCTTTATTTGTGTATTCAAATCGATCTCAGGATTTTTTGAATGGTCACTTTGAGTATCAGAATAAACCAAGATATCACTTATGAAGACCACCGTGAATGAATCTAGATAAGTATAAAAAACCCTATTCATCAAAGCAATGAAAATGAAAGTTCATTCATGAGACTAAAAAACAAAACTAGATAATCGTATAAACTTTACTGACTATGAAAATATGTACATGGTATGTACCACGGTATAACACACTCCTTGTGATAGCCATATCTCAAATTCATTTTCAAGAAAACCCACGCTCCTCTAATATGGTCAAAGAGATCATCAATATGTGGTAAAGGATACTGGTTATTCATGGTATGTTGATTCAATTTTTGATAATCTTCACAAATTCTGAGGGTTTTGTCCACCTTTTTTGGAAAAAATAACTAGTGAACTCCAGGTATTTACTAGGCCATATAAAACCATTGGTCTCTAGATCCTCTACCTTCCTATCAAGCTGCTTCGAATCAGTACCATCCATCCTATAAAGAGAAAAGGATACTTGTTCATTTTAGGGACTCGATCAATAGTAAACTCTACCTCTCTCTTCAGAGGTGATATAGAGAAGTCATCAGTGAAAATATTCCTAAAACAATTGATTATAGGATGTAATTTTACCTGATGTGTTCCTTGATCATCCATGTAGCTGCTATTAATATATCTGGTCACTCTTCCTAGCCCAAGAAGCTCTAGTATATCTCTACCTACCTAGACACCCCTCTCACATTTTTAAATATATGTACCACCCTATGGTGATATGAACGACACTCTTTAATGATAAAAATTTATGCAGAAATGATAGGGGACCAACTAGTCCATCCCAAGAATGACATGGAAGCCTGTAATATCAAGGATGAAGTGGTCCCATAATAAATTATGGTTTCTTACCTCAAGGGGTCATTCTATGAACTGGAATACACTCTCTAGTCGTATACCCAAAGGAGAATAAAGTTTCATCACACTGGTAGTAATAAATATAAAGCTGAAGGATATCTATATTAGAATAAGAGATAAAAGAGTGTGAAGAACACATATCAAATAAATAAGACACAATAGTATAGGATACAAGAATAATACATCCAATAGTTGATGTCCAAACTCCTTGTTGCTCTATTATATGCTACACTATATAAATCTGGCATGATCCACAACTCTGTGCTACAACATAACTACCCTAAGTTGGTCCTCTCTGTAGGAACTAAGTATCTATATCCTGGATAACTCATACATGGACTTCTATAATTCCTATATATCTGGTAGTACTCAAGATACCTTCCTGGTAAGGTTCTCTTTATCTCAATACAAAAGGTGTAGCAGATATGGATCCTCTCCCACTAGGAACATATGGGAAGTTCCTGTAGAAAATATGAAGACTCCCAGATCTTCCATAGCCTCAACACTCAATGGGGTGTCGGTAAAACTAGGGATTCTTATTACCTAGATTACCACACTGGCTACAAACTATGTAAATATCATTGGGTGTCATCTGGTTACCTCTACTCATGTGCACAATCTCAAAATTGTTTTTCTAACCACTAGTCAAAACTGTCCCTTATCTTAGTTCTAAATCACCCTGGATCAAATAGTTATCCTCACCCAAGATTATCTTACTGATGAGATCTTGGTTTTCTATATCAGATATGGTAATCAATCAGAAAATGTTTACCTAATAACAAATAGGATGCCTAAACCCATCCTAAAAAGTTTGTCTTTTGTTGGCATATTAGCAATATAGATAGACACAAAGATCTGAAGCTCTATAAAATGAGATGAGTAATTCATGAATATCATGGAACCTTTCTATAGATTCATAAAGAACCTATAATGATTGGTCTTTAGGGTCTCAAGGAAGAAATAGTCATATAATCTAGATTGAAAATCCATCCAAATCACTTCCTGATACTGACCTACCTGGTTCAGAATATCCCACCAATGTTTTTTAGATCCTCATAGTAATTAATTAGGTATATTCACTCTTGTATTATTAGGTATCTCATGGTGATATAAAATAGATAATACCACCTCCATCCTCAACTCTACAGCCTAGGGCGCCACCATCCCCCAAAAAAGTAGCTGGATACTTTTGTCGAGACTCCCACATCAACTCCCATATAGAAGGGGAAGGTTATAGATCTCCCTGTATAGTAAACATAAGCTATATAAACACCCCTTGAAATAGGAAATCATCTCCCATATATGTTATAATAGGATGATCCATGTGTGGCACTACTAGAGGTATCACTAGTGAATGAGGTCCCACCACATCTGAAGCATGGTAATTGCCACCCTCATGTGTCATGACTAAAGGATGTCATGGATTCATATATCTTTAAATTCCAACACATGCCTCAGATAGATTTCTATAATTATATGGGTTGTTGATACATGAATAAGATATGTATAATCCCTTCTGTGTTATAGTAACACCCTTCTGGCTACTCATAAATCTAGTTCTAGTTAATATGAAGAATTATATATACCACAAGAGACACTACCTACTTCCCACTACTAAGGTTGGTCCTGGGTCACACTCTGTGTTATAAGTCCAAGATATTGTCATAAAAAGTTTGAATTAAAATTTATATAGGAAAAAACCATTTAAATTTCAATTGGAATCCCCATTTAATGGTTATAATTCAATTTCATTTAATTTAATTCTCATTTATATATGATTTATCTTTAAAAGGTTGAACTATATATATCACCAATTCTAATTTATAAGGCCACATGCACTATATAAATTGAATTATGACATCCAATAAATAGAAACCATGCACTTATCAGGTCCCTACAATAAATTTTAACACAATTCATAGATATATAAATAAACACCAAAACATGTTTAAAGTAATGAATATAATGATATTAACATTCCATGGAATAATGAATGATATATATAAATCCTGAAAGGTTCCTAAAATGATGTATGATCAATTATTCCTTATCTTATTGGGCCAAGGATAAAATATAAACCTAAATCACAATAATAAACATCACACATCATGTGTGTCACCCAATGGCAGAATCAAATAAACGGTAACAAGTATAAGGTAGAACATAATATCTTATCCTATGTAATTAGGATATTTTCTATATGTGGATTAGATACTCCTAGGAACAACCCATTAATAAATTCTGACACATTCATAATATCATGTCCAATATTCCCAAATAATAAGACAAAAGAAATAAAATTGTCTCTAATACCACTTTGTGACAACCTGAACTAGATGTCACTATATGGTGCCTCAAGCTGGAGGGCCACATGGCCTCAAGTGCCCCTCCCCATATGTTAGATGCTTCCAACTAGCATCGAGAGTCCAATGTGGTATAGTGGAAAGACAACACACTCATTATTACTGTAATAAAATAGTGAAATATTAGAGAAATAGATGAATCATAATAAATAACTTAAAGTGGAAGATAAATCATCCAAAAGAAATAACCAACCAACAAAAACTAAGTCTAGTGTCTTATAAATAATAATGTAATGTCATCTATGTGATAAAAGAAATAGGAATCCATTGAAGCAGACATGCAATGCCATACCTATATCAAAATAACTAAAGGACCAAAATGTCTATCTCTAATAGAATCATGATCCACAACTCGGTCATGTGATTCCCTACTCCCATGCTATAAACAAATCAAGTATCAACAATTGGATACTTTCCACTATCCCTACCTATATCCACATAATCTATATGGCTACCATCAGTGGCCCAGATAGGGAGTGAGATAAACTCATCATACCACCGGTAATGATGTCTATAAAAATACAATTAGTGAATATACTATAATTGTGTTTAGAAAATAAGGTAAGCAGTAATGAGAGTTGTAAAAGGCCGGATCTAGTTCATGAAGGATACTAGGATGACACTAACTGCTTCGACCTAAGATAATTAATCTTTGAACAAGTAACTATATGTTTTCATATATATGGTTTGTATACTTAGTGAAATCTACGTCCACATATATGGAAAATACTTCTAGAATGGATCTGATATGTTACTCAGGCATCCATGATATGTAACCAGTGTTTCACAAGTATCAAGGTATGCAATTCCCATTATCACATGAATAGGGGAAAATATTCCCAATATCATAATAGTAGGGTTCTATTAATAGTATCACATGAATAGGTAATGTGATTCCCAATATCATAACAGTAGGTTCACCCTGACCATATATTGTACTTCCAAGGGTCTCCATGCCTAGTATCATATTAATAGGGTCTCTAGGATCCTGTCATAATTATAGGGTCACTGTGCATATATCATATTTATAAGGGACATCATTCCCAAATCATATCACTAAGGTCACCATGCTTGTATCACAGTTATTTTGTAACCATGCATGTATCATAACTCTAGGGTACCCATTACCTTGTATTATAATTAATCAGGGTCACTATGCTCATATATCGCATTATCAGAAGGGATACCATGTCCGTATATAGAAATAATAAGATTAATTTCATGCCTGTATATTGTAAATCTTGGGAATTTCAATTACCATCATCATAATAGTGATAAGTAAATGATGGCTTCAATATGATCCAAATGATTGTTCATAATTCATTTACATTCATTAATAATAATGGTGTAAACATTGTTCAATTTAAAAAAGTGATGTGGTTATTCCACTCAATTTCATTTAGTTAATTCTATATTGATAATTATGTTAGTCATACTACACCATAGAAAATATCCATTTCATTCATGATATCACATTTCAGAATCCAAATCAAACACACCGATAGTAATTTCAGTTATATAGCCATAAAGGTCAGACAATAATATAGGGGGAACACAAAAAGTGTTGTCTCACATTGAGATTGATGACCTACAATGTCTCATGGTATATATAAGTTTCATTAGATTACAGAATTGGAAAACAGTTAAAGAATATTCAAGTTAGGTGAAACACAGGATGAAACAGATGTATGACACACAACACATATTATAAAACATACAAACATTGAGGGATAAATACTAGACACCCAACCTTATGCATTTAGAGGATCACTCATCCCATATCATCCTTTGGTTTTGTTCATATCAGAAGAATACGGAAAAACAGAAGAACACCCAGAAAATAGGTCAGATGTGCTTGCACCAAAATAACTCTGTTAAGAGGATGAAGACTGACAGAAATCCAATGATATTAATAGATGTCAAATCAAAGGTTGGATTGAAAAGTTGTCAAAGAAACTATCTTGATGGGGGGAGGATCAAAAAATAGAGAAGAAATGTAGTTTTCTACTGGAATAAAGAAAAGGATGATGGGTTTCAAATTTATAATTCATTAAGTAAAAAATGGCATTTTTTCCCAAAATATAGGGGTCACATGGTATGGATGCATATTTGGTCAAAATGTGCACCAACCGTGCTTGGAAAATGTCTATAAAGGGTGCCTTCATGGTTTATGCACATTTTTTTGAAAACAGTTTGCAAACTATTTAATATTTATTTGTTAAAGAATGTAAAGAATCTACATGGGCATGTGGCCTTGGGTGCATGGTTGGGAAAAATTTTGTGCACTCTACTTCTCAATGAAAATCCCTACATGGTTGGGATAAATCACATGGGTTGGCCGGCATGGTTTTAATTAACCATTAAGCCCAGTTATTTCTTCCACCATATGAGTTTCTAGGTTCAAAACAATCCCCATACACCCTCATATCTTCTATATCCTCACTAGGAGTTCATACTATGTCAAAAATAAAGTATTAAACCAAAACTTAAAGGATCCATTCCTTATATAAAAACTATGTTCTAACGTAGAGTGTTGATTGTGGTAGGAGGATGCTAGGGGGAATGTGGTGGGGGCTTGGTGTGGTTCAAGCAAGGGATGGGGATACCAGTGGTTGGGGCTGAGGAAGGTAGTGAGACACTGGTGGGTGGGGAGAGCATGGTAGGAAGATTGTAGGTGACCAAGTGTCGAAGGAGGCCGACCGTGGGGGGGGGATGGAAACATAGTCACTCCATGTAAAAAAATAATATTTTTTTCTGTTTTTTATTGATATACAACAACCCCTTTCCCATTATTTTATTTTATTTTCTTCCCATATCTAGGGTTCACCACATCCCCTTTGACTTTTAAATTTTTTTAAATCCTAATTTTAAGATTTTTTAAATAAGGTAATAGGGGTTATATATTTTATTTTAAAATTTATATAAGTATATGGAATATGTTTTCTAGTATAAAAAATTTTCTCTAGCGATAAAAACTATTCTCACCATCGGAATTATAGCTAGAGTATGGGGAACACTAAAAATTTACATCAGTGACAAAACCCAATATTTTTATCCTTTTTATTGAATATTTACATGAAAAAATTGATTTTGAATTATCTTTCAATCTTTAGATGGCCATATCTCATCCATCCTACATTACATTGAACCATATTCGATGATGATAAGACTATAATGATGACTTCCTTTCAAATTTAAAGAAAATTTAATTTTTTTTTCAAGGATTGAAAATTCCCATGATCTCTCTAATACTAATTAAAGGTAATGGGGAGTGAAACATAAGTATATTTTATGGGGTTTAAATTTTTTTATCACTTATCAATGTAACTAAATAATCTTTAGTGATGAAAATTTGGGAATTAAATCCTAGGATTTTGGTATGAAGAATTTAATCAACAAAATTAAATTGAGAAATTACCTCAATCTATTTGAAGGTTCATTTAATAATTTCTCATCGTTAATGACTATTTCTCAAATGAACTGAACTCATATCCCTCTAGATCATCCACATGCACACAAAACGTATGTGGTAATATGAATCTTTGAAATATGGGAGCTAATTCATAGATTAAATGAAGCCTTCAATGTCATGATGATCACCACTATGTGAATCCTTTAATCCATGAAGGAGAACTCAGATCAATTGTTTGGATCAAGAGATTATCTCTCTAGGATATGAGAGAGAGGAGAGAGTGTGTCTCAAATTAATGCAATGAATATTATCCAATGATAGAGTCATTTTACTTATATAGTGAGGTATAAAATAATTAAAAATATCTCTTTGACCCCTAGATAAGTTTTACTTACTAAATAATCCATAAACAATATCTTATGACTATTTTACTAAGTTATAAATATAATTTATATTTTTAACCCATTTTTGTAATATAATAAATATATTATGTGAGAAAAGTAAGTCATTAACTTGTAATTTTATTCCCTACAATATTAAATGAACCATGAATATTAAAATAATATTCGTTTGTTAAATATTTTTCTATTTATTCACATAATATATTGTGAATACCTTTAATAAATAAATTTAATACCATTTATTATAAACTCATATAATGTGAATTTATTTATTTCATGGTGATCATTTACATATGGAAATATCCTAGACCCCATTAGGGAACCCACGAAGTCATATACTCCCATTTATTAGAATAATCCATACTTTTGAATATTCATAGTGTGTGAGCCTATAATCCCTTATCTCGATAGCATTAAATGATATTTTTAATGGCCCAAATATTTATTCCTTGATTAATGAAAAAAATTATTATTAATTATATTTCACAATATAAGTATATAGAATTAATTTTAAAAAAAGAGGAAAAAGAATAAGGATATTATATCTCTAGTAATAATACCAATTAATAAAAATTAGACTAGTATAAGGATATAGAAAATAATGAATATCGAATAAGAAATGGTATACTCTATAGGATAAATCTCTACCAAGAAGATTATACCTTCCATGAAAAATTTCAAATAAAAAATAAATTTTAGAAATATAATGTACATTTTCAAAGTAATTGTAAAATCCTTTGTGAAATAAGTGGTAATTATTGATGTTTGATGGAATATATATAGGATGAAATCAGTAATTTTACCATTGGGTTAATATAGTTGTCCAATATGGCCATTCATAATTATGACTGTTGGTAATGTATCCATTGTAATGTGATCATTAGGAATATTTTATATTAATAATAATAATAATAGTTAATTGAATACAGAAGTAAGAAATGATGGCCTCGACCAGTAGATACATGCCTTTTAAATCCCATGTGTCTGAACTTGCGAGGGAGGTAGAATAACTAGGGTGACCCATGACCAAGCCCAAGAAGTGCTTCAAAAAGTGAGGATCATATTAAATCACCTATGAGATAAATTCAAGTTAGTGGGGATCATCACCAGATCAATATTAGTAGAGCCACTCCGTGAAACTACCACCAGTGCACAGCTTACCCATAGGGTGTATGTCGGTGTAATAAGAGGATATATATCTAGACTTTAGTAACCTAAAAGTGTAATTTCATTTTTTATAAATGAAATAGTTATTTAATACATCCAATTTTTAGAACTATTTTATTTAAAAAAATACACATGAATATAAGATAAATTTTATTGATAAATTTTTAGGTGCAAATAAAGAATAATTATATTGTTAGAAAATATTTACACTCTTACAATAAAATCAAGAATTATAACTAAAATTTATTTTCATAGAAAAGTATTTAAAAATTTAGTTATTTAAATATAAATGATAATATAAGTTTATAATGTCCTTAGAAAATGTTTAAAGTTTCATAATGTTTATTATGTTGTAAAAAATAGACATTTTTCAATAAAAAGTGTTTTTAATGTAAAAATTTGAATTCTCATATTTCAAGAATTATTTGTATAAAATAAGAATTATATTTTAAATGCGCATGTAGAATTAAATTATGATGAGTTGTTTAGAATTTTCTAAAATACATTTTTTTTGTGAATAATAAAAATACAGTTTCTCTTTTCAGTTTGTTCTATGACTTTATATATATGTAATAATTATGTGATAATTAATTAAATAGAATCCACGATAAAAAAGATTTCATTTTTTTTAATATTATTTATTTTAATTGATTAAAATAAATTTCAAAACCTATTAATGACTTCTGAAGATTTCAAGAGAAAATTATTATTTTAAAAACAATATTTTGTGGAAAATTTATGTTTCCAAGTGAAAAGAAATAATAAAAATGGACTTTAGTTCTGAGGGATTAAAATATTATAAAACATGAATAAAATATGTAAAACCATCATTAAAAAACTTTTGGTAAGATAATGGTTTTTCATTTTCCTTAACATATAATTCTAATACCTATATTTAGAAGTTATTACACATTTCATCCTCTTTTACTATAAATACCATTGAATACCACCATTCATCTCCACTCCAAATACATTATCCCTGAATTTATGGTCATTTTTTCTCCCAAATAGTCCATATAACTTTTTACTATGGTCTTAAAGTTCCATCCTCAAGTTCTAGGAAGAAACTCTTCAAGGTAATGGAATTCTCCACTTCCTTTTTTAATTCATGTAACCCTTTGGGGGTATGTTTTCTAAATGATAAATTTCTTTCTTTTCCCAAAATTTTTATAATTACATTAATTCAGATTTAGTGTTTTATCAATAGTAGTCCTTCATTCCCTCCCAATATTTCCTTTCCTTGATCCATGTTGTATATCGCTATTCATTTCTTGAATTTCTCTCTTTCAAATGATAAATTATTATATTTTCACTACCCAAACCATTTCCTCATCCATTGGTATTCACATATATGTAAACATAAATCATTTATTGCGGTATTTACATGTATGAAACCCAAATTCCGTTTTCATGGGATTAAAATGACTAAATTTTCAATTCTTTAATCATGTATGAACTCAATGATTTTATATGAAATATGTTCTTTATTTTATATGGGTTATTAATGAAATGTTTTATCATTATATTTATATCACAAATGATTTAATACATATAAAGGGTGCACCCTGATAGTGGTCCAAAGTATTGTGTAAATTATTAATCTCAATAGATGACATGTTTATAATACATTGGAGCATAACCTTGGTAATTATGTTTTATGAACACTTGGTGATAAACCTCTATGATATACTTATATATGTATAATTTTGATGATGTATCCACATTTCCATTTATGTTTAATGATAATTATATTATGATATGCATCGTGTACTTATGTTTATTCCCTATTGGATGTGACTCTGGCACAATTTTACATTGGGGTAATAACATAGCAAATAGGGAATTGGTATTTGAATCGATCATCACCTAATGCTCTAAAAGGGGTATATTGTACACTAGTTTGACACTCTTGGGGATATTTTTGGTAAATCATATTCATTTTAAAAATAATTATAAAGGATATATAGATAATATAAAAAAATTTAGGATAAAAGTATGAAATCCAGGAAGCATGATATTAGAAAATTATAGGATGAAGACATCCTTTAGAGTTGTTATTATAAGATTCCCAATATTAACAAATTTCTCACATAGGTTTTCTTATTTTAGAAAAATGAAAATAAATATAAGGACTCTTGTAAACAAAAGATTCAACAGATAATGTGATGAAGATCTTCCCAATATGGGGGGAGAAAAAGTTGAAAACAAAATTATGATGATGATGAATTAGTTAAAATGGGTTATGAATAAAAACATAAACCATGTGGATCATCTGAATTCACCAAGGAAGGAATAATTGGAATTTTAATCCTTTATGAATCAACTACCACCTATTTTTAGTGGAACCACCAATCCACTGATCACCGAACAATGGATCAATACTATAGAAAATATGTTTTACTAAAATTTTTTACTAAGAGAAAGTAATGTTATCGATATATTACATATATGGAGAAGCTGATCAATGGCATATACTAATCAAGAACATGAAGCCAAGGGATGAGGTGGAATCCATGTCATAGTAATACTTAAAAAATTAATTTTACAAAAAGTATTTTCCTTATACCCTATAAACCAATATGCAATAGAAATTGCTTCTATAAAAACAAAGAGAAAAATAATTTATTGGGAATTATGAGATGAAATTTACAATGACTTTATGATATGCTTCAATATGATTCATCGATTCTGACATGATGATCGTCCGATTCTTTAGCGGACTTAGACCCCATCTGGGGAATGAATTATAAATATGAGACTTATGTAATTTTGAAGAGATATCATGATGTAACCTAAAGGTTGAAATGTAATTTTCATATGACTATTGGATTCAAGGAATGAATGATTTGAAATGAATTGGGGAGAATATTTTTGTAAATAATATGAATGAGAAGAAAGTATAACATCCCATGTGTAACAAATATGGGAGGAATAATCTATGGAATTATCTACAAGAAAGTGGAAACTGATAAAAGTAAAGAATATTTGTGCATATATCTTGAATATATCATTAATATGTTAAGCCTCATCATTCGAACACCATTCATAAATAGAAGGTGGTTCAAACACAACCTTCTATGAAATTTTCAAGTACGGAGAGCATTGAAATTTCACTAACTAATGTACACATTATAAGAGGGAAACCACCATCAACCCCGAAAGAGGCCACATGATATAGTTTATTACTTTTTAATCCCAATAGATAAATTCAAGGCTCCCAGTGATTTTGTGTTAGGTACTCTAATCATAAACACAATGATATCATGTATATTATTTGATACCGGTTCTACAGGTTCTTTTACTTCATTCAAGTTTGAAAATAACATAAAGATAAACCATGAATATAAAGTGGTAAAACTATCTGTTAAAACATCCAAATGAACTATTTAAGAATCAAAGATATAATGGTATTCTACTGTAACTTTGGGGAGTACATTCTCTCTCTAAACTTGGTGGCCATTCCAATGGTGGAATTTTATATAATAAATGATATGGATTGGTTTCCAAAGTCAAATGACAAAATCTACTATAAAAGTAAGGTTATTTCTAATATATTGAAGGGAAAATTCATATTTATCATTAAATAAGAGGTATATCATCCTAAGTCTTACCAAAAACCACATACTATTGAATTATTTATGGAAATTATTGGGGAAGAATAATAAATATAAATTCTAATGATAGGATATGTATGAATTATTTAGTAATACATTGATGTGTTTCTAAAGGAGTTACATGGACCTCCCCCATAAAGAGTGGTAGTGTTATTAATTGATCTTATACCTAGATCCAAGAAAATATCAATTAACCCATATAATGGAATATGCGGAGTTAGAGGAATTAAATAAGAAACTTTAAAATCATTTGGAGAAAGGTTTTATTCTAACAAGAATGTCTCCATGAGGAGAACCTATTATCATTATGGAAAATAAAGATGGATGGATGAGGCAATTAATTGACTAAATAGAGATTAATGAGATCATAGTAATAAAAATATACCCACTCCTAATGATTTTAATTTGTTTGACCAACTATGAGTGTCTCAATTATTCTCAAAGATTTAACTTCTATCAGGATATCATCAATTGATGGTGAAGAAAAAAAAATCCCAAAGACTGTATTTCAAGAAAGATATGGGCATTAATATTTTGTTTTTATACCCTTTATCTTAACTAACGATCCTACCATATTTATGGATTTTATGAATAGATTATTTAAGGAAAACCTTGATAAATTTGTGTTGGTATTTATTTAATATATTATAATATATCAAAAATTCTGGTGGAGTTTGAGGATCATAAAATGATCATATTAAAAACTCTTAAGAAGGAGAATCTTTTTGTTATATTCAGAAAATTTGAGTAATGTTTACAAAAGGTTGAAATCTTGGGGAACATTGTAACTCATGAAGGAATCTCATTTAATAATTCCAAGATAATTTTTGTTGAGCAGTGGCCAGTCCCTACAATAGTAATTCATATTCATAGTTTCGTTAGTTTAGAAGCATATTATAGAAGGTTTGTGATTTTTTAATAGATTTATAATCCACTAAATAAGTTAACTCAAAAATAATTTAAGTTTACCTAGAAAAGGGAGTTTGAATAACATTTCAAATAACTAAAAACTAGGTTTATTAGTGAACCTATGATTACTCTACCCTATATTAGAGAATTATTTTTATCTACAGTCATCCATATCTTAAATGTCTTGGATGTATTTTTAGGAAAAATTACAAGGTTATCACCTATGTATCTTGATAGTTAAAGAAACATGATAAAAACTATCCCACTCATGACCTAGAGTTAGTCTTAGTCATTTTTTTGAAATATACATAGAGAGAATATCTTTATGGGAAAAAGATTGATATATACACAGACCATCAAAATTTTAATAATATATTCAGAGAAAAGTAACTGAAAGTGTGAAAAATGAAATTGTTGGAGCTTTTTAGGGACTATGATTGTTTAATTTATTATAAATCCAAATGAGTAAACAAATTTGTATATAGATTGATTAGGAATGATTATGTTGTTCTTGATACAATGAGGTTTAAATGATATACCTTGATTAAGGACATAGTAAGGTAAGATAAGGGAATCATAAGTGAAGGGACATCATTAATCTCATCCCAAATCATTTCTCAAACATTTTTACTAGAGAACATAATAAAAACTCATAGAGATGATATTTTGATGAAAAATAATATAGAGATTGTAAAAAATGGGAATTTTCTAGAATTCAATATTGATCAAGATGATGCACTGAAATTTTTTATTAGGCTATGTGTTCCATATATTCTAGAGAAAAGGATGGATTTGATGAAAAAAGAAAACATCTATAAATTATATAAAAATACCTAAATCACTAAAATATATAGGTAACTTTGTTTTAATATCTCTATATTTTAGAAGAATTTGTATGTTCGATAACGCACAAAATTTTATAAAATTATCATATTATTTTATTTAAAAATTATTATTGTAACACCCCAAGATTTCATAGTGTGTTATTTCTTCAAAATAATTCAATAACTTGCACTACACGCAACACCGAGTTCAATCACACCTCGACTTACAAAAAAAAATCCATTAAAAGAGGTCATGAATATCATTAACTACATTTTAAACATTATATAATCCTTATAATTTTAGAATCCATATTATGAGTTTCTTAGTCATAATGCAAGAACAGATTCATTTTCAGTATTGCACTTTTATCAACTTTTAATAGTGAAACCTTTTTAAATACAATATTTTAAACTTTTTGACTAAATGGGGACATCAAAAATTTAAAATGAAACATCCCAAGCTTCCACGGTACGCTTTCTTTGAATAATACAGTAGCGTGTGTTGTACGCAACCTTGAGTTTTAACACACACCACAACCAATCAAACTAGCCGTTATGAATAGTAATACCTAATTTTTGAAATTAAATATATTTTATATTTAAAAATGGACTTCATTTTTGGATTCGGAATATCGAAATTAGCCTAGGGTGAAATTTTGGTACTTTTCGGATAAATTTTATATTTTGATGAATAGTGAAAATTACTAAATTTTAATTAAAAACAACTTTTTTAATCAAAATAATTAATAGTGATAAATTATGAATTTGAGTGGTTTTAAAGTATATTTAGAATATATTTTTACCATTTAATATAATGTTGGTCATTGGACATAATTTTACAATTAAACCGAACATAAACGAGTGTCAATCTTTTGATAGTTATTATCTCTTAAAAACACGCTTTTTGTTTTGACAGCGGGAATTAATTTTAAATTAATTTCTGCCACTTCTGTGTTTTGAATTTAGGAAAATGGATTCCATATTTGGAATCAGGATGTTCAAATTGTGTAAATAGGTAACTTTTATTTTTAGACATTTTGAATAATTACTGCGGTAAATATTTTATTTACCATGGTTAAGGGTAAATCCGGTAAATAAGGGTTAAAAAATAATATTATAATAATACTAAATTACCCTAAAACGTGTCTTAACCCTATTGGTTGATACATGGTCGACCATGGGAATCTTTGGGTCTATTTTGGGACCCCATGGATCCACTTGTAAGTGATAATGACACTTTATTTTAATTAAGTTAAAATGAATACAAAAATGACACAAGCATATATCTTTTAGAAAAACAATTTTTACATAGGGTTATATATGTTGGATTTTAGATTATAAATATTAATTAGAAAGATAAAAATATTTCCTACATAATTATATTTTATTTATAATTTTTAGACATTAAATAATTTATTTTATTTATGACACAATGATGATGCAGTAATTACTATAATAGTGAAAAATTAAAATAATGGATATTATAAATACCCAAATAAATATAATATGAAACTTTTAATGAATTAAACTAATTTTCTAGGATAATATTATATATTAGGATTGATTTAATTGACTTTGTTAGAAGTAATCAATCTGTTATGAGTTTCAAAAAAATCAACTATTGAATAGTGTCAAAATTGACATAAAAGAGTTCTTAAAACAAATATTATATTATTAATTGATATTAAATTCCTAAAAATCTAAGGTTCGGCCAAGAGACTTATATCATGATAGGTTCATCATTAATGTACCACTTGGGGGTCTCTTGGTTGTATATAGTAAGTTTATTAACCATATTATATAAAAATACAAAGAGACATTGTAAAAGTGAAACTAATTAACTTAGAGTTAATACTTAAAGATAAGGTTAATATAAGTACCCAAACCTGTCTAAATTCTATTGGTTGAGTGGTTTTCTACCTATCCCCACCTTAACCTTTGAATAATAATCTTTGGAGCCAATAGAAACCGAATATGAATTTATTATAAATTAATATTTCTAGCTTTTCCAAAGGTGCCCCTCACCCCTCTTATAAAAGGGCACTCCTCCTTCTCATTTCTTCACACCTTCAAAGCCTTTTGGTTCGGCCAAACTCTGCCCAAATACTCTCCCAACTTCCCTCAATACAACCTAGGGGCCTTAGTTTGATCAGAAAGCCAACCTAAGGAGCCCTTTTGATCAAATCAAAAGGAAGAACCCGAAGAAGAGGTAATGATTTCACCACCCTTTCTTCTTCCACTTCTTCTTCCTTTGTTGTTACCATTCTAAAATAATAAATCCAGTATCATATATATACTGTGATGTTATTATAAATATGGTACAACTATATTCAGTATTCTATCCACCCTTTGAATAACATGTCACCATACGTGCGTACGTACGGCTTACCATCTCCACGTCGTGGTGTAATTGTTATTCAATATATTATTATTTGGATGGGTATAATAATGATGTGTAACTCATGTAAATAATAAATATAACATGTTAATGATTCTTTATATATGATATACCATCCATTTATATATTATTTTAATATCAAAAGAATGATATTGTCGCTCGTGCGCACGTACAGACTACCGTCTCCACGAACGCGATGAGATTCATTCTCCATCGTATCCATTCAAATATAATTATCATTTGATGATTTAAAAATGATGTTTAAGGACTTGATATCATTCTGGATATGAATAATATACAACCTATCCTTTACAAACATGTCTTACATAACAAAACATATAAAATAAAACAAGTAAGTTAACACCCGATATAATGATAATACTAAGATATTATTATCAAATCAATATTAAAAGATCATATATGATATCATATTAATGTATATGATTCTTGTATAATTTAATAACAATTATTTCACCATTATACAGGAGGTTAACCTACCCCAACCAAGGAAAAGTACAAGGTAAGGGTTATTTCACAATCTCTTCATTATCCGAGGTTGTTTATATGTAATAATCTACTGGGATCTCTTTATCATCCACATCCATGTTTCTTAAAAATGTATTTCAAGACATTTTTACTATTTACTAGAATATGAGTTAAAGTCATTTATACCCTTTTTGACTTTTATAAGTGGTTTATAAAGGAATCTTTCCGTCGTTTTCAAAACAAGTTCCCTTTTTAACCTTTTCGACAGAATTAAGGTAAGAATGTTTTTTTTCTTATACGGCGGGTGCGGCTATTTTCCGCCGTTATAAAATCTTCAAAGCTTCCCTTACAAGATTATAAGAACATTTTCAAAGAAAATGTTTTATTTTATATGGATCTTTAATGATTTCAAAATAAAAGGAGATATTTCTTTAAAAAGAATTTTGATTTCATCTATGTCAACATCCTTTGATGGATTTTAAGATTATTTGAAGTTGATTTATTATGATACAAAACTTCTATATTGTATTGAAGGTTTTGTGATATGTTTGACTGTGGATGTGCTATTTTTATACCATTCATGGTTTATGGTGAAAGTATTGACATTTCGTATGCTAGTTTTAATACGAATGTTTATTTTATGTTTAAACCTTTTCATATGGGAATGCATTGGACTTAATATGTGACGGGTGGAGCCCGCTATAGCTCCTCGATGCATCGGTAGGTATCATGAGACAAACTAGTGTCTTGGCACAAGGCCTTGACAAAATCTTATTTGTAGTCTTGGCACGAGGCCTTGGCTATGTGGTTATGATAGTCTGTCATTATGCATTCCAACATTATGAAAGTGGTTATTGATTTTTGCATGTGATTATTCGATTAGTAGAATATCCATGTGAATAAGTAAATTGCATTATTTCATTTTATTTATGCCATACCATGTTGAAAGTTCATATTTAAAAGGCTTTTGTTTTAGTTATACATTGCCTTAAATGTTTATTCTTATTTATGAAAGTTTCCGCTATATTGTTATCCTTACTGGGCATTTGAGCTCACCCCTTTTCTATGTTTTATTTTTCCCAGGAAGTGAAGAAATAAATTATGAATGACCTGCAGGGATATTATGTGGGGATATGAGTGTGTATTATGGAGACATTATGTTATTGTAGTAGTTTTTCATTTTATGATGTAATGTAAAACTTATGAATATATCTAGTGTTTCCAAGGCTACTAAACCAATCGGTCTTTCGAGATTTGATCTTTCTTGTGATCATGCCAATGTTATGTAATAATGCACCGACTCTGGGTAACTGGGGTCGGGGCGTTACAGTTGGTATCAGAGGAAGTTTAGTACAAACCTTGGATGCTAGATTTAGATAAACTCTGATTAGAGCACATAATCCTAAGATGAACTTTGAGGATTAGTATAGAAGAACTTCCTAGAATTTTGGTATTGTAGAGATTTTGTGAGTTTTCCGAGCAATACATCCCTGTCTGGATACGAGCAGGTAGAGGCGGCTCTGGCACAGATGTACCTAGGGGTAAAACCCGAAAACACCGCTTTGAGCTAGACTCGAACGGGAACTGGTGCACGACAACGGGCCTTGCTGCACTCTTGGTTACGACACTCCCGGGGGATATGCTTAGGATAACTCTCATTTTCTTTACAAATCATTATGAAGGGTTTATGAGTATATACTTCCTCAAAGAAAACATTTTTATGATTATGGATTATATCCATAAATAGTTCAATTTATGTTAAGTGTTTTATAAGTATGGGATTATGTGTTTTGATTCATAAACTGATCTAGTTTATGCCATGGTATAGAAATGGCGCCCAGTAGAAGGAATGAGAACTCCAGAAATACACATGATTCAAAGAGAAGGAAGGATCATATCTTTCATGGTCTTAAGCTAGAATTTATAAGAGAAATAGTCTCCCATGTATTATCATCATATGAAGAAATAATATCATGTGTTGATAAGATATGTAAAGAGTTTACTGAGTCCTATGGCTTTGAAGGGAAGCAAGAGAAGAAAAGGATGGAAGAGAGAAAGATGGATAAAGGGAAGAGGGAAAAGAAGAATTTTCCCATATGAGGTAACTGTGGAAAGAAACACCCTGGAACTTTCTTGAAAGGAATGGGAGTTTGTTATAAGTGTGGAGGAAAAGGGCACAAAGTACGTGACTGCAAGGGTAAGAAAATGGTTTTAAATGTACAATGCTTCATTTGCAAGGAGTTTGGACACTACGCGAACCTATGTCCCAGTCATCAGACTATGCCGCAAATGATGTTATTGGATAATAACCAAGTTATGATACTACCACAGATGAAGAGGAATGATTAGAGTTCTTATGTTGATTATGTCAATTGAGTGTTGTATCAACAAAGTACTTGTTATAATAATTATGGAGTATATAAGGATTGTACTGCAGTACTATTTCATTAAGGACTTGAGATTATGTGGAACAAAGAAAAGTGACTCAATATCAGGATAAATTTTTGGAAAATATATGGTTGAGAGAATGATAAATCATAATATAGTTCTGATACTGAGGTAGTGATTTTGGAATAATATGTGATTGTTTTGGATAAATTATATTGGATATTCTTGACTACCTTGGAACTAATTAATGATTTGTATATTCCATCATTGTTGGGGTTTAAAACATTTTTGGATTAATGAAGTATATCCAGCATTCTATATGGAATAGGGGAGCATGAATGTAATCAATAAGGAATATGGTAATTCAAGATGTTTTAGTTTATTAAAAGAATACAAGATGAAGGTATTCATATGCTATTGCGGGGTAAAAAGGATCTATATTATGTTTACCTTCCTTATAAATGTTGGAATGTGAGTTTGGACAGAAGTATTTTGGATAGTTCTAGTTTGGATTATTTTGGATTACCATAAAAGGAAAACCCAGAGGTTGGGCGGCAACCCGTCGCGTCCGGCAAGGCTGCGAGACTTGAACCCGCAACCGAAGGGCGACAAGGGTGTATCACCTACCACTGCCCCCACGAGATGTCCTAGATTAAATAATGTAGTTTTTATTAAGAGATCTTATAGATGAATTATAAATTCGTTTATTTTGGAACCCTATACAAATAGTGTAAATAGAATTTTTTACATTCTATTATCTTTTAGAGTGAAAGATGAGTTTGTGGTAGAAATTTTTTAATGGATAAAACTCTAATTATAAAGTAAGTATATCTCCTTATGATCTTAGCCAATCTCATAAATAAATTCCTCAACATTAAGAAAAGAAACTTAGAATAAAAATGTTTTCCTAGATGGTACCTTAAATCATCACTAATTTATGGCTTTGGGATTGTTGGCCTTTTCATAGCCATGTTCTCTACCACTCTCCATCAGATAATTGATGGTTAGATTTTTCTTCCATAACCATATTTTCCTACATGGAACCCTAGTATGTGTTATTTTCGGTAATCTTCATACTTTCGACTCTTTATTTTAAATAGAGGCCTCATTAATTCATTTTTCGATGTGGGATTTCAACTAAGATATTTTGAAACGTCAAAAATGTGTTATCCTAATACCCTATGTTTTGTTGAACTGATGGTATTTCAAATCATCATAGATTGATGAATTTAAGGACCTCAATTTTATACTTGATTTTGATTGATGACCTCAATCACTACCTATAAATATTTACGTTTTTCCTCCAATTATATGTCTCAAATTTCCACCAATGTTCTCCTAATCGAGATCATAATTTGGTGGTGACCCTTTGATTTCTCTTTTCCTCATATTAAGACTAAATTTTAGTAGCCCAATTTCCGATGTGGGTTTTCCCACAAATATATTTTCTACTTTCAACCTTTTATTTTCAAAGAACAATTTCAAATTGCGAGGACGCAATTTATTAAAGGAGGGGAGAATGTAACACCCCAAGATTTCATAGTGTGTTATTTCTTCAAAATAATTCAATAACTTGCACTACACGCAACACCGAGTTCAATCACACCTCGACTTACAAAAAAAAATCCATTAAAAGAGGTCATGAATAGCATTAACTACATTTTAAACATTATATAATCCTTATAATTTTAGAATCCATATTATGAGTTTCTTAGTCATAATGCAAGAACAGATTCATTTTCAGTATTGCACTTTTATCAACTTTTAATAGTGAAACCTTTTTAAATACAATATTTTAAACTTTTTGACTAAATGGGGACATCAAAAATTTAAAATGAAACATCCCAAGCTTCCACGGTACGCTTTCTTTGAATAATACAGTAGCGTGTGTTGTACGCAACCTTGAGTTTTAACACACACCACAACCAATCAAACTAGCCGTTATGAATAGTAATACCTAATTTTTGAAATTATATATATTTTATATTTAAAAATGGACTTCATTTTTGGATTCGGAATATCGAAATTAGCCTAGGGTGAAATTTTGGTACTTTTCGGATAACTTTTATATTTTGATGAATAGTGAAAATTACTAAATTTTAATTAAAAACAACTTTTTTAATCAAAATAATTAATAGTGATAAATTATGAATTTGAGTGGTTTTAAAGTATATTTAGAATATATTTTTACCATTTAATATAATGTTGGTCATTGGACATAATTTTACAATTAAACCGAACATAAACGAGTGTCAATCTTTTGATAGTTATTATCTCTTAAAAACACGCTTTTTGTTTTGACAGCGGGAATTAATTTTAAATTAATTTCTGCCACTTCTGTGTTTTGAATTTAGGAAAATGGATTCCATATTTGGAATCAGGATGTTCAAATTGTGTAAATAGGTAACTTTTATTTTTAGACATTTTGAATAATTACTGCGGTAAATATTTTATTTACCATGGTTAAGGGTAAATCCGGTAAATAAGGGTTAAAAAATAATATTATAATAATACTAAATTACCCTAAAACGTGTCTTAACCCTATTGGTTGATACATGGTCGACCATGGGAATCTTTGGGTCTATTTTGGGACCCCATGGATCCACTTGTAAGTGATAATGACACTTTATTTTAATTAAGTTAAAATGAATACAAAAATGACACAAGCATATATCTTTTAGAAACACAATTTTTACATAGGGTTATATATGTTGGATTTTAGATTATAAATATTCATTAGAAATATAAAACGATTTCCTACATAATTATATTTTATTTATAATTTTTAGACATTAAATAATTTATTTTATTTATGACACAATGATGATGCAGTAATTACTATAATAGTGAAAAATTAAAATAATGGATATTATAAATACCCAAATAAATATAATATGAAACTTTTAATGAATTAAACTAATTTTCTAGGATAATATGATATATTAGGATTGATTTAATTGACTTTGTTCGAAGTAATCAATATGTTATGAGTTTCACAAAAATCAACTATTGAATAGTGTCAAAATTGACATAAAAGAGTTCTTAAAACAAATATTATATTATTAATTGATATTAAATTCCTAAAAATCTAAGGTTCGGCCAAGAGACTTATATCATGATAGGTTCATCATTAATGTACCACTTGGGGGTCTCTTGGATGTATATAGTAAGTTTATTAACCATATTATATAAAAATACAAAGAGACATTGTAAAAGTGAAACTAATTAACTTAGAGTTAATACTTAAAGATAAGGTTAATATAAGTACCCAAACCTGTCTAAATTCTATTGGTTGAGTGGTTTTCTACCTATCCCCACCTTAACCTTTGAATAATAAGCTTTGGAGCCAATAGAAACTGAATATGAATTTATTATAAATTAATATTTCTAGCTTTTCCAAAGGTGCCCCTCACCCCTCTTATAAAAGGGCACTCCTCCTTCTCATTTCTTCACACCTTCAAAGCCTTTTGGTTCGGCCAAACTCTGCCCATATACTCTCCCAACTTCCCTCACTACAACCTAGGGGCCTTAGTTTGATCAGAAAGCCAACCTAAGGAGCCCTTTTGATCAAATCAAAAGGAAGAACCCGAAGAAGAGGTAATGATTTCACCACCCTTTCTTCTTCCACTTCTTCTTCCTTTGTTGTTACCATTATAAAATAATAAATCCAGTATCATATATATACTGTGATGTTATTATAAATATGGTACAACTATATTCAGTATTCTATCCACCCTTTGAATAACATGTCACCATACGTGCGTACGTACGGCTTACCATCTCCACGTCGTGGTGTAATTGTTATTCAATATATTATTATTTGGATGGGTATAATAATGATGTGTAACTCATGTAAATAATAAATATAACATGTTAATGATTCTTTATATATGATATACCATCCATTTATATATTATTTTAATATCAAAAGAATGATATTGTCGCTCGTGCGCACGTACGGACTACCGTCTCCACGAACGCGATGAGATTCATTCTCCATCGTATCCATTCAAGTATAATTATCATTTGATGATTTAAAAATGATGTTTAAGGACTTGATATCATTCTGGATATGAATAATATACAACCTATCCTTTACAAACATGTCTTACGTAACAAAACATATAAAATAAAACAAGTAAGTTAACACCCGATATAATGATAATACTAAGATATTATTATCAAATCAATATTAAAAGATCATATATGATATCATATTAATGTATATGATTCTTGTATAATTTAATAACAATTATTTCACCATTATACAGGAGGTTAACCTACCCCAACCAAGGAAAAGTACAAGGTAAGGGTTATTTCACAATCTCTTCATTATCCGAGGTTGTTTATATGTAATAATCTACTGGGATCTCTTTATCATCCACATCCATGTTTCTTAAAAATGTATTTCAAGACATTTTTACTATTTACTAGAATATGAGTTAAAGTCATTTATACCCTTTTTGACTTTTATAAGTGGTTTATAAAGGAATCTTTCCGTCGTTTTCAAAACAAGGTCCCTTTTTAACCTTTTCGACAGAATTAAGGTAAGAATGTTTTTTTTCTTATACGGAGGGTGCGGCTATTTTCCGCGGTTATAAAATCTTCAAAGCTTCCCTTACAAGATTATAAGAACATTTTCAAAGAAAATGTTTTATTTTATATGGATCTTAAATGATTTCAAAGTAAAAGGAGATATTTCTTTAAAAAGAATTTTGATTTCATCTATGTCAACATCCTTTGATGGATTTTAAGATTATTTGAAGTTGATTTATTATGATACAAAACTTCTATATTGTATTGAAGGTTTTGTGATATGTTTGACTGTGGATGTGCTATTTTTATACCATTCATGGTTTATGGTGAAAGTATTGACATTTCGTATGCTAGTTTTAATACGAATGTTTATGTTATGTTTAAACCTTTTCATATGGGAATGCATTGGACTTAATATGTGACGGGTGGAGCCCGCTATAGCTCCTCGATGCATCGGTAGGTCTCATGAGACAAACTAGTGTCTTGGCACAAGGCCTTGACAAAATCTTATTTGTAGTCTTGGCACGAGGCCTTGGCTATGTGGTTATGATAGTCTGGCATTATGCATTCCAACATTATGAAAGTGGTTATTGATTTTTGCATGTGATTATTCGATTAGTAGAATATCCATGTGAATAAGTAAATGGCATTATTTCATTTTATTTATGCCATACCATGTTGAAAGTTCATATTTAAAAGGCTTTTGTTTTAGTTATACATTGCCTTAAATGTTTATTCTTATTTATGAAAGTTTCCGCTATATTTTTATCCTTACTGGGCATTTGAGCTCACCCCTTTTCTATGTTTTATTTTTCCCAGGAAGTGAAGAAATAAATTATGAATGACCTGCAGGGATATTATGTGGGGATATGAGTGTGGATTATGGAGACATTATGTTATTGTAGTAGTTTTTCATTTTATGATGTAATGTAAAACTTATGAATATATCTAGTGTTTCCAAGGCTACTAAACCAATCGGTCTTTCGAGATTTGATCTTTCTTGTGATCATGCCAATGTTATGTAATAATGCACCGACTCTGGGTAACTGGGGTCGGGGCGTTACAGTTGGTATCAGAGGAAGTTTAGTACAAACCTTGGATGCTAGATTTAGATAAACTCTGATTAGAGCACATAATCCTAAGATGAACTTTGAGGATTAGTATAGAAGAACTTCCTAGAATTTTGGTATTGTAGAGATTTTGTGAGTTTTCCGAGCAATACATCCCTGTCTGGATACGAGCAGGTAGAGGCGGCTCTGGCACAGATGTACCTAGGGGTAAAACCCGAAAACACCGCTTTGAGCTAGACTCGAACGGGAACTGGTGCACGACAACGGGCCTTGCTGCACTCTTGGTTACGACACTCCCGGGGGATATGCTTAGGATAACTCTCATTTTCTTTACAAATCATTATGAAGGGTTTATGAGTATATACTTCCTCAAAGAAAACATTTTTATGATTATGGATTATATCCATAAATAGTTCAATTTATGTTAAGTGTTTTATAAGTATGGGATTATGTGTTTTGATTCATAAACTGATCTAGTTTATGCCATGGTATATAAATGGCGCCCAGTAGAAGGAATGAGAACTCCAGAAATACACATGATTCAAAGAGAAGGAAGGATCATATCTTTCATGGTCTTAAGCTAGAATTTATAAGAGAAATAGTCTCCCATGTATTATCATCATATGAAGAAATAATATCATGTGTTGATAAGATATGTAAAGAGTTTACTGAGTCCTATGGATTTGAAGGGAAGCAAGAGAAGAAAAGGATGGAAGAGAGAAAGATGGATAAAGGGAAGAGGGAAAAGAAGAATTTTCCCATATGAGGTAACTGTGGAAAGAAACACCCTGGAACTTTCTTGAAAGGAATGGGAGTTTGTTATAAGTGTGGAGGAAAAGGGCACAAAGTACGTGACTGCAAGGGTAAGAAAATGGTTTTAAATGTACAATGCTTCATTTGCAAGGAGTTTGGACACTACGCGAACCTATGTCCCAGTCATCAGACTATGCCGCAAATGATGTTATTGGATAATAACCAAGTTATGATACTACCACAGATGAAGAGGAATGATTAGAGTTCTTATGTTGATTATGTCAATTGAGTGTTGTATCAACAAAGTACTTGTTATAATAATTATGGAGTATATAAGGATTGTACTGCAGTACTATTTCATTAAGGACTTGAGATTATGTGGAACAAAGAAAAGTGACTCAATAGCAGGATAAATTTTTGGAAAATATATGGTTGAGAGAATGATAAATCATAATATAGTTCTGATACTGAGGTAGTGATTTTGGAATAATATGTGATTGTTTTGGATAAATTATATTGGATATTCTTGACTACCTTGGAACTAATTAATGATTTGTATATTCCATCATTGTTGGGGTTTAAAACATTTTTGGATTAATGAAGTATATCCAGCATTCTATATGGAATAGGGGAGCATGAATGTAATCAATAAGGAATATGGTAATTCAAGATGTTTTAGTTTATTAAAAGAATACAAGATGAAGGTATTCATATGCTATTGCGGGGTAAAAAGGATCTATATTATGTTTACCTTCCTTATAAATGTTGGAATGTGAGTTTGGACAGAAGTATTTTGGATAGTTCTAGTTTGGATTATTTTGGATTACCATAAAAGGAAAACCCAGAGGTTGGGCGGCAACCCGTCGCGTCCGGCAAGGCTGCGAGACTTGAACCCGCAACCGAAGGGCGACAAGGGTGTATCACCTACCACTGCCCCCACGAGATGTCCTAGATTAAATAATGTAGTTTTTATTAAGAGATCTTATAGATGAATTATAAATTCGTTTATTTTGGAACCCTATACAAATAGTGTAAATAGAATTTTTTACATTCTATTATCTTTTAGAGTGAAAGATGAGTTTGTGGTAGAAATTTTTTAATGGATAAAACTCTAATTATAAAGTAAGTATATCTCCTTATGATCTTATCCAATCTCATAAATAAATTCCTCAACATTAAGAAAAGAAACTTAGAATAAAAATGTTTTCCTAGATGGTACCTTAAATCATCACTAATTTATGGCTTTGGGATTGTTGGCCTTTTCATAGCCATGTTCTCTACCACTCTCCATCAGATAATTGATGGTTAGATTTTTCTTCCATAACCATATTTTCCTACATGGAACCCTAGTATGTGTTATTTTCGGTAATCTTCATACTTTCGACTCTTTGTGAAGTTATATAAAAAATAATATCTTCCACTTCTCGAAATTGAGACTTGAAAACATTATTCCATATTTGGAATCTTGAGGTCAAAATTTAGTAAACATATCCATTTTATTTTTTTCTAGTATGAATAGTAATCTTTGTATTTTTTTATCACAATAAACTCTAAATAAAATAATTAAACATTAAGAATAACATGATAAGGACTAAAAATGACCCTAGAATATGACATAATTTTATTTTATGATTCTATTCCATCCATACTCATAAAATATTCGTCTATATGAACTCTTTTCCATTTTTACGTTATTATTACCTTTATAATATTTTATGAAAATAAAAGTCAAAAATATTACACTCTTGTTTTTAATAACTATAGTATTTTTGAAATGGTAGTAAATAAAAGATATATTAAGTTAAAAATATTAATGTTACATTTAAATAATTTATTTTCATCATGTAAATTTTTTGAAAATTTTCATTGATGAAATAATTATATCTAGTTGACGTTGTAATTATTCATTTAATAGAAAAAATAAAATAAATGATATTAATAATATTAAAAGTAATAAAATTTTAAATAATTAATTACAAATGTTTATTTTACAGATAAATATAAAATTTTATTTATTTAATAAATTAATTTTTTATAATTTCTTTTGTTGTCTTGATGTTATTAAAGTCAAAGTAAATGAATAGTTTTAAAATTGACATTATTCATATTTTATAAAAATAATATCTAATTAAATGATTTAAAATTAATTAAAATTATATATTAGTTCAATATATTATTATTTTGATTACAATATATACCATGGTCCATTTAGTAACTATTTTTCAATATATAGTGATTATCTTGGCCCTTGGTGAAAAAAATACCTTGCTCTCGCGGTAAGTGTCAAAAGGGTTAACGAATGGTTAAAACAAAATGATATGGGTAAAAAGGTGATCCAGACTTGTAAATATTTTATTTTATTAGATTATTTCAAATAATACTAATTTATTTTTTAAAATTATCAATTTTTTTTCATCTAAACAACAAAATTAATTTATATTAATTTAATATTTTCGGAAATTACAAGAGTGCCTCTCCACTCTCTTATAAATAGGCACCTCTTCTTCTCATTTATTCACACCTAAAGAACCTTTTTTTAGGAAAATATCTACCATAATAAATTCCTAACATCCATACACACAACATAGAGGTCTTATTTTTGGAACAATACCAACTTTTGGGGGCTTAAGTTCTAAAGCAAAGGAGGTTGTCCAAAGAAGAGATATAGTTCTTAACCGAGCATTTTTATTTTATTTCTTATTCCAGATCCTTAAAATCTTCTCCAAAGATGATGGGATAATAACATTATATTCCTTCATATATTTTTATTTTATTATTTTATTTTCATAACCCATATAGGCCTCTAACCTCTATTAAATGGGAAAGGAATTAATCATTAGTGTGTGCGACGGACTACCGCCTCACAGACCGATGTAATTTTATGTCCATCACTGCCTCTCAAATATGGTTATAATGATGGGTTTAATGTATATATATGATTTTAATGACATATTTATCATTTTTAAAGGATAATATATCATCTAATTTCTTACCATTCCATACACTTAAAAATGGTAATTTCATTCATATGTTGGGTGACTACCACCTCCACGAAGCAATGTGATTTATTTTAATCACCACATCACATAGATAATATACATAAGAGTATTTAAATAAATAATATGGTATTTATGATATAGTTATCAATATATAAATATAAAATAATACTTACCATCTTTCCATAATGATCATTTAATAATGGAAACATCGCACGTATGTGCATACAACCGACCGTCTCTATGATTGTAACACAATTCATTTTTTCATAACCATATTTCATGATTGGTTTTAAAATTATAATTGATATATAAAACTCATAATTATTTAATTATTATTATTTTGGATATGATGAAACAATTACTCCTCTGATCATGGTCAACATGCCAATGTTTTTCTATAATTATAAATCAAACGTCCTCAAAACACCCGACTTGGACTTAACGGATTAGGTAATTAAATATGGCATTGAAATAAATGAAATGAATGGTTTAATGATAAATTAATAAACCTAAAAAATGTTATTATATTATTTATTAATTTATATATATATTTTTATATAGTTTTTAAAGTGAATATATGGAAAGTATGGACTAGAGGTACGATATTTTTCCTTAATTTACCTTCATTGAGAAATATTTTAGGTTACAAAACTAATTTATTTAATATAGTGTATATAATATCCATGTTATATTTTATATCCTAAATCCTTTATAATTAATGATATATTATGTTCAAATTTTAATTATTTTATTCAATTCTATTTGACTTTAACGTTACAAAGTGGTAAATGGTTTCTTAACTCAATTTCTTTTCAATGGGTTATAACTCTTCTTTATTGACTTTGATATTCCATTATTAAATGTGAATTTATATATAAATTGTTTTATTATATATTTTAATTTTTTTATGTGTATTTACATTTATTACACATAATCTATCCATTTACTAACTCTCAATTCAATTATTTGATCTTTACCAGGGTTATTTACCTCAAATTTCCTTTCTTTGGGACATACATTTATGACATGAACCTGTAGAATTTTATGAGGTTTTTATAATCCCCAATTTTTCATGTTATATCATGAATAAAATTATTTTCAAGATATTTATGGTTTCATTTGATGTTATTCATTTATGGTGCTTGTGATTGAAAAGTTACAAAAGTGGAAAAGGCTTTATGTTACAGTCTCCTTTCATTTCTAGATTTTTTATGTTCATGGATCATTGGGGAGAAATCATATTATTTTTATTTATAAAACCAAATATAATTTATTATAATTTTTTAATAAATGTGTTTTATATGTTTAATTTCCATTTCCTCCCTTCTTGTTTAATGAAACATCAAAAAAGGCACTTATAAGTAATACCCCTCTTGTATATGCTTTTGGATTGAGAATCTTTCTCTTCAATATCCATGTTTTATTCGACAAAGAATTTCTCCTCGAGGAGAACCTATAATCATTATGTAAAATAAAGATGGATATATGAGACTATTCATTGACTACAGAGAGATTAATGAGATTATTGTAATGAAAAAATACCCACTCCTAATGATTTTAATTTGTTTGACCAACTATTAGTGGATTAATTATTATCCATGATTGAACTTCTATCGGGATATCATCAGTTGATGGTGAAGAAAGAAAATATCCCAAAGACTGCATTTATAAAAAGTTATGGGTTTTAATATTTTTTTTATACCTATTCTCTTAACTAAGGATCTTACCATATTTATGGATTTTATGAATATATTATTTAAGGAATACCTTGATAAACTTGTGTTGGTATTTATTGATTATATTATAATATATAAAATATTGATGTGGAGTTCAAGGATCATAAAATGGTCATATTACAAACTCTTAAGAAGGGGGATCTTTTTGGAAAATTCACAAAATTTGAGTTATGGTTACAAAAGGTTGAACTCTTGCGGAAAATTTTAACTCATTAAGGAATCCTAGTTGATCCTTCCAATAATGTTTGTATATTAGTGGCCACTTCCTAAAATATTAACTGATATTCATAGTTTCATTATTTTAGCATCATATTATAAAAGGTTTATTATTTTTTTAATGGATTTATAATCCACTAACCAAGTTCAGTCAAAACAATTATGTGTACCTAGACAAAGGAGTTTGAATAATATTTTAAATAACTAAAACCTTGGTTGATTAGTGAACCAAAGATAACTCTAACCTCTATTGGAGAAGTATTTTTTATCTACAGTCATGCATATCTTAAAGGTCCTCGATGTATTTTCAGGAAAAATGAAAATGTGATCACATGTGTATCTCGACAATTAAAGACACATAAGAACAATTATCCCAATCATGACCTAGATTTAGTCTTAGTAATTTTTTTCAAAATATATGGAGACAATATATTTATGTAAAAAATAGTGAAATATATACAGACCATCAAAATTCTAAGAATATATTCAGAAAAAAGTAACTTAATATGTGAAAAAAGAAATGGTTAGAGCATTTTAGGGTCTATGATTATTTAATTCATTATAACTCCAAAAGAGAAGAAAAATTCATAGATACATTAATTGGGAATGATTATGTTGTTCTTGATACGATGAGGTTTAAAAGAGATTCAATGATAAAGGACCTAGTAAGGTAAGACTTGGGAATCATAAGTGAAGGGACATCATCAATACCATCCCAAATCATTTCTCAAACAACATTACTAAAGAAAATAATAAAAACTCAAAGAGATGATACTTTGATGAAAAATAATATAGAGGTTGTAAAAAATGGGAATTTTCCAGAATTCAATATTGATCAAGAAGATTCACTAAAATTTATTCTGAGGATATGTGTTCAATATATTCTAGAGATAAAGAAGATTTGATGGAAAAAGATAATATTTATAAATTATATAAACATTCCAAAATCACTAAAATATATATGGACCAATTTTTTAATATCTCTATATTTTAGAATAATTTTTATGTTTGATAGCATACAAGATATGCAACATTGAACGTTAATGTATCCTGATATATTATTCCTCAAATATGACCATTAAAACCCAGTAGTTGACTTGGTGGATATGAATAACATTAAATAAATTATTAAATTTATCTAAAGTTCCAAATAAATTAATTTTTTTTTATAATTCTTTGGAAAAAAATACTCAGTTTTTAGAAAATTCATTTTATACTTCCCTAATATATTTTCTTCAAAAATGATTTTTATTTAATTTTGTGAGAAAATATTATAATTAATTTTTTGAAATTTTATAAAATTTATTTGATAAAAATTAACTTCATTTTTTAAATAAACATATTAAAATTAAATTTGGGTGAAATTTTGATAATTTTATGAAAAGAATAATTTTTTAGTGAATAGTGAAAAATACTAATTTTTATAAAATTATCATATTATTTCCTTTAAAATTTATTATTATGATTTTAATTATATCTCAAATTAAAATAATTATTTTTTTATTATATATAATATAATTAACTTTATTGGAATCATTATTATACCTGATTTGGGTGTTAATGCATTTTTGGGCTTAAAAACATATTTTTCAAAAAAATATTTTTCATTTTGTTTTTTGAATTTAGATAAAAAATAATGTCTTCCACTTATATAAATTGAGACCTGAAAATTGTTTCTATATTTGGAATCATGAGGTCAAAATTTAGTAAACACATCCCATTTATTTTCTTCAAGTATGAATAATAATCTTTGTAATTTTTTTTATCACAGTTAAGAGTAAATCAAATAATTAACGATTAAGAATAACATGATAAGGACTAAAAATATCCCTAGAACATAAATTAATTTTATTTTATGATTTCATTTCATCCATACTCATAAAATATTTATCTATATAATTTTTTTCCATTTTTATGTGATTATGAATTTATTATATTTTATGTAAAGAAAAGTTAAAAATGCCACACTCTTATTTTTAATAACTATAGTATTTTTAAAATGGTAGTAAATAGAATATATGTTCAGTTAAAAATATTAATATTACATTTAAATAATTTAGTTTCATCAAGTAAATTTATTGATAATTTTTATTGGTGAAATAAATATATCTAATGTTTACAGAAGTTGACGTTGTAATTATTCATTTAATAGAAAAAATAAAATAAATGATCTTAATAATACTAAAAGTAATAAAATTTTAAATAATTAATGACATACCTAAATTTTATAGATAAATATGACATTTTATGTGTTTAATAAAATATTTTATAATAATTTCTTTTGTTTTCTTGATGTCATTAAACTAAATGTAAATGAATAGTTTTAAAATTGACATTATTCATATTTTATAAAAATAATATCTAATTAAATGATTTAAAATTATTTAAAATTATATATTTGTTAAATATATTATTATTTTGATGAAAATATAAACCATGGTCCATTTAGTAACCAGTTATATATATATATAGTAACTATCTTGACCATCGGGGAGTAAAATACCTTATTTTCTTGATAAGTGTGAAAATTAATAGATGAATTGATTAGGAATGATTATGTTGTTCTTGATATGATGAGGTTTAAAAGAGATCCATTGATCAAGGACCTAGTAAGGTAATACATGGGAATCATAAGTGAATAGAAATCATCAATCTCATCCCAAATCATTTCTCAAACAACATTACTAGAGAAAATAATAAAAACTCAAAGTAATGATCCTTTTATAAAAAATAATATAGAGGTTGTAAAAAATTGGAATTTTCCAAAATTAAATTTTGATCAAAAAGGTGCACTAAAATTTAGTATGAGGCTATATGTTCCATATATTCTAGAGACAAAGATAGATTTTATGGAAGAAGACAATATCTATAAATTATATAAACATACCTAAATCACTAAAATATATAGGGACCTTTGTTTTAATATATCTATATTTCAAAATAATTTTTATGTTTGATAGTACACAAGATATGCAACATTGAACGTTAATGTATCCCGATATATTATTCATCAAATATGACCATTAAAACCCAGTAGTTGAATTGGTGTGTATAAATAAGATTAAATAAATTAATAAATTTATTTATAGTTCCTAATAAATTAATTTTTTTATTAATTATTTATAAATAAATACTCATTTTTTAGAAAAGTTATTTTATACTTCACAAATATATTTTCACTAAAAACTGATTTTTATTTATTTTTGTGAGAAAATATTATAATTAGTTTTTGGAAATTTTATAAAATTTATTTGATAAAAATGAACTTCATTTTTTAAATCAACATATCAAAATTATCTTTGGGTGAAATTTTTGTAATTTTTTGAAAAGATTGATTTTTTAGTGAATAGTGAAAAATACTAATTGTCATAAAATTATCATATTATTTCCTTTAAAATTTATTATTATTATTTTAATTATATCTCAAATTTAAATAAATATTTTTTATTAAATATAATATAATTAAATTTATTTGAATCATTATTATACCTGATTTTGGTATTAGTGCATTTTTGGCTTAAAAACGTATTTTTCCAAAAATTTATTTTCATTGTGTTTTGTGATTTTATATAAAAAATAATGTCTTAAAATTATATAAATTGAGAAGTAAAAATGTATTCCATATTTGGAATCATGTGGTCAAAATTTGGTAAACATATCCCTTTTATTTTTTGCTAGTATGAATAGTAATCTTTGTAATTTTTTTATCATACTAAAGAGTAGATCAGATATTTAAGGATTAAAAAAAACATGATAAGGATTAAAAGTGACCCAAGAACATGAATTAGTTTTATTTCTGATTTCATGATGAAGATGTTGGGGATGAGTAGTTCCAAGTAGTTAGTCTAGGTTGTATGTAATGTTTGAAGCCTACAGGAAATGAATTCCTCTAAGGCCTATGGGCCATGTAAAACTTACGCCTATGGGCCTTGTAAGGGTTCCACCTCACCCCTTGAAAGGTGGATTATCAAAAATCAAAAAAAAATGAAGGCCTTCGGGCCATTGATGGATTCCATTTCATCCATACTCATCAAATATTCATCTATATGAATTTTTTTCCATTTTTATGTGATTATGACCTTTATAATATTTTATGTAAAGAAAATTAAAAAATTCCACACTCTTATTTTTAATAACTATAGTATTTTTTAAATGGTAGTAAATAGAAGATATGTTCAGTTAAAATTCATTAAAATTCATTAAAATTATATATTTGTTAAATATATTATTATTTGTCTAAAAATATCATCCATGGTCCATTTATTAACATTTTTGCCTTATATAGTTACTATCTTGACCCTTAGTGAGTAAAATACCTTGTTGTCATGGTAACTGTGAAAAGGGTTAACAAATTTTTAAAACAAAATGATAAGGTTAAAAATTTGATCCAAACTTGTAATAATTTTATTTTACTAGATTATTTCAACTAAACTAATTTTATATTTTAAAATTATCAAATTTTATTCATCTATGCAACAAAATTAATTTATATTAATTTAATATTTTTGGAAATTCCAAGAGTGCCTCTCCCCTTTATTATAAATGGGAACCTCCTATTCTCATTTATTCACACCTAAGGATCCATTTTTTAGGAGAATATCTACCAGAATAAATTTCTAACATACATACACACATTATAGAGGTTTTATTTAGGGAACGATACCAACATTAGAGGGCTTAAGTTGTAAAGAAAAGGAGGTTTTCCAAAGAATAGATGTAGTTCTTAACCGATTGTTTTCATTTTATTTTTTCATACACCTCCTTAAAATATTCTCCAAAGATGATGGGATAATAACATAAGTTTCTATAATATATTGTAATTTATGGTTCCGGGCGTAGTGGAATCCCGTGGGTGGATGTGCCCAATTGGATTTTTGTCATTAGCAATGATTAATCTGGGATTAATACGACGAAAAACGCCAGTCTCCACGGATCGATTCATATAAATAGACAAAGAAGAAGAAAGGTCCTAGAACCACAAAAGTGGATCATCACAGGTTGATTATAATTAATTTAATTAATTGACAAGAAGTACCTTTTGGGTGTTCTCTCTTCGTTGATATTCTTGATCACGTTCTGATGTGATTCGTCATTGCGTCAGAGAATCCAAGTGTAGACTTCCTCTAGCGGTGATCCACATGTGCACCTCGTATCTCTAGACATCACCAAAGGAGTCTCTGAGTGCTAGTGTGGAGAAACCTTTGCTTGCGTTGTCCGCCTTAGATCATCTTGATCTGATGGAAGGGGATCTCTCTCGGTCTTGAGAGCCTTCTTGGAGGAAGAGGTTCTTTCAGCCTTGAAATAATTCTCTAGAATTTTTGTGCACAACGATTCTCTTGTGGGAAAAGAGTTGGGGTTATGAGGATATTTATAATCGGGTTTGAGGTTGTAGAGTTATGAAAATAAATAAACACGTTACAAGTTTTATTTATTTCATTAACTCTTATTGAAAACCCCATGTTGAATAATTAATTCCTTGACATGCTCCCACACTGATTATAATAAATATCACTTAATAAAACAATATTATATCCTCAAAATCCTGACTAGAAAACTACACGATGTGTAATCATTAAAACCCGCTGTGTATATCTTGTTTTTAATTTCATTCTTCCTCCATCATTAAAATGATTTAGGCTTCCTTGAATAATTATTAAACCACATACAGGAATAATCTTTATTCTACTTGAGATACTTGGATAGACTTAGTGTTTGACCCTCTAGGCCTCTTTCTCATTGTCATTAGACAGGCTTTCCTAAAGTCCAAGATTACTATCTAGCAACGGGTCAAGGCACCCAAGAGAAAGAAGATGACACCGCATTGACATGTCACATCATACGAACACTTACTGTGTAATTTAATCCCTTTGTCTCAATATCTAATCAAGCAGGTTTCATGGTGGTGTCATAAACCTATATGCTTGATCTGTCATTCTTTGAATTCCAGAAAAAAACTCGTAGTGTCACCATGGCCATTGAATTTGTTCGATTGTTCTATTTCAATCAAAGGGCCCGAGATATCTAAATCCATAAATATGGAAGGGAGAAATCCTTCCTCGACTTATCCATCAACAACATGTCATTCGTGACACACCCAATGTACCCTACTTCCCGCCAACTATTTTTATGACGGTTTTTGTAAGCAAATCTAAGTGTGTGATTCATGACATGAGTTAATGATAATCTTTCAGTTGAAGGACCATTACACACGCTCGTAGATAGAAATGTCTGATGACACCAAAACATGCAGAATTACTACTGGCGGGTCTATTCTCATAATCTCCCATCATAGAGATTACCAAGTGTGAACTCCATGAGAGAGAGTCTCGTCTTCTTATGAGTACTCACACATGAAAGTCTATATACTATGTGTCCTATCATAGTATGTCATCCAACCATATAACTTTATTTAAGAATATTGTTATATCATTTCAAGGTTCTCATCATAGCAGGGATCTTCTATGACCTTATTAATGCAACAAATATTCCAGGACATTATTATATTACAGTCATGCATAACAATGAACAATATATAATAAGTGTACATTCATGTAATCAAAGTACAAACAGTTAGTTCTCAGGACACCAACTCTAACAAACTCCCACTTGGACTAGAGCCAACTACCTATGACTTTTAGTCCGCTAGACCTCACATGATGATCATGTTTCTACTGAGCCAAGGCTTTAGTTAAGTGGTCTTTCACGTTGTCTACCATGGAAATACCGCTCACTGCAACTTCAGCTCTCTGAGAAAAATCCCTCAAGATATGATACTTCTGAAGTATGTGCTTTGTCCGCTGATGTGACCTTGGCTCTTTTTCAAGTGCCACCGCTGCAATATTATCACAATAGAGTGTGATAAGATCTTTACTGCTAGGTACTACATCTAGATCTTAGGAGAAGAATTGCATCCATACTGCTTCTTTAGCTACCTCAGAAGCTGTGATATACTCTGACTCTAATATAGAATCTGTAACCACACCTTTCCTTGAGCTCTTCCAACTCACTACACCTCCATTCAAACTGAAGATGTATCCAGTCTGCGACTTCATGTCATCTTGATCGGTCTGGAAACTAGAATATACATTTCCTATGATGACTAGTTCCTCATCTCCTTCATAAACCAAGAAAATATCCTTAGTACGCCTTAGATACTTAAGGATAGTCTTGACTTCCATCCAATGGCAGTCTCCTGGATCAGCTTGATATCTTCCTACCGCACTTAATGCGTAAGCAACATCTAGACTTGTACATAGCATAACATATATGACTGACCCAGTCGCGGATGCGTAAGGGATCCTTTTCATTTTCTCTCTTTCCTCATGTGTCTGAGGACACATTTTCTTAAAAAGATTAATTCCATGTGACACTGGCAACAATCCCCTCTTGGACTATTCCATACTGAATCTCTTCAGTATCTTGTCAATGTATGTACTTTGACTTAGGCCCAACATTCTCTTGGATCTATCAAGATGGATCTTGATCCCAAGAATATATGTTTCCTCTCCCAAGTATTTCATAGAGAAGTATTTATCCAACCATGTCTTAACTGACTATAAGACAGGTACATCATTTCCAATTAGTAATATGTCATCAACATATACTATTATGAAAAACAACTACATTTCCACTAAACCTTTTGTAGACACAAGGCTCACATTCATTCTTAACAAATCTAAATTCCTTTATGGCTTCATCAAAAAGAATGTTCAATGACCTTGATGCTTACTTTATTCCATAAATGGATTTCTATAACTTGCATACCTTGTTGGCATCCTTTGGAGTCACAAACCTTTCAGGTTGTGTCATGTAGGTACCTTTCTGGAGGTTCCCATTAAGGAATTCTGTTTTGACATCCATTTTCCAAATTTCATAGTCATTGTAAGTGGCAATGGACAATAGGATTCTGATGTATTTCAGCATCGCAACTGATGTAAATGTTTCATCATAGTCAATTCCTTGATGCTTTCTAAAACCTTTTGCAACCAGTCACACCTTATAGGTGTTGACTTTCCCCTCCATGTCCAGTTTCTTCTTGAGTAACAATTTCTTACCAATAGGCTTTACATCAACTAGAGGATCTACCAAAATCTAGACTTGGTTTTGGTGCATGGAATCCATTTCAGAATTCATGGCTTCTTGCCACTTGGTAGTGTCTGTACCTTTAACTGCTTCCTTGTAGGTAAGAGGATCATCATTGTCAACCAATAATGAGTCACAATCCTTGGTGAAGAGAAAACCATATTTTTCTGGTTCTCTCACCTCTCTCATGCTCCTATGCAGTTCTTGTGTCTCTGGAATAGATTGTTCTTCCACAGGGCTTTGTGGAATTTGTTCTTGTACCAACTCCTGTGTATCTTGAGCCTCGACTTTATTGAGGTCTATCTCTCTCCCACTATCTCTTTTGGAGATGTGCTCCCTCTCAATTAATATGGCGTGTCCTTCCACTATAACCTTTTGGTCTGAGGGGTTGTATATGTAATATCCCCTTGTTTCCTTGGGATATCCTATAAAGATACACTTTGTGCCTCGGGGTGAAATTTTGTTACCTGAAGAGGCCTTAACAAATACTTTTCTAACCCACACATGTAAATTCGATAACATAGCTTTGTGTCCACTCCATAACTCATATGGAATACCATTTATCGATTTAGTTGGTACTTGGTTTAGTATGTGTGCTAATTTTTGTAATGAATATACCCAAAAAAATAATGGAAGACTCACATGACTCATTATTGATCTCACCATGTCCAACAAGGTGTGGTTCCTCCTTTCACTTACACCATTACACTGAGGTGTGTAAGGAGGAGTGAGTTAATATAGAATCCCAAACTCCCGTAATAAATCAACGAAGTCCTGATTACGTTATTATCCTCCTCTGTCTGAGCAGAGTTTCTTAATCTTCTTACCAAACTGGTTCTCAAATTCATTCTTGTATTCTTTGAACCAATAAAAAGAATCTAACTTATACCTCATTAAGTAAATATATCCATATCTACTAAAATCATCAGTAAAAGTTATGAAGTACATGAAACCACCCCTTGCTTCAATAGGAAATGGTCCACACACATCTGTGTGAACTAATTCAAGATTCTCCTTATCCCTTTCACCTTTCCCACTAAATGGGGCTTTGGTCATTTTTCCTTGTAGACACACATGACATACACCTAGTGGTTTTAGTTCGCAAGAATCTAAATACCCATCTTGATGTAATTTTGTCAAACGTTTCGCATTGACATGACCTAGCCGTTGATGCCAAAGTTGGGTGTGGTATGAGTTATGTTAATTAACTTTTTCATCGATTACCATTACTTGGTTTGTGTATTCTAACACATAAAGTCCATTATATAAATGTGCCCTACCAAAACAAATGCTATCTTTATTAAAGTAGCAACATCCACTTACAAACTTGAAGATGAATCCATCAGTATCTAATCTGGTTACTAAAATAATGTTTTTGGTTACAGATGGTACATAATAAAATCCTTTCAAAACCAAGACTATCCCAATAGGCAATGTGAGGTGGTATTCTCCGATAGTTATAGTAGTGAGTTTGGCTCCGTTGGCTCCTCGTAGATCCACCTTAACTCGGTCAATCTTTCTAAACCTACTTGGTTCTTGTATTTGAATACAGATGTGAGCACCAAATGAAGTATCTAATACCCAATTGGTAGAAATAGATAGATTTCATTTGATAACAAACGCACCTAAAGCTTCCCCTTGCTTCCTTGGCTGGGTGCAGTTTTTCTTCCAGTGGCCCTTCTTTGCCGCATGTGAAACAAACAACCTCCTGTTCTCTTGCCTCCCCTTTGATATTCCTTTTCTTGGAAGGCCTTGAAGTAGATTTGGGATTAAATATCTTCGCCTTACCTTTCCTTTTATTCACCATGAGTAAAAAAGGCATTTCACACATCATGTCATTGTCCACTTGGCGAATGAGGAAAAGAAGATCAGACGGAGACTTCTCAATGTTGTTCATGTTGAAGTTCACAACAAAGTTTGATAAGATCTTGGGGAGTGATGCAATAATGATATTGGTACCTAGTTATTTGGGAAGTTTAAACCCTAGAACCTCTAATCACTCAATGTAGCCAATGATATTGACTACATGAGGCCCGACTGGGTCACCCTATCCAAGATTTCTCTGAAATAGAGCCTTGGAGATCTCAAAACTTTCCTGTCTTGCTCTCTCCTAGTATAGAACACAGAGGTGCTCAATCATTCTATAGGCATACATGTCCTCATGAGACTTCATGAGCTCACTAGACATTGATGATAGCATCAAACATTGAACGTCGAGTGCGTCATTCAAATGTTGATCATAGACCAGGAAATCTTCATTACTCGCTCCTTGGTCAGGCGAATCAGAAAGTGAGGACTCTAGCACGCAAAACTTTTGTTCATAGAATAGGATAACCCGAAGGTGTCTAAACCATTACTGAAAGTTACTGCCAGTGAGGATATTGTATTTTTCTAGAATTTATCACAGAGAAACTGTGGTTGACGAGTTTGTCATATTGATTCTACAAATTATAAGAGCAGATTTATCAGTACCTTTTCATTACATTTTATGAAAAATAATAAATGAATTTATTAATTCTCACACTATTTTATCAAGTCACAATGGCCCTCACCATTGAACCCGAAATTTCTAGTTTCTTTGACATTCTAGTGGCAAGGATCCATATTCCCCTTCGCATAACCCCAAAAAGGTTTGGTCAAGCTATTTGAAGGTATTTAGGTAGGAAGGTCTTTTCCAACTGTGAGATTACAGTTCCCTGATCTGTTGAGTTGACTCCCCAATCCGAAAATCCTGACTTGGATTTCCTCAACTCTTCCCTCCAATATTACATCATGTCTAGAAAGGGCTACTCCTCTTGATGTAATATGGTTAATTCAACCTGAAACCTTTCATAAGGGATTCCTTTATAAAAGTAAGTGTCCCAACAAGGGTTGGTCAAACACATAGTTTTTTTGAGTCTTGCCTTTAATCAAGTAATATATGGCTTGGTCTGACTTAATATGGTATTGAGGTATTTTTTTCCTTTATGTGCAGTTTTGCATTATCACATGCTTGTTAATATTAAGTGATTCATGCTTAAGTGATTAACCATGTTCCGATAATGTTTACACAAAGTCCTATTTTTATTTTATTCCATCTTTGCATGCTTTTTCATTTTATTAACTATGTAATCATGGCAACACATACATACTAAATAAAACATGCAATTATACAGAAATAACATAATATGGCATGATCATGAGATTTTATTGGTTAGCTTATCTAGTGTTTTGATATGTTAACCCTGAGTTAGGGAAAAAAACCTTGAACCAATGGCTCATGTTTTACAGCTCCCACCTATCCACCTTTGTATATTCTTGGGTTGGTTTTGCCTCAACTTCGGGTTTTGAACCATCTCCTCTAGCTTGGGAGATCCTCCATTACATGGGGTTTACAATAAAGAAACCATGGGCACACGTGCCCTACATTTTATTGGAATAAGGATCGCAGGCCAACGAATTTAAATTAAAAAAAATTAAATGAAACCAAACACACATACAAAGGGTCTTTGTTCTAGATCATGATCATCCATAGCATGCAATGACATTTACGCATATTTAGAATTTAAATTAATTTAATCATTCCATTATTTAAGATAAGTCACGCTTGAAATTAATTAATTATGATCCTATAATTAATTAATTATTTATCTTAAATTCCTTTCTGAATTTCCTTGATATTCTTCTCATCCATATCCCTTATACAGGTCTGTACTTTTGGAGGAAACCTGGTGAAATTCCATTTCTGGAAATTACATGGTGTGTAGTTTCTATTTACATGGCGTGTATTTCTTTTCAACCTTTATCCAAAGTACACACCGAGGGATTTTTCATGTTTTCTATCCTTTGGAAATTTTGGAGTACACGGTGTGTAGATTAATCTAACATGGCATGTACTTCTTTGTTACGCGGTTACTAGCCTGGAAATCCCTTGTACGTGGAACATGGATTCTCCATGTACACGGTTTCACTAGGGCCAGATCGGACTACACGGTGTGTTGATTCAACATACATGCTGTGTATTCCGGTTCCACGTGCCGTTCATTTCTAGTCAACACGGTGTAATAAACATCAGGTATACTCAATCCACATGACGTAGTTTGGCAGACCAGTACCGATTCGTTGAACCTAAGTACACAGTGTGTAGTTTTCATTACACGTTGTCTATTCCCGTGTTGTATAGACGGAAAGAGAGGCTCCTCCAAATGAGTTCCTCATTTTTATTTTAATCAAAATTAAAATTAAAAGGTCATTTCTATGATGTGAATCGAAAAATGAAGGAGGAAGAATAGATCTCATTCATTCAGTTTAATGGAACAATTTATCCTGAATTGAATCAAATATAAATGCGTAAATTATCAACAAAAATTAAATAACTATAATAAAAATTTTAACGTCGCTCTAATACCAATTTAAGGTTCCAAGCACTGTGGAATCATGTGGATGGATGTACCCACTTGGATTTTTGTCATTAGAAATGATCAATCCGGGATCAATACGATGGTAAATTCCAGTCTCCACAGATTGATTTACAGAAATAGACAATGAAGAAGAAAGGTCCGGGAACCAAAAAAGTGGATCATCAGAGGTTGATTATAATTAATTTAATTAATTTACAAGAAGTACCTTTTTGGGTGTTCTCTATTCGTTGATATTCTTGATCACGTTCGGATGCAATTCTTCATTGCATCATAGAATCCAAGTGAAGACTTCCTCTAGCGGTGATCGACACGTGCACCATGTATCTCTAGATGTTTCCAAAGGAGTCTCTGGGTGCTAGCATGGAGAAACCTTTGCTTGCGTTGTCCTCCATAGATCGTCTTGATCCGATGGAAGGGGATCTCTCTCAGTCTTGAGAGCATTCTTGGAGAAATAGGTTCTTTTGGCCTTGAAAGAATTCTCTAGAATTGTTATGCACAATGATTCTCTTGTGGGAAAAGTATTGGGGCTGTGAGGATATTTATAATCGGTTTTGAGGTTTTAGAGTTATGACAATAAATAAACGTTTTATGTGTTTTATTTATTTCATTGACTCTTATTGAAAACCCCATGTCAAATCATTAATTCCTTGACATGCGTCTACGCTGATTATAATAAATATCATTTAATAAAACAATATTATATCCTCAAAATACCGACTGGAAAACTACACGGCGTGTAATCATTAATACACGATGTGTACTTGTTTTCCATAAAACTACATGGCGTGTAATCATTAATACATGCATTGTACTTGTTTTTTCCATTTCCTTTCAAAATTAAAACTACACGGTGTGTAATCATTAATACACGGTGTGTACTTGTTTTCTATGAAAAACGGCATGGTGTGTAATCATTAATACACATCGTGTATATATTGTTTTTCATTTCCTTCTTCCTCCATCATTAAAACTATTTATTCTTCCTTGAATAATTATTAAACCACGTATGGGAATAATCTTTATTCTACTTGAGATACTTGGATACACTTAGTGTGTGACCCTCTAGGACTCTTTATTTTTGGAATTAGGCGGGCTTGCATAAAGTCCAAGATTACTGTCTGCCAAGGGGTCAAGGAACCCAAGAGAAAGAAGTTGACGCCACATTGACCTGTCACCTCATACAAATTCTTATTGTGTAATTTAATCCCTTTGTCTTAATATCTCATCAAGAAGGTTTCATGGCAGTGTTATAAACCTATATGTTTGATTTGTCATTCTTTGACATCCAGAAATAAACTCGTTGTGTCACCATGGCCATGAAATTCGTTCAAAAATTCTATTTCAATAAAATGGATTGAGATATCTAATTCTATAAATATGGAAGGGACAAATACTTCCTCAACATATCCATAAATAACATTTCATTCCTAACGCACCCAACATACCCTACTTCCCGCCAACTATCTTCGTGACGGTTTTTGTCTGAAAATCTATGTGCGCGAGTCATGACATGAGTTAATGATAATCTTTAAGTCTAAGGACCATTAAAAATGCTTGCAGATAGCAATGTACAATGGAACCAAAACATGCATAATTACTACTGGTGGGTCTGTTCTCATAATATCCCATCTTGGAAATTATCAAGTGCGAACTCCATGAGAGAGAGTCTCGTATTCTTACAAGTACTCACACATGAAAGTCTATATACTAAGTGTCCAATCATAGTATGTCATCCAACTGTCAAACTTTATTTAATAATATTTTTATATCATTTCAAGGTTCTCATCATAGTAGGTATCTTCCATGACCTTATTAATGCAACAAATATTCCTAGACATTATTATATTATAGTCATGCAGAACAATGAACAATATAAAATAAGTGTACATTCATGTAATCAAAGTAAAAACAGTTGGTTCTCAGGACACCAACTCTAATGGTAATTATATTATTTTATTTTCATAACCCATATCTGTCTCTAACCTCTATTAAATGGGAAAGGACTTCATCATTCGTGTGTACGACAGACTACCACCTCGCAGACCGATGTAATTTTATGTCCATCGTCGCCTCTCAAATATGGTTATAATGATGGGTTTAATGTGTATATATAATTTTCAGGACATGTTTATCATTTTTAAAGTATAATATATCATCTAATTTCTTACCTTTCCATACACAAAAAAATTTCAACGTCGTTCATCTATATTTTTAGACAACAACCTCTACGAGGCAATGTGATTCATTTTCATCACCACATCACATAGATCATATACATAAGTATTTTCAAAGAAATATTATGGTATTTATGACATAATTATCAATATATAAATATATAATAATACTTACCATCTTTCTATAATGATCATTGAAAAATGGAAATGTCATACATATGTGCATATGACCTACCGTCTCCATGATTGTAACACAATTCATTTTTCGTAACCATATTTCATGATTGGTTTTAAAATTATAATTGATATATAAAACTGATAATTATTTCATTATTATTATTCTTTATATTATGAAATAATTACCCCTTAGATCATGGTCAATAATCCAAACTTGTTCTATAATTATAATTCAAACGTCCTCATAACACCCAACTTGGACTTAACGGATTATGTTCTTAAATATGTCATTGTAATAAATAAAATGAATGGTTTAATGATAAATTAACAAAACCATTAAGTTTTATTAAATTATTTATTAATTGATATATATTTTATATATAGGATTTAAAGTGTATACATGGAATGTATGGACTCGAGGTATATGATTTTGCCTTAATTTACCTTCATTGAGGAATATTTTATGGTTACACACCTAATTTATTTAATATAGTGTATATAATAGCCATATTATATTTTATATCATAAATACTTTAAAATTCATGGTATATTATGTTCAAATTTTAATTATTTTATTTATTTCTGTTTGTGTTTAAAGTTACAATGTGGTAAACAGTTTTTTAACTTAATTTCCTCTAAATGGGTTATAACTCTTCTTTATTGACTTTGATATTAAATTATTATATTCGAATTGATATATAAAATATTTTATTTAATTTTTTAAATTTTTTTGTGTATTTAAATTTATTACAGATAATATATCCATTAATTAACTATCAATTCAATGATATGATCTTTATAGGGGTTATTTGCCTCAAATTTCTTTCTTTGGGATGTACATTTATGATATGAACCTATATTATTTTATGAGGTGTGTATACTTCCCAATTTTTTATGTTATATCATGAATAACATTATTTTCAGGATATTTATGGTTTAATTTGAAGTTATTCCTTTATGGTGCTTATGATTGAAAAGTTAACAAAGTGGAAAATGCTTTTTGTTAGAGTATCCTTTCTTTTATAGATTGTTTATGTTCAAGGATCCTTGTAGAGAAATCATATTATCTTAATTTATTAAACCAAATATATTTTATTAGTTTTTTTATAAATGTGATTTATATTTTTAATTTATATTTCCTCCCTTATTGTATAATGAAACATCAAAAAAGGTACTTGTAAGTAATACCCCTCTTATATCTTCTTTTTGATTGATAATATTTCTCTACAATATCTATGTTTTATAAAATTTTATAAAACATTTTCTTTTATAAAAATAAATGATTTCCTAAAGCTATTTTATATGATATTTTACATTATATTAAAAGGTTATAAAATGAAATATCTTAACAACATCTAAATGTTCATTTTTTACTCCATTTAAAAAATTTCTAAAAAGAATCTTTGTTTTTAATGTTTTCAACATTAACAGATCTTCCTATCATAATGAAAATTATTTTATTTGAAGATTAATATATAATCTTCCATGTTTATTTTCAAAGTCAAGTATTTTCAAAATAGTTTATGATTTTTTATTTTTTAAAATTAATTTTCAATGTGAAAAGGGTATTTTCAAGAGGAATTTTTTCATGATATTTTAATTGTATTTCTATTAATTAACTCTAATAATGTTTGATGTTACTTATTCTCAACAAGGGATATTTTTTTATAAAACCATTTTTATTATTTCTATAGATATATTATGATTTCTTCAAAGAGATTTTCATGGAAATCATTTCTTTTCCACACGATAATAAAGTTATGAAAGGAATAAATTATATTTCAATAAGTTTTTTGAAGAAATGATAGCTCTATGTACTTTATTCATGTTACGATTATTATAAATTTTTTATGATTATTGGTGATTCCTTTATAAATTGAGGGTGTTTTAGCTCGTTATATCTCTCTATTTCATTGAATAAAAGGATGGATTTAACTGACTAGGTTTCTCCTATGAGATTATGGGAAATTATTATGAAGGTTGTTCCATGTATAATTTCGGTGGTTATTTCAAGATTAATTGAGATAGATACCTCAAATATAACTGTAATGGTTAATCTTTTTATATTAATTATGGATATTACATATGAAATAGTGATTTGAAAAAGATTCCCCAAGTTACCTAAACATTTTATCTATACTTGCTATGGGTTTTTAATGATTCTATTGATCAAAATTAACATCACATGGATCATGATTATTGATTCTAATAAATCTTTCCTTTTTTATATCTTTATAACATGTTTCATGATTCATGTTCTAGGTATTTGTGGGTACATATTCCCTTATGTTATTCTCATTCACTATTTTTTTTCACCATACCCTTATACTCATCTCACTCTCACTAATGGTATTTAATTTTTTATGCTTATCTTTATCATTACTAATAATTTTAGAAAACCCTTATAATGTTTTCTTTACTGTGGTTGTGAAAAATGATGATAAATAATTTTATTCTAGAAAATTTTCATATTTGAAGAAATTTATTGTAGATATTAAAAGTTTAATATGGAATATGAAAATCTATGTAAAGTGGTAAAAATACTCTCTTGATGTCATGTGTGTTCTTTATGTAATAGTTTTTACTAATTCTCTAAAACTCTAAACCTAAAAGGTCCTTGTGTATATAAGTGATCCAATATTAACTATTTTATGATTCATGGTTTTTATGAAATTTTTTTATCACATTTATCATTATCGAATGAAGAAATGTAAGTTTATGTTTTTAACTTGATCTGAGAGTGTGGGTTCAGGGTCTTTGTAGTTTGTATTAGATAAAGGTTTGAACAAATTTGGAGATTATGAAGTTTTCATGTGTTTTTATCTTAATAATTATGGTTACCATCATGTTTTTATAAGTTGTAAGTTCATTGTAATTTCAAAGTTTTACAAACCCCATTTTGGGGTTTTAAGTGATGGGATTTTAAGGTTATTAATGATATTTTGGGATATTTTTTATTATATTCAGGTATATGTTACCCTTAGGTTTAACATGAATTCTTATTTTAGGAAGAATTAATTTACATTTTTTTTATATAAGTTTTAAGGTTATTTATAAAATTTTGAGTTTATATTATATTTTTTATCATTGTAATTATGGATTATTAAAATTTGGGAACATATGTTTTAACCAACCAAGGGATTGAAAACTGATTTGATGACTATTTTACTAATTAAAAATTCTATTATTTTTATAACATTATGTGATTAAGGTCAAAAAATATTATGAGATTTTATTTGAGAATACAATGTTGAATTATCTTTTTGAAGCATATATGATCTTAATGTAACATTATGGTGATTCATGTTATTTATGGAAATTATTAACATATTTTTGAGATTATATGATTTGGGTATATATATTTTTGGATATATGACTTTATGGGAGACTAGTGTTTTCTAGAGATAAATGTTAAATTTATATTGGAAGAATATGTGATCAAAACATTCGGATTCTTTTATTTAAATCTTGGTTAGAAATATTTTAATGATTTATATGTATAGTTATTTATCGAATTATTTTATTTGAACTTTGGTTATTATTATTTAATTTTGGAGATTAATGTTTTATTTCTTCATACAAAGTTTTATTAATTTTTGGAATCATCTTATCTAGTCATAACTATTTTTGTTTTATTTAATGTATAAATATTGTAGGAATCAATTGTTATTCTCTTTTAGATTATGTGATTTTTTATAAGTTTATTTTAGTCCTTAAGGAATGAAAAATTCATCTTTAATACTCATCGTTTGGAGAAAAAATTTGATTATGTTGGAAATTGATTGAAGGGTGAAATTATAATTTTCGAGTAAGTATATTTCCTCATCATTAAATACTATATGATAAAGGAATTATAAAACTCTTAGGAAATGATCTTGAAACAAAAACTTTATCCAATTACCTTTATTTCTGATGAATTGATGGACTCTTCACCCATAAAAAATTAATGATTTTGTGGTTGTTAACTTTAACCTTACCATGTTCTCTATCACTCTCTATTAGTACTAGGGAGTTATTTTTTTCTTCTATATTTATATTTTCACTTCACACCAATGTTTTACTACTTGGAAACCTAGTTGTGTGTCCTTTATGCTCCCACTTATCAATTATAAAGAAGAATATTTATTAAACCTTTTTTGGATGTGGGGTTACAAGAAAAGTATTTTCAAATGATAATCCTTTGAATAATGAGATGAAATTAAAATTTTGAGGATGAAATTAATTAAATTGTGTGTGGGGTAAATTTAATATCCTAATATTTTAAATAAATACTTGGTTAAATAGTGTATAAGATATTAAAAACTAAAATTAAATGAATCTCATAATATTATTATTTAAATATGACTATTATATCCTAGTTGTTGAATTGGTGGATATGAATAGGATTATCTATATTATTAAATATATTTAAAGTTAATAATCAACGATTTTTTTGAATCATTATTTATAAATAAACTCTCAATTTTTTGAAATGTTATTTTATGCGTTATAAATAAATTTTCTTCAAAAAATTGTTTTTGTTGATATTTATGAGAATATATTATAATTAATTTTTGGAACCAGAAAAAAATATATTTGATAAAATTAATTTTTTTAAATAATAATCTCAAAATAAACATTGGGAGAAATGTTGGTAATTTTATGAACATATTGATCATTCAGTGAATAGTAAAAATATCGATTTTTGTAAAGCAGTCATTTTATTTTCATTAAAAGGTATCATTATTCATTGAATTTGATATAAAATTATCATAATTATTTTTTAAAACTATATATAATATAATTAAATACATTTTAATTATCATTATACTTTCTTTTTTTATAAGTAAATGTTTGTCCTTAAAACGTATTTTTTCAAAAAACTGTTTTTCATTACGTTTTATGCATTTATATTAAAAGTAATTTCTTCCAGTATGAGAAATTGAATCTTGAAAACTGATTCCACATTTCAAAGATTGATGTCCAAATTTTATAAATAGGTCCATTTTATTTTTAGTCAATATTAATAGTAAATTTGAAATTTTTATTGTCACAATAAAGGGTAAATCTGGTAATTTAGGGTTAAAAATAACTTAATAAGGACTGCGAAATGACCCAACACATGAATTAATTTTATTATGTGATCTTATTACATCCATAATCATCCAATATTTTTTTAATACAATTTTTATATTTGTATATGATAATGACTTTTATAATATTTTAGGTAAAAAAAGTAAAAAATGTCACAAACTTGTTTTTAATAACTAAAATATTTTTAATACATGGATTAAAATAGTATTTGTTCTATTATAAATATTAATATGAAATATAAATTATTTTTATTCATCAAAGTAATTTATTTTTATTTTTTAGTTATGAAATAATTACCTTAAATGCTTACACAACTGTGATATTGTAATTATTCTATTAAAGGAAAAATAAAATAAATGATTTTAAAAATAATAAAATTAATATAATATAAATTAATAAATTATATAAATGAATTTTATAGATAGATATTACATTTTATGGATGTATTAACATATTTCATTTTAATTTATATTTCAATCGTGATGTTATTAAAGTCAAAGTAAATGAATAGTTCTAAAATTGACATTATTGATATTTTCTGCCAAAAATATTTTATTAAATGATTTAAAATTAATATAAATACTATATTCCACTAAGATATTATGATATAGTTTAAAATATCATCCATGGTCCACTTATATGCCGTTTTATAATTTATAGAAACTATCTTGACCTTAAAGATTAAAAAACCTTGTTGTCGCGGTAAGTGTGAAAAGGGTTAACAAAGGGTTAAAACAAAAACTAAGGAAAAAAATGTGATCCAAACTCATAAAAAAATTTTTTATGAGATTATTTGGATTTATAATCACCTTATATTTGAACATTATAAATTTGAATCCATTTTTACCTCAAAATTATTTATATTAAGTTAATATTTTAAGAAATTATGAGAGTGCCCCTCCTCTATCTTATAAAATGAATCCTATTATTATCATTTATTTACACTTCAAGAACAATTTTTTTAGAAAAAAAATTCTCAAATACCTTCATAACATCCATCCACACATTCTACAGGTCTTAATTTCCTCATAATACCAACCATAGAGGGTTTGAGGTGTAAAGAAAGTTGTGTTTCCAAAGAATAGGTATAGTTCTTAACTGAGCATTTTAATTTTATTCATTCATCCCCATCATTCATATGTTCTTAGACCATGATTAGATAATAACATTATTATATTAATTATATTTTTTTATTATATTAGTGGAATAGCCTATATCTGTAATGACCCATAAATTTATCAATGAAATTTCCCTTCTTATAATTATGTCAAGTTTTATAAAACACATACATTGCATAGTGAAACAAAACAACACTATTATCATAAATTAACAATGATAAATTATTTAAAAACTAAACAATTCATAATTAAAAATATTATAATGGGAATAAAATTACAAAATTATATATATAATGTATGAAAATTTGGATCAACTCGATCCACCAGAATAACTACATTCATAAACATAGTTATAGAAATAAAACATAATGCTAATAATACAATATACAGTATGAAGATAAAATTATAAATAAACTCTAAAGAAAATATAATTGAATGAAAAATGAATGTAATAAGAGGTATTTATAGAAACTAGGAAACCCATATGATTATTACATATCAGACCATTAGGAATAGTAATCTGATATAGTAACCTCATGTATGGAAGTGTAAAATAATATTTAGGTATCTTGTAAAATGGAAATATGATATATTTAAACCATGGAACAAGTAATTTAAAAAAAGATAAATTAAGTTTTTTTATTTTTAAAAAACATAAATTTTTTAATCACACTTTCATAATAAATATAACAATTTAAAATTAATTTTATTTATATAAAATGGATTTAAAAATTAATATTATGTTTTATTATAATGATAAGGTAATTTCATGAGTCCATAAATAATTTTTCAAAGGGTCATAAGATCGATTATAACATTAAAATGGTTATTTTTTTGAATAAATGATGATTTTATTAAAAAATTAAATTTCACATATTTAGAATGTTATTTTCCTAAAATTGATTCTATTTTATAAATCTACACATCAAAAAATGGTAGGGTTGAATTTTTTGTATTTTTATCAAATAGTTGATTTTTTGGTGAATAGTGAAATATAGTAATTTATGTTATTTTACATTATAATCCAAATAAATGATTTTTTGAGTCATGGATGATGTAAGAACCCATGAATATGAAATCACATGAACTAGTTACTATTTATAGAATCATATCTATACATTCATTCTGAGGTATTTTCTATTTTTTTTCTAGCTTTGTTCTATTGAATTTCCTTTGGGTTTTGGAAAAAAATTGGAAATTTTGGGCTTGGCAGCATGTGGCACATGTTTCGTACATGTTTAAGGGAAATTATGTGCCCCTATATAGGTAAACGTCTGGAATATGTTGGGTCTGAATAGTATCTACCACATGGTTAGCGCACAGCTATTCAAGTCGTGCAGTTAGTGCCTCTTGGACAATGAGGGGAGCACAGTTGACGCACAGTTTTCAAAATTGTATAGCATGTCTAGTTCATTAAAAAAATGCATTTTTACCTTTTTTAACTTTTCATATTTTACCCCAAATCCACCCATTTTCTCCCCCCACTAGGTATTTCCATCCCCAAGCACCTCTAACCAAACTCCTTTCTCCCTTGTATCTCCATTTTATGTGGTTTTGGTGGGGGATTCTTCAAGAAACCTTCAAGTAGGAGGCTTTATTTCTTGATTTCCTCTCTTTTCTGGGGGTTTAACATCCCCTTTCTTTGGGTTTCATGGATCCATAAGGTTGGATGACCTGTTTAATTTTAAATCTTGATTCCTAGGGTTCAGTATTTATGTTTTTGGTTCAATATTTTCTTTATACGGTCCCTTAGTGGTGCAGTTTTGGTCTAGCACTGATTTCCAAGATGTTTCTATACTCAAGGTAGGTGCTTCTAGACTTAAACATTATTTAGTGACTTTTACATGATTTATTTTCTTCTTGTTTATGTTATATGTATTGTACATGAGGTGAAAAATGTGTTTTTAAAAGGACTCAAGGTGTGTTTTTGTTGAAAGATAGGTTTCTAAAGGAAATGAGTTATATTTCATATGTGTTTCATGTGTTATTCCTCTGTTTCTTCTTAAAGGTTTTTGATAAAATGTGTAAATGGTGTAAAACATGTTTTGAAATGGATTTGGTGTGCATTCAGATTTAAAAGATTTTTTGGTTATGGAAATGGTGGTTTATGATGTGAGTTAAAGTGATTAGCTTGTGCATGTGTGAAGGTGATGTCTTGTGTGATATGTGTTATGGAAATTGTGCATGAGGGAAATCCTAAGTATCTAGTTAGGAAGACTCGGACTAGTACATTAGTTGACTCAAAAGTGGTTTTTCCAGGATTCATCTATCATGATTTATGATTAGAACACTAAATAAATTATGACGATGATTGGATACCACTAGAACTTTGGATGGATTCCCCTATAGTGGATCATGCATTAGGATTTTATGGGTTGTGGTTTCTATACCATGTTTCACTGAGATATGAGTTATCAAGTGTCCCACTAGATCTAGATCATATAGGTGTTTCCTGTGACATAGTTCTCTCTTGTGATATTGTACTTATCATCGGTATACAATGATCTTTTTTGTTTATTTCAAAATAAATGAATGTTTCCTTTAATTTTATTTCAATAAAAAAGTCTTTATTACTTTTCATAAAACACACATATTTATTATTCTTGTAATTTTTTTGTATGGAATCTCTTTATTGGGGGGGGGTATCCTACTAGGCATTGGCTTGAACCCTTCATGCACCTTTGGGTGTATGAAAACCTTGTTATGTTAGAATCAATTAAAATAAACATGTGTCATAGAGATGGAGTATTAGGTTTCTAGAGTTCCACTTCTTATAGGTGTTGGTGGTGGTGTCTTCAGGGTGATGTCCTTCTTGTCAAATTGAGGTTTCTAGGATAATCTTATTGTTTCCAATCTGGTGTAGCATGTTTGGTTTTTTGATCTAATTTTTAAACCTCATTCTATATTTTTAAATGTCTCATTTGTATTTGGTTATATATTATAGGTATTTTTATTTTAGTTGGTTTTTTATGATTATATAAATGGGTAAAACCATTTCAAATTTTATCATTGGTACCCATGCAGTAGTTTCCATCCTGTGGAGATCCAGAACGCCCTTCAGGCCATGTTTCAGACTGGGTCAGGTGTCGAGTTGGATGGGACCCTGGATAGGATCATGAAAAAATGGTATCAAATCATGTTATAATTTTTTTGGGTTACATTATTTTGTGAAGAGTTTGGATAGACCGAAGCTAGGACTTCTGATGCTTGAGGTTCTGGTTGTGATTAGGGTGCCTAGCCAACACTCCTCATGAGAGGACTCGTGTTTCCTTGGGTTGTTGGGATATTAATTTAATTCTCCTCTAGGTGGGACATATAGGATGAAGACTATATATGGAAACTTGGTGTGGGTGAAGTGGTTTTGTTGACTTGTTATTGTGATGTATTTGATGATGTTTGATTTATGGAATGTTGGTATTTGGTGTTATTGATGAAACTTTTCAAAATGGTTGTATTAATAATATTCCTTGTGGTTATTTATTTTTATAGAAAACTGAATCATCTAAGAGTTACTGTGCAGTCTTGAGAAGAGTCCTTAGTGAGTTAGACATCACCAATTGATCATAGATTAGTGGATGAAGTGTTTTGGGCTGTCTAAGATTTGGGAAAGGGGGCATGCTCTATTCCTTCTCATGTTAAAGAAGTTGAACTAGGTCCTAAGAAGGAAATAGTTTAGGAGTTCCTCATGAAAAATCTTCCTTCTTTATATGGTATCACAGAACCTCAAGAATTATAGATGTGACCTGAGAAGATAGATAAGATGTTTGAGTTTCTTGACACTTATGAGGCAGTCAGTGTAAAATGCTCTTCATTCATGTTGGAAGGGCCTATTCAGAAGTGGAGGGACTTAGTGGTGAAAGATGGAAAGAATGAGAAGATGGATTTGAAATACATTAAGGTAATTTTCAATGATAATTATTTCCCTAAGGTCTAGGATTGCACCAGATCCCATGAGTTTATAGAGCTTATCCAGGGATATTGGTCTGTGATTGAGTATGTTACCCACTTTACTGAGATATTTTGTTAGGCTCTTGAGATCGTTTCCAATGAAAAAATGAAGGCTCAAAGTTTGGAGAGGGTGTTGCAACCCGATATATGATCTCATGTATTCTTGTTTAAGTTGAAGACCTATGTTGAACTGGTTGATCATACCATGATGGAAGAGATTGACCATAGTGACCAGCCTGGTTTTCATGGATCAGTGTCAACCTTGGGTATTGGTTGTTCGTAAGAAAATAAGAGGAAGTATGATGAGTAGGGGGGAAGGGAGATTATAGTTTGGGATATCCCTCTTGGATTTCTTATTCTGTGGATTCATATGCTGGGTCGGTTTCGTTCCATCAGTGTGGGAAGGCAGATAACATATGACCTACATGCACATCTCCTCCAAGGCCTTGTCACCAATGTGGAGGTATGAGACAGTTGAAGTGGGTTTATAGGTCCTAGCATCCTCATCTAAGTGGTGTAGGGTCTGTCACTTCTAGTAGAATATCATCCCAATCAAATCCATATAAGAAAGTGTGTTTTCGGTTTGGCATTCATGGCGGAAAGGATGGATCATCTTCTTGGCATATTCAGTTAAGGGCAAAGCCGAAGGCTAGTTTCCATTCTTAAGCTAAGGTAGAGACTAGAAAACTCCATGTGGTGAATCTATCTCTAGTGTAATTTGATATAGGGAATGTGGTAGATTGAGGTACGATTCTTATTGTATCATATTTATTTCTTGTCCTATTTAAAACTGGTTCTTTGGTTTCTTTTATTTCTGCCCTCATTGTTGATGTGTTAATGTTTCCAATCGAGCTTCTTCTGTATGCGATGGATTTGTTAAAGAAACTTGGTAATAAGTGAGAGTAGGGTTTCATGTGTCTGTCTTCTGCACTCACTATGTGTGGGGTTAGGTTAGAAATGGATTTTTTGGTTTTCAACATGGTCTTATTTGATGTAGTCCTTAGTATAATTTGGATTGTGCTTTTTCAAGCATGCATCGATTGTTATATAGGGAAAGTGAGATTCTAACACCCTGAGATTTTATGATAAATATGTTTTTTATGTCTTATGTTATACACAACACCAACGGAATCTTTAACTACACACAAAATTGGCTTGTCTTGCGTTACACGCAATCACGACCTTCCTCGATAACGTGTGTAGTACCTAATACCGGGTTTCACTAAACAATGATATATTGTTATGATATTATTATGGACTAGCCGTTATGAATAGTATTAACTACATTTTTAATTTTATAACATTATCTTACACATTTTCTAGAACATGGTATGAGAACAAAATAAATTGTTCGGGTAAAATAAGTATTCTTCAAAAAACGCAGTTCTGCCACCTTTTGAGGGCACTCCCACTTTAAATATAGTTTTTAGCATGTTTATAATTTCAATTTTAAAAAACAAATTTCTTCATTGGAATCAGGATATAAAAATTTATTTTGGATAATTTTTTCATATTATTATGATAACTTTCATATTTTTATGAATAATAAAAACACGATATATTTTAATTAAAAACAAAATTTTTCATCTTAATAATTTATATGGTTAAATTATAATATTTAATGGTTTTAAAGTAGAAATAGAATACATTTTTACCATTTAATATAATGTATGTCATTAACATTAATTTTACATTGAATTCATAGGTAAAAACATTTCAATCTTTGGCAATGTTTTAACTTTTAAAACCTGTTTTCTTAACAACGAGATTAATTTTAAATTAATTACTGCAACATCTATGTTTCAAATTTTGGAAAATCGATTTCATATTTGAATTCAGTGGGTCCAAATTAAGTTAATAGGTTACTTTTATTTTTTGACATTATGAATAGTAACTACGGTAATTTTTATTTACTACAGTTAAAGGTATATCGGGTAATTAAGGGTAAACTTAAGATGATAAAATTACCCTAACACCTTCCAAAATTCTATTGGATGACTAAAAGTTGACCCATATCATCTGAGGGTCGAAATATATTCATTTTATGGACTTTTGTCCATGAATATAATTTAATCATTATTAAAACCAAAGAAAGTGACAACATGTCACTCTCTTAAATATTATAAGTATAATAATTTTAATTTAATGATAAACATCATGAAAATTCAAAAATTAATAGTCTCCAGAAATATAATAAATTTATCTACATCATGTGAATTTATTTAGAATTTTTAGGGATTAAAAAACTATCATTAAAGGTGACACAATAGTGATGTTGAAATTATTTTATTGATTGAAATATCAAATAAATGGTTTTAAAAATATTAAAATAAATATTATATGAACTATTTAATATTCTCCACGAATTTTCTAGATAAATATGACATGTTATAAATCTATTAAATCTTTTATTTCGAACATATCTTCTGTGTAAATTCAAATAAATGAATAGTGTCAAAATTGACACTATTGTTATTTTATAAGAATAACATATTATAAAATTGTTTAAAAATCACAAAAATATTTAAAAATTATAAATTAAAATTTATATGGTCTAAAATTTCATATATTATCCAATAATGGATAATTCACAACACATAAGTAATTATTTATAACAATTTAAAATTTAGAATCTTATTACCACAAATAAAATTAAATAGATTAAATAAGGATAAATCAAGTTGATAAGGTTTAAAATAAATTTAAAACATGTCTAAATTTTATTTTTTGATTATATTACAACCCTATCTCATCTAATATTCTAATATGAGTCATTTTTTTAGGTTTTTAAGTGGGTTTGATTTATTATAAATTAATATTTTGAGGTTTCCAAAGGTGCTCCTCTCCTCCCTTATAAAATGGAACCTCCTCCATCTCCTCTTTACAGAACTATGAGCCTTAAATCTCAGCCAACACCTTCCCATTACTATTATAAACTTCCCTTGTAATATTCTGGAGGTTCTGGTCTTCTCAAAAGACCAACTCTATTCCCTTAAGAAGAAGTTTAAAGGAGGCACGTCGAGTAAGAGGTAATCTCTTCTACCGATTCTTTCAAGTTTCTTCCTTATTCTACTTCCTATTATTTAGTTGTTTAATTATAAAGTAATAACATAAGTATCACTCATATACGGATATGTCATTATAAATATGAAACAACCCTATTTCATCTTCTATCCATCCTACGGAAAATGAAATCATTGCGCGTACGTACGTACGGAATACCGTCTCCACGCAGTGGTGTAATCTATTTTCCACCACCACTTCACTTGGATGGGTATAATGGTGAAAATAATAACTATGTATATGATTATTATAAAATTATACTAATTCTGAGATAATCTACCATCCTCTCTAAGACCATTCAATAATTATGGGAACGATATCGTCGCTCTTGCGTACATATGGATTACCGTCTCCACGATGCGATGTGATTCGTTCTACATGATCTTCACTAAACCATGATTATATAAAGAAATTGAATGAATAAATATGATATATATTATACTAATACCATTATATAAATGATTTATCTATAACCTAAAAATAGGAATAAGAATTTATTCGATAAAACACGCATAAGAATATAAAGCAATGAACACCCGAATAACAAGTAGCAATGAAATATTACTAATAAGAAACAAATAATATGACCACATATGATATAATAACAATTAATATGATTCTGGAATAAGTCAATGACATTATTTAAATCATTATACTGGAGTTTTGGACACGTATAAAACATATCGGACCTAAGGTAAGGGAAAATCTCACAATCTCATTGTTTATACTTCAAAATTTACTAGGGCATATTTATCATCCACATCCATGATTCCTCAATATGTAATATTATTTCTATCCTCCTAAAAATTTTTAAATCCAATATTACCTACTGGTGAATTTTAGTAAATATATATTAAAGTAATCTTTTGTCATTTTTAGTATGAGATACTTTTTGACTTTTCCGACCAAAGTACGAGAAAAATGTTTTTTTAACTTATACGACATTAATGGATTTTTATGATTTCATAGAACATTATTTCCATGAAGCTTACATTAAAAATTTTCAAGTTTATTTTTAATTAACTTCTTTTAGTTTAAAATGGTATGACATATTAAGAAAGGAAAAATGTTTTTGAAGTAGAAAAGATATTTTCCTCATGAATGGAGTTCAAATGTTTTATCAAAATTATTTCACATTTAATATAATATAGGGTACTATTTCTATCCCTACTATTACATTGATTTGATCATGTTATGATGGAATTATTTTTATGAAGTCCTTTTATCTTATATGGATTATGTTATGATTACATGATGTTTAAGAATCCCATTTTTATTACATGGGTTATGCTATGATGTATGATTTATGATTTTGTGGCACACATAATAATGGTATCATTATGAGATGGGTGGGACCTATATCTCCCTCCAATGCATTGGGTAAAGATTTATATCTCATGAGATAGACATGACCGGAACGACAAGTTAATCCGGTTCAGTGATACAGGACTGGAATGAGGAGTGAACTCGTTTCAGAAATGGACTTTGTCCACTATGATAGTCTTGGAAATGAGTCTTGACTAATAAGAAATGATTTTCTATGATTATTTGTGTATGCAAAAAAGTTTCATGATTTATATTATGATTATTCAGATTAAATTTCACTACTATGATTTATCCCATGTTATGATATTATGATCTCTTTTGCAGGATAAGATTCTAAAAATGTTGTGTTCTTATGAATATGATATGATTGATATCTCCTTCGTTTACCCTTACTGAGCATTTGATCTCACCCTTTTGTATGTTTTCTTTTCCCTAGGTCAGGAAGAAGGGTATTAAGTAGGATATTCCAAAAGGGACTCCAAATATGATGAAATAAATGGGAGACAATGTAGATGCTTTATGACCTGGTTTTTTTATGTTTCCCAGTTTCTAAAGACACTATACCTATACGGTCATTTCATGGTTTTGTTATATGTTTTAATAATTATGCTTCAATTCTGATGTAATAACAATGTATTTAAAGTATGGGTCATTATAGTTGGAATCAGAGGAAAGGTATAGTCAACCTTTGGAAACTAGGATGTGAAAGCATTAATAAGAACCCTAAGGATATGTCTAAGCATAGGAAAAAACATAATGTTTTAGAAATGGAAATTAATAACCCTAGGATAAGACCTTAAGTGTGAAATTTTATTCTTGATTATGTGGTTTTCCTGTTATGATTAGTGTTTATCAAACTATACTTCTTGGTTTTAGTCAATGGATGGAACCCAAAGGAACTGTGTCAGTGCTAAATGCGATGAGAAATGAAATGATTATCCCCCTGAGAAACCAAATGTTATGGTTGCTGGAATGAAAAATCATGTATTCATGTTCACACAACATTATCAAGCTATGAATCATGCAGAACTTCCAAACGAGAAATGGAAGGATCAAAATTCCATTGAATCCTAATGAGGCAATGTCCACCTTCATTCAGCGGGTCTTCTGATCCATTAGTGGATGAACAAATGGATTATTACCACTGAAAAGATATTTTCAGTTCTTCAATGTTATGAACATGATAAATTCATCTTAGTAGTATATCGTTTGGAAGGTGAAGCTGATCAATGGTGGAATCTTATCAAGAATACAAGTCAAAGATATGAAATTGAGTCCATGGAATGGGACGAGTTAAATAACTTATTTTTCAATAAGTACTTCCCTTGTATTCTTTGAATAAATATGGAGAAGGAGATTCTTGAACTAAAGAAAAAGGATGATGAATCTGTTGGTTCCAACAAAGCAAATTTTACAAGACTTTCAAGGTACGCTTCATGGATTTTTATCCAACCTGAGAGTAAGATAGATCAATTCTTTAGTGGATTAAAACCATGTTTCTGAAGGGAATTATCCATAAGGTACTTCAATAGATATGAGGAAATTTTTCATTGTGCTCTCAAGGTTGTGATGGAAATTGGAGTAAGCCATCATTCATATGGGTTTGATAAGAGTAGGAAAATGGAATTCAAAGGAAAATCTAAAGAGCACACTGAAAAGAAGATGAGTTTTACCATATGCTCAAAGTGTGGAAAGAAACATGGAGGGATTTTCATTAAAGGGACAAGTAAATGTTTCAAATGTGGAAAATAAGGTCATCAGGAATTTGAATTCCGCAATGATGGGAAGAAGATGTCTAGTGATGCGAACAACAGGAAGGCTACACAGAATGCACCTCCTACACTTCAATGTTACAAGTGAAAAGAAATGGGGAATTGTTCTAATCAATTCCCTAATCCAAGGGTTGTTGATAATTATCAATGTCAAAAAACTCTTAAGGCCAAAGAAAAAGGAAAGTCAAATGCAATTTCTATCAGTGATGTGGAGTATGATAATGAAGTGGTGAAAGGTATACTTACCATCCACTCTATAGTAGCAAAAATTTTATTTGATTCTGGATCCACCCACTCTTTTTCTGAGTAATTTTTTGAGGGTATCACTGTATTACCTCAACAATTAGATGTTGAGTTCGTTGTGACAACTCCTAATGGCACAACGGTCGCATCAAAAGTTTACAATTCTTCTCTGATTGACGTTTGTGGAAAAGTGCTTCCTGAAAATCTTGTGATCCTTCCTATAGTGGAATTTGATGTGATTCTTGGTATGGATTGGCTTTCCTTATATAGAGCTCATATCGATTTCCAAATAATGGAAGTCACATTTCATATTCCATATCAATCTATGATCATCTACTGATGAAAGGATGAACATAGCCTTCTAGTGGAAATTTCTTCCATCTTATGGTCTTGATTCCACTAAATGAAGGTTATTTATCTCAAATGGTTGGCGAGAAACTCACAGTTAAGAATATTCCCATTGTACGGGAGTTTGATGATGTCTTTCTGGAGGAATTTCTAGGTCTTCCACCAAATCATGAAGTTGAGTTTTCAAAAGAACTCGCACCGGGTGCTTTACCTATTTCAAAGACACCTTATAGAATGGCCTCAATTGAGTTGCAGGAATTAAAGAAGCAACTCCAAGAGAATCTTGATAAGGGATTCAAACTCCCTAGTGCATCACATTGGGGAGCAGTTGTTCTGTTTGTTAAGAATAAAGATAGATCAATGAGACTCTACATTGATTATCGAGAACCTAACAAGATCACTATCAAGAACAAATATCCTCTCCCATGCATTGATGACTTATTTGACCAACTAAGTGGAGCTCAATACTTTTCCAAGATTTATCTTTTTTCAGGGTATCATCAATTAAGGGTCAAAAGGGAGGATATACCAAAGATAGATTTCCATACAAGGTATGGACACTATGAATTTATAGTGATGCCATTTGGTCTTACTAATGCCCCTTTTATCTTCATGGATCTAATGAATAGAGTCTTTAGAGACTATCTTGATTAGTTTGTGGATGTATTTATAGATGATATTATTTTCTATTAAAAGAGCAAGGAAGAACATGAATATCACTTGAGAATTGTATTGAAAACCCTGAGAAAGGAGAAGCTTTATTCCAAATTTACCAAGTGTGAATTTTGGCTTCAAAAAGTTCCATTTTTGGGTCAAATAATCTCAAAAGAGGGGATATCTATGGATCCAGCAAAAATAGAGGTTATTGAAAGATGGTCGAGACCAACAACAGTAACTAAGATCCGAAGTTTTCTTAGTTTAGCTGGGTACTATCGAAGTTTTTTGAAATATTTTTCAAGATTATCTAATCCACTCACCAGTTTGACTCGAAAAGGAGTTAAGTTCATTTGGACAGAGGAGTGTGAAGAGAATTTCAAGGAGTTAAAAAGAAGGTTATCCAGTGCACCTATGCTCACACTTCCTTGTAGTGGATAAAGGTTTGTGATCTACAGTGATGCATCCAAGAAGGGATTTGGATGTGTTCTCATGAAAAATGATATGGTGATAGATTATTCCTCATGACAATTGAAAATACATGAGCAAAATTACCCAACTCTTGATTTGGAGTTAGCTGCGGTAATCTTTGAATTAAATATTTGGAGGCATTATCTTTATGGTGAAAGGTGTGATATTTATAATGATCATAAAAGTTTAAAGTATATTTTCACACAAAAGGAGCTGAATATGCGCCAAAGAAGATGGTTGGAGCTGATTAAGGATTACGAATGCTCAATTCATTACCACCTTGGGAAAGCAAACAAGGAGGCAGATGCATTAAGTCGAAAAGACCATGAAAGATTATCCATGATGAGGATCACAAAGGATCCAATATTTATGGATTTACAAAGGCTGGATCTTGGAATTATAGTGGAAAGGGAAAGATCTTATCTTTCCCAAATGAATGTTCAACAGTCTATACATGTGAAGATTAAAGAGGCATAGAAAGAAGATTTAGAGTTACAAAAGAAGGTGAGAAATGTTCCTGAATTCCACATTGATTGTGATGAAATAATAAGGTTCAAGAATCGGGTTTGTGTTCCTCCCATCCCAGAATTAAAGAAGGAAATATTGGATAAAGCTCATAGTTCTTCATTCTCTATTCTCCCTGGAAGCACGAAGATGTATAGGGATCAGAAAGAGTACTTCTGGTGGGATTGCATGAAAAGAGATGTTGCTGAATATGTCTCTCGATGCTTGGTTTGTCAGAAAGTTAAAGCTGAGAGACAAAAGTCTAAGGGGATGTTACAACCGTTACCCATACCAGAATGGAAATATGAAAAAATCACTATGGACTTTGTCACTGGACTTCCTAAAACATCCAAAGTCAATAATGCTATATGGGTTATAGTTGATCATCTTACCAAGTCAGCACACTTCATTACTATTAGAGAATATTTCTCTCTTGATCATCTTGCTAGGATATATGTGAAGGAAGTGGTATGATTTCATGGAGTACCACTTTCCATTATATCTGATCGGGATCCGAGGTTTACCTTGAAGTTTTTGTGAAGTCTTCAGCATACTCTAGATACAGAGTTGAGTTCCAGCACATCTTATCATCCTCAGACATACGGTCAGTCTGAGAGGACAATTAAAACTCTTGAAGATATGTTGAGGGTTTGCTCTATGGATTTCAAAGGTGGTTGGGATCAACACCTATCTTTGGTGGAATTTTCTTATAATAATAGCTTTAACTCCAATATTCAGATGTCTCTTTATTAAGCTCTCTATGGAAATAAATGCCGAACTCCAACTTACTGAGATGAATTTGAGGAAAGAAATCTATTAGGACCGGATCATGTTGATGAGATGGCAGAAAAGGTCTGATCTATTCAGCAACACATAATAGTAGCTCAGAGTTGACAAAAAAGTTATGATGATAATTGAAGAAAAGACCTAGAGTTTGAAGTGGGTGATAAAATGTTCTTACGAATATCTCCTTGGAAGAGAGTAATGAGATTTGAAAAGAAGGGAAAGCGGAGCCTTAGGTATATTGGTCCTTTTGAAATATTGGATCATGTTGGGAAGGTAGATTACCAATTGGAACTTCCACTAAATCTCTATCAAGTTCATGATGTTTTCCATATATCTCTCCTGACAAAGTACATACCTGATCCTTCACATGTACTAAGCTCAAAAGTTGTACCGTTGGAGCAAGATCTTTCTTATGAAGAACAACCGATAGAGATTCTGGATCGTAGCAAAACATTTCTATGAAATATGACCACTCAATTGGTTAAAGTTTTATGGAGGAACCACCAATTAGAAGAAGCTACATGGGGACTTGAGGATATGATGAGGGAGAGGTATCCTCATCTGTTTGTTACTAAATGACGAATTTTGAGGGAGAAATTCATTTTAAGGGGGGTAGAATGTAACACCATGATATTTTATGAGAAATATTTTTTTATGTATTATTTTATACACAACACTAAAGGAAATTTTCACTACACACAACACTGGCTTGGCTTGCGTTACACTCAATCGCGACCTTCCTCAATAGTGTGTGTACTACGCAATATCGGGTTTCACTAAACAATGATATATTGTTATGATATTATTATGGACTAGCTATTATGAATATTATTAACTACATTTCAAATTTTATAACTTTATCTTACACATTTTCTAGAACATGGTATGAGAACAAAATAAATTTTTCGGGTAAAATAATTATTTTTCAAAAAATTCAGTTTTGCCGCCTTTTGATGGCGCACCCACTTTAAATCTAGTTTTTGACAGGTTTATAAGTTCAATTTGACAAAAAAAAATTCTTCTTAGGAACCAGGATATAAAAATTTACTTTGGATAATTTTTTCATATTATTCTGATAACTTTCATATTTTAATGAATAGTAAAAACACGCTATATTTTAGTTAAAAACAACTTTTTTCGTCACAATAATTTATATTTTAAAATTATAATATTTAATGGTTTTCAAGTATAAATAGAATATATTTTTACCATTTAATATAATTTATGTCATTACCATTAATTTTACATTGAATTCATAGGTAAAAATATTTCAATCTTTGGCAATGTTTTAACTTTTAAAACCCGTTTTCTTAATAATGGGATTAATTTTAAATTAATTACTGCAACATTTGTGTTTTTAATTTTGAAAAATGGATTCCATATTTGAATTCAGCGATTCCAAATTATGTTAATAGGTTACTTTTATTTTTTTGACATTATGAATAGTAACTACGGAAATTTTTATTTACTATAGTTAAAGGTAAATCAGGTAATTAATGGTAACAATAAGATTATAAAATTACCCTAACACCTTCCATAATTATATTATATGAATAAAAGTAGACCCATATCACCTAATGGTCGGAATGGATTCATTTTATGGACTTTTGACCCTGAAAATAATTTAATTATTATTAAAACCAAAGAAAGTGACAACATGTCACTCTCTTAAATCTTATAAGTATAATAATTTTAATTTAGTGATAAACTTCATGAAACTTCAAAAATGAATAGTCTCCAGAAATATAATAAAATTATCTTCATCATTTTAATTTATTTTGAGTTTTTAGGGATTAAATAATTTTCATTAAATGTGACACAATAGTGATGTTGAAATTATTTTATTGATTGAAATATCAAATAAATGGTTTTAAAAATATTAAAATAAATATTATATGGACTATTTAATGTTCTCCAAGAATTTTATAGATAAATATGACATGTTATGAATCTATTAAATATTTTATTTCGAACATAACTTCGGTGTAAATTCAAATAAATCAATAGTGTCAAAATTGACACTATTGTTATTTTATAAAAATAACATAATATAAAATTGTTTAAAAATATCAAAATTATTTAAAAATTACAAATTATAATTTATATGGTCTCAAATGTCATAAAATATCCAATTATTTATAATTAACAACACATAAGTAATTACTTATAATAATTTAAAATTTAGAATCTTATTACAACAAATAAAATTAAATAGATTAAATAAGGATAAATAAAGTTGATAAGGTTTAAAATAAATTTCCAACATCTCTAAATTTTATTATTTGATGATATTAAAACCCTATATCATCTAATATTCTAATATGAGTCATTTTGGGAGGTTTTTAAGTGGTTTTTGATTTATTATAAATTAATATTTTTGAGGATTCCAAAGGTTCCCCTCTCATACCTTATAAAAGCGAACCTTCTCCCTCTCCTATTTACAAAAATTTGAGCCTTCAACCTCGGACAAACCCTGAAAAATAATCTTCTCAACTTCCCTAGTAATATTCTGGAGGTTCTGGTCTACTGAAAATACCAACTCTATTCTCTTAAGAGGAAGTTTAAAGGAGGCACGTCGAGGAAGAGCTAATCTCTTCTACCGATTATTTCAAGTTTCTTCCTTATTCTAATTCCTCTTATTTAGTTGTTTAATTATAAAGAAATAACATAAGTATCACTCATATACTGATATGTTATTATAAATATTAAAAAACCCTATTTCACCTTCTATCTATCCTTTGGAAAATGAAATCACCGCATGTGCATATGTACGGAATACCGTCTCCACACCGTGGTGTAATCTGTTTTCCACCACCACCTTACTTGGATGGGTATAATGGTGCAATTAATAACTATGTACATGATTATTATAACCTGATGCTAATTATGAGATAATCTACCATCCACTCCAAGACTATTAAATAATTATGGGAACGTTATCGTCGCTCGTGCGTACGTACGACTTACCGTCTCCACGATGCGATGTGATTCATTCTACATGATACTAACTAAACCATGATTATATAAATGAATTTAATGAATAAATATGATATATATTATACTACTACCATTCTTTAAATGATGTATCTATAACCTAAAAATTGGAATAAAAATTTATTCGACAAAACACGCATAAGAACATAAAGCAATGAACACCTGAATAACAAATAGCAATGAAATATTACTAATAAGAAACTAATAATATGACCATATATGATATCATAACAATTAGTATGATTTTGGAATAAGTCAATGATATTATTTAAATCATTATACAGGAGGTTCAGACACGTACAAAGCATATCAGACCTAAGGTAAGGGAAAATCTCACAATCTCATTATTTATACTTCAGAATTTACTAGGGCATATTTATTATCCACATCCATGATTCCTCAATGTGTAATATTATTTATATCATCCTAAAATTTTTTAAATCTAATATTACCTACTGGTGAATTTTAGTAAAATATATGAAAGGAATCTTTTGTCTTTTTCAATACGAGATACTTTTTTACTTTTCCGGCCAAAGTACGAGAAGAATGTTTTTTTAACTTATACGACATGAATGGATTTATATGATTTCATAGAAAAAAATTTCCATGAAGCTTCCTTTTCAAGTTTTCAAGTTTATTTTTAGTTAACTTCTTTTAGTTTAAAATTTTATGACATATTAAGAAAGGAAAAAAAATTGAAGTAGAAAGGATATTTTCCTCAAGAATGGAGTTCAAGTGTTTTATCAAAACTATTTTCCATCTATGATAAGACAGCTTTCTATTTCTATCCCTATTATTACATTGATTTGATCATGTTATGAGGGAATTATTTTTATTAAATAATTTTATCTTATATGGATTGTGTTATGATGACATGATGTTTAGGAATCCCATTTTTATTACATGGGTTATGCTATGATGTATGATTTATGATTTTGTGGCACACATAAGAATGATATAATTATGATATGGGTGGGACCTATATCTCCCTCCAATTCATTTGGTAAAGATTTATATCTCATGAGATAGACATTGCTGGAATGGAATGTTAATCCAGTTCAATGATACATGACTGGAACGAGGAGTGAACTCATTTCAGAAATAGACTTTTTCCACTATGATAGTCTTGGAAATGAGTCTTGACTAATAAGAAATTATTTTCTATGATTATGTGTGTATACCACAAAGTTTCATGATTTATGTTATGATTATTTGTATTACATTTCACTACTATGATTTATCCAATGTTATGATATTATGATCTCTTTTGGAGGTTAAGATTCTCAAAATGTTATGTTCTTATGAATATGACATGATTGATATCTCCTTCATTTACCCTTACTAAGCATTTGAGCTCACCCTTTTGTATGTTTTCTTTTCCCCGGGTCATTAAGATGGTTATTAAGTAGGATATTCCAAAAGGGACTCTAAATATGACGAAATAAACGAGATACAATGTATTTGTTTTATGAACCAGTTTTTTTTTGTTTCCCAGTTTCTAAAGACACTATACCTATACGGTCTTTTCATGGTTTTTTTATATGTTGCAATAAGTATGCATCAATTATGAAGTAATAACAATGTATGTAACGTATGGGTCATTATAGAGATTTATGGAACCTGATAAATTACCCAAAATTTTCATGGTGAATATGATCTTCTTTCCGAACATGCTTGAACACCACTTTTGGATATGGGAAATATCATTTTTCAGTTGTCATCACTCGTGCAGGATGAGGATGGTGGTGATCATGCAGATGGATTACTGGTAGTGGTGTATGAGTTCCCATCGGTTTTTTCAGATGAATTTTGGAGTTTTCCCCTAGAGTGGGATGTGGAGTTATCTATTGATTTGGTGTTGGGAGAATAACTGATATCTTTTTCCTCATACTATATGGCACATACCGAGTTTCAGGAATTAAAGGTACATATATATGACTTTGAATTCAAATGATACATTTGTCTGAGAGTCTAACCTTTGGCCACCTCAATCTTGTTCTCAAAAAAGGATTATGGATATCTCAAGTATTTTATAGATTACGAGAAGATAAATAAGGTACAAATCTATAAATATTATACCTTTCCTTATATTGATGAACCTTTTAAAAACATGTGGGTAAAGGTGGTTTTCAAAGTTTGACTTGAGTTCTGGTTATCAGTATGTCAGATTTAGAGAGGTGGATGTTCCAAAAACAGCCTTCCAAAGTATGTATTTCCATTTTGAGTATTTAGTCAAGAAATTAATGTTACAAAATGATTCATCAGTCTTTATGGAGATCATAAATAGGGTGTTCCACCAGTGTCTAGTATATTTTGTTATGGTATTCGTGCATGAAATCCTGGTCACTTTTGGAAATGAGGAGGGGGGTGAGTTCCATTTTATAATTATGATGGGAACTCTTAAAAATAATCTAATTTATGTGAAGTTTTCCAAGTGAATTTTTTGGATTCTAGAGGTGAAGTTTCCCGGCCATGTGATCTCTAAACAAGGAGTTTCGGTGGACCCTGAGAAGATTAGTGAAGTGGTGTCATGGTAAGAGCCAAATAATTTTATCAAGATCAGTATATTTTTAGACCTAAAAGGGTATTACAAGTGTTTCATTTAATATTCGTATCTTCTTGTTTCACCCATAAAAGAGCTCACTGGGAAGGGGGTAAGTTTGAATAGAGCTCATAGTGTTAGGAATCCTTTGAGGGGCTTAATCAGTGGTTGACCATCACCCCTATTTCGATATTTACAGAATATGAAAAGGGTTATATGTTTTATTGTGATACCTCAAGTATGGGTATAAAGTGTGTGATTATGCAATGTGATCATGTGGCAGCTTATGGTTCACACCAGCTCCAAGCACATGAAAATAATTACCCAAACCATGACCTGGAATTAGTAGTAGTGATGCATGCCTTAAAGACATTTCAAAATTATCTTTTTTGGGGTGAAATTTTTAGTTTAATAGTACCATAATAGCTTAACATAAATTTTCTCCTTGAAATATCTGAATTTGAGGCAGTGTTATTGGGTTGAGTACCTTCAGGGGTTTTAATTTGATATAGTCTATACACCAAGTAAAGGTAATATTGTGGTTGATTATTTGATCAAGAACGTTCTAGTGCAAGATTTGAAGAAGTCTAGTGATGAGTTGAATTTGATGGGGTCTCTATTAAACTGAATTTGGAGACGAAGAAGAATAACCGAGGTGCATTCATAACAATTGTTCATCTAACTCCTTGTCTTCATGAACTGATTTAGTGGGAATATCCTGGTGATGAGTTTTTTCAGTAGTCTACGAAGTTCCTTCATGGTGGGGAGATGCCTTGTGATTGGTCATTGTCTTCTAAGGGAGTTTAATGATTCAAGGGTCACTTAGTGGTTTCGTTGTCAATGAATGAGGTAGTGGTGTAGGATATCCACCAGTCTCACTGGGCCATTCATCTTAGTGCTACCAAGATTTATTATGACATACGTTTTCAATTTTGGTGTCCATGTATGAGGGGGTATGTGGTTGACTTTGTAATGCGATGTTGTACATGTCAGAAGGTGAATGTAGAGCACCAAAGGACCTCTGATTTTCTTCAACCACTGCCTATTACTACTAGTAAGTGTGACAAGGTCATCATGAACTTTATTATTAGCTTACCCCGTACACCCAGATGGAGTAATTCCATTTGTTTTGTGATCAATCGTCTGATCAAATCATCCCATTTCATTACAATCATAGATTCAACCAAAGTGGGTGAGTTGGATCGGTTGTATTTTCATGAGGTTTTGAGGATTCATGGTGTTCCATTACAAATTTTTTCTGATAGGGTTCCCTTTTTACCCTATGGTTTTGGGAAGTCGATCAGAATGTATTACAATTGCAGGTCACGTTGAGTACGATATACCATCCTCAAATAGACAGTCAGATGGAGCAGGTGAATCATATTTTGGAAGACATAAAATGGGCATGTGTCTTGGATGTTGGTGGTTCACGGGATTTCCATTTGGTATTGGTTGAGTTTTTATATAATAATAGCTACCGATCTTTGATTCAAATGGCCCCTTTTGAGTCTCTTTGTTGTTATCCATGGTGAGTGCCCTTATGTTGGGATGAGGTGGGTGAGACCTCGCTATTGGAACTACAACTTGTGAAAGAAACATATGATAAATTCAAATTTATCATGAAATGATTGTTGAAGAATGATAATCATTATAAATATTATACTGATACGAGGTTCTTAACTTTGGAGTTTTTTTTGGGTGATCAGGTGTTCTGGAAAGTGGCACCTCGGATGGGTCATCACTATTTTGGTAAGAAAGGGAAGTTACCACTGAGTTTTTTCAGGCCTTTTGAGATTGATGATTGGATTGTTAAAGTGAAATAAAATTTATAATTTTTGTCTTAATTTATTTAAATCCATGACGTGTTCCATGTATCTTAGTTGAAAAAGTACATCCCAGATCAGTCCCATGTGTTTAATTGGGAAGAGTTGGAGTTGGAGCCAAATTTTTCTATGATTGAATGACTAGTAAAAATTGTGGATTCCCAAGATAATGTGCTCCATAGGATTTCTATTCTATTTATCTAAGTTATTTGGAAACATGTAAATGATTTTCATAAGACTTTGGAGTCGAATATTTGGGTTGAGCAAGAGTATCCATTTTTATTTCTTGATCAATATTCGAGTTGACTTTTTAGGGAAGGATAATTTTCATGATGTGTAGAATTGTAAAAACAATAATTTCATTATGAGTTAATTTTAATTTTTTTATAATTCTTTTACCATGATTTACCTTTGTGTTTGGATAAAAATGGGAAAATTTGGGCTTGACCACATGTGGCACTTGGCCGGTGCACAGTTAGGGGAAACTGTATACCTCTATCCAAGTAACCGTACAAAAGATGTTGGGTTTTGATAGTAGCTACCACATGATTAGTGAACGACTAGTCAAAACATATGGTAAATCCATGAATTCCGTGCATGTTGGATAGCGAGGTTCATATAGTTTCCACATGTTTTGGAAAACCATGTGGGAAAACTGTGCGGCCTATCCAGGGCATTAAAATTTGAGTTTTTACCCTTTTTTTGTAACGAACCAAAATTTTATTAATGAAAATTCATCTTGATATAATTAAATGTATTATTATGTAAAATAGTTATATAAAACATATGAAATTCCTTGGTTTTATGTTTTTTTATTTTTAAATATCGTTAATAATTTTAATCATTGCTAATATAGTCATTGAACAGTGACTACCTGATTAGTATAAATATAGGGATTTAAAAAATCCAATTTACTCAGACAAAGGAAGCGATGACCTTATCCAGTAGAATTTCTCCATAAGAATCCCATTTTTTAGAGCTTGGAAAGGGAGTGGCATCACTGGGCTTCACTCTTTACCAAGTGCAACCTAAGCTTCAACATGTTAAGCTTGAACATAACTGCCTACGGGAGAAGTGGAAACTAATAGAGATTATCACCAGAGCGATGCTATCCGAGCCACCACAAAAGTTTGTCACTATCGCACACCTTACCCTTAGGAATTATGTGGGTGTTATAAGGGGTTATGTAACAAGACCCTAGAACTATGATTATGTGCATTAGTTTTTTATATATTAAGGAATATACATTCATTTTATTATTGTTACTTTGTAAATGATTTTTAAAGCACAAATAGTATTTTTAGATAATATTCAATTAAGAAATATATTTAAATGAATTAATCTATTTTTTAATTAAATAATATTTTTTTTAAAAATATTATTACTAAATCACTTTTCAATAAATATAAATGATCGTATAAATTTTTTATGAATACGATGGTAATTTTTATGAAGGTTTGAAAGTTGTTTTTCCTAAACCCCATAATTTTTTGATAAAGATAAGTTTTTATTTTAAAATTAAAAATTTAAATATTTAGAAAATTATTTATATAAAATTAATATTATTTTTTGATTCAGAATGTTAAAATTATCTAACGATTAATTTTTCATAATTTTCCCTGACAGCTGAATTTTTGGGTAAAAATTAAAGACCATTTAAATATATAATGTGTTTTATGACATAATAATGACACAATAATGATGTAATAAAATACTATAAAAGGTTTTTCATGAAAATATATGTTTTACCATTAAAATAATTTTATTTTAGATTTTATTTATTTATTTTACAATTCCTTAGTGGACCCTCCATGTCATATAAAACATTTTTACATTTTAAAATAATTTCCTTGAGAGTGTGACTCACCTCCACATAAGAAAGCCTAATATTTTAATAATTTCGGACATTGAACATATAAAATAATTTCTTTCACACCAATTTGGAAAAAAAACATAGGCAAAAACCATGGTATGGTTCGTGGTTTTGATTAGTTTAATGTGTAGTTTCCAAAACCTAAATAATAAAGAATTCCCTCTCCTTTCCAATATAAACCCACTCATTCTCCCATTACTCTTCAATAAAACCATTTGGATCTCGACCAACCCCAACCATCCTATCTCTATAATCCTCCTAAGGCTCCCCAAGATCCCAATAATCCTCTCTCAAGCCTCTCCTAAGCCATTGGGATCACACTTCCAAGTAAGGGATCCTCACTTTCCTTCCTTCTTTATTTATGTCCATGTTTCCTTATATTGTTATTCCTATTTTTTAAATTAAAAATGTTGGGGTTTTATTTTTAACCACCCCTATACTTCCCTCCTTACGTTTTAATGGTGATATACCCCTTTCTCTCTCATTAATTCCTCCCATGTACATCTATTACCATGCTGAAATTCTATATGGGGTTTCTCTCTCCTCATTTACATTCAAGAAATTATTTTATATTATGCATCTAAATTCCATTAAATTTGTTGGGATATTATGTTCCATGAACCCCTTAATATAAATTTCCTGTATAAATTATGAGATACCCCCTTCTCTCTCATCAACACATTTTATGATTTCTATTTGACGTCGTTATGTTACCGAAGTTACACCAAAATTCCCCATGCCAAAATCATCATGTAAGTGAATACCATACCCATTTCTCTATCAATGGTATTAACCATTATGCACATGTACTTGTTGATTTAGGACTTATATTTATGTATTACACATATCTTATTAGAATAATATTTTATATTTAATGAATCCATGTTGTATGATCTATGTGGCACACTTATGTATGAAATGAAATGAAATGATTAAGAAGGGTGTGCCCTAATAGCACTCTAATGCATTGGGTAAATATTAGTATCATGATACATCAAGTGAAATGAGGATTTACTCATGATAATTACAGTTAAATTAGGGTATACTCATGATCAATGTGTAATGATCCTTGTCTCATGTTAATATCGTGTTAAATGTTGTTGTCACATTTCCATGTTATGATAATCATGCAATAGCAGCCTTTATGTTCATGTTTCTATTGTGATCCATTGATATTAATATTGCCTAACATGTATTGTATTATTTATTTTATTCCTTTTTTACTCCTTTACTAGGCTTTATAGCTCACCCTTTTCTTATGCAGGTCCTTGGGTTATCCCGTACAATGCTAAGTACGAAGGAATGTTGTGGTCATGTAAAATAAGTTTCCAATGAATATGTTGTATTTTATGTTCTAAGTTGTTATGTAATGTCCCTCATTTCAAAAGAAACTGATCCTATGGATCCTTAGAGTTTTCTTAAGTGCAAGTTTATGTAATAAATCATGTTTAAGTGTGTAATAAAGAGTAGTGTTTTTATAGTTGGTATCAGTCGATATGTTTAGTTATTTTTGGGATTAGGATTAGAACATCCTAGTGAAATCCATAGGGATAAGACTAAGTATAATAAAAACTTACCTAAATTTTGGTGAGTATATAGTAAGTGGTTTATCAAGAAAATACATCCCTTTCAAGATACGAACAAGTAGAGGTGGATCTGGCACAGATGTATCTAGGGGTAAAACCTAAAAACACCGCTTTGAGCTAGACTCGAATGGGAACTGGTGCATGACAATGGGACTTGTTGCACTCTTGGTTATGACACTCCTGGGGGATATGATTTGGTAAATTCATAAATATTGTATTAACCAATGTTAAGGGGATAAAAAATTCCCCTAAGAATATATATTAGGAAGTAGATCATGGATAACATAGATTGAAGCCTATAAATTTCTAAGTTGAGGAAATAAATGTAATTTATAAGTTATTACTTTTTTCATTGGATTAACCTTCATGTGATACCCCTAAATTTACTTTTATTCTATCCAAGGACTCGTAAAAGTAGGAATCAGGCTAAAAACTGATGCAAAGATCAATGTGATGACTTTTCTAATGAGATGTAGAGTCTGATGGGAGAGGTAATCACAAACTTTATCATGATACTCTCTTATTTAACTAAAGTTTTGAATAGAAACCTGGATCAAGAGGAATGTCCACCCCCCCCCCCCAATAAATATCAATCCACAATCGAGAGCTTCATGAGACAAAGGCCTTTTAATTTTAATGGATCATCTGATCCCTCAATCACATAAAAATGGATCAAATCCATTGAGAATATCTTCTTCATCCTTCAATGCTCTGAACAATAGAAGGTTCTTCTAGTTTCTTATCATATGGAGGGTGAAGTTAATCAATGGTGGACATTGATCAAAAATATGAAGCCTGAGGAAGAGATTGAGCCATTGGGATGGAAGTATTTCTAGAGAATGTTTTTAATAAATATTTTCCATGAAACCTCTGACTTAAGATGGAAAGGGAATTCCTTTCCATCAAGAAAAAATAAGACGAATCCATCAGAGTGTACGAGGAAAAATTCAAAGGCATGCACAATAGGCCTCCAGATTTTTCGTTACCCCTGAATGCAAGGTTGACTGCTTATTTGGTGGGATAAAACCTTACCTATGGAAATACCTAGGGATCTGTGAGTTTGATAGCTATGAGGAAATTATCTGATGTGGCCTCAAAGTCAAAATAGAGATCGGAGAATCTTAGGGGTATAATGGGGATAAGAAGTGGAATGTGGAATTTAATTCTGACGGTCCGATGGATAAATCCAATGGTGTTAAGAAATTCCATCACCCCACTTGCCAAAGGTGTGGAAAGAAGAACCTTGGAAATTTCCAGAAGGGGGTGAGGAAATGCTTTAGGTGTGTAAAATAGGGGCAGATGGCCATTAATTGCTGGTAATAAAAACCAGATGTTGCGATGGAGGAGATAAACTCTCTGTTCAACACTCAATGCATTGTTCATTGCTTCAACTACAAAGAACCATGGCACTTTGCAAATCAGTTCTTTAAGACAAGGGTTTTTAGAGGCAACCAACAACCTCAAAGGAAACAATGGTGATCTTTTTCCACCACTATTGCTGAATAGAACACATAAAATTAAGTGGTGATAGGTACACTAGTTATTCATTCAATAATAGTGAACACACATTTTAATTCTGGTTATACGCATTCTTTTATATCCCGAAAGTTTAGTAGAACAATCCCAACACCATAACAAATCATGGAAGTAGAGATGTCAGTGAGAATGACAATTGGGGAAATCATTACATCCAAGGAATAAAAATCCTCCCCTATCACAATTTGTGGATTGAACTTTCCGAAAAACCTCTTCATACTCCCTCTGGTGTAATTTTATGTAAGTCTTGGCATGGATTGACTTTCTCTATATAGATCCAACATAAATTTCTGTGAGAGGAAAATCACACTCCATATGGTGAATTGACCCCCAATTCTATACAAGTGAAAGGATAAGGATGAATATTCTTTAGAACCATCATCTAAAGCATGTATATTAATTACCTATGAGAATTTATATCTTTCTCAAATGATTGAGTCTAAGGAAGAAACCATCCTTGATTACATGCCTATTGTAAGGGAATTCGTTGAAGTGTTTCTCAAGGAATTGTCCGGTCTTCCTCCTATAAGAGATGTTGAATTCTCGATTGATCTTATAACTGGGGATTTTCCAATATCAAAGACTATGTATATAATGGATGTTTTAAAGCTTTATAAGATAAATAAATAGTTGTAGGAGAATCTAGATAAAGGTTTTATATTCCTGAGTGCTTCACCATAGAGTACATGAGTCCTCTTCATCAGGAAGAAGGATGAGTCAGTGCGCCTTTACATTGATTATCACGATCTAAAAAACTCCTGGTAAAGAAAAAGTATCATCTGCCATGAATTGATGACTTGTTTCATCCACTATGTAGAGAAAAATGCTTCTCCAAGGTGGATCTATGGTCAGGATATTACCAAGTAAGGGTGAAGAAGGAGGATATCCCTAAGACTATTTTTTGCACATGGTACGAACAATATGAATTCATAGTAATTCAATTGGGACTCAATAATGCTTTAGAAATATTCATAGAATTTATGAATATAGTGTTTAGAGATTACCTCAACAAATGTTTGTAATTATTTATCTACGATAATCTAATATAATCCAAAACCAAGAAAGAGCACAAGGAGCATCTAAGCACTATACTTGAGACCTTGCGAAAGGATAAGTTCTATGAAAATTACAGAAAGTGTGTGTTCTGGTTGAAGGAAGTACCATTATTAGGTCATATCATCAAAATAAATGGGATATATATTGATCCCTCTAAGAAAAATGAAATTAAGGGATGGTGGAGGCAAACATTTGTGACGGATATCTGTAGCTTGTTTGGGTTAGCCAGATAGTATCGCCGATTTGTGAGAAATTTCTCACGATTATCAAACCTTCTTACCAAGATAACTCAGAAGGGAGTCAAGTTATCTTGGAGTGATGAATACGAAGAGATCCTCAAGGAGTTTAAAAGAAGTCTTATCATTATGCACGTGCTCACACTATCCATAAGTGGAGAACTTCTTGTGGTATTTAGTGATGCTTCGAAGAAGGTATTAGGTTGTGTGTTGATGCAAAATGACAAATTCAATGCCTATGCTACAAGGCAATTCAATGTTCATGAGAAAAAATATCCAACACATCATCTGGAGTAGGATGAAGTAATCTTCGCATTAAAAATTTGGTTACATTACCTCTTTGGGGTGAAGTGTGAAATATTTACAGATCATACAATCCTCAAGTATATATTCAGACAGAAAGAGTTGAACATGCACCAACGAAGATGGTTAGAGAGGATTAAGGACTATGACTTCCATATCAATTACAACATTGGAAAAGTGAACAAGGTGGAAGATGCTCTAAGTAGAAAGGACCCAGTGATTATATCATTGATGAGAATTGAAAAGGATCCAATATTCTTAGATTTAATGAATATGTACATGGGAATCATAAATAAGGAAACATCATCAATCCATTCCTGAATGATTGATCAACTATCTCTTTTGGAAAGGTTAAAGGATGCTCAAAAGGATGATGTGGGAATTCAGAAGAAAGTGGAAACTATCAGAAAAAGGGAAATCCTCAGAGTTCAATGTTATTGAATAAGGAATTTTGAGATTTGGAACAAGACCAAGTGTTTCATCAAATTTGGAGTTAAAGAATAAACTTTTGGATGATGCACATAGTTTGAATTTCTCCATTCACCTAGGAAACACAAAGATGTATCAAGATCTACAAGAGTATTGTTGGTGGGATAAAATGAAGAAGAAGATCGTTGAGTATACATCAAAGTTCCTAGTATGTCCGAAAGTGAAGGATGAGAGGTATAAGTCTAAGGGGATGATGCAACCATTACCCGTACCAACATGGAAATGGGAGAACATCACCATGGACTTTGTCACCGGACTTCCGAAGATATCCAAAGGAAACAATTCTATCTGTGTTGTTATGGAACCTCTTAAAAATAATTCACAATTCATTTAGATTTTGTACAATTTATCATTGGATAAAATGGCATGGATATACATCATAGAAGTGGTAAGGCTGCATGGAGTTCCACTATCAATTATATCTGATCAAGATCCCAAATTCACCTCTAAGTTTGGGAAGAGTCTCAAGCATTCTTAGAGTATTGATCTGAACTTTAGTATCACTTATCATCCTTAAACTAATAGAAAATATTAACAGACTATCCAAACACTTGAGTACATGTTGAGAGCATGATCAATAGACTTCAAAGTTGGAAGATATCAATATATTTTCCTGGTTGAATTCTATTACAATAACAGTTTCCACTCAAGCATCCAAATGGATCCTTATAAATCCCTTTATGGGAAGAGGTGTAGGACACCAGCATGTTGGGATGATGTTGGGGAGAAAAAAATCATAGGTTTATAAATGGTTGAAGAAATGGGGGAGAAAGTTAATACCATACATAAGAACATTAAATCTCCTCAGAGTCATCAAAAGAGTTATGCTGATAATCATCGATGAGACCTAGAGTTTGATGTTGGAGAGATAGTATTTTTCTACATTTCTCTATGGAAGAGAGTTGTGAGACTTGGGAATAATGGAAATCTTATTCCAAGGTACATCGGCCCTTTTTAGATCCTGGAATGCATTAGAGTAGTGGCCTATCAACAAGCACTCGCACTGAACCTATCTCAATTACATGATGTATTCCATGTATAACTCTTGAGAAAGTACATACATGACCCATAACATGTACTCAGTATAGAGGTGGTACCATTGGAAAATGACCTCTCCTATAAGGAAAAGGTGGTGAAGATCTTAGTTCATAGGAAAAAACTTCAGTGAAATAAGACAATTACCCTAATCAAGGTGTTGTGGAAAACTACAATTTTGAAGAAGCAATGTGGGAATCAGAGGAAGTGATGAAGTAGAGTTACCCTCATCTGATTTAGTGTGGGAAAAGGAAATTTTGGGGGTAAAATTTCTTAAGGGGGGAAGATTGTAACGACCCAAACTATTATTAATAAAAAATCATCTTGATATACTCAAATGTATTATTATGTAAAATGGTTATATAAAACATATTCACTTCCTTGGTTTTATGTTTTTATATTTTAAAATACCATTAATAATTGTTACTTTTTATAATATAGTTTTTAAATAGTGATCGTGTGACTAGTATAAATATATGGCTCTAACAAATACAATTTACTTAGCAAAAGGAAGCGATGGCCCCATCCAGTAGAAATGCTCCATACGAAGCCCATTTTTCAAATATCAGAAAGTAGGTGGCATCACTGGGCTTCACTCTTGACCAAGCCCAAGTCGATCTTCAACATATTAATCTTGAATGAAACCTCTTATGGGATAAGTGTATGTTAATAGAGATTACCACCTGAGCGATGTTATCTGAGTCGCCCAAACTATCTGTCACCATCACACACCTTACCCTTGAGTATTATGCGGGTGTTATAAGGGGTTATGCAACAAGACCCTATCACTATGATTATGTGATTTATTTTTTTATAGAATAAATAATAAACATTTATTTTATTATTGTTACTTTGTAAATGATTTTTAAGGAAAAATAGTATTTTTTAGTTAATATTCAATTAAGAAATATATTTTGATGAATTAATGGATTTTTAAATCAAATAATATTTTAATAAAATATTATTACTAAATCACTTTTATAAAATATAAATGATATTAATTTTTTTGAATATTTTTGTAGTTTTTATTAAGGTTTGAATGTTATTTTTTTCAAAACCCAGGATTTTTCAATAAATATAAGTTTTTATTTTAAAAGTAAAAATTCACATATTTATAAAATTATTTACATAAAATGAATATTATTTTTGGATTTAGGACATCAAAATTATCTAATGATTAATTTTTCAGAATTTTCTGAGACAATCCAAATTTTGGTTAAAAATTAAATATTGTTTAAATATATAATGTGTTTTATGACATCATAATGAACCAATAGTGATGTAACAAAAAACTATAAAAGGAGTTTTAGGAAAATATATGTTTTACCTTAAAAATAATGTGATTTTATATTTTTTCTGATTTATTTTATAATTCTTTAGTGGACCCTCCAATGCTTATAAAACATTTTAACATTTTAAAATGATTTCCTTGAGAGTGTGACTCACTTCCACATAATCAAGCCTAATATTTTAATAAGTTAAGAAATTTCCATTATAAAATAATGTTTTCCAATCCACTTTGGAAAAAACCAAGGCCAAAAACAGTGACATGGTTTGAGTTTTTTGTTATTTTAATGTGTAGTGTCCAAAACCTATATAATAAAGAATTCCCTCTTCTTTTATATATAAACCCAACCAATCTCCCATTACTATTCAATAAAACCATTTGGAGTATGAAAAACCCCATCCATACTCTCTCTATAATCCTCCAAAGGTTCCCCAAGATCCAAAAAATCCTCTCTCAAGCCTCTCCCAATCCTTTTGGATCACACTTCTAATTAAGGTATCCTCACTTTCCTTCCTTCCATATTTATGTCCAAGTTTCCTTATATTTTTATGCCATTTTATTTTCAATAAAAAAAAGTTGGGTATGATTTTTTACCTCCCCTATAATGACCTACTTATGTTTGAATTATGATAGACCCATTTCTCTCTCATTTATGCCTCCCATGTACACCTATTACCATGCCAAAATTCCATAATGGATTTCTCTATCCTCATTTAAATTCATGAAATTATTTTATATTATGCATCTAAATTCCATTAGATATGTTGGGATATTATGTTATGTGACCCCCTTAATTTACATTTAATGTATTAATGACAAGATACCCCATTCTCTCTCATCAACCCATTTTAATATTTCTATTTGTCATCGTTATACTGTCGAAGTTACACCAAAATTTCCCATGCCAAAATCATTTTGTAAGTGAATACCATACCCATTTCTTTATCGAGGGTATTCACCTTTATGAAAATGTAATTTTGGATTAAGGACTTACATATATGTATTACACATCACTTATTCATGGAATAAATTATTATGTTTCATGAATCCAGGTTGTATGATCGATGTACCACACTTATGCATGAAATGAAATGATTAAGAATGGTGCACCCTGATAGGGCTCCAATTCATTGGGTAATGATTAGTATCATAATAAATAAAGTGAAATGAGGGTTTACTCATGATAATTCAATTACAATGAGGGTTTACTCATTCTCCATGTTCAATAAGCCTTGTCTCATGCTAATATCATGTTAAATGTTACTGCCACATTTCCATGTTATGATAATTATGCTATATCATGCCTTTATATAAATTTTTCTATTGTGATCCATTGATATGCCTATTGCCTAACATGTAATGTATTATTCATGTTATGCATTGTTTACTCCCTTACTAGGATTTAGATCTCACCCTTTTCTTATGCATGTCCTTAGGTTATCCCATGCAATGCTATGTACAAAGGAATGTTGTGGTCATGTAAAAGAAGTTTTCTACTAAGATGTTGTATTTTATGGTCTAAGTTGTTATGTAATGTCCCTAATTTCCAAAAACACTATACCTACCGATCCTTAGAGTTTTCATAAGTGAATGTTTATGTAATAAATCTAGTTTAAGTGTGTAATAAAGGGCGGGGTTGTTATATATTCCCTTTTCAGATTTAACCCCAAATCCACACCATTTATCACCACTCTGTATTTCCATCCCTAGGTTCCTTTAACCCCCTCCTTTATCCCTTGGATATCCATTTTTAGGAGGTTTTGGTGTAGGATTCTTCAATAAACCTTCAAGTAAGTGGTTTTATTTCTTGATTTTTGTCTCTTTTGTCGGGTTTCTCTTTATCCTTCTTAGGGTTTCATGTCTCCAGCTGGTTGGGTGACCTATTAAAGGTTAAATACTTATTATTAGTGTTTAATTATGGTATTTTTGGTTAAATATTTCCTTTATAGTGTCCCTTTGTGATGCGGTTGTGGTTTATCACTGATTTTCTAAAGTTTCTACACTTGAGGTAGGTGGTTCAATACTTGAATATTGTTTGGTGACTTTGATATGCTTTATTTTCTTCTTGGTTATGTTCTATGTATTGTGCATGAGGTGAGAAATGTGTTTTTAAAATGATTCAAGGTGATTTTCTATTGAAAGATGGTTTTCCAAAGGAAACGAGTTGTATTACATGTGTGTTTCATGTATGCTTCCTTGTTTTTCTTCTTAAATGTGTTTGATAAAATGTGTAACTGGTAGGAAACATGTTTTGAAATTGATTTGGTGTGTTTTAATATTTAATAGAGGTTTTGGTTATGGATATGGTGGTTTATCATGTTAGTTTAAAATGATTGGCTTGTGCCTGTGTGAAAGTGATTCCTTATGTGATATATGGAATAGAAATTGATAATAAAGGGAATCCAAGGTATCTAGGTGGGTAGACTAGGACTAGTTATCTAGTTGACTCTGAAGTTTCTTGGCCCAAATTCATCTAGTAGTATTTACGATTAGAACACAAATTAAATTATTATGATGATTGGATACCACTATAACTTTTGATGGATTTATCTCTAGTGGCTCATGGAAAAAGTTGTTTTGGGTTGTGGTTTATATACGATGTTTCACCAAGATATGAGGTATCTATTTTCCCACTAGAGTTATAGACTACATGAATTTCCCATGACATAGTTACCTCTTGTGATATTGTACTTACACTTGGCATACGGTGTACTTTGTTGTTTACTTCAATAGAAAATAATGTTTCCTTTAAAATGTTTTCAATAAAAATTTCTATAGTAATTTTTATAAAACATGCACATTAATTTATCTTAGAATGTTTTGGAATGGAATATCTTTATTGGGTGGTATCCTAATGGGATTTGGATCACACCCTGTATGAACCTTTAGGTGTATGTGGACCTTGTTACGTTTAACTTAGTTAAAGGAATGATTTTTCATGGATATGGTGGATCCAGTTGCTAGAGCTCCACTTCATATAGGTGTTGGTGTTGGGGTCTTGAGGGTGATGTCCCTTTATCACATGGAGGTTTTTTGGATAGATTTGGTGTTTCCATTTAGTTATATAATATTTGGTTTTTAGATTAAATATATTAACCTGATTTTGAAAAAATTTATGCCTTGTTTGGATTTCGTAATCTATTATTGGGATGTTTATTTTAATTGGATTTTATGATTATATAAATGGGTAAAATCATTCATAAAGTATATTTTTGATACCCAAGCACTAGTTTCCATCCCATTGGGATTGGGAACGCCCTCTGGGCCATGTTTTGGACCTATTTGGGTGTTAGGTTGGATGAAACCCCATCTCAGTTCTTGGAATATGGTCCCATGAATCAACACTATTGACATCCCAAATCCAAAATAATAAACTAATGAATATAATATTCAAAAACAACCATCTCTTTCCCTTATAAATACCAACACTCACCAACTCTTATCCCCACACATTTTAGGCCTTTAATTTTGAAAAATATCTAACAAACCATATCTTTCCCACTCTTCCCCATCTATAGGTTCTTATGGTCTCACCAAAATACCAATTTAAAGTTCCTCAATGGGTCATTCAAGTATGAGATATTTAAGAGGTAACTTTCTCTAAATACCTCTTTTAAATTTTTTTCTTCTCCTACCTTCCCCTCACCTCCTTAATTCAATATAGAAAAATAATTATAGTAACATTTTTATACAGGAATATTATATTTCTAATGTAATTACTTCTATATACCCCTTTTATCATCTCATATTATTCAAATAAAAATGAAACCATCATCCATTTTATGTCGGTTGACCACCTTCATGGATGATGAGTTTTTATTTTATACTAATACATTAACGGTAGGTTTAAATTCACTTATAATTTTTTAAAATGAAATAATAATGTTTATTATAGGTGGTTTCACATTCTGTAAATAGTATATTTCCATAACATTAAATAAAACAAAAATAGTTTGAGATGGTTGCAAAAACATTAAAAATAAACTAAATAGTTACCCATAACATTTTATTAAATAAATAATCAACACATTATAAAAAATGAAATGTGGGACCATTATAAATTTTAAAAGTGACTGAATACCATTTCATTTCACTTGTTTAGTTTCATTCCCATTTTATAAGAACTTTCATTAGTATATATAAGTGATTTGACCTTTAAAATATGAAACAAACGCTCCAAGAACAAATAAGTTGAACATTATTACTCGTTGAAATAAAAATAAATGAAATTATTAAAATTATAATAAATAAAATATATATTTATATGGTTCTAAATTAGGTAATTAATGAATCTGATTTTATTACTCTGAACATTATTCCCAAGTGCAGAATGCATTCATACATAAGGTAAGGGATCCCTCTGAACCTCCTGATTTTCTTTAGGTTAAGATTTATCTCTCTCTAAATTAATTTATCTCTTAATTATTCTTATATAAAAGTTATATATATTGTATATATGTCCCACACATATATAAAAATTTTATTTAATCCTTATCTTATTGTTAAATACATTCTTTAAAAGTTTCTCTTCTCAATTCTTCTCAATAAGCAATCTCAATTAAAGGGACCTTCTCGTTTTCTTACCAATTTTCACACAAACTCCTTAAAAGGTTTTAATCTACCATGAGTTTCAAAAATCGCTGATTATATCATGTAAAACCATTTTAGATAATTTTATGTACTTATTTAAATTATGTTGTCTTTACCCTTTTTAAAGGCGCATTTCCCATTTTTCATAAAGCTTCTCTTGAGAGGTACTTTTACAAAGAGATTTATCCACTAATTTTCACATAATAACTTCATTTGGACATATTTTATCATGATGTATGATTATTATTAATTTATTAATTACCAATATTTATTTAATCCTTTATTTAATGGAAACCATTATGATACACCCCTTGGTTATTCCTTATAACATGATTATGAAACCCACTTCTTTCCATGGGTGATCCTTTTGTTGAAGCCTTATGCTTGATTTATTTATATGGAACACATATTCTTGTAAATGATAGGATGGGTGAAACCATACTTATCTCCAATGCATTGATTAATTTTTTATCTCATGTGAAGTTATTTATGGGATTTGGTTGTAAGCTTAATCCATTATATGACTCTGCCAACCATTTTACATCATCATGGTTGTTAACCTTGACTCATGTTTATGTAATGTTATATGTTTAAAACACATTCATATATTTCTAAGATATCTTGATTCCATTTTATAAATTTTTTTCCTCCTTAAGTTATTCACGATCCATTCCTTTTATTTTATCATGTTATGCCTTCTAACTCATGTGTTATGCTTTATTCCAATGTTTTTTCACCTTAATATGATTTTTAGCTCACCCATTTTGTCTATGTATTCCATAGGTTATCCTATTTAGCTGTAAGATCAAAAATACATTTATAATCTCATTATGGAGATTAATAAAAAGATTTTTTATTCTAGTTTCATGTTTTCTAATTATATACCTAGTATTAAAAATATACTAGTTTTTTTTATTATTGGTTTGTATTTATTGAATATTTATGTAAGAATTATTGTAATAATTTATGTAAAATGATTGTGTCATTATAGTTAGTATCAGTGAACATTCTAGTTAATTTTGGGTATTAGGTATGAAAACACTAGTGAAAACCCTAGGGATATGTCTATTTATAATGAAAACTTACAATGGATAACCTATATTGAAACATAGGGAATAATAATTTACGATAAAATTCCCATTTATAAGTTATTCCTTTCTAAGTTTATATTTTTCTTTTAATATGATCATTAGCTAAGTATTCAATTCCCCTAATTTTACTTTTCATTTTTTAGTTAATGGACAAAATAGGAGAACCCATTCCAACAACCAATATGACGGGAAATATGATGATTACCCCCCATTAAGATGCATAAACTGATGGGATAAGTAGATTAGAACATTATGACAGTACTAGATCAAATGGGTCAATTTATGAATAATAAATTGAATCATGTGGAACAAACTCATTCTCCTAAGAAATAACAACTTATGGTAAAATAATTTATGTGAAAACACCTCATAAATTTCATGGATATTCTAATCCCCACATCATGGAATAATGGATTAACTCTATTGAGAAGATATTCTCTATCATCTAATGCTCAGAAGAATATAAAGTCATGTTGACGGTCTATCATTTTGATTGGGAAGTTAAATATTCATGGAAACTGATCAAGAACACGAATCATAAGGAATAAATTTATTCCAAAGAATGGGAAGGCTTCAAGAAAATATTTTTCAATAAATTTTTTCCCAAACACTCCATCTTAAGATAGAGAGGGATTTCCTCATACTAAAGAAAATGGAAGATGAGTTTATTAGAGTGTATGAGGAAACATTTACAAGTCTTTAATGATATGTATCCTTATTTTTCATAATAATTTAAAATAATTTAGATCACTTATTTATTGGATTAAATATTATTATACAAAATCCCTTGGAAATTATAGTCTTTGACGGTTATGAAGAGATTGTTTATTGTGAACTTATGGTTGATAAGGAGATTTTTGACTCACATTGGTATCATGGTCTTAAAGATAAAAATGGGAAATAGAGTTGAATATTGAAGGATTGACATTCAAATCCCACAGAGTAAAGAAAAACCAACATCCCACATGTAAAAAGTCTGGGGATAATCATCCTAGAAACATTCTAAAGGGTACCAGAAGATGCTTCTAATATGGAAAAGGGGGCATGAGGATAATCATTTATAAAGGGATATGAAGAAACCCACTAATGACAAAGAATAAAGGGAGGTTAAAATAAACCCTCTACCTATTGTAAAGTGTTTTAAAAGTAAGTAAAATGGGAATTATGAGATCCAATTTCCTAAGACAATGGTTTTTGAAGACAATCATTAACAACAACCTCCAAGGAAGTAAGGAGGGGGATATTTTATCACTTCTACTGAGGTGGATCCCAAAAATGATATGGTGATAGCTATGTTGGTTATTCATTCAAGAATAGAAAACATACTTTTTTTATTCTGATTATACAAATACATTCATATATTTCATGTTTAGTGTAACAATTCAAACACCATCTCAAAATATGGTGGTTGAGTTATCTGTGAGGATGAAAAATGCAAAATTATTGTATCTAAAGCATATAACTCCTCCTTGAAAACTTTTTAGGGACTAAACCTCCTTTAAAATCTATTATTACTTTATTTAGTGAAGTTTTATACTATATTGGGCATGGATTTTATATATTTATATATAGACCACATCAATTGTTAGGAGATGGATATGACTCTTCACATCTCAAGGCATCCTCTAATTTTGTACAAATGTAAGGAGGAGGATGAATATCTTTTGGAATATTATTCTCAAGCATAGATACTATATCCTTATGGGAAATAATATCTAGCTCAAAATATTGGGAAAAGGAGAGTATTATTCTTGATTACATGCCCATTGTGAGGGACTACACTAATGTGTTCCCTGAAGAATTACCCAGTCCTCCTACTAATCAAGCGGTTGAGTTCTCAATTAAAATTATACCTGTATCTATGCCCACATCAAAGAATATTTATAGTATGAACACCGTTGAGTTGGACGAACTGAAAAATTAGTTACAAGAGAATCTGGAAAAGGGTTTTCTATGACCAAATGCTTCATCATGGGGTGTTTCGGTCATCTTAATCAAGAAGAAGGATGGATTAATGCACATTTTCATTGATTATCATGAGCTCAAAAAATCATAATAAATAAAAAGTATCCCCCTTCCATGGATATATGGCGTATTCGATCAACTATGTGGGTCTAAGTACTTTTCTAAGGTGAACCTTCAGTCGGGATATCACTAATTAAAGGAGAATAAGAAAGATATTCTCAACTCAACCTTTGAAACAACGAATGGACACTATGATTATATAGTGATTAATTTAATATTTACTAATTCTCTAACAATTTTCATGGGATTAATTCATATATTCTTAAAATAATACCTTAAAAATATTATGGAATTATTAATCGATGATATCTGATAAGATCTAAGTGAAATGAGGAGTATGAGAAGCATTTGAATATTGTTCTAGAGTGGTTGTGAAGGGAGAGGATATACAAGAAGTATAGTAAATTTGTTTTATGTACTAAGTAATTGAAATTTTTGGGGTGTAACATCCCATTACCTATTTTAGGTGCTTCTCTTTTCTCTTTTGTTTTCCCACTTTTTTTGGTACATTTGTAGACACCCAAGGAAGGAGAGAATTTTATAGGGGAAATGAATTAGATTTAGAGGTTGTATTTTTTTAAATTAATCGAGTCCATGTATAGACAAGTAAAAGTATTTGAGGGGTTATCCTTGAGTTCGAATAATTCCATTTTTTGTTTATAATTTTGAATATAATTTCGGGTTTTTGATGTATGTAGGAGAAATAGATGTTGTATAAAGTGTTTAAAAGTTGTATATTAGTCACCAGATATATTGTTTGTGTTCGGTTCATAGTGTAAAATCTCACACACCATGAAAAAAATTTAGATGTAGTGTAATTTGATTACTCATCTTGTAATGGTTGTCGAACATATTCCATGAACCGTTAAAAGGAATTAATATTGAATATTGTGAATGTAAATTACACCCCATGTAATTATAAAATTGGGGTTTAAATAAAAAAAATATGGGTTTTTTCATGTACATGGGTTTTGTGGATTGCATGATATGAAATGGGGTTCAATCTATGTAAGTATCATGGGTTTTAATATTAAGGATTTGTACGAGTGGTATGTTTTTCATTAAATTGAATCCCTCTTCCCTCTCATCCTAGAAGCACTCTCCAGTGATTTTTGAGACCTATGATGCTTACAAATTGTTTCATTCAATGATTGATCATTATTATAGTTGAAGTTAGTTTCTCTAGGAAAGTAATCCTTTCTGTTTCATTGTTTCCTTTGATAATGGTAGAAGTGTTTCATTATGATTATAGATCCATTGATTTTTCATGTTGATTCTTCTTATTTCCTTCTAGATCTATCATGAGATATTACTCTGGAGGCTGACCCTTTTATTGGTTTTGGTTCAAAATGATCATTCCTTTACAAATGTTGTGATCCATCCTCTTCACTAACCCTTTTACATAATTTAATAAATTATGAGATGTGAGGATTGATTCTAGGGCCTCCATTGTCATTATTGAGTTCTTCCTTATTGGTGGATCCCATTATAAGAACATGTGACCTAAAATTCAGGTAGGTGGTTCTACCTCTAGCCTATGTTGGATGAAATTAATTTCTATGGTTTTAATAGAAAAAATTAAATGAAATTATATGATTGATTTATTGATTTATGTGTGTGGAAATGGGTCTCTGATAAAAGAATGTTTTCCCTCATTTTGGTAAAATAAAAGGTTATTTTTAATGCATTGTGAAATGGATTTTTGAAATGGTTTTCAAATCACAGTTTTGATGAAATGGTTTGGAAAATGGAGAACATGGGAATCCTTTGGTACTTAATTGGGAAGTTTATCTTAGGGCCATCATCCAAGTATTATTGGAGATTCAATCATGGAGTGTTCATTTATTCCCTAAGTCTGTTGTTATTGGGAATTGATAATGAAATTGTTGGGGTATTCACTCATGGGGTGTTTCCCTTCTCCCTAGGAATGTTTTCTATGGACTTTAATGTGCACTAGTCAATGATTTTGGTTTGATTAGTACGCTAGAATGGCCTATAGTGATCCTTGGTATGTTGTTACCTATGATTTGGTTTGAACACTTTTATCTTATACTACCACGAATTTGATATGTTATTTTATACCTTCTTTTATTTTATTTGACTACTGATGTATATGAAATTATTTGACCTATTTTACTTGGATTATTTTGGAAATGTTGTAGAAGGGAAAATTAAATCTTTTTCCATGATTTTTGTACAGAAACAATTAAACCGTTTATCATGAATCATTTTATTTAAAGTGGATAATATTCAAATTATTGTATAGAGAATTTTTATGGAACACATGGGTGGGATATTGTTGAGCCTATTAATTCATACCTTGTTCACCCCATCAGCAATGCGTAGACCTTTGTATGTATTTGGATGTAGGGGCAGGAAAGGCACTATAGTGAGGTGGTGAGGTTTTCTTTTAGCAATGTCTGGGTAGATGGTGGTGATATGGTTGGATTTTTTCCACGCTATCTCATGAAGTTGTCTGTTTCTATTTTATTTGTAATTTTATATTGAACTTGTACTTTGGGATGTTCTACATTCTTTGGGATTATATCATTTTTGATATCTTTTTTTAGTTATGGAATATATTTATCTCTTTCCCTCCTTATTTCTTATATATATAATACATGTTGTTGATTAAGGTTGGGAGAAATCAATATATCTAGTTTTTTTATTTCTGGGTACTAGTCACTAGCCATTAGGGACCAAAAATCCCTACAGGTATGCAAACATTTGGGTCGAGTAAAAGTTCAAGAGGGTATTTGGGTTAGGCTCGTCATAGTTTAGCATCATAGGTCAGGTTTTTCCTTAATATTCTTTGTCTTAGAACATTTAATAGACTGGAGATAGTATTGTCAGTACATGAGAGCTAGGTTGTGATGAGTACTTAGTCATATATTTCTATGATGAGAATCAAGTTACCATGGGATGTTGGTATTTTTGTCTCCTATTTTTAGTTCAGGATCTTAATATTAGTTTTTTCTTATGTTTTTCTAGTCTAAAATGAGATTATCTTGTTTCATGATTGTTTATTCAATTTTTATATACAGTAGTATACTTACAAGATGTGTTTTATGGGTTCCTCTAGAGGGTGTACCTGGTGATCCATAATGGAATCTACCTATAGATAATAATCTCATTGATATTATCATTCAATAAATTCATGTTGTCAATAAAAATTCACCGCAATTCTAGAACACATTTGTTGAGGTACAATTGGGAGATAGAGTAGAAGGGATCGATAATAGAAATTCTTATGTGAGAATGAGTTGTTATTTAATGTTAAAAATGAATCTCAATAGGAGGATGACTGACAGGAAAATAACCATCATATAATTGACTTCTTGGATACACTAGAGAGTATCAAGGTAAAATATATGGCATTTATACATGAGGGTCCCAAAAAGAGATGGTGAGACTCAATGGTACAAGAATATAGGAATGTGGGGTTTGACTAAAATAATTTTAATACATTCTTCACCCAATAGTTTTTTCCAGAGTTTCTAATAATGGATAAGTCTCTAGAGTTCATTTCTTTTTTTAGGGAGAGCATTTGGTGTCGGTGCACACCAATTGATTTGTTGAATAGGCTCATTTTTCCATAGTTAGTAATGAATTAAAAGCTAAAGTCTTAGATGTACCTATAGGGTATGCGACCACATATCATATCACATGTATTTATACTGAATATTTCATCCTATGCACAGAAAAAAGATAGGTAGATGATGGAAAATATGAACATGGAATGAAAGGTTGGATATTTTACCCCATATATTTCACTTATTAGTAGCTTTAATGGAGTGAAAGTGAAATGATAAAGTTGAAAGATCATCACAGGAGTGGTAGACGTCGATCTCAATGGAATTCCTCCTCTACACCATCAGTTATATATATAAGTGTGCCTATGAAATTATATAATTACGAAAAGGTTGTACAGACCTAGAATTCATTTCATATAGCTACAAAGAAGTGTAATATTTGTGGACATTATGGTCATCTTCTGTGTTTCTGTCATGTTATATCTACTCCTCAATATGATCAAGGATTTTTCTCTCCAAATCCTATTATAGCATAGTCAGATGCTTCAAAGACTACAGATCTCTAGCTATAGGGCTCAGTAGTGAAGAATCTTTATGCAGTAGATGATATTTATAGAGGTATACTTGGTTCCATTGATAGTGAGAGGAACCATATTTATTTAATCTTCAGTAGTGATTGATTTATATGATATTGGTGCTTCCCACTAATTTATATATATTCATTTTTTGATATTCTAAAACTTATAATGGATATAATTTCCTTTTTTATATAATTAGCGAGACATCTTATGAAAATGAAAGTGTAATGGTTTTAGTGTCATTTTTATTCACTGTTAATAGATGACGTGGAGTAAGATAGTATTTATTCATTATCTATCTGGATTTATTTGATGTCATCATTGGGATGGATTGATTTATTATTCAACATTATGAGGATGATTTTTATCATTGGCATGTCTAATTTATTACATCCTATGGGAGATATCAAGTGTTTTAGGGAGATTGGGATCCATGGTTTAATCGTAAAAAACATTTTTTCAAGAGATCAATAGTTTGGTGTCTACTATAGTAGTTGAGCTCGATGAAATTTATTTTATTGTTGATCTTCCCACTATTGTTTAGGATTTTCCAAATATTTTCCTAGGAAATTTATCTAGTCTTCCTCTAGAGAGGGAGGTAGAGTTTACTATTTAATTGGTTCTTGGTAAAAACCCAATTTTGAAACCTTCTTATCATATGACCAAAATGGAGCTAAAAGAGATCCAGATTTAGTTGGATGATCTAATGGAAAAAAGTTTTTATTCTCCCAAGTGTTTCTCCTTGGGTAGACTTTGTGATCATTGCCAAGAAGGAAGATTGTTCACAATGATTATGTGTGGACTATTAGAAATTTAAATAGATAATAGTTAAGAATAAGTATCATTTTCCTCAGGTGAATGATTGGTTTGATATGTTAAAGGGGGAAAGGTGGTTTTCAAATATCGATCTTTGATTAGGTTCTCATCATCTCAGAGTTCAAGAGTCTGAAATACAAAAGATTCTTTTTAGAAGTAGGTATATCCATTATGAATATCTTTTTATTCCATTTATTATGACTAATGCTCATATAGTTTTCATGCATTTGATTAATCTGATATTCCATCAGTATATCAACACTTTTATGGTAGTTTTAGTGGATGATATTTTGGTTTATTCATGATTCAAGCATGAGCATGAGAACCATTTGAGATTGTTTTTAGAGGTCCTAATAAGTCACACATTGTATAGAAATATTTCAAAATGAAATTTATGGATACAAGAAGTGAAGTTCTTGGGGGATGTGATTTATGAGAATGACTCATCAGTTCATCCTAAGAAGGTGATGGATATCTTGTCATGGGAAGAACCATGAATTGTCTTTAATATTTGAAGCTCCCTTGGTCTTTCTGAATGTTATTTATGGTTCATGAAGTATTTATCAAATTTAACATTTCCTTTGAATTCACGTTCTAGGAAAAGGGTTAAATTCATATGGGATGGAAAGTTTCAGTATTCATCCGATTAATTAAATTTACTTTTAACATCGGATCCTATCCAGATATTAAGATATCCTGGTAAGGGGTATATATATTTTTTGTGATGTTTCTAGTGATGGTTTTGGTTGTATACTTATGCAGGGTAATAATGTGGTGTCTTAAAACTCTCATTAGATTTTATAAAATGAGAAAAATTACCCCACTAATGATTTAGATCTATCTATAGTTATTCATGTGAATAATTGTTGGAAGCACTATATTTTTGGGTATACGTTCACAATATCTTATGACAATAAGAGTCTGAGCTCCAAATTTTCTAAAAAATACTTGAATATCTAATATAGGTTATTTTTAGAGCACTATCAATATTTTCAAATTGACATCGCCTACACCCTGAGTAAGGGGAATGTCATTACAAACACTATCAGTAGGAAAGTGGAATCACAGACTATTCTGAAATTAAATGAAGAGTAAAACCTAATGGGACTCTTCACTCAGTTTCACCTAGATGATCAGTAGGATATTTTAGGTATTTTTCTGAAAAGTTTTTAGTTATCATAATCCCTCCATGAGTCTATTTTATAGATTCATGAGTAGGATGTCATTTTTAGAGGAATCTGAGAAACCCCATAAGGTGGGGAGACTATTTATAGTTGTTCTCTCTCTTTAAATGGAATTCTTGGATTTGTGGATCGATTTTTCATTCCAATGTTTGTGAAGAAGGTATGTTTTGTTTGATTGGAATATTTATTCAAAGTCTATTCATCCTAAAATTGAAGATATTTATTATGACATTAGATGTAGATTTTTGTGGTTGGGTATGAATCATATAATTGTAGAATATGTGTCATGTTGTTTCACTTGAAAACAGATAATGTCATAGCATCTAAAACATTTAGTTTTTCTTCAGCCTCTTCTATTTCTTGTTTGGAAATGGGACAAGGTTTCTATGTATTTTTTTACTAAATTAACTTGGAACCCCCATGGTAGAAATCCTATATGGGTGGTGATATATCAGTTGATAATGTTGAATCCCTTAATTCTAATCATGGACACTACTAAAGTTGAAGATCTGAGTAAGCTATATATATAAGAGATCATGAAGTTACATCAGTTTCCTTATTCCTTTTTTATATAGGGATTTTAGGTTTACTTAGAGTATCTTGAGGAGTATCCAATAGGTGATGGGGAATCATGTCAAGATAAGTAAAACTTATCATCCATATATAGATGGTCAAATAGAGCATGCTATTTAGATCCTTGAGGATATGCTCTATTGTAGTGTTTTGGGTTTTGGTGTATCTTTGGATAGCCATATAGTGATAATTGGGTTTTTTTAATAAAAATAACAATCATTAATTGATTAAAATTTCTACTTTAGAGGATTTTTATGGTCACCTATATAGGTCAACTCTTTTTTGGTTAGTGGTTGGTGAAGCCTATTTGGTGGGATCGAGTCTTTTTTATGAGATATCATCAAGGATTAAAGATATACGTCCGTATCTGGTTTCATCACATAGTCAAAATAAATTTAATGTTGATCATTACTGTAATCCTTTTGAGTTTTTCATTGGTGACCAGGTTTCCTCAAATGTTTCTCCTCAGTTGGGTCACTGATGTCTAGGAAAATATGTAATGCTCATTCCGAGATATATTAGACCATTCGAGGTTACTGAGTTGCATGGGAAGGTTGCCTATCAGTTGGAATTTCAGATTCATTTGACAATAATAAATTATTTTTTCCACATGTAACATCTCAATAAATATAATCCTAATACCTCTCATGTTATGAGTTGGGAATAGATTGAGTTAGAGATAGACATTTATATTTTGGAGCATCCAAGGATATCAATGGCTCTCTAGTGAATGTCTTGCATGGGAAGATTATTTTGTTATTCAGAGTGTTATGATGGAACATATAATATTATAATGAGACATGGGAGCTTGAAACATTTTTGTGGGAGTAGTTTCCACACCTTTTTTCTAGATATCATTCTTACACATGACTTCTCGATGAATAAAAGTTTTATAGTGTGGAGTTTGTACCATCTATTTACCACTTTTTGGTACTTCTATTATATCTTTTGTTTTTCCTCTTTATTTGAGTGTTTTTGGGGAATCTTGAGGATGAAGATAATTTTCAAGTGAAAATGACATAAATTTAGGGTTTGTATGTTTTTTTAAATTAATGGTGTTTATGTATAAATGTGATAAAGGATTTATGGGGTTGTCTTCAAGTTTAGAGGATTATGAAGTTGGTTTATGATTTTGAGAAGTATTTGGAATTTTCAATATCTATAGGAGACATAAAAATTGTCTATTATTCACCAGGAATATGTTATGAGTTCGGTTTAGATAATGAAATATTATATGTTGTGAAAAAGGTTTACACACCATGTAATGGGATTACCCATCGTGTAATGGGTGTTGGGAATATCTCATGAACCTATACAAGAGATGAATATTATAGGTCATGAATGTATATTACACACCATTTAATGGTATAATCAATTTTTTAATAAAAGGTTATGGGTTTTTCTGCATACTTTGATTTCATGGATTACACAATTTGAAATGGGGTTTCACCCCATGTAAGTCTCACGAGAAGTGCTTTTAGGGTGACATATGAGTGATATGTTTTTATACACTTTTATACCTATTACCTATCATACTAGAATCACTCTAAGATTATTTTAGAGACCATCAGTCCTTATGAATCATTTCAGTCAATTATTGATCATTGTTTCATTCTTGGTATGTTTCTCTAAGGGATTAATCCTTTCTACTTCTTCATTTCCTTCGATCACGTTAGCATTGTTGTATTGCATTTATATATCCATTTATCTTTCATGTTAATTATTATTATTTTCCTTCTAGGTTAGTTGTGATTTATTTATCCATAGGAAAATTCTTATATAGGTTTTGGTGTGGTGTGAGTGTTCTTTGAGGTAAGTTTTGATCTTTCCTCTTCTCAAACCCTTTTGAAAAATGGGTTTGATTTTCAGATATGAGGATTGATTCAAGGACCTTGGTTGTCTTCATTTTATTCTTCCTTATTGGTGGATCATGTTTCAGGTATGTGTGACTCGTGTTTGAGTTAGGTGGTTCCATATCTAGCCTATATTAGATTAAATACATTTATTCTTTTTGATAAATTGTTTTATAAATGAAATGGAATGATCGATCGATTGATTTTTGAGTGTGGAAACGAGTTTATGATAAAAGGTGGATTTCCCATTTTGTAGTAAAATAACATGGTATTTTGAAATAATTGTGAAATGGATTTTTGAAATGGTTGTGAATGCATAGTTTTGATGAAATGGTTTGGAAAATAGAGCACATGGTAAGCCATGGGTATTGTGGTAGAAGGTTTCTCTTAAGTTCATCATACATATATTATTGGGGGTTTATTCAAGGGGTGTTCCAATTTTTCATAGGACCATTGTTTTAGAAAATTGATATTGAAATTTTCAAGGGATTCTCTCATGGGGTGTTTTTATGCTCTTTAGGCCTGTATTCAAAGGACTTGATTGTGCACTAGTTATTAACTAGGGTATGGGTAGTTTCACAGCCTAACCTATAGCGATCCTTGGAATGATTTTGCTTGTGATTTGGATTATAATATTTTATCTTATACATCCATGGATTTTATATTATATATGGTATATTATTTTCTTCGATTTTACTTCTGATGTATATAAAATGATATGAAGTATTTTAACTGGCCTATTTTGGAAATTTGAAAAAAAGAATTAAATACTTTCCCATGATTTTTATATAAAAATTGATAAACTAATTAACATGAATCATTTTCTATAAATTTGAAAATGTTCATATTATTATATAGAGACTTTTTATGGAAAACTTGGGTGGGATCCTAATAATCTTGCTAACTAAAATCATATGCACCCCTTGAGAGGTGCATTATCTTTTATATATTTTTATTTAAAGAAAGGAAAGGAGGCATAGTAAGGAGATGAGGTTTTCTATCAAGTATGTTTGGGTCGATGGTGGGGATATAGTAGGAGTTTTCCCATGCTATCACATAGAGTATGAAGTTATTTTTTTAGTTTTCCTTTAATATTGGGTCTATACTTTGTGATGTTCTAACTACTTTTGTATTGTATCTTTTATGTTATATTCTTTTAGATATGGAATATATTTATCTCTTCCAATTATTATTTCTATTATATGTTAATATATATATATATATGTCATGTTGTTTCTTGAGGTTGGTAAAAAACATTATCTCTTATTGTTGTTTGATTCCCAAGTGTTAGTCGTCAGCCTATGGTGATCAGGAACACCCTTAGAGTATGTGAAAATTTGGTTTGGGAACTAGGACGAGTTCATCAGATGGGGAATTTTATTTCCAGTAAAGGGATATATTTAGACCCTACTAAGAAAAATTTAGTTGAGTATTGGTTCAAAACATCATCTATAATGGATATATGTAGTTTCCTTCGTCTATATGGGTATCATCAATGATTTGTGATGAACTTATAATGATTTTAAAACCCACTAAAAAGATATATCGAAACAGAGTAAAGAATGTTTGGACCAATGAATTAGAAGAATGCTTGAAATAGTTGAAAAATAGGCTTATCACTGCACCAGTACTTACCCTAACCACGAGTGGAAAAACTATTGTGGTATACAGTGATGCATCAAAGAATGGATTTGGTTCTGTACTGATGGAAAATAATAAACTAATATTTTATGCCTCAAGATAGAAGTAAGTTCATGAGAAAAGATATCCCATTCATGATCTCGAGTTTGCGTTTGTGATATTCACATTGAAAATATTGGGATATTATATTTATGGGGAGAAGTGTGAGATATATACTAATCATAAAACCCTCAAAAATATATTCACATAGAAGGAGCGTAATATGTTCCAACAAATATGGTTAAGGATAATCAAGTATTATTATTGATCAATCCACTACCATCTTGGTAAAGATAATAAAATAGAATATTATATATGTATAAATGATCCTACAACTTTATCAATGATGATAATTGAGAAGGATAAAATCATATTATACTTGCAAAGGATGGACATGCAATTCATAAAGGTAGGAAAATCATTATTCATTTCCTAAATTATTGATTAATCATACCTTTTAGAGATCTTAAATTATTCTCAAAGAGATGAAGTGGAAATTAAGAAGAAGGTGGAATATATAATAAAATTAGAAATCCAATATTTTTAAAATTGATATGGAAAGAGTTGTTATATTTGGGCTACGACTATATGTACCATTAAATCCTGAGATAAAAAAGAATATTTTGAATGATGGACATAGCTCGACCTTATTCGTTCAACCATGGATAACAAATATGTATCATGATATTTGATAGAACTATTAGTGGGACAATATGAAGAAAGATATCACAGAGTATAAATCAAGGTGCATATCACATTAGAATGTGGAAGATGAAAGGTCAATATTTATGGGGACAATTCAACCATTTCCCATACTTACATGGAAGTGTGAAAACATCACCATGGACTTTGTCACTAGAATTCCTAATACATTGAGAGGAAATGATGCTATATTAGTTGTTATGGATCGTCTTACAAATACTTTTCTCATCATTACAATTAATGAGGACCTTTTACTCGATAAACTTGAAAAGATATACATTAGAGGAGTGGTGAGGCTATATGGAGTACCATTATCAATTATATTTGATAAAGATCCAATAGTTAAATCCGTTTTCTATAACAGTCTCCAAAATGATCTAAAAACTGAGCTGGACTTCAATATGATTTATCACCCCCAAACTGATGGCCGGTCTGAGTGGGCTATTCAAACATTGGAATACATGTTGTGAGAATTCTCTATAGAATTCAAAGGAGGATGAGATAAAAATATCCCTTTTGTAAATTTATATTAAAACAAAAATTTCCACTCAAGCATAAAAATGGATCTATTTGAATCTCTTTATGTTAAGAGATTTCAAACACATGAATGTTGTGATGAAGTTGGTGAACAAAAGCTCTGGATACATGAAATGGTCATCAAAATGGTAGAAAGGGTAAAGACCATTCAAAAGTACATCATGGATACTCAAAGTGGATATAATATCTATGATGACAATCATCGATGAGACCTGGATTTTAATGTTGAAGATAAGGTATTCCTCCACATATCTCCATGTGAGAGAGCCATGATATTCTAGAAGAAGGAAAAGATAAGTCCTTGGTACATAGACCCATTTAAGATTCCTGATCTTGTCAGTGATGTGGCCTATCAAATATCACTTCCACTAACCTTGTCTCAAGTATATTATGTATTCCATATATTCCTCTTGAGGATGTAAATACTAGATCTATCACATGTACAAAATTCATAGGTGGTATAGCTGGAAAATGATCTCCCTTATTTAGAGAATTCAGTGAAGATCTTGGGATTTGGATATAAAATTAAAAACAAAAAGGCCACTCAACTGGTCAAAGTACTATGAAAAAACCATAAATATGAAGAAGTGAAATGGGAACTAGAGGAAGATATGAAACAGATGTACCCTCTCTTATTTTCACTTTAGTATGTCTATGAAATTTTAATGGAGAATTTTATTAATTGGGAAGAATGTAATGACCCATAATTTTATCAATTGAATTTCCATTATTATAATTATGGCATGTTGTAAAAAGAACATACATCACATAGAAAAACAAAAAAAAATTATTTTCATAAATTAAAAATGATACATTACTTATCAAATAAATCAATAAAAATTCCAAATATTATAGAATGAAGAAAAATAGAAAATAAGATAATTAATATATGAAATTTGGGATCTACTCCACCCACTAGAATTATTTCACTCAAACAAAAAAAGATGTAAAAATAAAATATAATATTAATAATAAAATATTCATTTTCAAGATAAAATTATATATAACCTTGAGATAAAATAGATGTGAATGAAGAGTGAATTGAATAAGAGGTATTTATAGGAAGTAGGGAACCTATATGACCATTAAATATTTGACCGTTAGTAATAGTAATGTGACCATTCGAAAAATAACCTAACCAATGGAAGTATAAAATAGTATTTAGGTATGAAAATATAGTATATTTAAACTATTTTATATGTAATTAAAAAATTTAAAAATTATAAATTAAGTGTTTTTATTTTTATAAAACAGAAATGTTTTAATCGCACTTTTATAATAAATATAATTATTTAAAATAAAATTTATTTACATAAAATGGTTTTTAAAATTGATATTAATTATATTATAATGATAAGATAATTTTATTAGACTATAAATAATTTTTCATAGTGATATAAAATAATTATAATATTGTAAGCAGTATTTTTTGTATAAATGAGGATTTTAATTAAAAATTAAAATTTTCATAATTTTAATATTACTTCCATAAAATGGATTTAATTTTTAAATCTAAACATTAGAAAATGGTTAGTGATATGTTTTGGTATTTTTCTAAATTAGTTGAAAATTTAGTGAATAGTGAAATATGGTAATTTACATTATTTGGCTTTATAAGACTAATACATGAGTTTTTAAGTCATTGATGATGTAAGAACCAATTAGTTCAAACTAAAATGAACTAGTTACTATATATAGTCACAAGAATAAACACAATTAATATTTTTGAGCTAATATAATAAACTAATGAATATAATATTCAAGAACACCCCTCTCATCCACTTATAAATACAACCCCTTCTCCTAAGAACTTATAAGCATTAAAGCTTTACAAATATATAAAAAAACCACTCCAACCCACTCTTACACATTTCCAATTTCTTCTAGTCACTAAAAAAGTAAAATTTCATGTTCCTTAAGTGGTCCTCAAGGAGGAAATATTCAACAGCTAACCTTCTCAAACTACCTCTTTTAATTTATTTTCATTTTATACATTCCCCATGCCTCATTCATAAAACATATAATAATAATTATAGTTTCACTTATATACTTTAATTTTATATTTATAATGTAATATATTCTATTAAACCCTTTTCTAATGACCTATTAATCAATTAAAAATGAAACCATTGTCCATATTATGTTGGTTAACAACCTTCATGGATGATCATATTTTTTTCACCAACGACTTCATGGAAGGTTTAAATTAGATTATTATTTTTGAAAATAAACTAAAAATATATATTATAAGTGGTTTCATAATCTAGAAAATTTATATTTCCATAACATTAAATAAAATTAAACTTGTTAGAGATTTTTAGAAAAATGCCTAAATAAACTAAACATTTGTCATTATGGTTTTATTAAATAAATCATACACATGTTAGAAAAATGATATATGGGACCATTTAAATTTCTATAAGTGGATGAATACAATTTAATTTCACATTTGTAGTTTCATTCCCATTTGGAAATAACTTTTATAATTATACGTAAGTGATCGGACCATGAAACCGTGAAATGAACTCCCTCGAAACAACGAAATTGAACATTATAACTCAAAGAAATGGAAATAAATAAACTTAATAAATTGAAAATAAAACAAATATAGATGGATAATTTTATTAATTATTTAATTAATTAATCTAATTTTATTATTTAGTACATCAAGTGCATGTGAATAACTCATTCAGACATAAGGCAAGGAATCACTCTAAACCTCTCTATTTTCTTTAAGTTAAGATTTCTCTCTATATACCTAAATTTATCTCTTAAATATTATTATATAAAACTTATATATCTAGTATATATGTCCCAAAAATATACACCAATTTTATTTAATCTTTATTTTCTAGGGAAATATGTGTTTTAAAAGGTTCCCTTTAGAATTCCTCTTAATAATAAGATTAAATTAAAGCGAACTTCTCTTATTCTTAACACCTTTTTTGTACACTCCTTAAAAATTTTTATGCCACTTATGTTTAATAAATCACTCATTTTATCATGTATGACTATTTTATATAATTTTTTTGGATTTATGAAAATTTTATTCCTTTACTGTTTTCAAAGATGAATTACACATTTTCATAAAGATTCACTTAATTGGTGATTTTATAAAGTTATTTATCTACTGATTTTTATAAAATAAATTTATTTTTACATGATTTATCCTGATAATTACTTATAATTCCTTTATAAAATTAAAATAATAATTTAATCCATTATTTAATGGAAAATATTATGATACAACCTTTATTTAGGCTTTATGACACGATTATGAAACCAACTTGTTTCCATGGGTAATACTTTTGTTTATGTATTATGATTTATTTATTTATTTGTAATACATATTCATGTATATGTTATGATGGGTTCAACCAAATGGTTCTCCAAATAATTGGTTAATTTTTTGTCTCTTGTTAATTTATTTATATGATTAAGGAGTAAACCTAATCCGTTATGGGACTCTATCAACCATGTGATATCGTCTTTGTAGTTAGCCTTGAATCATGTTTATGTAATTTTATATGTTTCTTCCACATTATTATATTTATATGATCATATTATTACATGTTCTGTATGTTATTCCTATGTATGTTATTCATGAGCCAGGCTTTTTATGTTATCATATTATGCCTTCTAAATCATGTTCTATGATTCACTCCCATGTTTATTATAATACTGGGGTTTTTTACAACCTATTTTTCCTATATATTCCCTAGGTTATCATATGAATTTTTAGAATCTCCAAGGTATTTAGTATCTCATTATGGAGATTAATAATAAGATTTTTCATTCTAGTTTCAGGTTGTCTAATTACGCACCTAGTCTTCTAAATACACTAGTATATTCAATCAATGGTTGTATTTAATGTATATTCATGTTAAACTTCTTGTAAAAATGTGTTTAAAATGATTGGGTCACTATAATATCCATATTAAACCTCAATCAAATGGGAAATGAATTCATCATTCGTATGTATGGTGGGCTACTTCCTCATAGACCGATGTAATTCATTTTCCATCAATGTCTTTCATAAGTAGTTATAATGATGTGTTTAATGTATATATATATATATATATATGATATTCATGGCATATTTATCATTATAAAAATATAATATATCATCTAATTTCATACCTTTCCAAACACTAAAAAAATGATAACGCCGTTTGTGCATACATGTGGACTACCACCTCCATGAAGCGATGTGATAAATTTTTTATCACCACATAACATGGATGATATATATAATTATGTTTAAAGAAATAATATTATATTTATTATATAATTAAAAAATAAGTATAAAATAATCTTTACCTTATTTATATATTGATAATTTAAAAATAGAAACTTTACTCATGCGTGCGTACGACCCACCGTCTCCATGATTGTAACGTCATTAATTTTCATAACCATATTTCACAACTAGTTTTAATGTATAAATGATGTATAAAAATTATTTTTATTTCATGATTATTATTCTATATATTATTTAATAATGAACCCTTTTACCATGGTCAATATTCCGTAGTCATTTTGAATTATAAATAGAATGTCCTTAAAACACCCAACGTAGACTTAACTGATTATGTAATTTAATATTTCATTTTAATAAATAAAAAAATAGAATAATGGTAAATTAATAAACCTAAAAAGGTTTTATAATCAATTAAATAATTGATATATGTTTATTATATAGGAGTTAAAGGATGTAGATATAATTTTTGGACTTGAGGTAAGTGATTTCATCTCAATTCACCTTCATTAAGGGATATTTTATTATTATGAACCTAATTTATTCTATACGGTGAATATAATACCTCTTTTTACATGTTACATCATGAATTATTTATACTTCATGATACTTTTTGTCACGAACCAACCCGGGTCGACCCTGAACCGGTCACCTGAGCCGGTCCGCGGCAAGTCCCGAGGGGCGTTCCCGATCCCCCCGAGATGGCAACAAGTGTCGGGCATTAAAATTTGATCGTTGGGAACGATTTCAGCCCAAACAAAATTAAATAGAACAAAACAAATAAACACTAACAGCGGAAAAGAAATAAAAGCCACAGGACCACGTACCTCCATGTGACCTCTCAGGTCACCACCCAACTAGAGAGCAACCTCGCTCCAACACTGAGCGACTCAAACAGAAGACCTGAGCAAGGGAAGACCTGCAACTGAAATGATAATATAGGCGTGAGCATTAAAAATGCCCAGTAGGTAAGCCAAAGTAAACCACTGAATCCAAAAGTTTCCTTTCCCAAGCAATCCGTTGACACGGGTTTGAAAAATACAATTATAAAATAGATTTTTCACATTTAAAAATAAACAACATGTTTTCCCCATTTGAAAACCCAACGCACACTATAAATCACTTTCAAAACCATTTCATGTTTTTATAAACAACACCAAATACAAATGATACTACGACTGTGCTAAAAAGGAACAGGTAAACAGTACAGGCTGAAAGCAAACCAGTGAAACAGAAAGTAACCAAGTAATGCAAGATGATAGTAGTGCAAAAGGACACAAGTAACACTATAAGCTGTAAAGAATAACTGAAAGTAAACAATCAAGGTGAACAAGTAACCATGGGTGATCCTAAACATCCCTAGAAAACCCCTGGACGTACTCGGGTTCAGACTACCTGTCGGCGTGGTACTCCATAGTCAATAACCAACTAGCCGCCCTAATAGCCAACCAGTGGCACATCCCTCCTGGCCTGTCTACAACTCCAGGGGGTACCAACCCGTCTAATCAGGGTTAGCAAGCAACCATCACTCGATAATATACAAGACGCCCAGGAACCCATGGTGGTTTTAGTAACACTGTGTAAGTGGGAGGCACACGCACGTGTGACTCATCTCACCGCACTTGCCAACCCCTTACACGGACATCGCTACACGACAACCCTCGAAGGGAAGTCCCCCTGTAGAGATGCCCTCACAAGTACGTATATATATATGTATGTGTATAATCACTTCACAGTTAATAAAGTGCCAACCGGGCCTCCACGACATTTGATTATCAAAACTATTTTATAAAATACCTGGAGTTGTCAAGCGAGCACTTGTTTTTTTTTTCAAAAACAAACAGCTTTACACGAATATTTCACAGTATCATTTTAAATAACTCTAAACGCTGTTTTTGTATTAAGTAAAGGGCCAAATGGGCATATCTTCATAGATTTCTTTTTAAACAAGTTCCATGTGTCTCAAAAAGAGGCGAAAACATTTTGAAACCAAGAACCATTTAGAAAGGTCGAGATTTCGAGAAAATAAAAATAAATAAAAATAAATGGTAACAATTTCAAACACCATCTTCATTTGAGGGCACATCCATGTGTGCACCTGGTGCACGCATGGATGTGTCAACATCCAATGGTGCGTCAAACCTGCAAAGGGGAATGACAACACTTCCAAATGATACTAAATTTCATAAGACTAACCAGCACAGGATAATACGATCCAAGAATGATTCTTTCTTTACAAAAAGGAAAACACCGCTCAAGACAACCAATGATAACATAAGCAGTTAGTTTCACCTTAGCTGGCAACGCCTAAACAGGTGCACTATATAAACAATAAAAAGGGCAGGACAACATCTTGTTCACAACTAGCTTGGCATAAAATATAATTGCTTCAAACTTATCTTTCGAACAAAACTATAGATTTTAAAACACCAAAATAAGTCACGCAAGGCTATAATAAACATGAGAATCATGGAATAAAATTAATTTAAAATAATTCAAGTACCAACAGAGTGCTTCGAAAAGGAAACAGGTGAATTCACCTACCTCAAACAAGGAGCGAACGCGATGGAACCCCAACGGAAAGTAGAACGATCCTTCGCGGACAACTGCGCACGCTGTACAGTGGAAAAAGTGCACGTCACTCCACCCGCGACAGAAAAAGGATTAATATGAATTAAATATAAACACCAAGATGCCATGAAGGAAAAATAAATGAATAAATTAATTAATCAATTAATTAATAAACAAATAAGCAATTAAACAAATATATAGTTAAATAACACATACAAAAATAATCAAGAGAATAAATAAATAAAAATAATAATTTAGCACAATAATAATATAATCGTAATAACAATATTAATATAATAGTAATAACAATAATAATAGCATACCCAAGAAAGTAATGAGAACCATAATAATATTAATAATAATTATAATATAATAATAATAACATAATATAATAATAATTAAAACAATAATAAATATATTCATAATAATAATGATAATAATAATATGATAATAAAATAATAATCATAATAATTATAATAATAATGATAATAATAATAATAATAATATTTATATGATAATAATTATAATAACAATAGTAACAATCGTAATATAATAATAATTATAATAATAATAATAATAATAAGATGATGACATTAATTATAATAATGACATAATAAAATAATATTAATAATATGTTAGTAATCATAATAATAATAATAGTAATAATAATAATAATAACAATTTAACATAATTATAATATAATAATAATATTACTATTAACATGGTAAAAATATTAAAACATTATATATATAAAAACGTAAATGAATGGGATTAACACATAAAGAAAAAGAATAAAATAAAACAAAATAAAAATAAAATAAAAAATAAAACTCACAATGGAGCCGGAGGGGGGGTGAGCCGGAGGGGAAGCACACCGGATCGGCGCAAGTCGGGCTGTGCGCTGGGGCGGAGGCCGGACAGCGATAGGAGGCTGCTGCAATGGGCGGGGCGCGTCGAGGTCGGCGCGGCTAGTGGGAGGACGCGTGGCCGGAAACGTAGGAGGCAGGCCGGCCGGTCGGAGGCAGCGCGGCCAGAGGCATGTGGAGGCTGGGGGGAAACGCCGGAGGTGGCTGGGATAGGGGAGGGGGTTGCGCGCTGAACAGGGGGCGCCGAGGGGGAGAGAGAGAGAATGGAGAGGGTCGTCGGGGTACTAGGCGTCGAGGGGAGAAGGGTCGCCGGCGGTGAGAAGCGGGCGCGACACTGGTGCGGTGAAGGAGAGGTGGAACGAGAGGGAGAGCAGGGGAGATGGTGGTCGGGTGCGGCGCATGGGACGGGGAGCGGCGGAGATGGCCGCTGGGCTTGGCGCGGTTGCGCGAGGGCAAGACGGAGGTCGTGGAGGAAGAGGGTGATAGCGGTGCTGGGACGGGATAGTGCGGAGGGCCGGGAGCAGCGAGGTGCAGGGGGTGCGGTCCGGCAGAGGGCGCTGGCACCGGCGAGGGAAAGGCCGGGGCGGTCGCCGGAGGGACCGGTTGCGGATGCCGGAGGCCGCACGGGCGGAGGAGCACCAGAGCGGGAGGGTAGTCGGGCACCGGTAGGAGGCCGAGGTAGAGGCCGGAGCAGGCGGACGGTGCGCGCAGGAGGGAAACTGGAGGCGGCGCGGCCGGCCGAACCAGCGGGGAGAAAAACGGGGGAGGAGGAGAGAGAGAGAAGGATGGGGTGGCGGCTGGGTAGGGGGTAGGATTAGGGTTAAATATATATATATATGATAAAATAATAATAATAATAATTATAATCATAATAATAATACTAACACTATAATAATAATAATAAAACTTATAATATTAATAATAATAAAACTTATATAACAACAATAAAACTTATAATAATAATAAATAATAAATTAGTTAATTCAAATAATAATTATTTTGATCTAATATTTAAAATCATAAATATAAAATAATTTAAAGATGATACACATATATATATATTTATACATATATAGTTCTATATATATATATATATACATTATTATACATATCTATAAACATATATAAACATATATACAATAACACAAATAAACAGGTATTAATAATAAAAAGCCAACATAAAAAAAATTATAATATTTAAAACACCGGGTGAACACACAGTCACCCGGGCTGAACGCACGATCACCGCTAACGATGCGGTGACCGCGCACCGGCGCGAAACCGCCAATGCAATTAAACTCTGAAAAATTTAAATCGGGACCAAGAAAGGAGAACAATTACGGACGTCCGCGGTCGGGGTGTGACAATTCTCCCCACCACAGACACTTTCTGCCCCCAGAAAGTCACCAGGCCAAATGTCGGTCAAGATTTAAGTCCATGCCCCAACGGAACTAAAGGAACCAGAGAGAACTGAGAATCTCGGGGATGACCTTACTCTGCACAGGTCACACCCGACCGATTCAAGAGAAAACTGGGGTCCGAGATTGAGGGGATATCACGAAGGGGTTCTCCCCACCACAAGAACTTAACTAGTGTAGAAAAGTTGAACATTTAAATGGAAAACCCTAGTAAAGGGGGGTCGACGCGGGAACTCCCAACCGGTTTAAACCAACTCTCATAGCACAAGTGAAAACAACACCTTCTCCGGAACGTTGAACCCTTGACCAAAGTCAACGACATTCAACACTAGGGGGAAAACCCATGGAAAACAGTTAACCACATAAAATTGGAGACACGGTCCACCGAATTCCACGAACATAACCACATCGACAACATAACTAAAATAAGGTCAACCCGCACGAGAGTTAAACACACTTTTAAGAATGACACACGATTTAGAATATTACATTCACACGACAAGTCCACGTAGATTTATCATAGAACAAGTCCATCATCACTTTATAGAAAAACAACACATTTACAACGCTGTTGAAACTTTAATAGCAGGAAAACAGACATGAAAAGGTTTTTAATTGCTCCACCGTCAACACGGAAGACAGAACATGGACCAAGGCCTCACACCCCTGGGGACTCCTGACTGTGCGCGAGCTTCACCCCGAGACTTGTGGCTGGGGCTCTGATGGCTGAAGCATCTTCTGCCTCACAGTCAGATACTGACATTTTCCCATCACAGCGTCCTCTTCAAGCGACGCTTCTTGCAAAACTTCTCCAGATGACCCAGACAACCACATCGACGACACGTCTTCGGAGGGTTGCGACAAGATGGTTTTAAATGCCCGAAACGACCACACTGATAGCACATCACTGAACAACCTGTTGAACTGGAAGTTGGGACCAAAGGGAATAAATCCTTAGGAACAGGTATCTCTGGCGCCTTTTCCTCACCAGAGGGGGAACTCTTACGAACAACAATAGGGGACGCTGAAGTATTAACCACCCGCACACCAGAAACTAACTCAGCCTAGAAAGCTTCCTCCACCAGCTTCTCGAAACAAAGGTCTTTAGAAGGGAGGACTCGCTCCTTGATCTCTGAACGAAGACCCCCAGTGAAAAGAGAGACCTTCATGAGCTCATGTGACGCTACCTCTGGAGAAAAGGGAATCAGTTCCTTGAAATGGTCAACATATGCCTTCACCGTCCGTTGACCTTGTTGAATATGCACAAGCTCTCTCTTTTTCCCCAGCTTCACTTCCTCAGGTACAAACCATTGGGTGAAAACGGTTTTAAATACATCCCACGTCATTTCAACTTGCGTCGACGGTGGGGCAACCACCTTCCACTGGTCCAGAGCTGGACCCTCGAACAACTTCATAATTGCACGAACCTTAACATTATCGGGAGTTCCCAATATTCTAAAGACACGCTCCACTTCCTCGAGCCATTTCACTGCTTCTAACGGACCCTGATCACCATGGAGAATAGGCAAAGTCTGAGGAGGACTAAAAACTGGGCATGACCTATCCGAATCCTTAGAGACCTTTCTGGGCGGCATTTCCTGAGCGATATATAAAACACAAAGCCAAAACCAACATCAAATCGAAGCAACATCAATAAAAGCGCCTTCATCAAAAACAGTCAGCACAAGGACCAAACAAATACAACACAACACAACCCAAAACAAAATCTCCCCTTTAAAATTTCCTTTTCATTTTTGATTTCAAAACCACCCTTTCTCAAGATCACTTTCCAAAAACCAATCCACTTTCAAACCAAAACTTTCCAAAACTGTTTCCCATTTAAAACCAATTTAGAAAACAAAGTCAAGCCTTTAATTTCAAATACACACCCAGGTAATCCCATGAATCGTTGCACATGTCTTCATCCACATTCCATTCATACTCACACCAACATGCACTTTTTCATGCATTCTCACACATGTGCAAACGTTCATAAAGAGGAACTGAGGTTTCAACCCAAATCATTCTTAACCAGTTCTGAGCAAACAACAGATTTTCAAATCAAGAGATCTCAGTTTTAAAACCCATTTTATACATTTAAAGTCCTTTAAAAGAAACCAGTCCAATTTTCAAAAAACCCTTTTTCATTTCCAACTACGCACTCACACAGACCAAAACGAAAACAACATCCAAATTTGCATCAATCACTGAAATGAGGGACTAGTAGTCACACTCAACCTGGAGACATGGTAGTGGGCCATGTCCCAAGTCAGCATCGACCACTAGGAGGAATTCAAACCACGTACTCGGACTCCACATGGGTCACTACTCCATGTGAAATCGCGATGTAACGTCGGCTTGCCTCCATTATCATCTCTCAATCCAAGACAAACCAGAAAAGGCAAGGAAACAATTCCCGAACTACCCCTGGTAACTCGAAGATCAGTGCGAGCAAGAGTTCGCGACGCTCTTCCCGTACTTACCCCTCGAGTTCCGACAGTCCTAATCTCCTTCTACCGGACAACCCAAATAACAAGAACCACCTCTGATACCATTTTGTCACGAACCAGCCCGGGTTGACCCTGAACCGGTCACCCGAGCCGGTCCGCGGCAAGTCCCGAGGGGCGTTCCCGATTCCCCCGTGATGGCAACAAGTGCCGAGCATTAAAATTTGATCGTTGGGAACGATTTCAGCCCAAACAAAAGTAAATAGAACAAAACAAATAAACACTAACAGCGGAAAAGAAATAAAAGCCACAGGACCACGTACCTCCATGTGACCTCTCAGGTCACCACCCAACTAGAGAGCAACCTCGCTCCAACACTGAGCGATTCAAACAGAAGACCTGAGCAAGGGAAGACCTGCAACTGAAATGATAATATAGGCGTGAGCATTAAAAATGCCCAGTAGGTAAGCCAAAGTAAACCACTGAATCCAAAAGTTTCCTTTCCCAAGAAATCCGTTGACACAGGTTTGAAAAATACAATTATAAAATAGATTTTTCACATTTAAAAATAAACAACATGTTTTCCCCATTTGAAAACCCAACGCACACTATAAATCACTTTCAAAACCATTTCATGTTTTTATAAACAACACCAAATACAGATGATACTACGACTGTGCTAAAAAGGAACAGGTAAACAGTACAGGCTGAAAGCAAACCAGTGAAACAGAAAGTAACCAAGTAATGCAAGATGATAGTAGTGCAAAAGGACACAAGTAACACTATAAGCTGTAAAGAATAACTGAAAGTAAACAATCAAGGTGAACAAGTAACCATGGGTGATCCTAAACATCCATAGAAAACCCCTGGACGTACTCGGGTTCAGACTACCTGCCGGCGTGGTACTCCATAGTCAATAACCAACTGGCCGCCCTAATAGCCAACCAGTGGCACATCCCTCCTGGCCTGTCTACAACTCCAGGGGGTACCAACCCGTCTAATCAGGGTTATCAAGCAACCGTCACTCGATAATCTACAAGACGCCCAGGAACCCATGGTGGTTTTAGTAACACTGTGTAAGTGGGAGGCCCACGCATGCGTGACTCATCTCACCGCACTTGCCAACCCCTTACACGGACATCGCTACACGACAACCCTCGAAGGGAAGTCCCCCTGTAGAGATGCCCTCACAAGTACGTATATATATATGTATGTGTATAATCACTTCACAGTTAATAAAGTGCCAACCGGGCCTCCACGACATTTTATTATCAAAACTATTTTATAAAATACCTGGAGTTGTCAAGCGAGCACTTGTTTTTTTTTCAAAAACAAACAGCTTTACACGAATATTTCACAGTATCATTTTAAATAACTCTAAACGCTGTTTTTGTATTAAGTAAAGGGCCAAACGGGCATATCTTCGTAGATTTCTTTTTAAACAAGTTTCATGTGTCTCAAAAAGAGGCGAAAACATTTTGAAACCAAGAACCATTTAGAAAGGTCGAGATTTCGAGAAAATAAAAATAAATAAAAATAAATGGTAACAATTTCAAACACCATCTTCATTTGAGGGCACATCCATGTGTGCACCTGGTGCACGCATGGATGTGTCAACATCCAATGGTGCGTCAAACCTGCAAAGGGGCACGACAACACTTCCAAATGATACTAAATTTCATAAGACTAACCAGCACAGGATAATACGATCCAAGAATGATTATTTCTTTACAAAAAGGAAAACACCGCTCAAGACAACCAATGATAACATAAGCAGTTAGTTTCACCTTAGCTGGCAACGCCTAAACAGGTGCACTATATAAACAATAAAAAGGGCAGGACAACATCTTGTTCACAACTAGCTTGGCATAAAATATAATTGCTTCAAACTTATCTTTCGAACAAAACTATAGATTTTAAAACACCAAAATAAGTCACGCAAGGCTATAATAAACATGCGAATCATGGAATAAAATTAATTTAAAATAATTCAAGTACCAACAGAGTGCTTCGAAAAGGAAACAGGTGAATTCACCTACCTCAAACAAGGAGCGAACGCGATGGAACCCCAACGGAAAGTAGAACGATCCTTCGCGGACAACTGCGCACGCTGTACAGTGGAAAAAGTGCACGTCACTCCACCCGCGACAGAAAAAGGATTAATATGAATTAAATATAAACACCAAGATGCCATGAAGGAAAAATAAATGAATAAATTAATTAATCAATTAATTAATAAACAAATAAGAAATTAAACAAATATATAGTTAAATAACACATACAAAAATAATCAAGAGAATAAATAAATAAAAATAATAATTTAGCACAATAATAATATAATCGTAATAACAATATTAATATAATAGTAATAATAATAATAATAGCATACCCAAGAAAGTAATGAGAACCATAATAATATTAATAATAATTATAATATAATAATAATAACATAATATAATAATAATTAAAACAATAATAAATATATTCATAATAATAATGATAATAATAATATGATAATAAAATAATAATCATAATAATTATAATAATAATGATAATAATAATAATAATAATATTTATATGATAATAATTATAATAACAATAGTAACAATCGTAATATAATAATAATTATAATAATAATAATAATAATAAGATGATGACATTAATTATAATAATGACATAATAAAATAATATTAATAATATGTTAGTAATCATAATAATAATAATAGTAATAATAATAATAATAACAATTTAACATAATTATAATATAATAATAATATTACTATTAACATGGTAAAAATATTAAAACATTATATATATAAAAACGTAAATGAATGGGATTAACACATAAAGAAAAAGAATAAAATAAAACAAAATAAAAATAAAATAAAAAATAAAACTCACAATGGAGCCGGAGGGGGGGTGAGCCGGAGGGGAAGCACACCGGATCGGCACAAGTCGGGCTGTGCGCTGGGGCGGAGGCCGGACAGCGATAGGAGGCTGCTGCAATGGGCGGGGCGCGTCGAGGCCGGCGCGGGTAGTGGGAGGATGCGTGGCCGGAAACGTAGGAGGCAGGCCGGCCGGTCGGAGGCAGCGTGGCCAGAGGCGTGCGGAGGCTGGGGGGAAACGCCGGAGGTGGCTGGGATAGGGGAGGGGGTTGCGCGCTGAACAGGGGGCGCCGAGGGGGAGAGAGAGAGAGAATGGAGAGGGTCGCCGGGGTACTAGGCGCCGAGGGGAGAAGGGTCGCCGGCGGTGAGAAGCGGGCGCGACACTGGTGCGGTGAAGGAGAGGTTGAACGAGAGGGAGAGCAGGGGAGATGGTGGCCGGGTGCGGCGCACGGGACGAGGAGCGGGGGAGATGGCCGCTGGGCTTGGCGCGGTTGCGCGAGGGCAAGACGGAGGTCGTGGAGGAAGAGGGTGATAGCGGTGCTGGGACGGGACAGTGCGGAGGGCCGGGAGCAGCGAGGTGCAGGGGGTGCGGTCCGGCAGAGGGCGCTGGCACCGGCGAGGGCAAGGCCGGGGCGGTCGCCGGAGGGACCGGTTGCGGATGCCGGAGGCCGCACGGGCGGAGGAGCACCAGAGCGGGAGGGTAGTCGGGCACCGGTAGGAGGCCGAGGTAGAGGCCGGAGCAGGCGGACGGTGCGCGCAGGAGGGAAACTAGAGGCGGCGCGGCCAGCCGAACCAGCGGGGAGAAAAACGGGGGAGGAGGAGAGAGAGAGAAGGATGGGGTGGCGGCTGGGTAGGGGGTAGGATTAGGGTTAAATATATATATATATGATAAAATAATAATAATTATTATTATAATCATAATAATAATACTAACACTATAATAATAATAATAAAACTTATAATATTAATAATAATAAAACTTATATAACAATAATAAAACTTATAATAATAATAAATAATAAATTAGTTAATTCAAATAATAATTATTTTGATCTAATATTTAAAATCATAAATATAAAATAATTTAAAGATGATACACATATATATATATTTATACATATATAGTTCTATATATATATATATATATACATTATTATACATATCTATAAACATATATAAACATATATACAATAACACAAATAAACAGGTATTAATAATAAAAAGCCAACATAAAAAAAATTATAATATTTAAAACACCGGGTGAACACACAGTCACCCGAGCTGAACGCACGATCACCGCTAACGATGCGGTGACCGCGCACCGGCGCGAAACCGCCAATGCAATTAAACTCCGAAAAATTTAAATCGGGACCAAGAAAGGAGAAAAATTACGGACGTCCGCGGTCGGGGTGTGACACTTTTAGTTTTAATATCAATTATTTTATCTACGAGTATTCGACTTGAAAGTTAAAAAGTGGTATAGTGTTTTTGAACTCAATTTCCTTTCACTATTTTATAACTCTTCTACATTGACTTTGATGTGCCATTATTATGTGTGAATTTATATCTAAATTTATTTATTCTATATTTCAATTTTTTTGGATTTAAATTTTTTACACATAATCTCTCCATTGAATAACTCTTAACTCGATGATATGATCTTTGTAAGGGTTATTCATATCAAATTCCATTTTTAGGATATAGGTTTATGATATGAACCTATATTCTTCTATGAGGTGTATATACTATCGATTTTTACATGTTATATCATTAATATCATTATTTTAATTGTTATAAAGTTTCGTTTGATGTTACATTTTCATGGTTCTAATGATTGAATGGTTAAAAAAGTGGAATGGATTTATATTATAATCTCTTTTTTTTGGGATTGTTTATGTTCAAGATTAATTGGGGGAAAATCATATTATATTAATTTATCAAACCAAATATATTTTATTATAATTTATTTATAATTTATTTTTAAAATTTTAATTTCTATTTCCTCCTTTATTGTTTTAAGAAACATTAAGAAGTTCACCTTTAAGTAGTACTGATCTTATATCTTCTTTTAGATCGTGAATCTTTGTCCTACATATCCATGTTTTATAAAATATTGTAAAAAAGTATTTTCTAAACATAAATTATTTCCTAATTAAATTTTAAATGATTTTTTACCTTCTTTTAAAATCTTCTAAAATTAAATTTCTTAATGTTTTCCCAATGGGTAACTTTTTACTCCATTTAAAAAATGTTTAAAAAATATTTATTTTTAAGATTTAGAACATGAATGAATTTTTTCACTGTTATAACCATTATTTAAATAAAATATTAGTTTATAATATTCAAATATTATTTTTTTTTAAAAATATTTTTTTCGATATTATTTTCAAAGTGAAAAGTTTATGTTGTTCATGAAAAGTTTTCATGATATTTTAATGGTGTTTCCACTCATCAACACCAAAACCCTTGATGTTACTTATAATACAATAGGGTTATTTTATAATAATACCATCATAGTTCTTTTTATAGATGGATTATGTTTGTTTTAAATATATTTTCCTATAACACAATTCTTTTCTATGGGTAAATAAAGTTATGATAGGAATAATGGATGTTTCTATAATTTTTATAATGAAATTAAATCTTTATGTACTTTATTCATTTTATGGTTCATGGGCATTGATCATGATGAAGTGTGGTTCCTTTATTAATCAAATTTAGGAAATATCATTACATGTCTATAATTTATTCAGTAAATGGAAGAATTTTACAAATATGGTTTATCTTAATAGATTATGGGAATTTATCATAAATGTTATTCCAAGTATAACTATGATGATTATTTCATGTAAAGCTGTCATAGTTGATCAAAGTGTATCTTTGATGGTTAATTTATGTATAAATTTAATGTTGATTCCATATTTAATTGTGATATGAAAATGATCCCCAATATACCTACATGTTTTATCTATTCTTAATATGGATTTTTAATGATTCATTCGATCCTGATTAACATTACATGGATCATGATTATTAATTCCAATGACTCTTTCCTTTGTTAAATCTTTATTACTTTTCTTATTATTGGCGATCTCTATGTTGATTTCTATGAATTACCTTATGTTATTCTCAATCAATATGTTTATATCACCGTACCCTTATGCTAATCTTATTCTCACCAATGACATTTAATTTCTTATGCTAATGTTTACCCTTACTGTGCATTTGAGATCAACATTTTTATATTACATTTTCCATAGGTTATTAAGAATGATGATAAATGATTTTATTCTATAAAAGTATCATATGTGAATATATTTTTGGGAGATGTTTATAATTTAATATGGAATATTAAAAGCTGGGTATAGTGAAAAAAATAATCCATTGAAGACATGAGTGTTGTTTAAGTAATTGTTTGTCCTAATTTTTTAAAACTATAAAAATAAAAGGTTATTTGTTATATAAGTGATCAAATATTTTGATTTGATGTTGTATGTTTTGGTTGAAAATAATTGGGTCACATTTATCAGTATTAAATCTAGAAATGTAAATTTATGTTTTTATCATGATATATGGGTGCGCGGGCTTGGGGTCTTTACATTCACAATCATTTTTGGCTGTATAATATGAAAAAGTGGATTTATGATTACACTACAAGGTTCTTAGTGTTTCAAAAAGTAAATTAAGATAAACAAATTCCTAAATGGGTATTATGACCATTACCCATACCGTTTTGGTAGTAGGACAACATCAGCATGGACGTTGTCATTAGATTTCTAAGATATCGAAGGGTGACAATACTATATGGGTAATCATTGATTGATTGAAAATTTATTCCCATTTCATTATAATAAGAGAATATTTCTCCATGGATTACCTATCTTGCCTCCATATTCGGCAATTAGTGAGACTCCATGGAGTGTCAATGTTGATTGTTTCCAACCAAGATCCATGATTTAAATCTACATTGTGAATGGTTCTTTAAAATGATATGAATAAAAAATTAAACATGGGAACAACCTATTTTCATAAAACTAGTGGTTATTTTGAGAGGAAAATTAAATCATTATAAGATATCCTAATGGACAATTCATATTATTTTCAAGGGGGTTATGATGAACATATTCAACTTTTTTTAATTATCCTATAACAACAACTTTTACTGAAGCGTTCAAATGGATCCTTATAAAGCACTCTATTGGAATATGTGTAGATATCCAATATCATAGGATGAAGATAGAGTTGGAAAAATTCGGGACCATACATCATGAAATACACTATAGAAAAGATACAGGTAATTCAAAAATATATCATGGTTTCTCATAATTGACAAAAAGTCATGCTGCCAAACAAATGAAGGAATTGGAGTTTCATGTTTGGGAATATATATTTCTCAAAATATCACCACAAAAAGGGTTCATGAGGTTCATAAATAAGGTAAAATTAAGTCCTAGGTACATTGTACCATTTTTTATTTTGGAGCATGTTAGAGTAGATAATTATCGATTAGCACTACCTCTAAATATTTTTATTGTCCATGGTGTCATCCAGAAGCCTCTATTGAGAAATTATATGTCTAAACAAAAATATAAACTTGGTAATAATGATGTTGAATTAGAATATGGATTTTTATATAAAGTGAAGCTGATACAAATCCTTTACAGAAGAGTGTTAGTTTTTATGAATAATAAAACATTACTCATCAAATTACTATCGAGAAATTTCAAGTTTTTAAAATATATTTGGGAAATTAAAGAAGATATTAAAAAACTACCCCAATTTATTTTAGAACACAAATTAAAAGGATGAAATTATTTAGGGGGGAATGAAATGACGTGAAAATTTCTTCATTGATTGATAATTTTTATTATTATTTTATTATATTTCACAATATAAGTACATAGAAGAAATTTTATAAAAAATAATAAAAAGAAGAGGCATACTACTTGTAATATAATATTACCAATTACTACAATAAAGAAAAATACATAGATATATAAACCAAATAATATTGACCAAGTAATGGTATTATTCATAGGATTATATTATATTGAGAAGATTATAATTTCCATGAAAACTATTTAAAGAAAATGAAACATTTGGAAAGTAATAGAAATTATTAAAGGAAATGTAAAAAACTTTTGGAATAAATTAGTACATATTTATGTTTGCTGTAATATATATAGGATGAAATCAGAAATGTGAGTATTGGAATATGACCATTGGTTAATGTGTCTATTGTTCATTATGACCATTGGGAATTATTATTATTAGTAAAGTACTGATCATAATGTGATCATTAGGAGTAGTTTATATTAAGGATAGTGATAATGTTAAATTAAATTCAAAAAGAAGAAATGATGGCCTCAAAAAGTAGAGTCATGCCTTTTGATTCACATTTGTTAGAACATGGGATAGAGGCTGTGTAACTAGAGTTCACCCTTGACCAATCTGAAATAGGGATTCAACAAGTGTCTGTTAAATGAAATCATATACAAGATAAATTTAAGTTAGTGATATCACCACTAGTTTAATGTTAGTTGAGCTACCCCACAAAACTAACTCCATTACTGACCTTACCCTTAGGGGGTATACAGGTGTAATAAGGGGTTATATATCTAGAACATAGAGTCATAAAAATGTAATTTAATTTTTTATATATGAAATAGTTATTTATTCAATCCCATTTTAAATATTATTTTATTTAATAAAATACACATGAATATAAGATGAATTTGAAAGATATATTTTTTACACAAATAAAATATATTTATATTATAATAAAATATTTACACTCTAATAATTAACTTGTGTATTCTAAATAAAATATATTTTCATGAAAAATTATTTTAAAACACTTTTTGGTGAAATATAAGTAATAATATAATTTTATAGGCCTCAAAATAATTATTTTTCAATAAATCTTTTCTTTTATTTAAAATTTAAATTTCATATATTTAGATAATTATTTTTATAAATTAAACTAAATATTTGAAATTATCATGTTGAAATTTGGTTAGTGTGATTTTTGTATAATTTTCTAAAATAAATTATTTTCTATGAATAGTAAAAATACATTTTTGTGTTTTCGGTATGTTTTATGACTTCATATATATCTAATGATGATGTGATAATTAATTAAATATAACCCATGAACAAAAAATATTTTATTTTATTTATATTATGTATTTTAACTTATTTAAATCAATTTCAAAACATATAATTGACTTTCCATGATCTAAAATGGATATTATAATTTTGGAAACTATATTTTGTAGAACATTTACTTGTCCATATCGAAGGTAATAATAAAAAATGGATTTCGGTTCATAGGGATTAAGATATTATAAAACATGACCTAAATAGCCAAAACCATGTGAAAACCCCATGGGTAAGCCTATTATCTTTCATTTTATAAAACCTAGAATTCAAAGACCTATATTCTGAAATTATTAAACAATTCATCCTATTTTAGTATAAATACTCATCAATCCCATAATTCCTCTCAACTCCAAATCGATTATCCATAAATTGTCTGTCATTTTTACTCCCAAAGAGTTCCTCCAAGGTTTCCCTAAGGTATTAAGGTGTTATCCTCAATTTCTACGTAGAAACTCTTCAAGGGTGATTCCCCCACTTCCTCTTTTCCGTTCAAGTACCACTTTTGTGGTATGTTTTATAAATGTTTAATTAATTTCTTTTCTTACCCTTTATATTATACCATTACTTCTAAACTATTGTTTTATCAATGGGAGACCTCTATTCCCTCACATTATTCCATTTCCTTGATCCATATTGTATACCATCATTTATTTCTTGAATTTTTCTCACTCAGATGAAAACTTGTTATATTGTGAATAACCAAACTATTTAATTATCTATGGGTATTCACCTAGATGTAAACAAAATTCATTGACTTAGGGATTTACATGTATAAAACCCAAATTCCCATTTAATGGGATAAAAATTATGAAATGTTCAATTCATTAACCACTTATAAAGGCATTGCTTTTATATTAAAATTCTTATTTATTTTCCATGGGTTATAGATGAAAAGTTTTATTATGATCTTTATAGAACATATGAATTAAGACATATTAAGGGTTCACCCTACTAGGGATCCAAGAATTGGGTAAATAATAAATCTCTAGTGATGAAATATTTTACAATACCTTGGTGATTAACCTTGGTAATTATCTTTAGGAAAACTTGGTGATATACATTTTATTGTGTAATTTTTTTTCTTATAGTAACATTTCCTTATTGTTATTCTTGATCATTATATTATGATATGAATCATGTTCTAATGATCATTCCCTACCATTATGTGTCATGATCATATGCTAAATATTTCATTTTTTATTCCTTTACTTTTATTTATTATCACCTTTTTTAATGGATGTCCCTAGGATATGAGATGAAAAAAAAGGTATCCTAGTATGAACCTATAAATAATACTTTCAAGTGGATTAGAATAATGTTTTATGTTATCTATGTATTACATTACTAATTTCCAAGAAATGAAACCAATATAGATCATTATTGTTATTAAATGCTTTACCATGTTATGAATACTTTATGGGTTAAAAAGTGAGGGTACCATACTATTAAAAGACCATGAGAGAAGCCTAATAACCCACAAATTCCCATAAGTATATAAAGATTAGTCATTGAAACATCAACCTCCTATGAAAAAGTTCCTTGTAATATAATATTTTGTCTCATGATATCTCATAAAGAAGGACACACACATTATGTCATAACCCTCTATCAATTTATTATTCGTTAACCATACTAGATGAACTTACCTTCTTCTAGCATGGCCATGGATTTATTGAAGGTACTGTCATCCTAATATTCTTGGCCTGAGATATTACTTCCTTTCAGAAATGAAAATATCTATCTTTATTATTCAATCAATGTTATACCACCAATGTTAAACCCAATAAAAGCTAACTCTTTATGACATAGACTTAATGGTTTTCATATTTCATCAAAGTACATCATCTAATCGTATAAAATGATAATAATATCAATTTAGGAGACCAATACACATATTCATAGATAGAAACTACCAATTAAACCTAAAACATGTTGTATTCCTCTTGGATATTACTCCCTCGTGATCTCATTTAATTGGGATCACCAACTGTGAAATTCATGAGGACAAGTCTCAATGATTATGATCCCCCAAAACCTGATGGGCACACATAATCTGTGACCCGTTAGCATGAATTATCTTAACCATAGGAGATAAGATTAATATTATTATCATGGTATCTCAAGTTTCTCATTATAGCTTGAGAACTGTCAAAACCTTTTGATATGACATGTAATCTAAGGACATTACCATGTAAATAATGGATGTATAAATATCAACACTATTATGGTAGGAATACATAATGTATAATTCATTGTATACATGATATGATAATATTACATTACTATTGAAGTTGGGTCTAGGGAACTCACTTTTACAAAAGTTTATCCTATGTGAATCTTTGGATTTTCTTAGATGTTTTAAAGAATCTTCCCTTTTTTTAGAAAACCTTTGTGGTAGCGTGTGATTTTAAAAAGTGTGTTATTTTTTTATAAACAATTATTAATGATAAAAGTTGTGTTATTGTTTATTATAATATATATGTACTGATTATGTTTCTTTTGTTTGGAATCAAGTATTTTATGGTTATTTATGGTATTATGATATTATTGTGTAATGTAGTTATGGAATGGTTATTTGGATCTAAATGATTGTTTGGATTTATTATAATAATTCATAAATTTAATTTTTATATTGACATAAAATCTAGAGACATTATTTATTTTATGAAATAATAGATGTGACTTTTTTTCATTTTTTATTTTCTTTATAGTTCTTGACATGTAATATATGTTTTAACAATTTTGTTTTTCTTATTTTGGATGTAATGATGAAACTTTATTATCAGAAATATTTATCATTTATCATATTGGGTATTCTTATATTTGGAGTTGAATTAAATCATGAATATTTTCTTATGATTGTTTTTTTCACTTTGATTAAAATATGGGTGATATATATTATTTTTATTTTAAAAAATTTATGTTATAGTTTATGTGATTCATTGATCATGGTTTAGTTTCTGAAAGTATTTAGTTTTTATTGATAGTATTTCATTTATTAGGTTTTTATGGAATTTTATGGTTCCTTGTTTCCATTTAATGGGATGAAATTCCTAGATTTTATATTTTTCACAGTATAAAGATATTTTTAATGTGGTGGAGAGATATTTTACTATGTTTTATTATTAAATGTATAGGGGTTGTTCCATTTTTCTATGTTTTTTTACACCTAAGGGATGTTGGGTAGACTTTATGAAGGAAAATTTTCATATATATGGGGAGAAAAATTATCCCACCCATGATAACATTTTTATAAATGATACTTTTATTTACTAATTTTTTTCCCAATTATTTAGTCTTTTTAATTCCTTTATCATTTTAATCATTTTGGTGTTTGTACGTTCATATTGGAGCACGGAGGATACAATTTCCATAGGATATGTCTTAGAAGGGTGGTGTTGCAACCTAAGAGATGGGATCTCAATATAGGCCACACCTTGGAGATATTTCTTCATATTATGGGGATATATACTTGATTTCACATGGTTCTACCTTTTATAGGTTTACCACAACACAATCTAGGGGGTTATTCCATAGACGTATCTCAAGAGGGACACCATGCCACAACTAGTAGGGATACACCATTGTGTACTCTATCCATATTTTTTTTAATTTTACCTTTATACCCCTTACCCATTTAAACCCATTTTAGAATCATTTTATACTCATTTTCAAAACCCGTTGGTCCTAGCCCTCAATCTCCCTCTCTTCCTCTCACCTTCATTTGATTTATGGTGGAATCTGACCAGAAATCACTTAGAAATAAATAAGTGCCTCTTTTTACATTTATCATCTCTTATTTAACTTATTTATTTAATTTATCTATAGTCTTTGGTCATGGTGTCCTAAATATATTTCTCATAAATTTTTAAAGATGATTATTTAATAATTATTGGTTATCCTTTCCACTCAAGGGTTTTCCCTCACTTTTCTATAGGATTCAGCTTGGTTACCAATGGTTGCATAGATTTAAGGTAGGTGGTTATATATTAATCCTTTAATTGAAAATTTTATGAATATACATTAATATATAATTTCCAAAATGATATAAAAGGTGTCTTATAAATGTTTTAATGGATAATTTTTATATACTTTGAATCCCTCGACCCTTCCTTTATTTTGAATTCAAATAATTGTTTTTAAATCTTAACACAAGTGGAATAAATGAATTTTTAAATTTTTTTATTTTAAATGTGATGTTTTGGTTAACCATTTTAATATGAGTGATGGAAATAGATTTAAATCTTCATTTATATGAGAAATTTTAAATTTTCAACAACTTTTTATATGGAATTTTTTTAGAATAATTTATCACATGGTTAAACCTCATGGGAACCCCTGGGGTACTTGGGTAGGATATCCTAGATGGGGAGAAGTTCACTCTCCATGTTAGGGTGAGACATCCTATCTAGTTAAGTATTATCAAATATATTTCCATTATTTAGTGAATTAATTTTACCCATTCTTCATTATGCCTAATGAATGTATTTAATAGTTTATCTTGAACTTAGTTATTATAAGGTGTACTCCCATGTTTTATATTTAAAGGCATATTTAATGTATACTTTATTCATTGGTTTTAGTTGATAAAAGTAATGTATAATGCTATTTATCTCTTCTCTTGAATGTTTGAAAATTAATTTCATGTGATTGTTATAAAACTTTACTAATTTAGTTTTTATAACATGGATTGTATATGGGAGACATGGTGAGATTTTACTGGGATTGTTATTCTCACACCATGCATACACCAATGGGTGTATGAAAACCATGATTTAACTGATAAAATAAAATTAAAGGACTGTCTTGGAGGTGAAAGATATATTGTTATAATTTAAGTTTATGTGAAGGTGATATGGTGGAAATATGATGCACATGTCATGTGGTGATGGGTAATAATTAATTTTTTGTTTTGGTTGTAGTTTTTTATAGTAATCTTGTATCTACTCTTCAGCTCCAATCCCATACCGTTTTACATTTTTTAACTTTTGAGGTACCTTGTATAATTTAGTGTAATGTTAGCTTGTTTAATTATTCTAATAATATTAATTTTACTTTTAATATACCTTGTGATGGATCTATTTATTTATGTTATGTGATTTAGTGTGTGTCCTTACAATTTATAGAGAGCTCATAACATGTTCTCATTTGGGACCTAGTGCTATTTTTTCTTTGGGTGAAACCATCCCTAAATGAATATTGTTTGATGCCTAGGAATGAGTTTCTAGCCTCTGGGGATCAGATTTCCTTTTGGTTTATATCATAGTCTATTTTGGGTGCCTAGGTTTGGGGAATTACATGATGGTTCATGATAATATGTATTCCACGTTACATTGGAAAGAATCACCTCTTGGATTTTTACATATTGAATATCTTTAATATATTGTGAACATATGTACCTTGACTAAGTGAAAACAATATCTTAGATCACTCAGGATAGATCTTGATCCCTATAATTTAGGAAGATTCACCTTAGTCTTTCATGGAGAATCATTTATTTAACCATATATTAATTGAGTGTAATATTTTTATCTTTTTTCCCATTTTTAATTTATCATAAACATATACTAGTAGAAAAATAAATGCACACCATCTAAACCTCTTGTGGACAAAAGTCTTATATTCATTATTCCCGAAACCAAATTCCATTTTATCTTTATCAAAAATAATTCCATGATCTTGATTCTTACTTCAACTCATAAATGGATATTTATAAATTTCATAAGTTATTCGAATCATTTTGATTCATAGACCCCTGTAGTTTTTTCATGTTGAATTTTTAAACAGGGTTTTCATTATGGATGAAAACTTTGAAATCCATTTTCCAAATATCATAATCATGGTAATCATCCATTTAATATATAATTATGATGGATTTTAGCATGGAAAAAAGTGAAATGGTTTCATCATTGTTTATGTATGTATATTACTTAATCCTTTTAGTAACTACTTCTACCTTATAAGTAATTAATTTACCATCCAAATTAATTTTATTATTGAAAAAAAAATTCAACCAAATAAATTTCATTAATTATAGGATACATAAAAACACAGTCTTAGTTATGATACAAGTAATGAATTTTAGATTTCATGACCTTTTCTACTTTATAATTTATGATATTTTTACTGCTTCCATATAGGAGAAAATATCATTATTATAAACTAATATGGTTTTACCTTCCTTAGTGACTAGATATTAATATCTCTATGGTTATATAATCTATCCAGTGATCCTATGTAGTAATTGTGTGTCTAGAATAATTACTTTTACTAGGGATTCCAGAATTGTTTCCTATAACTACACTTATGTATCTTAATCCTCAACTTTATCAAAGTCTATATCACTACCAGAATCTCCTTTAGGAAAGTTATCCCTCTCTAGAAACATGATATGTCTTTGCAATATTAAAATTTTATCAAATGTTTTATATAGATAATATATCTATGTTTCCTTGTGATATTATACAAAGATACACTTAGTTCCTCTGGATTCAAGTTTTGTTCTTGAACTAGCCTTAAAAAATGTTTCACATCCTCACACCTATAATTTAAAAAAATAATAGATTTCCTTCCACACCATAACAAATACGAATTATTTCATGATGCTATAATTGGAACATGGTTTAGTTAGTGTGTTATAGTTTTAATGAATATACTTCTTAGGATAATTGAATAGTTTCATGAGTCATTATCAATTTTACCATATCCTTTAAAGTATGGTTCCTCCTTCAACTGACACCATTCCACTATAGTGTATAATAAGTAGTGAGATACTAAAATATAAAAAAACACCTTAAATAATCAATGAAATATTGTTTAAGATACTCTTTTCCATGGTCATAGTGGTTTTTATTCATCTTCTTACCAATTTAATTCTCTAATTCATTCTGGTATTCGATAAATTTCTCAACAGAATTAGAATTATAACTCATTAATTTGACATATCCATATATACTAACATCATTGGTTAAATTTAAGTAGTATGAGTATCCACTTAAATATTCCAACAGAAAAGTTCCAAACACATTTTCATGATCTAATTCTAGAAGCTCTAAAATCCATTCAACTTTTCCACTAAATGGAGATTTAGTTATATTTCCTTGAAAATAATAATGAAATATATCTAAAGATTTTAGTTAAAAATAAATTAATATACTTCATGAAGTAAAAAATTTTAAATTATTCTCATTTATATTATTAATCCATGGAAACCACAACTGACTGTGATATTATTCATGTAAACATAATTCTTTATCAATTACCCTGACTTATTTTTCATATTTTAATATATAAAGACCATTTTTTAAATATGTCATCCCATAAAATATGGTATATTTATAAAAATATAATATTTTATTTCCTAACATGAACTTAAGTCCATAAATATCTAAAATATAAATGGATATTATGTTTTTGGATACACATATAATATAATTAAAATCCGTTAAAACTAGATTCAATATTGTCAGCAATGTAAGATGGTAGTCTTCAATAGCTTACACAACTAGTTTTGCTTCATTTGTTACATGATGATCCACCTCACCTATGAGAACATAGCTATTTTTAAAAGAAAATAATTTTCATTTATTAATAATATTTATGATTATACTTTTTGGATTCAAATTAACTATATTGATTTTAAAAAATTTAGAAGTCAAAAAAGAAATAGTTATTTCTAATTAATTTTTTTCATAAATTGTTTTGTTTTATGTAAAAATTAAATTTAATAATTTTATGATTTTAATTTTATGAAATGGAATTAATTTTTTATATTATCATAAAAAATATATCTTAGGGTGATTTTTTTGGATTTTTCTAAATGAATGATTTCTGAGTGAACAGTGACAAATACTGATTTTTGAAAAACCGTTTTTTTTTTCTTTAAATAGTGTAATTTAAAAGTACAATTACATTTTGGATTTTGTTTTAAATTAAAGTAATATCCCACTTATTAAATATAGTCTAATCAATTCCATAGTAATCAACATTGTGTTTTATTTTGGAATTAATTCATTTGTATGCTTAAAATTGCATTTTTTCTAAAACCTATTTTTATTACATTTTTCACAACTATATTAAAATTAATTTCTCTAAATTATAGAAATTAAATCATGAAAATGGATTTGATATCTGTAATTTGGAGATTTAAATTTATTAATGTGGTAAATTTCATTTTTGGTCATTATGAGTAGTAACATTAGTTAAAAAAAAATTCACCACATTAAAAGGGTAAATTATGTTAATTAAGGTTAAAAATAAGTGATAAGGTCCCAAAATATTATATTTAATAACATGGTATCATTTTATTCCTAAAATTATAACCTTATATTCTAATATATAATGTGTAAGTTCCACTTGACCATGAGGGTGACTTAATATTACTTTAAAACTTTTAATAATTGCAAGAGTACCACTCCCATCAATTATAAAAGGGAGCCTCCTCTCCTCTGTTATTCACATACATTGAGCCATTTAGATTGTCCATAAACTATATAAATACCTTCCCAATATACATACCCACATCCTATAGATCTTTTTATCACCTAAGGACCAATCCCTAAATTCTTAAGGTGTAATAAAAATGATCTTTCTCAAAAAGGAGGTATAACTCTTAACCAAGTGTTTTTATGTTTATTTATTAATATCCCTATTTAAAATATTATTTAACCATGATTATATAATAAAATAAGTATCCTAAAATTAATATGATTTTATTATGTTTATGTAAAAAAATTAATTTATTTTCCCATCCTTGGGAAATGAAAACATCACTCGTGCATACATGTGGACTACCAACTCCATGAAGCGATGTGTCTTATTTTTCATAAATGAATCATAAGTTTGGTTAAAATTATCAATAAAATGAATATTTATTAAATTTATAGCATATTTATGATTAAATTATTACTATTAAATTTTTAAGAAATGATAATTTCACTCGGGCTTACATGTGGACTTCCATATCCATGAAGCGATGTGATTAAATTTTTGTTACCTCATCACATGACTGGTCATAATGATTAAAATAATGAATAAATATGAAATTTATATCATTTATATGATTCTAAAAAATTAATATATTATCTAATTTATTTATTTTCCATTAAATAGAAAAATGAAAACGTCATTCATGCATACGTACGGACTACCATCCCCATGAAATAATGTGCTTCATTTTTTTTAACTACCTTAAAAATGATGGTTTAAAAAGTATAATTAATTTAAACAATTATTATTATAAATATTTTAATATTTTTGAGATTTTGGAACAATAACCCCTCTAACCATGTTTAATGCATCGATTTTATTTTCAGGTTATAAACTGAACAAACCCACAATAATGAACACAAACTTCACTATTTTAGTGACTAAATAAAACATGGTTATAAATAAAATAAAAGTAATAATGATAATGTAATTAACAATAAAATTTTTATTAAGTAATTAAATAAATAATTTTAAATTTATTTAAATTTTCTTTAAAATGAATATTTTTATCATATACCATTTGTGTCATTTTGAATTTTTTTACAAAGTGATAAAATACGGTTTTCTAATATTTACCGTATGAACACATTTTCCTATTATCTTGGTTGTTATTCAATATAAATATTCCTATTCAAGTTTTAATGGTTTTTAAAAAATTAATATTCCCTTTATTTGAGGAATTTTTAGAAAATGTTTTCAAGAGAAAAGGATTTTTCCTCTAATTTTTATGAGATATAAAAATATTCCCTTTTATATGGATTCAAATGAGTTTTAAGTATTTTATGTGAAAACTGTGTAAGATTATAATGGTTTTATTCATTATACAGTACTTGTTCATTATAAATGATGATCAGTGAGCTCGATATAGCTCATAATGATGGGTAAGCTAGATAAAACTCTCCAATGCATTGGCCAATGAATAACCTTTAATAGTGGAAAACAAGGGAGATAACCTGGTAGGTTACTCTTATGGATTTAACTGGGAATTATTTATTCTGAAACTATTTAAAAAAGAGTAAAAACTAGTTCATATATGGTATTCCAATGTTCCTACATGGTTTTTTTAATTCTATCGATTAGTTTTAATAGAAATCTATTAATTTCAAAAACAAGGTATACAAGATTTTAAAAGTGAATAGATTGATTTTCAAAGAAATGTTTTCATGATTCTCATGTTTCTCATGATACCTTCATGGTTTTACGATTCTCACTAATGGTTTTAAAATGATTTCTTTGAGAAAAGTTTTATTTTCTCCTATACATAATTTTATTTATATTATCAATGTTTTTTTGTCTGAAAAAAGAAATAATTTTCATCAGATTCATGTTTTTCAATGGAATAACAGGATTCCATTAGTTTTATACCCCTTACTCAGATTTCTTTCTTATAAGATGTTTTCAAATGTTTTTATATGATCTATGGATGAGTAGAAACTATATAAATTTTAAGCATTCTACTATGGTGAATCGTATTGAAAGATGGAAAGTGTATCGAAAGGAACATGGGTATAAATTTAATTATCTATTTTTAGGAAAAATGTATATAGTGTATATATTTACACTTTATTATGTTATTATTTTCCTAATTATCTAAAATTATAAAACTAAAAGGGTTGTCAAAATGAAATAAAGTGAAACCCTTTTTAAAAATCATGTTATTATGGATTGATTATGATATGGGGAATAATAATTGGTATCAAAGGAATGGTTTACATATTAATAGATGTTGGCAGTGTTAGAAGACACTTTAAAAGATTCAAATTTATATTTATATTATTTAGAGATTGATTTTGAGGATTTAATTGTTTCTTAATTTAATCAATGTCTATTCATAACGATTTTCAGCAAAGAAAATAGGGTATCTTCAGTAGGAAGGCATCAAAAGGATTATAAAATTATGAATGAGTAACCTAAAATTATTGGAAAAGAGTAGTTTGTGGAAGTTTTTACTCGTTTTGGATTTGCTGTTAATTGTGGAAGACATAAAATAGAAAGACCAAATTCTCTATAGTGGAACATGTTTATAAAGGATAATCTTAATAAATAACAACCTCAAACATTTGGTTGATCTTTAGACCCAATGAAATTTGAAGGATGTATTAATGCATTAGAGTAGATATTTCAAGTTTTGGGAAGTATGGATTATGAAAAGGCCAATATTTTTATCTAACATTTTGAAAGTGAATATGATTGATGATGGTCTCTGATTAAGAATATGATGTAAAAATGAGGAGATTGGTTCTATAGAGTGGACCAAATTAGAAGATATTTTTCATGAGATTTATTTTCCTAATGTTATTTTAATTATAATAGAGTAGTATTTTAGTGTTTAAGAAAATGAATGAATGTTCATTGGCCACTTATGAAGAAACTTTTACTGGACTTTCCATGTATTCATATAATTTCATTCTTGAACATCTATATAAAATTTATAGAGTTTTCACAATTCAAAAACCAAGTTTATCAAGAGCATTGGACTCTCATGAATTTAAAATTAATGACAAGTTTTTTCATTGTGTTGATAAAGTTGAGATGTAGTCTATTGAAACATATGTACTCCTAGAAAACTAAGGTAAGAAACAAACATTATGATAATCAATAGAGAAGCATTCAACGAAAAAATATATAGGCAAGCCTCCAAAGTGTTCAAAATGTGTTAAAATACATTTTAAAGAATGTTTTATAGAATCAGGGAAGTGTTACTGATGTGGTAATATTATCCATTTGGATCATAATGATAAGGAAAATTGTTCTATTCTGACCAGTAATGTGAAAAGAGATAGTCGGCAAGAATTGAAATTTTTTAGTTTTAACGATTTAGGTCATTATTCTAATGCATTTATGGTGTTAGATAATCAATGATGGAATCATCATGACTGAAAAATAGGAATTGTAAAGTATTTTTCTACTACTATGAAAAAAAATTAACCATTAAATAAAGTGGTGTTAGGTTCATTACTTGTTTATTTAGTCTATGTCAATGTCTTATTTGAGTCAAGATCCATTCCATATTTTATTTATAGTAAATTTTAATGTAAAATAGAAATACCATCTCAAGATATGATGTCACAATTTTTGGTTAAATGTCATGGGGGTACTATTAAGGTAATAAGAATTTATAGGAATTTTCTAATTATCATATATGGAATTTTTTATTTGAAAATATATTTTTCTTTCTCACTATAGAGTTTGATGTTATTTTGGGTATGGATTGGCTTTCAGATTATCTTGATAATATATATTGCATATCTACAGAATCCATTTTTCGGAATTAGTTTTATTTTATATATGAGAATGAATTTATACCTTTGATAACATATCAAGAAGTGGAGAAACAGATTAAATATGGGAGTGAAATTTATCTTACACATATTATTTGAAAAAATTAATTATTCAAATTAGTTATGTGGTGGTAGTAAATGAATATATTGATATAGTTCTTAATGATTTTCTGGTTTTATTCCTAATAGATAGGTAGATTTTATAGTTGAATTATTATATGATGCTAATCCAATTTCAAAGCACCCTTATTTAATGAATCCATTAGAAATTTTGGAATTTGAAAAGAAGTTACAAGTGTTTTTTATCTGGGTTTCATTTAGCCAATCAATTTACCTTGGGGTAATCATGTTTTGTTTTTTTAAATATTGTTCTATAAGGATTTCACTAGTAGAAAAAGTAACTATTACATTCATGTTTTAAAGTTAGTTTTTTGATAAACCACATTATAAATATTTTTAACTTAAGTTATTAAATAATATATGTCAAATATGATACATAACTATTTTTAAAAACAATTCTTCCATAACCAACATTAAAAATATTATTTTTAATTTTTTAATGTTAATTATTTTAAAACCCACTGTTAAAATAATTGGGAAAAATGTTTTTAATGTCTCATATTATAATAAATAATGTTAAAAATATTTTCCATAATATTTTCAATATTAGTTATTTAAATAATTGTTGTAAAAAATAAAACCACAATGAAAAAATTATAGTTTTTTTTATTTTCACCCACCAAATTTCACTTTTTCACCCATAAATTCATCATAACAAACATAAAAGGTACATTTTTTCACATTACACACTCATTTTTTTAATTTTCACCTACAAATATATCTCATTGATCAATATTTTTCCCATCTTCTTCCTAAACCTTTTTTCTACCTCTATCATTAAATATATCCTTCCCACATGATTTTCTCTAAAACATTTATTAACCCCTCTATTATTTAGATACATACCCCTTATCATGAATGTATATCCATATATAAGATGGATAAGGTCACTTCTATGAGCTAAATAATGAAAACAATTTATACATTGATAAAGGAATTTATGTAACTAAGATTTATCGATAGTTCTTACTTATAGATAAAATTAATGGAATAATTTATTTTATTTTCATAAAATTTGATATAAAATCATTGTAAATATTTTTTTATTATCATTATATCCTTAAAAATAATTAATTATTTTAGTTTTATAATTTTAATCTAATAATTTTATAATATGAAACTACGTTTTTTTATTTTGATACTCTAAAATGGTTCTATTTTCTCATGATCTATTTTAAATGTTAAATATTTTTTATATAGTATTATAAATAAAAAATGTGAAATACTAAATATCACATTGATTATTTAAATATATAAATTAAAAACAATAATAAAAATTTTAAATTTTAATAATAAATGAAATCATTATTATTTTTAACATCACTTTTTACAAGCAATGTTAAAAGTATATTTACAACATATCTCCTAATAAATTCATTTCAAAAATTTACATAAATTAATAAAAGATTATAAAAATGGGTTTTTACTATTGCTTTCAGTTATTATAGAGTGCTCAAAAACATCATTGTTATTAACTAGTATCTATTTCCTCATATTGATGATTTGTTTGATCAGGTCATATAAGCTTAGCATTTTTTTGAAGGATGGTCTTAGGATTGGTTGTCATTCACTAAAATTAAAGTGGATGAAATTACAAGGATGATATTTTATACTTGGTTTTATTATTATGATATTATTTTTATGCCTTTCGGGTTGACAAATATAGTGGTTGTCTTTATAGATCTTATAAATAGTGTTTTCTATTAGTATTTTGATTAAATTTTTGTGGTTTTAATTGATAAAATTATGGTTTATTCTAAAATATGTGAGGTACATGAGAAATATATAAGGATTTTTCTATAGACATTAAAATAAAATAAGTGGTAAATAAAATTTAGCAAATGTAAATTTTGGTTTAAAGTAATTTATTTCCTGGGTATATTTTTTCAAAAGATGGAATATTTTTTATCCTTATAAAACTATTGTGGTGGAATAATGGACATTACTTATAAATTTCATTGAGATGTGAGATTTTAAATTTTCTTAGTTTATTGGGTTACTACAAATTATTTTTTGAAAATATTTCTCAGTTATCTAGCCCAAAAATTTAACACAAAAATGAGTTAAATTCATTTTAAAAAAATGAATGTTATGAATGTTTTCATAAATTTAAAAGATTATTGGATAATGGTCCTGTTTTAGAATTTACAATAATAAATAGGGAATTTTATATTTATAGTGATTCTTTTATTAATGGAATTTTATAATATATTGATGCAAGGTGATTTGATAATTACATATGCTTCATGTTAATTGAATATCCATGAAAACAATTACCATACACATAATCTTGATCTAACAATGATGTTTTATTATTTAAACATTTGGAGGCATATTTTATATGTGGTAAAATGTGAAATATGTAATGAACATAAAATTTTAAAGTATATATTCACTCAAAAATAGTTTATCATGATGTAGATAAGATACTTGGAGTCATTAATTGATTCTGATTACATGATTCACTATTATCCAAGTAAATAAAACAAGGTATTCGATGCCTTTAGTCAAAAAATATACTACATCATTAACTATAAAATGTTTGAAACATGATCCTTCGGTTAATAATTTAATTAATGTTGGCAATGAAATTTTTCATGAATGAACTCCAACTATTTTTAGGTGTTAGTAATGTCATTATTGACATCTATAATTAAGCATGCTAAAAATGAATATTGTGATTTATAAAAAATGGTATAATTGGTCAATAAGGGTAAGTTTCCTGAATTTAACATAAAAAAGAAGGTGTTATGTAATTTTTAAATAAGTTTTTTATGTCAAGTGATTCCCATTTAAATAAGGAATTGTTAAGTGAAGCTAATAAATATTCATTTTTTGTTCATCCTGGAAATATTAAAATGTATAAAAACCTTAATGAATATTATTGGTGGTTTGGAATGAACAAATATATTGATAATTTTACCATGAATTTTTTAAAATGCAAATTGGTTAATTCTGAGAGAAATATACTAAATGGGATTCTTTGAAAATTTCCAGTGTTTGAATGATAATGGTAGAATATATCAATGAATTTTTTGGTGGGATTACCAAATACATCTCAAGGTAAAAATGCGATTTAGGATATTATTTATCAATTGAATAAATATGTTAATTTTATTCTCATTCAAGATAATCATTCTTTGGATTATATTTCTAGAATTTATTTTAAAGTGATAGTCCTATTACATGGAGTCCCTCTCTATATTTTATCTTATCGTGATCTTATATTTACCTAAATGTTTTGGAAAGGACTCCCAAAATAATTGGGTAATGAACTAAATTTTAGTACATATTTTCAACCTAAATCTAATATATAGTCAAAGAAAACAATTCAAACATTATAAGATATTATTCAGACTTCCTCATTAGATAATCAGTTAATTTGGGCTCATCATCTCTCATTTGTGAAAGTTTCCTATAATAATATTTTTATTTATTGTATACATATGTCATCATTTGAGGAATTATATGGAAATTGGTTTCAAACTTCATCATTTTGGGATTATGTTGGTGAAAGGAAGTTTTTGGGATTAGAATTGGTAGAATAGATGGTTCAGAAGGTAATGATGATTTAGTACCACATGAGGGAACCTTAGAGAAGGTATTAAATTTATGAAGATAACTGGAGGAAAGATATCTCATTTAAGGTATGATATCATATATTTCTTAAAGAGTATCCTTAGAAAAGTGTTCTTTGATTTGGAAGGAAGGGAATATTAGGTCAACAGAATATTGGTCGATATGAAATTCTAGAAAAATTGGGATTATTTGTATACCTAGTGACCTTAACTCCAAGTTTATCTCAAGTACTTGTTGTGTTTCATGTTTATTTGCTAAGGAAATATGTACTAGATGACCATAATGTTTTATGCCCTAAAGTAGTTTAGTGGGAAGATAATATTTCTTATGAGGAATAGACCTCATATTCTATATAATATATAGAATTTTTTTAGAATTAGGTGACTCACTTAGTTAATGTTTTTTAAGTACCATAAAATTGAATAAGTAACATGAGAATCATAAAAATCATTTAGGGAAAAATACTCCCACATGTTTAAGTAATAAATAAAATTACAATAAAATAATTTATTAAAGGGGTGAAAATGTGAAATTTTATATAATGTTAATAATAAATCAATTTTAAGTTGTAATAATATTTATTATTAGATTTTATGGAGTCATATTCACTATACTGAGTTTATGTAAATTTTCAGTGGAAAAATAATTAGTATTTTATAATTAGATTGTTTTTAATGAATTATATGGGTTTATTTAAAAGAACCATTTTTAAATTTTAGGAATTGAATTTTAAAAAATATAATTCATTTTTTATATAATAATATAAAATATATATTAGAATTTTTATGATTTTTTAGAAAAGATTTATTTTTGAGTGAATTATGAAAAATTCCAATTTTTGTAAAATAACGATTTATTTTCTTAAATTAAGTTATTTAAAAGTTCCATTATTTGTTGGATTTTGTTTTTAAGTAAAATATTATCCCTTTGAATAAATTTAATGAAATTATTTACAAATTAATCATTATTTTTTTGTATAAGTTCATTTTTATGCTTAAAATCATATTATTTCTTAAAAAAAAATTGTAACATTTTGAGCACTTATATGAAAAGTATTTTCTACCACTTCTACTAATTGAATCATTAAAAAATAATTTCATATTTTTAATCATGAGGTTATAATTTATTAACTAAGCCAATTTCATTTTTTGGTCATTATGAATAGTAACCCTATTAAAAATGGTCCCATCAGAGTAAAACAGTAAAACTATTTAATTAAAGTTAAATCAAAGTTATAAGGTTTGAAAATAGATTATTTAATCTTATTGGATGATATTATTTTTACCCTTATAAAATTATCTTTAAAATTTAATTGTTTAAGTTCCACATTACCATGATAGTATCTTAATATTATTTTAAAACTTTGAATAATTATAAAAGTTCCACCCCCTCAGTTATAAAAGGTCACCTCCCCTCCTTTATTATTCACATACTTTGGGAAATTTATCTCAACCAAGGAATATCCAAATACCTTCTGAAAATAAGTCCCCAACTATTATCAGTACTATTCTCACTGAAGGATCAATCAAAGAAGGATTAAGGTGTAACCTAAAATATTTTTCCTTAATGTAGAGGTATAACTCTTAATTGAGTGTTTTAATGTTTATTCCTTCTTCTACCACCTTCAAGTATTCTTTAACCATGATGATATAATAAAATAAATATATTACATATAAAATTTTTTAATTATATTTATGGAACATCCATTATCATCTTTTTTCCATCCTTTGGTAAATGAAAACATCACTCATGCATACTCGTGGACTAAACCTCCACGAAGCGACGTGTTTCATTTTTCAACACCAAATCACATGGTTTCTTAAATTGATGAACAAAATGAATATAAATTATAATTAGGAAATAATTAGTATTATTTAAAGATAATATATTACTTAACTTCTTACCCTTTGACCTGTTGTAAAATTATAACGTCGCTCGTGTATACGTGCAGACTACCACCTCCACAAAGTGATGCAATTAGTTTTTCATTACCGCCTAAAATAGAAGGTCATACATGTTGAAATAATGAGAAAATGAGAAATTTATTACATATTTATTATTTTTTAAGTAAAATATTAACTAATTTATCTCTTTTCAACCCAATAGAAAAATGAATAAATTATTCATGCATACGTAAAGACTACTGTCTCCATGAAATGATGTGTTTCTTTTCATGAAAACCTTATATGGATGGTTTTAAAAGTATATTTAATATAAATACATTAATATTATAAATTATTTAACATTTTTAGGATGATTTTATAATAACCCCTCTGACTATGTTCAATGCACCATTGTTATTTAGAGGTTATAAATCTATTCACCGTAAAATGACAAATGTAAACTTAACTATTTTAGTAACTAACTAAAACATGGAAATAAATTAAATAAAATGGATAATGATATTGGTATGAACATATAAAATTTTCTTAAAAATTTAAATAATAAATATAATTTTATTAATTTTTATTTATTGAATGTATGAATCAATATGAGACTTAAGGTAAGGTATTTTTCTTTATAACAATGTTTTAAAGTATTGGCTTCAAATATTTCTCCTCCATGAAAATGTTCTTAAAAATGTTACAAGAATTTTAATATTTATAAATAAAAGATTTTTAAATTTAATTTTAAACCAATTTTTATTTTCTTTAGTATGGTTTAAAAATGAATCCTTTTCACATATATTGCATGGTTCATTTTGAAATTTTTTACAAAGTGAGAAAAAATATTTTTTAATGTTTATCGTATAACCATAATTTTCGAACATCATAGTTGTTATTAATTTTAATGATTTATATACAAGTTTTCTTATTTTTTTTAAATATTATATTCCTTTTTTATGGATTATTTTTAAAATGTTTTCAAGGGAAGAGTGTTTTATTTATTTTTTATGAAATAAATTAATCTTCTTTTGCGTATGGGTTTAAAAGAGTTTTTCAAGGGATTTATAATGAAATTAAAAAAATTTAAAGGTTTTATTCATGATAAAATACTTTTAAATTATATCTCATTATGGATAATCCTGATATAATTCCCAAGGATGGGTGATCTGCCGGTGATGGAGAACCCTACTACGGGTCAGGATGATAAAGGAAGGGAGTTCCCTTTGGGAGGGACAGAGAAGGTGAGCGGAACAGGTGACCGCTTGTTCAGTGAGGTGGTACAGAGTGATCAAACCTCTTTTCCAGTCGGAGGGCCTGGTTCACCCACAGTAAGACGTCGGTCAAGGAAGGATTACTCCTGTCTCCCGCGACCTATGTAGACTCGTTCAGCATCTAGGAAGAAAGGCAAGGTTGTTGTGTCTTTTGCGAACAATATTGTGACTGAGAGGATTTCACCAGACCCTGTTCTGGAACTTCTCAGGAATCGGGTGCAAAGTCCTCAGTATTGGAGGAAACCAGGTTGGGAAACAGCCTCGACCACTAGAGAAGATGAGTCTGGAAGGGGATACGGAGAGGAGTACGCATTTGATGATTTTTACTGATGTTTTTAGTGTGTTGATTGCTGTTTCTGGGTTTATGTTGTGGTTGTATGCTTGGGCACCGGAACCCATTAAACCGGCTATTGAAAATCAAAAAAAGGATTTCTAGGCCCAAGGATGGGTGATCCCAATATATGTTTCCAACTCATTGGGAAATGAATAGTCTTTAAAGGTGAAAAATGAGGGAGATAGCCTGGTAGGTTACTCTTATGGAATTAATTGGTCACTAGTTATTAAAAAAGGGTTAAAAACTAGTAAAAACGAATTTTAATATGATATTATAAGTTTACTATGTGTTTTTCAATGTTTTCGATGATTTTTAATGGAAAATTATTGATTTCAAAAAGAAGGTAAAAAATATTTTAAAAGTGAAAGGATTATTTTTCTAAGATATTTTTTCATGAGTTATAATGTTTATCAGAATTTGTTAATGGTTTTTATTGTAACACCACAATATTTCATAATAAGTTATTTTATTTAATTCAATAGCTTGCGCTACACGCAACACCGAGTTCGAGCGCACCATGACTTACCAAACTAGCCGTTCAAAAGCATTTATGAAAAGTATTAACTGAATTTTGAATTTTATATACTCCATATAATTTTAGAATCCATATTATGTGTTTCTTAGACATAATATAAGAACAAAATCGTTTTTTCAGATAAAAGAAGTATTTTTCAAAAAAAAATCAATTTTACCACCTTTTAATGGAAAACCCTTTTGAAAACCAAAATTTGACACTTTTATATATTCAATTTAATGAAATTAAATTCTTCTTTATAATCAGGACATACAAAATTATTTTGGATAAATTTTTTTTTACATTTCTAATAACTTTTATATTTTGATGAATACTGAAAAATACTAAATTTTAATTGTAAACAACATTTTTAATCGAAATAATTTATTGTGTTAAATTATGTATTTGAATGGTTTTTAAGTATAATTAGATTATATTTTTATAATTTAATACATTGTAGGTGATTATAAGTAATTTCACATTAAAATTTGACATAATCACATTTCAATCTTTTGATAGTTTTTACTTTTTAAAACTGGATTTTTATTTAAATAATTATTTATTTTATTTAAATTTATTTTAAGTCAAAATAGATATATAATACCTATATAAGTTTAATATAATTCATTTGATTCATTTTATAATAAAATTAGATGTATAAAATTTTATTTGACTTTTTACCATCTTTTACCAACCTCATAGTAGCATTTGCAATTTTACATAAAACATAATTTTACTGCTTCTGTGAGTTGAATTTCAAAAATCCGAGAGAAATGGTTGATATGAGTAAGTAAAATGTGGTTCAATAAGATGAAAATAATTTTTGGTGAAAGTAACTTTTTACTTTTATTTACCACGGTTAAAAGTAAATAGGGTAATTAAAGGTAAAAATGATATTATTGTTACCCTAACACATGTCATAATTCTATTGGATAAGCAAAATTCGACCAAAAAACCTTAGGAATAAAATATGATCCTTTAGGTCCACTTTGATTAGATTAGGACATTTATTATTATTTAATTCAAAAGAGAGTTAAAAGTGTTAAATTCAACGTTTAATAACTAAACCATTTTTATTATAGTGTTATACATAAGATAAATTCTAATATAAATATTCATTATAAAGCTATAAATATTTCCTACATAATGGTATTTTATTTATATTTTTTAGACATTAAATAATTTAATTTATTTATGACACAATGATGATGTAGTAATTACCTAATTAATGAAATATTTAAATAATTGATATTATAAATATCCAAATAAATGTAATTTGTGACTTTTTATGAATTACACTAATTTTTATAGGTTAATATTAAAATATAGGGTTGGTTAGATGAATTTTTTTCTAAGTAATAATGCTGTTATATATTTAGAAAAAGAAAATACCAAATTGTGTCAAAAATGACATAAAAGAGTTTTTTAAAAAATATATTATTAATTGATATTCTATTCCTAAAAATATAAGTATCGGAAAAAATACATATATAATGATATTTTTATCATTAAATAACCACTTGGGGTTCTCTTGGAAGTATATAGTAAGTTTATTAACCATATAATATAAAAATACAAAGAGACATGGTAAATGTCAAACTATTTAACTAAGAGTTAAATCTAAAAGATAAGGTTAATATAGTGACCCAAACACATCTACAACAAATTGGTTGAGTGGTTTTCGACTCATCCCAACCTTATATTTTAAATAATTTATTTTTGATCCATTAGAAATCGAAAATGATTTTATTATAAAATAATATTTCTAGCTTTTCATAAGGTGCCCCTCACCCCTCTTATAAAAGGGAACTCCCCCTTCTCAATAATTCATACCTTAGAAGCCATTGGGATCGTCCAAACACTACCAAAATATTCTCCCAAATCTCCTAAACTCATCCCTGAGGCCTTACTTTAGTCAGAAAGCCATCCTAAGGAGCCGCTTGGATCAAATCAAAAGGAAGAACCTGAAGAAGAGGTAAATATTTCATAACCTCTTTCAAGTTCTTTTCTTCTTCCACTTCCTCTTTGTTTGTTGTTTCCATTCTAAAATAATAAATCCAATATATTATATATACTTTTATTTTATTATAAATATGGTACAACCATATTCATTATTCTATCTATCCTTTGAATGACATGTCACCATACGTGCATACGAACGGCTTACCGTCTCCACGTCATGGTGTAGTTGTTATTTAATAAATTTTTATTTGGATGGGAATAATAATGATGTATAATTGGTTTAAATAATAAATATAACATCATAATGATTCTGTATATATGATATACCATCCAATTATATATGATTTTAATATCAAAAGAATGATATTTTCGGTCGTGCGTACGTACGGATTAAAGTCTCCACGAACTCGATGAGATTCATTCCCCATATTATCCATTCAATAATAATTTTCATTTTATGTTTAAAAATAATTTTTTAAGACTTAATATCATTCTAAATATTAATAAGATACATCCCATCCATAACAAACATGGTTTACGTAACCAAGCATATAAAAGAGAACGAATCAGTTAACACCCGAAATGACGATAATACTAAAATATCAATATTATAAGATCATATATGATATCATATTAATGTATATGGTTATTATATAATTTAATAACAATTATTTCACTATTATACAGTAGATTAATGTACCATCGACCAAGGAAAAGTACACGGTAAGGGGTTTCTTATCTCAGTTTTAATTCCGGGAGATTTCCATTTTTCACCACTTATTTATTGCATGTGGTGTATTGTGTACTTAAATTTGATATATATTATAATGATTATCTTTAGATTCATGGTATTTTTGGATTCATTAGGTGGTTATTAACTTTTTTTCATATGACTTGATTGATTACAACAAAGTAAGGTTTTTTCATCTCACTTTTATTCTCATGAAACTCATGCTATATTGGACACTATTTCCTTTTGTGTGGAGTATGTACTGCCCCTAATTGTATTATTTTTGTAATATAAATTAATTTATGGGTATTTAAATCTTCATTGTATGATACTTATTTCATGGGGTGTATGTTTCATAAGTTACCAAATCGGTAAGGGAATTTCAAATTTCAATTTCCACTCTTTGGGCCTTACGCATACTTCATTGATTATTTTACTCCTTGATTATGTGTGGAATCATTATTTATTATTTGTGTAGTAATTTACACTACCATTTATGTGGATATACTTTTGATACACATAATCACTCTATTGATAAATTCTCAAGTCATCGATATGAACTTGATAAGAGTAATTTCAACTCAATCTATATTTATTGAGTTAAACATCCAATTCATTAGTGTTGTTTTTACAAGAATATGTGTGAATATCCTGTGATTGATTTACATGAAATTTTAAATCATATTGAGTGTGTTTATATTTTTCACACATAATTATGTCATTGATTTATCCTTAACCTAAGGATACGGTCTTTATAAGAGATTTCATCTCAATTTACATTCCATTGAGACTTCTTTGTTGTTATACACCAATTCACTTTTATTTGGTGTATATAATTTACTTTGACAAAGTATATCATGAATCCCTTTATTATCATGACATTATAAATTTTTGATTACCTCGATTAATTGTATTTAAGTGTAACTCTTTTGGTTATGAACTCTAACTAAAATATCATTTTAAATGTTTTAATGATTTATTATACTAAATCTTTCTCATTAATGTCCATGTTTTAAAAATAGTTTTAAGGATTTATTTATATGGACACAAACATTTTAAAATTTAAATTCCTTTTAAAAGTTTCAAAGTGGTATGGGATACTTTGATTCAAAAATCTATTTTTAAACGGATTCTTGACAAATAGTGTGACTTTTAAATGGTTTCAAGAAAAAAAGGATATTTCTCTCAAATAGTTTTGATTATTATTTTCATCTATGTCAATATCTTTCATTATTCTCGATTGAGGTTAATCTGTTATAATACAATCTTTCATATTGTATTGAATGAGTTATGTTTGACTGTGGATGTGCTATTTTTATACCATTCATGGTTTCTGGATAAAGTATTGACATTTCGTATGCTAGTTTTAATACGAATGTTTATGTTTTGTTTCAAAATTTTTATATGAAGAATTAATTGGACTTAGTAAGTGACGGATGGCGACCGATATCGCTCCTCGATGCATAGGTAGGTCTCATGAGACAAACTAGTGTCTTGGCACAAGGCCTTGAAAAAATCTTATTTGTAGTCTTTGCACAAGGCCTTGATTATGTGGTTATGAAGTCTGAAATTATGCATTCCATCATTATGAAAGTGGTTATTGATATTTCATGTGATTATTAGACAAGTAGAATATCCATGTGAATAAGTAAATGGAATTATTTGATTTTATCTTTGCCATATTATGCTTAAGTTTAAGTTTAAAAGTCTTTTGTTTTAGTCTTATACATTGCCTTAAATGTTTATGTTTATTTATGAAAGTTTCCACTTTATTGTTATACTTAATGAGCATCTGAGCTCACCCATTTTTATGTTTTATTTTTCCCAGGATGTAAAGAAGTACATTATGAATGACTTGCAGGGATAGTCTATGGGATCTCAGTGTTGTCTATGGAAACATTGTTTTTGTATTTTTCCATTTTATAATGTAATGTAAACCTTATGAATGTATCTAGTACTTCCAAGGCTACTAAACTAATCGGTCTTTCGAGAATTTATCTTTTATGATCATGCCAATGATACATAATAATGCACCGACTATGGGATTCAGGGGTCAGGGCGGTACAGTTGGTATCAGAGAAAGTTTAGTACAAACCTTGGAATATACATTTAGAGAAACTATGATTAGAGTACATTACCCTAAGATAGACTTTGAGGATTAGTATAGAAGAACTTCCTATAATTTTGGTATTGTAGAGATTATGTGGGTTTTCTAAACAATACATCCTTATTTGGATACAAGAAGGTAGTGGGGGCTCTAGAACAGATGCATCTAGGAGTGAAAACTCTGACAAGGAGTTTCGGGCATGACCTGGGGTATTTTAGTACACGACAACGGGCCTTGATGCACCTTTGGTTATGACACTCCCGGGGGATATGCTTAGGATAATTCACATTTTCTTTACAAACGGATTTAAAGGATTTTAATATAAGATGAGAATATATAACTGTCATTAATCCTAAGGTGTATTAGATTGAAAATAAGGTGTTATGATATTATCTAAATGATTTTATGACTCACACCATGCTTTCTTGTGTTATTAAATGGATGGATTCCAAGGAAGTCATAGTAACATTGAACATGATGTACAACATGGGAATGATGGAGGAAATGATTAAAAGAATGGAATTTTAATATGTGTAAAAGATTTCATGTTTATGCTAAATCTGTTTTCCAAAAATATGATCAACAACATATATATTAACCAACTCCCGGACTCAACAAAGAAGATAAAGGCAGTGAATGATAAGAGCTCCAACAGTGGAGACCATAGAGAAAAGAAATCTCAATTTCTATCATGCAGGAAATGTGGAAGGAGACACTTGGGGAAGTTTCTTAATGGAACAAAGAAATGATTTATGTGTGGGAAAGAAGGACATAAAGTAAATAATGGTTGAGAGAAAATGATGAGTACTATGGAAGAAAATAAAACTGGTCCCAAGAATACATTTACAGTCATTTTCCATAAATTTAGGGGACCTGGGCGTTACCCGAGTGAATTCCCCATTCAATAAGATAACCCCTTGGTCAAGGAAGAAACTATGTAGAAATAAATGGATGGTCAAATGTTTAAAAGTATTAGTGATCTTTATTGATTGGATTAATTTGGAATACTTTTCTCTTATATGTATTCCTGTAGTTTATTATGTGAAAATTCTATTTTAAGAAGAATTGTGTTTTCTATTGTTGATGTATTTATAAATAACCATTTGGGTTTATATGATCCTTTAATTTGATGCAATTACATGTTATAAAATTTTGGGATGAAAATGAGAGGTATGAGAGAAAATTTGTGGTGAAATTATGTTATAGTTATTTTGACGAATTTATCTCACTTTGGGAACGTTATGAAATATAGTTTTTTTGAAAAAGGATAACACGTAGACCGTGTGAAAACCCGTCGCATTGGACAAGTTGTAGGAATTGAACCCACAACCATAGTGTGATTGCAATTTTACACCTACCACTGGACTCCGTGAATTCCCTGGTCGGTGTGACTAATTATTTTAAGTTAAATGATTTTATTGATCAATAATAAGTTTATTTGGGATCTTGTGTCTTATCAAATTTATATCCTTGTTATTGGAAAATGATTTGGGGATTAAGTGAAAAATGTTATTTTGGAAGATGTTCGCTCTGTTGGGAATACTATATGCCTAAGAAAAATAAAATACTATGGGATTTCATTTGAGGAGTAATGGTGGATTTTTAACTATGTTTTTATTGTGTATTTATAGAGATTTGGGTTATTTATGGAAATGATTAACCTATCATAGAGAATATGTGATTAGGTTAATTACTTTTAAGTATGTGACTTTAAGAGTAGTCGATGTTATTTGGAAATACAATTTAACATGGAAGACTGTGTAATCAAATTCTTCTATGTTTTGAGTTTCAATATTAATTTGGATTATATTTACGGATTTTAAGGACAATTGTTTATTGAATGTTATTTATTGAACTTCTGTTATTGTTGGTTTAATTTTAGAAATTAAGATAAGTATTTCTTTATCTAATGGATTATCCTTTGGGGGATTATCTGATCTTGTACTAACCGTTTTGGTTTTGGTTAATCTCTAAAGACAAGGTAAATATATATAGTTTATCGTTTGTGGATAATTTTATTCTCTAGAAGTTGATTCTAGCGATCCAGGTGCGACCAAGTCATCTTGAATACTCAACGTTTGAAAAAATATATGAGTTAGTGGTAGAAATTTATTAAAGGATAAAACTCTACATAAAAAGTAAGTATATATCTTTATGTTCTTAGTCAATCTCATAAATAAATTCCTCACCTTTATGAAATGAAACTTAAAAAAATGTTATCCATTTACTTTTTCTACTAGGAAACTAATGAACGTTTATCTCATCACAAGGTTTTGGTTTTCTTGTTGTTAGCATTCTCCTAATCATGTTTTCTATCACTCCCCAATATAAATTGACACTTATTTTATCTTCCATATCCATTTTTTCCTACATGGAATCTTAGTGTGGGTTATCTCGGGTGACCTTTGTACTTATATTTCTTTATTTTAAAGAGATAGTTATATTGAATATTTTTTTTATGTGGGACTTTCAATGAAGTTCTCAAGACCAATTTTAAAATTACGAGAACGCAATTTCCAAAAGGGGGGAATAATGTAACACCCCAATATTTCATAGTAATTTATTTTCTATAATTCAATAGCTTTCGCTACACGCAACACCGAGTTCGAGCACACCATGTCTTACCAAACTAGCCATTCAAAAGCAGTTATGAATGGTATTAACTGAATTTTCAATTTTATATACTCCATATAATTTTAGAATCCATATTATGTGTTTCTTAGTCATAATATAAAAACAAATTCATTTTTTCAAATAAAAGAAGTATTGTTCAAAAAAATGAAATTTTACCACCTTTTAATGGAAAACCCTTTTTAAAACCAATATTTTACACTTTTATATATTCAATTTAATAAAATTAAATTCTTCTTTAGAATTGAGACATAAAAATTTATTGCGGATAAATTTCTAATAATTTTCTAATAACTTTTATATTTTAATGAATACTGAAAAATACAAAATTTTAATTGAAAACAACTTTTTTAATTGAAATAATTTATAGTGTTAGATTATGTATTTGATTGTTTTTTAAGTTTAATTAGATTATATTTTTATCATTTAATACAATTTAGTTTATTATAAGTAATTTCACATTAAAATTTGACATAAACACATGTCAATCTTTTGATAGTTTTTACTTTTTAAAAACCCGTTTTTTGGTTTTGACAATGGGAATTAATTTTAAATTAATTAATGAAACTTCCATGTTTCTAATTTGGTAAAATAGAATTTATTTTTCAATTCATAATATCAAAATTATCTTAGGGTAAAGTTTTTTTTTATTTTTCTGAAAACATTCAATTTTTGATAAATAGTTAAAAACTATACGTTATAGTTTAAAATTGACTTTTTATTTAAATACTTATTTATTTTATTTATATTTATTTTAAGTAAAAATATATATATAATACCTATATAAGTTCAATATAATTCATTGTAGTAATTTTATAATTAAATTTTATGTATAAAATTTTATTGAACTTTTTACCGTCTTTTACCCACCTCCTAGGAGCATTTACAAATTTACAAAAAATTTAATTTTACCACTTCTGTGAGTTGAATTTCAAATATCCGAGAGACACGGTTGATATCAGTAAGTAAAATATGGTTCAATAAGATGAAAATAATTTTTTTGTGAATAGTAACTTTTTACTTTTATTTACCACCATTAAAAGTAAATATGGTAATTAAGGGTAAAAATGATATTATTGTTACCCTAACACATGTCATAATAATATTGGATAAGTGTAAATAGACCAAAAACAACCTTAGGAATAAAATATTATCCTTTAGGTCCACTTGGATTAGATTAGGGAATTTATTATTATTTAATTCAAATGATAGTTAAAACTGTTAAATTCAAAGTTTAATAACTAAAACATTTTTAATATAGGGTTACACCTAATATAAATTATATTATAAATATTAATTAGAAATATAAAAAGATTTCATAAATAATTGAATTTTATTTATATTTTTTAGACATTAAATATTTTAATTTATTTATGACACAATGATGATGCAGTAATTACCTAATTAATGAAAGTTTAAAATAATTGATATTATAAATATCCGAATAAATGTAATTTGAGACATTTTATGAATTCCAATAATTTTATCGGTTAATATGACATGTTATGGTTGGTTAGATGAATGTTTTTTGAAGTAATAATACTATTATGAATTTAGAAAAAATAAAATACCAAATAGTGTCAAAATTGACATAAAAGAGTTTTTAAAATAAATATTAAATTATTAATTGATATTCTATTACTAAATATCTAAGGTTAGTAATCAAGACTTATATAATGATATTTGTATCATTAATGAACCACTTGGGGTTCTCTTGGAACTATATAGTAAGTTTATTAACCATATAATATAAAAATACAAAGAGATATGGTAAATGTAAAACTATTTAACTAAGAGTTAAATCGAAAATATATGGTTAATATAGTGACCCAAACTTGTCTAAAACTTATTGGTTGAGTGTTTTTAGACCCATACCCATTTTATCCTTTAAATAATTCATTTTTTAGCCATTATAAACCGAAAATGAGTTTATTATAAAATAATATTTCTAGCTTTTCTTAAGGTGCCCCTCACCCCTCTTATAAAAGGGAAATCCCCCTTATCTCTAATTCACACCTTCAAAGCCATTAGGCTCAGAAAAACCCTACCACAATATTCTCCCAACTCTCCTCCCTTCATCCTAGAGGCCTTAATTTAGTTAGAAAGAAAACCTAAAGGGCCCTTTTGATCAAATCAAAAGAAAGAACCCCAAGAAGAGGTAAATATTTTATCACCTCTTTCAAGTTCATTTCTTCTTCCACTTCCTCTTTATTTATTGTTTCCATTATAAAATAATAACACTAGTATCTTCTATATACTGATATTTTATTATAAATATGGTAAAACCATATTCATTATTCTATCAATCCTTTGAATGACATGTCACCATACGTGTGTACGTACGAGTTACCGTCTCCACGTTGTGGTGTAGTGTTATTCAATACATTATTATTTGGATGGGTATAATAGTGATGTATAATTGGTGTAAATAATAAATATAACATGATAATTATTCTATATATATTATATACCATCCAATTATATATTATTTTAATATCAAAAGAATGATATTGTCGCTTGTGCGTACGTACAGATTACCATCTCCACGAACGCAATGAGATTCATTCTCCATCATATCCATTCAAGAATAATTTTCATTTGAAGATTAAAAATAATGTTTAAAGATTTAATATCATTGTGAATATTAATAAGATACATCCCATCCATAAAAAACTTGGCTTACATAACCAAGCGTATAAAGGAGAACGAATCAGTTAACACCTAAAACCACGATAATAATAAAATATCAATATTAGAAGATCATATATGATATAATATAAATGTATATGGTTATTTTATAATTTAATAACAATAATTTCACCATTATACAAGATATTAACTTACCATCTACCAAGGAAAAGAACAAGGTAAGGGGTTTCTTATCTCACTTTTAATTCTGTGAGATTTCCATTGTCCGCCACTTATTTATTGCATGTGGTGTATTGTGTACTTCCATTTGATATATATTATCATGATTCTCTTTATATTCATGGTATTCAGTGATTCATTTGGTGGTTATTAACTTTTTTTCATATCACTTGATTGATTACAATGATGTAAGGGTTTTTCATCTCACTTTTATTTCCGTGAGATTCATGCTATATTGGCCACTATTTCATTTTGTGTGGAGTATGTACTGCCCCTGATTGTATTATTTTTGTAACATACTTTAATTTATGGGTATTTACATCTTCATTGTATGATAATTATTTCATGGGGTCTTTTTTTAATAAGTTACCAAATCGGTAAGGGAATTTCAAATTTCAATTTCCACTGATTGGGCTTTACGCATACTTCATTGATTATTTTACTCCATGATTATGTATGGAATAATTATTTATTATTTGTGTAGTAATTTCCACTCCCCTTTATGTGGATATAATTTTGATACACATAATCACTTCATTAATAAATTCTCAAGTCATCGATATGAACTTGATAAGAGTAATTTTAACTCAATATCCATTTATTGAGTTAAACATCCAATTCATTGGTGTTGTTTGTGCTAGAATATGTGTGAATTTACTCTGATTGATTTACCATAAATATAAAATCATATTGACTGTATTTTTATTTTTCACAAATAATTATGTCATTTATTTATCCTTAACCTAAAGATACCGTCTTTATAAGAGATTTCATCTCAATTTACATTCCATTGAGACTTTTTTGTTGTTATACACCAATTCACTATTATATGGTGTATACATTGTACTTTGACGTAATATATCATTAATCCCTTTATTCTCATGATATTATAAAGTGTTGATTACCTCAATTAATTGTATTCAAGTCTATCTCTTTTGTTTAGGAACTCCACCTAAAATATCATTTTAAATGTTTTAAAGATTTATTATACTAAATCTTCCTCATTAATGTCCATATTTTGAAAATGGTTTTAAGGATTTATTTATATAGACATTACAGTTTTAAAATTAAAATTCCTTTTAAAAGTTTCAAAGTGGTATGGGACAATATCCTTCATTATTCTCGATTGAGGTTAATCTGTTACAATAAAATCTTTCATATTGTATTGAATGAGTTATTTTTGACTTTGGATGTGCTATTTTTATACCATTCATGGTTTGTGGATGAAGTATTGACATTTCGTTTGCTAGTTTTAATATGAATGTTTATGTTATGTTTCAAACTTTTCATATGAGGAGTGCATTGGACTTAGTAAGTGATGGGTGGAGCTCGCTATAGCTCTTTGATGCATCGGTAGGTCTCATGAGACAAACTAGTGTCTTGGCACATGGTCTTGACAAAATATTATTTGTATTATTGATACAAGGCCTTGACTATGTGGTTATGAATTCTGGCATTATGCATTCCATCATTATGAAAGTGGCTATTGATATTTCATATGATTATTTGACTAGTAGAATATCCATGTGAATAAGTAAATGGAATTATTTGATTTTATCTTTGCCATATTATGCTGAATTTCAAGTTTAAAAGGCTTTAATTTTAGTCTTATAAATTTCCTTAAATGTTTGTGCTTATTTATGAAATTTTCAACTTTATTGTTATCCTTATAGATCATCTGATCTCACCCCTTTCTATGTTTTATTTTTTCCTTGATGTGAAGAAGTATATTATGACTAACCTATAGGGATAGTCTATGGGATCTCAGTTTTGTCTATGGAAATAATGTTATTTTAGTTTTCAATTTTATGATGTAATGTAAACCTTATTAATGTATCTAGTACTTCCAAGGCTACTAAACTAATCGGTCTTTCGAGACTTTATCTTTTGTGATCATTCCAATGATACGTAATAATGCACCGAATCTAGGGTTCTAGGGTCAGGGAATTACATTTATATTCTCCATAATGGAATTAAAAGTATTTATTTAAGAAAAGTTTTATTTTATCATGTGTATATTTTCCTTTATATGGTTAAATTTTTATTGTGAAAATGATATGTATTTTCATGGGTTTTCATGTTTTTCAATGGACTGATGAGTTGATATTATGTTTTTATCCCTTCATGGTATTTTTTTCAGTCATAACATATTTTAAAATGTTTTTCATCGGATCTAAGTATGATTATAAACTATATAATGGTAAATCATTCTATTATGGTGAATATTATTAAAGGAAAGAAAATTGCCTTTAATGAAACATGAGTTTAAATTTAAAAAAGCTTTTTGTGGAAAAAGTGTAAACTATATAAAATCTTTCACATTATTATGTAAATGTTTTCTTAATTATTTAAAATTTGAATCCTAAAAATGTCCTAAAAATGAAATAAAGTGAAACCCCTATTATAAATTATGTAATTATGGGTTTATTGTGAGACAAGTCATTATATCACCTCTGGTAAACTTTTAGAATCTACATGGTTCTTGTATTAGGATATAAATATGAGAACAAAAAGTAATATATAATAAAAAATTATATAAATAGTGATATTTCAATAAATAAATAATACTCCTGAAGCTTTCCATTTCTTCTTCCCTGAGGTGTAGTTTATCTTCTAGTAGAATTTTTTCCCACAAGAAAAACACACTACATCTTTCTCCATGGCCTACCCCTTTATCTTTCTCCTATTGTAAAGATGTTGTGAAGGTTACTTATACCTGGAGATAGTCATATATGTTTTCACCTTACCCTTCTATTTGTTCACTATAAGGATAAGAGGATTTTTATAGATCATGTTTTTATATGTTTGGAGAATCATAATAAAGACATTTGGGAGTGAAATATCTATAATGTTTGTATAGAAATTCATAAAAAACATTAAAATATACGAGGAAGTGATGTGAGTAAGAGGTTAGATAATAATTACTTAGGTAGCATCAAAACCCAAAATTTTATAATGTTTAATATATTCAATCATGTTAACTAGGTGAGGTCCAGCTGGTACACCATTTTCATGCTTCCATGAAAAGAGTTACTTAGGGATATCTTACATATATTATCCTTATTTATCCTAATTGAGACCACGAATATGAGACAACATGCTATATGAATCCATGTAATCATGGATATTTAATAGTTCACTAGTCATTGATGATAACCTGATAAATTTTACATCCAATACATCATCCATTTATTTCTATAAGTCATTTTTCTCTTTATCACTTGACATAATAGAAAAATCGGTAAGAATTAGGGACTCTGAGACATAAGACTTCCTCTCTTGGAATAATGTGATGTGCAAGTGTGTATACCTCCCCTAGAAGTTATCACTGATCATAATATGGTCTTTCTCTAAGATGGATCATAAATATAATATTATGGTCAAGTGACTTTCCATTTTATACAATAAATAAAATTTATTTTAGTACTTTATGTAGATTATAGATAATGATGTAATAAATTATTTTTTAGTCTACAATATTTTACAAAATCTCAAAAAACATGACCATTAGATTCATAATATCCCATTTCTTGGATAGTCTAATAGAAATGATTCATATTTCATCTCTAATTACCCAGATAAGGTCCTAGTCAAATTACTTGAAATTGTTAAGATGGATGGTATTTCTAACTATATTAACTTGAATCCAAGATATTCCATGTCTTTTTAGGGAAACTTCTCTTGATTCTAACTTTATTAGGTTAACTCAATACATTCATTAGAACTCCCTAATAAATTAATGTATTCTAATAAAGTATATATCAATACTTTTATCCATGGTTTCATTCTAAGTCAACCGATGAAACAAAATATATGAAGTAATAACTTTGGAAGTAATTTTATTTATTTTTTCATTTAAATCCTTATAAATATTATGTTTATTTTATATAATTAATTATCCATATCTAATAAAATATTTTATTCATAATATATTTTATTTATTTCAACTTATCATGCTTTTTAATTTATCTACTTTATGAAAAAAAATGTATAATCATCAAATAAATCATGCATCACATAAATAAATAAACAATAATTCACTAGAAAAAATAAAATAAATAAGTTATTTGATCTTGAGTTTTTTTATTGGCTAGTTTGTAGAGTAGTATACAAACCAAACTATGACCATAGGAAAAATAACTCATTGAGATGATTCCTTGGATCAAGTCACAACATTACACAATTCTCCCTTGTATATCCATGTTTGGTCTCTCCTCATCCCAGTTCATGAACCACCTTCTCTTTCTTGGTGCTCCATCCTTTAAAAATGATTATTCACTCATAGATTAGGGGAACTTTGAGTATAAGTTTATATAAAATAATCATTAGACACACAAGACCATAAAAAATAAATTTAATAGGGATGATTCATATATCATCATATTTAATTTAATATTAAATTTATCACATAATAAAAACTACGTAACACATAATTAAATTAAATTGAAACTCATCACATACACCGGTTGATCAATCCTATAATCAATCACATACTTGTGATGATGACACCTTTAAAATTACTTTCATTTATTTTCAATAGTTTTTATTAAGATAATTTTTTATTTAATTAAAAATCAATCGATTAATTAATTGATTGATTATCTTAATTATTCGTTGAAAGTATGTGAGATACAAAATATTCCCAGTCAATATAATTTTCATTATATTAAATAAATTAATTGAATTTAAATTTACTAAGTAGATGATATGTATTATCGAGGAACACTTCATGTGACCTCCTGGATAGATTAAATATAGTACCAGAATTTAATATATAGATATAATACACTAGAGGCTACATGGGATGTACTATTATATGTCTAACTAAATTCAATTTGAGATTAAAATAATTAAATAACATATACTATCACTCAACACAATGAGTGACATACATTGTGAATAATATTTTTCTTTTACTTTGTACATACTTAACATGTATTCCTACATGACATTTCATTATATAAATGACGTTTTGTTTCATGGGTCAAGCCACATTGTTTGTGCATAGTGTCTGATCACATGAAATTTCTAGAATATACAAACCATGTACTAATGGAAATTATCCGGAAGTATACGATGTGTACAATAACCATAAACATCATGTATTTTTGAAATAACATGTAAAATAATAATTATAAATTTATTTCAACCTAAAATACTAAAATAACTTCACATATACCTAGGTAAGAATAACACCTATCACACCATGGGTATAACTGGATATATATCTTATAGTTTATGGTTTTCTTAATTATAACATATTGAATCTTACTACACACTTTTTTTCGTGTGTATCTTTTATGATCTTGCATGTGTTACACTATGTTTACTCATACTGGGTAATCTATTTTTGGCCACATGCACTATATTTTTGGGGACTTTTTCTATATTCTATAAAGGATGTTAAATGTTACATGACATAAACAGTATTCAATATGCCATATATTAACTTATGGTTTGTGTCGCTTAGATAGCAGCCAAAACACGACATGTAATGATGTCATGTACATTGATCACACAAATTTCCATGATTTTTGTTGATTCATGTCCATGTAGTGTTACACTATATGTCATTATGTAACATGTTGTGTACTACGTATAATTTAGTGTTCTATCTGGTAGTCATTTCATGATGTGTTATGGAATCAAATACCTTCCCCCACAAGATATGTCATGGTTTTCATGGTTTTTCCTTGTGTGTTTGACTAAGGGTACATGATTTATAGTTTTTCCTTACACAAAGTATAACCATTTCATGTGGCCAGCTTCATCAACAATATTGGATGGGATCTTCATGTGTTATTCACCTATTATTGGTTTGTTATTAGTCATATGAAGGTTAATAATCAGGTTTTATTGTCTTTTAGATTAATTATTGAAAAATAGATATGAAATAAAATATTAATATTATTAAATTGGTTAAAAATAAAATAATTATAAATGTAAGTGTGACCTCTCTAATAGAACTTGAAGGTTTTGAGCGTATTGGAAACCAATCGTTCCCATTCCCAACAATGTTTTTCTTAGGATCCAATGCATAATCTTGATGAAATTGATGAGGATTTTACAAATTAAATGGATAAATCTAGAGGAACATTATGAGAAAACCCTAAAATGTATAAGATAATTTATATTCACAATTAATTTATAATTAATATAATAAAATAATTCCCTTGTCTTGATAATTGTTTCACTATTTTAATTACTGATAAATTTGGTTTCTACTCAATTTGTACCAATGTTTCAATGATAATCCAAACTAAAATTCATCTAAAATCATCCACACATGCTCTAATAATCTCTAAATGTCATTCCTGGTATTATGGGTGATATCATGGAGGAACTAATATTCTTTTTTCATACACCATCACTCTCAATAAGGAGTTTTCTCTTATTCTTTCAGTTCTTGAGAGGGAGGATTATAATATTCTCTCTCACTTTGGAGAGTATTCTTCTTTATAAATTTCCTAGGTATTGATAAAATTCTCTTGAGAGAATATTTGTTGTGCAAAAAAATTCTCTCACAGCCAAAAAATGATATAATCAGATATATATATATATATTGGGTTAAAAAAAATAAATTCCACATAATCTATTTATTTTATTATTTATTTTATGAAAACCTAATTTAAAATAATAATATTAATAAATACTACTATATTACATGAAATTTTCTAGACTCGTTGTAATTTAAATACCTTTTCTGAAATAAATAAATCCATGTTTATTTAAATGATATTTAAAGTATATATCATTTTTTGTCGTTAGAACCCTAATAGGAGCCACTCATCCTCCTCGATATTTATTGAACATTAAAAAATAAACATTTATCCAAATAAATATAATTAATTCAATAAATAAATAAATATTTATTCACTTTATTTATAAATAGATATATTTATTAAATAAATATTATATTTTATAAACCTATGAATAAATAATTATTTGAATATTCATGTAAATAAATAAATATTTATATTAATCCATTAACTAAATGATCAATAAAATAATATTTATTTATTACCTTATGAATAATAAAAAAGAAATAGATAATTAATATATTCACTGATCTTTTGAAAATATATTCATTTTAAACATTCATCTCACATATTCTAAACTAAGATAGATCTAATGATTGAATTCATGTAATCAATAATACATGAATAATTATTATACCACATTAAGAGAATACTATTTATTTTCAATATTAAATTCAAATTGAATTTTACTAAGATTTTAGTTACACATAATGTGTGGCCTTATAATACTTTTTCTTAGTGTAAATAGTTGAACTTACATAAATTCCATGATCAAATTCTACCACACATAAAGTCATATGTATAGAAATAATTTAATATTGTAATGACAATGAACTCATACGAATGATTACACTATAATATAATATCTTTGTCTTGATATCTCATCATAAAGATCACATATTTATGTCATCCACCTATATACTTGATTTTTATGTCTTTGACTACCTAAAATGGACTCACTAATGAACTAAAATAGCTATAGATTTAATCAGATAGTTCTATTTCAATCAAAGGAAACAAGATATATTATTACATTAACTCAAAGGGGAAAAATATTTTATTGAATTATTAAATCAATGACATATCACTTATGAACCACACAACACATGTTACTTTTCCATGAGAAAATGTCATCATGATTTTAATACATACATAAAATCTTGTAATTCATGATACACATTAACAATAATATTATGTATACGTACCAATATATATGTACACATATAATAATATCGAATGAAACATAAATATATGGAATTCCTATTTTGATGACTCATATCTCATAGATTAAGATATGTGAACTTTATGTGAAGAAGTTATAATGTCTTATGTACCTCCAAAACCTTATATAGAAACATTATTTTTATCTGATTAGATCGATTTAATCTATACCATGAGACATATGTTTTATGAATATTGTCATAGTTCTTCAAGGTTCTCAATATAGAAGAGAATTTCTATAACCTTGTGAAGTGAAAAATACTTTATGAACATTATAAAATTAATATTAGATAGAATAATAATCATAATGTGATAATATATTCATTAATATTTTTGTAATCAATAGAACCAATTTAGTTCATTCTAGAGAAACAACTATAACAAATACTTGTACCATCACTCAATATTTTTTATTTATCTTTCTTTGAGTTTTTGAAATTAACAACATGAGATCACCAAGACTATAACAACCCTGCTTTTTATTACAACTTAAACATGCTTTATTACATAAAACTTCACTTGATACAACAAAGAAGATCGAGAGGTTTAGTGTCTTTGGGGCTTAGGATCATTACATAAAAACTTTAAACTTGAAATACAACATCCTTATTGAAAACTTCCTTTACATGACCACTACATTCCTTCGTACTTAGCATTGCATGGGATAACCTGAGGACATGCATAAGAAAAGGGTGAGCTATAAAGCCCAGTAAGGGAGTACATAATGAATAACATGAGGAGTACAATACATGTTAGGCAATAGGCATATAAATAGAGCATAATAGAGACATGAACATAAAGGCATGATAAAGAATGATAATCATAACATGGAAATGTGGCAACAACACTTAACATTGAATTAGCATGAGCCAAGGCTCATTGCACATGGAGCATGAGTAAACCCTCATTGCACTTGAAGCACGAGTAAACCCTCGTTGCACTTGAATTAGCATGAGTCAACACTCATTTCACATGACGTATCATGATACTATACTTTACCCAATGCATTGGAGCGCTATAAAGGGCGCACCCTTCTTAAACATTTCATTTCATGCATAAGTGTGCCACATGGATCATAAAACATGGATTCATAAAACATAATCATTTATTCCACGATAAAGGAATGTGGAATTCATACATGAAACTTTAGAATCAATAATTAAATGTGCATAAAGGTGAATACCCTTGATGGAGAAATGGGCATGGTATTCACTACACAATGATATTGGCTTAGAAAATCGGTGTGATTTCGGCAGCGTAACGGCGTGACATAAGAATTCATAAAAAAGGCTGATGAGAGAGAAAGGGGTTCCTCATCATATTTACATGTAATGGACAGTAAGAAGGTCATATAGATACATGTCCCAACAATTGAAAAGGAATTTAGATTCATGATACAAAAGTATTGCTTGAATATAAAAGAGGAGAAAAAGGTTCCTTTCGGAATTTCGGCATAGTAACGGGTGTACATGGGAGGCATTTAATGAGAGATAAAGGGGTCTCCCATCATTCAAACAATAAGAGGGCAGTATGGGAGAGGTGAGAAACCATACCCCAACATTCATAAATGAAATTAAAAGGGCAATACAACTTAAAGAAAATTGACAAAAATGAGAAAGGAAGAAAAACCCTTACTTGGAAGTGTGCTTCCAAAGGCTAGAGAGAGGCTTGTGAGAGGCTTCTTGGGAGCTTGGGGCACCTTGAGAGGATTCTAGAGAGATTAGGGCAGAGGTTGGACGAACTTCAAGGGCTTTGAGTGAGGAGGAAGTGGGAGCTTGGGTGGGTTTATATAGGAAAGGTGAGAGAATTCTTTATTATTTAGGTTTGGGACCCCTTATATTAAAATAATCCAAACCACAAACCATCCCATGGTATTAGCCCATGGTTTCTGGAAAAGGAAAGAGGAAAACAATATTTTACAAGGCCAAGGTCCGAACTTATTAAAAAATTGGGGTTGCTTATGTGGAGGTGAGTCACACTCCCATGGAAATTAATTTAAAAAGGCAAAGTGTTGAATAAGTCTTGAGGGCTCCATTAATGCTCTGAAAAGTGATTCAAACAAACCCAAAACCTCATTATTTTAATGATAAAACACATATTGGCAGAACATAGGGATTATGGTATTTTATTACATCACCATTGGGTCATTATGATGTCATAAAACACATTATATATTTAAATGGTATTTAATTTTTACCCAAAAATTTGACGGTCTCAGAAAATTATGAAAAATTCACCGTTGGATAATTTCGACCTCCTGATTCCAAAAATAATATTTATTTTATCTAAATAATTTTCTAAATATGTGAATTTTCACTTTTAAAATAAAAACCGACATTTATAAAAATTTCACGGGTTTTGACAGAAATGGCTTTCAAACCTTAATAAAAATTTTAATTGCATTCATAAAATTATAAGATCATTTATATTTAATAAAAATTAATTTAATATTAATAATAATATTTTATTAAAATATTATTTAATTCAAAAATCCTTTAATTTAATAAAATATAATTCTTAATTAAGTAATAACTAAAAACACCGTTTGTACTTTAAAAACTAATTACAATGTATCAAAAATGACTAGAAATTATATTCATTATTATATACAAAAATAATGTACATGAACATGGTGCTACTTATTTGTTACATAACCTCTTAAAATAGCCGCATAAGACCTAAGGGTAAGGTGTGCGATGGTGACAGACTCTTGGGGTTGCTCGGATAACATCGCTCGAGTGGTGATCTCTATCAACTTCCATTTTTCCCGTAGACGATCACGTTCGAGCTTGACTTGATGAAGCTCAGCTTGGGCTTGGTCAAGGGCAAAGCCCAAAGACGCCACCTCCTTTCCGAGCTCCGACAAATGGGCTTCGTAAGGGGCAATTCTACTGGATGAGGCCATCGCTTCCTTTGTCTGAGTAGAAAATTGGTTCGTTAAAGCCTTATATTTAAACCACCCAGATGATCACTGTTCAACGGCTATAAAAGTAACGGTCACAAATCTTAACGTAAAACTTAAAGAAGTTGACATCTTATAAAAACATTTTTCATAAAGAAACATTTAACTGGATCAAGAGGGATTTTCCATTAATGAAACTTTGGGTCATTACAACATTCCCCCCTTAAGAAATTTCGCCCTCGAAATTTTCCTTTTCCCACACTAAAACAAATGTGGGTAACTTAGCTTCATCATATCCTCCGACTCCCAAGTTGCTTCTTCAAACTTGTGGTTTCTCCACAACACCTTGACAAGGGGCATTGTCTTATTTCGTAGAACTTTTTATCTACGATCTAAGATCTTCACTGGTTGCTCCTCATAAGAAAGATCGTCTTCTAATTGTACCACCTCAGAAGAGAGTACATGTGAAGTGTCTGGTATGTACTTCCTTAAGAGGTATACATGGAAGACATCATGCACCTTGGCCATAGTAGGTGGAAGTGCTAGTCGATAGGCCACAGCCCCAACACGATCAAGAATATCGAATGGGCCGATGTACCTTGGACTTAACTTCCCTTTCTTTCCAAACCTCATGACCTTCTTCCACGGAGATATGCGTAAAAACACTATGTCTCCGACTTTAAACTCAAGGTCTCGTCGACGATTATCTGCATAACTCTTCTGTCGACTTTGGGCTGCCTTGATATGCTGCTGAATGGTTTTCACCTTCTCCACCATTTCTTCGACCATTTCTGGTCTAAGCAGCTTACGTTCACCGACCTCATCCCAACATGCCGGTGTTCTACACCTTTTCCCATACAGGGCTTCATATGGTGCCATTTGGATGCTCGAGTGGAAACTATTATTATAAGATAACTCAACTAGAGGAATATGTTGATCCCATCCTCCTTTAAAGTCCATTGAGCACGCTCTCAACATATCCTCAAGTGTTTGGATAGTCCACTCGGATTGGCCATCAGTTTGAGGATGATAGGTCGTACTGAAGTTCAGTTCAGTATTCAGAGCATGTTGAAGACTCTTCCAAAACTTAGAGGTAAATCTTGGATCTCGGTCAGACACAATAGATAGTGGTACTCCATGCAACCGTACCACTTCCCTGATATATATCCGTGCCAGTTGATCCAAAGAGAAATCCTCTCGAATAGCAATGAAGTGTGCAGTCTTTGTAAGACGATCCACAATAACCCAGATTGCATTGTTGCTTTTGGATGTCCTTGGAAGTCCAGTGACGAAGTCCATGGTGATGTTCTCCCATTTCCATTCTGGTATGGGCAATGGTTGCATCATCCCCTTAGACTTCTGCCTCTCTGCCTTCACTTGCTGACACACCAGGCACTTTGATGTATATTCGGCGATCTCCTTCTTCATATTATCCCACCAAAAGTTTTCTCGGAGATCTCGATACATCTTTGTGCTCCCTGGGTGAATAGAGAAATTTGAACTATGTGCATCATCCAAAAGTTCCTTCTTCATCTCCGAACTTGATGGGACACATAGTCTATTCCCAAACCGCACAATTCCTTCTTCATTAACATTAAACTCTGAGGATTTTCCCTTTTTGATAGCTTCCACTTTTTCTTGGATTCTCGCATCATCCTTTTGAGCATCCTTTAACCTTTCCAAAAGAGATGGTTGAGCAATCATTTGTGAAAGGATTGATGATGTTCCCTTCTTTATGATTCCCACGTCCATCTTCATCAAGTCTAAGAAGATTGGATCCTTCTCAATTCTCATCATTGATAGAATTGCTGGATCCTTTCTACTTAGGGCATCCGCCACCTTGTTCGCCTTCCCAGGGTGGTAATGTATTGAACAGTCATAATCCTTTATGAGCTCTATCCATCTTCTCTGGCGCATATTAAGCTCTTTCTGTGTGAATATATATTTAAGACTCTTGTGGTCAGTATATATCTCACATTTCTCTCCATAGAGATAATGCCGCCAGATTTTCAAGGCAAAGATCACCACCGCCAACTCCAGATCATGCGTTGGATAGTTTCGCTCATGGATTTTCAACTGTCTTGAGGCATAGGATATCACTTTATCATTCTGCATCAGCACACATCCTAAGCCCTTCTTCGAAGCATCACTGAATACCACAAAAAGTTCCCCACTTGTGGGTAAAGTGAGCACAGGTGCAGTGATAAGCCTCCTTTTCAACTCCTTGAAGATTTCTTCGCATTCATCACTCCAAGTAAACTGTACTCCCTTTCGAGTTAGCTTGGTAAGAGGGTTGGAAAATCGTGAGAAGTTTCTCACAAATCGTCGATAATATCCAGCTAACCCCAAGAAGCTACGGATATCAGTTACCGATGTTGGCCTCGGCCATCCCTCAATTGCATCTGTTTTGGAGGGGTCCACAGATATCCCATTGCTTGTGATGATATGGCCCAATAATGAGACCTCCTTCAACCAGAACTCACACTTGCTGTACTTGGCATAGAGCTTCTCCTTGCGCAAAGTCTCCAGTACAGTTCTTAAATGCTCCTCATGGTCCTCCTTGGTTTTGGAGTATATCAGAATATCATCTATAAAGACTACCACAAATTTATCTAGGTAATCTCTAAAGAATCTATTCATCAAGTCCATGAATATTTCTGGAGCACTGGTGAGTCCAAAAGGCATTACTATGAATTCATAGTGCCCGTACCTTGTACGAAAAGCAGTCTTGGGGATATCTTCCTTCTTCACCCTTACTTGATAATATCCCGACCGCAAGTCGACCTTGGAGAAGTATTGAGCTCCACGCAGCTGATCAAACAAGTCATCGATTCTTGGGAGAGGATACTTGTTCTTTATCTTGATTTTGTTAAGTTCACGATAATCGATGCAAAGCCGCATTGACCCATCCTTCTTCTTGACGAAGAGGACTGGTGCACCCCATGGTGATGCACTTGGGCGTATAAACCCTTTATCCAGATTCTCCTATAGTTGTTTCTTCAGTTCTTCAAGCTCAACCACAGCCATTCTATATGGATTCTTGGATATTGGTAGCGCCCCAGGTATAAGTTCAATTGAGAAATCAACATCTCTTCTTGGAGGAAGACCAGGAAGTTCCTCGGGAAATACTTCAGCGAATTCCCTCACAATAGGCATTTCTTCAAGGGTGGTTTCTTCCTTGGACTCAATCATCTGAGCCAGATATGCGTGCTCATAAGGCAGTAATATCCATGCTTGAGATGATGGATCTAAAGGAGATTCATCTTCCTCCTGACACTTGTAAAGAATTGGGGGTCGATTCTCCATATGGAGTGTGATTTCCCTCTCCCGACAATTTATGTTGGCTCTATATAAGGAAAGCCAATCCATGCCAAGAATTGCATCAAATTCCACCAAAGGGAGTATGACGAGGTTCGCCGGGAAATTCAATCCACATATTATAACAGGGGAGGACTTATACTCATGGGATGCAATGATTGCCCCATTTGCCGTACTCACCGACATCTTTACTTCCATGATTTGTGGTGGTGCAGGGATTATTCTACTAAACTTTTGAGATATAAAAGAATGCGTAGAACCTGAATCAAAAAGTACGTTCGCTATTCTTGAATGAATAACTAGCGTACCTGTCACCACTTCATTGTCGGGGTTCACTTCGGCAGAAGTGATGGCAAAAGCTCTTCCTTGCTGTCTTGGAGGTTGTTGATTGCCTCCGATAACCCTTGGATTAGGGCACTGATTCTCAAAATGACCCGGTTCTTTTCATTTGAAGCATTGAACAACGCGTTGAGGTTCGAACGGAGCGTTCCTCCCCTCCGTCGCAGCCGCGGGTCCTTCTTGCTGACAGTTAACAGCTAGGTTCCCTTCTCTTCCACACTTGAAGCATTTTCTTGTCCCCCTAAGGCAATTTCCAGGGTTCTTCTTTCCACACTTTTGGCAAGTGGGGTGCTGGAATTTCTTAGCGCCGTTGGATTTATCCATCGGACCACCAGCATTGAAGTCCACCTTCCGCTTCTTGTCCCCATGATACCCCTGTGATTCTCCGATCTCCATTTCAACCTTGAGGGCACATCGGACAATTTCCTCATAGCTGTCGAAGTCACGGATCGCTAATGCTTTCCGCAAGCTAGGCTTCAGCCCACCAAATAAGCGGTCAACCTTGCATTCGGGGGTAACGACAAAGCCAGAAGCGTATCGTGAAAGCCTTGTGAAGTTTTCCTCGTATGCTCCCACAGATTCCTCATCTTTCTGCTTGAGGGAAAGGAAGTCCCTTTCCATCTTAAGACGGAGGGTGCGTGGAAAATATTTATCGAAAAACATCTTCCGGAATACCTTCCATTCCAAAGCCTCGATCTCCTCCTCAGGCTTCGTATTTTTGATCAACGTCCACCATTGATCAGCTTCACCCTCCATACGATAAGCCGCCAGGAGAACCTTCTCTTTTTCAGAGCATTGGAGTATGGAGAATATCTTTTCAATGGAGTTGATCCATTGTTCAGCAATCGTGGGATCGGATGATCCACTAAAAGTAGGAGGCCTTTGTCTCATGAAGCTTTCAATAGCGACTTGTTCTTTCTTAGGGGGGGTTGAACGTTCCTCTTGACCAGTGTTTCTATTCAAAACTTTAGTTAGCTGAGAGAGAAGCGTGACAAAGTTCGCGATTCCCGCTCCCATTGGATTGGGCATCTCATTGGTACAATCATCACACTGATCTTCACAACGGTTGTTAGCCCGAGTTCTCCTATTACCGGCCATTGGTTGGAATAAAAGGAAAGTTAGGGGTAACACATAAAGGGTAATCCAAAGACAAAAGTTGATGACTTATAAATAAACTTTAATCTCTTCAACTCATGAGTCTATAGGATTCAATCCAGGCTTTTCATGATCTTCCTTCTAACATATATTCTTAGGGGCATTTTTCCCTTAATAAGGATTCATACTAAGATTGTGAATTTATCAAAACATATCCCCCGGGAGTGTCGTAACCAAGAGTGCAGCAAGGCCCGTTGTCGTGCACCAGTTCCCGTTCGAGTCTAGCTCAAAGCGGTGTTTTCGGGTTTTACCCCTAGGATACATCTGTGCCAGAGCCGCCTCTACCTGCTCGTATCCAGACAGGGATGTATTTGTTTGATAAAACACTTACTTAGTATTTACCAAAACTTAGGGATGTTTTTATTATGATTAGTCTTGTATCTAAGGCTTTACTAGGGTTTCCTAATCCCAAAAATAACTAAACCTATCCTTTGATACCAACTATAACAACCCTGCTTTTTATTACAACTTAAACATGCTTTATTACATAAAACTTCACTTGATACAACAAAGAAGATCGAGAGGTTTAGTGTCTTTGGGGCTTAGGATCATTACATAAAAACTTTAAACTTGAAATACAACATCCTTATTGAAAACTTCCTTTACATGACCACTACATTCCTTCGTACTTAGCATTGCATGGGATAACCTGAGGACATGCATAAGAAAAGGGTGAGCTATAAAGCCCAGTAAGGGAGTACATAATGAATAACATGAGGAGTACAATACATGTTAGGAAATAGGCATATCAATAGAGCATAAGAGAGACATGAACATAAAGGCATGATAAAGCATGATAATCATAACATGGAAATGTGGCAACAACACTTAACATTGAATTAGCATGAGCCAAGGCTCATTGCACATGGAGCATGAGTAAACCCTCATTGCACTTGAAGCACGAGTAAACCATCGTTGCACTTGAATTATCATGAGTCAACACTCATTGCACATGACGTATCATGATACTATACTTTACCCAATGCATTGGAGCTCTATAAAGGGCTCACCCTTCTTAAACATTTCATTTCATGCATAAGTGTGCCACATGGATCATAAAACATGGATTCATAAAACATAATCATTTATTCCACGATAAAGGAATGTGGAATTCATACATGAAACTTTACAATCAATAAGTAAATGTGCATAAAGGTGAATACCCTTGATGGAGAAATGGGCATGGTATTCACTACACAATGATATTGGCTTAGAAAATCGGTGTGATTTCGGCAGCGTAACGGCGTGAAATAAGAATTCATAAAAAAGGCTGATGAGAGAGAAAGGGGTTCCTCATCATATTTACATTTAATGGACAGTAAGAAGGTCATATAGATACATGTCCCAACAATTGAAAAAGAATTTATATTCATGATACAAAAGTATTGCTTGAATATAAAAGAGGAGAAAAAGGTTCCTTTCGGAATTTCGGCATAGTAATGGGTGTACATGGGAGGCATTTAATGAGAGAGAAAGGGGTCTCCCATCATTAAAACAATAAGAGGGCAGTATGGGAGAGGTTCGAAACCATACCCCAACATTCATAAATGAAATTAAAAGGACAATACAACTTAAAGAAAATTGACAAAAATGAGAAAGGAAGAAAAACCCTTACTTGGAAGTGTGCTTCCAAAGGCTAGAGAGAGGCTTGTGAGAGGCTTCTTGGGAGCTTGGGGCACCTTTAGAGGATTCTAGAGAGAGTAGGGCAGAGGTTGGATGAACTTCAAGGGCTTTGAGTGAGGAGGAAGTGGGAGCTTGGGTGGGTTTATATAGGAAAGCTGAGAGAATTCTTTATTATTTAGGTTTGGGACCCCTTATATTAAAATAATCCAAACCACAAACCATCCCATGGTATTAGCCCATGGTTTCTGGAAAAGGAAAGAGGAAAACAATATTTTACAAGGCCAAGGTCCGAACTTATTAAAAAATTAGGGTTGCTTATGTGGAGGTGAGTCACACTCCCATGGAAATTAATTTAAAAAGGCAAAGTGTTGAATAAGTCTTGAGGGCTCCATTAATGCTTTAAAAAGTGATTCAAACAAACCCAAAACCTCATTATTTTAATGATAAAACACATATTGGCCGAACATAGGGATTATGGTATTTTATTACATCACCATTGGGTCATTATGATGTCATAAAACACATTATATATTTAAATGGTATTTAATTTTTACCCAAAAATTTGACTGTCTCAGAAAATTATGAAAAATTCACCGTTGGATAATTTAGACGTCCTGATTCCAAAAATAATATTTATTTTATCTAAATAATTTTCTAAATATGTGAATTTTCACTTTTAAAATAAAAACCGATATTTATAAAAATTTCACGGGTTTTGACAGAAATGGCTTTCAAACCTTAATAAAAATTTTAATTGCATTCATAAAATTATAAGATCATTTATATTTAATAAAAATTAATTTAATATTAATAATAATATTTTATTAAAATATTATTTAATTCAAAAATCCTTTAATTTAATAAAATATAATTCTTAATTAAGTAATAACTAAAAACACCGTTTGTACTTTAAAAACTAATTACAATGTATCAAAAATGACTAGAAATTATATTCATTATTATATACAAAAATAATGTACATGAACATGGTGATACTTATTTGTTACATAACCTCTTAAAATAGCCGCATAAGACCTAAGGGTAAGGTGTGCGATGGTGATAGACTCTTGGGGTTGCTCGGATAACATCGCTCGAGTGGTGATCTCTATCAACTTCCATTTTTCCCGTAGACGATCACGTTCGAGCTTGACTTGATGAAGCTCAGCTTGGGCTTGGTCAAGGGCAAAGCCCAAAGACGCCACCTCCTTTCCGAGCTCCGACAAATGGGCTTCGTAAGGGGCAATTCTACTGGATGAGGCCATCGCTTCCTTTGTCTGAGTAGAAAATTGGTTCGTTAAAGCCTTATATTTAAACTACCCAGATGATCACTGTTCAACGGCTATAAAAGTAACGGTCACAAATCTTAACGTAAAACTTAAAGAAGTTGACATCTTATAAAAACATTTTTCATAAATAAACATTTAACTGGATCAAGAGGGATTTTCCATTAATGAAACTTTGGGTCGTTACAAAGACCATATAATTTTTTATGAATTCTTAATTTCATTAAAGGAACATAGATATCTTCCTACATTAATTGATAAGGTGAAAATTGTTTCTCAACCATTGAATTATTTTTATATCACTTATAACACACCCAATTCTTGAAAACCCCACACAAGAATATGTCGAAATATTTTTAATTAATTAATCAAAGTATTATATTAATGATAAAAATTAATAATGATCTCAATTCAAAGGATTAAAAAACATGTTTTCATATAAGAGTATCCAATGACTCATAAAACATGTGGAATTTATATTGGTGGGTTTTTTCTCATCACATGTCTTCTTATATATCACCATATACAATCTTTATGAGAATTGTTTTGGGTATTATGAGTCCCCAACACCTAATAGTTAGAAATCATAAATTTACCATAATATTGATGTATATAAAACATATAACATATTTATTTTAAAATATAATCATGAACTATTTAATATTTCATGACATTAGGTAACTGTAATAACCCATTGATGAAACACATATTTTAAAGTCATTATCACATTAATGTTACATATATTAATAAAAAATATGTGACAGATATAAATATATAAAGTGGTAACTAAATGTATAAATATTTATTTGATCTAGGGTATTAACTCTAAAAAAAATTACCATAATTTATCATCTCCCCTATACATTAGGCAAGATATAGTATAATCCGACTTTGATCACACCATGACTAACTATTCTATTTCACCCTTATACCATTGTGTTGAACCTTTTTTATATTATAAATTTAAAATTTAATAGTAAATTTCAATTATACATTTATTTAATAAATTCTTTTTAAATTCTATTGAGAAATAAAAATTGGACTTGTTTTTATGTTCTTATAATAGGAGGAGGTTATTTTTAAGGCTCAAGATGAATTTAATGAAAAATTGACAAAATTGCATGAGAACCCAAGCACAATGCAGACTAAAATCCAAATTTCACCTAATATTTCCATCCAATTGGTCTACCAATTGTTTTATTAATGAAAACACATATGGGATAGATTTATATATAAGATTAGGATGACTAATTTGGGAATTTAAATGCCTAAAAAATTTCATTTTTGTCGAGACTCGTCAATATTAAAAATCATGAGTTCATTTATGTAATTTGAATATAACTCAATTTTTAGGCCTCCAATTTCTTCCAAATTTTTTGTATTGATATTAATGAGATGGGAACAAATATTTTTTAATGTTATATAATTCTATCTACAAGATCATGTTTGAGTTCCAAGTGGTGTTTTAAAAAAAGGATTTCAAAAAACACCTTCCACTTTGCCTATAAAAAGACACCTTAGACACCTCATTTGTATGTCTGAATGGGGGAAGCATTCTTACAATTTTGGATATTTTTTGGGTTCTTCTCATCACCATGTATGTTCTAGATCTCCCTATCATTATAAGGGGTGATGAAATTAATAAAGATAATCACTTGAGTCTTTTTCTCTTCTCACTAGAGGGCTAAATGGAGGGTAATCATTGCCATGGAGATACACACATGTCAAGAGTGTTCTAGAACGCATATCAGCTAATGGTTTAGATTAATTTGAGTTTTCAAATGTTTAATTTAGCTTTATATTTCTTTGAATTAGTTTTTGATTCCTTTTTTTGTGCATATAAATGAAATTATCTTTATCTATAACTGATTAATGTGAGATTTCAAGTGCATGGCTTGTGTTATTATAATTAAGAAACACAATAAATAATTTAATTCAAAATATTTTGATATATCAATTTAATATAAAATATTTTATTCTATTAATAAGGAATATACCTTAGCTACATGATTTTTATTTCATTTTCGCATTATAAATTCATCAGTATAAATTATTGGAGGGTAATTAGGATTCCGGTAAACCTCAAACAAAGAGTTACACCAAAATTAATTAAAAAATAAATAAATATAAACTTAAAATGTTGTGTAGTGAAATTATATTGATCGAATTATTTTATTTCTCTCAAAAAACCAATTTATTTCATGAAATGTGAAAATTATTTTCTTTGTTTGTTTACTTGAAACTATTTTCAACCCACTATTTTGATTTTGTTTTATAAAACATAAGGAACATTTACACTCAAAAACATTAAAATATCATTTATATAAAACCTAGGGTAATTTCTATACTATAAATAAGATTTAAATAATTATTTAATTTGATGTTTCATGACAATGTATTCAAATTTTGGTACTGTTTATAGAGAGTTATTTAGTTTTTAATTTGTGTTTGTAAGAATTTTGTAAATTATGAAAATATTTAGTTATCTATTTTTCTATATTTATCTTTTATATATAATTTTTTTAATTTCTTTTTTTTGTTGGATTTTTTCATGACATTTTCATCTTTAGATGAACTATCACCTTTTGAATGTGAACTATAAATAATCCTATGTTCTTAACACTAAGACATAGAAAATGATCCATTAAAGGAGGATACATAATGTGTATATATTATTATTATGATTATTATTATGATTATTATTATTATTATTATAAACCATTCTTATTAATTTTGTAACTAAATTAAAAAGTAAAATAAACTTTTATAACATGGTATAAAATTAAAAAACATTAAAATAACTAACTTCATGTGATGTTGATATCTAACTTGCATATATTAAAATATAATGAGAAGAACCAAACATAAAACTTAAATCTAATGTAATTCCATTATTGAAAACAAATCTAGGGAAATTCTAGAGAATACCCATAAAAAAACTTAAAGGAATTCATTAATGTTTTCCAAAAATTAAAATCTAAAAAATTGGATAGGTAACCTATTAGCCTTAGGTATTTTCTATTCTTTTTCCAAGACACTAAAAGGGGATAGTTATATTATGTGAACACTGTAATTAAAGCCTTGGTAGACCTGAAATGTATTTTTCCTGAAAAATGTTTCCCTGAATCTGAAAATATAATTGTAATAAAATAAATCTATGGAATAAGATTGTTTAATAAGTAAACACTTCATGAATATTGGTAACGGTTTAAAATACTCTGTCCAAGCTTCCCACACTATCAAATAAGAGATCAAATTTTAATATAATATTTTTATGAATATTTAATTCTCATTAATTATAATTTGATTTATTATACTATAGGTGGAACTATAGTGGACATGATTTTGATCATTGAATGAAAATTAATAAATAACATGGAATATAATTCTCAATCGTTTAGTTTATGGTCTAGTGTACACATCAAATGTGTGCTTGAGGTGAAAAGGTATGATTTTCAGAATAAGGTAGATGTGAATTTTGAAGAGTTAATCACCCTAATACTATAACATACTCTTTCCCAAGGGAAATACCAACCGCCTCATATAATTCATTGTGGAATTTGTACCATCAACACCCACTATTCTAACTAATTTCTTCAACTAAGAGAACCTTCTAAGAGTTGTGAGTCAATCATCCCAGGATACCCATATAAAAAATACATTAAGAAATAACAAAACTATACATCTAATTATGGATGGAAATATGACTAATCATATAGGAAATGGAGGTATTGAAACTAACCTCAATAGCCATGGAACCTCTTAAGGTTGAGTAGTAATCCTCCAACACTACCCAAAAATCCTCAACCACTAAAAAGGACCTTCCAAAAACACCCAAAAAAAAATTATCATATCCAAGAATAACTAATTAAAAAATTGGATAAAAATAAAATTATATTAAAATTAAAAACCTAGGATTTCATACAAGACATAACAACTCAATTAGGAAAACTTTCTAACTTGGTGGGTGAAATCCAAAGTAAATGGTCTGGAAAACTACCTTCTCAACCTCTAGTCAACCCAAGTGATAATAAAAATGTTAGTTCCATCACCCTTAAGAGTAGTACACAACTAAAAATATAATTAAACCATCAATTATAGTCATCTCATCGAATTTAAACCACAATTCCAACCATACTTAAAGATCCAAGTAATGAAAATCCTTCTCCTAGGTAATTTTCCATTAAAGGAAACAAAGTGATTTTTGATGAAACACCTAGCCCAACCATTCAATTTAAATTCCAAAAAAGGTTCACAAAATAAAGAAACCAAAATAAACTAATCTTGATAAATAAATCTTGGAATCATTCAGAAAATATTAAGTTAACATTTCATTGATTTATTCCATGAAATAAATTACTCATTATAACAAGTTCCTATATGATATGTGTATACATTGAAGGTAACATAGAGGTAATGAAAAGACATATATCTTGACCAACCCCTATAAATTCCTCTTATAAACATCCTTATAAAATTTATTGAGGTTTTATCCCTTCTAAAAAAAACCCCATGTCCCTTAAGAATATATCTCTAGGGAGTCCATTAAAGAAGAGGGAATCGTCTTTACTGACTCCTTAAAGTTTATTTCTTATTCTACTTGTCATTAATTTGTTTATTAAATAATAAATTTAAAAAATAAATTATCATATATATAATTTTATTTTATTAGGATTATGAGACCACCATATACATCCTACAAAAAAGGAAATCACCATGTGTATGTACGTACGACTTACCATCTCTACACGTGATGTAAATGTTTTTATCACCACATCACTCAAATGGTTAAAAATATAGAAATAATGAATATATATGATATATATTACATATTAATTATTTTTTGAAGTTTAATTATTATTTAGAGTTCTTTTGTTCCATCCATTGAAAACTAAAATCAACTTTCATGCGGACGTACGACCTACAATCTCCATGAACAGTGTAACTCTCTTTTTATTTATATCATTTATGAACTACGTATATAATGAATATATAAGAAATTTATATCATTTTTAAAAAATTTGAGGTGATGTATCTATGATCAATTTACAAGTACCAAAACTATAAAACCAAATCAAACATTAAAAATGAAGAAGTTACCACCCAAAACAGTGATTTAAACAATGAATTGATAATAAATGGGTGGTAAAATATTTTAAGTATATAATATATGGTATAATATATATGATTATGTTTATTTAATATATATATATATAATGAATCTATATTTATTATATAGGAGGTTAAATTTACTTACAAGTAAAGTTGGACCTCAGGTAAGGGTTTCTCCTCTCATTTTTTTCCTTTAGTGAGACATATGCCATATTCACCACTTATTTATTTTGTGTGATGTAAATACTACCCATTTTATATATTATATCATGAATATTTTTTTCTAATGGTATTTAAAGTTTCATTTTATTTTATTTATTTTATGGGGCTTACGATGAAAAAGTTTCCAAAATGGTAAGGTTTTATTTCACAATCTCATTATTATTTAAGATTATCAATGTTTAAGTCCATGATAGGGAATATTTCTCTTATATTCCAATGTTTTCTAGAAATATTTTCAAAATTATTTTTACTATTCTCCTAAAATTTTTAAAATTCATTTTTACCCATGTTTTAATATTTAAAAATTGTTTGAAAGTTATCTTTTTATCTTTTTCCAAACAAGGTAATTTGTGAGTTTTCTGAAGAAAAAAATACAAAAAAGAATGGTTTTATTTACTTATACATCATGATCATATTTTAACAGTATCATGAAAAATAAATTCATTGAATATTTATTTATAATTAGACATGGTTCTTTTCAAATAAAATTATTTCTTTATTATTTTTGCCATTTGTAGATTTTAAAATTTATTTTGAAATTAAAAAAAATGGTATTTTCCTAAAAAAATGTTATAGAAATCTATTTAAATTATTTTCATCTATGTGAAAATACTTTATTGAATATTATGCTAATAATATAACCTAATGATATCATCCACCTTATTTATCTATATTTTTTATTATCTATCGGACTGGTGATATACTATTTTGATTCTATTCATCCTATTACTTTGGTTGATTTTATATACTTATTTAGTGATTGGGGAAAATTATTAACATTTCATATGCTAGTTTTAATATGAATGCTTAAGTTGATTATGTCTCACCCATTTTATATTAGGAATTAATTAGAATTAATTAATGATTTAAGGGGCCTGCTATGGCCCTTTGATGCATCGGTTGGTCTAATGAGACAAACTATCTTTGGTATTGAATGAGGCATTGACCATTTATGTAAGAATTATTAGCATAAGTCCTTAAAAGTAAGTTTTAGATGTCTGGAATTAGGCTTTCCATCATCATAAATTCATTTATTGATGTTTATTTTATTATTTGATTAGTTAGAATACCAATGGATAAGTTATGAGCTTATTTGATTGTTTATATGGATTTTTTTAACATCCTATATTACTACCATATTATTCTCAAGATATTATTTAAATTTAATTCATTTTATTTATTTACCTTTCCATATTTGTTATGTTTGTTTATTTATGATATCTTCCACCGTATGCATACCATTACTGAGCATCAAAGCTCACCCATTTCTTATGTTTCCTTTCTCCAGGTTTCCAGAAAGTTTATTATTATTGATATGTAGGGATATTATAAATAGAATCATGTTGTACTAAAAAAACTATGTTATAATTTTTTTCAATTTTAATGTGAAATTCAATTATACGTCTAGTTTACTGAGACTATTAAACTATTCGGTTCTTCGATATGAGATTATTTATATCTAGATATAATGTAATAATTTAACCACCAAAATTTGGGATACTAGAATGGAGTTATTTACATTTGGATAGATAAAATGTAATGAACTGAACCATTGGGTCCCACTTGGCCTAAGGAATATTGGTTAGCCACAACCCCAAGCCTTCCTCCTTTGAATAGGGTTGAAAAAATTCCTATAATGCATAAATTATAGAGGAAGACTTTTCTTAATGTACCTATATGAACAAAACCAACTATCTTCACGCATTAGTGTAGATAAATAATAATGAAATACAATATCATCTCGAGTAAAAAAAATGGTTGTAATAACCTCTAGGAAAATTCCAAAGGGTATGATAGTGTAAAAACGTATTTGAAGGGGAAATATACAAGACCATCCAGAAAATAAGTCACATATAGATAAAAACTAGAATAAAGTAAAGTTGAGAGAGCCCAAATCCTAATCACCAAACTCGAACACCACACACGGTATATGCACCCGAGTATCCCTATGTTCCTTTGACATCATTGATGACATTTCCTTCATCTACATAAGACATGACATGTGTGGGAAAATCCCATGTAGGGTTGAGTATATGCATACCCAATATGATGCTCTGAAAACTGAAGAGGGACCAATATAATACATGATAGAAGTAACCAGCTCATCACAATGAATGTATGTCAACCAATATATGAGAAACAAACCATACCAAAAACCTACATATGCTCAAAAAAATCAAAAAATGATAGAGAAGGGGGATCTCCATCTCTATAACCCAACTAAGAACAATTTTTCTGCCTATAGCTTTAAAAAGGGTCTATCTCTAATGCTCAACATCTTTTGTAACTATCGAAGTAACTCTATGTGGAAGATGTCTCTTGACTCGCAACGATGGAAATCATTGCTCGAAAAACCTATTCATCGGATATGCAAACGAACCTGCTGATTCATTCTAATTCATGAGATATGTCTTCTTCCAATCTCATCTGGGACCTCCATGAGAATGAAGTGGGGATTTCCTTGAAAGAGGAACCACTAAGCAGGATTAACCGACGGGAGGAAGCGGTTTCTTTCCTCGAATCCCTGACGGGTATAGACTCCCTCAAGACATAGACCCCAAAGACATCTAGGATCAAAAGATTGAAATATGGAGGCTTCTGTGTAGAATTAGACTCAGATGCAGTACATAAAAGAGAACTAACATGTAAATTTTCTATTACGGCTCACATCACGTATCTCAAAGGTAACAAACCTTGGCCTTACACTGATTTGAAACTGAGAATTGCTACTTGTTGGGGTTTTTCAAATAGGAAATTAGTTCCACTTGGTGAGGGTTATTTTCATATCTTATTTTCTTCGCAAGAGGACCTTGATAGGGCCTGTAAAACTGGTAATTTGAATCTCAAACTAGGGATCCTTCGCTTGTCTGAATGGGATGCTGGTTTCAACCCAAGTTTTCACAAGAACAACACAATACAAGTTTGGGTTAGATTGCATAACCTAAATTGGTTTTAATGGCATCCACAAATTATCAATGACCTAGTATCTTATATTGGCTCTCCACTAAAATTGGACCAAAGGACCTTAAATGGAGACCTTGACCTCTATGCTAGAGTGCTCATAGAGGTCAATCTTGAGAACAAACCGCCCCCCTCAATCACTTTCAATGCTACTAATTATAAAACTAAATTTAAGGTTGTGTATGAGAGGATTCAACCTTACTGTGAGTTTTGTAAACTGGTTGGTCATACTATCCATAACTTTAGGTTTGTGAAAAAACCTCCCCCTCCTCAAAACCCTAATAAATGGACATAGGTTAGCAGAAATAATAGGGGAAATGAAAATGTACCTAAAAAACCTGAATCTCCCAAAAGAAAAAAGTAGAAATGGGTTGTCAAAAACCACCCATTTGAGAAACTGATTCATGAAAAAGGAGAATCTTAGGATAATATGGTTGATGAACAAGAGTCTGAAAACCTTGAACAGATCCTTCGAAGTGACCTTGAGGCTGATATATTTGAAATTGTATCACATCCTCAAGCAGCCCCTAGAAAATCTGAATCCCCTTCAGAGGATACTATCCTTATTTTTGGAACACCTCCGAAGGAAACAGGCTTGGACCCCACTAAATAGACCTCCCTGCTAAACTTAATGCACTCTTCCACAATAGACACACAAAATAGTATGACTGAAACCGGTAAATTTTCACTAGTTAAACAAGACTATAAGTATGAAATGTTGATGTAGGGATCCAAAATGGATTTTCTATCAACTCCTAAGACTCAGGAAAATACTGAGAAAATTGGGATGGATAGATACCCTCCTCTTTATGGACAAGCCTCACTACAAGAGGCTGAGAACAAAACATCTGCACCAGCTACAGCTACATGAAAACCGATTGATCTAGATGCTAACAAGCAAAGTGAGACTAGTACTAAACATGTTTCGATTTCTAATAACAACTCCTTTTCTCCCCCTGTTAACATAGGTAGAACATGGTAACAAGCACAAGAACAACACCACATAAGTAGCAACCAGAGCAAAGGTCGCGGTCTCTAAAAAGAAAAGGGACAGCCCCACAAAAGAAGTGGTATAAATGAATGTTCTTTTCCTGAACTGCCATGGGATAGAAAACACTGACACGATCAACATTCTGAAAAGATTTATTTTTACTCATGCACTTAAACTATTTGCTATCTATGAGCCCAAATTTAATTTTTCTTCTAGATTTCAGCATGCTTGTCCCCCTGGTTACTCCTTAGTAGGGGCTTTCACTAATCACCTCCCAATTGAATCCTTATCGGTTTTTTCTCACTCTTCCCTTCAAAATTTCAATGTTTTTAGAACTTCAAATCAATCTTTTACTTTTGATTACATGTTTGAACAAACACATGTTTTCACTACTTTTGTCTATGCTTATAATAGATATCAGGATAGAAGATCTCTTTGGACTGAAATTACCCTTCTTAGTATCTTGATTCAAAATCCCTAGTTTATTATTGGGGACTTCAATTCCATTCTAGATGCTAGTGAAAAACTGGGCCCGCTACATGATTCCATATTATCTAGAGAATTCAAAGAGTGCATTCAACATAATAACCTTATAGAGGTTAATCTAAGCGGTGCTAAGTTTACTTGGTACAAACATCATTATAACAAGACTGTGGATAGAAAACCGGATAGATCCTTCATGAATGATCTTTCACTTGATAAACGAGACAACATTTCCAGTATCACCCTTTACAAGATGGATTCTGATCACCTCCCAATTCTGGTTATTTTCTCGTACAACCGCATAAAACCTAAGTATTCTTTTAGATATAACATTTCCTGTTCTTATGACATAGACTGTGCGAACATTATTAAAAGATCTTGGACTAAAATGAACACGAATATTGATTCTTTTTCCTATCCTGTGAAAATAAAAATGCTAAAACAAATCCTCAAAAACTGGTGTAAATCAAAATCATATGAAATAGATAACAATATTTTCACTTTAGAAAAAGATCTTAATCAACTTCAAAATTCCAAAACCTCATCTAATTTTTCCCAAAACTCCCAACATGAAATTAATATTTCTTCCAAATTTATTACTCTTCTAAACATTAAAGATAACCTAAAGATTAAAATCTTTAAAACCAAATGGCTGAACGATGGGGATAGAAACACAAAATTCTACAATGCTCTTCAAAAAGTTAAAAATGCTTGTAAACCTCTCTCCTATATTAGGAAAGGGGGAATAATTTTTGACACTGATGAAATCATTTCCAACCATGTGGTCACTCACTTTCACAATATCTTCAATGGCCCTAATATTGATAATGATCTTCAACCTGAATTTATTCCTCTTATGGTCATGTATTAGGATAATATTTTACTTAATAATTCCCCACTGGATCAAGACATTAAGGACGCTGTATTTAGTCTCAACACAAACAGTGCCCTAGGTCTATATGGCTTTAATAATTTGTTCTACCAGAAACATTAGGATATCATTCAGGATGATGTCTGCCAAATGGTTAAAACTTTATTCTCTAGAGGAATTCTTCCTCATGGACTAATCTCACAATTCCTTGTACTTATTCCTAGATCAGAAAATGTTAACGAAATCAATCATTTTAGACCCATCGCCCTTATAAATTCATTATTTAAAATTATCACCAAATTGATTTCCAACCATATCTCTGATATCAGCAATAGAATTATTTCATGGAATCAATTTGGTTTCATTAAAGGCAGATCCATACAAGATTGTATCTGTCTAGCCTCTGAATCCACTAACCTGTTAAACAGAAAAACCAGAAGTGGTAATGTGGCCATTAAACTTGATATAACGAAGCCCTTCAATACCATTGATTGGAAATTTATTTTTAAAGTGCTTATAAATTTTGGATTCAATGAGACCCCTATCAATTGAATTTGAACACTCTTTAATTCAGCTCATATCTCTATTCTTCTAAATTGTATTCCTAGAGGTTACTTCAATTGTTCCAAAGGGGTTAGGCAAGGAGACCCCTTCTCGGCTATCCTTCTCTCTATTACTGAAGACTACCTTAGTAGAATCATCTCCCAAGCTATTGGAAATGGTAATATTAAACATATACTCACTTCAAGAAATGTGAATTCCCCCTCCCATTTGATAAATGCTGATGACAAAATCCTTTTTTAAAGGGGGAAAAAGAAACCTAAGAAATATTAAAACAATCATATCTCACTATGAAGAAGTTTCTGGTCAACATATCAACTGGTTGAAATCATTTATTTATTTTGGAAAAAACTATCCCCATGGTTGGAAAAATATCATTTCAAATATGCTTGGTATTAAGGAGGGCACTCTCCCCTTCAATTATCTTGGTGTTCCCATTTTTTGGGGTAAAACCAAAGCGGTTCATTTCTATACCATTTTTGATCAAACTCTTCGACACCTCTCCTCTTGGAAAGGAAAAAATATCTCAATGGCAGGGATAATTTTTCTTGTTAAATCCACAATTGTTTCTATACTGTTCTATTCTATGATGATCTATAAATGGCTGGCTAGTCTCTTAAAACACATCAACGTTGCCATTAAAAACATTGTCTGGACAGCAAGCACTCTGGAAAGGAAATTAGTTACCATACCTTGGTTCACTTCCTATAAGCCTATTGAAAAAGGTGGTATTGGAATAAAAAACCTCACTAACTTTAATCAAGCCCTCCAGGCGAAGCTCATGTGGAATCTCATTTGTAACAAATCTCCTTCCATGGACATCCTTCAGGCTTGTTTCCTTGAAAAGCTCCAAATCAACGTGCATATTTATCTCATGTCTTCCATATGACCATCCATAAAATTTACCTTCAACTCTATTATGTATGATTCTAGATGGATGGACAACAAAGACTCAAATTTGAATTTTTATCTTGATAACTGGACTGTCACACCCTTGATTTCCTCGATTTATTCCTCAAAATTCCCTATGCATACAAGTGACACCATTAAAAACATCATGAACATGAAAAATACTCCTTTTACAGAAGATATTAAAAGTATTTTCGAAAATTTCCATTTCTCTATTAATGGTGATTTCATGATCTGGGAACCTTCACATAATGGGATTCTTGACTTGAAGAGTTTCTACAAAAATTTGTACATCAATGATATGAAAAACTTTAGCTGGCTTAACAACTTCAATAAATCTTGGATTAAACCTTCAATATTTACTATTTTTTGGTGTATTTATCATGGTCAAATTCCAAATGACTCTTGTTTACAATCTTTTGGAATCAACCTTTTCTCTAAATGTCGTATGTGTAACCAACATCATGAAGATATTAACCATATTTTCTTTTATTGTGATATAGCTACTTCCCTTTTCCATTATATCTTTGACATCTTTTAATTCAATTGGTTGTTTTTTAGTTCTCTAATCTCTCAGGTCCAAAAATGTTTGGATAAATATAACTCTCAAAAAATCAAGAACCTCTTTGTGGAAGCAATTGCAGAGCTTTTGCACATGATCTAGTATGTTAGGAATGAATATACCTTTCACAACAGTTATTTCAATCTTAATGTAGGAAAAATGAGAATTATTTTTGTTTCTTGAGAAACAGCCTCGATATAGAAGGATCAGTGTAACAACTTGGTCAGATATTTGGTGATCCTGCGACGTCTCGAGATTATATGTAAATATCTTCTCCCTAAATTCATGCTTGAAGTTTTTTGGCAGCCCCCCCCCCCCTATAGGATGAATCAAAATTAACATAGATGGAACCTCTAAAGGAAACCCAGGCTCAGCAGTTTGTGGATCCATCTTCAGAAATCATCTGGATCAAGTTCTCAGTTGCTTCTACAGATCATGTGGTATTACTACCTCCCTATAATCCTAGATTCTCAACGCCATTCATGAGATATCGTTTTCTAAGCTACACACCCGGAACAACATATGGATTGAAATCTACTCCTCAACTATTTTCCAAGCAATTTGGAAGGGTACTATCCACCTGGCCTGGAAGTTCACTTACCACTGGATTGACTGTCTATGTTCACTCTCCTCCCTCAACTTCATTCCTACGCATGCTTACCAGGAAGCGAACAGATTTGATGATTCCCATGCCAACATGGGCATTGATAAGGACACATCCTAGAGATATGATCTTCCCCCCTGAGCTTCTTCCTCTTTATATGCGGGATGTAAAAAAATTCCTTCCTTTCGACTCATTCAACCCCTTTCTTTTATATAATAAATTTTGTGTTTTGGTCTTTGACCAGAACACTACTTTTTAAAAATAAACCGAAGTAACTTTGTGTATAACCCAGACATCACCGATGTGATGATAGGTATAGGTGGAATAATCCCCAATAAAGAACCCATTCCCAAGTGCACTAAGGGGTACCACTCAGTTTGTATTGATAGAGGTCCCACACCTCAGTACTTCAAGGGGGTTTCACTCGGTAGGTAGAGGACCCACAACCTAGTGCATTAGGGGGATCCATGCAACAGTTAGTTGATATATACCCTAGTACATCAAGCATGTTCCACTCAGTAGGTAGAGGACCCACACCCTTGTGCTAATGGGAATCCACAATGTAGGTAGTAGACCCACACCATAGTGCACCAGGGGGTTCCACTTATTAGGAAGAGGACCTATACCCTAGTGTGACTGGGGGGTACCACTCAATAGGTACAAGGCCCATTCCCTTATACATTGGGGTGAGGGGGGTTCCAGCCATTGGATCGAGGACCCACACCTAGTACACTAGGGGGATCCACTCAGTAGGTAGAGGAACCATTCCCTAGTGTGTTGGGGGGACTCAGTAGATAGAGGGCTCATTCCCTAGTACATCAGGGACATTCCATTGAGTATATAGATTTCCCACACCCTAGTCTGTCAGGGGGTTCCACTCAATAGGTAGAGGACCCAAAACCTAGTATGTCATGGGGGTTCCACTCAGTCGGTAGAGAACCCATGTCGGGGGGTTTCACTCAGTAGATAGAGGAATCATTCCTTAGTATGTTTGTGGGGTTCCACTCAATAGGTATATGACATAGACCCTGAATAGGTGAGTACCATCTCTTCCTGGAATAAAGAGTATGGGGGACTCAGACCTTGGTGTGATAGGGGAGTACCTCACCATAGATAGAGGAACCATGACCTGAATAAGCAAGTGATGTCTCTTCTTGGAATACCTCTGATGATCCTTCTCGATCATCACCATCATCAAGCACCGCCTAAGAAAACAACTTAATTTGAACATCCCCTATCATAGGACAAAATCCACTAAAAATTAAACCATCACTTTCTACATGGACAAAAACTCAGGATAGGATACTCATAGGTCAAAATCTGAGTCTGTAAAAACTCCTGATGAGCACAAGATGCTCTTCATCAGTCCATCATGCTAAAATTTCAATCCACCAATACATCACAACAAACAGACATTAATATCAAAAAGAAACATTCCATTTTGATCCTCATTGAAAAAACTTCGGAATGGATATTTACTTTCCCAAATAGGACACTCATTGAAAAAAATGAATTTCTCCCTAACACGAATGTACGACACTTCATGGGCCCAATAAAAGATTCCAAATTAAATATCCATTATTCGTATAGAATCAACTACCCTAATACTATGGTTTTTATTTTGTAGAGGGATCTCCAATTTGACGCCATAAAAATATGTTGCAATTGAATCAAGGTTTCCACACAAGAATTATATTATTATTATTATTATTATTATTATTTTAAAACCTTATTCAATGAATTGAGAGACACTCTCAAGTTCCCACACACATTCCATGCATACAAGTGGTCTCTATAGTTATTCCTCCTTCTCTCTTATATAATAATAATCATAATAACACAACTTAACACTCCCCCCATTTCCATGCCTGATGGTCCATGTGAATAAGGAGTTCCCCCTTGTAATGTGGGACCCTAACCTCTCTATTTAATAATCATAATTCAGTTATTATTATCATAAAATATATTAATATATTAATAATATACTTCTCATTTAAGGAAAATAGGGCCAACACACAACCCCAAAATACGACATAATTAATCATGTCTAGATTACCATACATGAATCCCCCCCCCCCCTATGAGACCATGAACATTACCTCCAATAAAAACTAATATCATCATATTATACATCATTTCTACATGTAAAATTGGATAATAGGGATCAAAGATCTGATCCCAAACCACCTTTAAAAATCTTACATCCACATCACACCTCGATTGTATCCATGATTGTGAGCTCACACCCAAGGTACCAATCCGATCAGTTTGAAAACTTCCGATCTTCATTTAATTCATGCTACCGCAATGAATCGTGGGGATCGACCATGCTCGAACCCACCTCGACAATGTCAAATTATTGCACTGTAGAGAAACAAAGATGAACGCGATGAAAAGATATGTGGATGTTCAAGAAAAAGGTGAACTATCATTAAATAAGTATTCTTGGAGAATAATTATAAAAATGGGGATATATCAAGGGAAACAAGTGGTTTAACAATTAAATTATACAAAAATTCATTGTGGATCATTCAATGGAATAAATAAATCACAGATCAAAAGAAGATAATTAATCCATGTTCAATGTTTTAATCAAAAGGGTAGAATCCATAATTAAAAAGCACCACCTTAATTAAAGATCAATAATTGGTGAAGAAAATGTCTATTAGCGATGAAGGTGATGATCCCATTGCATTTTTCATTTATATCCTGATTATCTTTGATCTGATCATCCATCATTCTTGGATCCTAATCCACTAGTGAAGAATAACCAAGCCTCCTCTCAAACCCTCGTAGGGTTATGTATATCACCTTGATAATTTTTAATAACGGTATTTTTAAAGAGTATTATTCAGTTTAGGGATATTAAATTAATTAATTAAATTAATTAATTATTTCACTTAACATGCCCACCAATGACCAACTCAATTGAAAATCCATGGTCGACCAAATTTAGGTTGTGCCTAGAGTAAACATCACATTCCAGACTCAACCATGGTCTCGGATTTCCGATGCAAGTTTCTATTTATGAGTTATTCTATTTTTTAAGAAAATTCCATGATCATGATATTAATGTATTTAGAATTTTTATAATATCAATTCCAGGCTCATCGGGCCTCATAATATCATTACATCTCAATGTCTAGATTTGAAATTTTTCGGAGAAATATTGAAATAACTTAAATTTCAAAACCATAGTCTCTACATTATTCCCCTATTTAATTATTTTCATCCCTAAAAAGAAAAAACTAAACAAAAAGGTGGGGATACAGAGCCCGTGTATGGAGCTCCCGCTCCCAGCTCATCTGGTCCAACCCTGTGAACTAATTCATTCACACATCTCCTTAGCTATGAAAAGTCAAAAAAAAAGAAGCTGGTCTAGTTTCAATAAAATGGTCAAGAGGTACACCACCTTGATAACCCACTGTAATAACTTGAAAAGGGACTATGCTCGTTTAAGAGAGTATGTCATCTTGAAAAAATACCCATGATCCTCAACATGGAGAGATATCTTAGATTCTATGATCACCTCATCAAAATCAAAAGGCTACCTTCATTAGTCCACAAAAGACTCCTGATGTTTTTTGGGAAGTCTTTATCTGCCCCTAGAATAACTGAACCCCTTTCACAACCATCTCTAACACCAACCATAGGCCTTTAAGGGATAATTCCCACTAATTCTGACCAGCATTACGATGACCTACAAGGTATCCCATACATGACCAAAAATAGTGATACACTTATGGTAGAGTAATAAATTCTATGATACATACTCCATTGATGGTAGGAGGTCCTTCTAGATATAACCCTAATCTAACATGAAATCATAAAGCATGTTATCTAGAACCTTAATGGTACAATCTCCCTATCGATATGTCTAAGGTAGAAAAACTATGCTTATACACAGGTGATTCCCATATTCCTCCTACATCCTATTCATAGTTGTGATGAGAAGTGAGAAACACAGTATGAATGATCATCGAGGGAGTTCCATGACGCTGGATTACCTCTTGTAGGAAGAGGCGTCATGCACTCTCTACTAATATCTACTATTAGATGGGTAGAAAGTGGTTTAACATGGTTAATGAGTCTACTATCACTTAATAAGAATCCTTACCATCTTTAAATAAGGGAATCATCATTATGAGAACCACAAAAATAACATCCAATTTCCACTTCCACCCAACACCTCAGTCTCCACCGATAGGTGGGTGAGACATTGAGATTTAAAGTAAAAAAAAGCTATAACATCCATAGACAGAAAACCTATATCTAAATTATATTGGTATAACCACCCTTCTCATTGGTATATTACTAAGTGAAAAAAACCTCCTCATTACCTTTTTCTGAAACATGACATGTGCCATCGACCATCTATGAACAAGGATTTCATGCTCCCCAACTTCAAGGAATCCATCAAGAATATATCTAGTTGATATATAATCATGATGTATCTCCTAGTAAGTATCCCAAATTCATCCACCCCTAACTCATTGAAGAATAATAGAGGTAACAAACATCGATTGGAGGTATGTTTCACCGTCCTCACCCACATGTGTCAACTAAAAAGAGGTCAACTACTCTATGACCTCACTCGAAAACAGCAGATGGAAAACCTTGCTATGTGCATCTTCTACCTTGACCATTCCCTACCTATCCCTCGACAAAAATTTTCCTCAACCTCTACAAGTTCCACTATCGTTCCCGTATCTGATAAAACATATACTGAGAAGTGGAACTTCTAATATATAACTGACACCATGAGATATTTTATATGACTATCACTCTCGAAACTTGTCTAGAACTGTCCTCCTATGTCTCACATACTCCAACTCTAATGATGAGGACATGAGGTTAACATCAAAAATTAATACTATGAACTAATAGAATAAAGTTTATGTTTCTTTCTTACAAGACTTGTGAACTCTACTAGGGCATTAAAAATGACAAAGGGTATCACCAGGAACTCAGATCAATTGTATAGACTCTAGTAATCCATGCTCTGTATATCCACCTCTCAATCCTGGAGCTGGTGATAACTCGTCCTCCGGTCAAACTCTAAGATCCACTTAATCACGAACCCCTATACGAATAGTTCATTGATTCACAAGGGTTGATACTCCTCTCAGGTATTCACCTGGATCAGGTGACACCAATCCAAACCCAACATCAAGCTCTCATACACCTCTATGAAAACAATATAGGTATTCTCAGGAAAAAACATAGGGCCTTATTAATCATCTTCTTTGTAGACTACTCCTACCACACCTCTATCTCTCACAGCTACACAGGGTCATCCAATATTCTAGTACATATATTGGTTTGTCCTTTATGAAATTCCATGAAGAAAAAACTCTCCATGGGGAGGTAAACCCAAAACATCCTCATGATGAATGACATCATACTCCACCACCGTCATAGGATACTAAGGGTTCATATTATCTACTTCTATAAGAGTAATACTAGCCAAATAGTATGGAAATGGTTATAACCTCCTATGAATGAGCCCTTCCAACCCTGCACAAGGATTACTACTTATCAATAGAGTAAAAACCTATCCCAAAAACCTAGAAGAACTACTATTCTCATTGATAGTAATAATTTGATGATGGATGGTAAACATCTAGACCATACTGAGGAAAAAATGGTAGGGTCCCACTATGACTATGGAAATGTTTTGTGTGAGTCCCTCCCTCTTCATAGAGTTAGGTCACACTATCTACAAAAATGTATTATCATTGATTATATTTGCAATAGACTCTTGTAAAAGGGCCGAGAATAAAGGGTCCCACTGGTATCTCTAGGTCTTAAATAGCGTCTACATCTAGGGAAATGTGGATTATAACCCTATTTTATAATTATGGTTAGAGGAGTAGAGACACATGTTGGACCCCAAACCACAATTTAAACCACTGAGCCAGAAAATACTACTACATAAATATTTTCATTCCCTTTCCCACCTTCTCACCACAATTAGGGCTCTCTTTGAAACCCTATCGCATAAAAAACCTCAAAAATACAAGTGAAGGAACTCATCCACGGCACCTTGATACTATCCTCTTAGGGAATCACTGAATCTCCCTCCTAATTTTTGAATATTTCATAAGAACATGTATATGTGTAGGAAGTTTCCCTCTTTCTTTCATATATGAATCCATGTAGAACATCACTAACACATAACTCTACTTATGTCCTACATCACCCAATATAAGTCACTCTATCAGGACCACCATCAGGAGGTGTCCTCACTAAGTGGTACATTCTCACCACAGGATCGCACTAGTCCTCTACCACATGAGAAATAGAAGTTTAGATAAGTATGAAAACTTTGAAATAACTATCTTCAAAACTCACTAGGTGCACTCAATACTAGAGAATCATTTCTAAATACACATGAAGTCAATATCTTCTACAAAGAGAAGATTGGTCACCAATGCTACCATATGATCGACCGGGGTCCATACAACTCATAAAACATGGACCACTTCCTTGACTCAAACCTATATAGTATAAGGTTCTTTACCATTATATAACCTTAGTGGTCTCCATTATTGAAACTTAGGTAACATTCTAAGTCTGTATATACCATTATCCTATCTTATTGTAGTTGTCGACTAATCAATATGTAGATAATAATTTTCTGGATCCTCAAAAGGATCCATAATCTTCTTAATAGGTATTATCACTACTCGAACCCCGCCTAGAGAAAAACACATCATGGATTGGTCCCTAAATTTATGCCACATTGCTCAACTAGTTTCCATCACAACACTCTATTTAAATCATATATGTCTATAATCGTGAAGACATGTTGAAATTAATCATGATGTACCATGGTCAAAGAGAATATCTAAGGATCTAAATAAAGATGGATAGTCAAAGGAATCATTCATATATGATGCATGTACCAAGTTCCCTACAACTGATGTATTAGTGTCCCAAGTTTATAAGTTGTTAATCAGATTTCTAGTGTATAAATATGTTAACCACCACACCAAAAATAGATTGAAATATACACTCAAGAATCTCTGAAATCATTTCCCTAAGTCCCAACCAAATACTCATGATGGAAAAACTATAAACACCATCCCCAGAAATAAACTATTCAGATACCACTCTAAAATGACCCAACCCACATGGGCCTACCTAGCTGGCGAAAGACTAGGCCACCACAACTGCAAGACTACCTCCATAGTATAGGAGCTGGTGAAAAGCATGGAGAATTAATAAACAATATGGGAGGCCATTTCCTAATATACCCATATGAACACACCTAATTATCTTTATACATAAGTGTAGAGGAATAAAAATTAAATACAGTATCATCTAGAGTGAAAACCATGGATTTATTAACCTCTAGGAAAATAGAAAAGGGAATGACAGTGTAAAATAAAATGTAAAGAGAAAAAAAATACACAACCATCTTAAAAATAAGTCACATAAAAAACTAGAAAAAATAAAAGTAGATATATCCCAGATCCTGATCTCCAAGCCTAACCGTTGCATGTGGTCTATGCACCCAAGTATCCTTGAGATCCTATGACATACTCATCAATCTATACATCATCTTCATAAGATACGATACATTAGGGAAAATCCCATATAGGGGTGAGTATATAAATACCCAGTAGGATTCCCCAAAACTGAATAGGGATAATTATAATACATGATAAAGGAAGCTATCTTATCAAAACTAAGGTTTGTCAATCATTAAATAAGAAAACAACCATAATAACAACCTAGATATGCTAAACATGAATTTAAATTGAGATAGAATGGGAATATCCATCTATAAAAACCATCTAAGGAAAATGACTATACCATTAGCTCTAAAAAGGGAGAATCTTTGATTCCCATAATCTTGTGAAACTGTTGCAGTTTCTATGTGGATAACTCACACCTCACCATTGTACTGAATAGTCGAGGGTGTGTGTTCTCCAATAGGGGACCCATGACCTAGTGAATTAGGGAGTAAAAATCGGTAGGTATTCATAGAGGACCCATTCCCTAGTACATCAAGGGCACCACTCAATAGATATAGGACCCACTCCCTAGTTCGTTAGAGGGTGGAACTCAATAGGTATATGAACTATGCCCTACTCCATTATGGGGGTTCCACTCAGTAGGTATATTACCTATTCCATATTGTGTCTAGGGGTTCCACTTAGTTGGTAAAGGACTAAAACCCTAGTGCATCGGGGCAATGCTTCTCAGTAGGTAGAGGACCCACACCATAGTATGTTAGGGGGTGTCATTTGGTATATAGAGGACTCAAAACTTATTACATGAAGGGGGTTCAAGTCAGTAGGTAGAGAAACCACTCCCTAGTGCATTGGGTGGGGGGGTCCACTTATTATATATACTCCTGTTCCCTAATACATTAGAGGTTTACCACTTAGTAGATAGAGGAACCACACCATAGTACATCATGGGGGTTCTACTCAGTAGGTAGAGGACCCACTCCCTAGTGTGTCGGTGGGGTGCCACTCAGTAGGTAGATGGCCCATGACCTTGTATATTGAGGGGACTCAGTAGATAGAGGACAGATTACCTAGTATATAGGTAGAGGACCCACAACCTATTACATCAGGGGGTTTCCACTCAGTATATAGAGTACCCACACCCAAGTACGTTAGGGGTTCTACTCAGTAGGTAGGGGACCCATTCCCTGAATAGGGGAGTACCATTTATACCTTGAATAATCATATGGGGGATCATTCCCTGGTGAGATAGGGAGTAACTTCCCCATACATAGAGGACCCTCACCCTGAATAGGGGGTACTGTCTCTACCTTGAATCTCTCATATGATCCTTCTTGATCACTGCCATTACTGATCATCACCTAAGGAAACGTCCTACACAGAACATGTCATGTCGTACTTCAGAATACACTATGATGGAAAACATTATCTTCTACATGGAAAAACACTCAGTAGAGTCTACTCAGGATCTAAAATTTTAATTTGGACAAAATCCTGACGAGTTTACAATGCTCATAATCAATCCATTAGGATGAAACATTTATAAAAACGATATTCCAAAGAAAATGTCTAGGAATGACATAATGAATCCCTTTCTTTCCATCCTCAGAGAAAAAACACAAGGGATGGGATATTTACTTTCCCAAATCGTAAACCTAGTAAAAAATGAATTTTGACATAACACATACATAAGACACTTCATGAGACTAATCTGTGAGTCCAAATTAAATATCTATCATTGGTCTTGAATCAACAACCACAATACCATGATCACAATTCCATAGATGGATTTCCAATCTGATGTTTCACAAAGAAGGTATGATTGAATCATGGTTTCCAAATCAAAAACAAAAATTATTATTATTATTATTATTTATTATTTTTAAACCTTATTCAAGGGAGGGGAGACATGATCAAACTTCCCCCACCCACTCTATGTGCACAGGTGGTTTCTAAGGTGGAACTTAATTATATCTTAAATAATAATAATAATAATAAAACAACTTAACTCCCCCTATTTTCATTCCTAATATTCTAGGTGAATAGGGAGTTCCTTATTGCAAGGTGGCACCCAACCCTATCTCTTTAAAGATAAAAATAATTTTTTTATTATTATAAAATATAGTAACATGTTAATTATATAATTATCATTAAAGGAAAATAGGTCTAATATGCTACCCTGAAATGTGACATAATTAATCATATACAAATCAAAATACAAGAAGATCTTTCCACAAGACCCCACACATATCCTCTACTCAGAACAGATCACATCGTACAAAAACTTTTCACCACACATTAACTGAGAATACATGAATCGCTGATTTGATCCTAAACCACCTCTAATCATCCACTATTCTTATTACATCTTGATCCCATCATAAATAATGAACCTTCACCTATAGTACTAATCCAATCCATTTGAAAATAGTCGATCTGCATTTCGTCCATGCTACTACAACGAATCTGGGGGTTTGGTCTCACTCAAACCCGCCCTGACAATTTTGAACTGTGACCCCATAGACCAATAGTGAAGAACATGATGAACATAAAGGGTGAGAGCAGAAGAAAAAAATGAACCTAAATTATCAAAGCATTATTGACCATTAATTATATAAATGGGGTGATATCAATGTAAATAAGGGTTTTAATGAATAAATTATATTGTAAGGTGGTGAGGATTATCCGAAGGAATAAATATATCACATATCAAAATTAGATAATTAATCCATGCTGAATCTTTTAATAAAAAGTGATAAATCCATAATTGATGAGCCCTACCATGATTATGGATTAATCATTGGTGAATAAAGTATCTTCTAACGATGAAGCTGATTATCCCATTGTGTTAATCATTCATCCTAGGATTCTCCTCGATCTTATCATATGTCATTCTCTAATCCCAATCCACCAATGAAGAATTCCCAAGCCTCCTCTAAAATCATCATATGGTTATGCAGCTCACCCTTAAAATTTTCAATGTCAGGATATTCAAAGATGATTTTTAGGTTTAGGGAATTTAAATAAATAAATAAATAAATTCACTTAATGTACCCACCAATGGTTACCGCAACCGAACATTAGACCCTGGCCAACATTAGGTCACTCCTAGGTTAATCCTCATGTTTCAGACTCAATCGTTCTCTCATATTTCTAATCTGAGTTCCCATAGATTTTTTATTCCAAGTTTTAGTAAAACTATCTCCACATAACATTAATATATTTAATATTTTTATAATATCAATTATAGGCTCACCAGGGCTCGGAATCTCCCATCGTCTCAGTGTAAAAATCTGAAAATATTCCAATAAATATTTAAAAGTGTTACATTGAAAAACTAGAGTATTTATATAAAATGTAATTTTAGTTTAAATTACAATTTATCCCCTCACTAAATCAAACACCCAATGACACCACTAACTAGTTATTGGACCTCACTGGTTGGCCAATGGGTACAATAAGAACGTTGGTACCTACCGGCATTCCACTAATTGTGCGGTCTCACCTGTAGTCATGTAGTAGATCTTTTAGATAGAATTTTCAAGCCAATGGCCTCCTGCTCCCACCAACTACCCAGAAATCACCTCTCTACTTATATACAACCCAAAATTAAAAAATAAAAGAACAAAGAGGTACTCCATACTTGATTCTTCATTCCATGATGTGGCATGGTTTATGTCAGTTTCACTTAAGTTTTCTAGAGTTCCATAATTGGGATATAATATCATTTTATGTTAGAACCTATAAAGTTAAATATAATGATCAGTTGTTTTGTTGATTCCATTATAGGATTCACCTTCCTTGTCTAATTTCACCCACTTTACAAGCTTGGTTTATGGTACTATTTTATGGTTGTTTTTTATTTAAATTTTCATATTCATTTATGGTTATGGATCATGACTAAGTTATATATTCTTCATTAATTTTTTAGTTTACATTATAATTTGGTTTTCAAATACTATTTTGAAAGAATGATTTCATAGGAGAAAATTAGTTTTTTGTATGGAGGTTTAGAAAGTTTTTGAAAATGTGAGAAAGGAAAATGTTTCATTTTTTATAACACCAAAATATCTCAATTTAGGGATTTTAAAATATTTTTTACAAACATGGTTTTAATATCACTTGTTTTAGGTAAAATTGAATTATATTTCTTTGGGTAAAAACATGATATTTTATTATTTATTATTTATTATTTATTTTTGTGTGAGAAACCAAAATTATAATTTTATTTCAAACTAGAAATCATGAAATTTATTTTTAAATGAATTGTATAGATTATTTAGTGAAATCATATTTGGAACATTTAGATCACACTCTACTTACACACTGATGTGTGTGTATGTAGATGTTGTGTTTTTTTTCAAGTGACCAGCTTATGATCCCTTATGATTGAGTTTATCTTAATCCACTATTGGATACATAGATATTTAGTGAGTGGCCATGGGTCACTTAGAGGTAATTTGTATATATTTGGGGTTTTTTATATTTTTTTAAGTTGATGTATCAGCCAACCGAACCTAGTGTTGTTTTTTTATCCCTTCCCTTTTTGGATCATGTGGTGGATTTTTGAGTAACATGGAAGATTAAACCTAGTTGGATTGTTAAAAAATATTACCATAGTACCTTATTGTTATCTAAGTGTGTCATGGAGTTAGAAATAATAGGACAATAAAAACTCAGGAGGTTAACATGAGTAGGTGCATGATCAACAACATTCCTAATGAAACTTGTATTTACTATTAACAATCAAAAACACTTACTAGAGTAAACAAAGTGGAATGATTGGAAAAAGAACCAAAATTAGAGTTTAATTAAATGTTCTTACACAAATCTTGACTTGATAAAACTCAAACCACAATAAAATTATAGATTACCATGATAAAAAAACTATTTATCATGAGGATCCTAATTTTACAATCCATGTTCTTATAAATACCCCTCATCTGACTATTCCAAGGGTTAGGACTTTGTCTTTTAGATATTTAGAAGAATTTTCATTCACATAATCTGATCAAGCACTATGGAATCTTAATGGTGTGATAATGATATGAATTAAATCACAAAATTCATTAAAATCATAGAATGCACAACTCCTACACCTTAAAGAACTAAATTTATTTTGAAGGAACCCCTTATTTATGTATGTCAGTTTTTTTGTTTCCCCCAACTTGTAAAAAAATTCACTATAAAAACCTAAGTTGTGCCTTATTTTCTCAATGAATATTTCACAAAATTTAATGAACTATCAATTCATTATTCACCAAATATAGACTAAATAATTCTAATTCCATATGCATATCCAAACTTATGGTACCCCTCTTATAGAGCCTTTATATCAAGCATGGGTTAGAAATCAGCTACTTTTATTGCTCCTAGGAATAGGCTTGAGTATCCTCACTCCCTTTACCCTCAATAAAAAAAAATCAAGAAACATAAGTGTAAACTATACAATATACTTTCCACATTTCATCAAAACCTATATTCTTAAGCTCTATGAAATCAATTTTTGTTTTCCATTTGATGGTAAATACATCCATACTAAATGAAAAAAAAACTACATGGATCAATATAATCACATGAAATTTTATTTTGAAACATAAACTATATGGGTTTTATTAATGCTATAGTAGGATACATTGAAAACCCCTTTGAGGTTTAATCATAACCATCTTAGTTTCCCAATGCTAGAACTTTCCCCACTTGACACTAAACTACGGATACTCCCAATGGATCCTAAATCTTAAGCACCTAATTATATGGATTTAAACTCATAGACTAACCTATATGATGGGAAAAGTGTATCTTTTACTTATGTGACATGAATAATATTTCTTTGTTTCATCACTTGGGGAATAAATAGATACCTCTTATGTGATGAGTACATGAAACTCTTTCCTTAAGAGATGAGCCTAAGATATCTTAGTTGATGATCCATGGATAAAATTTTCCTTATCTTCCCTATGTGGTGAGCATAATATTTCTATCCCACAGGTGATAATATTAATATTCATTATGTGATGAGTATAATATTATCCATCTGATGAGCATGGGATTACCAAAAACTTCTTATAGTGATGAGCGTAAATGGATAATGTTCAACCTTCTTCCTACCTATTGATCTCAGGATTCCACACACGATGATCCTAATATGCCTTATGTGATGAGCGCTGGATGTATTGGGTGAAGATCCTAAGATTACTCAAGTTACAAGGCTAGGATTCCTTATGTGATGTGTATAAGATTCCTTAGGTTATGAACCTATTTTTCTCTTATAGCCTGACAAGGTGATGAAATAATTGTCTATAACATTCTTATAGAACCTGAAGATAACCAATTCACTTGACATATACTCATCACTCCCTAACTCCTAGATTTTTTACCTATCAAAGTATCAAATAACATAATTATAAAATTATAAAAAAATATTATGTTGGGAACAAGATTCATGAGCATGTCTTAAATATCTAAGTGAGTACCAGAATAAGTGGAGATATTATTATTGATAAATTTCCTCCCATCCTCGCATTACAGATTAGTATCCAACCATCACCTTGGTTATAAGAGATCACCCTCCTTGGGAAAAATAGAATGCGATACTTGAACCAAGACTATCCCATGAATAGATCTTGATTAAATGGTCCCAAAAGTAATAATAGGAAATAATAATGGTTAATAAGTTGTGAATACATTCTCCTACAATAATGGGAGGATGAGTAACACTAGATGTTGGGAACCACATAAACATCATCTTATCGTGTTTGGATTCAATTATTATAGAATGAAAGCTTCTGGATGATCTAAATGCACTAATGTTACGAAAATAAGCATGGGGGAAGAAGAGATGACCATAGTACCAGTGAAATTTATAGACACTCACATTTTTTTATTCTATACACCTACACACATGTGATGGTAATTGTTACTCCAACAAATTATAGACACTCTCACCCCTTGGTAGTGATGCACACCTCTTCTATGTATTTTAGGAACCCTTACCCCATTTTCTTAATGAAAGTCGTGTTGTGGAGGGTTATCAACACCCTTTTATGCTATTATGAGTAGGAGATAATCATAGTAACATGAAAAATTGATCGGAGGATCTAGTGACCAGGACACCATGCCAACACCCCCAAATATAGAGAAATTTATAAGGGATGAAATATTCATTCACCACCACCAACGACTTTGGAAGAATCTCCTTAGATCAAAATGATTCCTCCTTCCCATAAGTAGAGGAGGTTGAGAATTACCATGGTGTAATAGCCCTATATACCACTTAATATTCAACTATGAATTATCTCACTAGTCAATGTCATCATCAGCATCAGACCAATCTTCTCACCACTGAGTAGGATGAGGAGGCCCTTATTCATATCACTCATATCCTAGATATGTGGTTCTAATTTCAAGTGAAATCCACTATCACTACTACATAACTCACATTTATATCCACTCTTTCAACTGAATAGATGTATTCTACTTGACTAATAAGTATAAAACCTAGAATATATATCCTTGGGTGAATCAACCACCAACCATCATGGAGATCCTCCCTATGAAAAAATAATAATTTTCATATAAATAATCATTATGATTCCAAGGAAAACACACCCATGGAGCCTCTACATTGAACTAGAAGATATTATAGAGAGTATCAACATATCATCAACCATATCATTTCAAAAACCCAAAACAGTAATGATTTAAAATAGGTGTTCATGCCTCTTCCAATGTAACCCATGGTGGTAGACACCTGATAGCTAAGGAATTTCATAGTGAAGATTTAAGTGCACAAGATTTCAAGGTCCCATAAAACATATCTATATATAGGATGATTTTATTCATTTTAGGGGTCTCACTAGTTCTTTATTTAGCACCATAAGAATCATGAACCTCTATCTCTACACTATTGGTGGGAGAGACTTCATGATCTGGCATAGAAATCTCAGATAAGGAATGGTTATTTGTATAACCATAAATATCCAAAGATCTTAAAAAAATAAGGATGAAAAACACACATCTTATAGGGAAATTCTATTCAATCATAATCCAAATCAATAAGAAATCACTTCGGTGTAGTTCGTTGAGTCTTTGATGGATACACTCCCACCCATGGCTCCTCAGTAGAATAGGGCTTACTTAATCCCTCTTATTACTTCCCACAAAATTCACATGGGGGTACATAGTGACTGAGGGAAAGATTCTTCCTCTATTATGGATGAGGATTATAATGTGAAACTATGGGAGGCTTTGGAAACTAAAAATATTTTGGTCATGTTCTGTCCCTATATGACCACACACTTCTCCATACCTAATTTTCTCACTAAATACCATGTAACATACCTTGATATAATATATTGGGTGGTATTTTGTCCCCTCATTATCTGATAGTTGTTTTATCCAAGTATCCTTGAGCACTTTTAAATCCCTGAGTAAAAATTTCAAAAGTTTATTCTAACGATGCTTCTGTTATCTCAACACCCCAACTCTCATGGACACAACAAATGTTTTTCATAGGTGTGTACTAAGTTATCTATGATACACAACTGAATCATTGGTGGAGTTCCTCCTCATGTACATGTTAGATCATAGGGAAAATATTTCTAATTGATTTTCACTCTCAATAGATGAAAAAATATATCTCTAATATCCATACCTTTAATGACACCATTGAAACTTCATATTTAACTACATCCATAGAAAAAGTCATTACCATTGGTCCCCTAGTGATCATAAGTAGAAAATTGGTAGTTAGACAATAAAATAATTTTTTCCGCTAGAATAATTTCAAAACATAAGTGAATCCCCCTAGAGGTCTTCGCACTTAATAATGGTGATAATCTTGGGGTCTTGGTATTTGAATATAAATAATGATACTAAATTCTCACTAGAACCTCAATAAAGGTATAGGTGTCACCAAGAAATCTAGTTAAATTGATATAATGGACATGACTATTACATATGTGTAGATTGTGGAATTTATCTAGGAGAATTAGGGCTATAAATATCTCAATTAAAATCTTCTCTGTTGTTAAGGTCTTGATCAAGATGACATTTTAGATAAACCCATTTTCTATCCCACTGAGTTACGCTTGATAAAAATCCTTGGTCATCCCACTAGGACTGATTTATGAGGTTTTTCTAACCAAGGATTGGGGGATATAATTTTTACAACTCAATATTCAGCAAATTGGAATGCTTTTCCTCCCCTGTACCTTGACCACTCTTGTTCATGAGTGATCTGGCCAATAAGATCACATAAAAAACTTTCATATTATATAATTAGTTGATCAATGTAATTAAAACTCACCTTAAATCCATATATACATTAATTTACTCTATAAAACCCGAGTATAATACATACTAATAGTGGGTGGACCTTGTTTCCCTACCTCTAACCTTTAGTACCCCAATCATTATATCCATTAATGATACAAGTGAGCTATATCAAAACCTTGAATGCTTTGCCTCCTAGTTATTCCCCTGGATGGTAACCCTGGAGAAGAAAGAAGTGACCAATATCCATTAATTTTACTAGACATTAAAATGACCTTCCTTATTTGGTATAATAACCTTTCTCCCAGAACCATCACTAGCTATAAGAATCACCAATAGCAATTCCTCCCCAAGTTCAGGTCCACCCTTATGTGAGACAAGTGTAATTGAGATCTTTAAGAGAAAAAAATGAATAATTAATTCATTTTTTATTTCATGAATAAGTTAAATATACTAACCTATTTCTTATACATCTATCTCCCCTAGAAAATTTTGTTTGTAATTTTTATTGAGAATGATCATGGTGAGCTGGTTTGGAGTCTGGTCTCCCTAAAGTACTCGAGTGGGTCTGAGAGTATTTAAATAAAGAAAATCCCATTATTAAGACAAGTTAAATGCCTAGAAAATTAATAATCTACTTCCTCAAAATATTTCATGAAATCCTGGAAGAGTATAGGAATCTATTGTGATTGATGTAGATTATGACCCCTCAACTGATTTGTCTTCAGAAAACCCCCTAAAAAAGAGCCTTTCAGGAGAAGAAGTTATATGATAATTCCCCATAGATCCTATTTTAATGATATACCATTATATCATTTTGTTATTGAGATATCATGGTCCAATATTTTAAGATTCAGTAGGTCTTCAGCTTATTCATATGTTCCTTGGAAATGGAATTTTCTCCAACATCCAGACATCATGAAACCATATGAAGTCAAGTTGATGAACCATCTTAATTATTGAACATACAAGAGAATCCTTGGGAATAACATCTATAACTAATTTTTTTCTAAATTGTTTTTTCAACTATTGGTTGGTCATTATATAATGGAGCTTGGTGATCCTTTGTCACCTGCCATGTCCTTTTTTTCAGCCCTTGATATTGAGAAATATTCTAAGGAGTAGAAACTGGTTTCAAATTGTGGTACATAGAAGTTTGATGATTGAATATATTAGAGGTAAATTAATCAATCATATGGGATTATAAATACATTTATAAGTCATTATAAAACTTCCACAACTATTTATCTCTCTCTAGTTGCATCATCAACTTCACAATATCAAAAATCTCAATGAAGTATGTGTCAACATTGTAAGGATGACCAAGAGTGCTTGTTGATTCCAAATCTAGCCTATACCCTCAAAGATTTCATGCCCACCACATTGAGAGAAAATCCCATAGTTATACTATTATCATAGGAATCCTATAATAATGATAAAGAACATGCCTCCATCAATGTTATTATATTGGGGGACCCCTATATCGAGTCTAGGGAAGAAGTATGTTTATTTACTCTACCATAAGAAACTCACTGGTACTCCCTCAAAAAGAGGAAATTATCTTTAGTAAAGTGAAATTTCAATAGTGATATAAGTTAAAATTTTATTTATTCTACTAATATGAGAACACATTAACTCTTTTGAGCTGAAAAAGAAAACCCCAACTTGATGGCAACCTCTGACACAACTCAATGTCTCACTAAATTGGTGGACAATTTTGAAAAATCAAAGTCATCAAACCTTTTCAATAATTTTGATGGTTCCAATCAATAACCCCCATCTCCAATAGATGGTCCCTATACACTCTTCATCAAAAAACCCCTTGGGAATAAAAAAATCCCCTAGTTCATAAGTATTATGAGCTCATGCATCTCACCAATATCCACAACTGACTCTAAAACCTCAATGAACGTTTTCTATCAATGGTTCTCCTGGAGGCCATTATTTAGGACATAAAGGTATATCTAGAGTTTGATACTAAATTTTCCATCATTGAAACATATTGAGTAAAATAATATTAACAACATGAGAGTCATAACATCATCACCATTCTCTCAAAAGGATGATGATATAGTCATATTTGGACACATATTCACATGTTTTACCTCTAGATATATTAATGTAATTGATTTATAATGATTACTCATGGATACTTTATCATGGATAAACATAATATCTACTTGGAAACTCCATAAATTGGGATATTCTAAGGTATAACTATCCCTATTCCACATGATAATCCAAGTATATAACAAGATTTAGTAGAAGTTACTTAGAAATACCCAGTTGAACACCATGTTTGGTGATTTGATATCTAGTACATAATTTATCATTGTCTCATAAGACACCCCTTCAAAAAATTACTAGGAATTCCTTAGTTTCACCTGCTTACAAATTTATGGTCATCATAAAACTAATATCTGAAATAACGCCTCAAAAGCTGAGTAAGGGTTCCCTATATTGATTCTTCCCACTCTAACTCAAATGATACCCATTATTTTAATGTTTATCACTAAAAGAAAATTTAAATTTGACACATATTGAAGAATCTAAGTGTGTAAACAATCCTAATGGGTTTACAACCACATTAGCAAGTCTCTATGATGACTAGAAGGGAAGTATTCTGCTACTTATCTAATGTGTAAAAGTTGAATCTCCAAAACATGGCCGCTACTTCATCATTTTAAGAAATATAAGTGCTCCAATATTTTCTATAATTATTATAAAGGATATTTGGGTATTAATCCTATAATACCTACTCCTATAACATGTCAAAATTTCTCCATATTCCCATTATTTAATACCTCCAACACATAAACTAGAATATAGGACCAACCAATGGGAAATAAACTAATCTATGGGTTTTCAATATAGTTAAGAGATAACACTGGTTAAGACCAAAAGGGATAGGATACATGTGTTCCATTAATATAGTCCTAGTGGAACCAAAATTACAGATAACTATCCCTGAAGATTATGACCCCACACAGGAAGATAATTTCATTGCACTGCTTGTGACCAAAGAATCACACACTCCTTTAAATTATTATAATTTACATGAATAAGAAGAAAAATATGAAGAACCTTATACCTTATAAAGAGTTTTTAACACCATCAATGATTCAATGTAGGTTAATCTTACTATCAATGAAGACCTGAGGATAACATTGATCCATTTTATAATGCCTCTTAATGAGAAAGGGTGACATATAATGAACTTGAAGTAGCACCATGATGTATTCATATGGAACCACAAGGAGATGTTGGGTCTTGATTCATAGGTCTCATTCTACCATCTTGACATTTCCACTAGACTTTATGGATATAAATAGGAACTATTAAGAATATGTCCCTCCCAAAACACCATGGTGAAGGAGAGATTTGATAACATGACAAAATTAAACAATATAAAGGTATTCTAATACCCCAAATTTAAATCCCTAGTTGTCTTATTCAGAAATAAGAATAGGAAAACTATAGTCTACATTAAATTATAGGACACAAACAACCACATAGAAAAGTATGAATTCCCCTTATTGATCACATAATTTTTTTATTTATTCAAACACCATCTTTCATTCCCTCTCCTTTATGGATGGAGACTCCAGATATAACCAAATTAAGATAGCTCCAAATGGAAAAAAGGAAACTACCTTTAGGGAATCCCATGGAACGTACTACCATAGGTTTATTCCCTTCAACATAAAGAACATTTAAGAGAACTACCAATGAAAACACATCACATATTTATTCCAATGATAGGGAATATAATGGAGTATTATGTGGATATCTTTTTGGTAAAATACCACCATTTCAAGAACCATATAAGTGATCTTGAGAAAGTGTCTTAAATTATCTATGCCCACATATGAATGAATAACACCTTTATGTTTTCATTTGGGTTCAAATATGGTAAGTTCTTTATATCCACTATCCAATATATATGCATCAAGATAAATATATATAATATCAAGGAGATCATATAGATACCCCCTCGATGATTTTTTTGAGATTTAAGACACTTTTAAGGGACTCTGAATTATATGTGGTTTTTTTACCAACTTTTCCAACAAGGGTAATTCCTTCTATAAGCTAAGAATAAAGGTGACACCTACTATAGGGATAAGGACTACCAAAAAAATTCCTTAACATCAAGTAATATTTACTCCATCCTCTGGTCCTACATCCACCAGTCCAAAGGAAACAAATTATTCTCTATGTAATACCCTTGGAGAGATCATTTGGAACCCTCCTAGATTATAATAATAGTGAGATTAAAGATAATTTTTTGTATGACCTTAGTCAAATTTTTATTAACATTGAGAATAGATATTCTCATATATAAAAAACTATATTGGCTTTGTATTTGTAGTTTAGAAGGTAGACCATTATTTGAAGCACCATAAAGTAAAATTAATATCCCATCTCTACCCAATGAAATACATTCTTATCATAACAATCTCACTAGATTATTGGATCAATGGGTATTGATCCTATAGAGGTTCTAGATCAGTTTTATTAAACTTAAGGATATCAAAGGGAAGGAACTAAAATATTTTCTTTCCAAAAAATTGACCTATGATGAATTTACTCTATATATTGATTTCTCTATCGAGGAAACCATCTCCATTGATCAATAAATTTCAACAAAAATGATTCACCTTGATGATGACTCTCAAAGACCAAACTAGAAGAGGATGAACAACCCTAAACTCATGGGGGTTGGCCATAGAGTTATTTTTTCAATCAAAAAAAATCATTATTCAACACTCCCTTATCCTTTTGGAAGGAGGAATTTAAAATTAGGATAAATAAAAAGCTCACAACACCAGCCTCATGTCTTACCATGGGCTCTAAGTTCTCCTATTTCATGTGAAGGGTGACTCTGAGCAGATCATCAAAAAAAAAATAGTAACTATGATATCAAGAATTAGGAGCTCATCCCCTTTCTTAGGTGCACTTGTTAGGTAATGGTATAATTTTCATTTGATCCAAAGGTGTTACACATTACATAGACTCAATTTACTAGTAATTTAATTTATATTACATATCCATGTCCAATTATGATCTATACAGGGATGACATTCCCATACTACTGGAAATCCATCCTTTCCCAACGGTTCTGAACCATTGGGAAAGGCTGCAGAACCATTGGTATATGTTATACCAACGGTTCTGCCAACCGTGGGGAAGTAAGCCGTTGGGAAAGGATTTTCCCAACGGTTTACAAGGAACTGTTGGGATAGGTTAGAAAAAATCAACCTACCCCAACGGTTGTTCCAAACCGTTGGGAAAAGCCTTTCCCAACGATTTGGCCCGTTAGGGAATCCCATGATAATTTTCTTTCCCAACGGTTCTACCAACCGTTGGTAAAAACACCAATTCCAAAAGCTATCCCAATGGTTTGAACCGTTGGGATAGTCTGTTTTTACCAACGGTTTAATGAACCGTTGGTAAAAACAGCTCCATATGGGCTATGCCAACGGTTTGAAACCGTTGGCATAGGCTTTGCTGTGAAAATTGCACAGCAGCCTGCAATTTGCACAGCAGGTCTGTTTTGGGCTCATTTTGGCACAACAGGTCTTTTTTGGGCTCATTTTCAATTCAATTTTTATTTTCAATTAAATTTTCAATCCAATTATTGTAACTGTAACACATATACAATGCATACATATAGAGAACAAACCAACACATTTAAATAATGCAAACCAACCAACCAACACGTATAATGCATCCTGGAAATATACTCATCCATAATTAAATTAGAATTCATAACATAATTATAAACATACAGAATTCATTTAGAATTCAATTTAAAATTTAGATGACAATCATATGTGGAATCCGGAATTCAATTCATAATTTGATTGCTTTGTTGTACACCATATATTTTTACTCGAAATCATATACATTTTAAACAAAATACATACACCTGGAATGATACCGGTCACACCGTGCCTCGGATTGAGGCGAGGTTAACTCGTACACGTCACAAATGACTCATTGATCGTTGTCCTAAAGTATCAACATATTCTGAAATCGTTTGGTCAGTTTTCCGTATGCCAGTTGTTGTTTTCACTTAAAATGAAGTGTTTTTTAAATAAAAGAGAGACACTTTGAATGGTGCCGGCCACACCGTTCCTCGGATTGATGCGGGGTTGACTCGTAAACATCACACATGACCCATGAATTGTTGTACTAAAATATAAACACAATCAGAATGCGTTTGGTTGGTTTTCCGAATGTATTTAAAATGTAGTCCATTTTAAAGAAAATAGATACAATTAGAGTGGTCTCGGCCAAACCGCGGCTCGGATTTTGGCGCGGTTGACTCGTACACGTAACATATGACCCATGGATCATTTTCCTAAAATTTCAACAGATTCCGAATGCGTTTGGTCGGTTTTTCGTATGTTAGTTGTTTATTTCACTTATAATCTTGTCCCTTTTAAACAATAGAGACGCAGTTAGAGTGGGACCGACCACATCACGTTTCGGATTTAGACGGGGTTGACTCGTACACGTCTCAAATGATCCATGAATCTTTTTCCTAAAGTATCAACACAATCCGAATGCATTTGGTTATTTTTTCGTATGTTAGTTGATGTTTTTCACTTAAAATGACGTCCTTTTGAAACAAAAGACATACACTTTGAGTTGTGCCGGCCACACTGCGCCTCGAATTGAGGCGGTGTTGACTCATACACGTCACATATGACCCATGGATAATTGTGCTAAAGTATCAACACAATCAGAATCCGTTCGGTCGGTTTTCTGTATGTCATTTGATGTTTTCACTAAAAATGAAGTCCATTTTAAACAAAATAGAGACACTTTGTGTGGTGTCGGCCACACCGCGCCTCGGATTGAGGTGGCGTTGACTCGTACACGTCACATATGACCCATGGATCGTTATCCTAAAGTTTCAACAGAAACCGAATGCGTTTGGTTGGTTTTCCGTATGTACTTAAAATACTGTCCATTTTAAACAAAAGAAAGTCACTTAGAGTGGTCCTGACCACACCTTGACTCGGATTGAGCCCGAGTTGGCTCGTACACATCACATATGACCCATGGATTGTTGTCCTAAAATTTCAACAGATTCTGAATGCGTTTGGTCAGTTTTTCGTCTGTCAGTTGTTTATTTCACTTATAATCTTTTCCGTTTTAAACAAAAGAGACACATTTAGAGTGGTACCGGCCACACCACGTCTCGGATTTAGGCGGGGTTGACTCGTACACGTCTCAAATGAACCATGGATCATTGTCCTAAAGTATCAACACAATCCGAATGCGTTTGGCCGGTTTTCCATATGTCAGTTGATGTTTTTCACTTAAAATGGCGTCCTTTTGAAACAAAAGACATACACTTTGAGTTGTGCCGGCCACACCACGCCTTGGATTGAGGCGTGGTTGACTCGTACACGTCACATATGACCCATGGATCATTGTGCTAAAGTATCAACACAATCAGAATCCGTTCGGTCGGTTTTCCGTATGTCATTTTTTGTTTTCACTAAAAATGAAGTCCATTTTAAACAAAATAGAGACACTTTGAGTGGTGTCGGCCACACCGCGCCTCGGATTGAGGTGCAATTTACTATTACACGTCACATATGACCCATGGATCGTTCTCCTAAAGTTTCAACAGAAACCGAATGCGTTTGGTCGGTTTTCCGTATGTACTTAAAATACTGTCCATTTTAAACAAAAGAAAGTCACTTAGAGTGGTCCCGACCACACCGTGACTCGGATTGAGCGCGGGTTGGCTCGTACACGTCACATATGACCCATGGATCGTTTTACTAAAATTTCAACAGATTCTGAATGCGTTTGGTCAGTTTTTCGTCTGCCAGTTGTTTATTTCACTTATAATCTTGTCCGTTTGAAACAAAAGAGACACAATTAGAGTGGTACCGGCCACACCGCGTCTTGGATTTAGGAGGGGTTGACTCTTACACGTCTCAAATGAACCATGGATCATTTTCCTAAAGTATCAACACAATCCGAATGTGTTTGGCCGGTTTTCCGTATGCCAGTTGATGTTTTTCACTTAAAATGGCGTCCTTTTGAAACAAAAGACATACACTTTGAGTTGTGTCGGCCACACCGTGCCTTGGATTGAGGCGGGGTTGACTCTTACACGTCACATATGACCCATGGATCATTGTGCTAAAGTATCAACACAATCAGAATCCGTTTGGTCGGTTTTCCGTATGTCATTTGCTGTTTTCACTAAAAATGAAGTCCATTTTAAACAAAATAGAGACACTTTGAGTGGTGTCGGCCACACCGCACCTCGGATTGAGGTGTAATTGACTCGTACATTTCACATATGACCCATGGATCGTTCTCCTAAAGTTTCAACAGAAACCGAATGCGTTTGGTCAGTTTTCCATATGTACTTAAAATACTGTCCATTTTAAACAAAAGAAAGTCACTTAGAGTGGTCCTGACCACACCGTGACTCAGATTGAGCCCGGGTTGGCTCGTACACATCACATATGACCCCTAGATCGTTGTCCTAAAATTTCAACAGATTCCGAATGCATTTGGTCAGTTTTTCGTCTGTCAGTTGTTTATTTCACTTATAATCTTTTCCGTTTTAAACAAAAGAGACACATTTAGAGTGGTACCGGCCACACCGCGTCTCGGATTTAGGCGGGGTTGACTCTTACATGTCTCAAATGAACCATGGATCGTTTTCCTAAAGTATCAACACAATCCGAATGCGTTTGGCCGGTTTTCCGTATGCTAGTTGATGTTTTTCACTTAAAATGGCGTCCTTTTGAAACAAAAGACATACACTTTGAGTTGTTCCGGCCACACCGCGCCTCGTATTAAGGCGGGGTTGACTCGTACACGTCACATATGACCCATGGATCATTGTGCTATAGTATCAACACAATCAGAATCTGTTCGGTCGGTTTTCCGTATGTCATTTTTTGTTTTCACTAAAAATGAAGTCCATTTTAAACAAAATAGAGACACTTTGAGTGGTGTCAGCCACACCGCGCCTCGGATTGAGGTGGCGTTGACTCGTACACGTCACATATGACCCATGGATCGTTCTCTCAAAGTTTCAATAGAAACCGAATGCGTTTGGTCGGTTTTCCGTATGTACTTAAAATACTGTCCATTTTAAACAAAAGAAAGCAACTTAGAGTGGTCCCGACCACACCGTGACTTGGATTGAGCCCGGATTGGCTCGTACACGTCACATATGACCCTTGGATCGTTGTCCTAAAATTTCAACAGATTCCGAATTCGTTTGGTCGGTTTTTCGTCTGCCAGTTGTTTATTTCATTTATAATCTTGTCCGTTTGAAACAAAAGAGACACAATTAGAGTGGTACCGGCCACACCGCGTCTCAGATTTAGATGGAGTTTACTCGTACATGTGTCAAATGAACCATGGATCATTTTCCTAAAGTATCAACACAATCCGAATGTGTTTGGCCGGTTTTCCGTATGCCAGTTGATGTGTTTCACTTAAAATGACGTCCTTTTGAAACAAAAGACATACACTTTGAGTTATGTCGGCCACACCGTGTCTCAGATTGAGGCTGGGTTTACTCGTACACATCACATATGACCCATGGATTATTGTGCTAAAGTATCAACACAATGAGAATCTGTTTGGTCGGTTTTCCGTATGTCATTTGTTGTTTTCACTAAAAATGAAGTCCATTTTAAACAAAATAGAGACACTTTGAGTGGTGTCGGCCACACCGCACCTCGGATTGATGTGGAGTTGACTCCTACACGTCACATATGACCCATGGATCGTTCTCCTAAAGTTTCAATAGAAACCGAATGCGTTTGGTCGGTTTTCCGTATGCCAGTTGATGTTTTTCACTTAAAATGATGTCCTTGTGAAACAAAAGACATACACTTTGAGTTGTGTCGGCCACACCGCGCCTCGGATTGAGGCGGGGTTGACTAGTACACGTCACATATGACCCATGGATCATTGTGCTAAAGTATCAACACAATTAGAATCCGTTTGGTCGGTTTTCCGTATGTCATTTGTTGTTTTCACTAAAAATGAAGTCCATTTTAAACAAAATAGAGACACTTTGAGTGGTGTCGGTCACACCGCACCTCAGATTGAGGTGGCGTTGACTCGTACACGTCACATATGACCCATGGATCGTTCTCCAAATGTTTCAATAGAAACCGAATGCGTTTGGTTGGTTTTCCGTATGTACTTAAAATACTGTCCATTTTAAACAAAAGAAAGTCACTTAGAGTGGTCCTGACCACACCGCATCTCGGATTTAGGCGGGGTTGATTCGTATACATCTCAAATGACCCATGGATCGTTGTCTTAAAGTATCAACACAATCCGAATGCGTTTGGCCGGTTTTCCGTATGCCGATTGATGTTTTTCACTTAAAATGATGTCCTTTTGAAACAAAAGAAATACACTTTGAGTTGTTCCGGCCACACCGCGCCTCAGATTGAGGCGGGGTTGATTCGTACACGTCACATATGACCCATGGATCGTTGCCCTAAATCATCAACACATTTCTAATGCGTTTGGTCAGTTTTTTGTATGTCACTTTTTGTTTTCACTTAAAATCTTATGGAAATTCATATAGAATATTTTTATATCATATTTAGTATGGATTAGATTTTAGTTGATCGTGCTATGAAACATTTCAGAGCTAATGAAATTAAGGAAGGTGGAGGGCCTGTCCAGGGGGCTGTCTGGGGGGGGCTGTCCGGTGGGTGTCTGGGGGGCTGTCCGGGGACCAAGGAGGAGGGTGGGGGGGCTGTGCGGGGTCTGTCCGGGGGGGTGTTTGGGGGTTGTTCAGGGGGCTGTCCGGGGTTGTTCAGGGGGGATGTCCGGGGGTTGTTCAGGGGGTTGTTCGGGGGTTGTTTAGGGGTTGTTCAGGGGTTGTTCAGGGGGTTGTCCGGGGTTGTTCAGGGGGCTGTCCGGGGGGCTGTCCGGGGGGTGTTTGGGGGGTTGTCCGGGGTCCAAGGGGGAGGGTGGGGGGTTGTCTGGGGGGCTGTCCGGGGGGCTATCCGGGGTCCAGGGTGGAGGGTGGGGGCTGTACGGGGGGCTGTTCAGGGAGCTGTCCGTGGGGCTGTCCGGGGGGGTGTTTGGGGGGTGTTCGGGGTCCAACGGGGAGGTGGGGTTGTCCAGGGTCCAAGAATGAGGGGGGTTGTCCAGGGAGTTCTCAAACACACAACCACTAAAAGAAAACAACATCCATAAAAATAGACAATATATAAAAATAACTCAACTCCAATACTATACTACGAGTCTAGATAAAACCAACAACTAGAATAGATTAAACATCAAATCTCAGTAATATAAGTCAAAAATGTAACGGATCAATATGTCCCACATCAGCATCACCATCACTATCATCATCATCATCATCACCCTCGTCATCGTCCTCTTCATCGTCCTCACCCTCCACAGCGCCCTCCTCCTCGCCTTCGCCCTCCTCCTCGCCCTCCTCATCTCCCTCCTCTTCCGCATCAGACTCCTCGCCATCATCATCTTCAAGATGGACATCGGCCTGACCACCACTGGAACTGCCACCTAGTGCACCATATATAGAATGTATCGACGACATGTATTCATCAATCGCTGGGCTGGCCTCTGCTGGAAGTGTTGGACGTAGAACTTCAATAAATTTCATAAATGCACTGTTTGCCCTAGCAGACTGTTCTGCCGTCTCTATGGCCCTTTTCTCAGCCTGTTCTGCTTGTGCCCTAACTTGCTGCAGCTCGGTGGCACTACAACTCGTACCTGAGGCAGGCCAATACCTCGTCGGGGCTATCCTAGGTCGGCAGCGTACTCTTCCAGAATGATCCTCTCCCAACACCTGATGTAAGTGATCAGATGGCCCAAAATTGTCTGCTTCTTGGGCATCGAGGGCCTCTAAAGCATCCTGTTACAAATATAAATATATTATTAAGTTACAAAATAGATATTAAAATATAAAATCAACAGATTAAAACTTACAATCTGCTGCTGAGTCGCTTCGTTGACAACACTTCCATCCTTTTTTCGTCTACTAGAGCAAAACAGTTTTGCTCGAGGCACACGTCCTTCAATATTTTGTACTTGCCTCTACAATGACATTGAAAACAAAAGTTATATAAAAACTTTAGCAAATGATTAAATAATTGAGGAAACAAAAGAAAATGTAAGTCATAAAGAAAACTTATAAACAATTGTCATACCTGCTGCCTCTCATGATCCGGCATCGTCGTGCGTCCTAGTGTATGGAGGTATTTTTTTGCATCACTGTTTTTTTTATTTTTTCCAGATGATTCCTAAATAAAATTCGATAATGAAAAGGATAATATTAATGAAAAACTTGAAAGTTATTATTTAAATACCTCAAATTTAATTCATACCTTAAACTGGGTACTCGTCCAATGAGTAATCATCTGACGATACTGCTCTATAGGACAATCATCCATGACTGGTACCACCTCTAACTCAGTGCCATCTCTAGCATGCCAGCCAATATACAGCTCATGCTTGTAGGCTCTCCAAAGCTCGCCTAAATCATTTAGACGTTCCAGTCGTGCACCCTCACCATCAGGAAAATTAAATCGAAGCTGAAATCAAAATATTAATTCATATAAATACAAAAATAATTCATGGCATTAAATACAACAGATTTTTTTACCCATATCTATGCCCAAGCTCTATCTTTGACCTCATGTGGAAAATGTCTCCACGACAGCGGGCTGACGGGAATGATGTCGGAGTATTTGGCAAGCGTCTCCAGAAAACTCCGACATTGCTGCCCTGTTTTCTCAACCATCTGATTGTCTTAATTATATTCCACCATAACCTATGTGCGACGGTTCCACACCGAACGCATGCATGTACGGCCCCGCCCCCGTCTCCTGTCAGTAGATGTATCTGTCATGAAAGAAAAACAAATATTTTATCAAAACATGTTATAATAAAAATAAATATTGCTATGAAAATTTGTTAGGGTTTTATAAATATACCTGCGCTAGTCTGATCAATGAGTGGCGCCGGATCCACAGAACCTGATGGAACACCCTCTGGTGGAACAGGAGTCGAAGACGATGGAATATAAAAGCTCGGAGAGACAGAAGTAGAAGGAAAAGAAGATGGAACAGCTGTATGACCTGATGCTGACTAGGGAGTGGGAATCATCATGGGATGTGAAAATGATGGGGCAGAAGATGAAGAAGGTAGCGAAAACATGGGAGGACTAAATACCCCGTGTGTCCCTAACGACACACCGGGATCAGAATGTGGGAAGGCTGAAATGTCAGTGGGAGGGGCAGGGTCTAGTTGGGCATGCGCAACTCTACGTCCACCTCTGGTACGAACCCTCCTTGTACCACTGGCCTGAGTCTTAGGACCAGTAATAGGCTCCTCGTCGAATAACTGTCGACGTAACGGTGGATCTTACAAAAAAGTTTACAAAAAAATTAATCACATGACATTATATATTCTGTAAATATATATATATATATATATTTGAAATAAAGTACTCACTGTAGGCACTAATGGTGGAATGCCCATCACCTCCATCCGACGATTGTTCTACGCCATTTTTTTTCTTCGTCTCTCTTCAATTGGCTGCATTTCCTGCATTTGAAAACAAATATGTAATTAATTAGAAAAAGTAAATTAATGTGTAAACCAAAAAACTAAATATATGAGGGAATGAGGGGATTCATTGGTAATTTAGCTATCAATTGTTTTAGAAGAGCTTGAATGAATTTAATAAAACATACAAGTTGTAATGTTCACCAAGTTAGAAATATTGTTTGATTTGGTTTGAATATAGTTCAATTCCAAATTAGAAAATGCAATTCAAATAAAACAGCAACCAATAAACATTGAAAATTCACATAACAGTCAAGTCAGCTAAAACATATTTGTGATCAATACTAAATAAATATGAATATTACCAACCTTAACAACCCAACTCGAGGTAAACCAAAAGAATTGAGAACATGGATGAATGATTCTATATATTTCCAACCACAACTTCAGGTTCACAATCAACTCTGACAATTGAGCTATTAGAGTCATCAAAAGAAATAAATGGATTGGTTCCAATGGCAATAGGGACAGTGTCAATTCCATCATCAGCATCATCAAAAATATGTCTTGGAATTACTTCAACTATGACACAAAATTCAGGTTGAAGTTGATCTCTGACATAAAAAACTTGTTTAGCCATTGATGCCAACACATATGGTTCTTCGGTAGCAAGAGTTTGGGTCATATTAATTACTCGAAATCCACAATCATCAATAAATGTGCCATGTCTCGTCATCGAATCAAACCAATGGCATTTCATCATTGTGACTCGTCCATGAGAGTAATAATCCAATATTATTATTTTCTCAACGACTCCATAATAACCCACATTTTCAAGTCATGGTCTACTATCTGATGCACTGGCATAACAATCTGTTGTGGCAGTAACCATAATACCATCATGTTGTGTTCTCATGTTTTTGGCTCGTTTAGTGACAATAAATCTGTACCCATTGATAACAATTGATTTACAGTCACAAACCACGGTATTAGGACCAAAATCCAAAGCTCTTATTTCCTCAGAGACAGAGTCAGCAGACAATATCAATACCTGCAATATAAATGACAGTTAAACTTAAGTAAATATTGAAATAATTAATTTAAATAGTAATATTTTTACCTTCAATTTTAACCAAGCAGAAAACTCTTTGCTATGCAAAGTCTCTCTCCTTCTCAAAGATAAAGAATGATGCTTCCTATTTATCATTGTTTTATGTTCCCTGTAGATAAAAAAATATGAATAGTTTAACAGATATATATGTAAGATATACATATTCAATTTTGTTACCTGATATAGTCATCGAACAAATCACAGTTGAACAAAACTGTGCGATGTGCCATCTCCCGCTCTTCATGGCTTAATGTCTTCAATGTACATGATCCAGGAATTCCTCCTATTTGAGGAAGTGATGGAAAACTGGGTTCAATTTTCTCATATTTTTCTTCTTCATTTCTCATTATTCTATTCATTCTTGTAGTAAGATCAGACAAATACATCGAACAAGAAATCCATATATTCTTGAGCTAAGTAACCGTTCACGATAGAACCTTCGGGATGATTCTTGTTTCGAACATAAGACTTTAATGTGAACATATTTCTTTCAGTTGGATACATCCAACGAAAAGAAACAGGTCCTCTGAGAAGTATTTCAATTGGAATATGGACAGTCAGATGCAGCATGCATGTGAAAAATGATGGGGGAAATATTTTCTCCAACTCACACAAAATTAATGGGGCATCTGTCAACATTTTTTGCAAGAAAGACTTGGACAACTTCTTGGCACAAAGATCTCTAAACAAATGGCACAACCGAATAACACCCACCCTTACATTATTGGACAAAATATGAAGGATTTCTATTGGATGCAACTCATGCAGTAGAACGTGATAATCATGAGTGTTCAAAGATTTTAGCTTCAACTCTCTTCTGTTGACCCGTTTAGATATGCTGCTTGAATAGCCATCAGGAACTCTAATAGTCTCTAATACTTCTAGAAATTTTTTTTTCAGTAGGTGTCATCACATAATAAGCACATGGAAGTTGCCATTTATTTTCACTGATACGCACAGGATGCAATTCTGGTCTGATGCCCCAATCCACCAAGTCATGTCGAGATCGTAAATCATCTTTTGTCTTCACCTTGACATTTAGAAGAACTGAAAGCAACATTTCATATATATTCTTTTCAATATGAATTACGTCTAAGCAATGACGTAGCAAATTGGTTGACCAATAAGGAAAATCAAAAAAGATACTCCTCTTCCTCCAATTGTAACAGGTTTCTGTGGAAACATTCTTTCTCTTTCCAGATTTCATTTGACCCTTCCCGAATGAAAAACTGAAATCTTTCAATTCATTAAGCACATCAGTTCCAGACATACGCTGAGGTGGATCATCGGTCTCTATAGTATTATCAAATCTTCGACGATTCATTCTATATGGATGATCCTTTGGAAAAAATCGTCGATGTCCCATAAAAATGAAACTACAACGATGTTTCAGTCTTCTGGATCGTGTATTCTTCATAAAAACTGGACATGATAGTTTTCCCTTCGTTCTCCATCCATACATCATTGCATAAGCTGGAAAATCATTGATCGTCCACATAAGCGCAGCACGCATCTGAAATATGTCTTTCGAACATGCATCATATGTGCGCACACCCACATCCCAAAGAAGTTTCAACTCTTTTATTAAAGGTTTCATGTATACATCAATATCAATGCCGGGATCAGAAGGACCAGATATGAGTTTACTCATGAAAGTGAAAGCTTTTTTCATACACAACCATGGGGGAAGATTATAAATGTGTATAAAAACTGGCCATGTGTTGTGCGAAGTAAGCATCTGTCCAAACAGATTAAAACCGTCGCATGAAAGACCCAGCCTCACATTGCACACGTCAGCTGCAAAATCAGGATGTCGAGCATCAAATCTCTGCCATGAAAATCCATCTGCAGGATGAACCAACTCATCATTAGTCTTCTTTCTCTCGGTATCAGGACATCTCATTTTTATTGATACGTCATCATACATAAAAAGATTCTGGAGTCTGGGGATCAATGGAAAGTGCCACATTACATTCTGTGGAACGCGGGATGGTGTTCCATCAGATTTTGACTTCCAGTGGGATGTGCCACATTTTATACATTCATTTCGTTCAGCGGTTTCTTCCCATAATAAACTGCAATCTTTCGGGCAAGCATGAATTTTGTTTCTGTAAAATCCATGTTCTTCAACTAACTTCCATGCCATATAGTGGTTTGAGGGAATATCTGCGTCATCTGGAAGTAAATCCTTCAAGAGGGTAAGAATGTAATCGATTTCTGTATTAGAAATCCCATACATAGTTTTTCCATGAAACAATCGGATTAAAAATTCCAGCTTTTTCATTTTATCGCATTGTCGATATACTGGAGTCGTGGCAGCATCATTCAATTTTTTCACCCTATCAATATCATCATTTTCACTAGATGCATCAGTTGTCCTCATATCGACGTCTTCTTGAGTCGAAATCCTTTCTTTTTCATGATGACGAATAAACGGAAACCGATCATCTAACAAATTCTCCATTCCAGTCCTTTCATTTCGATCATCACCAATTTGAGATTTCATTTTCTCCCCATTGTGATACCACACAAAGTAGTTTTCTTGAAAACCATTTTTGGTTATGTGGTAGCTGACTTCTTCACGACTCAACCAAGGTCTACCAACACAATTGGAACATGGGAAGTGTATGTGACCACTATCTAAAGCATTGTGAAATGCAAAATCTATAAATCTCTCCAAATTGTTTTGAAAATCGCTTGAGATACGATCGGTTTCATACATCCAACTTCTGTCCATTCTGTAAAAAGAATTCATATAAGTCATTTTTTCATAAACAATTCAATAGGATTGAACTTTAATAGAAAATACATTTAAGTAAACAATAAAGGAAGAAAATAATCATGGTATCAACTACACATGTGAAAAAAACATACTAATGTTTTATTGAAAAAATGTAAAACCAACAAGAACTTAATGTGTTATCACATCAGAGCATGCCTCATCCCATAACCATATTAGTAGGGTATCCTCATATGCGATTTACCTTTTTGAATTAATATGCACTTCCTCACCAGGTACCTGAGTAGATTTCATAGATATAATCATCTCACATCTTGTAAGGCTTCCATTATGTATGATCTATAGAATAATTTGAGTGATCATGAATCATGAATGGGATCTTCCCATGATCACTATAGATTATGAGAAGGAATTATGATAGGTCACGTGAAGAACATCAAACACATATTTTAGATAATTTGAGACATAATATAATAAAATAATGTATAAATCTATGGAATTTGGGATAAAAGGATGGATGAAATACTAAAATATGGGAGACTAAGGTGAAGGAAATATATGTTCACCCTAATGTTCATAACATGCATCACCTATGAAATTTCATTGCACTAGGAAATTTCATCTTGTTCACAATACATTCCATTGGAAACCTATTTTGATCATTTGATGTCCCCTTGACATGTCAAATAAAATCAGATGGCACCCATGAATATGCCACCCTTGTAATGAAAAGCCTTTAATTCTCACCATACAGACTACATGTTTTCCAATAGATATGTATCTCCTTCTATATAGGGGAATCAATACATATTATCTCAATCTCATATTAAATGTCAGGAATGTTATATGGCTCCCTTAACACCCTCCAGGCACACCAACTAGGTCATGTGATGTCCTCAAATCATGTCACTATGGACATAAATCACCCTTCAAGACATGTCACACTGACACTAGAGTTTCCCTCCCAGTGTGTCAAACATGTCTTTTGATGAAAATGGAGAATATCACCAAAATCAAGAGATTAGCTATAGGCATTACATCCGTTATCATGAAATTGCTTCTAGGATCAACCAGTCAGGACTTGTGATGTCCTCCAAACATTCCGTCCTTGATCATTAGAGAAACATCAGACAATCCATCTAGGTTAGGAAAATTCATCAAAATTTTTATAGGATCATATAATTTCCATTGGAAATTTCCAAAAGAAACCCTCTATCATGCTAAGTAGATAGTCAAGGCATTCCATGTGGAAAACCAACACATATCCATAAGAGAAGAAATCTAAAAATAATAGAATCTATATGCATTATAAAATTGTCCACCATTGGCATGTAAGCTTCTATAAAAATGGAACCATAGTGTTTATGTTTTAATTAATGGAAAAATCAATTCATTTAAACAACTACAACAACTTGATTGAGATCAATTTTTACCTGTTCGGATGGGGGGTGTACCTATTCGGACGGGGGTCGATGATGTTCAGACGGGGGGCTCGCGAGAGCACGTGAGCGGAGGATAATTAGGGCTCTGTCTCGAATGAGGGAGAGCAGATCGGGGTTGCTATTTGGGAAAACCTTTGCCAACGGTTTGTAAAAACCGTTGGCAAAGGCAACCTTTCCCAACGGTTTCAATAAACCGTTGGGAAAGGGATAAGTTTAGCACCCCTTTCCCAACGGTTCTATAGAACCGTTGGGAAATGGGTCACTACAATACCGTTTGCCAATAGTTTCAGTAAACCGCTGGCAAAGGCTGAGTATACCAACGGTTTAATTAAACCGTTGGTATACTGCCGTTGGGAAAAACCCAAATTCCAGTAGTGTTGGAGAGTGTTCACCCCTATTATCCCTAATTTAGAAGACCATGAAGTAAACCACCTTAGAACTATTTCATCCCTGGAAGGGCCCTAGAACACCATAGATAAAGAAAATTAATCTAGAGGGATTAAACCCTTGGTTAAGTACATATTATATGAGATACTTCCATTAAATTGATCTAATAATGAGAAAATTTACAAAAACGTGACATACATTTTCCATTTTGATAACCTTTACTCTGAGTAAGTCCTCTAAAAGCACTAAATTGACTAAATAATTCCCCATTTCATTGAGGAAAATGAAATTATACAAGTCTTATAAAGGTTTCACATTGGGATATATGGAACCCATGAAATAAGATTTAAGCTCTCTCACCAGACCCAATGGTTGGGCTACTTTTATCCCACCATGCATTATTACTGTATGGAATTCAGAAATAAGTGTCTTGTATGGAAGGATCACACCAAATTCATGAATTAGTAACTAGGTATTCACCACACCACCAAGTAATCTTGGCCCTTTTCTATGTAGGGAGTTCAAATCATGGGTCCTTACCCTGTGGTTATAGGATGAAAATTCAATTTTATCCTTACTATCGCAAATTTATTTTTAAAATGAGTTGAATCCATCCCCCTAAAAGAGGTAAAAGATATATATATGATTGAGTTTATGAAATACCAAAACAGTCATTGGTTCGGGATTCCTAACACCATTATCATAAGAACCAACATAAACTTTCAAGCATATATGTTGATGAATGTCTATATCAAGTACCACACTGCCCACTAACATGTTCCATTGAATTGAAAAATCAAGGAATTTAACATGGTTCAATCAAATATTCTATAGAAGATAGTGGATAAAAATAATAATAAATAACTTGATAATATATCTAATACATATTGGGGCCACGAAACCAAAATTTGAACTGCTATCCATGAAACACCCTTCTTCTTTGGTGTGTGGGAAAACATAGTGATGCCTATTGAGGTTCTAATATCATTGATTTGGATAGATATCTATGAATAGTTAACATAGGATGAGAACTCTAATGTTTGTTTAGCCAAATTGGAATCTCTTGATGAGAATAGTCTTTAGGTTCTGCACAACCTCAAGGTCCCTAGAAATCAATCAGCTCGAGCATTCAAAAAAGAAGGTTTGTATTCTATCTTTCTTCATAGGTGATTTGGTACTAGCATTGAAAACACCCATGATACCTAGATGAAAAACTCCAATGTTATCACCTAAATATGAATAACCATTTTTTATTAAATATGTATAATCTAATGGTGCATAACTATTAATCTCCATGGATAGGTATCATGTCATGCCTCCTAACAATGTGAGGTTCCTCATGAATTACTTTGTGTTATTTTACATTGGATTCTTATGTAAATTCTTCATGGTGATAAAGTAGTTAGAATGGTTACTCATTCTAGATCATAAAATATAAGGTGCAATATTCATAGCTACATGACATTAAACTATGAAGCATATCTTACTAAATGTATGGCGTTAAATTTCATGATTAATGTCCCAATCACATATTATATAACTAAGTGATGTGTTATCCCCCACTCAAGATTATATCACCCCTTTTAAGGTTCCATCAATCTCCTACCATAATTAATTCTTCATGATGGTCTCCTACTACAATTATTTTATAACTAATATTTCATTAATTTTACTTAAGAGTGTATATAGTGATTCTTGGATCTCTTATATTAGGATAAACCACAAGCTCTAACTTCATATTTTCCTAGTGTTTATAGTTTTTATTTAACCACTATTAGGATCCCATGTAGTCTTTTATGAGTGAATATGATCGGTACATAGGGTTGTTGTATGAATCTCCCATGAACTTATCCCCATCACATTATCCAACTTATGTATTTGATAATCCACATTTTGGCCTATGCTAGGATGACACTATCATGGTGATGAATTCACATAAAGGTGATTTGGGTTTCATCACTTCTTCTTTCACTGAAATTACCACAAATCATTATCCATTTTCCCTAGTGCATGATCTTGATCTATAGTTGGTTTACCACCTAAAAAATATACATGTATTTATTCCCAATCCTTGAGATATTTATTGATGTTCATATATTATATCTTAGACCCAACTGAAAATTAAAATACAATTATATGAAAGTGATCAAGATACCTCTTTGACTCACATCAACCCCCTTTAATTTCCCAATGTTAGGATGATTCTCAATGTAATAATAAAATAATGTTAAACTACACAACATTTTCCTGTGTTTCATGACTTTATAATGCATAACACCTTTTCCACAACATGCATTGTTAAAATCCAATATCAACATCCTTCATGAATGAAATTAAAATAACTCGGATCATCATCAATATATGAGGTTAAAATATATGGACAACATCATAATTACATTATTTCAAACAACATAACATATAGTATATCTATTCTATATTCATGACCATAAATGGAACCATACCTGATTCCAACATTATGACCTTAAAATTTTTGCACCCAACTAATAATTTGTATATATTTTTGTAGAGTTTTTAACTCATGTCTGGTATATCTAGTTATATCGTTATCTAGAAATCCTTACAACTATTGCTCATAGTTTGACCACCATTAATAGAACATCATTGATTAGGATTCATTAACATAAAAGTAATCACACTCGATCTTAGAATTACTACCATAAACTATGAAAATCCATCCCATAGGTTCCTTGACTTAGTAGTGGAATATCAATCCACATCAAGTTTTCATGGCCCAATGATTATATAGTAATCCTTATCCATGATCTGAGATATATGAACATAAACTTTATATTCTTTGGGATTACATTTTTTCCCTCCTTGAGGAATAATCATATCATATTATCATGTCTCTCATAGAATTTATATTCACATTTTTTCACACTAGCTCGCTTTACTTCTACTAGTATCAATGCACCATGTCAGCAGACTTAGGAAATGATTGAATATTCACATAGTTCTAGAAATATCATTGATTATAAATCCTTTTTTCCTTAAAAATCGTTATTTCTTTTGAATTTGAGTCCCCATTGTTCTTATATTACAAATAGACTTATTTTAGTCCACAGTGACAGCACAAACCCCATTTGAACCACATCCCATCCAAGGAACATGTTTGGATGGAATCATGAACATAATAAGATGAAACCAAATCCTTTTATGTGATTTATGGACATACTAAAATATTTCTCCCATAATTTATAGAAATATAGTAGAGGAACCTTCATTTAAATACACACAATGGGTATCCCCATCCTATTCCCCCCTTCATCAGCTCAATCCCAAGATGCCACAATTTACCTTATCATTTAGCCTCCTCCCATTCAAGAAGAATATTAACACTATTTTTTCTATTACTCCATGCATCTCCACACATATTTAGGGTGAATATCAATTTTATAGATCCCCATATGACCCCACATCCTCATGAGCCCCCTCATAGTGGTCGACGAAACATGTTGACCCTGAAACATCTACCCATTCCATGCATTTTCATTGTACATGATAAATCTTCTATTACCCATGTTTCTCACATTGATCATGTATCATGTGGGATTAGGGGTATTGATCATATGTTTTGTTTATCCTAATTTTTATACTTTCCAATAAGTGATAAGTATTTTTTATCCTTATATGAAAACATTAAACCACATAACCACAATAATCCTAGCTACATGACTTTAAACTACATAGTTCTCCTTCCTCACCATATGATGTTAAACTATGTGATCAAAGTTCCTACTACATGAGGTTAAACTATATAAAAAGATCTCTATTCCATAACTTAAAACTGTATGATTCCTTGGTTCATGTTTAAGAGCGAACCCCTTTGTGGTTGTGCTAGTCTTCCACCATGCACCGCTTTTGGTGTCGATCACCTACCATACAACTTAATAGAGTTTCATTTCAATTAATTCTCATTTATTAGGATACACATTAATATAGTGATATCTTATCCTAGACCCAGTTGAAAAAATATTCCATTATTCCACTATGGTTTTCTGGTCATTTTTCACATATTTTGAGCCCCTTTTCATCACTCGACACTCAGAAGATGCCTCCATTCAGATTCCTTCAACATACAGTTCAATTATACATAGATATCATTTCCCCATTTTGTTGGAGTTGGTGGCCTAGAACCAACTAGTTTGTACTTTATTCATTAATAAATGCCTTATCACATCTTGATTGTTCTTCTATGTGACAATGAATGTGATAATGTCCTAAGGACAGATGTTGCATTAATGGGTCATAGTGGATCCCTACTATGATGAGAACCCGGAAATGCCATAACAGTGTTCTTGAATATATGTTCTATGGACGGATGATGTTATTTGACAGACCCAAATAATACAGGCCATTAGGGGTGAGGACTCATAAAACTTTGAGGCACCTTCTCATGGTGTTCGCCCTTGGTAATATCCAGGAGGATATTATGAGAACGAGACCCGCCAGTAGGAAATCCACATTTCATAGTGTCATTGGATGTTCCTATCTATGGACCTGTGTATTGGTCCTTAGACTTCAAGATTATTATTAATGGGTATTTCAACTCACACACTTAGATGTATTGACGAAAACTGTGATGACACATTGTTCGCAGTGAGGTAGGATACGTTGGGTGCGTCACGAGTAATACTGCATTGATAGATAATGTGAGAAAGGATTTGTCCCTTTTGTTCCATAATGGAAGTAGATATCTCAGGCCCTTTGATGGAATTGATATAGCCTAAATAAATCCATGTCCATGGTAAGGTATGGTCAAGTTCAATTCCGGGAAATCAAAGAAAAAATAATTGATCACATGGGTTGATGGCACTAGCATGCAACCCGCTTGATTAGAGATATCGAGACAAAGGGATTATATTACACGGTAAGCGTTCGTAGGAGGTGACACGTCATTGCGACATTAACTTCTTTCTCTATGGGTTCCTTGGTGTGTTTCTAGACGCTAACCTTGGACTTTGTGCAGGCTCTGCCTAATGCTATTGAGAAAGAGGCCTAGAGGGTCACACACTAATTGTGTCCATGTATCTCAGTTAAATATTAATTTACAAGTTGAATAAAGATTATTCCCGATTGTGGTTTAATAATTATTCAAGGATGTATGATCGCATTTATTTCGAAACTAGTTATTCAAGAGAATATATTTTGGGTGAAATAATATATATTTATTAGCGAGTAATGCAGTTACATTTATTTAAGAAATAAATAGCCATTACTAAAGGTCTAATAAATATGGTGGAGGAAAATAAATAAAACTGAAAAAATAAAAGTACACGCCGTGTAGTTTATTTTTCGGGATTCATGAGAAAATATTATTTATTTAATTAAATGATATTTAATGTAATACGTTGGACTAATGTCAAGTAATAATGATGGTCAACTGTCATTATTAAGACATGGGGTATTACTAAGAATTAAATGAAATGATTAAATTCTTATGAGCAATTAATTTATTTTATTACCCTAGGTATTATAAATCCTAATTACATTATTCTCGAAAATGTTATCCATTTTGGTTGTGCATAACGGATTGGAAATACTCTCAAGCCAAGAGAGAATTCCCTTTCCACCAAGAACACTTTCAAGTTACGAAAGCAAGATCCTCCACCAGATCAAGGCGATTGAAGATGAACATCGCAAGCGAAGGATCTTCCACGCTAGCACCCAGAGTTCCCTTCGGCAACGTCTAGAGATACGTGGCACACGTGTGGATCACCGCTAGATGAATCCTACACTTGGATTCTCCGACGCAATGACGGATCACAGGATCGTGACTAGAGACACCAACGAAGAAAGAATTCCATCGAGGTAATTCTTATGAATTAATTAAATTAATTATAACCAACATATGAAGATCCTATCTCAAGGGTTCTATGACTCTTCTTTTATTTTTTGTTCTTCATTCTATTCCGAAGATTCGGCATTTTATATCATGACGGATCTCGGATTGAACGTCGTTTAACGCTAAAATTAAAGTTGGGAAAACCCACCAACGCACTTCCATTGTTCCCGGAACCTTCAAGTGGTATCAGAGGGATCATATCGTTGATTATAATTATTTAGGTTTTCGTTGGTGATTTACGAATTTAATAATTTAGTTATTTCAATTCATGTTTAATTGTTCTGGAAATCTGAATATCGAGATCCGTTCCTCCTCCCTCATTTCTCATTCACCTCACAGAAACAAATTTTTCTTTTAATTTTGATTAAAATAAAATATAGGAACTCATCCGGAGGAGCCAAACGTTTCTATCCATACAACACCAGAATACACGGCGTGTATTCAGAAGTACATGTCGTGTAGTCTAGGTTCAACGCATTGACCGATTCTCAAAATCGGGTCGTGTATTGAGGTTCTTTATGACACCGTGTATTGACCAGAAATAGGTGGAACACGGTTTCCGGATTACACGCCGTGTGGTCTAACTGAACATAGCATGTAGTCCCTTAGGGTTCAGGTTGGGACGTGTACCCCGTACATGACTTCCCGGCTAGAAACCATGTAACGCGGAAACTACACGGCGTGTGTCCAAAAGAACACGCTGTGTACTCCGAAAATTTCCAAAGTACATTTACACGCCATGCCCCCGGGCGTGTACTTCAGATGGATGGTGAAGAAAAGTACACGCCGTGTAGTTAGAACTACACGCCGTGTACTCACCCAAACTACACAGATTTATTAGAATTTAATTATTATATTATACAAACCCTTGAGACGTGTACCATAGTGCAGGCGTAAAGCTGAGGCACAACACGTGATAGGTGTTTTATATATGTGTGTTTAATTTAACATCTGCGTAATGAAAGGGAACTCACCGGGTTGCCTCCAAGGTACAAGTTACGTATAGGGATAATTTTAAATGAATTTATTTGTTTAAAATTATAATGGATGAGAATCTCAAGGAAGTTCAGAAAAGGGTTTAAGATAAAAGGATTGATTAATTAAAGATAATTAATTAATTCGAGCGTGATTTATCTTAAACAAGAACGATTAAAGAATTGAATGCTAGTTTTATTTATGCGTAAATATCATTGCATGTGTGGATGATCATGAGCTAGACTGAGACCTTTGTATGTGAATGGTTTCTTTTTAATTTATTTATTTAAATTAAATTTATTGGCCTGCGAGCCATCTCTTCATTAATATGTAGGGCATGCGTGCCCAATGATTCTTTTATGTAAAACACCCCTTTTTACCCCTCACCTGCGTGTGAGAAAAATGCATATGTAATTGATGGAGATCCCAAGCTAGTGGAGGTGGCATAAGTCAGGAGCTGAGGTGAAACCAATCCAAGGACATACAGTGGTGGACAGGTGGAAAGCTGTAAACACGAACCCGCAAGGTTCAAGGTGTTTCTCCCCTAGGTCTTGGGTTAGTTTATCAACCGCTAGATAAACTAACCAATATAACAATCTCATGATCATAACATTTATTTTATTTCTGTCAGTTGCAAGGTTTATTTATTTTGGGTGTGTTGTCAAGATCACACAATTAATGAATATAACAATCATGCAAGATGGAACTAAAATAAAAACTAGTTTATACGTAAATATTATCTTAGACATGGTTAATCACTTAAGTATATCCCACTTAATATTAAAAAGAATTTAATCAAAGATAATAAAATGGAAACTTACGTATAAGGATAAAATCCCTCAAAAAAAATATTAAGTCGGTATAGCCTTCCATAATCTTGGTTAGAATCGAACCATAGTTCAAAGTGCTTGACCAACCCTAGTTGGGGTGCTTTCAATTATCGGGGAATTCTAATTCAAGGTTTTGGGTTGACATGACTTGGTTCGCATCAAGGGTTGACTGTCATAGCAGGACTTGGTGTGACCAAGAGGCAAAGGTTGAGGAAATCCAAAATAAAAGGATTTCAGGATTGGGGAGTCTACTCAGCGGATCAAGGAGCTGCGAGTTAATGCAGTTGGAATTTGGAATGCCTGCCTAAAACCCTTCAAGTTGCTTGACCAACCCTAGTTGGGGTAATGCGAAGGGAAATATGGATCCTTTCCACTAGAATATTCAGGAAACAGAATATTCTGAAGTCAATGGTGAGGGCTATTGGATTTCTATAAAATAGTGGGAGACTAATAAGTATTAATTTATTTATTTGTCTCAATTTTTTTAATAAATTAGTAAACATTTTCTCATCTTAATTTGTATAAAAGACATGAAAATGACTTCAAACATATCATTGTGCACCATACTCGAGAAGGAAAACCTTCTCACCAGCACCAATTTCCAAGAGTGGCAGAGGCGTTTATGCGTCGTCCTTCGCCACGAAAGGAAATTGTGTGTGCTGGAAGAGCCTATTCCAGTTGCGCCTGGGAAAGAGCCTAGTGATGAGGAATTATCTCTCTACATGAAACACATAGATTATGCCACAGATGTCTAGTGTTTCATGCTATCAGCCATGTCTAATGATCTCTTGAAGAAACATGAAAACATGGACGTGTATAGCATGATGTCTCACCTTAAGGATCTCTACCAAGAGAAGGCGATACAAGAGAGGTATGAGATATCCAATGCTTTGTTCACCACGAAGCTTGGAGAGTCTGCGCCAGCTGGGCCTCATGTAGTCAATCTTATTGGATACATTGAATGCATGGACATATTAGGGATTAAATTCCCAGATGAGTTATGTACAGATCTCATCCTATCATCACTGCCCAAGACCTTCTCTAGCTTCATTATCAACTATAATATGAGCAGCAATGAGAAGAGTCTATCGGAGCTTCTAACCTTGATTCGCCAGGTAGATAAGGACATGGGGTGTGACAAACCCACGGTCCTTATAGTGAACAAGAAAAGGAAGGACAAGGCAAAAGGGCCAAAGACTTATAAATGGTCTGAATCCCCCGAGCACCATCCCTCCAAGAAGGGGAAGATCCAGAGGCAGGGCAAGGAACGGGAGGCAGTGTGTTTTGCATGTGGCAAGCAGGGCCACGGGAAGAGGAACTGCACCCAGAAGCATGGGGACGCTAAAGGTGTGTTCGTTATCAAGTGAAATATTTCTATTTCTACACATTGGGTATGAGATACAGCTTGTGGGGCTCATATCTGTATTCAAATGCAGGAACCCAGTAGATTTAGAAAGATCGCCAGAGGAGAGGTGGATCTTTGAGCTGCCAATGGCGCAAGGCTAGCTGCGTTGGCTATTGGCGACTACCACCTCTCATTGCCGACTGGGATGATTTTGGTTTTACATAACTGTTATTTTGTGCCTAGTGTTACCAAGAACATAATTTTTGTATCTTATTTGGATATGGATGGATTTGTTTTCATGTTCAGAAATAAGGGTTGTCTCTTTTATAAGAACATCGTATTTTATGGTATGGAACATTTGAATAATGGTTTGTATGTATTGAATTATGAAAACCAAGTGTTGGAAATCGATAACAAAACAAACTCACATGACTCATACATCACCCAGTTGTGGCATCACCGCCTTGGTCATCTAAACAAGAAGTGCTTGAAAAAGATCTGCCAAGATGGCTATTTAGACTCTACTGAGATAAAAACAATTTATACATGTCATGCTTGTTTACAAGGTAAAATGACCAAGCCTCCTTTTGTTGGATAGGGTGAAAGGGCCACAGAACTTCTAGGATTGGTTCACACGGATGTATGTGGACCATTTCTAGTAGAATCTAGAGGTGGATATTCTTACTTCATTACTTTTACTGATGATTTGAGTAGATATGGATTTGTCTACTTAATGAGGTATAAGTCAGAGTCCTTAGAGAAATTTAAGGAATTTAAGAATGAATTAGAGAATCAGCTTGGTAAGAAGATAAAGAAACTTCGATCGGATCGAGGTGGAGAATATATGAACCAAGAGTTCATCGATCTTGTACAGGAGTTTGGGTTTTTATCTCAAATCAATCCTCCTTATACACCACATTGGAATGGTGTTAGTGAAAGGAGGAACCGCACCTTGTTGGACATGGTGAGGTCGATGATGAGACATGCGGATCTTCCATTATCCTTTTGGGGATATGCATTACAAACTGCAGCATACACATTAAACCGAGTACCAACTAAGGTGGAAAATGGAATTCCATCCGAGTTATGGAATGGATGGAAACCCACTTTGTCGCACACACATGTATGGGGATGTGAGACGTTTGTTAAGGCCTTATCAGGCAACAAACTAGCACCTCGGGGCACGAAGTGTATCTTTATAGGATATCCCAAGGAACCGAAAGGATATTACCTATATAACCATCAAGACAAGAAAGTGAATGTCGCCAGAAAAGCCGTCTTTCTTGAGAGGGAGAACATCCTAAAGAAGGATAGTGGGAGCAAGATTGACTTCGACGAAGATGATGCTCAAGATACACAGGAGTTGGTACAGGAACAAGTTCTACAGGTCTTCATGGAAGAGGTTCCAGAAACACAAGTACTGCGTAGGAGCTCAAGAGAGGTAAGGGAACCAGAGAGATTTGGTTTCCTAGTCACCGAGGATGGTGAATCATTATTGTTGGACAATGATGAACCTCTCTCCTACAAGGAAGCAGTAGAAATCTCAGAAGCTGCAAGATGGATAGAAGCTATGAATTATGAGATGGATTCCATGTATCAGAACCAAGTTTGGGTTCTGGTCGATGATCCAGTTGATGTAAAGCCTGTTGGATGAAAATGGGTATTCAAAAGAAAGTTGGACATGGAAGGTCAAGTTAGCACCTATAAAGTAAGGCTAGTGGCTAAAGGATTCAGACAGCATCAAGGAATTGACTATGATGAAACCTTCTCGCCAGTTTCCATGTTTAAATCCATAAGAATCATACTTTCCATAGCAGCTTACCATGACTACGAGATTTGGCAGATGGATGTCAAAACAGCATTCCTTAACGGGAACCTTCAGGAAGATGTCTATATAACACAACCAGATGGGTTTGTGACACCAGGTGAATCCAAACGGGTTTACAAGTTGCAGAAATCCATTTATGGATTGAAGCAAGCATCCAGGTCATGGAACATTCGATTTGATGAAGCCATACAGTAATTTGGTTTCATTAAGAACGAATGTGAGCCATGTGTTTATAAGCGGTTTAATGGGAATGCGGTCGTCATCCTAGTGGTATATGTTGATGACATTTTGCTTATTGGAAACAACGTACCAACCTTACAGTCAGTTGAGGACTGGTTGAACAAGTGTTTCTCCATGAAGGACTTAGGAGAAGAAGCCTACATTCTAGGGATCAAGATCATTCGTGATAGATCTAAGAGGCTGCTTGGACTAAGTCAGGGTACATACATTGACCAGATACTAAAGAGATTTTGTATGGAAAAATCCAAGAGGGGATTGGTTTCAGTGTCACATGGATTACATCTTTCTAAGAAAATGTGTCCTTAGACACAACAGGAGAAAGATAGGATGAGTAAGATCTCATACGCTTCGGCTATAGGATCCATCATGTATGCCATATTATGTACCAGGCTTGATGTTGACTATGCACTGAGCATGGTAGGCAGATATCAAGAAGATCCAGGAGAACAGCATTGTACTGCTGTTACGAATATACTTAAGTATCTGAGAAGAACTAAGGATATGTTCCTGGTGTATGGAGGAGATGAGGAGCTTGTCATCAGAGGGTATGCTGATGCTAGCTTTCAGACAGATCAGAATGATCTGAAGTCGCAATATGGATATGTTTTCTATCTCAATGGAGGATCTGTGAGCTGGAAGAGTTCAAAGCAGCCAGTTGTCACCGATTCTACAGCGGAGTTCGAGTATATAGTGGCTTCTGATGCAGCCAAGTAAGCCGTCTGGATTCGTAACTTTGTCCAGTAGCTTGATGTGGTGCCTAGCAATAAAGATCCCATTGCATTGTATTGTGATTATACTACAGCAGTAGCTCTTGAAAAATAACCAAGGTCACATCAACGGACAAAGAACATACTCCAGAAGTATCACCTATTTAGGGATTTCTATCAGAGGGGTGAAGTTGCAGTGAGAAGAGTGTCCACGGAAGAGAATGTGGCGGACCCCATGACTAAAGTCATATCTCAGTAGAAGCATGAATATCATGTGAGAGCTAGTGGGTTAATGGTTGTTAGAAGTTGGCTCTAGTCCAAGAGGGAGTTTTTTGGAGTTGGTGGCCTAGAACCAACTACTTTGTACTTTATTCATTAATAAATGCCTTATCACATCTTGATTGTTCTTCTGCATGAAAATTCATGTGATAATGTCCTAAGGACAGTTGTTGCATTAATGGGTCATAGCGGATCCCGGCTATGATGAGAACCCGGAAGTGCCATAACATTGTTCTTGAATATATGTTCTATGGCCGGATGATGTTATTTGAGGGACACAAATAATATAGGCCATTAGGGGTGAGGACTCATACAACTTTGAGGCACCTTCTCATGGTGTGCGCCCTTGGTAATATCCAGGAGGATATTATGAGAACGAGACCCGCCAGTATGAAATCCACATTTCATAGTGTCATTGGATGTTCCTATCTGTGGATGTGTGTGTTGGTACTTAGACTTTAATATTATTATTAATGGGTATTACAACTCGCGCACTTATATGTATTGACGAAAACTGTGACGACACACTGTTCGCAGCGAGGTGGGACACGTTGGGTGTGTCACGAGTAATACTGCATTAATAGATAATGTGAGAAAGGATTTGTCCCTTCTGTTCCATAACGGAAGTAGATATCTTAGGACCTTTGATGGAATTGATATAGCCTAAATAAATCCATGGACATGGTAAGGTATGGGCGAGTTCAATTCCGGGAAATCAAAGAAAGAATAATCGAGCACATGGGTTGATGGCACTAGCATGCAACCCACTTGATTAGAGATATCGAGACAAATGGATTATATTACACGGTAAGCATTCATAGGAGGTGACACGTCATTGTAGCGTTAACTTCTTTCTCTATGGGTGCCTTGGCGTGTTGCTAGACGTTAACCTTGGACTTTGGGCAGGCTCTGCCTAATGCCACTGAGAAAGAGGCCTAGAGGGTCACACACTAAGTGTGTCCATGTATCTCAGTTAAATATTAATTTAACTAGTTGAATAAAGATTATTCCCGATTGGGGTTTTATAATTATTCAAGGATGTATGATCGCATTTATTTCGACACTAGTTATTCGAGAGAATATATTTTGGGCGAAATAATATATATTTATTAGCGAGTAATGCAGTTAAATTTATTTAAGAAATAAATAGCCATTACTCAAGGTCTAATAAATATGGTGGAGGAAAATAAATAAAACTGAAAAAATAAAAGTACACACCGTGTAGTTTATTTTTCATGATCCATGAGAAAATATTTTTTATTTAATTAAATGATATTAAATGTAACACGTTGGACGCATGTCAAGTAATAATGATGGTCAACTGTCATTATTAAGACATGGGGTATTACTAAGAATTAAATGAAATGATTAAATGCTTATGATAAATTAATTTATTTTATTATTCTAGGTATTATAAATCCTAATTACATTATTCTCAAAATGGTTAGCCATTTTGGTTGTGCACAACAGATTGGAAATACTCTCAAGCCAAGAGAGAATTCCCTTTCCACCAAGAACGCTTTCAAGTTACGAAAGCAAGATCCTCCACCAGATCAAGGCGATCAAAGACGAACATCGCAAGTGAAGGATCTTCCGTGCTAGCACCCAGAGTTCCCTTCGGCGACGTCTAAAGATATGTGGCACACGTGTGGATCACCGCTAGAGGAATCCTACACTTGGATTCTCCGATGCAACGACGGATCACAGGATCGTGACCGGAGACACCAATGAAGAAATAATTCCATCGAGGTAATTCTTATGAATTAATTAAATTAATTATAACCAACATATGAAGATCCTATCTCAAGGGTTCCATGACTCTTATTTTCTTTTTTTTCTTCACTCTATTCCAAAGATCCGGAGTTTTATATCATGACGGATCTCGGATTGATCGTCGTTTAACGCTAAAATTAAAGTTGGGAAAATCCACCAACGTGCTTCCGCTGCGCCCGGAACCTCCACATTTTCCCTTGGAGTGTCAGTCTTCCTCTTCTCACTAGGGAATGAACACTTTCCTCCATTTATTCTGCAAACTATCTAAATCTATGTAGATAATTCCCTCTCAATAAATTTTATGGTTTGATTCCCATTTCATGGGATTTGGAGTGGCATCTGGATACCCTATCTTGGACCCATTCATAGTTCTAAAAATTCCACCATCGTGCCTTTTTTCCCAATACCTTGGAATACCCACTACCTTCATGACATTGATATGGAATTCCCTGTAATAAGAGATTATGCACTCTATTAACTTAATCTAAGAACCAAAAATTTAGTCAAAACTGAATAACCCTTAACCTAACAACAAACCATCTAATATCCATGACCTTAAAACAAGAATCTTCCCTTACGGTATATGTTATATGAATTTAATCATCAGTAATATATGTTTGAGGTAGTTTGGCCTTAAACAATAATAACCTATATGGTCAATGTATCATGACCTTAATCTATATGTGTTCATTATATAAATGATTTATCTTCGAATTTGTAATTCAACTCACATTATGTATTTTCTAGACCTAGATTCTATCAATAATATATTTAGTTCCTTATGGTATGAATGAAAAAAATTAATCTATTACCCCACCCTATCCAACACTGTGTAAGATAAAACCCAACAGTTAATGGTCTGAGATCTATGAATTTAAACCAGGAATCACACCTTAAATTCTAAATTGTATGAACTTAAACATTATGAATATACAGTTGGGTCTATAAAACCTTAAACCCCAATAACCCATATGGTCTTTGAATCATGAACATAAACTATGTGCATTCATTTATGATGTGGTCTACATTTTCATTATTCCCTTAATTAACATATGATTTTTCATTTTTGTTATTTCTATCTAGAATGTTTTCATATCCATATAGTCTAATCTATATGAACTGAAACTATTATCCCACATTATAATCAAATTTAAGTGTCCATGAACTTTAATCCCTTTAATCCAAGCTATATGACCTAAAACTAGCTATATTGGGAATCATATTGGTCACTTTTAGTTGTTTACTAGGTCCTATAAACATTATAAACACATAATATTATAACCTAGAAGTGATGAAATACTTCATGAACTTCTACCTAACCCCAAAAACAAATACAAATACCTATATTTTGGATTTCCATTCAATATATCATTTCTAAATGGACTCCCCTTGTTCTAAAATGATGGCTCAGGTTTTCTAGTATCATCCACCTCCTTTTCAAGGAACATTACCTAGAGGATAATCTTGTAAAATGGGACCACTTGGTCTTTGTTGATGACACAATTATCCAGTCTTGAACAACCTCCCACCCAGATCACACATCATGGAGAAACATTCATTGGCAGTAAAATATTTAGTTATTCCTTTATAGAATTACTTAAAAAAAACATAACATATTTGATTCAATTATTCAATATAAACATATAGAGTCATAAGATGCCTTTTATTTTTCTTTTATTAAGTATAATTACAGTACTGTTGGTTTGTGTTCCCCCATAAATCTCTAAAAAATAGTAAGGTGAATCAAACTCTTAGAATTACAAAAACTCAATTCCCCGCCTTCATAGGTTTTCTTTCAAAAGTGGAAACAATATTTTGAACATGGCCACTTTTCCCCTATTGTGAACTCTCATGTAATGTGGATCATAATTTATTATTTATTTTTTCTTACATATATCATTACTGACATGGATTTAAGTATTTTTATTTAATTTATTAATGTGATCCGGATGCATCAAAATTTTAAAATATAAGTTCAAAAAAGTATTAAATGTTTATTACATGGAAAGAATACATAAGGAGGTTCATCCATAGATTATATAATCTCTTTTATTATATAATCATTATACATATATTCCTGAGTGATAAAATTCTCATTCTTGGCCAACCTATATTGAGAAGATTTAATGGCATGTTATAGCCTCAACAACTCCCATATTTTCTCCTCATCTAGTTGTTTCACATCATCCAACCACACTATAATACTTACTTGGTAATCTATATACTACATACCCCAAGACATAATTTGGTGCTGATCTTATTTATTTTAATCCATTGGATCCTTTCAGTGTTCGACCATCTCATCCTTTTCAAGGATAGGAGCTTGTAACTAGTTTCATTTCTCCTCTTGTCTGGTGATTTCTTTCCTAACCACCTAATGTGATTACATAACATGATAAATTTACTAAAACGAAGAAAAATATGACTTCCACACCTCTAGAAATTATTGGGTGGCTATGATGCCATGATACATAGAGTGGATGGAATGTTATTTGACCCCACCAGCCTCTAGTCCCACTAGATAATGGTGAATAGATCCCATATAGTTCTATATATAGACTAGAACTGTGTGGTTTATGAGATATTATATTTTCATCCACATTCAGTATTATGCCACATGAATCTACTCAAAAATATCTAATATTGAGTTAAATATGTCATCAATATTAGGGTAATACTTGGTAAACAACACAATATGTTCAAAGGGATGATAAATTTTAGGTACCACCTCTAATAGGATATATTCCAAGGTGTAATGAGGACTCATACCCCCCATGGGCCACCACCATGGATAATGGTTTGAATTTTGGGATCACTACAGGATTTGAATGTAGTGTAGAATATTATGGGTCTTACTCCACCACAAACATGTTGGGAGGATCACAATCCTAAGATGTGTATGATTTAGGTTTATTTAAAGCCCTAAAATCTACCGAAATGATGACAAGTTCCTTTTGATCCATCAAGATCTCAATCTCCTACTGCCCCATGAGAATTAGAACAACCATTAAGAACACAAGTTAATTTGGGAAATGATAGAGTGATAAAGAGGTAAATAATTTGTGAAGTGAAATATCACTTTTTAATAGGCATATGAAATATCATAATCACCCCTTTATATTAGGAAAGTAGAAACCCCAAATTCTCAACCATGCTAATCATTTTTCTTGGGGATCTCACCACTCAGTTGAGATTTATTTCAAATGTAAAAAATTTATAAATTTAATATAAATTGATTGAAAATATTAAGAGAGAATAATAAGGCTTATATCTTACCTTTTGAGACTTGTGATACATTGAAACTTATTAACACTACACCTTCTCAACATTGGATGATGCCACCAAAATATCAGGAGGTATCACTTCTTAAACAGCAGATGGGTTTTCTATGTCTTTCGTCCACGCATGTCCTAGTAACTAATCTTATAGATTCTACTCACTCACTAATTTATACATATTTCAAGATAACATTATTAGTTTTTAGCGTAAAACAAATTAATGGAAAATATAGTACCTTAGAGTTACCTCACCTGACATAAGATCTCTCGATTCCTCATCTGGTAGAGTCTCCTTTCACTATTAAGAAGCCTCAAGTAGTTATAAAGCAATTATCTATGAGTCTTTGTAACTATATTCACTTAACATTTCATATTTGATTTTTTTTATGTTTTTTAGGACTTTAATGGGGAACATGTTAAACATCACCATCACCCGAGGTGTGAAGGTACCCTCCTGGACACAATATTATATTAGTAATTTCAACATGGTGATGTGAGTCGTCATCACCAACTGAGGAACCATTGAAGATACTAGAAAACCCCAATATAAAGCCTCAAAAAACTATTTTTCATATATATTCCTCCTCTATTATCAATGTTTAATGCATTGTGGGAGCCTTCCCCATGTCACACAGGCTACTCAAAAAAAATATCTTTCAGTACTTCTCTATTGGAACACAATAGATTCTTTAGATCTATTTGGGAAGTGACTTCAACAATCTAAGATATGTTGAATCACTCTTTGATTCTCTTATCAGGGATCCATTATACCCAATTTACATCTCTTTAATCATTACCTTGATATTTTAGGGGAGATATTAAAGGTTCAGCAGCAACCATGACCTTTATTATCCTTATCCTTGGTTAGTGAGATTCCATACTAGTAATATTTCCTCCTTCTTGCTAGAAAAAAGTTTTCACTATTGTATTATCCTAGAGCAATGGATCTCTAAACATCCCTCTAGGATATAACAATAGCCTTCTCTACATATATACTTTGAGAAGTTCAATTTGGGCACCAACCATCTGTAATGAAATTCTTTCTCATGGACCCTCATGTGAAAACATCTACCAGAGTTTTTGGATGGCTATCTGGCGTCTCTCTTGAAACATATAATTCTATAGTCATGGTTTCAATAATTTTACAATAAAAACGTGGAATGTAAAGTAGTGTGGTGTGAATGGATCACAGATTGTGTTTCCTTTGTTGCATGAATCTAACACCCCACCTCTTAAAGATTCCATGTATTTACTCTCTATGAAGTTTCCACAACATTCTTCCAAAAATATTCTAGTCTGATAGAAAAGGGGATGAAGTTGAATAATTAATTATATACAACCATGGAGACCAATCATGACTTGTTGATCGCTTTGGTTTGTATTTTGTTGATATTTAGAAGTGTTGTCTTAGAGGATACATTTGGGGAATGATTGGGTTTTGAAATTCCTACTTTCATGAAATTCATGATGACCCACCAATAGAGGAATTGGAATAGATTAAAAATGTGAACTAACACCTTCCTTTAGATGACATTACTTAAAATCTAATATAAATTCAGAAAGACTAGGGTGATGAGATTTACTCTATATCTGATCTCCACCTATTCTACTATGAAGATTTCATCCAACCTCACACCAATATATGTGTACCTAACTAGAATTAGCTTTCTTCTAAATAATTCTACTAGGAACCCCGTAAATATCAGTCTTTGGATCACTTGTTTGTTTACATGGAATACAAATGAATTGTATTATCTCCATTCCATAAGGAACTAGTATGAATCAATCTTAACTATTGGTTAGGTCCCCATTCACTATTTCATGTGACCCACCATTTTACCTTAAAGAGTTTATAGATAAATATTAAACCAGGTCCAAAATTGTACTTAGGGATATATGCAGGTCTATCTCTACTTATCATTCATCAATACGTATAACAATATCTCTACTTGGATTAGTTATTTTCAGTTGTCCTCTTATGTTCTCACTGCCAGTAGAAACCCATCATACATATCACCTAGTATTAGGATCCATTTGATATTATATATATCTTATATATTGATCATGACCTCCTCATGATGTAGGTGGAATGTTTTGGAATTTGGAAAACCCCTTGCTCAATAACTCCAAGAGGAGTTCTAGATGGTTGTAGAAATGGAATTGTGATTTCCATACTACACCATGTAACATGATCAAATTGAGGATTTCCCTAAATTCATCACATGTATTCTAGAACAAGAAGGCCCTAAACCATTTATCCATGAAGTTCCCTCAAGGGTACATGTCCAACTCCTTTATCCAACCTTATCAATTGTATATTCTACTATCATGGTAGATACTATATTACTATAGAGGAGAGTCCTTGATAGCATATAACCTTACAATACCATTTGATGGGGGGTTTGTAGAAGTTAGGGTAACCCTATAGTATGATCCCTCATTCCATGGAAAATTGTATAAATGTTTCTATAAGTGAGTTCTATTGTGATCTTGAACCAATGGTTATAGAATTCAAATATCACTTATGGTATTGTGATGTTATCTAGAAAGTCATATCTATATAGAGACAACTATTGAGACCACAAGTACTATTTGTGATGTTGCTATTTAATCTTCCATAATTCTATGTTGTGGTTGGATATATTCACTAGGTCCTACTTTGGGGTCCTTGGCCATATTTCTTATCTGATCTCTAGTAGTTTTAGTGGTTGAAATGACCATAGTGATTTTATGGTTTAGAATTTAGAAAATTCCTTAGGTATGGATAACACAAGAATATACCATTGTGAAAATATTATTCAAAAAATATATTGATTCAGTGACTGTAACAAATTCTTTTTTGTAGAAATGCTTGTAGAAGTGCTCCCACAAGTCTCATTTGTATAAGTTTCACATTATAAAGTGATGGAAATTATCCTCAATATTTCATGTAAAAGGATAAGTTTTGTGAAATATTATCACCTATCAATTTCGCTAAAAATTCAATGGTCCCCTCTAAATACCCATACTATTTTATATGATAATGAGTTTCCCGAGTTTTGTGAAAAAATAAAGTAAAAATGTCAAACCTTGGATTTTGCCTCATAATTTAATCCTTGTCATCCTTATTGGGGCCTACTTTAAAAGGGATTATTTGTTGATGTTAAAAACTACATCAAATAGGAATAAAAATAAAATGATTACTAAAATTATCAAAACTAGATCTTAAGGAAATATTCTCATGAAACTCTTGACCTATGTGAACTAATACTACTATTCAATACAAAAGTTTGATGATCACACAACTCTTTTTAATGAGGAGTCTAGTTACATGAGCTAGAGACCTATAAATACCCTTAGGATTGTATTTTAAATATTTTGGATCTATATTTTATATTTTTGATTAATTCAAATCATCTCGGTTTGTGTAACTCCAACTTCCATACTTCATGCAACCCGATCATGCACTATATACTCTTGTAGGCAAGAAACATGTGTGAATTACATTTCAAAAGCCATTCGAATCATTTTCACATGATAGAGATTATTTCATGTATATACTTCTCCATGAAGATCCAAATTTAATGTAAATGAGTACTTCTACTTCATGCAAGTAATTTTTCATATTCCCCCAAATATATGTTAATTCCTCACAATGACATCTGAAAAAGGACATCCAATTACCAATCAATAATTCACAATATTTAATGTCATATTGGTTCCTCATTAATATATTTTGTACTCAATCATGTTAATTCCATATGAATAGCTGGAATGCTGGTCCTTCACCCCCTGAAACTTTTTATCAAGCATGGGATGAAAAGTATCTATGCCTATCCCTCCTTAGAAAATACTTGTGAAACCTCACACCCTTTTATTTCAAAAAAGAAATGGGTATCACACACATAAAAAATTCACATATCCATTCTACAAACTAGTATTGTCTTGGTAGTGTTATATGTTAGCCCCATGAAATCCCTTATTTTCATCCATTTCATGAAAAAATATCTTTTACCACATGATGTTAAATTATAAAGACCAGTCCTTAATAATTACATTTCATACATATATTTCTGAATGTAAAATTATTTTATTTTTATAAATTAATTTATAATCTTTAAAATGTGTATAATGATTTGTTTCATTTATGGTAGGATATAAATATTGTTTGTAAATAAGTGAAAAGAGAAAATAGTCTATAAATATCATCATGGGGAGACTTTCTAATGATGTGGTATAACCATAGGATGAATTCATCATTTGAAATTGATGGATTGAGATGAAAATGGAAATTTGGAACTAGAAAAGGGAAATTCATGAGATAAATATCATTCATGATGTGAATAAAATTCAATACATGAATAAATCCCATGAAAAATCACATTCAGATAGGTGTCCAAAATATTCATGACATGAAACTATAAGTCATGATGTGAATCATGCACAGTTTTCCTAGATAATATCATTGATGTGTAACTTTCAATAGATATTTAGTGTGACATCCTAACCTAGAATCCACTTAACAGTGCCTCGAGCTAGTGGGTCACATGGCCTCAATATCACCTCCCTATACTCTAGAGACTTCTGACTATCATTGAGGGCATAAGGTGTCTATGGAGAGACTATTACCTAATGTTTTTGTTTAAAAAAGTAGTATGAATCATACATATCAATATAGGAAGCATATAAATATTTTAAAGGAGATAAATCGTCCAAAATACTATAATAAATAAGCAATGCCAAAGGAAATATCAAATAAAAAATGATATTTCATGTCATTTAATGTCTCTACAAAGAATCCAAAACATGTATATTGGCCACGGAACAATACATGTATCAAAAATACTAAAAATCAAAAAAAGAACTATCCCAACTTGCATCATAAGCCTCAACTCGACCATGTTATCTCCTACTCCTAAGAGTGGCACAAATCAAGAATCATACTATGGGATTTTTTCCAAGTCACTATCTGTATCAATAAAATATGTCTTGGTACCCAATGAAGTCCCAAACATGGTGTGATATTACACTTAGTAAGCCACCACCAATGGTGTCTATAACAAATCCAGGATGTAAAATACAAGATAAGTAGTGTTGAATTTATATCACATGTATAACAGAAATGAAACAAAGTACCAAGGCATATGTGAAACAAGTAAAGTCTAATTTTCTATCCAAACAAGGCTCCCTACAAACATATTTAGGCTCCCATATCAATGTTAGGAGAAAAATATAAATAAATAAGTGTAATATAATCCAATAAATCCACTATAATCCAATACCCATACCCGGGGTACCTGTAAAACATGCCAAGATATCCACCAAGACCATGATGTATAACCAAGTATAAACTAGTACCACGACCATGTCGTATAATCTAGTATATAAAATTCATCATGGCCCCACTGTATAATCAATTTGACCATGGTGGTTTTACCATGTAATCAACAGTGTTGGACCATGAATGGTCATATCCAACGTATAAAAGATCAAGGAATCCACATCAAGTCCCAAGAGCATCTCGATGGAAATTTGATAAATAATTGGGAGGGTTCTAAGAATTATTTCAACATACCATGTCCAATGCAAGCCCAAGAAATCTAGATCCAAGGGGGAGTAAGGCCCAAGTCATCCTACAGAATCAGGACCCCAGGAAAAAATAGGTCCAAGTAATACACTACTACAATCAAGACCCATGTGAGAAATGTTCATGGAATCTAATGGAATCAATATCCAAGTTATACCAACTATGGAATCCACTACCAGTATCCATTCATTATATCATTTTATTCATCAATACACAATCAATTTCATTTCATCAATTTACCCACTCATTTAAATAATATGTATAAAATTAATTTAAATAATGAAATCAATCATCATCATTTTATCAAATAAAAAAAGATTCAAACATTATCTTAATCATTCAATTCAATTAAATTTCATTTTAAAGGGGACACCTCAAACTAAGAAATTACACACACACACATGGGTGGTGTAACAAAATTTTAGATAATTAAGTCACACCCCATGGATGGACTAGGTTATGGAAAAAACCTCCAAAAAACTAAAATAATCTAGTGGAAATCCATAATAGGTCTCAAACCATTTAATTTAGTTATTCAATTAATTATAATAGCATCATCAGAAAGTATGACATGCATCACAACTAAAACAAGGAATATAAAATGCTAAGCCTCAAAATAAATGTATAAAACACATACTATAAGTTCATAGTAGAACTATCATTCAGTATCAAGATTTGATTTGGTCATAATTGAAAGAAAAATGAAGAACATATGAAAATATTCTAAATATAGCCTATTAGATTACACACAAATAACTTTATCAATACCAAGATGAATGAAGAATAACACAACAGGATTGTAGTACTTATCATCATGAATCCAATGAGATTGAAGGTGTTCAATTCTGAGTTTAGATGCATAAAAGGCAGCAAACCCTACCTCAAGGATTCAAAGGAGACTTTCCCATGGTGAGATGATATCCAACAGTGAAAGAGAAAAAAGAGTTTAGGTTTTAATAGGTTTCAAGGGAAAAAAATTAATTTTCTCAAGAGTTACTGGACCACATGGTTTTCCAAATTGTTTTCCAATCATGTGACCTTCACTTATTCTAGGTGAACCTCAAATAGTTCATGCACACAATTAGCTTAACCATATGCAAACCATGTGATTTACCACTGTCAAAAGTCTACAGTTTTTCTCATAGGAATGAGGCCCCTTCTACACTATTTCTATAAATCATTCGAGCTCCTTCAACCCTCTTCTCATCCCTCATATTATTTGTGTAATTGTTCATCTTTTCCCATATGGTTTCTAATAACCATAATACCTACCTTGTTTTTTCATAAATTGGGTTCTGGGCTCCAAACAAGACTTTGACACCCCTAACACACCCATTACCTCAAAGAATACTCAAAAAAGTCCATAAAAATCATTTAAACTATAAAAAAATATTTTAACCTAATAGGAAAACCTAGGATCTTACAATCTTCCCCCTAAAAGAGATTCATCCCTCAATTTTCTTTCCAAGGGTAGTCAAGAATCGTATGAGAATAACCTCGACCACAGAGCACGTACATCAGCCTCCCACTCATAATTATTATACTATAAATGGTCGTGATTCCATAACACCCATACTAGAGGAACTATCTGTAGTTGGAGAACCTTCATGATCCTATCGACGATATGAATTGAATTCTCCTCAAATGACACATCTACCAATAACTCCACCTTATCTAGTTGCAGAGTGTGATATGGGTATGAGTGATAATGACACAACTGATATACATAGAAGAATTAATTCATGAATCGGTGCCTCTGTGTTAACTGAAATTGATAAGCAACCCAGCTTGACTCTCTTCAGAATATAAAATGGCCCTACATATTATGGTGAATCCTTATCTTGTCTCCTAATTCATCAGTTTCACATCCTCAATGTGATATGTTAAATGACTAGATCCCTGACCTCAAAATATAGAGTTCATCGATGATGATTGGCATAAGTTTTATATCGATATAGTTAAGTATCCATCCACTTTATGATCAACTAGATATATTTATAATCCTCTTGAATTATATGTGGTCCCAATGAAGCTGCCTCACCAGCCACTAACTAGCACAGGGGTGATCAACATGGCCTACCATACAAAGCCTGATAATGTTCCATTAGTATAGTTTTATGGTAACTATTGTTGAAGTTGAACTAAACCATGGGAATATGTCTCTCCCAAGTTCACCAAAAATCTATGATTCAAGCTCTCATAATGTCTTCAAGCACCTTAATCATGATATCTTACTAGCCATAATTCTGAGGGTGATATTTCATACTTAGAAGAACCTGTGTACCCAAATCCCTTTGTAAACTCTACCAGAAAAAATATGTAAACTGGGTGTCCCTATCTGATACAATGGCTTGAAAAACCCTCTGAAGTCATACTATCTAACAAATATACAACCTCCCAAAATCATCCACAATGAAGTTCTCCCTGATTGGAAGAAAATGAGAAACCTTCTTGAGCCTAACAACAACAACTCAAATGGTATGAATTCCTCAAGGTGAACTCATAAAATAGGTCATGAAATTCATTGCTACATCCTCCCATTTTAACTCAAGAATGGTTAACTTCTATAAAAATTATACAGGTCAATAATGTTTCCTCCTCACCAACTGATGGGTGGAACACCTCGTACCAAAATCAGCCACCTCACGTTTTATTCTCAGTCACCAATACTGGTGAAGTAGATCATGATACATATTGGTAACACCATGATTCACATCCCAAATTGAGAGAGGGAACTCCCGCATAATCTCCTAAAATATATCCTCTAGAATAAAAAACGATAATGAATACTTAGGATTTAATTCTCATCTACGGTCCAACTAAGAGTTGGGTCCTCACCTTCCACACTCAACCATAGAAATGGGCCCTCATAATCAGATAACTGACTCATCCAAAATCTATCCAGATGGGTAGAGGTCACATATATGGTTGAAATAAACGTCTTCCCCTAACCATCCTTTGACTCCAAGTACATCTCTAAAAACAAGGCCATAAACTACCATTCTCCACTGAACTCCAAAACTTCATATATCTGAGTCATCCTTTTTAGTGCATTGACAACTACATCTCCATTTCTAGATGTATGGGGAACCTTGAAGTTGAAATATTGTAGGTACTCAACCCACCTTTTCTACATAAAATTCAAATCACACTATGTCAATATATACTTGAGGATTTTTTGGCCTATTTACGCTAAAAACACTCTCCAGGTAAGTAATGTCTCCAATATCGAAAATCATGAACAACTATAGCCAAATAAAGATCATGAGTCGGGTAATTATTATCATGTGTCCTTAACTGAATATACCTATATACCATGACTCTGTCCTCATAAATCATAATTCCCCCTAGCATAATAGTTGATGCATCACAATACACAATTTATCTTCTTCCCGACTCTTTCGGAATTAGGACCGATTCTAAATTTAGTGTCTATTTTAGCTCTTAAAAGCTTTACTCATAGGTATTTATCCATAAAAACTTCAAAAATTTCTTATTAAATCTCATAATAGGTTTTACTCAACATTAAAAGACTTATATTTAATGCCTATAATATCCATTTAGCCACAAGAAACTTTATATTTTTAAATACATTCTTTATCGAATCCTCAGAGACTACAACTTTCAACTTCTCTGGGTCAATTTATAATCTTTTCTCTGATATTATATGACTCAGGATGTGAATATTTTCCATCTAGAAGTTTCACTTTGTGATATTTGTAATTAAAAGATGCTCTATCAGTGCATCCAAAATGATATCAAGATGTATTGAATAGTTATTTTGATTGTGAGAAGACACCAAGATATCATCCAAAAATACCATAACAAATGAATCCAGAAAAGGATTGAAAACGCAGTTCACCAGTGCCATGAAATTTTTTGGTTCATTCGTAAAACCGAACAACATAGATAGATACTCATATATTCCATACATGCAACGAAATGGTATAAGTGGTATGTCTGTAGGTCAAACACACACCTCGTGATATACAGATCTAAAATCAATATTTGATAATACACAAGCTCCTTGGATATGATAAAAAATTTCATCTATATGTGAAAAATGATTCCATTTCTTAACTATCAACAGGTCTAATTTACAATAATCCACACATATCCTAAGGGTACCATCAACCTTTTTAAAAAAAGGAACAGAGAACCCTATAGAGAAGTATTGGGTCATATAAACCGCTTTTCCTCTAAGTTCTCTAGTTGCCTCTTGAGATCCTACAACTCCTTAGTTCCCTTACTATAAGGAGGAATATATACTGATATAGCTCCTGAAACTAGATCAATAGAGAACTAAACCTCTCTTTTAGGAGTTCAACTAGAAAATTCATACAAGAAACATCCCTGCAATAATCAACCGATGGAGGGAATATCTTGATGCAATACATGATCATTTTTATATAAAATAACAAAATGGGCTATCATCCTACCCATATTACAATTTTGTATCCCATCTTGGGTCATCTAGACATCATGTTAACCCTTATGAATAAAAACTCCCCCTCTAGTGATAGGAAAGTCACCCTTCAGAAGTATGACATAAAACCTAGTCATCTCAAGGAAAAAATATCCCATAAAAAATGGAACCCATCAATATCAAGGGGGAATTCACTATACTAGCATACATCCTCTATTATGATCCCCAAAAGAGTTTCAAGCATCATAATTCCATCAGAAAACTAAACCCTAAGCCCAAGGATATCCACAATAGGTACATATATAAATCTATGCAATTCCCTATATCAAAAGGTGAATATACAATATTAGAGGCTACAAAGATCATACCTCAAAATGTAGATGATCTGGAAATCTTATCCTTAAGTGTAGGATGTACATAATAGATCTAGTCGGAACTGCGACCCTTTGAATCAACCTCGCTACCCAGAGAAAACCCAATCTGCTTTCTAGCTACAACTGTTGTCTGGTCGTCTCATCCACTACCACCACCTCATCTTGAACAACAAGTACTTCTCCAACTCCTATCTTGATAAAGAGATATAAAATATGCTTATAAACCTAGATTCAGATCTAACCCCTTCCAAAAACCATTTAAGGGAAAGTCATACTGAAATTCTTTATGTGGCCCATCCTATCATAGGCTAGACACACAGCAGGATCTTGACCACGCTGATTCATCAAATATCCTCATCTTCCACATTTATAAAAGAAAACAAATCTACCATCACTAACAACCTGGCTAGTAATCATCTCACAGAAATTCTAAAAGTCACTTCCTACCACTATAAGTTAAACCACTATGTTGAGAGGCTACACTTCCCTAATCTTCACCCACATCTTCCCATAGTTTTCACTCTATAATAAGAACCTAATTCAATTTATCAATAATTATCATCAACTCAAACACATAAACCTGATATCAAACAACATGTTAGATAACTTCCTTGAAACATCTCTCCCTCAATACATCATCAACAAGATATATTGGTGTAAAATACTAATTCTTTGTAAAGTATTCTGAATACTCAAAAATAGTCATTGTGCTCTGCTCTAGATGCATAAAATCATTGGTCAGCTCTACTCCTAAAGTCTTGGGTAAAATTATTCATAAACATTTGTTTTAAAATCACCCTAAACTATATCTCATAGCTTGTCATCCTGGTTCAAAACATCCAACTTGATATTTTCTACTTACAAATCATATAATTCATGATCTTCAATATCCTCTCAGGAGGTGTCTCCATATGCTCAAAGATCAAACCATTAGTCTCAATTTACATCACATCATCCAATAGACCATCTTCCCTAAAAAATGTGGGAGTATGTTACTATTGGAACACACACATCAGCTCATCCATAGACAAGGCATGTTTTTGTACTCTCTAAAAAGTTTTCATATAGAACATAAAAACCTTATAGAACTATAACTAAACACCCATATGTATAATAGATAGTGGTTCCTCAGTTGACATCATAATATGATCTAATAGTATTCCATGGGCCACTACCCATAGAAAATTGTTTCCACCACCCTCCTGGCATACGACTGAAGGCTTTTGTGGAAGAATATATCCATAGTGCCACACACACACCTCTAAAAAGATCAATAACTAAAGGATCGTATCTAAAAGCATATGAAATGTCAAAAAATTCTTATAAACATGTCACACTGCTCTTAAAACTCCTAAATCTTGGAATACCTAAAAGGAATAGTTGTAAACATCACTAGAGACACTACCTAATTCCCACTCAAAATCCATGTCAAGGTCAAGTTTGATCTTTCAAAATTTAAATTTCCATTTGATTTCTTATTCGTTTCAAATTTCTCATTAAATGGTTGAACCAAACAGTTCACCACTTCTGATCCATAAGGACCCATACACCTCATGAACTAAAATATGGAATCCACGTAATCTACACGATAACACGTTTTTATCCATGCATCCAATGGTACATGACTCAACATTCCATAGTTGACTTCTTAGGGTGTCTATAATAGCCAAATTAGGAAAACACTATTTAAGTTATGGACAGAAATATAAGTACCAACTATATTTATCAATCTCTTACATGAATCATTTATCAGACAACAAGTATATCACATAAGGCACATATCACAATGTCATTCATTCAAGCAATGCATCATATATGGAATGGCATAATATATGACATGTGAATCCTATAAAAGTTCCTACAAATAGTGAATGAGATTCATACCCTCAAATAATTGGAAAAAAATTAAATCCATAATCCAAACGAAAATCAAAAAATAATTATATCACCTAATGGTAGAATAAAATCAATTGTAGTTGGAAAAATCTATAAAACAACAATTTCATTCTAGAAAATTTGGTTTTTCCTATACATGGGTTATCTTCTCCTAGAAACAGCTCATTAAAAAATTCTAATTCATCTTAATCCAAATCTATTGTCTCAAAATAGAAATACTACCAAAAAAAATTCACTAAAATCACATTGTAACACCTGATTGGGATTCCACTGAATGGGTTCCCAAGTCGGTGGGTCACATGGCCTCAAGCATGCCTCCCTATATGCTAGAGGCTACCGAAGAGAAGAAACGTCCTAGTATGTGTGTGTGTGGAGACTATGCCCATAGTTCAGAGTATGAAAATGTGGTAGCAATCATACAAATCAATAGCAGAAGCAAATAAATAACTCATAGAAGATAAAATATCCAAAAGACTATAATAAATAAAAAATTCCAACGGAAATCTCGTATAAAAATGTCATTTTATGTTATTTCATGTTTATAAAAAGAATCCAAAATAGGAATATAGAAATCAGTAAAATACATGTGTCAAAACACCAAAAAGACCAAAAATAACTATCCCAGCTAGCATTATGATCCCCAACTCAGTCATGTGCTCCCCTGCTCCTAAGCATGGCACAAATCAAGCATCGTAATATGGGATCTTTCTATAGTCCCTACATGAATCCATGAAGTTTCTTCAGGTACTCAATAGTGTCCTAAATAGGGTGTGAGATAACAATTATTAGGCCACCACCAATGGTATATATTATAAATCCATGCTATGAATTATAATCTAAGTAGTGTGAAATGTATATAACAGTTATAGCAGAAATGAAACAAAGTTACAAAGCGTATGGAATTAAAGTAAAGTGTAACTATCTAGCCAAAAAATGATCCCTAAAAACATATTCAGGATCCCATATCAAGTGTAGTGGAAAATAAATAAATAAATAGGTGTAATACAGTCTAGTAAATCTACTGTAATCTGATATCCATACCAGAGCTACCTGCAAAACATGCTAAGAGATACACCATGTTCATGCCATAAAACCAAGTGTAAACCACTACCATGGCCATTCCATATAATTCAATATATAACATACATCATGTACTCATCATATAATGTATCCTTCCACAATAGCCATGTCGTTTAACAAAAGATGTCAGACCATGAACGGTTAGATCCAAGGTATATAAGACTAAAGGAATCCACATCGAGTCCCAGGAGAATATCGATGGAAACCTAGTAAATACTTTAGAGGGGTCCAAGGTTCATGTCAAAAAACCATGTCTAATGCAAGCTTAAGAAATATGTATCCAAGGGGTCGTAAGGCCCAAGGCATCCTACGAAATCAAGACCCAAGGAGTAAATAGGTCCTAGGTATCTACTAGCACAATCAAGACCCATGGGGTAAACTTCCATGGAATCAAATGGAATCAAGAACCAAGTTATACCAACCAAGTCATAAAATAACATTATCCATTAATCATTTAATTTCATTAATTAATTCGCAATAAATTTTATTCAATGAGTTTACACACTTAGTTTCACAATTTCTTTAATATTCATATAAACAATTAAATTAATCATTATCATGTTATAACATGTGAAAGTAGAAAAAACTTCTCCAAATCATTTAATTCAATTTAATTCCATTTTAAATCTGATTCATCTAACTAGGAAAGCTAACACACACACACACACGGGTAGTGAAACAAAATGGATAATAACAAAGGTACGCCACATGGGTGGCCTAGTTTGGGAGAAGAACCTCCAGAAAACTAAAAGGTGCTAGTGGGAATCCATAACAGGTCTCAAAAAATTTAATTCAGTAATTAAATTTATTATCAAAGAAATTTTATAAATTTTGTCATGCATCCCAACTCTATCTAGGAATATAAAACACGGAACCTCATGGGAAAGGTATAGACCACCTACTGTGGGTCCGTAGTAGAGCACTTGTCTAGTATCAAGATCTGATTCGGTCCAGATCAAAAGAAAAATGAATAATTTATGAAAATAATATAAATATCAAATATTATATTTTACCTAAATTAATCTATGTATACCAAGATTAATGAATAATGACACAATAGTATTTTAGTACTTATCGGCGTGAATCCAACGAGACTGATAGTGTTTGATTCCGAGTTTATATGGATAAAAGGGAACCAATAATACCTCAAGGTTTCAAATGATATCTCTACATGGTGAGTTGATGTCAAACATAATAAATTAAAAGGGGGTTTAGGTTTTAATAGTTTTTAAGGGAAATTTTGTAATTCTACCAAGAGTCAAATGGTTTGGAAGTATGGTTGGAAATTCTGTGCACCAGTCATGCGTTGTCCACTACTTCAAGGGGAACATCGCACAATTCATGTTCATGGTTTGCCTAATCATGTGAAAAATGAGTAATTTTTCTCTGTTATATGTATGTAAATTTTCACATCGGTGTGAAGCCCCTTCCACATGGTTTCTTTATATCGTCTGTGCTCCTTCATCTCTCTACCAAGGCCTCGCATGGTTAGAGTAACCATGCGGCTTGTCCCGTATAGTTTCTACTAACCGTGGGACCTATATTTTTCCCAAAAAGTTGTTTTCAAGGCTCTAAAAATCTCCAATAACCCTGAATACACCCATGACCTCAACAGGTACTCACAAAAGTATGTTGAAAAAAAACAAAATATTCCTACATTATAGGGAAACTTAGGATCTTAAAGTTATCCTTTATTTCTTGGAATGCTAGAAAACACAATGGTTGAATTGGAATTGATTAATGGTTGAAATAATGGATAAATAAACATGTCCCATTCATTGATATATTCCTATAAATTTACAGTCAGTTAGATACTTAAATTTATTCATTGGAGAAGGATCATATAGTAGTTGTTGCTGGGCTCAGGTGATATTGTGATAATTAAAATAGGGTTCTTATTCCCCTAACCCCTTATGGATAGCATGAGGGGGTATAATTTTTGAAAATAAAGTTAAATAAAGAGGTATTAAATTTATTTAGGTATTTTATTTTGAATTCAATTCATTTGGGTCTTTGTCTATAACCCTAAAATTATTAATTGCCTTCTTTTATTTAGTCATGTGAAGCCATTGTGTGATCATAGAAGGAGTGATATAATTAAACACATTTATTAGTGGATAAATCCCACCATGATTGTTAGGTGAGTTTTCCACTATGTTTAAACATAGTTCCAAGTCACTAAAATATTTAAAGACCCCAAGTAACATGACCATTGTGAAGAGGGAAATTCAATAATTTTTTGTTGAGTACCATGGCCATTGGATTTATCTAGACATACTAAAAAATCACGTTTTATAATTCCTCATAATATTCCTTAATTAATCATGAGCCTGGATTTAAAATTTCTAATCATGTTTTATATTTTCATGAAATCCAAAACCATTACCATTATATCATTGATTTAATTCGTTTAGATTACATTTTCATGATAGTTTAGGTATTTTTTATTAAATTATTATAATATCCAACATTATCTCTATGGGTTCAACCTCATACATTCATTTCTTATATTACCTTATCATTAGTGATTTTTTTATTCATATTTTTAAATTTTTAAATTTAGTAACCCAATGAAAATTAATGACACCAATAAGGATATCAAAATTTGGTGTTATTACTGTGGATAAGTACATAGATTATTCTAGATTAATAATTTTGAAAAACTTGTTTCTTATGATTTTTGTTTTCTAATTCTATCATAGTATTTTTCGTTTATTATTTTTATTTATTTTACACACTTGATTATTATTGGTTGTGATTAAATTTCTTTAATAAAAAGACATATTTTCCTTCCTTCAAAAGGATTTGTCACAAAAACTCAAAGAACTTTCAATGATGAATAATAAAGAAGAAAATTCCCTACAACTATACCCAATAAAGGAAGTTGAAATATTCCATAACATAAGAATGAATTTCAAATAGGTGAATCATCGGAAAATAAGCATTTCCAATGAAGTAGAGGTAATTATCACTTTAAAAGATAATTTTTTCCCATTACATGATGGCCTGACCTTTATAGGTATTGAGGATGAAGAAGAAGGTGATCAAGATACTAAGATTGAGTGGGATAATGTAAAATTTATAAAAAACAATAATAAGAAAAAGAATCAAAATAAGGGACCTCAGCTACTAAGATATTACATATATTCCTTGAAAAATTGGGATCATAACAAAACAAAAAACAAAATGAAGTTGAAAATTAAATTCCACCTTTATAAAGGAATTTTTAGAAGATTTAAGAGTTCTATATGAAGAGGAATATCAAACAAGTACAATGTGTACAGAATGAATAGATGAAAAATAAGTAGCAACAATTAAATAAATTGGTAAGATAGTTATTGAGCCTGAAGTGAACATTAATGAAATAGAAAAACCATATCCAGTAGTGAAAAATATAGAATAATTTTAATAAATTTGTGTAGATAATTAATTATCTCCACTCATCTCCATGAAATCCATATTTTGGTCACATACACTTCATTTAATGGTGAATACAACAAGGAGGAGGAGTGCTGATATGGATTCACAACAAATTAAAATTCAATTAAAAATGGTTATATTTATTCCACAATCCAATTAGCTAACCCTAGTATGGTTGAACAAAATTAAAATTAAAAAAGAAGCAAATTTTAGGAGAAACTTTGAGTAATTTATCACTTTCTATGAATTTAGATTTATTAATTCCGTAGAAATTAATTTATAAATTAGGATTTAATTTCAATTCCCCTTATATTTTTTAGAGTTAAATAATGGTCCTACACTTACACATGTTTCTTTTCATATTAAGTTCCAACATAAAATCACGGGTAGGTAAGTAGTACAAATAAATTGAAGAGGTTTTCTTAGAATGTACATATCATGAATCTAATACATGTAATGAAATAAAATTATTTCATGAACTTGGTGTAAATAAAACCTATATAGACCAATTTTGAAGCATTATTTAAAGGGGATTAAGTGTTTAAATTCTAAATTTTTTATTATACTATAAATATATATATGTTTTTTGATATTTGAACTACCAATTTAATATCCTTCTTTGATTTTGTCTTTAATTGTCACGACCCGTCCTCGGGGCCCGTGCCGTGACTACCCCAAGCCCGCCTTCCATAGGCCAGGGGCTGGAGACTAGCACCAAAGGCGTAAAATCCCGATAACTGGGAAGGCATTGCCTTTATAAAAGAAAACAAGCACCACAGAGTACAAGGGGAAGAAGTAAACACTAAGTAAAAACTGAGTACAACAGTAAGTGCGGAAAGTAAAAAGGGGCCGGAAATACAAGCCCAACTGTAAAGTAAACTCGAAAGGGAAAACAGCAACTGAAAAGTAAAGTTGCTAAGCCGAGTTGTCCACTGGAAATCCCACCTGAAGGGTGGGTACAGATAGCTCCTCTGCTCCTCAGGTCCCACCGTCCGCTCCGGGTATGTCTCGCCCAGTGGTCCACCTCCGGGTACCGCCTCGTCGTCACGTCCACCTCTGGGTACCGCCTCGTCATGAGGTCCTCCTCCGGGTACCATCTCTTCGTATAGTCCACCTCCAGGTACTGTCCAGTCCTCGAACACTCGGCTTCTGTCAGCACTTCCCGTCGTCTGCAACCAACACAACGAGGTGCGGGCATAGCCCGTGCAGGGGTGAGTATAACGATACTCAGTAGGGAACCTGAGACCCTCAAGGTCTCACTAAACCAACAAGGATAACCACAAAGAAGATCTCAACAGATAACCTCTACTTAGATATATGCCCATACATATACCTAAGTTATCAAGTAACCCATCTCAATCATGAGGAAACACAAGGATTGTGAAATCAACGGATAAACACTACCCGGGTATATGCCCATACATATACCTAAGTTAGCAAGTGACCCATCTCAATCATGAGGTAAACACAAGGTCAAAAGTCTCAGCTCAAACCAGGATTTTCATTATCGAAACCGTAACTGCTGAAGAGCTCCGTCTCTGGAGTGTACAGTGGTCCTGTCACGACTCCGAGGTACTGCTCACTAACCTAAGACTGCTGAAGAACTCCACCCATCGAGTACTGCGGGCCAGCTGCTACAACCAAGCGCTCCCATGTGCCGCTACAACCAAGCGCACCTCTGTCGTGGGCCTGCCGCTACAACCAAGCGCTCCCATGTGCCGCTACAACCAAGCGCACCTCTGTCGTGGGTATGCCGCTACAACCAAAGGCTCCCATGTGCCGCTACAACCAAGCGCAACTCTGTCGTGGGTCTGCCGCTACAACCAAGCGCTCCCATGTGCCGCTACAACCAAGCGCACCTCTGTCGTGGGTATGCCGCTACAACCAAGCGCTCCCATGTGCCGCTACAACCAAGCGCAACTCTGTCGTGGGTCTGCCGCTACAACCAAGCGCTCCCATGTGCCGCTACAACCAAGCGCACCTCTGTCGTGGGTATGCCGCTACAACCAAGCGCTCCCATGTGCCGCTACAACCAAGCGCAACTCTGTCGTGGGTCTGCCGCTACAACCAAGTGCTCCCATGTGCCGCTACAACCAAGCGCACCTCTGTAACACTCCGAGTCGTTCGATCAGCAGTCGTCGGGTCTCAGCCAGCTACACGGTCTGCGTACTCCGCACGCTCGTCACTGGGAGGGTCCACTCCACGAGCTACAGTTCGATACTCCAAGTATCTCAAAGTCCCATGAAGAAGTATCTCAAATGACCGCCACGTCATAGGGGTCTCAACGCAACAGACGGCGCGTCAATCGGACGCCCGGTCTGTGAGTTATTAGCCTTTTCGTCCCAGGGGCCCGGTTGGTTTCGTGAGCAAACCAAACCCGGCCGTATCTCAAATGTACCCCGAACTCTCATAGGGTAAACTCATAGGGACCGTTTCTCAACGCGATCACCAACGCCGCTGACGGTTCGTCAAACGGACGTTCTGTCAGAAAGATATCAGCTTTTCCGTTCCAGGGGCCCGGTTGGATTTCGGTGCGATCCAACCCGGCCACTATCCATCTGCATCCAAAACTCTGGCGGAGGATGCCAAAAGTTCCGTATCATCAACAGGAACTCAACGCAACAGACGGCGCGTCAATCGGACGCCCGGTCTGAGAGTTATTGTCTTTTTCGTCTCACACTCACCTTGGGAAACTTCCCAGGAGGTCACCCATCTGATCACTACTCTAGGCCAAGCATGCTTAACTACGAAGTTTTAACCATGTAGGCTCCCGAAAAGGAAGGTGCACCTTGAGTATAGTATACCGAAACGACCGTCTCGATCCAAGGATCGCGTTGCCGCTAACGACGAGTCGTTTGGAGGCCCGTAGCCCAAGATACGGGCATTTGACCAAACCGCTCGGTAACGGGGGTTTCGGGCCCGGGCCGTCCCGGCCCGAGACCCCCCCGGATGGCCCGAACCGGGTCGACCCGCCCCGGAAGGGGTCGACCCGGCCCGGCACAGCCCGGCCAGGCCCGGCGCGGCCCGACCCGGACCGGCGCGGCGTGGCCCGGCCCGGCGCGGCCCGGCACGGCCCGGCCCGGCGAACCGGCCAGGCGCGCCGGTTCGGCGCAAGGCAGCGCGCTGGGTGCGCTGCCAGCTTGGCCGAAGGCCGAGCTTGTTGGAAACGGGGGGCCGCCTACCCCCCCCCCCTTTTGTGAAACCGGCCCCCCTCATAATGGGGGGCCAAATAACTGCCCGGGGGAATTAAATTCCCCCGGTTTCCACCAACCCGGCCGGCCCGACCTGGCCGGCCGGCTTCTTGTCAACAGGACCGGCAAGGGCCGGTCCTCTTCCGTCTTCCGGCACCGGCGGCCCGGCTGGCCGCCGGTCATCACGATCCGCCGCGGCCCGGAACCGGCTGCGGCCTTCGTCATCCGGCGCGGTGCGACGGCACCGCGCCCCTCCGCCGCGGCCCCGCTCCGGCCGCGGCGTCTTCGGTTTCCTTCGACGCGGCGCGACAGCATCGTGTTCATGATAATTCTTTCCACGGCGCGGCGCGACGGCGCCGCGCAATAATTTCTGTGTGATTCCCGCGTGGTACGACGGCACCACGCTATCTCGTTTCATCCGCAAGAAACATTCAAGAACAAAGGAGGGGGTTTCGGCCGTGTTTGTGCGGTCTGGTCCCCCTCTCGTTAGACGATAACACTTAAATGTTCATCCTCAAGTTTGTCATGCTAGAACCAAGAACGGAAAATAATTAAATAAAGCAACAACAAACTCCTACCTCGCTTTTCGTTATGTGTTGACGAAGTCACGGAAAGGCGACGGCGATTCGTCGACATCGGAAAAGAGAAGCCGTTGACGACGTCGGCGTTCTTTGTGAAAGGCGCTCCCTTCTTTATTCCATAAGGAGTGGGAAGGAGGCATCCAAGAAGGGATCGACGTTGGAAACTTCACGTTCTTCTTTGGAAAAGGCATTCTTCGTCGAGAAGACGTTGTTCCATGTTTGGAGATGTCCTTCGTGTTCTTCGTCGAGGGTGGAATTCTCTTCAATCCTTCCATGACTCTATCACAAAGATTTAGCCAACCCCAAACAATAAAACAACACACCTTATTATAGTGTTAGCTTAATGAATTCAAAATAATTCAAATTCATTAAGTTACATCCTTCATTAATGGGTGGAGAGGCTCCAAAATTAATGAAGGTGGAAGTGAAGAGTCACATTTAATTGGGGGGGGGGTTCAAGGAAGTTAAGGAGTTTAAGGAGTTAGGAATTTGAGGGGTTTTGGCACATTAAGTGCAAGGGAGTTTAAAGGGGGTAGAAGAGAGTTAAGGGGAAGGTGAAGGGTTGGGGCTCGTGTGGGCCCCACCTCACCTTAATCCTCACTTGGTTAGTTAGGAACTTGTGATTCCACCCCAACTTCCACACTTAGGATATAACCACTTAAGAAGATAAATAAAATTTGTAACACAAATTTTATTTTTCTTTACACTTAAACCACAACCTTAATAAACAACTGCTCCCAAGCAAACGCAACTCCAGGAAAGGCATTCCTAAGCAAAAACCGGCGCTACGGTTCCATCGGTGCCCTTGGAATTTGATTCCGGGCACCGGTTCAAAAGTTAGAAATTCCCGCTCGTTCGTTCACGGAACGTACCCGAGCCAAACTTCGGAAATTGATTCTGGGCACACCGGGCCTCGGAATCAGGCGCTTTCAGAAAATGTGTTCTTGTAAAATTCCAAAGAAAATTAAGAAAAAAATTTCCTTGAAATTTCCGGGTCTTTACATTACTCCCACCTCAGGGCTTTACGTCCCCGTAATGCTTCATCACAAACTAGGGTCACAAAAGCGGTACAGAGCACGCATCTGAGCCTTCCGCTCCCATGTGCTCACCTGGAGGTTCCCGTACTGTCAAAGGAAGTGCACCCAAGGAATCGATCATCCTCGTAGGATATTCTCCTGTCTATTCTTGATCCCCACTGGAACCTCCGTGCATGTCGCTCTATCATCGACGTCCAACTCCCTGAGGTCGATGATGTGTGAAGGATCAAGCACGTATCTCCTCAATTGAGTTACGTGAAAGTCATCGTGCACCTGGTGCAACTGAGGTGGATGGGTCAAGCGATAAACCACCTCGCCTACCCTGCTGGGGACCTAGAAAGGTCAATTGAACCTCGGAGATCTCTTTCCGCCTCGGCTACATCTCCGTAAATCTCGTCGAGGTGAGACCTGTATAAGAACGTGGTCGCCATCCTCGAACTCTAAAGGTCTCCCTTTTTAGGTTAGAACTGAAACTCAAAACTCCTGCTTCCACGAGGGTAAGGTTGGCCGACCCAAGAATGATCGGCTACACCCTCCCATGCACGAGTTTATCTTGTGCTGCCCAGGGTTTCCTTTTCGCCGACCAAGGAAAACCCATCCCAACGTTTGCCTAATACCGTCAATTTGAGTATGAACAGTGATTGCCAAATACATACTCAAACTAACGTCGTAAGGCCTCGAAGCTGCCACAAAGAGGTCCTAACCGAGACTCTCGCCTCAAGGGTCAGATAACACCGTCGGCGTAAGTGTGACTATCGAGTCTCCTCCCAAAGGTATCTCCAGACGTGAGGGTCAAGTCAACGGCTTAACCGGAATCTCTAGGTCTGGGACTAGATTCATGGAAGGAAGGGATGATTCGTTTCGATGCCTGTGGCTACGGCAGCTAGTAGAAGATAAATTCCGCACTTCGAATCATCCTTAGAGCCCCTTTTTGGTCGCACTCCATGACCGCAAGTAGCTACCCTCTTTCCCTGCTCTCCAACTCCCTGAGTCTAGCGGGGACTACAAAGGCGGGTGATGGTAACATGTTGAAATGTACACCACCACGAGCTGCTCTCCAAGCTCTGCCTCCATGTCTGTTGCTCTGCAGATTCATCTGTCCTTAACATTTCCTCTTCTTGAAACATTTTACATGCCCAAGTCTCCGAGACTGGTGTCAGTTTCCTTCTTTCCAAACTTCTAACATTCTCTGGCTGTATTCGATCAGCAAAGAATTCTCAACCACAAAGGTTCCTTCTAGCACTCTAGCCTAAGTAGAAATGCATAGAGAAAAGGTGCTGGCTCGGAAGCCCTTAAACATACCATGCTCAGAGGTCCGACCTCTATTGCACTGATTGAAACACTTCCATCGAGTACCCGATATGTTCGGTACGCCTCGATGAATTCTCAGCTAGGCGGAAAACTCTAGCAATCGCCTCCAGCCACTGCTCTGCTGTCTGGAAATCTGCCTCGCCTCGTAACTTCTGAGGCCTCTACTGCTGGAACTCATGCAATGCGCTCCGCCAGCGTGCACAGTTTGCTAGTATAGCCGTTGGCATCTGCTGCCCAACAGGTGGTGATGTACTGGTACACCACCTGAGGGTGACAACATAGTAAAAAGGGCCCTGCACCAGAGCCTCGTCGCTCGGTGAGCCATCATCGAGTACTCTCTCGGAACTCCAACTGACTGTCTGCGTGGAGACATCCTGAACAGATGCGACACGGTCAACGTCTTATACCTGGTGAGCTGACCTGGTTTGAGCTGACTTTAAAACTTTGGAAACACACACGCAATCAGTGTTTTTGTGTACAAAGTTGGAAATCAGTAGTTAGGGTCCTGGTGTACAGATACGTCGGCCTCCGCACCAACACTGGACTCCCTGAACTGAAAACCACACTCGGTACCCTTAACACTATTGCTTAACAGAAAGAAACATCAGAGTTATAAGTTCTGCGGTAGAACCGAACTCCTCTGATACCAATTTGTCATGAACCGTCCTCGGGGCCCGTGCCGTGACTACCCCAAGCCCGCCTTCCATAGGCCAGGGGCTGGCGACTAGCACCAAAGGCGTAAAATCACGATAACTGGGAAGGCATTGCCTTTATAAAAGAAAACAAGCACCACAGAGTACAAGGGGAAGAAGTAAACACTAAGTAAAAACTGAGTACAACAGTAAGTGCGGAAAGTAAAAAGGGGCCGGAAATACAAGCCCAACTGTAAAGTACAACTCGAAAGGGAAAACAGCAACTGAAAAGTAAAGTTGCTACGCCGAGCTATCCACTGGAAATCCCACCTGAAGGGTGGGTACAGATAGCTCCTCTGCTCCTCAGGTCCCACCGTCCGCTCCGAGTATGTCTCGCCCAGTGGTCCACCTCCGGGTACCGCCTCGTCGTCACGTCCACCTCTGGGTACCGCCTCATCATGAGGTCCTCCTCCGGGTACCATCTCTTCGTATAGTCCACCTCCAGGTACTGTCCAGTCCTCGAACACTCGGCTTCTGTCAGCACTGCCCGTCGTCTGCAACCAACACAACGAGGTGCGGGCATAGCCCGTGCAGGGGTGAGTATAACGATACTCAGTAGGGACCCCGATACCCTCAAGGTCTCACTAAACCAACAAGGATAACCACAAAGAAGATCTCAACAGATAACCTCTACTTAGATATATGCCCATACATATACCTAAGTTATCAAGTAACCCATCTCAATCATGAGGAAACACAAGGATTGTGAAATCAACGGATAACCACTACCCGGGTATATGCCCATACATATACCTAAGTTAGCAAGTGACCCATCTCAATCATGAGGTAAACACAAGGTCAAAAGTCTCAGCTCAAACCAGGATTTTCATTATCGAAACCGTAACTGCTGAAGAGCTCCGTCTCTGGAGTGTACAGTGGTCCTGTCACGACTCCGAGGTACTGCTCACTAACCTAAGACTGCTGAAGAACTCCACCCATCGAGTACTGCGGGCCAGCTGCTACAACCAAGCGCTCCCATGTGCCGCTACAACCAAGCGCACCTCTGTCGTGGGTCTTCCTCTACAACCAAGCGCTCTCATGTGCCCCTACAACCAAGCGCACCTCTGTCGTGGGTATGCCGCTACAACCAAGCGCTCCCATGTGCCGCTACAACCAAGCGCAACTCTGTCGTGGGTCTGCCGCTACAACCAAGCGCTCCCATGTGCCGCTACAACCAAGCGCACCTCTGTCGTGGGTATGCCGCTACAACCAAGCGCTCCCATGTGCCGCTACAACCAAGAGCAACTCTGTCGTGGGTCTGCCGCTACAACCAAGCGCTCCCATGTGCCGCTACAACCAAGCGCACCTCTGTAACACTCCGAGTCGTTCGATCAGTAGTCGTCGGGTCTCAGCCAGCTACACGGTCTCTGTACTCCGCACGCTCGTTACTGGGAGGGTCCGCTCCACGAGCTACAGTTCGATACTCCAAGTATCTCAAAGTCCCATGAAGAAGTATCTCAAAGGACCGCCACGTCATAGGGGTATCAACGCAACAGACGGCGCGTCAATCGGACGCCCGGTCTGTGAGTTATTAGTCTTTTCGTCCCAGGGGCCCGGTTGGTTTCGTGAGCAAACCAAACCCGGCCGTATCTCAAATGTACCCCGAACTCTCATAGGGTAAACTCATAGGGACCGTTTCTCAACGCGATCACCAACGCCGCTGACGGTTCGTCAAACGGACGTTCTGTCAGAAAGATATCAGCTTTTCCGTTCCAGGGGCCCGGTTGGATTTCGGTGCGATCCAACCCGGCCACTATCCATCTGCATCCAAAACTCGGGCGGAGGATGCCAAAAGTTCCGTATCGTCAACAGGAACTCAACGCAATAGACGGCGCGTCAATCGGACGCCCGGTCTGAGAGTTATTGGCTTTTTCGTCTCACACTCACCTTGGGAAACTTCCCAGGAGGTCACCCATCCTGATCACTACTCTAGGCCAAGCACGCTTAACTAAGGAGTTTTAACCACGTAGGCTCCCGAAAAGGAAGGTGCACCTTGAGTATAGTATACCGAAACGACCGTCTCGATCCAAGGATCGCGTTGCCGCTAACGACGAGTCGTTAGGAGGCCCGTAGCCCAAGATACGGGCATTTGACGAAACCGCTCGGTAACGGGGGTTTCGGGCCCAGGCCGTCCCGGCCCGAGACCCCTCGGATGGCCCGAACCGGGTCGACCCGCCCCGGAAGGGGTCGACCCGGCCCGGCATAGCCCGGCCCGGCCCGGCGCGGCCCGGCCCGGTGTGGCCCGGCGCGGCGAACCGGCCAGGCGCGCCGGTTCGGCGCAAGGCAGCGCGCTGGGCGCGCTGCCAGCTTGGCCGAAGGCCGAGCTTGTTGGAAACGGGGGGCCGCCTGCCCCCCCCCCCCCCCCCCCTTTTGTGAAACCGGCCCCCCTCATAATGGGGGGCCAAATAACTGCCCGGGGGAATTAAATTCCCCCGGTTTCCACCAACCCGGCCGGCCCGACCTGGCCGGCCGGCTTCTTGTCAACAGGACCGGCAAGGGCCGGTCCTCTTCCGTCTTCCGGCACCGGCGGCCCGGCTGGCCGCCGGTCATCACGATCCGCCGCGGCCCGGAACCGGCTGCGGCATTCGTCATCCGGCGCGGTGCGACGGCACCGCGCCCCTCCGCTGCGGCCCCGCTGCGGCCGCGGCGTCTTCGGTTTCCTTCGACGCGGCGCGACGGTGTCGTGTTCATGATAATTCTTTCCACGGCGCGGCGCGACGGCGCCACGCAATAATTTCCGTGGGATTCCCGCGTGGTGCGATGGCACCACGCTATCTCGTTTCATCCGCAAGAAACATTCAAGAACAAAGGAGGGGGTTTCGGTCGTGTTTGTGCGGTCCGGTCCCCCTCTCGTTAGACGATAACACTTAAACGTTCATCCTCAAGTTTGTCATGCTAGAACCAAGAACGGAAAATAATTAAATAAAGCAACAACAAACTCTTACCTCGCTTTTCGTTATGTGTTGACGAAGTCACGGAAAGGCGGCGGCGATTCGTCGACATCGGAAAAGAGAATTCGTTGACGACGTCGGTGTTCTTCGTGAAAGGCGCTCCCTTCTTTATTCCGGAAGGAGTGGGAAGGAGGCATCCAAGAAGGGATCGACGTTGGAAACTTCACGTTCTTCTTTGGAAAAGGCATTCTTCGTCGAGAAGACGTTGTTCCATGTTTGGAGATGTCCTTCGTGTTCTTCGTCGAGGGTGGAATTCTCTTCAATCCTTCCATGACTCTATCACAAAGATTTAGCCAACCCCAAACAATAAAACAACACACCTTATTATAGTGTTAGCTTAATGAATTAAAAATAATTCAAATTCATTAAGTTACATCCTTCATTAATGGGTGGAGAGGCTCCAAAATTAATGAAGGTGGAAGTGAAGAGTCACATTTAATTGGGGGGGGGGGGGGTTCAAGGAAGTTAAGGAGTTTAAGGAGTTAGGAATTTGAGGGGTTTTGGCACATTAAGTGCAAGGGAGTTTAAAGGGGGTAGAAGAGAGTTAAGGGGAAGGTGAAGGGTTGGGGCTCGTGTGGGCCCCACCTCACCTTAATCCTCACTTGGTTAGTTAGGAACTTGTGATTCCACCCCAACTTCCACACTTAGGATATAACCACTTAAGAAGATAAATAAAATTTGTAACACAAATTTTATTTCTCTTTACACTTAAACCACAACCTTAATAAACAACTGTTCCCAAGCAAACGCAACTCCAGGAAAGGGATTCCTAAGTAAAAACCGGCGCTACGGTTCCATCGGTGCCCTCGGAATTTGATTCCGGGCACCGGTTCAAAAGTTAGAAATTCCCGCTCGTTCGTTCACTGAACGTACCTGAGCCAAACTTCGGAAATTGATTCTGGGCACACCGGGCCTCGGAATCAGGCGCTGTCAGAAACTGTGTTCTTGTAAAATTCCAAAGAAAATTAAGAAAAAACTTTCCTTGAAATTTCCGGGTCTTTACATTAATAAACTGAATATAGAGACATATACTACTTAAGATATTTACCATGCCATATTTTTGATTTTTTTGTCAATAAATTTGAATGAATAAATGGTGATAAAATAAGTAGGGATAAGGATGGGTATTTGGATTTGATAAATCATGATTTAGGGAGACCATTTGATTTATTTAAATGGAATGTTTCTAATAAATGGCCTACATTGAATTTATGATATATTCATTAATTGATTTTATTATTCATATATATTTCAATAGTTGATTTTCCTAACCATTGGTCTCATTCCCAAGAAACTTTTTCTGCCCAATGTTTCCTTATTCCTTTTATAGTATATTTCTTAGGTGACTTGGGCATCTTTTACTTATAGAACATTCTTTTTATATTTTCAAATCTATGAATAAAAAATCACTTTTAATATTATTATGGAATTTTAGTATTCAATCCTTTATCCTTGGACACACCTTATATTAATACTTGTTTTTACTATAGAATCCATGAATGAAATTTATTAGAAAAGAGCCACATTTCAAGAATATTATATCATTTATTACCCTAAATTCAGTGTGTTGTATGATATTTAAAAGAATAACTATGGGGTAGATACTTTCTATGGTTGATGGTGATTCACATTAGTGAGGAAATTTTTTTGGGTGTTTCTCTTATGATTTAGGGAGATTCCATGTTATCATTTATTTTACATTATTATTCACCTATATTGAAACAAAAAATGACATAAACAAAAAAATGGATTGTATCTTGGGAGTATTAAAAAACCAATTACATACTGATGATCTTTTGATCATATGCGGTTAGGTAAAGGATGTGAGATTTATCTTAATCGTATATTTTAATGAAAAATAAAAAAGTAAGAGGGGCTTATTTATTCATCAAACATTCTTTTATCATGTGCCCATTATAAGATTCTATGAATGTAGAGATGATATATGAATAACTACATGATTATTTCATTAAGAATATATTTTGATATCATGCATTATTCTTTAGAGTAAAAACTCATCTTGATCTGTATTTTATTAATTATACACCTACGTTAATCCTTTTAGAAATTTTAACAATAATTAAAATTAATCATGACTAAATATGGTCTCTATATTTATGTTATAGAGATTATAGATCCCTTGAAAGCATATAGTAGGTGACATGTACTTCAAGTATGAGAAAAATTCACATAAACGTGTCACTTTGATGATTATTGGAAAAATTGAATTGACAAAAATTAAAAATGGAATTAATATTAATAATTAATTCAAAAATAAAAATTGGATGAATGAAAATGCATGGTTGTTTCAAAAGAAGAAAAGTAAAATACTTGATTGGTTTTCTTCTTTTAAAATTGAGGCATTGATGAATTTTCCTATGTAATGCCTGTAAATTTTAATTTCCCATTTTATCAATTAACTACATTGATATTAAAATTAAATAATGATAAGGTTATTTTAGACACTAAAAAGGTCCGTAACTCCTAGAGGAAGTTTCAAAATGACGAAGAGAAGTCATATTCGGACTCGGAGGCCCGATCCGGAGGGCCTGGAGGTGGTGCGCAAAATAAAGGAGGACCTGCGCGAAAAAATGGTGCCCGCGCGAAGGAAGTTTGGGATGTGCGGAAAGTTACTGGTGTGGCGCGAAATTTTGCGCACCTCGTTCCGTGCGGTGAGGCCTTGCGCGCCGATGGGTCCTGGCGCAGAATATTTCGCGCGCAACCTGGATTCCGCGATGCCGGCGGCCTATAAATAGAATGCGACCCCTTTTGTTTCGGGGTTGTGGAATTCGGACCAGCTCTCGTGCACATAATTGGACTCCCCGTGCACAATATAACTTCCAGGTATTGACCCTTTTCGTGCAACCTTGCCCCGGGGTTCGCCTTTTGCGTGCAATCCCACCAGCTTCAATAAAATTGCGAACTCCCCAGGGTTCCTTGGTTGTGCGCAATGACTTCCATTGCGCACTCCCCATCCTTTGCGCACAAAACCCAATTGCGCACAATCCCTTTTTTAGGTTTTTTCATGCCTTAGGAATCGTTTGTCGCCTCCCGCGTGCAATCCATGCCCGTTGCGTGCAATCTCCCCTAGGAATGCGCAATCCTTCTGCCCCAATTGCGTGCCAACCCAGTGTTTTGCGTGAAAACCTTCTCTTTGCGTGAAAACCCCACGGCCCCTGACCTTTACGCCCCCGGGGTGCCTCCCTGCTTGGGTGCCTGATGTCCTCTATACCGGGCATGCACTCCATGCATTGTTTTTTAGTAAGGCCTTCTAGGCTCATATGAAGTAATCTCAAGGTCCCTTGGGCAGTGTTTCCCATTGTGTTGCTCTGCCTTATTCTCCTTTTCATAGGCACGCTAATAGCTATTGCTTCTTCGCATAGCCATGCTAACGTGGACCCCTGGATGGTTCACCCTGCGGCCCCCCTTCACCACGGCCTTGCCGATGCCTTCCCTCCCATAAGGGGTAGAGGGTGTTGGGCATGTAATCCCTAGGGGTGCGGAGCGAACCCACCTCATCCGAGATGCAGTACGTTAAACTACCGAGCACCTCGTCCTCAACACATGATGTTAAACTGTGATCTGACCCCGTGCCTTGCACGCTGGGTCCCCCCAGGCTCGGACATTCTTTACGCCGCTCGTCTCTACGGGAATGGAATCTTCCTCACATGGAATGATATCCTCCCTTTTGGAGTGGCATTTGTCCAAGGGGGGAGGGCTACCTCAGAGCGTAATCCCCTAGCCTTTCCTGTGGAAGGTTGCACCCATGCACCTCCATACTTCCCCACTTCCAAGGTCAGTGGAGGGTGTGATAGGGAATGAGGCATCTCCCTTGTTCGGTCACACATCCCCCTCCCTCTGTGATTTGTCACACCACGGGCCTCCATCCTGAAGTAAGCCCCGACACTAAGGGATGCTAACCACGTGTAATCCCCTGTTTCCTCTTTGGGCCACTCAGTGCCTAAGCCCCTTTCCGCTTCTCATGGACGCACCCTTTGTGACGTGATCGTCTGGTCCCTACTGCCTCTTGTTTCTCACACCAATCATGACTCACGTGGGATTAGAGCGAGCATCGACCATGACATCCTCCATGGGCCGCCTCAGAGCATAAGCCTTATCCCAGTGAACTACGAGGACTTTGATCTATGCTAAAGAGTGGTACGTCGGTAGCCTCTACAAGGTTCAAGCCCACCACCTGGTTGTTCCGACTTCTTCACGTCGGTTCGCCAACACTTCGGGCCATCTCAGAGTGTAAGCCCCAAATTGCCTCTGTCCCACATGACGTTAAACTGTATGATGTCGTCCCGCATGAAGTTAAACTGTATGCCTCCCATCCCGCATGATGTTAAACCGTATTCCCTCGTCCCGCATGACGTTAAACTGTATGCTGTTCAGCACGACGTTAAATTGTCGGCCTCGTCCCGCATGATGTTAAACCGCATCAGTGAACTACAAGGACTTTGATCCATGTCAAGGCATGGTACGTAGGAATCCTCCATGAGGTTCAATCCCTTCTTCACTTCATCACCCATCCTGATCCTTACCCAGGCCGCCACATCCCGGTAGGGTCATGCCACCTCATTCCACTCCATAGTACCCGGGAAGCCGCCCACATGCTGGCCCCGACATCGGTGTCCCCCCCAGGGGGGTTCTTCAATATGATCCACCCTTGGTGTTCTGATCAGCCTGATTCTTCTCTGAAACATGTTAAACTCACGGAATACCCCTTGTTAAACATGGGAAGATGAGGAAAACCTCAGATACATGCCTATGGCATGAAATTTCCCCGCATTCGATGTGGGATTACTCAGGATTTCACGCCCTTTAGAAGCCCTATAATAAGGGACAAAAGGAAGAAATGACAATCACCCAGCGTCAAGACATGCCAACAACACTCCAGCGTGACCATTCTCCTCACCGAAGGTTGCTTCCCCGACCAGACCCCTTGGAGCGTCTTGACGGAAGCAACGTAATTAACTGGAGTCTATGCAGATATGGAACCGGGAATGAGATTCACGAACTCGTCTTAAATTTATGAGGGAGGTTCGGACTAGGTGATGATCTCCGAGGAGGAATCCATGTAAGGAAGAACCGACATCCCATCATCTCGGTTTGGTTCAAGGAGCAGACGTCCCTGAACAAGGAACATATGTTTCCTGCCTTTGGAAAGCTGGAATGCGGGGCCACAAGTTGTGAATCCTCCCCCTGCATGACGGATGCGCGCACCCCCCCCCCCCCAGTAGAAAGCATCGGAAACAGAAAATGGTGAACCCGACGTGAATCTCTTCTCCTCAATATGGAGACTGGTAGTGTTCATGATGTCGAAAGATTAGCAAGTCATCAGGTCCGGGAACCCAGCACTAGGACGTGAAACCCCCCAGGGGTTGGGGCAGTCAGGACTTTGAGCACTCCATTCTGCGACGTCGTCAGTGTGGATCCCTCTTACCGACCACAGAATACGGAATGACACTGGGATATTGGTTGTCGATTTCTTTACCTATTAGTGCTAATGGGTTCATCTCCCTGCTTCCAGGAATCAGATCGCTGCATCTGGAGCTCGATCGCCACCTACCCACTAGCATAGGGGTAGGGGTAGTACCGACGCAGTCACCCCGCGTGGTCCCGCCTTTTCCACAGCTTCTCCGACTCCGACCGCTGCAACTGTCGGGCGCTCACGCCCCCTCTCCCCGTTAGAGATCATCCAACTAAGGGTGATCAATGACCTGGTTCGTAGGTACGAGGATAAAGGGGTCATCCCCACAAGGGACATAGCCCGTTTGGATCTAGAGGCAGCTGCGCCTCACCACCATCGCTACCCCTAGGGGTCGCGCTGGGAGCCACCGCTCCCCACTCCGACGTTCAACCGTTTCGGGTGTTTATCCCTGGAGTACCTTGACACCGCCCTTCCCTACACCGATGAGGTAGGGGATGTTCGGGTTCGCCCGATCGGAGACCTGCTTCAAGGGTCCACGACAAGGGCCCCTGCCGGGCCGCGTCGACGTCGCCGCCCGACTCCCCGGGCCGAGGAACAGGCGATCTATGTGCCCGCACTAATGGCTCCAACCCATCTGACCCGATGCCGGCGTCGGGCATGAGCGTAAGAGGATGCCCGCCCCGGGGAATCAACGTCAGCAGCCACTGTGGCCTAGGCCACTGTTGACTTCTGTTATCAAACCCCCGCACATGTTGAGAAGGGGTAGTTACATGCCCTACCCGGATCGAAGCCTAGACCACCCCACAGGCAGGTTGGGTCGACTCTCCCAGTCACTGGAATAAGAAATGGCCACCGCGGACCAATTCGCGGTAGTGCCACCCAGTGTGAAGGCCCACTCTGTGCCACTGTTCTAGAAAGTAAAAGGCTTCCCCGTGACAGCTACGCTCCGGGTATGGCTTTTTCCAGCACTCACTGCACTGGGTACGGGGTCACTTCCCCTACCATTGGACGCGAATATAGAGTCGTTGCATATCCGGTCACTCGCCCACTTGGAGGTCCTCCTCATGTCCCTTTCGACATCTGTCCCGGTGCTCCTCACACCCCGGCCTTCAGTCCTCTCTGCCCTAGAACTATTGTGGCTAGAGGAATCCATGACGAAAATCAGCCTTACCCTGAGGAGCCACCCAGGGGCAGGAAGGCGGGATGTCGTCGCTGCAAGAGGAATGTCAGGGAAGTCCAAACGGAAATCAAACCAGTCCGTTTATCGGACTCCGAGGCGGAGTACGACTCAGCGATGGAGCCCTACCCCCGGTCCTATGTGTCAAGGGAAGGGATGGGGATGTGGCACGTTAGTCTCATACTCACTGAATGAGAGATCAATATGATCCCCGCCTCCCTCTGAAGGTCTATCCAGGAGGACGAGGACTTGGCGTACCCCTAGGGATCACACTTGCAGTTACTGTTGGCCTCTCCGGAAGCACCTTCCACCTCAGTCAGAGAGGGTGGAGAACTTTTCTGGGGACCGACGGAAGAGTCGCGACATGGAAAACCCTCAGCAAGCACCAACATTGTGATAGGAGGCTTTTTTTCCAGACCATCCTATCGTGATGTGGCAGCCAGGACACGGAAACCCTTGGAGAACGACTTAGGATTCGGCGGCCAATCGGCCTACTCACCGTATTCTCTGTCGGCCAGCCCACCGGCCCAATGGCCTACCTCGGAACCACTGCCAGTTCCTCGGGCATTCTCGATTGATGAGCGGGGCCAGAAAGGGTCGGATCCTAAACCTAAGTCGTGGAGCTTCTGGACCGTCCTCGCAGCAGGCCACTTCCCCGAGAAGTTTTGGTCGGTCGCAAGATCAGATTTTGATATACCAGAATCGCTCACCCAGGGAGAGTTTGAATGTTTCTGCTAGACTCTTCAGGAGACTCACTCCCGTCTTCACCATCAGCGAGCGCCTTATCCCAGGATCCAAGCACACCTCGAGGATATCGGTGAGCAGCGTTGTTGGGTCGACCTGGCCACGCTCCCCACGGTTCGGCACCCCAAGTCACTTGGCCACCATAGGGCCCTCCAACAACAATGCATCCAAAGTTTTCAAGTACTCTGCAAAGTTATTGAAAAATACACCCCCCATGCGCATGTCCATGGCTTGGGGCAGTACGATTCCCTTCTTTTCAGTGCAATTCGCCGACATCCCGACTCACTGGGCAGCTCTAAGGGAATGCCACAAAGGGCAGTGGCGGTCAACATGGCCGACCTTTTGGGAGAGGGAAACAGTGTGGAACTCCTCGATGGGGAATCACCCCCTGAGGAAAATCCTCTACTGGATCCATCCGGGAGGGTTACTCACCAACAGATAAACCTCCTAGGTCTCCCCGCACCCACTGAGGCGTTAACACTGATCCGGAACATCGACAAGGGTAAAGAACACGTCGGGGCTATCAAGATCGCTGACCCATCTGCCTCGGTACAGAAGGTCGAGGAAGATCCCGAGAAGGCCACGCTGTGCCAATAGCTTGCTGAGCAGAAGAGGCTAGTTGATGAGCTCTTGGATGAATGCATTGCAGAGAGGCACCCTGACTACGGTGATCCTAGGTCGGGGCAACAGGGGCAGGAACAACTACCCTTCGACGAGATTCTTCTGGGAAACTGCGATCATGCCATGTTCGCCGACAGAGGAGAGGCTGGGGATCATGGAAAGAGGGCGTGATTCGTTTCTCCAAACCCCCCCCCCCCTGAGCGGCCTGATCACCCGAGGGACCCCGCTCGGTTTCGTCCTGCTGCCCCAAGAGTCGCTCCACCAGCCGCCCCGCGAGCTGCTGAGATTGACTACCGGATTGAAGATCCCAACAATGCGCTTGTGGTTAGAGATCCCCATCAGTATAGGAACCCACGTCCAGATGATCCGATGGAATCCCTCATCGCTCGATTGGAGGCTTTGGAAACTCGACAGGTGGCAGTCCCACCGGACGGCAAGCCATACCCAACATGGGTGGATGATATGTCGGCCCCTACGGAATTTGGGAACCCCGCTTTCACCCCCTTTAACAGGACTGGATACCCTCCACAGCACCTGGACCACTTCAACTCGATGTGTGGGCCTATGTTAGGAACTCCAGTGCAGTAGGAGGCTGCCAAGCTCCATTGCTTTGTTCAAACACTAGAAGGGTCAGCATTCTTCTGGTACAACCAGCTCCCTGTCGGATCTGTGACTAGCTGGGAGGACCTTCGCAGGCAATTCCTCTACCAGTTCAGTTCCACAACTCAGAAGAAAAACATCGCAGATCTCTTCAAGTGCAAACAAAGGCCCGATGAGTGAGTCGCGGACTTTATCTCCCGGTGGAAGGGGCTCACATACTCCCTTGACATGCCACTAACTCAGGAGAAATTACTGAAAATGTGCATAGGGAACATCAAGGCAGATCCGGTTCCTTCTCTAATCACTCAGAATTACCCAAGAGGGTTCTGAGACTTCTCAGACAAGGCTCAGCGCCTCGAAGAAGCCCTGAAACAGGCCATCCAGGCACGCCCGCTGCCTCCTGTAATCCCTGCAAGGAGAGCTGCTAGATCCGAGCCTACTGATGTGGCCCAGATAGAGGCCCCCAGGCAGCTAGAGTTTCTACTAGTGAGGCTAGCTCCACATCCCCATAGGGTTCCGCCTCCACGGGCACAGCTCCCTTCCCAGCAGCGACCACTTCAGAATCAACAAGTGCCTCCGTATAACGCACCGCCACCACCTAGGAGAGATAATCAGGTTCGGCCTCCTCTGTATGCTCCTCCGGCCCCTCGTCAGGGCTGGCCTACAAGAGCCCCCTTTCTCGAAAGCAGGAATCGGGAATACTCGTTCGACGAGTCTTAGGTCCCTAGTTATTTCCATAGTACTCTGGATCAGAGAATTGTGCGGCTGCCTGAGTTCCGGAAGCTGAAAGAGGTGCATCTTACTGATCACCCCAACGACTGCCCCTATCATTGGATCCTGGGGAACACCATCCAGTGATGCTATGTGTTCAAGGATTGTCTCCAAGACTATATTGACAACAATATAGTCAAGTTGGGCTCAGCCCCGGCTCAAGTAGCAGGTGTATTTGTGAGATCAGAAGGTGGTAGCGGCAACGAGGGTGAATGGCGGCAAGTTTCCAACCGTGGGTCCCAGAAGTATAACAACTGGATGGCCTGCAAGACGGTCTCCCGTGCCCATGGAATCATCTGTGCGCGCCTGAATCAGCCAGAACCCTAAGAAGCTATGGTCGCTACTTCAACATCATCATCCCAGCCTGCCTCTTCCCAGAAGAGAAAGCGGTGACGGTGCAAGAAGAAAGAACGCGCCCTTCCAATGTCGTTGCCATCCCGCACTCTTGGTGACTTTATGCTCCCAGAAATGGGGATCCCTCCGAGACTCCTTCTGGTAGTGGATGACTCCTCGAGTGATAGTTTGGGGTATGCTTCGGTTAACACTATAGAGTTGGTAAATACCTTTTTGACTCCTGACGATGGGAAACGCTAGGTGGACCTTCCCAATGTTCCCAGTCGTCGCCAATGTCGGCAAAGCCATGGCTAAATAAATTTCCGGGGCATGACAGTCAACACCTCGAGCCAGTCCATGCACTCCACTGAAACCAGGCAGCAGGCCTAGTACAGAGCTCAGCACACGTGGCCCCTTCATCTGGTGTCAACAGGTCTGCCGCTCTCTTTTCGACATGGGTTCTGGGATTAAACAAATCCCAACCTGGACACTGCGGAATCTGGGCCTGTCTGAGGATTATTTAACTCCCTCTGACCTCAGGATCCAGGGGTACGACCGGACTGAGCAGACTCGAGTTGGCAAGATCCGCTTGAAGACCCAGTTCGGTGGCCTAATTTCCAACACTGAATTCATGGTTGTCTCCCAGGACACCACCTACAATGAGTTGATGGGTAGGTCGTGGCTCCACCTTCACGCAACGGTCCCCTCATCGTATCACCAATGCCTCAAATAATCCCTTAATGGTCGAGTAGGCGTGCTCCAAGGAGATGAGTCTCCTTTTGCCACTTGTAAAGCCCGTTATCTGGACTCCGACTACTACAAGATCAAGGATAAGCAGGTTCTAGCAGGTGAGGTTGAGCCTTCCATTGTCACAAGTGATCCCTGGGCAGGTTTGGATGATGCCTACATCTTCCCAATCCATCGGTTGGAGGTCATGAGCCCCGACAAGGGGAAGTGCTTTGTGGTATCAGGTATAAGAGGAATGCATATTCCTAGGTCCAAGAAACGGTGGAAAATCACCTCATACTCCTACACCAACCAGGCTCGGGTGATCCTGGAATCTTCTACCCCCGTGCGGTATCAGGGCATCAGGCTCATGGAGATGATAGTACGTCATACATGTCTCTTCCGCCGGGCTGGAATTAACCGGCTCAAGCTGACACACCACTACTGCTTTGATATCATCAAACGTGGCCCCTTAGGCCGAAGACCGGATGGGATTGGATCTACTGCCTTCATCGCCATGCTCTCAGTGGCATGTGAGTCTCCTGATATGATGACCACTGCCGCCCAAGCCGACACCAGTTTCCCATTAGGGTCTGGTAGCCCCGAAGCATCTCCCCCTGTGGAAGATCCCTCCACATGTGGAGAAGAGGATCTAGAGGATGCTCCCCCCACCTTTGAAGAGGGTGTCTCTACCATGGTCGATGAATTGTTACATGTGAACCTTGGTTGTGAGGCAGATCTGAGACCTACATTGATCAGTGCGGTCATGCCCCTCGAGGAGTGGCAACAGTACGTAGACTTTCTTAGACAGCATCGTGATGTGTTTGCCTGGAGCTACGACGAGATGCCAGGGCTAGATCCCCAGGTAGCCGTCCACCGCCTTGGCCTTCCGGTAAACCATCGCGGGTTCAAGCAGCCTCCCAGAAAGATGCACCCCTCTCATGGTGACATGGTTAAGGCTGAAGTTGACAAGCTTATTAAAGCAAACTTCGTCAAGGAATTTCAGTACCCCTGGTGGCTAGCCAACATTGTGCCAGTCAGAAAGAAGAACGGACAGATTATAGTCTGCATCAACTTCCGTGATCTAAACCGCCACTGTCCGAAGGATGATTTTCCCTTTCTAGTGACAGAGTTGTTGATTTATGCCATGGCTAGGTTCCAAGACCTCTCCTTCATGGATGGGTATTCCGGGTACAACCAAATCTGGATGGGCCCCGAGGATGAAGAGTTCACTACCTTCAGGGCCCCCAAGGTACTTTTTGTTACCAGGTTATGCCCTTCGGCCTGAAGAATGTGGGTGCCACCTATCATCAGGCCATGCATCACATATTAAAGCTGATTCTTGGGAAGCTAGTGGAATGCTACGTGGATGATCTAGTGGTCAAATCTCTCCAGCACCAGGACCATCTCAAGGACCTTGAGAAAGTGTTCAGCTTCCTCCGTTCCCACCACATGAAGATGAACCCACTAAAGTGTGCCTTCGGAGTCACCTCCAGAAAGTTTCTTGGCTTCATTGTCATATACCGAGGCATCGAGATCGACCTAGAGAAGATCATGGACATCGGCCAGATGCCTCCCCCTAGTAGTATTCGGGAGCTTCGAGGTCTCCAAGGCCACTTAGCCTACGTACGCCGATTCATTGCGAATCTAGAAGGAAAGTGTAATCCCTTTAACTAGCTCATGAAGAAAGGCACCACCTATGAATGGGATGAAAAGTGTCAGACCGCCTTTGAGGAAATCAAGAAGTATCTACTCTAACCTCCGGTCTTGATGCCACCCGTCTCTGGGAAGCCACTGGTCCTTTACGTGACCTCCCTGGAACGGTCCCTCGGCGCACTTCTCGCCCAGAAGAACAATGAGGTAACAAAGAACAGCCTCCACTACCTCAGCCGCATACTCCTCGATACAGAAATTAGATATTCTCCCATTGAGAAGAGCTGCCTGGCACTCATATTTTCCGTACAGAAATTACGGCACTACTTGCAGCACCACGAGGTACAGCTGGTCTCTCTGGTATACCCATTGAAGTACATACTGAACCGACCTATGTTGACCGGCCGACTGGTGCGCTGGTCGGTGATCCTCCAACATTTTTACATTAGGTTCATGCCTCATAAGGCTATCAAAGGACATGCGTTGGCAGACTTCTTAGCTGCTCATCCAACCTCCGCAGATCAGCCACTGGATCTAGGCTTTCCTGATGAGGTTATCCTCTCAGTTGATCATGCCATACCTTGCTGGCAGATGCACTTTGATGGTGCCTCCTAGAGCCCCACCGGTAGAAGACTCAATGATCCTAGGATCAACAGAATGGTCCTGGGTATCGTCTTCATCACCCCAGAGCAAGTCGTTCTGCCGTATTCGTTCCTATTGTCAGAGGGATGCACTAACAATGAGGCCGAATACCATGCCCTCATCACTGGCCTCGAGCTGGCCCTTGAGATCGACGTGCCCCATCTTCATGTGAAAGGGGACTCTGAGCTGGTCTTCAGGCAGGTCAATGGTGACTATGTTGTCAGAAATCCAGAACTCATGCCATTGTTTGAGTGCACCCTCCGTCTAATGGTTCAGTTCCCCTCTCGACCGGAAATCACCCATATTCCCCGGTCACAGAACGGTTGAGCAAATGCTTTGGCCAGCCTGGCCACATCACTTGCGGAGCCCGAACAGGACGACCTGATTATCCACATAGCGCACCGAAGAGTCATTACACCTACTACCCTAGAGGATGATCGCGGCCCGCGGGTGAACCATCTTACCACTGGTGCCCCTACGTCGGGATCCCCGGGTACTTCAGACACAGTGAACGAAATAGTTCCTGATTGGAGGACACCCTTGGTTGAATACCTCCAATGAAGTAATGTTCCATCAGACCGGGCTGAGCGTGAGTGAATCTGACATCACGCACTACAGTTTACCCTTCAGAGTAGTCCCAGCCTTGAGAAGATCCTTTATAGGCGCGGGTTTGATGGTGTTCTCCTCTGTTGCCTTCAAGGAGTCAAGATCCCTCATGCCATGTAAGAGTTTCATGCTGGTTCATGTGGTTCCCATCAGGCCGGGTCAAAGTTGTCTCACCAAATTCGGAGGCTGGGGTACTTTTGGCCCTCTATGATCCATGACTGCATCGAGTTTTCCAAGAGGTGTCATGCGTGCCAAGTTCATGCTAAATTTTTTGCATCGACCACCGGATCCCCTCCACACTACCAAGTATTCTTGTCCCTTTCCAGACTGGGGGTTGGATGTCGTAGGACCTTACCCACCGGAAAAGGCTCGCCAATGTCAGTTTATTCTGACCGCTACGGATTTCTTTTCCAAGTGGGCAGAGGCAATTCTGCTCATGGAATTCAAAGCATGTTCTATCACTGACTTCATGAGTTCCAACATCATTTATCGATTTGGAGTGCCTCACGCAATCCTCACGGATAACAGAACCAACTTCCGAGCAGCCGAGCTGAAGAAATTGCACGCTAAGTACAACATTAGTTCTAACCATACCTCCTGCTATCACGCGTAGGTGAATGGACAGATCGATCCATTTAACAAAAGCCTCTCTAACATTATTCAAAAAATGGTTGGTCAAAACAAGAAAAGTTGGCCAGACAAGCTCCCCAATGCCCTCTGGGCTTATCAGACGATGACTCGTAACTCCACCCAGGTGACCCCATACTCCCTGGTGTATGGAGCTGAGGTCGTCCTGCCCATCGAGATTCAGTTTCCCTCATTGCGCACGGCAGTCTACGACCATCAATCGCTGGATAGAGTTGTCGAAATCCATCTAGCGGAATTATAAGCGCTAGACGAGAATAAGCTTCATACCCTACATAACCTGGAAAGGCATCAGAGCAGGATGGCTCGAGCTTTCAATAAGAGGGTTCGCCTCCACTCTTTATTGCAAGGTGATCTGGTACTGGCCCTCAGGGCACCAATTATTCCCAATAGGAAACCACCCAATTTGGAGCCCAATGGGAGGGGCATTTCATCATCCATAAGGTTTATCCCAATGGTGAGAATTCCCTGGTGATTATGGATGGAAAGAGTGTAACTCCTCCCACCAACACCAAGTTCCTCAAGAAGTACTTTCCTTGAGGTCCGTGGGTCTTGCATGACCCTAAACTGCATTTGGTCCTACATTTGGGCCCCTAGGGTCCCCCATGACCTTAAACTGGATAGGGTTCCCCCATGACCTTAAACTGGATAATGGTCTAGCATGACCTTAAACTACATTTGGCCCTGCACTTGGGCCCCTTTGGTCCGAGTTCTAAGACATTAAACTAGGATCCTTGCGGTCCAGCAAGACCTTAAACTGCATGTTCGTCCTCACAAGACGTTAAACTGCAAGCTGGTTAGGTCTCCCTAACCGAGGCCCAGCCTCAGGCCCCTTGGCCTTCTCGGGCCCCTTAGCCCAGTCCTTACCCGGAGTGTGCGGTATAGCGTAGGACTATGTCCTCATCCACCATGGGTTACCCACCGCGCTGTACACATTCCTGGAATAAATGACCCTTATCGTCCTACATGACATTAAACTGTGCTTTTAGAACTACGTGCAGCTTGATTCCCATCCTTATGGGATATGTAGGACCTCCTGAACATCTAGGTTTCAGGTCCAGCCCCATCTCTTAAGAGATCCCACGACCTCCTGGTCACCTCGGTCTCTTGGCTTGTCCCTCCCCTGGGGGGATATACATAGGTGTGGTAAAGGGTTTTTGGCACCATTCCCCCCTTCTCCCGAGAATCCGCCATCTTTTGGCCGCTCTCAAACTGAGCCCTTAAACCCTTCCCAGTGGTCCGCTAATGTGCTCAGGGTACTCTGGTCTAGGACCTGGAGTGTCGGATTCGACTTAGGAATGTTTTTTTCCACTTTTCAAGCTTCGTGCTCCCTTTCATTCAGGCCCCTGTTATCTCTCACGCCTGGAGGGACCCCCAAGAACGGATTGGATACAACGCCTAAGGGATCTCCTACCATCATGGGCCAATGTCCCCGAGGGTTTTAGACAACAAATTGATACAAATACCGCATTGAAAACATGGTCAGCGGTCGATGCTCATTTGTTTGTCCCCATTTTAGGATAACGCGACATGATGTTGTGTTGCGAACGTGGTCAGAAGTAGTCCTCAGTCATCACGTTGGCTCCTTCAGGCCCTGAATGTTGTTTGAATGATTCACATTATGTTCCACCCCATCGTGTCAAGGTGGAATCTCGACACTCCTTGCACTAACCCCCATTGCACCCCCACACGTCAGATGGAAAAAGCTGCGTAACGACGTCTCTCGGGGCTCTCTCGACCCGAGCACCAAGGTTATGTGCTTGGGTTCTCTCTAAGTATCATGTGCATCTTGACCCTCATCCCCATGAGAAACTAGGAGTCGCCCAGAAATTGCGTTTCAGGCCCAGCCCAGCTGGAAGCTAATGTCTCCTGCCCCCTGATTGTTGGACCCTCGTCAACTCCTTGGTCTGAGGCTCCTCACCCGGAGTCGCGTGCGGTGACAGTATGAGGATAGGGCCTCATCCACATTGGGTATGCCTTATCGCATCATGCATGCTACCCTAGGTCCAAGCCATACACTGTGTTGTTTGGTCCCACCACATGACCATAAACTGTGATGATATCGTCTGGGTCACATGACAAAAACAACACTACATTGTGGTGACCTCCCCATAAGGGACATCACGTCGGGTATTGGTTAATTTCCATACCATTTTTCAATGCCTGTTACAGCTTGATTATTGTGGTGATGCCAAGAATTTATAACCTAGGCCAGTTGTTCCACAAAAGAAAAACCATTCACCTTCAAGGAAAAACAAGATATATCAAATACCGCTTCTTTTGGTGCGAGGGATAGACCCTCACACCTCCTTCTTCCTTTGAGTAGGCGCCATGTCGTGTCATGCCACCCCTCAAGAACTACATATGTCTTGATTCTCAACCTTATGAGATACGTAGGAGCACCTGGGTACTTCCCCGTAGGCCCATCCTAACATTCATGTTTGGTCCCTCGGCCTAAACACGTCCCCAAGGAGCGCATGGTAAGCAGGACCCCATCCTCATTCACGATGGGTTTCTTCAGTCACTTTACTATGCATCTCCTACCCTTCTTACTGATCTCTGGTCTGAGCTCTAAGACCATAAAACTAAGATCTCCCAAGAACTATGTCTGTCTTGATTCCCATCCTAATGGGATACGTAGGAATGCCCAGACCTCCTGTATTTGGGTCCAGCTCGAGTTTAGCTAGTTTGTCTCTTCGGTCCCACCTTCGGGACCACAACCGCGGGACTGCGTGGCATAGTGTAGGATTATGTCTTCATTCACATCAGGTTTGCAATAGTTGCACCATGCCCACCCCATTCTAAAGATTAGCCCTCCTATTTCATGTCCCCCACGACATTAAAAGGCTCCATCAAGAACTACGCGTGGCTTGATTCTCATCCTAATGGGATACGTAGGAACACCTGGACATTTCGTCTTGGGTCCAGCCCTAGGGGTTACCAAATCCCATCCCTCCTTATTGTCGGCCCCTAGGCCTGACTTCTTGGGGAGTGGTGTAATTGCGACATATACCCCGGATAAGTTCGGGATGCCCCATAGTGATGGTGGGAAGTGACATTTCTCTCGCCAGAGAGGTCCTATCTGAAAATTGGGATGATTCATGACCAGATTGATGCGTCCGCCTAATGCGCCTCCACCAAGGTGGAACAATTTTGGGAGGGTTGGACTCTATTAGAACAAACCACCACTCCACTTTCCACGCTTTGCGTTCCCCTTTATTCAAATCCTCATCCTCTTTCATTTTTGATGGGACCCCCTAAAAGTATTGATGATAGATCTATGGTCCGCCTGATGTCCTAGACCAACGTCCCGGAAGAATGGTCATGTTTAATGGGACCCCCTAACAGTATGGATGATATACCTTGGTCCTCCTGCTGTGACAATATGGATGATAGACCTTTGGTCCGCCTATTGTAACAGTATGGATGATAGACCTTGGTCCGCCTGCTTTCCTAGGACAATGTTCCGGAAGACTAATCGACGATATTTGAGTTAGGCCCTATGTTGCGAACATGGTTAGTGGTCAACACTCATTTTTTCCCCATTTTAGGCCAATGTGATATGGATGTTGCATTTCCGCCATAGTTAATAGTTATCCTCCATCGTCGCACCCCTATAGTGTTCCGAATTTGGGTAACGTGATTCACCTTTTTCATCTCCCTATGTTCGGAAGGATTTCAATTCCCCCAGCATTGCCCCGCTCATGTGTCAGAACACATTGAGAAGATGGTATATCAATCGGTCTGAGGTCCTCTCCTCAGAAATCCAGGCCTGATTTCGGATGCCTGAAGCTTGTTTAATGCCCCACAGTTGGATGAAATGATAACACGAGCATCCCTTATTTCTCATGTTGGGTGCGACCCACAAGAGCTTAGGGGTGAGTTATTATTCAATTCAGAGTTATGGTGAGAATATTAAACCAAAGGTACAGATAAATAGATTGGTCCATACATTGGGTTAAAATATTGAGCAGTGAGAGAAAAAAAGGTCATGAGATGGCCAAAACAGAGCCCTTAGGGATTAGCATGATGGATTGATCTTTCCAACGCTGCTACCCTTTGGATGGTAGCCTCCAGGACTACTTCTCGCTCCTTGAAGACTCTCTCTTCATCAGCATCCGTAGAGTGCAGCTCGCCAACCCTAGCTTGTGCCTACGCCCGCTCGGTTTGAAGTACGGTCATCTGGTGAATCTCCTCCACCAATTGTTCTTGGGAATCAGCCAGTTGGGCCGTCAGTTTCTCCACGAGCTCAGAGCATGTTGAAATAAAGACCTCCTTCACTGCTGCCTGCCCTTCGAGGTGCTGGACCTCCTGCTCCGCCCTCAGAAATGCTTGGGTGCTCGAAGATCTTTCCCGACACTAGGCAACGTCGATGCACCAGTTTCTCTCACGTATCTTCTTGGACATGTAATCATGGACCTTAAGATGAATACGTTGAGCGTCAGCCCCTCCGGCGCACAGGAAGCGCAGACAGGTCTGGGTTGATCCCATCCACCTCAGCCAATCCAACTGGGGCTTCCTAAGAAAGTGCTGGATACACTTCCACCCTCTGCGTTGTGTCATCTGGCTCTCCTCATCCACTTCTGAGTATGAGTCGTCTATCTCCTTGGGATCAGCGGGCCGATACGCAGGAAAGGTAGCCAGAAGGTCGGCAGCAGGATCTGCCTCAGGGATTTCTTCATGAGGAATAGGATCCTCGACGTCCGGGCGACCTTCCTCTCTCTCCTCGATAGTGAAGGTGCCTCTGTAGGCTTTTGAACCTGCTCCAATAACAGTGCCGCTGATGTCCTCTACCCTCTGCTCGCCAATGGCCGGGGTCGACTCAGTGCGGGAAGTATGTTCTGGAGGAGGTGGTATGCCCGCCGCTGGTTCTCTCATGGACAGCCCGGGCAGCCCGACGAGCCTCCAACGCTGAGATCATTGTACGAGGAACATCCTGATTAGTTGGGTTTTCTGATAGTAATCACTAGTAACGAAGCAGGAGACTTACGGGAACCCAGAGCATCAGCCTCTAGTGTGTTGGCCACTACAGGAGCCACAGTGGCAGGAGACCCCTCAGTGCTTGTTAGTTCGATGATGGGCGTCGGAGCCCCATCCTGTCCCACTGGCGCTTCTTCTCCTCCTTCTATTGGGGATGCCTGATCAACACCTATGTGATCCTAAGTGAAATAGAGAGATGAATTAGAAATTTCAGAATAGAACTGACGAACAAGGAGGATGAATAAGGATAGAGACAGACCTCGAGTATCTCAGTTATGTCGAGATCAGAGCCGACAATCTCACCGCTCTCCTGGAGACTCCCTTGGTAGGCCGACCCCTACGACCCCTCACCTTCGGTTTATCCTTCTCCTTTATCTTCCCCTTCGCCTTCGTCTTCTACTGTTTCCTCCTCTCCCTCTGACTCATCATCACTGTCGCCTTCTCCCAGTAGAATCACTTCTAGATCATGCTCTCGGTTGAGCATCACATTCACTAGGAAAGGTGGCTCTGCACACCGACCCCTTTGGCGCACGTATGTGTCCAGAGCTATCAGATAACCATACCGCTGATGGAAGTTTACTCGGTCGGTAACTTGAATGAGTCCAACCTCTGGAAGCTGGATCTCGTCCTACATTATCTTCTGCCAGATGGATTCAACGCTCATTGATTGCCACAGGGTCATCTAGGCCGACCACAAGGCCAGGAAAATTGCATCTTGGTAGGGTTCGAGCAGGTATCTTATCTGCTTCCCGGGCAGCTCTCTGGCCTCCTCGTGTGACCCCCCTCTGGGAAACGAGGTCGCATCAGCACCGTGCGATGTCCCCGCTGCTAAGGTCACGACCTGCACAGGCCTCGCTGCCTGACGCGCCCCTGGTTCCCCCCTTCTATCAGCACCTTGCATGCTCCCCCGTCGCTCGGTTTCCACCCAGGTAGTCTCGAGTTGCCGGACTCGCTTGCATAAAAGCCCCTCAGGGTACGCAATAGTCCAGTGTTCGGCATACTCGGTTCATAAGCCGGCATTGACCCCAGTGGGAGGAAGGTTAAGCACGTCGCCAGAGCTGTAGGTGGTGAACATTAGCCACATCTGGCGATGGATGCAGGGATTCTTCTCCTCCCTAATATCTGTGAATACCTTCTTCGGCATTCACTGGAGGCACCCGAACTGCCTGGTGAATCGGGATGGCACGTAAGGCTCATAGGTGACCTTCCTATCAATCCGAGCTACAAGCACCCTGCCTCGGATGCTCTAGAAGTATTCTTGTTGCTCTAGTGAGCCCTACCCATTATCCACCATCTGGCCGACCAGGGTGGGGAAAGTTCTGAAGTTGAAGTTAGCATGGTTGCTGATTCGGATCCTAACGCCCTCCTCGTTGAGCGTCATCAGTGCAACCCTGGAAATATTCAAGAGATATGGTTATAGGCCGTTTCCCGGAGGAAGAATGGTGTTCAGAAAGGTGTCTCTGCCAAGATGAGCTTCCACCCATCCATGAAAGATCTGGAAGGGGCCACATACTCTCCGAGGTGACCCCCTATGGAGATGCATCCCAGAATGGCATACAACCTAGCCAGCATGGGGACCCCCAGATTGAACCTTTTGTTGGCGGCCATGGCGCCTTCCATCACTAGGGTTGCTGGACGGACGCCCATTCTTACGTCCCGCACTAGCAGGAGCCACCCGCTCAGGAAGGTGTCGAGGAACCCGTCATATCGAACGTTCGGGTCCCGATCCTCAATGACACGATAGCCCCACGATTGGTATTTCCCCGCCTCCAGGGTCCTCTACTACAACCCATTCTTACTCCTCTGAGCCGTGGTTGGGAACCGTTTACCCCGTCCCGGCATCTTGATTTCCGGATCCTTCTCTAGGAACTGGCTGAACCAGTCCTTGTAGGCAATGTCCTTCAGGAAGTCCTTGACCCCCAGCCTCTCTTTGGCCAGCTCCAACAGGTGCCACGTCAGCATGGGGGTCCGTGACCTGTCTTCCCAGGTGTTCATTGGAGGGATGAACTCATCGTATTGGTAGCCCTCCAGTGGAATACCTACAACGTAGTGAACGTCCCATAGGATGATTCCAACTTCCCCATGGTGGAGATGGAATGTGTTGGTATCAGGGGACCACTGGGTAAACAGCTCCGGCCCAAGTTCGGGTTGACGGTAGAAGTGGAACTGCGACGTCCACACCGCCTCGAATAGACCAATGTGCCGCAGCTCGGCCCCGAATTGGTCGCACGTATGGAGAAACCAGTACGCCCATGCCCACTCACTGGTGAATTTTCCCCCAGAATGCAAGTCCCAGTCTTGCAGCCATCCCTTAGTGTCATCCGTGATGCTCTGACGGAACGTGCTTGCATAAAGGGCCGGGGAGCTCTCTGCAACAGGATCACCTCCATCAATGGTCCTGGTCCTCAGGTTCAGGACATACACATCCATGTGTCTTGTATCTCTAGCCGGATGGCCATTGTTGGTGATGTTGTAATGGAGAAGGTTGTCCTCCCGGGTCACCCATGACCGCGGTGTGTCCACCTCAAATCCCGACAGTGGGACCTCCTCTAGGATGTCGAAGTTCCAGATCGGGAGGTGGTTGGATAGAGGATACCCTTTCTGGGAAGGGTTCAACAGGTTGAACAACGTGAGGTTGTCGGAAACAACTTCTTTTGCACCGTAAACCTCCTCGCTCGCCGCCATTTCAGCTCTACGTGCAGCGGCTTCCCCCTCATCAGCTGGGTTTGCAGCCATCTCGAATGTTTTGAGAGTTGCGCAGAATCGGAAAGGGTTGCGCGCAATATGGACCTACGACACACAATTCCGGAGTTAGGTGTGCAATGATAACCGTTGGCACAAAATATCCTGAGTTGGCGCGTAAATGCGGTCGAAATTCAGAAGGAATTACGCACTACCAAAGCGTTTTTTCATGCAGCCACAGAAGCAATTTCACGCACGAGAGCATTGAGCCTATCGCGTGGAAAATGTTGAGTACGGAACTTGGGACCCAGCGCCCCTTTTTATAGGTGAGGCCATGGTTCCTCACCACGCAGAAATCGAATTGCGTGCCCCGTTTGTCCTCTGCACGCAAAGTGACCACGAAACCCACTACTTCGGCGTTTCGGCGTTTCCCTCAGAATCTGATCGTTGCGACCTCTCGCCGATCCAATTCCGAGGGGGGGCATTTTTAGACACCAAAAAGGTCCATAACTCCTAGAGGAAGTTTCAAAATGACGAAGTGAAGTCATATTCGGACTCGGAGGCCCAATCCAGAGGGCTCGGAGGTGGTGCGCAAAATTAAGAAGGACTCGCGCGAAAAAATGGTGCACACGCGAAGGAAGTCTGGGATGCGTGGAAAGGCATCAGTGTGGCGCGCAATTTTGCACACCCCGTTTCGCGCGGTGAGTCCTTGCGCACCAACGGGTCCTGGTGCAGAATATTTCGCGCGCCACCCGGATTCCGCGACACCAGCGGCCTATAAATAGAAGGTGACCCCTTCTGTTTCGGAGTTGCAGAATTTGGACCAGCTCCCGTGCACGTAATTAGACTCCCCACACACAATACGAATTTTAGGTATTGACCCTTTTCACGCAACCTGGCCCCGAGGTTCGCCTTTTGCGCGCAATCCCACCGGCTTCAATAAAATTGCAAACTCCTCAGGGTTCCTTGGTCGTGCGCAATCACTTCCATTGTGCGCTCCCCCTCCTTTGCGTGCAAAACCCAATTGCGCGCAATCCCTTTGTTAGGTTTTGCCATGCCTTAGGAATCAGTCATCGCCTCCCGCACGCAATCCAAGCCCATTGCGCACAATCTCCCATAGCCGCACGCAATCCCTCTGCCCCAATTGCACGCCAACCCGGTGTTTTGCGTGCAAACTTTATCTTTGCGTGCAAACCCCAGGGCCCCTCACCTTTACACCCCTAGGGGTGCCTCCCTGCTTGGGCGCCTAATGTCCTCTATACCGTGCATGCACGCCATGCATTATTTTCCCATACGGCCTTCTAGGCTCGTACGAAGTAACATCAAGGTCCCTTGGGCTATGTTTCCCATTGCGTTGTTCTGCCTTATGCTCCTTTGCATAGGAACGCTAATGGATATTTCTTCTTCGCATAGTCACGCTAACGTGGACCCCTCGATGGTTTGCCTTACGGCCCCCCTTCACCACAGCCTTGCCGATGCCTTCCCTCCCACAAGGGGTAGAGGGTGTTAGGCATGTAAGCCCAAGGGGTGCAGAGCGAACCCACCTCTTCCGAGCTACAGGACATTAAACTGCCGAGCACCTCATCCTCAACACATGATGTTAAACTGTGATCTGACCCCGTGACTCACATGTAGGGTCCCCCCGGCTCTGACATTATTTACGCTGCTCGTCTCCACGGGAATGGAATATTCCTCACATGGAATGATATTCTCCCTTTTGGAGTGGAGTTTGTCCACGGGGGAAGGGCTTCCTCAGAGCATAAGCCCCTAGCCTCTCCTGCGGAAGGTTTCACCCATGCACCTCTGTACTTCTCCACTGCCAAGGCCAGTGGAGGGTGTGATAGGGAACGAGGCATCTCCCTTGTTCAGTCCTAAGTCCCTCTCCATCTATGCTTTGTCGCACCATGGGCCTCTATCGTGGAGTAAGCCATGACACTAAGGGATACTAACCATGCATAAGCCCATGTTTCCTCTTTGGCCCGCTCAGCGCGTAAGCCCCTTTCCACTTCTCACAGATGCATCCTTTGCGACGTGATCGTCTGGTCCCTGCTGCCTCTTGTTTCTCACACCAAGCATGACTCATGTGGGCTTAGTGCGAGCATCGACCATGACATCCTCCATGGGCCACCTCAGAGTGTAATCCCTATCCCGGTGAACTAAGAGGACTTTGATCCGTGTTAAATCATGGTACGTAGGTAGCCTCCACGAGGTTCAAGCCCACCACCTTGTCGTTCCGACTTCTTCACATCAGTTCGCCAACACTTCGGGCTGCCTCAGAGCGTAAGCCCCAAATTGCCTCTATCCCGCATGATGTTAAACTATATGCCTCCATCCCGCATGACGTTAAACCGTATGCCCCTCATCCCGCATGACATTAAACTGTATGCCCTCATCCCGCATGACGTTAAATTGTGTGTCGTCCGGCACGACGTTAAACTGTCTGCCTCATCCCGCATGACGTTAAACCGCATCAATGAACTACGGGGACTTTGATCCATGTCAAGGCATGGTATGTAGGAAGCCTCAATGAGGTTAAAACCCTTTTTCACTTCATCACCCATCCTGATCCTTACCTGGTCCTCCATATCTCGGTGGGGTCATGCCACCTCATTCCACTCCACAGTACCCGGGAAGCCACCCACATGCTGGCCCCGACATCAGTGTTCCCCCCAGGGGGTTCTTCAATCTGATCCACCCTCGGTGTTTTGATCAGTCTGATCAGTCTCCGCAAGACGTTAAACTCGCTGTATACCCCATGCTAAACATGGGAAGCTGATGAAAACCTCATATACATGCCTATGGCATGCAAGTTCCCCGCATTCGATGTGGGATGCCTTGGGCTTCTTCACCCTTGAGAAGCCCTATAATAAGGGACAGAAGGCAGAAATGACAATCCCCTGCGTCAAGACATGCCAACGACACTCCAACGTGACCATTCTCCTCACCGAAGGTTGCTACCCCAACCAGACCCCTTGGAGCGTCTCGACGAAAGCAGCGTAATTAACTGGCGTCCATGCAGATATGGCGCTAGGAACGAGAGTCACGAACCCATATTAAATCTATGAGGGAGACCCAGACTAGGTGACGACCTCCGAGGAGGAATCCATGGAAGGAAGAACCGATATCCCATAATCCTAGTTTTGATCAAGGAGCAGACGTCCCTGAACAAGGAACAGATGTCGCCCGCCTTTGGAAAGTGTGAATGCGGGGCCACAAGCTGTGCATCCTCCCCCTACGTGACGGATGCGCGCGCGCCCCGGTGGAAAGCGTCGGAAATAGTTATAATACTTTTTATTATGTTTAGATTTCATCCTTGAGGATAATTCTGAATTCATGTGTGGGGGATTTGATACTTACAATTCATATATATATATATATTTCTGAATATAATATACATTTATTTTTTGTAAATTAATTTATATTCATGTCAATATTTATTGAGATTTTTTCATTCTTGTAAGGATACAATGATTGTTCAAAAACAAGTGAAATGGTCCAAATAGTCCATGAATGGCATTGTGGGAAGACTTTCCAATGGAATAGGATGACCATAGAATGAATTCACGGCTTGAAATTGAAAGAACAAGTTGAAATAGAGTTCCCAATTCTAGAAAAAGGAAATTTATGACATGAATATGGTTTAGGATGTAAATAAAATTCAAAACCATAATGCACCCTATGAAAAAAGTACATTTAAATAGGATCCTGAAATATTCATTCCATGACATTATAAGTCACACAGAGAATCATTTCTTATTTTCCTAGAAATTTTTATTCATGTATAATTTTCAATGGAGACTTAGCCTTTATGACTGAGAATTCCATAAAACACAGTGGTTGACTTATAATTGATTAAAAACTAAAATAATGGATTATTAAATCCTACATGATCATTTATATATGCTTTTAAATTAATTACTAAGTTTTTTTTGTAATTTATTCATTAGTGAAGGACCATACGAAAGTTGTTGTAGGTCTCGAGTACTGGTGTGATGATTGGAACATGGTTCTTGTTTCATTACCAACTCATGGCTAGCATGAGGGGTAGGATTTATGAAAAGAAACTATAAAAAAGGTGGATTGAATGTATTTTAGTATTTTATTTTGAATTCAATTCATTTGGGTCTGCTGATGCAACCCTAAAATTCTAAATTCTCTATGCTTTAGTCACACATGACCATTGTGTGATTAGTGATGGAGTGATACAAATAAATTCATTGAATAGTGGAAAACTATAACCATGATCATTGGGTGGGTTTTCTAATATGTTCAAACATGGTCTTAAGTGATGAAATAATTGGAATACCTGAAGTAACATAATCATTATAAAAAGTTAATTCACCGATTTGTGGTTGTGTACCATGACCACTATATTTTCCTAGACTCTATTCTGACAACTCATGTTTTATAATTCATCATCCTATGAATTAATTAATCATGAACCTGGATTTTCAATTTATAAGATTTTTTTCTATCTTCTTGAACAAAAAATCCATTAACATTCTCTCTTTAATTGAATTATTTTATATTCTATTTGAAAAAAAAATTAGAACATTATTATTAAATTATTATTTTCTATAACCCTGTCTCAATTAGTTCAACCTTGGACATGAATTTACTATACTAACTTTTAGTTAGTGATTTTTTTATTTGTCTTTTTAAATTATTAAATTCAATAACCCTGTATAAATTAAGGATTCTCATCGGCCTATTAGTCCTATCGCGTGACCTTAAACTATGAAACTCAAATTATATGGGTTATAATTCATATTCATATAAAATAAATAGGATACCTATATGATGTTAAATCATGTCCATCTCAAAATCCAAACACCATCACTCTCCCTAATGCATAATAAATTGTGGATATCCCCACTGGACTCTAATTCATGAGCACTTAACTTTTAGGCTTTAAACTCTCAGACCACCCTATGTGATGAACATAGTGAATTTTTTCCATAGGTGAAAATCCTATGATGTCCTTATTCCCTCAAATTAGTAATATATATATAAATATTATATAAAGAGTATAAGAACCTCTTTCATTCGGTTGTGATCCTAAGATTCTATAGGTGACAATCTTGGTATGACCTTTTCGACATCTACCATGTGTGATGAGCGTATTATTTATTTTCTCTTAACTTAGGTGATAGGACTATAATTCCTTATGTGGTGAGTATAATATTCCACATGTGACAAGAATGAGATGAAAAAACACTCTTTATGTGACAATCCTAAATCAATCATGATCATTATTTTTCCTAGGTTGTGAGCATAGGATGCCTCAGGTAATGATATTGAGATGGATTGTGTGATGAGTACCACATTCATTAGATAGGGAGACTACAATAACTCAATTTATGTACTTAGTATAACCCATGTGATTATCATTGGAATTTATAGTTTATGATCCTAATATGATCTCATGGACCGATGAGAGGAAGAAACAAAATTGAATAAGATGCCTACAACAATTGAAGATGACCAATGCACCTAACGTGTACTCATTTCTCTCAAAATGATATGTTTCCACATTTTCAAAGTATAAATTTATGAAATTAATTGAATTACACATGAATATGGTGCCATAAATGTCCCATTAATTTAAAAAACTATATAAGATTCCCAAACTATAAGATTTCAAAACCATATCCTCTTATACCAATTAGGGTGAAAACTATCACCTCGATGGTGAGAGGCTACCCACATTTAGAAATTAGGAATATTGGACCCAAATTATGACCATCATAGGAATAAATACCAATATATTATTCCTATTAGAAAGAATCATTAATATTTAAAAGGTTAGTTGGGGGTTGAGTCTTGATCTAAATTAATTTTTAATTAGTTTTATTTATTTTAATATTAGGTTGTGGTATTTTGATCCTCATTGGTTTATATAAGATACTTTTATATTTATTTGAGTTTCGGGGTGGAAATGAAAGGATAATATGAGATAATAGATCGATTTATTTTTCTAGAAAATCATGGGGATCATATGTGTGTGGTTCTAGGTATTTCATAAAGGTTATTTCCTAGTTGGTCTATGGTTTTGCAAACCATTCAGCCTAACAATGCATTATCCTTCTTTCCCCATGAATGCACCATTTACCTCTTCTAATACTCAAATTCACCATAATGATTCTTATCATTAAATTTATGTGATTTAAAAAGATTTGTTTGATGTATTTGTGTTTTTTAATTGAATTATATTGTATGTTTTTAGTTATTCCTTTTTTATGCTGGTGTTATAGATGTTCTCTTTTTTGGAGAGAAGAATTTCATGAAAATACTAGATTTTATAATGAAATATCATGGTTTAAATATAAAAAATTCTTTAATTTTCGAATTTTTTATCAATGGTAATTGATTTGATAATTAAAATTAGGAATCATTTGAATTTTAAAAGGATTTCATGAAACATTTGTGACTTACAAAACTGGATTTTATGATTTGTTTATAAAATTATTTTTAATACTTAATTAGTATTCTCAATAGAATTTAGAATTATAATGAAACTAATATAATTCTATGAAATAAATAAAAATTTTATAATTTCCAATGGGGTTTATAGTTTTTAAAAGAAGTTATTGTTTTTAAATTGAGTGTAAATGTTTTGAACTCCAAGGTATGATAATTAAGATTTCAGTTTATGAAGAAACTATAAAAAGTGATTTCTCTACTATTCTAAATAAATCCTAATGTAAATAAAAATGGATGGATTGTTTTTAAATGTTAATTTTATTTCAATATTTTTATTCTTTTATGGAATTATTATTCTATTTTTTTTGAAGTGGAATGTTTTTTAAATAAGTTTATACATGTGATTTAGTTTGGTGAGTGGTGTATTAATTTTAGTGGATTTATGCTTTTGGATTGATTCCACAGTTTATAATATGATCTTCTAAGTAGTTTTTGAATAATTATTTGATAGAGGTCCTGTTTTGTGTTATTTTTAGCATTCCTCTTATAAGTAACATGGTGAATTATGTAAACTCTATTTCTACGAGTTTTTATTAGGGTGATTCTTATTTTTTATTGGATGCGAACCTTCCAATTCATGAATCCACTCATGATTTGAATAGAGTGGTAGATTTAGAAACTTTTCTACCTTTTAAACAATTATCCCTATATATATTTGATCCATAACAATAATGGTTTTTTGAATTGTGACAGTGGTTAGAGAGGTTTGAGGGAATCTTCTATTCTCTAGAAGTAGTTTATTTTTTTAGAGTGAGCAACATAGTCAATCTGTTTGATAGACCCAATAAAGTGGGGGGGGGGGAAACCATGTTCCCACATTAGATGATTAATGGTTTTCCTAGGGAGTTATTCAAGATAATTTTTATTCTCTATAGTTATCATGAGTATATAAAAGATTATTTTGATTTATTTTATTTTGAGGAAGTATTCAAGGGGATATGTTAATATATTAAATTAGAGGATATATGAACCCAATCATGGAAGTTAGATTTATGATTTATAGTCTTGTTGGATCCATGGTGTTTCATTAAATTAGGGGAAATATCTTTTGAGATTCTAGTGTAGGACCCTTAGGCATATAAATCCAAATTGTTTTAAATATTCAAAGACCTATCATTTTTTTGAAAATTCAGTTCACAATAATGTTTATTATGGATTGAAATATTTGATAAATTATTTTTTTTCAATAGATTTTTATGATGGTTTTTTTTACATTATAAATTTTTGAGTTTAGAGGTGATTAAGGTTTTGGGGTGATTTCTAATGAGTGTATCCCTTGAGTACCTCTTGATACCCCGTTGTATATGATGGTCATTTTTGGTTTGTTTCTTTCCTTCATGTTTGATTTTTTATTCACCTTGATATTTATATTTGAGGATAGTTGTGATGAGTTTTTATTTTTAATGGATAGAATATAAGGAATTCATGATTTCATGGTGGAGTGACTATGATAGATGCTACACTGGTTTAGTGGTACTCATAATTATCCTTGGTGAATTATTATAATAGAGGACCCGATTTAGAGTTATGGGGGAGGTGAAATAAAATCCCATATGGAAGGAGATAGTTACTGCCATGTTTTTGTATAGTGGAGAGGTGTTTGGATGCCACGTGTAATCCTAATTACATGGTCGATTAAGGAGTGGTGTGGGGACCACCTAAAAGATCCTCAGTGGTCCTAACACCAAGCCTTAATCAACCACATCATTAGGAATACACATGGAAACCAAACATCTCTCCACTGTATAGCCACATGGAAGAAAATTTAGCCTTCTATATGTGTTTTATTCTTCCCCCCCCCCCCTCATAGGATTAGAATTACTTGTATTGTTCGTTGGTGGAATCTTATGCCAGAGGTATGGAGTTTGAGTTATGGGGGAGGTGAAATAAATCCCCATATTGCGGGGGACAGTTCCTTTCACGTGGATGTATAGTATAGAGGTGTTTGGACACCAGATGTAAGCATGATGACATGGAAAATTAAGGTTTGGTGTAGGGACCATTGAGGATCCTTAATCACTGAAGGATGTATGGTTTTTATTTTTATGGTTATTAATGGAATCATGTTTGGGAATGTGGTACTAGGTTACCCTCTCTAAGTTTGTTAAACCAAGGAGTTATGCCCATGTTATTCTTTATAGAGGTATGATTGTGGTTTGTGTATATTTTTTACAACTAATACGTTCATTTTGGATTTTTTAACAATATAAATTGGAGTTATTTAAGTGTTTTTAAAAACAATTATAGATGAAATAGTGTTTAAGGTTATCATACACTTGGATAACACATTAAGAAAGGTAGGGTTTTATGTTCTTGAGTTTAGGAACTCATATGGATGGTAAAAACTAGTAAATTATCCCAGATAAATAGTGGTATTTTATCCAAGAGTTATATTTATGGATAAATGTTGGGTATTAATATATTTATAGTATTTTTTACAAAACAAATTTAGATCTCACAAATGGAAGATCATAGGATCATCTACGAAGTTCTAAAGAAGGGTTAACAGGCTTTAGGTGAGAATGAAGTTGCATTGATATAAAAATATTTATAGGATTTGAATACATGATTATTTTAACAAAAATGAAATCCATAAATATTCTGGAATAAAAAATAGTGGTATAAGAAGACACTACATGATATTAATACATATTATGGATGTGGAATATAGAGTAGAATATTATGAAGGGATAACTATGGCACCAACAAATAGGCCATATCATTACAAAAAAAATTGTATGAATAGGCGTGATGTTTCCTAGTATTTTATAGAATTTTGTGTCAAAAATATCAAGGGAATTTTTTGTGTTTTTGGTGGAATATAAATTATCCTTATAGAAAAAAGGTTTGAATTTTGAAAAAGTAAAAGATAATTCATGCTAGTAAGTTACGTGCTAGTCAACTACATGTTGGTCTGGTCATATGATAGTCAAGATGGGATTTTTATGTAAGTAATAGATTCTAGTAGATTAGGGAATATATTTATATTTTTGTATACTATTTGAGGAGTGGAATACTAGTCATAGGTTCCACATAAGTGGACTAGAGAGAACAACACACTATGAATTTCAGTGGATAAGGGATGAAAAATGTTTTAGGTTTTTTTGATAAATGATATCCTATCACCACATTTGAATATTGATCGAAGATATAAATAAGGGGAAACTAATTAGTCTCCACATAAGAAATGTGTGAATCATAGTTTTGAGAAAGATTCATGTGGATTTGAGAAAAGTACAAGGGTTTGAAGTAGAGAATCATATAATATAATTTTCAGGAAGAAGGTCTGAGTGATTGAGTTTCTTGAAGTAGGGATGCGCACAATATTTGGGTAAAGAATACATAAGTGAACATACATGATCAAGGGTACTTGTGTGAATATAGTTGAATGAATAGGGTAGTGAAAAGGAAACAAAGAGAACATACTTATATGAACTCACCTTAGAAAAGGGATTTACATGAATGACACTTAAGAGACCACAATTTAGAGAAGGAAGTTGTGTGAACCATACCAGATTTAAGGGTGTTGCATGGAAGAACTAGGTTGAATTTTCTTAAGTAAACAAAAAGAAATTATAAAGGTACTAAGTTTAATGAAGTTTAGTTAAGGTACTTGGGGAAACCATATTTGGGAAAAGGTACATGTGAGAACCATACATCAGTGAATACTATTGGGTGAATGAACAAGAGTACATCCTAAGTTAATGTTTTATAAAAATATAGAAGGGGAGTTCCACATGATATTACATTTACTTACTCAATTTAATTCAATAAAAGAGGGCTGAATGGAAGAATAGAGAGTATCAATCACTATACCTGGTCGTAGAAGAAAATATAGTGAAATATTACAATTCTAGTATGGAATTACTATCAAATGGTAAAGAAGTGATGCTACTATAATATTATGGAAGTCAATTTTCTCAGATCTCACATTATATATTTTATATCTTATTGTATAAAATAAGAAGATAATAATAAATTGTATTCCAATGAACCATCAAATCATGAGTTACAATGCAAGTAGAGTGTCACACTAAACAAAGACATTCCATCATGTTCTAAATCTATTGAATAGGCCCTCAACTCTATAAAATGATCATAGATTCGTTAAAGCAGTTTGTGGAGGTGAAGAAGAGGGTGTGTACCATGGATGAGGAGTAATACAACCATATATTATTTAATTAAAGTGATCCTTATATGATGTAACCATGGCCAAAACATTCTATCTAATGAACTAGTGAAGCATTGTGTTTTTTGGGACATCAATACATAATTTGTGTATAATCATTGTATATATATCCCAGTGAAACTAAACATAGTAAAATATTTATAAACTATGAATTTTTTATATTTATACATATGTAGACATTTTCTTGAGAGGATATGAGAAATATTTATTAGGAAAAAGTTTGAACATAGGTCCTGCTAATATGGGAACAATATCAAAAAAAAGAGAATAATAATTAAAATGGAAAAATGTTTAAATTGGGCTACATCTTGATTTAATTAATTCTTAGTGTTCCTATGTTCATAAAAATATCTTCTAATTCTAATTGTAAATACGTTGATGGATTAGTTTTTTGGTCTTATAATGTAGTCATTTAGGGTATTCGAAATTTAGGTAAAATTTCTATAGAAGTTTCTTATGGATTAATTGTATCTTTTATTCTTGGTAAAAAAATATTTTTATAGGGTAGTTGATGTATCTTGTGTTTTTTTTGTATAAAATTATTTTTTATGTGGTTGTTGGAAATTTTTATTTCATATGGCAATTTATGGAGTAATTATTATTTAATAGATTCTCTACTAGTAGAAGTGTTTATATTTTATCAAAATATTTTAGATTAATTCTAAATGGTGGTTGTACCTATAGTATGTATTTATGTTTCTTAAAATTGGTGTGTTTTCATTTATTGATAGGGGATGCAAGAGGTTTGTTTTGGTTTTAGAAGATTATTTCCATTGGTTCTTAGGATTTGTTTCTCTTATGTTGAGAAATTGTTTTAGGTATAGTGTTTTCTTTTCACAGGGCCTTATTTATTTATTATATGATACTAATACCACTTATATTAGTGTGTTATGGTTTTTATTCCTATTTTCATTCTATGTTTACTGAATAAGACTTTCTATGGATGAAAAGTGGAATGGTGGGGAGTATTGTGACACCCATGCTGTCATTATCTAGTCTGAAATTTACTATTTGTTGAATTTTTAAACTTATTTTTGGTTTCCTATCATTTAAAAAGTTCCAATAATTCTAGTTGATTTGAAATTTTGGACCAAAGTGGTTCATTTCATGACCATGAAAGGCCACACCGTGATGGGTTTCCTAATAGTAACTCCGTCACACGTCTAGATTTTTACTTTTTGAAATTTTTGAGTTGGATATAAGTGGAACTATGACCAGGGTAGTCATTGAATTATATAAATTTTGGAAGCTTGAATTATAATATATAACATTAATTTTCTTCATGACTAAGGCTAGTTATGTTTCAACCGATATTCCTACTTAATACATCATGACATTGAATTTCTACAGCAATATGGGTCTGTGTTGTTAGAAAATTAGGGGTAATGTGGGAAATAGTCACACCATAATGACTTAATCATGAGGAAATTTTAGTTTGATAGGTAGGGTCATATAATGATGTATCCTAAGATAGTAATATCATGGCATTGGTTAAATTTAAGAGGGATATTCACACTATGACAAGGGAGTCTCTTTACGATGAATTCATGCCCAAGTTTTTATATCAATATGTTAAATTTATACCCACACTCAATTTAGTCTTTTTGAACCACCTTATCATCCTCATTCATGCGATCAAATCATTGGAGTACCCAATGTATCTTCTCCCTTCTTCCCCATATCATTCAAGCCTATTCTTTATCAATTTTAAGTGTATTTAGAAGTAAGGACCTATTTTAATCTCCATTGCCTCTCCCTTCTTCAATTTTCATATATTTATTTTTCTTCTATGAAACATAAATATTGTAGAGACCAGACCCCAGAAGCTCTGATTTCAGTGTCTACTATCGATAACATTGTCATGATTACAAGGAATCAAATCCCGAAGGACCAAATAGTTTAGTAGTCTTGGAAAACTAGATACATACATAAGTCTTATATTAAAAATGTGTACACTAGTTACAACATATATTTTTTTCTTATTTTGAAATAAATAACTTCAAGGATAACTCTAATCCATCTAGTAAATCCCTACATATCTTTCATAGTGGCCTTCTTGGATTATTGGGGAAAGAAACATAATAAGGGTGATCTCAAATTCTTGGTAATGAAAAAATATATCAGAATTAATAATTAATTAATGGGAGTAATAATTATGGCATGGTAAATAACTACACATACATATCATGTAATCAATAAACTGAGAGGGATATGAATAAACAATATGGTAAGGTAATAACTAGAAACACATGCCATTAAAATAACTAGATAAGGAAAAAAATCAATATGGAAAGGTAATAAACTAAAATACATTCAATTTAATCACTTAAAAGAAAATAAATGTATCCATACATATGTCGACAAAAAATCTCATGGATGAATTATAACTAAATCTAAATGAATGAAATTCCTGATTATTGTATTCCATCAATACCATTCACAAGAAGGTTCAAAAAAAATATTGGGTAAAACCCCATCTAAGGTTTCTATCCAAATGACTCATCCCATGAGACTACCAAAGCATCAAGGGTCTATCTATTACCAGGTCTTGCCTATGTTGTAATAGTCCAAAAAATTCCTCATGTTGAATAATCGATATAAATAATATGCCTTATCAAATAACCAAATTGAATAAATAATATGGAAGTATAAATATTTCCCCAAATAATCAAATAACTATCAAATTAGACACCATATGTAAAATGGTATTTGGTATAAAAAATAGTAATATCCATGACAAATGATATGGATAATTAACAGAAATTAAATGATCATTGGAGTTTGAATATTTCAAGGTAATTTCAAAAATGAATCAAGGATGTGCATATAAATACTATCCTTGACCAAATCAATCAAAAACTGTCCCTAGGATGGATAAGGATGTTATCAATACAATATACTCCAAGGGAAGTAAAATAAAGGGTTGTTGTCATTGATGAATGGAAGTATAATAAAAAATATATTTTAAAAACATTACTGATGAAAATATCCTTTTGTTTTGAAAAACCTATTGAAAATAATTTTATTTTAAAATAAATATTATAAAAAATTTCTTTATAATTTAACTATTTAATCATGCAAAGGAATCTCCTAAATAATAGCGGTGTTAAAATTTGTACATGTCTCATAAGAAAAAAAGAACATTCCTTTTGCATGGTAAAAAGTAAATAAAATGACTTACTCCGAAAGATATTAGAAGATTCCATTGAAAACATTAGTAAACGAAAAAATGGGTAAAACTTTATTTACCAAATAAATTTAAAAAAAATGAATATTTTTTAATAAAACATGGTTTTTAGAAGAAATCAGCCTCTCTAACTAAAGAGAGAAATGAATTTGGGTTTTTTTAAAAACATTTTTCAAAACACCTTGAGTACCAAAGAGTGGTAAATTGTAATAATACTTGAAAATTCTATGAATAACCAGAGAAGAGTAAAATTAAAGGTTTTATTGAACAATATTCATATAATTTCCTCTAATGTAAATACCATTGAAATATCATTAAAATCATTCTTGGGGAAAATAATCTTTTAACATTCCAAAGTTCCCCACACCACTTTGAAACATTTTAAATCATAAAAATCATTAAAGAATAAAATTATATGAAATTTATAATATCATTAGAGTAAGGATATTCATGATATATCATGTAAAAGGGTAGTATATACACCATATAAAAGAAACTAGGTATATAGAATAAATAAGTCTCAATGGAATGTAAATTGAGACAAAATACCTTATCTTGTTTCTGACTTCTCTTGTGTGTCTTTATATTCCTGAATAACAAACTTATGTTAATTATTTTATTTCCTGGTAAAAAATTTAATTTTTATCATTAATTTAATTTTACTCATTTTTATGTTGTATGCAACCACTTAAATAATTATGTTTACATTGATTTTTTAGAATAAATTCGGTTTATATGTCAAAAAAAACTTTGGTAGGTCAACTATGGTAAAAGGGGTCATTATATAACATCAAAAAAAAACAATAATCATGAAATAATTATTACATTTATACCTTAATTATACTTTTAAAAATAATCATTAAATACATTTATGGAAAATTAATCAATGTTACGATCATGGAGATGGTAGGTTGTACGTACACATGAGTAACATTCTCGTTTTTCAATGATCATTATGGAAAAAAGGAAAGTAGCATTATGAATTTATAGAATGATAATTATATCATAAATAGCATATTATTTTATAATATATACCTATATATATAATTTTTTTATGTAAAAGAAATCAAATCATGTTGAGGAGGTAGTATTCCTTACATCCACGAACGACTTTATCACTTTTTTAAGTGTGTGAAAGGGTAATAAAGAAAATGATATATATATATATATACAGATAGCTAATTATGTCATTAATATCATATATATTATTTTTATGTCACATATTTTTAATTAAAACTATCCTTTATGCATTCCATTTATCGTGTGAACAAATCACATCACTTTGAGGGGAAGGTAGTGCACACTTCCTCAAACGATGTTACTGTTTTTAAATAAAATGTAATGTATAAAGATATGTGTTGTAAAATAATTAAATAAGTATAAATTAATTATATATATCTTATATAACATATAAAAACATATTTTCCATCATAATCGCCACCATGATTGGTGGTAAAGGAAGAATGAATCGTCATAGTTTCGTAAAGCAGTAGTTCACCGTACACTGAAACAATATTTTTTTACCCATTAGATGGAGGTGTGTGTAAGTGTAGGTATAACACTTATAATAACAACATATTATTATATTTATTATACTTTTTTGTTATTAAATAATATAATAATAATAGTTGAGGGTTTGTGGGATGGAAATAAAACTAAATAATTTAAGGAAAGTGGTTACCTCTTAATCAAGAAACTTCTTTTTGTTTGTACCAAAAGGATTATTTAGGAGTATCTCAACCCATGGTAGGCTTAAATGTACATAATACGGTTGTTTGGAAGCTATTTTGGAAGATATATGACGAACCTATGTGGTTTTATAGGTGTTAGGAATAAGGATAAGTGTTGTACTTTTATAGTGGAGGAGTGGAACTTTCATAATATTTTGAAAAAGGATTATTCCCACATTTTTCAGGTTGATAGTGGATCCAATAATGGTTCATATTTGATAAATGGTAGAACAAGGCTTAAATATTTCCATAAAAATCTCTTTTACAATTTTATATGTCGTTTTGGACCTTAAGGTTAAGTTTTAGTCCATTATTAAGTTTAATTTAACCTTAAAGGTTGTAATTAATTTTAATCACTTTCACTGAACTTTTTTTGTCAAAAATATAGTTAGTATTATTATAAATTATATATTTTTCTGATTCCAAATACAGAATCTATTTTTCCAAATTAAAATCATAGATGTATAAAAATTGATTTAAATTTAATCCTGGAGGTGGGATGATAATGTGGGGTTTTAAAGTAAAAATGTGAGAAAGTTTACTATATTTTTATAATCCATTACAAAGTGAAATTGATTCCAATTACATATATTATATTAATAAATAAAAATACTATCTAAATAAAATTTAAAACCAATTAAAATAATAATTTAACCATAAAAATAAATTAGATGAAAACGCTTTTCACAAAAATTCAGTATTTTTATCAATTCATTAAACAATGAAATGTTTCGAAAAAATATAAAAAATTCCCCCAAACCTAATTTTAATGTTTAAATTTGAAAATGAAGTTTATTTTGACATATTAAATCATTAAAAGTGTAAAAATTAATATTTAAAATGGGATCTCCGTTAAAAGGTGGTCAAATTAATTTTATAAAAATATAGGTTTTATGTGTAAAATATGTTTTTTTTATTATATTATTCATATAAAACATAATAGATGAATATAAAAATATTAGATTGATTATATAAAATATATATTTCATTCAAATCCTTAAAAAAATTAATTATTTATTTTTATTAACATAAAAATCATTTGGAATCATAATAATATTTCTTTTTATATTCAATTGGTTCTTATTTTCATTTCTCATTAATTGGTGACCAAGGAATTAATTTTATATTTTTGTAAACCAAAGATTTTAATAATTTAGATAATATTATTCATAACCACTAAAATAATAGATATGTTATATCATATTATATTAGATAATAATATTTTAATAATACATTGTGATTTGGTGAAACTCGATTTTGCGTGTAATGTAAGCTATCAAGGGAAGGTCACTCTTGCATGTAACACAAGATATAAAGGAAGGTCTCCCTTGTGTCTGACATAAGATAACTCAGTGCTTCTTGCACTAAAATATAAATAATATATTATATTTATTTAATATAGTAAATATATTTTAAATTATCGGGTTATTATATTCCCTTTTTATACTTGACGTTGCATGTCATAAACACTATTGAATGTAATGTTGTAATTTAGAATTTAGGGGTGTTACATTTTCCCCACATTAATTAAATTGCGTCCTTACAATTTAAACTCTATATTGGTAATATATTTCTTAATATTTAATACATTTAAATCCCACATCATGATAAGGGTTTTTAAAACATCCTCTAGAAAAGAGATAATGGTAAGAACAAAGGTCACATGGACTACCATGTAACTAGGTCTCTAAGTAGGAAAACATTAGTGGAAATTGAACATACACACATAGAGTAAAAGAATAAATATTTATAGGGTGTGAATTAGGTCATCAATATCAAATAATTGAATGGTCCAAATAAAATTGAGGGCAGCAAAGCCATAAATATTTTATTATTTAAGAGATTATTGATTCAATAGAAATTAAGGTATTAGAACAACATTTTATTTCGAATTCATTTTCCTAATGTTGAGTAATTTTTTTACTAACCAAGAATATAAGGAAATATATTCTTACATGATAGGTTTCAATTTCATAAGAGTGATCCTAACTTTTGGTTGTGCTTCAATCAAATCCTAATTCATCCCATTACTCCTAGAAATGGGTATCTAAAAAATATTTTTGATCCCTGAAGCACTAAAACATGTAATGTATCGTATGGACTATAAAAGAGTGACAAGTCTAATTATTTGTCCCTAACTATCTTCCAAAACCAATATTGTTAATATATTATTCTCTAATCCTCAAAATTTATATCTCAACATTAACATTTATTTGTCATATTTTTTAACTAAAAATAATGAAAAATCAACGTAGACATTGTGTAGGTCAGTGGTTGTCATGAAAACCATTCGTCCTTTAGTCATGGGTTCAATACTCATGGCTTTTCTGGATTTGATTAGTTGCCACCCGGATTAAAAGTTCTCCTTTTCTAAAACGAAATTAATATAATATACAAAAATAAATTTTATGGACATCATTGAAATAAGGTTAATCACTAAATATACTTTTAACTACGGTTCTCAACACAAACTCAATATATAAATATTTGTTCCACTTATTTCTATGTAGGTCCTTCCTTATTCTAAAGTTTATCCTCTAGAATAGGGAATTGACTCCGTTAATATCTTGGTTCCTCACACTCATGATAAATAACTATAAATGATATCTTAGGATGAGCTTCATTTCCTTCCATCATACTCTTAATTTTCCCTCAGAAATACTTTTCTTTATGTACTTATTTCTCACACATAAAGCATTTACTTGTTCCATTGAGACACTTTCCTGCGTGTATCCTACCACATTTCTTAGATGATGGAAATTAAGCCTTATTTTCATTATGGTATCCATCACTCAAGCTCTTATAAACCTCCATAATTATCTTATTTTGTGTGTTCAAGAGTTGGTAAATTTATATATTATTAATCATATTTCAGTAAAACTGATTTGGAATAAACATGGTATCATTCACTCATGTCAAAACATCATTTGGTTTCTTATTTTCACCACATTTTCATTCATGTTTTATGTTAACTTGAATCCTTTGGGTTCCATCCATTGACTAAAACCATAAAAAATATTTTGAGCAACAATAGTCTTAGTGAGAAAAGAGTATAATTAATTATAATATATCTAAATCATGACACCTTATCTTTAGTATAAAACAACTTTGGTTTAACCTAGGTTATTCATTTTCAAAATAATTCATAGTGGTTTGTTTAGAATATGTGAATTTTCTTAAGTATATCACCCCAGGAGTATCCAAACAGGTGCGTAGTAAGGATTGTTATCATGTTCCAGGTTACCTCGAGTCAAGATCAGAACACTTTTTTAGAGTTATTAATCTTAGGTACACCTATTCCAGAACCATGTACACTTTTATTATCTATATAGGGATGTGTTTCTAGGAATAATCACATAATCTCTATATTACCAAAATTATAGGGTGCTATTCTATACTTCCCCTAAAATTATACCTTAGAGTTATGTACTATAAACTATGTTTTCCTAAATCTAGTTCCCAAGGTTGCTACTAAACTTCCTCTAATACCAACTATAGTTACCCTACCCCAGAATCCTCAGAGACAATGTCTTATATCAATTACATCAACATCATTATAAGGAATCAAATCCAAAAGGACTGAAAAGTTTAGTATTCTTGATGATATCTTTTCCATCAAGACCTTTCACAAGACAATTTACAGAATATCAGGTAAAAACCCATCTAAGGTGGCCATCCAAATTAATCATCCCATGAGACTAATGATACATCATGGATCTATCTATAATCAGGCCCCACCTATGTCGTACCAATCCAAAACATTCCTCATATTGAATAATCGAAATAAATAATATGCCTTATCAAATAACAAAATTTAATAAAGAATGTGAATTATCAATATTTCCCTAAATAATAAAATAATTATCAAAGTAGACACCAAATTTAAAATTGTATATGGTTTAGGAAATATTAATATCCATGTTAAATGATATGGGTAAATAGAGTAAATTCAATGATCATAAGAGATTTATATTTCAAGGAGATTTCAAAACTAAATAAAGGATGTGAATATAAATACTATCCTTGACCAAATAAATCAAAAACCATCTAGAGGAAGGATAAGGATGGTATTAATACAACTTGCATCAATTGGAGTAAAATAATGGGTTTTTGTCATTGATGAATGAAAATATTACCAAAGGATCTTTTAAAAAAAATGAGGAAAATATCCTTTTGTTTTGAAAAGCCTTTTGGAAAACATTTTTTTTGAAAATAAGATAAAAAAACATTTTCTTTCAAAAATTACCTTTTAAATATGAAAAGGAATCTCTAAAGCATTGGTGGTGGGTAAATCTATACATTCCATATAAGGTAAAAAGATAATTACTTTTACATGGTAGAAAGATAAGAAAAATGCCTTGTTCGGAAAGCTATAAGAGGATTCTATTGAAAACCATTGTAAAAGAAAAAAAGTATAAAAATTTATTTATCAAATCAATTTAATAATTTTTTTAAAACATTTTAATAAAAAATGGTTTATAAAATAAAACAGGTTCTCCGACTAAAGAGATAAATGAATTTCGGTTTTCTTCAATACATTTTATAAAACACCATGAGTACCAAAGAGTGGAAATCATAATAATACTTAAAACATGTCATGGATTATGAGATGATATTAAAATTAAGGGTTTTATTAAAAAAAATTCATATAATTTCCTCAAATAGAAATGCCACTGAAATATCATTAAAATAATTTTTTAGAAAAATAATTTTTAAACATTCCAAAGTGTCCCATACCACTTTGAAATATTTTAAATCATAAAAATAATGAAGTAATAAAATTATATGAATATTAAACTATCATGAGAGTAATGACATTCATGATATATCATCTAAAGGGGTATTATATACACCATATAAAATAAACTATGTGTATAAAAACAAATAATACTCAATAGAATGTAAATTGAGAAGAAATCCCTAACATTATGTCCGACTTGTCTTGTGTGTCTTTATATTCCTAAATAAAAAACCAATTTTAATTATTTAATTGATTTATAAAATTTCTCATGCGTATCATTACTTTTATTTCAATTAGTACTACGTTGTTTACAACCACTAAAACAATTATGTTTACATCGGTTGTTTTGACCAAATTCGGTTTATGTGTTAAAAACAAATTTGGTAGGTCAATTGTTGTCAAAGGGGTCATTATATAACATTTACATAATAAAAAGAATGAAATAATTATCATATTTATACATAAATTATAATTTTTAAAATAATCATTAAATATGGTTATGAAAAATTATTCAACATTATAATCATGGAGATGGTAGGTCGTACGTACACATGAGTAACGTTCTCATTTCCCAATGATATTTATGGAAAGAAGGTAAGTTGAATTATTTATTTCCATAATTATAATTATATCATAAATAACATATTATTTAATAATATATACTTATATATATAATTCTTGTGTTGTAAAATAAATCAAATCATTTCGAGGAGGCAGTAGTCCACACGTCCACGAATGACGTTATCACTTTTTTAAGTGTGTAAAAGGGTAATAAAGAATATGATATATATATATATATATATATTTCAAAAAAAATTAATTATGTATAGAATATAATTTATATTTTTTAATTTCATATATTTTTAATTAAAACCATCCTTTATACATTCCATGTATTATGTGAATGAATCGCATCGCTTTGATGGGGTGGTAGTCCACACTTACTCAAATGATGTTGTCGTTATTACATAAAATAGAATGTGTAATGATATGTGTTGAAAAAAAATTAAATAAGTATAAATAAATTATAAATATAAAATATAACATATACAAACATATTTTCCATCATAATGGACACCATGAGTGGAGGTAAAGGAAAAAAATTAACAATCATCATTTTATGAGATAGTAGTTCGTCGTACACATAAACAATATGTTTGATACCCATTATATGTATGTGTGTGTAATTTTAGGTATAAACCTTATAATAAAAACATAATAATATATTTAGGATACTATATTTGTTATAAAATCATATAATAAGAATATTTTAGATGTTATATAATGGAAATAAAGCTAAATAGCTTAAGAAAAGAGGTTACCTCTTAATCGGGGAACTTCTTTTGGTTTGTACCAAAAGACCTCTTCATATGGATTTCTTCCCAAGAGAGACTTCAAGGTCTATATTAGGGATTTTGGGAATCTATTTGGGTATATCTTTCCCGAACCTAAGTGGTTTTAGAGGTTTTAGGAATGGAGAGAAGTGGTGACCTGTTATAGTGGAGGAGGAGTGGCACTATTGTAATATTTTAAAAAAGGAATTATTCCCATGTTTTTCATATTGAATGTGGATCCAATAATGGACCAATGTTGATAAAATAGAGGATAGGGTCAAATTATGGCCATACAATAGGTCTTAGAATATTTTATAGGTCGTCTTGAGCCTTAAGGTTAAGGTTTACTCCTTTATTAAGCTTAATTTAACCTTAATTGTTGTAATTAATTTTAATCACTTTCACTAATATTTTTGGTTCATTATTCTATGTTAGATTTTGTAAAATACTGACCTGTAATAGGAATATGATCTTAAACTTTGTATTATTTTCCCCATTTTCCAAATAAATCTTGAAGAATGATATATGTTTCATATAGATAAAACATAGTAAAAAAATAATTTTTTATATATTATTATAATGTATGTTATGTTTCAAAATATAATGCAATGTTCATGTATTTATCTAGTAATATGAGACTAATAAACTGTTGGATCTATTATATTATTATCATATATATTCTATATTTTTGTAATAAATAGTCACCGGTTCTAGGTTATAAGAGTTCGGTTTTTTTCAGTTGGTACTAGGGAATGTTTATAGGAAACCTTAGAAACTATATTTAGAAGAACATATTTAGACAACATAAATTTATGATAAACCCTTAAGTAATTATAAAAAAATCTAGAATGATAGAATAGTTGATGTAAATTTATAATAAATTCATAGGAATTTTATACTATTATTCATAATTCATTGTTTTATTCAAGAACAAGTTAAAATATTCCATTTTTAAAGAAAATTCCTAACAAAAATAATAAAAGCTACATTAACACTATTTATCAATGTAGGTATTTTTATCCTAAACAAGACAATGAAACAAGTACTAGAGTTTATCTGATTATCCCTGTATCAAGGAACTTGATCTTGATTATCAAAAATAACATTTCTTGTATAGAACAATCTATTTACCCTTGACATGGTGCTACATCATGGAATTGTTTTATATATCAAAAACTATAATTTTTAATGGATTCACTAACAAATTAGTGGTGAAGAAATGGATAAATTCTTTAGAATAGATATTTTATTCACTGGGATATAGTGGAAATGAGAAGGTTACTATGGATGTACATAGTCAATGGGGAGATGAAAGTTAATTGTGGTCTTTCATTCAAAATACTAATAAGGATAAAAAGATATAAATCATTGAATGGAATTATTTTAAGGAAATTTTTTATGAAGTATTTTTTAGGTAAATGATATGATATAGTAAAAAAATTTAATTTACATCAAAAGGAAGGAAAAACTACAACTATATATGAGAATAAATTTATAATATTTTTGATATTTTCTGAAAATTAATTTCGTAATCCATAAATAATAATTAAATTATTCTTTATTAAACTAAATCCAAACTTTTAAATACCATTTTCCTCTCAAAAAAATTCCAAAAATGAGGAGACAGTGAAAAGTATCGTCAAGATTTAGAAGGAGTTATTAAATACTAATATTTAAAATATAAAATTGTAGAGTAATAGGAGAACTAAGATCCACGTAGAAATTAATTTAGTGACTAAGAATAATGGATGGGTAAAATATATAAAATGAATTAATTTTTAAAAGAAACACCTATGGGATTTCTTGATGTGATAAATAGTTTTTTGATCATACACAAAAAGATATTTAATATATTATTTTATTTTGGATCTATATTTACTTTATATATGATTAATTTTTTAAAATACACTGATTCATTCCTTAATATATTAAGGAAGGATTTTTTAGTTAAAAAACCTAGTATAAATCATATAATAATGAAACTATACTAGGATTTTTCCATTAGAATTAAGGTTTTCTAGTTGAAAAACTAATTTTCAGACCAAAGATTGACTTTGATACAATTTTTGGAATAGATTGGCTCTCACTGTATAATAAAATGATTTTCTAACAAGATAAATTAATTACAATCTATATTACATACATAAAATTACTTGTTCTTAAATGACATACTCTATTGCATGAGGCCTTTTGAAAACAAAATATAATGGAAAATTTTAATGAAATTCTTAGAGAATAAGAAGATCGAGAAAAATATTTCAAATAGGATGATATTATAAGAACACTACATTGAATACACCATTTATTGGTGGTTTAAATCATTACAAAACAATTCAAGATGATTTTTAAAACCTTCACAAATTCTTATGTCAGGAATTATTTTGTGACACATTTTAAAAACTATTTCAAATCATTTCATGGGGATTATTTAGTGGTGTTTTTTAATGTTTAGTAGTCGATTTAACATACATGTTAACCAAAGTCCCACAAAAATATCTAATACATGATCTGGATTTAACATTCATTATATTTTCCTTAAATATACAAAGATTCTATATATATAGTGAATGGTGTGACATGTATATGAATCATAAGATTTTAAGTACATATTCATACAGAAAAATCATTATAAGAAATATAGGGTATGATTATATATATTCATAGAAAATAACTATATGATACAACATAACCTTGGTAAGATAAAAAAAGGTGGTCAATGAATTGATTATGTAGGATCATATAGTTCTATACATGGTTATAATGATCAAGGATCTGACATTCATGGATTTAGTAAAGTTGGACTTTGAATTATTTAGGAGAATCATCATTCCTTTTGAAAATAAGTACACAAATATCAATACAATAAAATATAAATAAGGATTAAAAATATGAAAATGTATTACCAAATAATATTAAAGAATCAAAATATATGATATTAACTAATGTCAACTATGAAGATGGAGTTTTTATATTTTGAAAAAAAATATGTTTACCATTGACACCTGAGTTAAAGATGGAATTATAAGAAGAAGATAGTAGCTAGAATTCATCAATACACCTTAGTATCGCAAAGATGTATAAGGATTTATGAGAACACTTATGGTGGTTCATCATGAAGTGGGAAATTGTTGACTATGTTTCAAAAATGCTTGGTATGAAAAAAAGTAAATGTTTGATAGGAAAAATTCAAATGGTGTCATGAAACCTCTCCCAATTCAAATGTAGAAGTGGAAAATTATCAAAATTTAAATTATTTATAGATAATAAAAGGGAATTTTCTGGTATCCCTCACCAATAAATATTTATTACCTAAGAGAGAAATATAGTCTGCATAACAGGGTCGATCTCTTGAGGAGGCCACTCACAATACACATATTTTTCTATTATCACTATTATAAATCTAACTAATATAAAACTAAATAAATAATATATATGGGGAAATTTTAATGTTGAAGATACATGAAATATAATTATGATAAATATATATAAATATGAAAATATAAAAAAATTGAATTAAAGGTAAGTAAAGACATAAAGAATTCAGTAGAAGAAAACCATTTCTCTCAGGGATCATAGTAGTATTATCATTATTATTAAAAATATTTATCAATGTATATTTCATTCTAGAGATCAATTCCTATCACTCCACACCCTATAATTTGAATGATATTACCCTACAATGATACCTCTACATGTATGAGTAATCTCTTCCATGTAAATACTCAATCCAAACATAACCATTTGAATTAATTAGATATCAACAAGAAGGAAAATGAGTGAACAAGGAGGAAGAAGACAATAGTAGAGAAAGTGGGGAGACCACTCACCATAATAATTTTTACCACTACTGAATTATTATAATTAAACATTATATGACATTAAATGGAAATAAACTCAAATACCACCACTTTCCCCATCAAAATATTATGAGGGTTTTCTCTTCACAATCATGGATATAAAAAAAGCATGGTGGGAGAAACACATAAGTGAAAAAAAAGAAAAATGGATATAAAAATAAGAAGAGCTACACTAATATAAATTGAAAATATAAACAACTAATAATGAAATAAATCTCCATCTTTCCCCTTGATAATGGCTATCCTTTGGTATTGGTGGTGAGGCACATATTTATAGTGAAAAGGTGAGAAAGTGTAGCTCTAAAATGGTTCGTTCAAGAGATTCCATGTGTTATCCACATTGAATTATCAAATCATGGAAAGTGTTCTTCATTAACGTTTTTATCATTTTTATCCCACATAAAACCTAAATATTTCACCTTTATTAGCTATTGTATATTAGAGTTATGGTTTTTTTACTCAATAAATTTAATATGTCCATGAAGACTCTTTATATTCCATAAGTCCAACTTCCCATGAATTAATTACCTTTCAACATAATGATTCTAATGTGGGACCATTCATGAATGTTATCAAATAAGTCTCTATCCATATACTTGTTTAATTTTATCTCCATTGGATATGTCCAATGTGAGATATAATATCATCTTTAAAATAGTACATATTTGTGTGTAGTTTTCTAGGCTTGAATTGTGATCTACTTTTGGGCCTCAAAATGGTTGGTTGAGCTTGGGTTCTAGGAGAATGAAATTTATCCCAAGATTTTAGGAAACCTAAAAATGAATTTTAGAATTTTAATTAGTTTTGAAAATGTTATGGACAAAATACATAATAAAAATAAAACATTTAAATCCCAAAATTATTTCATTTTTACAATTAAGCCCAAAATTCCACTAAAACCTAAAAATGTGACAATTGCACATAAAATTATACTATTGTGGTTTTATAAATATTGAATTACAGTTTGAAATATGTGAAACTTTTAACTTCATCATTCCCACACACTTAACCATTGCACTCCGATAGAATCATCATATATTCAAATCAAAATCCACACAATAATAAAAAATGAGAAAACATATGTGATATTATCCAAAATATAATTCATTAATGTATTTTATATGAAAAAACACTTTCCTTTTCATTAATCACATTTAAATTTTTTTCAAAATAAAAAGTCCATCTATTTCATAATCACAACCTACCTCACATTGAATTTTATGTCATTCTTCACTTAAGAGAAATTAAATTTAAAGTTATGCTCATACTTGAAAATTGAATGCTTCACCATACTATTGGGAAAATTATAATTTCTCTATAATGAAAAACATAAAAATTAATTCAATAATGTGTACTTTTACCAGGTCAATTTTGTGTCTTAGGGTTGGTGGGTAAAATGATTTAAAATTTTATGTCTGGAAGAGGATGTTTGACTCTTGAGTAAAATGAATGAATAATTAAGTAAAAACACAAGATGAACCTCAATCAAATACCCTTACCAATATTAAACACAACACCACCCATTTTTTGGTGACATGGTATATGAGTAAATCAATGATTACAAATAATGATATCATCCAAGTTCTCCATATTTTTTTCTTTTTTATAATGCTCTATAAAGGAACAACTTTATTTTCATTCTTTTTTGGATTTTTTTCATAAAGAATGAGCTAAAATTTGAATTTAATTAATAAAATAAAATCCTGCCCTTTATTTTAGAGAGGTATATGAGTTATAAAATAATATATAATGACAAATTCAAACTCACCCCAATTTTTACATTTCTTTTATTTTTTCTTAATTTCTCTCTCTCTTTTTTTGTAGAATTTGATGAAATAAATAAAGAACATTGAAATTTTCACTCATGTACAATTAATTCATTATCCACTACCCAAAATGATGAAACACACCTCACATCACCTATAAATGAAGAATACCCCAAAGAATTCACACAAAATACTCTTCCCCCTCAATAAAACCTGAAATATCCATCCAAAAATACTAAGAGTGTAGGTAGTTAAGGAAACATAGGATTATAATATAGATTAAACCTATAAGAAAATTCGTATAATCTAAGGGATAAAAAAGGAAATATGTGATGATGGGTCTCAAGATCAAATTTGGCTAGCCAAATAGTGCCTCAATTATGTCAGAAAAATTCCCTGAAGTCCAAATATTTGAAATATAAAAATCGAAAGTTTTGGTTCCCACAAAAAATTCAAATTTTTTTTAAGAGAGTGTGGGTATTATAAAGAATATTTCAAAAAGGTTCAGAATACCTCATAGGGCAGGAAAGATTATTTGAGTTAGTGTTTCATGGGCATGGATTTCAAAAGTCCATAAAACTCATAAAAATTCATAAAAATATAATTCAAGGAAATATTTTTCACTTCAAAAATCATTAAAGTCCAATTTTTAAAAAATCATTTAAATTTTCTCAAAATCAATCAATTTGTGAAAAATGATCATAATATTCATTGAATCTCAATGTAACATCCAAAATAAATAAGGAATAAGACACTTTTCATATTTATTATTATTTGTGAATTAAGTATTAATTTTATATTAAAGGGGCCGCTATATTTGATAGCATACCCGATATGCAACAATGGGTTTCTTTGAAATCTTACGTTGCACACTAATAATATAATATTATTATTTTAAATGGAAGTTAACTCCTAGCCGTTGTATTGGCGGGAATGAACAAAACTAACTACAATATTATTATACATGTTTGTTAAATGTATTTATAATTATCTAATAAAAATTTAGAGGCTTAAAATGTGAATGAATCTAATTTTAAGAATAATTTACATTAAAAGGATGACTTACGCATTTTAATGGAAAATCGGTTTTAAATATAGTTTTTGTAACTTTAATACATTCTATTTAACCGAATAAAATCCTTCTTTATAATGGGGACATCAAAATTTACTTTGTGTAATTTTTGGAATTTTTCTGATAATGTTCATTTTGTTAATGAATAGTGAAAATATTGTATTTTAATTCAAAACTGCGTTTTAATCTAATTTATTTATATGGTTAGATTATATTTTTAATTGGTTTTAAAGTTTAATTAGAATATATTTTTAACATTTAATCCAATTTTGGTCATTGTAATTAATTTCACTTTGAAAGTGGACATAAACAAATGTCAATCTTTTGATAGTTATTGTTTCTTAAAAACACGCTATTTGTTTTAACAACGGGAATTAATTTTAAATTAATTAATGCAACTTATATGTTTTTAATTTATAAAAATAGACATAATTATTGAATTTTTAATATCAAATATATATTAGGATTAATTTTTGATTTTTTTTTTCTAAAAACTTCAATTTGTGATGAATAGTGAAACCACTTAGTAGTAGTTAAAAAACTGAATTTTTCATTTAAATGAAATTTTCCACTTCTATGAATTGAATTTATAAAATCTGACATACATGGTTTTTATTAGTAAGTAAAATATGGTTCAATAGGATGAAAATAATTTTTAGTAAATAGTAACTTTTGACTTTTATTTACCGCGGTTAAAGTTAAATAGGATAATTTAAGGTAAAAAGAATATTTTAATACTTCAAAATTACCTTAACAATTATCCAAATTGTATTGGATGAGTCATTTACGACAATGGGAATCTTTGGGTCGATTTTGGGGCCCCTTTGAGCCACTTGGGATTGATAATGACACTTTAGATTAATTAATTTAATGTAAAGGCAAAAATGACATAAAAAGAAATATTTTAGTAAATTAATTTTTATATGGTGTTATATACGTAATATTTTTTTACTATAAATATTAATTGGAGATATAAAAATATTTCCTACATCATGGTATTTTTTTATAATTTTTAGATATTGTATAAATTAAATTATTTATGACACAATAATGATGCAGTGTTTACCTCATTAATAAATCATTTAAATAAATAAGATTATAAATATTAAAATAACATCCAAAACTTTTCCAATTCTTATTTAATGCTTTTATTTAGACCATGAGTCATCTTATATTTTACTCTAATGGTTTTTGGACCTTTAGAAACTGAATATCATTATATAAGAAAAAAATATTATCACACTTTCCAAAAGAGCCCATCCGGCCCCTTATAAAAATCCCTCACATCTAACCAATTTCACACACCTCTAAAGCCTATAGGATCGTCCAAAATCTACAAAATTAATCTCCCTACATCTCTCTACTCTTCCTAAAAGCCTTACCTTTGGCAGAAGGCACTTCAAGAAGTCTGTTGGGTTTAAAACCAAAGGAAGTTACCCAAATTAAAGGTAACGGTTTCACTTAACTTTTTTTCTTTTATTTTACTTCTCCAACCCCTAAACTTTTTGTATTCCTTTATTTTATAACAAAAAAATTATCCTAAATATACTATTATGTTGTTATAAGAATTATTCGAACTACACTTACACATACCTCCATCTTATGGGTGAAGAACATATTGTTTCTGTGGATGGAAAACTAACGCCTCACGAGACGATGATTGTTCAATTATCTGCTATCACCTATCATGGTGTCCATTAAGATGCACTATATTTATATGTGATATATATTATGTTTATGTTTTCTTTATGCTTATTTATTTTACATTTATATCCTACCTTTATGGTTTCCATTATGGGTAAACGCGATAATTTCATTTGAGAAAGTGCAGACTACCGCCCCCTCAAAGTGATATGACTCGTTAATGCCATATGTGGGATCTATAAAGGATGAAGTTAATGATATTATATATGATATTATACTGTAATTATAATATAACTATGTATCATTGTGTTTTAATTCCATTAAAATAAGAAATATAAATTAAAGTAGCGTTCATGCGTATGTACGGCTTACCATCTCCATGAATGGTGTATTTCATTTCTTACTTATAAATGTTATGTACTATAATAAATACATGTATATATGGGATATATATGATATATATGATATCTAAATTATGAATATCATTCTGGATATAATGTACATTTGACTATGTGAACAACTTGTAATTATAAGAAGTTTATTTTTGACTCAAGTACCAAATATCGACAAAATGACCATTATTAACTTAAATGATTTCATAATATCTATAACATTGTAATAAGTGATATAAAAAGAATAATTAACTTGAAAATTTTATTAATCAAGTATAAATTAAATTCATTTTATTATTCAATACGAACAAGGAACAAACAAGTCAAGTTGGACACGAGGTAAGGGATTTCTTATCTCATTTTCAATTATGTGATATTTCCATTGTTGTCCAATTATTCATTGAATGTGGGGTATTTTTTACTTCCATTTGATATATATTATAATTATTCTATTTATATTCAGGGTATTATATGATTTATTTTTTAGTTATTAACTTTTGGTCATACAACTCTATTGATTACAATGAAGGGTTTTTCATCTCTCTTTTTATTCCCTTAAGATTCATGCAATATTGGCCACTATTTCCTTTTGTGTGGCATATTTATTTTCCATGATTTTATTCATTGTGTAATATAATATAATTTTTTTGGGTATTTACATCTCAATTTAATTATCCTTCTTTTATGTGGTGTATCTTTCGTATGCTACCCAATCCGTAAGGGTACCTTTCACCCTCCTCTTTTTAAAAGACTTGTTTTTGTTATGTCTTTTAATTTACATCTTATTATGTTTGGATATATTCTTCTATATCATTATTGATGTAAAATTTATTTCCAAGTGATGAGATACCATTTTAATCTCATCAACTCATTTTCTGAATTTGAAAGTGACTTCGTTAGGCTGTCGAATTTTTACAAGGGAACTTCTTAACCCAATTTCAGTTCTTTGGGTTCAACTTGTACTTCTTGAATATGTCATCCTATGAATATGTGTGAATTAAATATGATTGTTTTACACTTAATATACACTTATATTGGTTTTATTTATATTTTTCACACATAATTATGTGATTTATTTATCCTTAATTTAAGGATACCATCTTTATAATGGATTTCATCTCAATTTACATGTCCACTGAGACTTCATTATTGTTATGCACCAATTCACTCTTATATGGTGTATATAGTTTTCTTTGAAATATTAGATCATGAATCCATTTATTCTCATGATATTATAAAGTTTTGATTAAATGTTATTCCTCAATTATTTTTATTCAAGCGTCTCTCTTTTTTTTAAAAAAACTCTTTAACTAAAATATCATTTTAAATGTTTTAAAGATTTATTATTCTAAATATTTCTCATTAATGTCAATGTTTTAAAAATGGGTTTTAGGATTTATTTATATGGACATTAATGTTTACAAATGATAATTCATTTAAAATCTTCAAAGTGGTATGGGACACTTTGATTCAAAAATATATTCTTAAATGGTTTTGAAAATGATTTGATAAAGCATTGTTTATTTCAATATCTTGATTTGATATATTGGAATGTGGAAATGTTATATCTCCTTTATAATTGTGTTATGTGTTATTATTATGTTATGGTTATTGGGCATTGTTTACATATACGGGTGGTTCCATGATAAACCGAGGGTGGGTGAGTAGAAGATAGCTCTCAAATGCATTGGGTAACGTGATGGAGGTAAACGCGATGTTTCTCCTAAGAGATTTAGGGAATATACTGTGATGGGTATTCCAAGTGTAACTCCCTATATAGCTATGACATCTATAATGTAAGTTTGATATGGATGCCATAAGTAACCTTTATGATTTATGATTTGTGTGTGTTATTCATAAATCTTATGATTTCGTAAGGTATGTTATGATTGAAAAGTATAGTTTCATTGATTTGTATTTATTTATGGGATAATGATTTCCTTCCTTATATAATAACCCTTACTGAGCTTTTTATGCTCATCCCAAGTTTTTGAAATGTTTTCTATGGGACTTAAAGATGAATAAGGTCAAGGATGGGATCAAGGAAAAGTCATGTTGTATAAAATATGGAACTAGACATGTTTCTATTTAAGAGTTTTTATTTTATGAAAAAAATAGATATTGAGTAGTAGTGTTTACATGTAATCTTCCAGTTGTTATGTATAATTATGGCCTAATTCTCTGAAACTCTAAACCAGAAAAGATCCTAAATGTGAATTATTCATTTAATTCAATATTATGTAATGTTATAAGGTCGGGTCCTTATACTCAAGGTTCTAAAAAATTTAAAAAAAATAACAAAAAAAATAACTGAGTTGGTTGATGCTCCCCCCACACTTAAATTTCATTACCCTTCATTTCAGCTCAACAAAAAATATTAAGGGAATAAAACTAAAGAGAAGGGATGATACAACCTGACATTGTTTTTTAGTGTAAACATTGATTTAATATTCTATTTATTTCCAATATACCTAGAAATAAATAAATAAAGAAATTAATAATAAATAAATAAATAAATAAATATAAAGGTAGAAGAGGATAGAACATGGTTTGGACCCCAATGTAGGTGCTAGGATTTTACTGCCCCTAGTCAGGCAGTTGAATTGGTTTAAACCCAATATGATGGTGGATGGGTTTTCATGATTAGAAACCACAAAATTTTATTTCTACCAACATACATCAGTAGATTATAGGAGTGGGAACCCCTAATAAAAAAATTACCCCAACCTCTAGAATATTTAAAAAATAAAATTTATGGTGCAAAGGGGGAGGGAAAAGAATATAGGGGTGCTCCCTATTTAGTTAATTCGGAGGAGTTGCATACATTTGTGGTGAAATTAGTATAATGGTATGTGTATTATCTTATATTTTAGGTAAAAAAATTATTCTTCATGTATTTCTTCTTTTATGCCAACATCCTCATATGGACCAGCGTACAGCTCGATTGGCTCCTCCAATTTCTCCTCAACACATATAACTTCTTTATCTTATTCAACTAGGGACATTAGTAGTGGTAATTAATCTATAGAATAAACATAAGGGAGATAAATTTTAAATTCATAATTAATTAAATTTGAATAAATATAAGGTTCATAAACTAAATCTCCCTCAAAACATTCAACTTCATACTCCTTTTCTACAAGCATGATAGATAGGAATTCATTTGTTTGATTGGGAAGTGGATCTTCAAGTTTGGATTCAACCACACCGATTTATTCTTTAATTAAAAGTGGAATAAATATTTAATTCTCTTCAGCTTTTATTTATTTTCATTTCTTTCATAATTATTTATCTTCTTCAACTTCTGTGTCTAACAATGCAACCATCTTACTTGTTTTTTTTAGAACTTAGAAATTATTTTCAATCATTATGGAATTTTTTCCACTTGATTATTCAAACTATTTTACATACATTAAATTTAAATATAAGTCCATGAATATGAATAATAACTAATTTAATCCATGACCTATAGAAATAATGATATGTAATGAAATTATTTCTTAATTTTTTTGGATATTTGTTTTTTTTGTTTTTGAAAAAAAATATATGTAAGAACTTGGCCTCCCCGGAAATTATGCATAATTAATAAAATAAAATTTTCACTGATCCCTCACCAATAAATCTTTATCAATTAAGAGTGAAATATATTGTGCACACCAGGGTAGATCTCTATAGGAGGATGCTCATAACATACATATTTTTCTATTGTCACTATTATAAATCTAACTAATATAAAACTAAGTGACTAATATATATGGGGAAAATTTTATTTTGAGAATAAATGAAATATAAATATAATAAATATATATAAATGTGAACATTAAAAACATAATTAAAATGAAAGACATAATGAAATTAGAAGAATAAAACCATTTCCCTCAGGGTTCATAGTGGTATTATCATTGTTATTAAGAATATATATCAATGTATTATTCAAGGTGGAGATGAAGACCTGTCACTCCACACCCTCTCATTTAAATTTTATTACACTACATTGAGACCTATAAATTTATTTATAATCTCTTCTACATAAATACCTGATCCAAACTCCATTTTTTGAATTAATTAGATATTAATGATAAGGAAAATGAGTGAAAGGTGAGGAAGAAGACAATAGTAGAGAAAGCTGTGTGACTGCTCACCAAAATAATTTTAACCACTACTTAATTCTTATAATAACACATAATAATACATAAAATCAAAATAAATTCAAATACCACCACTTTCCCCCATGAAAAATAGTTAGTGTTAGATATCCACAATCATGGGGATAAAAAAAGCAGAGTGGGAAAACACAAAATTGAAAAAAAAAGAAAAATGGATAGAAGAAAAATAAGAGTTACACTAATATAAATTGAAAATATTAATAACTAATACATAAATAAAACTCCACCTTTCCCCATGAAAATGAATATCCTTTTTTATGGTAGGTGAGACACATATTTATAGTGAAAAAAGTGAGAAATTTTGGATCCAAACATTTTCCTCTAAAGTCAAACATGTTTTAGCCCCATTGAATGGACGAATATTGGAAATATTTATTAATTAAATATGTTATATCTTCTCTCCCAAATTCACCCTAAAATTTCATATTGATTAGAAACCATCTATAGGATTTATGTCTATTTTAATCTAGAAATTAAATATGTCCATGAAAACTCTTCATATTCTATAATTCCAACTTACCATACATTAATGACCTTAAAATCAATTTCAAATTTTTAATTAGTTTATAAATTGTTATGGATAAATACATAATAATAATAAAAATTTTAAATCCTAAAATTAGGCCATTTTTATAATTAATCTAAAAATTCCACTAAAACCTAAAAATATGACAATTTCCCATAAAATAATACTATGGTGGGTTTATAAAAATTCAATTACATTATGAAATTATTTAAATGGTTTATTTTGGATCTCCTAATAAAATCAAAAAAATTCATAGAAATAAAGGAGGATATACCTCTTCATTGAATTTCAATACTTTATATTAATGAATATTTAAGGTTTCATAGTGAACCTATATCAATTATATCTAATAATAACCCCAATTTTACGTTAACATTCTGTATTATTATTTAGAAGGATTTTAACATTGAGATACATTTTAAAACCACTTATTATTCTCAAACTCATGAATATCCTAAAAGTTTTACTGAAACATTAAAGTATATACCAAGGTCAAACTCTCTTGAATTCCATGGAACACATGATCAGTACCTACATCTTCTATAATTTTAAAAATAAAACAGCATTCACTCCAAAAAATAAATAAAACTATAAAAATATCTATGTAGGGAAAAATTTTCAACTAAGGTTGTTAATGATTGATATTATTACAATTATTTGAGAATATTGAAAGTGTTATGATATTTTTCTATCAATAAAGGGTTAAATTCAGTTGTTAGTAATGTAATTTAGTTTGAAAAATGTATTATAGAATATTATATAATCATTTAAGGAGCTTGAAAGTGAATATTATGAAGTATGACCAGACCACACCACAAACATGTTGTCTATGTCATAGTGGAACCAAAAATGACATGTTCACTATAGGGGTGATAATTTTAGTGAGCATGTTATGAAGTAGGAAACCTTTAATAAATTATATTAGTATTTTATTCCTTATTGTAAATCATTTTGTGATATTAAAATAAGTGTAATCCATTTTGAGAAAGAAGTTGTGATTTTGGTCATTGTGTATAAAAGTCAAAATGGGATACTGGAGGTGACCAAGTCATTATGAAATTTATTATTGGATTAAAAATTCCTTGTATGAAATAAAATGATCCATTATTAGTATAGAATTATTAATAGTTAACTTCAATTATCAATAACCAAAGAGTGGACTATATGGGGTCTATGACGTGGTATTATCCATTTGAGATGTATGGTTTTGTGGAAATAATTCAGAAACCAGAAACATGCTGCATGAAGGGTCGCGGTATGAGTTATTTCACCTAATATTGAAATATTACATGATTATAAAATTAATATGACATATTTTTTAAAGTTTTATACATTTTTAAAATTCAAAATAATATAATTGTTTGAGATACAGAGTTGAATATGTCATGGTCTTTAGAGGTTGAGGGATGAGGTGGACTCAACAATGCCTTAGTGACTGATTGAACATTTTGTAGTGCATGGTTATTTTAATAAATAATGAATTAAATAATTTATTTATATTGTGTTATTAATTTTAAAATATTCAAATTACTTTATTCAACATGGGAACAAGACTCATTAGGAGATGATGTCAAAAATAATTCAAAACCTAATTCACCCCCCCCCCCCTCCAGGGTGTATTTGGGGTGTTGTGGTTATTACAAGTGGTATCTAATCTATAAGGTTAATCATGATGAATTTATTTAGAAAATTTATATAAAATGGAGAATATTATGAACAAAACTGGATTTATGTTATTCGATGATTTTAGTTATTATATTTATAATAAAAATTTGAAATTACATTTCTAATCTCACTAACTTGATGTTTACTCAAAAATCATCCATGGAATACATGTAAGTGATGTTATAGAGTTCCCCATGAATGAAAAGGATATAAAATTACTCAACGTACATTATAAGGCACATAATTCTCTATTATTAGTATTATCAAATCATATTAATATAAAGGTTATAATTTCCACAACTTCCAAATAATTTTGGGATATGTTAGCTAACTTCTATGAATGCGATAACATGGTAAATGATGAAATGATATAGTATATACATAACATGATTAATAATTTGAAGATGATTTCAAATGAAAATATATTTAGTTTCTTCAACTAACACATTGAATTTGTTCAATCTTTTATAGGACTCAGTGATGTGATATCAAACATTGACATCATGAAGATAATTTTATGGGCATTTTTACTTTTGTATAATCCAAAGGTATTATCTCCTGAAAGAGGAAACCTCGTGAAACTTTTTATTGATGATTTTAATTGTATGTTGGTGGATTATGTGATGAGGTTGAAGATAGAGATCACATAAATACATTCTTCAATGAAAATGGAATTAAAGTCCATAATGAATAATGATATACATGAAGCTGGATAATTGAAAGAATTCATAATTAACGAATTTCTATCACACATAATATTATAAATAAATAAAAATTAAATTGAAATTTGATTTAGGGTTAAGAATGGCCTTATTTTGTTTTAAAATGGTCAAACATATCATTACAATATGTATAATAAGAAAAAATAGAAAATAATTAGAGGTTGAATTTTCACAAAAAATAGTGAAGGAAGTTTCTCCTTAACTGAAACCTTAAATATAAAAACAAATATTTTATAAAGTTTATACAGAATATTTTAGTGATTAAAAAATAATAATATGATGATATATACTATAGAGAATTTGAATTTTAATTCAAATCAAACTCAAAGGATGGGATAATGAAATAGTCAAGAAATATCAAATTAACATAGAGGAATAAAACCAGCTAAAAGGTCTCATTGATCATAAGGTGGAACTTAAGGGTTATTGTAGGGAGATATATTTATAATATAATAAGAATCAAAAGATCATTATATTATTGAAATAATTATTGGATTACATTTACCAACTCAAATATGAGATCACTCTATTAAATAAGGTTTTAGATGATCAAGGTGTTGATCAAGAAACATCTATAGAAGTATATTATTCCAAGGTAAAATATAAGAACATGATAAAGTGATTGATCTCAATAATGAGTTTATTATGGAAGGATAAAAAGGTTTGAAATCCTGGTAGAGGAATCGCTTACTATTTGGATAAAATTTGAGGTGAAAATTAAATATAACATTTCAAAGAATAAATTATTATTTAGAAACCTATGCAATGTGAAGCTAAAGGAAAGAGATAAATGAGTCATAGTGAATGATGAGAAGGTGTTCAATAAGAAATAAAACAAATAACATGGTAAAAATTGAATTGGTTTTGAAAGTGAAACATCCAAAATTAGGTAATATATTATAAAGGATTGTGGAAAGTGAAAGGTTAACAAAACCTCCCATTCAATGATAGGTTATCATAAATCAAGAGGTTACTCGGAGTCTAGAGACATGTAAAATGATGGTTATTTTTTATATATAAGATGTATATGGCTATTTATGTCACATAAGGACCTATTATAAGGTGGTAGTAAGCTACCTACAATGAGAAGTACCTATAATTCAAAAAACTTATATGAAAAAATATTCTATTCCATAAATAATAACATCTCTATATCGATAATTTTTTTATTGATCTAAATTTGGTCATAAATTAATAAATTATAGGACACAATGGATTGAAAATAACACTTATAAAGTGACAAGGAGGGTTTATAAGAGGACAATAAAATTAATTTATTTTGGAAATTGGTTTTTACCATTGAAAAAAAAAATTAATACACTTCTTATACTAAAGTGAATGAGGAGAGTTTATCATATGTCTTAACCCAACTTGGAATTTCATAGAGGGATATAATAAATAATGATATGGTGGTTATATATGAAATTTCACTCAAATAAATGATGAAAAATAACACATGGATTCTCAATAGTGGGTGTTTGTTTCACATGAACAAAATATAAACCAGTAGAAAATGTGAATGGTTATGTTAATGGTACAGTCTAGCTTAGTAATAACCCCGAACATTGTGGTTTGTTATTCATTGTAATTTAACATTTTAGAATTTATTTTGAGCCTATATTTTAGTTTGTTTTTTTGAAGTTTATAGTTAAGGGGGAATAAGGTAACAGGGTTTAGAGGTGCAAATTAATAAAATTTTTCAAGTAGGTATTATAGAGTACATAGTGTTGGGTATCAGTTAGCTGATGGATCTAGGTGTCACATCTTGGGTATTTGTACTTATATTTAGTTTATAATATTTTAATGAATTTTGTGGAAATTTATATTCTTCTACGTATCAGGATTGATTTTTATTTCTTCTGGAAATTCATTTATCTATGAATTGTTTCTACTAGATCACAATATGCTTAGAGTAAACTATATAGATTCCCCTTCCACAACATTCTTGAGACATAGAGTTTATGAACAAACCATGCTTGTTATCCTTACATAGGTCCTTTTTAGTTCATTTTTAATGTTCATGGTTAGTCTTCATGGGTATCACACAAATATGGGAAACCATACAAATTTACTTTCCATGTGAGTATGTGTTAGGGTGGTGGATTAAGGCTTGTTCAAGGTCGGTATAAATTATGTGAGGAACCTGTGTGTCATTATGAAGATCGGATAGTTCCATCTACATGGTTGGGGTAAAATTAGGAAAAAATATGTTTTATAATCATGAGATCTACCCAGTTTCTATTTTTTATTTTCTAATTTTCTTGAATTCTATTAATGGGGTTCCCCCTATTTTATTTCTCATTATTTGTTCATCCAATCAATGCACATGGCTGGAATTCCTCCTCCTCACTCCCCCTTTGGTTCCAAGCCCTTCTTGATTGATTTTGAGTCATTTTCTAAATGTAAATATTTTTGTTCCTCTTGATCTTATTTCTTCTTCCACTTTGTCTATTTTTCAATCAATTTCACTTCCTATAATGAACCTTAGGGGTTGTTGGATTCAGATTTGGGGTTCGAGGTTGATTCTATGGGGTTCTTATTTCTAGGTCTTTCTCGAGGATCCTTAAGTATTTTTAAGAATCCACCATAATAGATGATGGATTCCAAATTTATTTTCATTGATTTGAGATAGGTGTTTTTGTGTGTTTCCTAAAATTAATATAACATTGTGTACATGTGGATTTTAAATGTTTTATTATGGAAATGTTTTCTATTCATTATTGTATCAAGGGAGAAATTATTCCCATGGATTAGATTTGAGACCTTGATACTAGTTTCCATCTTAGGGTGATTAGAAACGCACCTTTGGAATGTCACATTTCGTCTTGAAAGCCCAATATAGGGGTGGCCTAGGTTAGTTCATCACAAAATGGTATTAATGACTGACATCTTAATATTTAGGGTGTTTCTGGGTAGTTTGGAGACTTGGATCATCATTGATACTTGAGAGGTAGGTGCGAGAAGAGTGTCATGAGATCTTCCTCAAATTGATACTTGAGTTTTTATGGTTTGTTTGAGACTTGATTCCTGATTTTTAGTTTTATTTTTGATATCATTGATTGAGATTGATATGTTTCAATGGTAATTTTATCTCTATTGATTTTGTCAATGATTTTTAGGGATGTTTTTAGTTTCAGGGTGAATTTTTTTAATGAACTAAGGTTTAATGTTTTGATTTCACTATTTGGTAAATTGTGTGGGGCCTATTAATAATGGGTTTGTTACCATGAGAGTCCATATTTCATGCTTGGTTCACGGTTTACCATCCAGTTCAAAAAAAACTATGCAAAGTGTTTCTTATTCATTATAAGGGTTGATTTACCACCCATTATTTCAGGATTGATCTTAATGGTGTTTACCATTAGTGTGATATTAATTATAAGAGTTTTGATATGAATTGATGTAATTTATTGTGATTTAATTAAGATTCATGCTTGGATTTTTGGTTTTTTTTTGTAAAATATTTGTTTAAATTTTGAATATTTATTCTAGAATTATGTTTTGTCAAATTATTTAAGTCATGGTGTATATAAAATAAGTTCAAAGGGTTAGTTTTCCCTAAAAATGGTTTTTTTTAGTTTAATAAGTGGTATATTGAATGATTAAAATTTAAAATTAAAAACTTTAATATTGTTTTATTAGAATTTTTTAAATGATGATTGATTTCAAAATAATATTTCAATGTATATTGGGATGAAAAAGTGGATATAATCCCATGAAATGGTTTAAAGGTTAAGGGTTTAAAAATAAAATAAAATTAAAATTGTATTTGAAGGGAGATTTAGTTTTTATGAAATGTTTTTCGTTGTGTGAGTGAAAATCATTAGGTGATTTAATTTTATGTTGGGTTTGGTTTTAATGTGTGGATTTTTTAATGGAAATGTCTCTTTTGGAAAGCATGAATTTTTTAACTGTTTTATGAATAAGAGCCTTTTGTTTATCCATTAATTTATGAGACCACTTGATTTTATTGAGGATCATGTGAAGCTGGGATCATGTATCATGTTAGTTTCTATATTCCTCCAAAAAACTTCTTAATAAAGGATAGGGTTTTCCACATTATTCATATTTGTAGTTCTACGAGATATTGAATCCTCTAAGACTGTAAGTGGGGTGGTGAACTCGATACTATTTATGTGTTTTAGAACTTTTGAGTTTACTAACATCCTCCTCTTTATAGTGTTCTTGGTTCCTGTTGATTGGGGTTTTGTTGGAAAAAAATGAGATTTATTATTAGCGGGTTTTATAGGGGTGTTCTGGGAGACTTGTGTCTTTGATTAGGTGGTTACCTCTTAGGAGATTTATTTTTGGTATGCATCAAGGATATCTAGATTTTTCTTGTATGAATTGTGATGAATTTGGATATTGAGTTCTCCTTAGTTTTTTTCCTTCAAGTTTTAGGATATGGGATCTCAGTGGTCATTGGTTTTAGTAGGGGTATGGATCATTGGGTGGATCTTGTGAAATCCTTACAGATACACTATAATAGTTGATTTTTTTCCTTGTGTTATGTACTATTCTTATGTAACACCGATATATTTTAAATTATATATTAATTTAATACCTAAAATGTTTAATAGTATGTGAAACATGATAATTTGATCCATAACAAACTACATAACAATTAAAATGATTCCATACAATCGGTGGGTCAAAATAGTTGTTACCAAATTATGAAATATGTGAAGAAATAAAAATAAAGTTAAATACCCATCTTAAGGTTTTTTTAAATTAAATTAGAGTATCTAAATAACTAATAACTTATATTTATGTTTTAAAATGCAACATTCCTAAAATTTAATTTTTATGTGTTTTTAAGAAACTAAATATATTATGGATAAAATATATTTTTTATATGAATAATGTATGAAATATAATTTTATTAGTAATTGATATGAAATAAGAATAATAATAGATAACATTTTTAAAAAAGTTATTTTCCTAGGATTTTTTTTTATTTTTTTATATATTTATTTAAAAGTTAAATTCTCAAATTTTTGACTTCTAATTTAAATAAAACATAATTTATAGAGTCTTCATGTGAATATTAACTTTATTTGATTTTTTTGATATTTTTATAAAATAATTGTTTTTATGTGAATACTAAAAATACAGTTTCATTACCATAATTGTAAATTTTATAACATTATCGTTACAATCCCAAAAAGTGTATAAAACCTTTTGATTATTCCAAGATTTATTTAAGAAGTAAAAATGTATATTTTAAAAATACTATGTGGAATTTAAAAAATCTATGATTAAAGTTTTAAGGAATTAAGTAATATTTTCCAGTACAAACTATTTTTGTTATTATTTTGGAGTCTTGTCTACTTGTTAAACTTGTGCCCTATTTAGATTAAGTTTAAATATTTAAAAAAAATTCAATCTCACTACTTGTAAAAGGGTATTATCAAAAACCCTTCATTATAATCCTAAAAATTAAATTTTATATTAAAAATATACCATTTAATTTGCCTTATTATCCAATTTCTTATCATTGAACCTATGGTACCCTGAAATTTTACTGATAGCTGAATTTACAAGGAGTCATCAAAGTGAAATCTCAAGTCCCCACTGTGAGTACTCTTTTTCACCTAAAATATTTTCTTTTATTACATAATTTACCAAATATAAATTTATAATTTCTATATAATTACATCAGTATTATTTTATAATATATTTTATTATTCTAATTTAATGATTGTTAACAACCATTATTATATTTTTCTATGAAAAAAAAGGTATTCATTTAGGCATTTTTTGGACTACCGCCTCCATTAAGCGATAAATCCATTTACAAAAATGACTCTCTTCAGTGATTATAAGGGTGAAATTGAAGAATAAATGTGAAATATATTATATAACTATTTTTATGAAGATTCTAATTATAATACACCTTCTTTCTCTCTAAATCTCCATGAAATCAAATCATTAACTGTGTTATGTGTAGACTATTGCCTCCACAAAGTAACATATATAATTTTACATCTAATTTATTTATTATTTTTAAAAATATATAAAAATACAATTCAAAAAACTAAATGAATTTAAATAATATAATTATTATTCTATAATATTGATATTATTCCAAAATAAATAACTTTCACAATCATAATCATCCATTAATTATGGTAAGTTTATGAAATGGCTCGGACCTCTCTGGTCCAATCCTTTGCTGAAATTTGGTTTCTGAGGTGTTCTGGAAATTCCAGTTGAGTTATCCCCAATACGTTTCCAAATTTATAGTTTTGTGAACAGTGTGACTTGTATCAGTAGGTGTATAGTGTTTCTAGCATCGATAGGTGTACATTGTTTCCAACATTGGTAGGTGTACAGTGTTTTCAGCAACGATAGGTGTATAGTGTTTCCATCATCGGTAGGTCTATAGTGTTTCCAACATCGGTAGGTGTACAGTGTTTCTAGCATCTATAGGTGTACAGTGTTTCCAGCATCGTTAGGTGTACAGTGTTTCCAACATTGGTGGGTGTATAGTGTTTCCAGCATCGGTAGGGGAACAGTGTTTCTAGCTTCCTACAGTTTCTCCCCTTTAACATTTTTGTTGACATTAACTGTATTCAATGCCTTATTTTAATGTATTTAAGGCTGATTTAAATGCAATAACTCTTATATTAATTTTTTCTAAGGCTCGGTATTCCTTTACTTGGTCAAACTGTGTGGTTTAATGTGATTCGCTTTGTAACGACCCGAAATTTTGAATAAATTTTGTTTCCTAACTTTGTGTGTTATTTTATTTTATACTCAACAAAACTATTTCATTTAATAAAATGAGTATAATTAAAATAAGACTGTTGGATTTTGATTGTTATATGACCGTTGGTCAATAATACCGTTGGAAACTAAATGTTGCGATTATTGTCTATAAATACAAGTGATCTAGATTTATTAATATAGAAAGAAGATTCGATGGCCCCATCCAGTAGTCTCGGGCCAATCAAATCCCATCTGATAGAACTCAGGAAGGAGGTAGCACCTTTGGCCTTTGCTCTGGACCAAACCCAAGCCGAACTTCATCGTGTGAAGCTGGAATGGAATCGCCTCCATGAGAAGTTCAAGATGATAGAAATCACTACTCAGTCAATGTTGGCTGAGCCGCCCCAAGATTCTATCATCCTAGCACACCTTAATCTTAGGTCTTATGTTGGTGTTATAAGGGGCTATGTAACGAGACCTTAACTACCTTGTGTAATCCTTTGTTTTAAATAAAAATTGTGATTTGTTCTTATGATGAAGTTTTTGAATTTTCAAGTGTCCGGATAAATATAGTATGCATATTATTGATGAATTTTAGAAAAATAATATTTTACAAATATTTATGTAAACCATAAATAATTAATAATGTGTAATGATTTTTAAAAAATGGTCATCTACAGTTATGTTCAGTAAGAAATTTAGAGTCTAATAAGATCAACTTAATTTTTTGATGAATAGTAAATTATGAAGAGTGATTTTATGCTTATGATTAGTAATGTGATGAAATGGATTAAGTAACTTCACTTAAGAAAGTATTAATAAAATTTAGGCACCTTGATTAAGTAATGTGATTCCACAAAATAGGTAAATAATAGTTTCATAAATTATTGGTTAAGTATTAGTTTTTTTGGGTAAATAGTGTTTTTTATTTAAAAAATTAAATTAAAAATATTTAGAAAATTATTTTCATAAAATGGAGTTTATTTTTTGAAATCAGACCATCGATATTTAGTTAAGGTGAATTTTTAAGATTTTTCTAAAATAGTTGAATTTTCAATTAAATTAAAAATATTTAGAAAATTATTTTCATAAAATGGAGATCATTTTTGATATCAGAGCATCGATATTTGGTTAAGGTGAAATTTTGGGATTTTTTTGAGAAAGTTGAATTTTCAGTGAATAGTGAAAATACAGTTTTTGAGTTTTGGGTGTTTAATGACATCGTTAAGGACGTAACAATTATGCAATAATTCTGGTAGACATATGAATAGTAAGATAAGGTATGAGGTGTCCTAAGTGGGCAAGCCCATGGTTTTTTCAATACCACCAATGTGGTGTCCCTTGGCAATTAATGCTTTGTCCCCTCACTTCTCGTATAAATAATAAGCCTTTCCCTCATTCATTTCATTTCAAAATCCTCCCCAATGAATTTCTGTTCTCTTTAACTCCAAAGGAGTCCTCCCAAGGTGACCTCAAGCCTCCCAAGGTCCTGACCTTCAAGCTTTTGAAGTTACTCTTCAATGTAAGGGATCCTACCTCTCTCTTTCTTTTCATGTATTCTCCTTTATGTCATTTCTTTTAAGATCCATGTTATTATGTTGGGGATGTTATTTTATATTTATTCTACTGTACATTTCATTTTCATATGATGAGAGACCCCCTCTTTCTCTCATCAATTCATTTTAAGAATGTTTAAGTGGCGTCGTTAGGCTGCCGAATGTTTGTAAGGGATTATTGCACCCTTCTCATTTTCAAAGTTCAATTTTCATGTCATGTCTTTCAAGTTATTTTTTCTTATGTTGGGGTATTATCTCTATATCCATAATACTATCCTTTTATGTTCATATGATTAGAGACCCTATTTTATCTCATCAATTCATTTTTTTATGTTTTAAGTGACGTCGTTAGGCTGCCGAATTTTCATAAGGGAAATCTTATTTTTGTCTTCCTTTGAAGTTTTTATTTTCATATGGTATGTCTTTAAATTTTCATTAACATGTTATTATATCCTTTATATTATGTCCCCCTACTGTTTTATGGATCATTTATCAGTGTGTGACCCATTTCCCCTCTATTTTCAATGTTTTCTAAAACCCTGTAACATAGTCGTTATGCTGTAGAATTTTCGTATCAAAATGTCTCTCTCTTTTTCTAAAATTCATTTATTTTATTAAATGAATACTCAAAGATCTTTCTTATATAGGGTTATTCACATATATATCAAAATTTACTATTTTAATTCTAGGATTTACATACCTGAAACCCACTTTCCATTTCCGTGGGTTTAAAGTGACATAAAGATCATGTCTTTAAAGCAGTTTTTTAAACGTTATGATTATGAAATGAAACCCATTTCTTTTATTCTATATGGGTTATTTATGAAATTTTTGATGATTATATATGTGGCTCACATTATAATAAAGACTAATTAAGCGTGCACCCTGATATTGCTCTAATGCTTTGGGAAAAGACTTAATCTCTAAAGATGACCATTTTAATAATACCTTGGTGAATAACCTTGGTAATATTTTAATGACACCTTGAGGATGGACCTTGGTGATACAGAAATGATTGTCTATGTTAAACTTTTTAGCCACATCTTCAAGTTATGAACCACGTTATTTTTATTATTATATGCCTCATGATCTCTTTCCCATGCCTTAAAGTTATTTATCATGACTTTATTGATGTATCTCAAGTTCACATGTAAAATGTTTCTTTTGTTTCTCTTACCGGGCCTTATGCTCACCCTTTCCTTTGATGTATTCTCCCAGGTTATGAGATGTTATAATGAACTTATTATGAACAATGAATAAGACATTCAAGTGGTTTAGAAGAATGTTTTATGTTGTTCTCATGTTTTATGTTCCTGATTTCCAAGACACTAGACTTTAAAGATCCTCTGTTTGTAAAATGTAATGAAAAGTTATGTAATAAAAAGGCAGGATGATATAGTTGGTATCAAAGGATAGTTTAGTTATTTATGGAAATTAGGATATGAAAACGTTAGGAAGAACCCTATAGGAAAGTTTAAATATAGGAAATCTTCCTGGTATTTTGGTGAGTATTGAGTAAGTGGTTTATCACGAAAATACATCCTTGTCTGGATACGAGCTGGTAGAGGTGGATTTGGCACATATGTACATAGGGGTAAAACCCGAAAACACCACTTTGATCTAGACTCGAACGGGAACTGGTATACGACAATGGGCCTTGCTGCACTCTTGGTTACGACACTCCTGGGGGATATGTTTGGTTAATCCCAATCTTTTTATGAATCATTATGAAGGAATTATAGAAAAATGTAATTTGTCTAAGCATGAAGTTTTAAGACATAAAATCCTTTTTAGTTAAAAGAATCATAAATGAAATAAGTTTCTCACGAAGGATTTATTCTTTTAGAAAATTTCCAGATTGTCTAGGAATAAATTGACGTATTTCCTGAGGAGTTACCCGGACCTCCCCCATAAAGAGAGGTAGAGTTCTCCATTGAACTCGTACCTGGATCTCATCCAATGTCAAAGACTCCCTACAAGATGGAAAATGTGGAGCTAGAGGAATTAAAGAAACAACTCTGAGATCTTTTGGAGAATGGGTTTATCCGACCAAGTATGTCTCCTTGGGGAGCACCAGTTCTCTTTGTTAAGAAGTAGGATAGATCGATGTAGCTATGCATTGATTGTAGAGAACTGAATGGGATCACAGTGAAGAAAAAATACTCTCTTCCAAGAATTGATGACTTATTTGACCAAATTCATTGGACGCAACTCTTCTCTATGATTGATCTTCGTTCTGGTTATCATCAATTGAGGTTCAAGAATGATGATATTCCAAAAAACTTTCTTCCAATCAAGATATGGGCATTATGAGTCTGTTGTTATGCCCTTCAGACTGACTAATGCACCTGCTATTTTTTATGGATCAAGAATAAGTTTATTTTGGAAACTTATGTTTTATCAAATGTATATCCTTTGTATAGGAAAATGATTTGGTGATTAATTTATAAAGGTTATTTTGGACGATGTTTTCTCTTTTGGAGTACTAGATACCTAAGGTAAATAAAATACTATAGGATTTAATTTGAGGAGGAATGGTTGAATTGTTTTTGTAGGAATTTATGTGTTTATTGTGGACATATGGTGATTTGGGTTATTTCTTGAAAATGATGAACCTAGCATAGAGAATATGTGAATAGGTTAACTGCACTTTAGTAGGAGACTTTAACAGTAGTCGATGATATTTGGAGACAAATGTAAAGATTTATTGGGGAAGACTATGTGATTAAATCCTTCTGAGTTTTGGGTTCCAATCTTAGTTTGGATTATTCTGAATAATTTTAAGTATGGTTATGTATTGAATGGTCTTTCTAGAACTTTGGGTACTTTTGATGAATTTTGGATATTAATATTCATATTTATTTTTATATAGGATTGTCCTTTTTGGGGATTATATGATCTCGTACTAACCTTTTTAGTTTTAGCTGATGACTAAAGATAAGGGAAAATATTGTTATTCTTTTGTGGATTATGTCATTCTCTAGAAGATTATTCTTGTGATTTTGGTGAGACCAAATCTTTTTTGATGCTCATTGTTTGGAGAAAAGATTAGTCTTGGTGGAAACTTATTAAGGGATGAAACTCTAATTGAAGGTAAATATATTTCCTTATGTTTTTATTCTATGTAGTAAATTAATTCCTCAAAATTATGAAAAGGAACGTAAAACAAAAAGGTTTTTGGTTTACATTTCCTACTGGGTAATCGAAGTCCATTTAACACATCTTAAGTTTGTGATCTTCTTGTGGTTAATTTTATCCTAATCATTTTTTATATCACTCTCAATCAGAACTTGACCCTTTGTTTTCTCTTCCATATCCATGTTTTCCTACATGGAATCCTAGTATGGGTTAACTTGGGTGACCTTTGTACTTCCCTTTCATTCATTTAAAGTAATAATTTTACTGACTCTTTTTCGATGTGGGAATTTCAATGAAATTTCCAAGCCCAATTTTAAAATTGCGAGGATGCAATTTATTAATGGGGGAAGATTGTAACGACCCAAAATTTGGAATAATTTTTTTTCCTAACTTTTTATGTTATTTTATTTCATACTCAACAAAACTATTTCTTTTAATAAAATTAGTATAATTAAAATAAGACTGTTGGATTTTCATTTTTATATGACCATTGGTCAATAAGACCATTGGAAACTAAATGTTGCGATTATTGTCTATAAATACAAGTGATCACGATTAATTAATATAGAAAGAAGATTTGATGGACCCATCTAGTAGTCTCGAGCCGATCGAAGCCCATCTGACAGAACTCGGGAAGGAGGTATCACCTTTGGGCTTTGCTCTGGACCAAACCCAAGACGAACTTTATCGTGTGAAGCTGGAACGGAATCGACTTCGTGAGAATTTCAAGCTGATATAAATCACTACTTGATTAATGTTGGCCAAGCCGCCCCAAGATTCTATCACCCTAACACACTTTACTCTTAGTTTCTATGCTGGTGTTATAAGGGGCTATGTAACGAGACCGTAACTGCCTTGTGTAATCCTTTGTTTTAAATAAAAATTGTGATTTCTTCTTATGATGAAGTTTTGGAATTTTCAAATGTCTGGATAAATATAGTATGCAAATTATTGATTAATTTTAGAAAAAGGATATTTTAAAAAATATTTATGTCAACCTTAAATAATTACTAATGTGTAATGATTTTCAAAAAATGGTCTTCTACAGTTATGTTCGGTAAGTAATTTAGAGTCTAATAAGATAAAATTAATTTTTTATGAATAGTAAATTATGAATAGTGATTTTATGCTTATGATTAGTAATGTGACCAAATGGATTAAGTAACTTCACTTAAGAAAGTATTAATACAATTTAGGCACCTTGATTAAGTAATGTGATTAAATAAAATAGGTAAATAACTATTTCAAAAATTATTAGTTAAGTATTAGTTTTTTCTGTGAATGGTGTTTTTTATTTAAAAAATTAAATTAAAAATATTTAGAAAATTATTTTCATAAAATGGAGTTTATTTTTTAAATTAAAGCATTGATATTTGGTTAAGGTGAATTTTTGGGATTATTCTGAAACAGTTGAATTTTCAATTAAATTAAAAATATTTAAAAAATTATTTTCATAAAATGGAGGTCATTTTTGAAATTAGAGCATAGATATTTGGTTAAGGTGAAATTTTGGGATTTTTGTAAGAAAGTTTAATTAATGGTGAATCGTGAAAATACAGTTTTTGAGTTTTGTGTGTTTAATGAAATCGTTAAGGATGTAATAATTATGCAATAATTCTATTCTATATATTAATAGTAAGATAAGGTATGAGGTGTCCCAAGTGGGAAATACCATGGGTAAATACCATGGGCAAGCCCATGGTTTTTCTAATACCACCGACGAGGTATCCCTTTCCAATTAATGCTTTGTCCCCTCACTTATCCTATAAATATTAAGCCTTTCCCTCATTCATTTCATTTCCAAATCCTCCCCAACAAAGTTTGGGTCTCTTTACCTCCCAAGGAGTCCTCCCAAGGTTCCCTCAAGCCTCCCAAGGTCCCAAACTTCAAGCTTTTGAAGTTACTCTTCAAGGTAAGGGATCTTACCTCTCTCTTTCTTTTCATGTATTCTCCTTTATGTCATTTATTTTAAGCTCCATGTTCTTATGTTGGGGATGTTATTTTATATTCATCCTAATTTTCTTTTCATTTTAATATTATTATAGACCCCCTCTTTCTCTCATCAATTCATTTTAAGAATTTTTAAGTGGCGCCGTTAGGCTGCTGAATTTTTGTAAGGGATTCTTTCACCCCTCTCATTTTCAAAGTTCTATTTTCATGTCAATTATTTAAAGTTACTTTTTATTATTTTGGGGTTTGATCTCTATATCCATAATACTTTCCTTTTATTTTAATATTATTAGAGACCCTATTTTATCTCATCAATTCATTTTTTTATGTTTTAAGTGACGCTGTTAGGCTGCCGAATTTTCATAAGAGAGATCTTATTTTTGTCTTCCTTTCAAGTTTTTCTTTTCATATGGTATGTCTTTCAAATTTCATTACCATGTTCTTATATCCTTTATATTATGTCCCCCTAATGTTTTATGGATCATTTATGAGTGGGTGACCCATGTCCCCTCTATTTTTAATGTTTTCTAAAACCCTATAATATAGCTGTTATGCTGCAGAATTTTCATCTCAAAATGTCTCTCTCTTTTTCTCAAATTATTTTATTTTATTAAGTGAATACTCAAATATCTTTCTTATATAGGGGTATTAAAATATATATCAAAATTTACTATTTTAATTCTAGGATTTACATACATGAAACCCACTTTCCTTTTCTGTGGGTTTAAAGTGACATAAAGATCATTTCTTTAAAGCAGTTTTTTAAATGTTATGATTATGAAATGAAACTCAATTATTTTATGCTATATGGGTTATTTATGAAATGTTTGATGATTATATATGTGTCTCACATGATAATAAATACAAATTAAGGGTGCACTCTGATAGCACTCTAATGCATTGGGTAAAGACTTAATCTCTAGAGATGACCATTTTAACGATACCTTAGTGAATAACCTTGGTAATTTTTTAATGACACCTTGGGGATGGACCTTGGTGATATGGAAATTATTTTCTATGTTAAATTTTGTATCCATATCTTCATGTTATGAAACAAGTTTTTTTATTATGATATGCCTCATGATCTCTTTCTCATGCCTTAAAGTTATTTATCATGACTTTATTGATATATCTCAAGTTCACATGTGAAATGTTTCTCTTGTTTCCCTTACTGGTCCTTCTTCTCACCCTTTCCTTTGATGTATGCTCCCAGGTTATGAAATTCTATAATGAACTTAGGATAAACAATTAATAATCCTAACAAGTGGTTTAGAAGAATGTTTTATGTTGTTCTCGTGTTTTATGTTCCTGATTTCCAAGACACTAGACTTTAAAGATCCTCTGTTTGTAAAATGTAATGAAATGTTATGTAATAAAAAGGTGGGATGTTATACGCTTTTAATGTAAAATCCATTGTATCTTAAACTACTGCTTCGTAAATCTTATAAAGGGATGAGTTATTTTCCTCTCTTGTTCTACCTTCTTGTTACCTGGTGTGAGATTCTTGAAGATTTCCTCCTTCCCATAGGAGTGGTGTGATGGAACCTAAATCCTTGGATCATTTACCCTTGAAGTTTCTTCCAACTGCATGTGAACCCGATGTTTTGGTGAAAGAAGAAAGTATTGATTCATCATTGATAGAATTTATGATCTAACTCTATTCTTGTGTTTTCTTCGATATTTCATCTCCTATTTCTTCTTTCAATGTTATGGAATGTGATCTCCGGGATTCTAATAGATTTTTTTGGATGACGGTTGGTACGGTCGTATCGTGATGTCCTCGAGTGAATGTAGTTGTCACGGGGGTGGTGATCGTAATTCGTTGTGTGGATCGTTCTCATATAAATAACGTCAAGAACCTTTTAAGGTATGGGGTTCATTTATTCTCTATTATTTTACTTGAATTCGTAGAGTTAGCATGATTTATCTACTAGACCACAATGTAATTGACATAATAAATATTTGAACCGGATAAATCAATTGGTATCGATCGTATGTTATTGCCTCTTTTTTTCTAGATGGTGTGATATCTATGCTTGCCTTTTTTAGCATGTTTTTCTTGATTTAAATTGGTAAATAAAGTAAACTAGGATTAATTGTAATTTTTTTCAAAGATAAAGAGGAATATAAATGAATCTAGTTGTTGTTGTTGTAATTTGATGTTAATCAAATTGATGCAGTAAGCATGTATGATTATTTGTGATAACTATGATAGTGTTCTATTTAGTTTTTTCATAGTTCAAACCTACTATTAATGAATTGGTTAATTCAATGTGGATTAAATAACTAGTTTTTTTACAAACGATAATTCCTCAGAGGGTTCTGAGTTACCATCTTCCTTGTTTAAGGGCCAAGAGCCCAGTTGGTATGATTTTTGTTTCCTACTACTTGTGTTGTGAAGTGATCCTAGATGGATTTTGTGATATTTAGGGGTAGGTAGGTCCATTGGTTGTGGTATTAGTTGATTCCTAGATTGGCGAGATGCATCGGTTTATGCATGTGAGTGTCGGGGAGGACACCAGAGATGATGAAACGGGTTGGATGTGAATGTTTGGATTATTGATGAATCTTATTGGTTTATTATCTACATTACTTTCACCACTACTCAAGGCATTTGGTCTTTCTCACCCTCCTTTTAAAAATTTTCAAAGACATGTGAGGCATTCCATGTGCTTTCTGTGTTTAGCTCCTTGAGGTAGGAAGGGTCTACGCTCTTTCTGTAGGTGGAAAAATATTGACGGGTAGTTCAACTACCCACCATGTTGATCCCTCTGGTGTTTAGTACTTTAGAATGTTATTATATAATACCAAGGAATATAGGAAATTAATAATTCTGTTAATAAATGATTGAATGATTGATGTTAACCCATAGGATTGGAGCTTTCTGGGATGCAGTGCTGAGGTAATATTTTTCTGAGAAGTTGTGGGCTTGGTTTGGTTATGCCTAGAGGGCATGAAACTTTGGTGTGATGCTAATGAAATATAATTTGGAATTTTTAATGGTTAATCAATGTTTAAATAATTAATTAATGTAAATTTAAACTGATAAAAAGGGAATTAAGTGATGTAATAAAAAAAATTAAATTGTTGTGTGTTTATAGGATACCTAGTCTTAGAAGTGGAAGACTAGAGTCTGAGAGACATTATCTACAGTTGAGTCTAAGACTAGGTTATTCCCATAGTGTGATTCTGAGATACAATATATTCTATAACTTTTGTGTTTCAATATGCTAATCCACCCCATCCATTAGGGAAACTAACACTTCAGGGATTCTGATCCATGTGGGTGATTTCCCCAACATTCTGATGAGAGGATGGATGGCTAACTACCCCCTTTGGCCCCACTCTCTTCTCTTGGAAATTACTAGTGCTGGTAGGCACAATGGTTAGTTTTCTCCATATATGAGTATAGAGGATTGTAATAGATTGTGGTTATTCACACACATATATTCTGGTTATAGTTTCCTATGGACTACTATAGGTGTAACGTGTATAGGTTTTGATGGCTTGAGGATACTTACTCGATGTATGGGATATAATGGCTTGAGGTTTAATACCCAATGTATGATACATGTTATGTGATCTATGTTGGATCCCAAAAAATACCTAGTTACTTTGGTTACACAGACGTGGTGGTTGTGATGCACGGGGTGCATGTTGTGGTGCTACTCCCAGGTGTCTGCAGGAAATCCTTTTTAGAGAGAGTTGGCTTAGGACGTGTGATGTTGGGGAAAAGTTGCAAACCATTTGGGAAGTGGTAGTGGGGTACCCTTAATATTCTTTATTATATTTTATACTAAAGTATGTGATACTTGTTGAGAGTTTCCTTGGTGAGTCTGGGAACATAGTATACATGTTTAGGTGACAAGTTAGTTTCACTTGTTGTTCACTTTGGTTTAGCATGATTTCTTTACTTTTTCATGAGAGGATTCAGGGATGATCCTACTGATTATATTTTTATACTCACCCTACGTATATATAAACTATTTTTTAGGTCACTTGGATCAGGTTCGAGATCATGCTAGTAACTACTAGCTTGGGGTTGCAGGAGCTGTTTGGGATTTTTGGTTACTATTGTTTTTACTTTCTTTCGGTACTTGCAGTTTTCTATTTATGTTTTTGTAGTTCTTGCATGACATTACATATGTGTACTTGGGATATATTTTATATTGCAGTTTGAGTTGGAGTTGGTTGGTTTATGTCTTATCTTTCTCTTTCGCATGTGTTCTATTAGAGGGTAATGCCTCCCATTTGTGTGTTTACCATACCCTTGGTGCTAGTTGCCAACCCAAGTCCTACTGGAGGTGGGACTTGGGGGGTCATTACCTCCCTTATCACATTTCTAGACCAGGAGGGGTACACCTTATGGGGAGGGGGTCATGAAAAAGTGGTATCAAAGGTCTGGTTGAGGGATATGATGGAGTTTGGTGTTTAGCACAGGTGAGGTTTCATGGGTTGGTAGGGAAACAGTGTTAGTTAAGTTTATCAAGTTATGTAAACTCTGGTGACTGGCTGAGAAATAGGCATTTAGGTCCCCCTGTGATCTTATGCACAGACCTTTATGTTTACAGTGGCTACTAAATGAGATGATACTATTTGCATGGTAGAGACTTAGGAAAGGATCATGCATCATTCTTCTTTTTGCATGTGTTTTAATAGGTAGAACTTGGGATAGGTTAACCTAAAATGAATAAAAGAAAATAATTAATTAATTAATGTTGAGTCTTCCATATTCTAGGTTTAAAATCTCTAACTGTTTCTTATTTTGTAGGTATGGATCTGGGTTGACATCCTCATTAGGTTCGCGCAAAATATGTTCAGTAGGTAGTGCATGCAGATCATTGTAGGGTAGAGGTTGACAGCGAAGACACTTGGAGAAGGACACTCTATGAGTTTTGGTTCTAGAGTCTACAAAAGTATGAGGGCTCTATTTCAGATACAATCATAGAATACTGGTTGGAGGAGGTTGAGAAAGACTTTAGTTTGATCTGTTCTTTAAAGGATAACTAGATGTATTTGGTTGTGATGATGCTTGATTGAGCAGTGAGGCAGTGGTGATTCTTGTTCTGTGTGGATCATGAGGATTTGGTGATCTCATGGGAGGTGTTTCGAGAAAAGTTAAGAGTCGAGTTTCTTTATTTGACTGCGAAGGTGTCCAGTCACCAGGAGCTTCTTACTATTTGATAGGGGAACTCAAGTGTTCGAGAGTTTGGCATCTATTTCAGGAACCTTTTACGATATTCTTAGGACCTGTTTCCAGATGAGGAGGATAGGGGGAGGAATTTTGGGGAGGCTTTGCATCCAAATATCCAGTTCCAGGTCACCTCATTTATGGTGAAGACATATCATGAGGTGATGGTGAGGGAAGAGGTCATCGAGATAACATTGGCCAAAACCATATCATTATGAGATGGGATTCTTCATTATTCCTTATGAATTAGAGCTATGGTTTGGAGTTCTCGGTTTTCAGGGTAGAAGATTTTTCATTCAGTTGGGGGTAGGTCCAAGCCCTTAGCATCTCATTTCTCTAGGGGCAGCATCTCTCAGGACTAAACCAAGGGATCATGTGCATATTTTTTTATGGAGGATAAGTTCATCAGTAGTGAGAGTGACCGAACATTTTGAGAAATCATCATGCACCGAGTGTTCCACTACAGATTCCTCTGTTGAAGCAGTTCCAGCTAAGGCAGTAGCATTAGTTTTCACCATCTTTGGATCATTAGAGAGCATATGGGGTAGGTATAGGACATCCCCGTGATGCTCCCCATCCTCATAGAGTAGATAATGACCATGGTGGTGGTCTTTATTAGGGTCAGAGAGTTCGTGGAGGAGGTCGTGGTCAGCTTTATGCTACGTTGCTAGCGCCAGGAGAGCCATATGTCGTTCGAGGTACACTTTTCTTGTTTTCTACTTGGTTGTATGTCTTGTTCGATTTAGAAGAGACACACTCCTTCATATCACCTTCCCTTTTCCATGATTTGGGACTTTAGGTAGAGAGGCTTCCAGTGCCCTTGGAGTTGACTATGCCAGTTGGAGGTTAAGATAACTTATTTGAATTATGTAGAGACTGTGAGCTAGTGATAAGGAAGCACCACACTTTGGAAAATTTCATATGTTTATGAATACAACCATATGATGTCATCATTGGAATGGATTGGTTGTATTTGGTGTAGGATATCATGGATTTCTGCAGGAGACACTACTACAAAAAAGGGCAAGGGAAGCGCTACCCTTTTATTTGTGCTAAAAAAAGAGCTGATAAAGGGGGCCTTTATCAGCACTAAAAAAACACTGATAAAGGGGGGGGGGCTTTAACAGCGCTAAAAAAAGTGCTGTTAAACGTGACCCTTTATTAGTGATTTTTTTAGCACTGATAAAGGCCCCCACTTTATCAACGCTTTTTTTAGTAGCACTGAAAAAGAGGGGATTTATCAGTGCTTTTCCTAACACTGATAAATTTTATTTTTCAAAAAAAATCATGAAAAATAATATATTGTTATATAATTATATTTATATTTATATAAATATAATATATCTTTTTTAAATATGTTTTAGATAAGTATAAATAGACTATTGTATTTTAATATATAATAAATTTAGTGAAAATGGATTTAAAATATTTTAAAAAATATAATAAATTAATAATTTGTTAATTATCATCAATTAAAAAAAATTAATAACAATTTGAAGACACAAAAAATCAAAAAAGTAATAAAAGATCTAAAATAAGTTGAAAATGTAACTCAAACTTCAAACGACCATAACTTTTGCTCCGGGTGTCCGTTTGAGCTCTACAGTATATCAAATTGAAGCCTTCAATGAGCTCTACGCGCTAAAGACTGAGGAAAAGCATCTGTCACATTTTTAGAGGCCAAAAAAGGCCCATAAGGCCTCCAAAATTGAGTTTCTAGTCGGGATACCCCGATTTGTTAACATTCAAACAGGTATAACTTCTGATCCTGATGTCCGTTAGGCCTGTACCACATATCATATCAAATATTATTTCATTTTCTTAGATTTTACTATTTGTGGAGTTGAAAAGGGCTTATGGAGTATAAGTTATGATCGTTTTAACATTCTATGGCTTTTTAAATACACATATATATGTATTTATTCGTAAATATATGTGTGTTTGTGTGTGTCTGTGTGTGTCTTTGTGTGTGTTATATATATGTATGTATTTATTTATTTATTTATTTATAAACACACATAAAAAACATATTTTATAAATGTATTTAAAACTAATTTTATAAATGTATATTATTATACAAATAAATATATGGATAAAAATTATAACTAAAAATATATATATAAATAAATATAAATATAAATTAGTATACGAATAAATATATAAATATACTAATATATGAATAAATATATATGTATTAATATAACTAAATATATTTATATTAATATGAATCTATATTATTATACGAATAAATATAACTATATATATATATAAACCAATATATATTAATATTAATATATGAATAAATATATATGTATTAATATAACTAAATATATTTATATTAACATGAATCTGTATTAATATATGAATAAATATAACTATATATATATATCATTAAATAGAAAAAAAAATGAAATGACATAGTGGTAAAGGTGCAGGCGCACAAGGGGGAGGTCGCGGGTTTGAGTTTTGGTGGAAGCATGGAGGTGTGTGCGGGGGGCATGTGATGGACACACGAGCAAGGGCAGCGCATTGGAGTGGTCCACCTAGCGCTGATAAAGGGGGTCAAGCACTGTTAAAATCTCCCCCACCCGATGTATATATTCTTTTTTATTTTTTTTTATTTTTTTTGGACTTTTATCAGCGCTCAGAAAATCAAGGATAAAGGGGTATTTTATCAGCGCTAAAAAAAAGTGGTGATAAAGGACCCCTTTATCAGCACTTTTCTGAGCGCTGATAAAAGTGACCCCCTATCTTCGCCTTGATTAATAGCGCTTTTTTAACGCTGTTAATGCTCTTTTATAGCACTGATAAAAGCCATAATTTTAGTAGTTAGGCAGGTGGTGTTCTTCGATGTTGATAGAGATTCAGTGGTGTTTGTTGGCGAGCAAGACCCTTAGATGGGTCAGAGGCATGCTTCATCCTTATCATCCTTGACGAATGAGTTGATGTTGAGTTCTTCAGAGGTTCAGAAGTTGGAGTTTACCAGGGTCATAGAAGAGTACCCTAATGTCTTTCTAGAAGAGGTTATAGCATTACCCCCTCCAAGAGAGATCAAGTTTGGGATCAATATACAACTAGGAGCGTCTCCTATCTCTATATCTTCATATAGGATTTCCCCTTCTGAGTTATGGGAGCTACGTATACAACTTGATGGTCTGTTACAATGCAGTTTTGTTTAGACGTGTGTGTCACTGTGGGGTGCACAAATTTTGTTTATAAAGAAGTATGATGGCAGTTTTCAATTATGTATCGATTATCATCACTTAAATAAAGTGAAAATTAAGAATAGTAATCATCTTCTACATATTGATGATTTATTTGATCAATTAAAGGGTTCAAGATGGTTTTTAAAGATTGACTTACGGACAGGATACCATAATATGTGTGTAAAGGATAAGGATGTCCTGAAGACTTTTTCATGTTGTTGTCGTGGGAATTACGAGTTTGTTGTAATGTCGTTCGGTGTGAAAAATTCCCTAGATGTGTTCATGGGATTGATGAAAATTGTGTTTCGTGAGTTCCTGGATAATTTCATGTTGGTTTTCATCGATGACATCCTTGTGTACTCCACATCTGAGGAGGAGCATACAGAGCATCTGCATGCTGTTTTGAGAGTTCTTCTTCAATAGAAACTATTTGGGAAGTTTTCAAAGTGTGAGTTTTGGGATCCAGAAGTTTGTTTCTTGGGGCATGTGGTGTCCCAGTAGGTAGTAGCTATGGATCCATCGAATATAGAAGTAGTTGTGTCTTGATAATCCCCCAATACAGTGGCAGAGGTGAGAAGTTTCCTGGTCTTACAGGCTACTATAGGAGGTTCATAGTAAATTTATATCGGGTTGTAACTCCTCTGATATCATTGAATAGGAAGGATCAGACGTTCGTGTGGACTAATCGGTGTTAAGAAGTATTCGAGTATCTTAGGGAGAAGTTATTAAGTGCTCCAGTTATTTTTCTTCCAGCAGAGGGAGTCTAGTTTTATGTTTTATATGGGGATTCTCATTTTGGGTTAGGCTTTGTTCTGATGTATCATAGGTTAGTTGTTTCTTGTGGTTCTTAGTAGTTGTTTCCCCAAGAAATTAACTATGCAACCAATGATCTTGAGTTGGAATTAGTGGTGTTTGCTCTGAAGTTGTGGATACATTACCACATTGGCGAGCGCGTTGTGGTTTTCACTGATCATAAGAGCTTGAGGTATGTTTTATCCTATCATGACTTGAACTTACGGTAGCATTAGTGGATGGAGTTCTTATAGGAATAAGACTTAAAAATATCATATACACCTGGAAAGGGGAATGTTGTAGCTGATGCACTCAGCAGGAAGTCACATAGTGATGAATTGCATGAATATGGTGATTCTTGGAGAGTGATAGAAGAACTTTCAGCATTACATCTCGTTATGGGTGAAGTTTAGGGTAGAGTATGTCTTTTTCAGATGATTGTATATTCATCTCTGGAGAAATAGGTGAAAGAGTCCCAGTTGGGGGATCTATATATGGAGGTCTGAAGAGACCGAGTTGTTTGTGGTGAGGCCCCTGATGCTTTGGTTGAGGATGAACAACATCAAGTGTTATATCAGGGAAGGATTTTTTTTCCTTTGGAAATGTGTGAGATGGTTCTCAGAGAGTTCCATAGTTTACCTTTAGTGGTGCATCCTGGTGTGAAAAATATGTACTATGGCTTGAGGAGTCAGTTTTGGTGGTCTGGGCTGAAGCATGCAGTTTCAGAGTTTGTGTCTCGATGTTTGGTTTGCCAGAAGGTGAAGGCCAAGAACTGTGTCCCCAGTGGTTTTCTCCAACCATTATATATTCCTTAGTGGAAGTGTGAGGACATCTCAATGTACTTTGTTTCTAGTTTACCTCGTGCTTAGGGAGTACATGATACTATTTGTGTAGTAGTGGATCGTTTGACGAAATCATCCCACTTGATAGTGATCAATGAGCCAAGCTCAGTGGAAGTTTTGTCGAGGAAGTATCTGGAGGAGGTGGTGAGACTCCATAGAGTCTTGAGGACGATCATTACCGATCATGATCCTCATTTTACCTCTAGGGTGTGGAGAGGTCTCCAGTATGCTTTTGGTTCTTGGTTATTTCTTAGCACTTCTTTTCATCCACTGATGGATGGTCAAAAAGAGAAGACTATCCAGACTCTTGAAGACATGTTAAGCTCTTGTGTCCTAGATTTTGGAGGTTCGTGGATGAGTCACTTTCCCTTGGTGGAGTTTTCTTACAACAATAGTTTTCACTCCACCATCGGTATGGAACTGTTTTAATCCTCATATGGTCGACCGTTTCTTTCCCCAATATGCTGGACTAGGGTTAGAGAGTCAGCAATTCTCAGACCAAAACTAGTGAAGAATACAATAGAGATTGTTCAGGTGATTCATGAGAGGATGAAGACAGTACAAGATCATCAGAAATCATATGACGATCAAAGGAGGATACCATTGGAGTTTGATGTTGGGGATCACATTTTTTTAAGGTGACTCCCTATCGTGGGCAGTGAAGGTTTGGTCATGGTAGTAAGTTGTCTCCCTATTTTGTTGGGTCTTTCGAGGTGTTAACTCATGTTGGAGCCATGCAATATTGAGTAGGACTTCCCCCGAAGATGATTTGGATACACGATGTTTTTCATGTGTCACAACTCCATCGTTATCTTCATGATGACTCTCACTTCATCAATTGGGGCGAGATCAATGTTGATGATGATGTGACCTTCGAGGAGAAGCCTATGGAGATCTATGACCGTAAAGAGAAGGTGTTGTGTGGGTGCTCTATCCCCTTGGTTCATGCCATATGGATACATGGTGGCATGGAGGAGAGTACCTTGGAATATTAGTCGAAGATACATTCTCAATACCCATAGTTGTTGATGTTTAAATCTTTTCATGTAATGATGTTTTCTTTTTGGTTGTGGACCTTTCATGTTTATGAGATGGCTTTCTTTTGTTGCTTCTTATGGCTTTCTCTCTTTTTAGAGGTATCTCGATAGGTGGTTATTCAGACCCCATTTTAGTTTCCTTTTAGATTGGTTTTGAATTTTAGAGGACGAGATTGTTTTGATTGGTATCTGATGTAATGGCCCAGACCTCTCTAGTTCATTCCTTTACTAAAATATGGTGTTTTAGGTGTTCTAGGAAGTCATGGTGACTTATCCCCAACCATTCTCCAAATTTCTAGTTCTGTGTATAGTGTTTCCAGCATCTGTAGTTTCATATTGTTTCCAGCATCGGTAGGTGTACAGTGTTTCTAGCTTCCTACAATTTCTCCCCTTTAATATTTTCTTTGACGTTAACCTCATTCAAGACCTTGTTTTAATGGATTTAACGCTTATTCAAATCCCATAACTCCTATATTAATTTTTCCTAAGGCTTTGGATACCTTTACTTGGTCAAACCATGTGGTTTAATGTGGTCCACTTTTAATGGAAAATCCAACATATCTTAAACCACTGATCCATAAATCTTTTAAAGGGACGAGATATATTCCACCCTTATTCTACCTTCTTGTTCCCTGTTGAGAGATGTTTGAACCTTTCCTCCTTCCCATAAGAGTGGTTTGATTGAACATAAATCCTTAGATTATTTCCCCTTGAAGTTTCTTCCTACGGTATGTGCACCCCCTGTTTTGGTGAAAGGAGAAAGTGTTGATCCATCATCGATAGAATATGTGATCTACCTTTGTTCTTGTGTCTCATTCGATCCTTATTCTCTCATTTCTCCTTTCCATGTTATATCATGTGATCTCTGTGCTTCTAATAGAGTTTTCTTGGATTTCGGTTGGTGCTATCATGTCGCGGTGTCCTCAGGTGGATGCAGTTGTCACGGGGGAGGTGATCCTAATCAGTTGTGTGGATAGTTCTCGTATAAATAATGTCAATAACCTTTTGAGGTATGGGATTCATTGATTATCTATTATTTTATGTTCATTCATAGAGTTATCATAATTTATCCACTGGACCACAATGGAATTAACATAATAAATATTTGAACCGAATAAATCAATTGGTATTGATTGTATATTATTGCCTCTTGTTTTGCTAGATAGTGTGTTATCTATGATTTCCTTATTTATCATGTTGTTATTGAGGGAAATTGGTAAATAAAGAAAAATGGGATTAATTGTAATATTTTTCCATGATAAATAGGCATGTACATGAATCTAGTTGTTGTTGTAATTTGATGTTAATCAAATTGTTGCAGTAAGTTTTTATAATTATTTGTGATAGATATGATAACTTTATGTTTAGGTTTCCCATAGTTGGAACCTACTATTAATAAACCAGTTAATTCAAGATGGATTAAAGAACTGGTTGTTTGAAAAAAGATAACTCTTTGTAGGGTTCTGATTTACCCTCTTGATTATTTAAGGGCTAAGAGCCCAGTTGATATGATGTTTGTTTCCTGCTACTTGTGTTGTGATGTGAGCCTTGATGGCTATTTTGATATGTGGGGGCAGGGAGGCCCATTGGTTGTAGTAGTAGTTGACACCTAGAGTGGAGATATGCATCAGTTTATGCATGTGGATGTCAGGGAGGACACCAAAGATGATGAAACGGGTTGGATGTGAATGTTTCACATGCTCGCAGAGTCTTGTTGGTTGTTTATCTACACTAATTTCACCACTACTCAAGGAAGTTGGTCTTGCTTACCCACCTTCCAAAAAGGGTCTAAGACATACAGGGTATGCCACATGCTTTTCATGCTTATCTCCTTGAGGGAGGATGGGTATATACTCTTTCTATAGGTGTAAAAGACTTGACAGGTAGTTCAAATACCCACCATGTTAAGCCCCCTTGTGTTTAGTATCTTAGAATGTTTTTCTAGAATGTCTTGGAATATGGGAAAGTAATTATGAAATTAATAAAAGATTTAATAAATGATGTTAACCCAAGGGATTGGAGCTTTCTAGGTTAAAATGCTAAGGTAATATTTTTCTGAGAAGATGTGGACTTGGTTTGGTTATTCCTAGAGGGCATGAAACATTGGTGTAATGCTAATGAAATATAATGTGGAATGTTTAATGGTTAATTAATTTTTAAAGAATTAATTAACATAAACTGAAACTGATAAAAAGGGAATAAAGTAATGTAATAAAGAATTTTAAATGGTTGTGTGCTTATAAGATACCTATTCTAAGAAGTGGCAGCCTAGAGTTCAAGATACGTTAGCTACAGTTGATTCTAAGACTAGGTTATGCCTATAATGTGGTTGTGAGATATAGTATATTATGTACTTTTTGTGTCTCAATATGCTACTCCACCCTTTTATTTAGGGTAACTGACACCCTGGGGATTATGAGCCATGGGGGTGTTTCCCCAATATTCTGGTGGCAGGATGGATGGATGACTACCCCATTTGGCCCCACTCTCTTCTCTTGGTAGTTACTTGTGCTGGTAATCATAGCGGTTAGTTTTCCCCATATATGTTTGTAGAGGGACGTAATGGTTTGTGGTTATTCACACACATATATTCTGGATATTATAGCGACCATGCCTTTTATTACATCACTATTAAATCATTTTAAATATAAACAACATAATAGTATTACACATAGAGGATCCAAAGGTTTAGTGTCTTGGGCAAACTAGGACCATACATAACAATTACAACATCAAGCATAAACATTTATTTAATTTCTTCTTCTCTAGATTCTTATTGGAACTTTTCCTCTCCTTATTACATGTAGCCACCTGAGGATATACGTCAAAAGGGGTGATCTAGAATCCCAGTAAGAGGATAGATAAGAACAATATATCATGGGGTGATCATAATTATAACATGGGAAAAAGATCATGAACATGAGAGGAAGCATAAATATAAGACTTAAAATGTGGCAATGCAGAAAAATGAAACATCATGTCTTAGTGGTTAACTACCACACATACTTTTGAACCAAGCTAGCATCTTGTTCTCTAATAATTTCACATTTACTCATGAGATTCATCACTTTACCCAATGCATTGAAGCGCTGTATAATTTCGGGCACACCCGTAACTTTGAAACATTCATATTGCACTATATAATTCCAGGCGCACCTGTCACATCATAAAATTATCATTATCATGCTTGAAACATAAAACACATATCAAAAATGAACATAACTAACACTTGTAAAGGAATGGGTTTCATCTCATATGAACACAAGCATAAACTTTGGGTTCCCAAAATAAAGAGGGAATAACATACATGTTTCAAGAACCGTTCACTTTGAGGGAAAAGTAAAAGGTGTGTTCTTAAAAGAAGAGTTCTTTTTAAAAACATTTTGTTTGACATAAAAACCAGTGAAAAACATTTATATCCTATAAAAGGAAAGAAAATGATGAAAAAATGATCTTTAATGATTATCCATGTCAAAAATAATGGGGTGAAAGAGGGAGAACCCGAAGGATGAAAGTCGGGTTCGATAATTTCCCCTTACCTTGTATCTGAATGATTCCTTCTCTTTAATGTCCTGTATAATGACATTATATTAATTAATTAGAAATAAAGAACCTTGTTTACATTAATATGGTTCATTATGGTTTTATTAAGTTATTTTATGTGCCTTTGGATGAGTTATAGAGTTTAAAAACATTATTAGGGAATTTTTGTTTGTATGGTTTTCTTGTGTGGTTCACTTGTATTATTAAACTGATGTTTGGGTAGAACATGGGTAAACATCCAGAACTGATATTACATGTTATTAATGATATTAAAGGATTTTGTATGATCTTATAATGAATTATATTATATCTATGTGGATGAATCATTAGATAAGAATTAAATAATGATTGTTTGGGTTAATTTGAGCGATTTTTCGATCATAATGAACTTGTTTTATTTTATCACTACCAATATGGTCATAAGTTAGTTCTAGAACTTTAAATATTATATAATACATATAACATGTTCTTATTCAACCATAATAATGGTTTCATGACCAGATATGAAGGTATAAATGGAAGAAGAAAACTTTTCGTTCTTGAAGGTGATAAATTAACACCTCACGAACAACGTTCTCCTTAATAAAATAAAAGGAAGAGGGAAAGGGTTTTGGATGATATAATATCCTATTAGCATCATAAAATTATATTAGATGTATAATACTGTAGTTACAATACCATTTGGATGAATATAGGTGGGGATAGATCAAGAAATGAACTTGAACTTGAACGGAAATTAAAGAAGAAGAGGCAGAGAAATTACCTCTTAAATCTTTCTCTTGAGATCCTCCTTAAGGAAGGTAGGTTTGGTCTTTTTATGAGATCATCAGCTCTTTAACATGGGGGAGGGGCTAGGGAGGATGTTTGGGTAGAGTTCAGAGAAGTATTAGATCTTGAGAGGTGTGAGTAAATGAGGGTGTGAAGGGTGGTTTTTATAGTGGAGGGGAGAGGGGTTTCCTTAATATAAAATTCATTAGTTTATTAATTTCCCCTAAGACAAGGAATAGTGAGTCATCCATGACCAATAATAGTAAATGAGGCATGTGAGTTCTATATTTGGGTGCTTAAATCACTTTTGATGTTAGTAATAGTGGGTTTTAATTATAATGTATTTATACGGTAAATTAATGTATTTTACTATTCACCAAAAATTCAAGTATTTTAGAAAAATTCCAAAAATTTACCCCAACCATTTTTCTATGTGTAGAGTCAAAAAATTAAGTCAATTTTTCAAAAATAATTTTCTAAATATTATTAATTTCATATTTAATTAAAATCATAATTTACTTAAAAAACAGTTTTTAAAATTAAAACTGACTTTATAGTGCTTTCAAAAATTACGTAGGGTCTTATAAAATTATATAAAAACTATAAGAAATTTATTTGACAATTAATGAACACATTTTTTGAAAATAATTTTTCTTCTAAATTTATTAATTAATTATAATTAATTATTTAAGACTTACAAAATAACAAAATGTTTACTAAGGTCAAATTGTCACTTTCAAATTTGTCTAAATTTTATTTAATTATTCATTGGTAAGTTTACTCTTATGTTGGATGATTTACTATTCATAAGGGTCATATTAATTTTCATAAGGGTATGTTACTATTCATAAGGGTAGGTTACTATTCACCAAAAAAATATTTTTGTTTCATTAGGCTCCAAAAAACATCTTGAACATAACTGTGTATGTCGGATTTTCGAAATTCAAAACATATAAGTTACAAACTCTTTTTAGAGGTTACTTAGCTCTTAGTAGTTCATTATGTTGTGTTTTCATATGATTTTATGACATAATTATAATAAGGGAATTTCCATTGAAAAACTTCGGGTCGTTACATTCTTCCCCCCTTAAGAAATTTCGCCCCCGAAATTTCACATTACACAAACAGGTGAGGGTGTTTCTCCTTCATTTCCTCTTCTGGTTCCCAAGTTGCTTCCTAAAACTTTTGGTTCCTCCACAACACTTTGACAAGATGGGTTTTCTTGTTGCGTAGAACCTTATCTCTCTGGTCTAGAATCTTTATTGGCTGCTCCTTATAGGAGAGATCATCTTCCAGCTGCACCACCTATGAGTTTAGTACATGCGAGGGATCAGGTATGTACTTCCTCAAGAGTGATACGTGAAAAACATCATGAACTCGAGCCATATTCGGTGGAAGTGCAAGACGATAGGCCACCACTCCTATGCGGTCAAGGACATCAAAGGGGCCAATATACCTTGGAATTAGCTTCCCTTTCTTCCCGAATTGCATGACTCTCTTCCATGGAGATATTCTAAGAAAGACTTTATCTCCAACGTTGAACTCAAAGTCCCTTCGATGGTTTTCATCATAGCTCTTTTTCCAGATTTGAGCAGATTTGATGTGTTTCTGGATGACTTTAACCTTCTCTCTCATATCTTGAACAAGATTGGGTCCAAGTAGCTTTGTTTCTCCAACTTCATTCCAACAGGTTGGAGTTCTACATCACTTTCCATACATATCTTCATATGGATCCATCTGAATACTCGAGTGGAAGATATTGTTGTATGAGAACTCAATCAATGGGAGATGCTGATCCCAACCACCTTTGAATTCAAGAGAGAAGGTTCTTAGCATATCTTCAAGTGTTTCAATAGTTCTTTCAGATTGTCCATCAGTTTGGGGGTGATAGGTCATGCTGAAATTTAATTCAATACTCAAAGAATGTTGAAGACTCCTCCAAAATTTATATGTGAACCTTGGATCACGTTCAGAAAAATTGAGAGTGGAACACCGTGCAGTCTCACCACTTCCTTCACATATATCTTTGTAAGTTGTTCAAGCGAGAGGTCTTCCCGAATAGCGATAAAATGGGTAGTCTTGGTGAGTCGGTCAACCACAACCCATATCACATTATTTCCCTTTGACGTCTTTGGGAGACCCATGAAAAAGTCCATAGTAACATTTTCCCATTTCCACATGGGTATAGGCAATGGCTACATCATACCTTTGGACTTTTGTCGCTCAGCTTTAACTTGATGACATACCAAGCACCTTGATATATATTCTGCAATCTCATTCTTCATATTATCCAACCAGAAGTGTTCTCAGAGATCACGTTACATCGTACCCCTAGGATGGATAGAGAATGTTGATCTATGTGCATTTTCCAATAGCTCCTTCTTTATCCCGGGTGATAAAGGCACACAAAGCCGCATTCTAAACCGAATCACACCATCATCGTCGATATGGAACTATTTCACCTTCCCTTCCTTTACTTCATTCACCCTCTTTTGTATCTCCACATCATCCCTTTTTGCTTCCTTAATCTTCTCTTGGATGGATGGTTGCGCAATCATTTGGTAAAGTTAGGATGTATCCCCTGCCCTTATGATTTCCAAATCCATTCATTGCATATCCAAAAAGATAGGGTCTTTCTCAATCTGCTGCATGGATAGGGTAGCAGGTTTTTCTCTACTTAGTGCATCAGCTACCTTGTTCGCCTTTCTAGGATGATAGTGAATAGAGCAATCATAATCCTTGATTAGCTCTAACCATCTCCTTTGATGAATGTTGAGCTCCTTTTGTGTGAATATATACTTTAGGCTCTTGTGGTCGATGTATATGTCGCACTTCTCACCATAAAGGTAGTGCTGCTAGATTTCCAAGGCAAAAATCACGGCTTCCAACTCTAGATCATGCATCGGGTAGTTCTTCTCATGGATCTTCAACTGTCGTGAGGCATAGGCTATCACATTATCATCTTGCATGAGTACACAACCCAAGCCTTTCTTTGAAGCATCACTGTATATCACAAAAATTTCTCCACTTTTCAGTAGTGTGAGTATAGGTGCAGTGATCAGCCTTCTCTTTAGCACCTTGAAGCTTCCCTCACATTCTTCCGTCCAGACATACTTTACCCATTTCCTTGTAAACTTAGTTAGCAGGATTGACAATCATGATAAGTTTCTCACAAAACGTCGGCAGTACCTATCTAATCCAAGAAAACTATGGATTTCTGTGATACTAGAGGGATTAGGCCATTCCTCAATCACCTTTTTTTTAAGGATCCACATAAATTCTTTCACTTGTGATCACATGTCCCAAGAATGTGACTTGCTTCAACAAAAAGTCACCCTTGCTGAACTTGGCGTACAACTTCCCCTTTCTTAATATCGCCAACACAAGTCTTAGATGTTCTTCATGTTCCTCCATACTATTGGAGTATATGAGAATATAATCAATAAAAACTACCACAAATTTGTCGAGGTAATGTCTAAAGACTCTATTCATCAAATCCATGAAGATTTCAGGGGCATTAGTAAGTCCAAAGGGCATCACCAAAAACTCATAGTGCCCATACCTTGTTTGGAAGGCAGTCTTCTGAATATCTTCCTTATTCACCTTTACCTAATGATATCCAGAACAAAGATCCACCTTTGAGAAGTGTTGAGATCCTCTTAACTGATCAAACAAGTCATCAATCCTTGGAAGAGGATATTTGTTCTTTATAGTGATCTTGTTGAGTTCCCGATAATCGATGCACATCCGCATTGTTCCATCCTTCTTCTTCACAAAGAGCACTGGTGCACCCCAAGGTGATGCACTAGGGTATATGAAACCTTTGTCCAGATGCTCTTGCAGCTACTTCTTTAACTCCTCCAGTTCGATAGGAGCCATCCTATAGGGACACTTCGAGATTGGAGTAGCTCTGGGTATGAGTTCAATTGATAAGTCAACTTCACGATCCGGAGGAATTCCGGGTAACTCTTCGGGAAATACATTGTCGTATTCCCTCACAATGGGAATTTCCTCAAGGTTGTAACTTTCATTTGACTCAACCATGTGGGTGAGGTATGATTCTTCATAGGGAATCAACTCCCACACCAATGAAGGATTTTTCAAAGGATATTCATGATCTTCCTTGAATTTGTAGAAGAGCATGGGATTGTTCGGAATATGAAAAGATATTTCCTTTTCTTGATAGTTGATATGTGTTCTATATAACGAGAGCCAATACATTCCCATTATAGCATCAAATTCCACCAAGGGAAGTATTACGAGATTTTCCGGAAGAATCTTCCCACATACACCAACAGGAGAAGAGTCAAACAATTGGGTTGCAATGATTGCACCATTAGTGTTTTTATAGATATCTCTACTTCCAGGTTTCAAGGCTTTAATTCTATAGTTCCAAAAAACTTGGAAGATATAAAGGAATGCGTAGAACCAGAATCAAATAAGACCTTTTACATTCTTGAGTGAATAAGAAGTGTACCTTGTACGACTTCATTATCTTGCTCCACTTCTACAGTAGTGATGGTGTAATCCTTCCCTTGTTCCTTTGGATTCAGTGGTTGATGATTCTTATTACCCTCGAGAGCTCGAGGTTTAGTGAACTGGTTTGCATAGTGCCCTAGATCCCTACAGTTGTTGCATTGAACCATGAGTGGTTCTCTCCTTTCATCGGCTACATTCTCCTTTCTTTTCGTGGATTTTGGACACTCTTGAGCATGGTGTCCTTCTTTCCCACACATGAAGAATTTCCCCATCCTTTTGAGTCAGTTCCCATAGTGAAACTTCCCACATTTTTGGCATATGGGTCATTGAGTTTTCTTCCCACTTTTGTCATTTGATCCTCCATCTTGAAACTCCATCTTTCATTTCTTATCCCCATAGCCATGGGACAATTCTCCAAAATCCATATCCACTTTGAGGGAACATCAAACAACTTCTTCCTAACTCCCAAAGTCTCGAATTGCAAGAGCCTTTTGAAGGTGTTGTTTTAATCCACTAAATAATCTATCAATTTTTCTATAATTATTGATAACAAAACCTAAAGCATACCTTGCAAGCCTTGTGAAATTCTCTTTGTAGGTTGTGATAGATTCTCCTTCTTTTTGCTTGATCTCTATGAATTCTCTATCCATATTCCTGCGAAGAGTTCTTGGGAAATACTTGTTAAGAAACATAATCTTAAAGTCTTCCCATTCCATCTCTTCAATTTCCTCCCTTGTCTTGGTGTTCTTAATCAAAGCCCACCATTGATCAGTCTCTCCATCTAGACGATAAATGGCTAGAGTCACCTTCTCCATCTCAGAACAATCAAGCACAGAAAATATCTTCTCCATGGATTTGACCCACTGTTCTGCAACTAGTGGATCAGAGGATCCACTAAATGTCGGCGGTCGTTTCCACATAAAACATTCAATAGCCAGTTTCTCCCTCTTTGGTGAAGGAGGATGTTCCCCATTATTATTTTTATTGTTCATAACCTGAGATAATTGGTTAAGAATCACCATGAAGTTCTGAACTCCACCTCCCAAATCATTGGGGATGTCATTCGGGAAATCGTTGCATTGGCCCTCACACGAGTTGTTGGCCTGATTTCTCCTGGTTCCCACCATTTTCTAAAATAGAAAAGGTTAGAACAAAACATAAGTAAACAATTCATGAATAAATAACTTATTCATTTGAACAATTTATAATAAAATCATAACATATGGGATCCCTATTTAAATATTCTTGTGTTCATATTTGTACTTAGTCTCATGCTATAGGTTTTCTCTAGGGTTCACTAATACTAATTCCCAAATTAACTAAACCTTTCCTTTGATACCAACTATAGCAACCCTGACTTTTATTACATTACTATTACATCATTTTAAATATAAATAACATAATAGTATTACACATAGAGGATCCAAAGGTTTAGCGTCTTGGGAAAACTAGGACCATACATAATAATTACAACATCAAGCATAAACATTTATTTAATTTCTTCTTCTCTAGATTCTTATTGGCACTTGTCCTCTCCTTAGTACATGTAGCCACCTGAGGATATACATCAAAAGGGGTGATCAAGAAGCCCAGTAAGAGGATAGATAAGAACAATATAGCATCAGGTGAGCATAATCATAACATGGGAAAAAGATCATGAACATGAGAGGAAGCATAAATATAAGACTTAAAATGTGGCAATGTAGAAAAATGAAACATCATGTCTTAGTGGTTAACTACCACACATACTTGTGAACCAAGATAGAATATTTTTCACTCATCTTTTAACATTTACTCATGAGATTTATCACTTTACTCGATGCATTGGAGCGCTGTATAATTTCAGGCACACCCATCACTTTGAAACATTCATATTGTGCTATATAATTTTGGGCGCACCCATCACATCATAACATTATCATTATCATGATTGCCACATAAAATTCATATAAAAAATGAACATAACTAACCCATGTAAAGGAATGGGTTTCATCTTATATTAACACATTAATAATCTTTGGGTTCCCAAAATAAAGAGGGAATAACATACGTGTTTCAAGAACCGTTCACTTTGAGGGAGAAGTAAAAGGTGTGTTCTTAAAAGAAGAGTTCTTTTGAAAAAAAATTTGTTTGACATAAAAACCAGTGATAAACATGTATATCCTATAAAATTAAGACAATTATGAACAACTGATCTTTAAGGAGTAACCATATCAAAAATAACGGAGTGAAAGAGGGAGAACCCGAAGGATGAAAGTTGGGTTCGAGAATTTACCCTTACCTTGTATCTGAATGCTTAATTCTCTTTAATGTCATGTATAATGACATTATATTCATTAATTAGAAATACATAACCGTTTTTACATTAATATGTATCATTATGGTTTCATTAAGTGATTTTATGTTCCATTGGATGAGTTATATATTTTAAAAACATTATTTGGGAATGTTTGTTTTTATGGTTTTCTTGAGTGGTTCACTTGTATTCTTAAATTGAAGTTTGGGTAGAACATGGGTAAAAATCCAGAACTAATATTACGTGTTATTAATGATATTACAGGAGTTTTTATGATCTTATAATTAATTATATTATATCCATGTGGATGAATCATTAGATAGAAATTATATTATGATTGTTTCGGTTAATTTGAGTGAATTTTCAATCACAATGAACTTGTTTTATTTTATCACTAGCACTATGTTCATAAGTTAGTTCCAGAACTTTAAATATGAGTTAATACATATAAAATGTTCTGGTTCAACCATAAGTCAGGTGAAGTACAACAATGCCCAAAAGCAAACAAAAGGGAAAAAAGATTTCATAAACCCATAATCCCAGATATTTAGCTTATATCCCCACTCCAAAATATTATTTTATGTATAATATCAATCATCAACCATATGGATCTTTACCATATCTCAAACTACATCCATAAATTTTATCTTGGAATTAAACAACTACCTACTCAAGGTGTGATTAAAACTCAGTAGTCCACCACCAATGGGGTCTAATAAAAATATAGTCAGATGTGTAAGGTATTAAGGTGTGAAATATATATATATATATATATATGTGAATCAGTAATAATGAAAATAATATTTGAAAATAAGTGTAACTAAGAAGATACTTGGGTCTTATGGAGATAGCCTATTCCAAACCTACCTACCATGAAAAACACCAGTCTCTGAAAATGGATGAGGTATCATGGACAAATCTATTTCCAAGGCACAACCCTAGGAAACCATAATAATTTAACTCAAATGAATCCATAGGTATAATCGATAATCCCCTAACAGTAATTCCCAAAAAAATCTATCAGCAGCATATAAACTCATGGGACCACCCTTGACATTCAAAGGTATGACTTGATTGGAATCGAAGTCTTACACCCGAGGCATTAAACAAAATATGATCAAGCCAAATATGGTGAGGTCATCTCATAACCTTCAACTATGGTACCCCTTAAGAATCCATGACATTAATCGGTGGTATTCAATAAGTGTAGACATTACCAGAATACAATGGGATACACTCCATGGAATTCAACGTAATGAATATTTATAGAATACAATGTATTTCTCAAGGAATTAAATTTCATTATAATTCATTGAATCTAACATTTTCTTCATTCCCAGGTATTTACGTGCATCCCCTAAAATAATTATAGGCTCATCCATGGAATTCCATAGTAGTATCAATCACGAGGAATTCAAGGAGGTCCACCAAGTAATTACATAGTCATAACCATTTCGAATAATTCCAAACATGTCATTATACCACAATTCACATAATAAAGAATTATACAATTCATTTCAATTTCACCATTTGGGTTCAATATATATTTACATTTAAATGTTCCCTATACCTAAGCATTAAGGGGACCTAAAGGTCATCCTAGGAACCCCACTTTCCATATTAAATCATTATGTCACTATGGGAAGACATAAACGACCCCAATAGATCACTAAATAGAATATTAAAATTCATAACCCATCTCTATAATAAAATAAAAAATATTAAATCCAACCCAACCCACTTTGGTAAATGTAAATAAGGCATCTAATATATCAAAAATTAATTAGAAAACAAAATATTAATTTGTGTTCATGTTTATAAAAGTTCAGTGTCACATAACATGACAAATATTCAATACAATGATGAGACCTTGAGGGAAAATCATGATACCTCCTACCTTGGGTTAGAAAATTTCCACTTCTCAAGTATCAAGGTTTGATTCTAGTGGAAACAAGATAAAAATACAAACCAAAAAACAACATGAAAATAAGGATTTTATATTAATTTATGTGGGAGAGATTTATATGAAACAAAAAAGTGATATTGGAAGATAAATTATTAATAACCTTATCGAGATCCTTTCCATACAATGAACAAAAGAATAATCAAAGGTGGATTAAATAAGAAACACCAAGATCTATGACAGAGAGGGGAAGGCTTTAACACTACTGTAAATTGATGAAAATAATGTAAAACTCGAGTTAAAGGGGGTAAAAGTGGATAAAGGGAAAAAATGTATATCACGTGTTTTTTTAATGGGAGTATGGTTTGGCTGCATACTTTCCCAAAACATGCACTTAATATTAAAACCAAACTATTTTGAAACACATAACTTCACATGGTGAGCAACATAACTTGAAAACCCATGAAAAAACCATGTGAAAAGGATTTGAAATAAACTATCAGATTTTTATTTTTTCTTCATCCATTTCACACTTCTTAGAAAATCTTGAATCAATGAATTTCAATTGTCATGGTTGGGGTGCACTATCAGCACAAACCATGTATTAATCATATGCCATGTTCTATTTCCCCAAAAGGTAAAATTCTAATATTTAAACCTCCAAGATATCCCATGACCTCTCATACTCCCTTAGAGATCCACTAAGGTAAAATTATGGGGGTTTCATAAAAAATCAAAGGGTTTGTACTTAAAAAAGAAGATTGTATTAATAAAACCTCCCAAGCTCAAGAATTATAATCCTTAAGCTACATTATAAAACCTCACTAGTCTTATAAATAGGTTGGTTTGGCCACTAGGACTACATTTTTTATTTATATTTCCATGTTTCTTCTAGAACATGTCCACATCACCAAAGCACACACACTAGAGGAACAAAATTTCCACACTGGTTATTCTCAATATGGTGAATGATATGAACTAGATGCTCCTCATAAGACACATCATCCTTGAGGTCAATATCATTGGCATCAAGAGTATGAGATAGATCAGGAAAGTATCATTGAATCTGAGATATATAAAACACATCAAGTAGGGTACTAAATATACATGGAAGAGATAGTTGGTATGATAATGTGATGATACTTTGACAATATCAAATGATCCAACATACCAAAGTGCTAATTTCTCATTCCATCATATGCGGTGGTGCCCCAATCATAGCGACACATTCAAAAAAACTAGTCAGCTATGTCAAACTCCAAGGATCAATGATGTTGATCTGAATCCAACTTATTCCTATTATAAATGTTTTTTATTATCTTTTGAATGAACTAGAAAAGCTATAATATCTCATTAATGAAACTCTACCAACCATCACCACCTCACCCATCTCCATCTAACCCAAGGGTGAAAATATGACTTTCTATACAAATCCTCACAATGAACCATTTGAATCATCACTTGGTAATATTTTTTATCATATAATTCCACCAATTCTATATATTTCTTCTAAGAAATACAAAAATCTAATACACACACCCTCAACATGATATCTAAAACATTAATAGGCTGCTCGAGATATCCATCAGTTTGTGGGTGGTATGTTATACTCAAAAAAAATTGAGTACACAATGCTTTATACAAACCCTTATAGAACCATGATGTAAACCAATTGTACCTTTTAGAAATTATGCCATGAGGGATCCTGTTTAGTTTTATGATCTCTCAAACATACAACCTTCCGATATCATACACTATAGAGGTCTCTTTAATCAGTGAAAAATGGGAAACCTTCATCAACCGACCTATGATAACCAATATTTCATACCTTCCTTGGGGATTATTTAGTAAAATTATTTCATATACCATTGGCAAGTCACCTCATTTTCACTATGAAATGATTATAGACCACAAGAGACTAGAAGTCCACTAACTTTTGGCCTTCACATGTTGGCAGGAGGAGCACCAAGAAATGATCCCCACTTTCCCATTCTTCATCTTTGACCACTAATACAAATGACAAATATAAGGATAAAAATTTGTGATATCAGGTGTAATTACCATCAGGAAGTTTGATATTCCCTCATCAAATCCTCTTGCATGTCAGTATGCACTAAAACATTTCCATGAGCATAGATGATCTCATTCACTATAATGACCCGACCCCAAAATCCCGAATCCAGTACATTATTTTATTACATTAGCATGATTATAAGGAATCAGATCCCGAAGGACCAATAATTTTAGAATTTTTTGAAAACCAGATTATATAAAAGATACCTGTATTATATTGGGAAATATAAAGTAAAACATGATACATAATAAAATAAAATTAACAAAATCCTTAAAATATTATTTAAAGATTTATTATTCATAGCCTGGGGAAAGGAAGAAAATAAGGGTGAGATGAAATGCTCAATAAGGGTAAGTACAACAGAAGAAATAATGAATCAATGAGAATAAATCAATATGTAAAGGTAAATAACTTAAAACAAATTCCATTTAAATTAATTGATAACAATAAATCAATATGGAAAGGTAAGTAACTGAAACATATTCCATTTAATCAATAAACTGATAATGAACTATATTCATAGATAACGTACAAGAAAATATCTCATGGATAAATAATAACTGAATATGAATGTGGTAAATTATTAATTATTGGATTCCATGTTTCTTATGTACATGGTAAATTTACCATCAAGACATTTCACAAGCCGGTTTATAACATACCATTTGACAAACCATCTGATTTAGACAACCAATTCATCTCATGAGACTGTAAATGCATCGAGGAGATATCTATAACCAAGATCCATCCATTTCATAACTATATAAATAATTCCTCTTATATCAAATAACCAATTTATTTTCTGAACAATGTGCCTTATCAAATATTTTTATTGATTAAAAGATACTTATTTACTAATATTTCCTAGTGTAATTAAATTACTATCAAGTACACAAAATGTGTAAAAATGGTAAATGTTTTAGGAAATAATTATAAACATCACATTAGATTATGGATATCTAAAATAAAGTTGACTACTAAGGAAAATTTTTTATAAGGAAGTAATCATTTCAAGAGAAAGTTGACAATAAAATAAAGTGAGATTGCAAAGATAACTTTTACCACTTAGTAATTTTCAATTCAAAACACTTTGGATGAGATAATTCAAAGTAAAAAAAATAACTACCATGAATATAAAAGTATTTTTGATATAATATATCAAATGGGGTAGTATATACATTATAAAAAATAATTAAGTGGTGAACATGATATTTTATCTCATTGATGAAGAAAATGAGATAAAAATCTCTCATCTTATCCTTCATTTTTATTGTGTGGTATTTAACCTCATGTATAGTATTTTAGAACATGTTATTAACTTACAATATAACCATAATCATATTTATAATATCATATATGATCTTCTTATGATATCTCATTACTATTATATGGTAATCTTTCATTATTTTCATTATTTTAGGCATAAATTGCCTAGTTTATATAGTATGCTTTGACTTGTTATTTTTTGTTCCTATTACTTAGATCATGATTTTATAATATCCATAATGTAAAAAAAAGATTTAAATATCATATATACTCATTATATATTTATTTATAATAATCCATAGAATTTGGATATCATAAATGAAATGCACCATTCATGGAGATGGTAGGTCGTACGTATGCATGAACACTTCTTGCATTTATTTTTTGTATTTAAAAGAATGAAAAGTAAATGATATATATATATATATTATAATTATATTATCATATTTATTTAATATAGTTTACACATTTTTATTAAAATCTTTCTTAATACATTCAATGTATAATGTGAACGAATCACATAATTTTAAGGAGGTGGCAGTCCACATGTCCACAAACGAAGTTATTGTATTCCCAAAAAATGGAAAGCATGAAGGTATGAATTATATAAAAATTAAATAAGTATAAATAAATAATAAATATCATATATATAATATATAAACATTTTTTCTATCATAATTCCCAACCATTAAAGGTGGTAAAGGATAAATGAACAAGATCATTTTGTGAGGCGTTAGTTCGTCATACACGAATGGTAAGTTCATTACCCATTTGATGGAATTGTTCCTTGGTGTAGGTCAAACCCTTAACATAAAAACATTTAAGTATATTAAGGATACTTATGTTATTATATAATCATGTAATAATAATAAATTGATGTTTGGAGAAACAAATAAAACATAAATTCCCATTGAAGAATGTTACCTATTTTTGGAGTAACTCCTTTTGGTTTATACCAAAAGACATCCTTAGTTGGATTTATTCCAAAATTTAGGCTTCTAATATTAGGTTAGGTATTTTGGGAGATTATTTGGGTGTATTTTTATGATCCAAAGTGGTGTGAGAGGTTTGAATAAGTGGGAGGGGTGAGTGTCTTTATATAATGGAGGGGGAGTTTCATTCTTGTAAATATAAATAGGTAAACACTATTGATATTTCTTCCTTATCTCATGTGCCTCCAATAATGATAAATATTCATTCTAAGTGACTATATAGTATAAATATGGACAAAAAATGTATTTTTTACAAGTTTCTAGTTCATTATGGGCCTTAAGCATAACATTTAGTCCTTTGTTATCCTAATTTTCTTCTTAATCGCTATAATTAATTTACTCACTTTGACTAATATTTTTAGTAAAAAAGAATATTGAAATTATTAGAGATTATAAATTATTATGATTAAAAATATGAAATTAATTTTTCCAAATTCCAATCACATAAGTGGAAGAAATAAATTTAAAATTAATCCCACATATGGGACAACAATATGGGTTTTTAAAATAAAAACATTTAAAAGTTTTCTATGTTTTTATATCCAATTTCAATGTAAAATTTATTATAATAGCCTATATTGGATTAAATGATATAAAATTAGCCAAATTATACTATTCATCAAAAAATGAAACCTCACTGAAAAATACCAAAAAATCACCCTAAACTAATTTTTTAATTTTTAATTAAGAAATGAAGTTTATTTTTTCATATTAAATTTTAATAAGTGTCAAAATTCATATTTAAAGTTGGTGGACCATTAAATGATGGTAAAACCACTTTTATAAAAATATAGGTTTTTATGTGTCAAAATAGGTTTGTTCTTATCTTATACTAATAAAATATATTGGTTGATAGTAAAAAATATTTTACTGAATATAATATATATATATATATATATATTAAATTAATATAACTCACTAATTATAATGAATTTAATTTATTATCATAAATTTATTTTTTGAGCATAAGGATAGTTTTTTATTAAAATATTCTAATTATATTCAATTGGCTCTTATATTCACTTCTAATTAATTTATAATAAATTAATTCATCCATATATTTCCATAAGTTATATAATCCTATTCTAAACCATATATTTAATTTATAGGTTGTTTCTTTTTATTTCAAATAATAATATCTTAATAATATATCGTTGTTCAGAAAAACCATGTCTTGCCTGTAATGTAAACTACCAAACAAAGTTGTTCTGGTGTGTAACACAAGATAAACTAGTGTTGCATGAATTATAAGAAATATAATATATTTATAATATTAAATATATCCTAAAGTCTTGGGTTGTTATATTCCTTTCTATTATAGGTGTTTCGAGTCATAAACACTATTAAATACAACATTCTTACTTTAGAATCTCAGGGTGTTAGATATTCCCCACCTTAATTAAATTGAATACTCAAAATTTAAAATCAATCTTAGTAATACAGAGTTTTTTAATTTTAAAACACTATTATTTAAAAACCCCATATTAAATAGTTTTCAGAGCACTTATTCTTAATAATAACATAATGGGAATGTGAAGGTCACCACAAAACTAGGCTTTTAAATAGAAGAATATTAGTGAAAACATGGACATGTAAGTAAAATCTGACTATCAAGTTCTGATGGAGAGTGATCTAGAATATGTTCAACTTAAAGTTAATGACCAAAAAAACATAAATCAAAGTTATGAAAAAGCTTGCTGATATCATAAAAATGATGATAATAGGACACCATTTTTGTTTCAAGACTATTTTTTCTAGAGTTGAGGAATTATATCACCCTATAAGGTTCTAAGGAAATATAATTACTTGACACATTTATATTTAACAAACATAATATTATCATTTGGTTTTTAACTGAACTATTTCTACTTCATCTCTTAGCAAAAGTTGCATTATAGTATGAAATAATACGTAAATCTCTAAAACCACACCCAAATTTCAACTTAAACCATTTCATAAATGGTTAAAGTTTCAAAATATTATGATCTAACACTTTAGAATAATTTCTATGGTAAATGGTAGTATACAATTTAGTTTAACCATATCAATCATCTATTTATCTAAGAATCATTATCTCAACATCATGAACATATTAAGGCTCATCTTTCCTTGAACCATGTGTTTTCCAAAAAGGTTAACTTGTTAGTGTATAACTTTTATTGTAAATATTCAATATATGATCTCAAATATTTAATAAAAATGTACTGTAGTAAAATCTTTATATATTTCAAAATTTATATGATGATAAAATAATCAATAAAATACTTTTACAACTTATTTTTTAGTTCCAAATACAGAATCACATTAGTTATTCCACTTCATTTGTGCCAATAACATGTGTGACCTTGATCCCTTAGCTTATTATGAGGTATATTCTATTAATTCTTGGGGAAATACTTTTCCTAGTTCTCCATATCATTTTATTTGTAACGCTAAATAAAATAGTTTTCCTTCTTCCCTTTGCATTTTTTTCCTAATGAACCTTTTCTCCGCACTTATTACAAACTCCCAATCCTTTTGAGCATTTCACAAGGTGATTATTTCCATAGTTATCACATTTTGAAAAATCCATATTTCCATTCTTTTATTTATTTATTATTTTATCTTCCTTTCTATTCTTCTTTTTATTCAATTTGAGTCCATAATACATGGATAATTATTTCTCTATCTTAATATCACATAAATCTATTCCATTGTATGATGAAAATGTCTGAGAAACGATTATTCTTTAAAGATTTGAATTAATACCTTCAAATAAGTGGTCAATCTTACACTCCATGTTGCATATATAATCTATGGAATTCCTGGATAACCTTGTAAAGGTGTCTCCCTAATCTAAGAAACTTTCCTATAAATTTTTCTTAAAGCTAAGTAACTTTCTCTTTATCTCAATTTGTTGGTGACAAGGGAAGTATTTATCAATGAATGTCTCCTCAAAATTCCTCCCTTCCATGATTTATATCTCTTCTTCATCCCTATTATTTTGGATCAACAACCACCATTTATTGGCATCATATTTGATAAAATACAATGAAATTGTGACGTTTTCCATTTCACCACTTCCCAATGCCACAAATATCTTATCCAAATACTTAATCCATTACTCTACTATAATCGGATTATTATTCCAACTAAATTACGAGAGCATATTCTGTATAAACTGATCAAACATAATATAATCTTGTTGTGGAATAGGTTGATCCATCCAAGCAAGGTTATGTGTCATAACATGATTAATCTATCCAAATATATCCATAAATTTCTTAATTACAATGTCAAATATATTGGATTCCTAAAAAGAGAAATATCTACACTGTCTATAAGTAGTGATACCATTATTCCTTCTAGGTGACATTTCAAAACAATAGAAAATACTATATTAGTTTATAAAATTATAAAAATTTTATAATTCTAAATATTTCATAACACTTAACATAAATTAAAACATTTATGAATAGATATCTCATAATCATACAAATGGTTTCGTTGGGGATATATTTAATTTCAAATCCTTCATAATGATTTGTATTGAAAATATGAATTATCCTAAGGGTATCCCCCAGTAGTTTCTCGATAGGTGCACATTAAGGTTAGTTTTCGTGTACCAGGTTACGCTCAATTCAATCAAAACAAACCTTTTTGGAGTTTTTAGTCCTATGTATATCTATTCTAAGACCATTTCCACTTGTAGTATCCATACATTAATGTATTTCTTGGAAGATCCACATAATCTCTACCTTACCAAAATTCCAAGACGTTCTTCTATACTTATCCTCAAAGTCTATCTTAGGTTTATGTTCCATAATCTATATTTTATAAATATAGTTTCCAAGTTTTCTTCTAAACTTCCTTTGATACCATCTATAATACCCCGGCCAGAGAAGTCTAGATCTTGTGCATTATTTTATTACATTGGAATGACTACAAGAAATAAAATCCTAAAGAACAGATCATTTTAGCAGTTTTAGAATACTGTATTACATACATGATAGCCATATCACAATATGAAATATAAAATAAAACATGATAAATAATAAAATGAAATGAATAACATTCTTAAAATGTTATTCAAAGATTTATTCTTCATAATATGAGGAAAGGAAACAAAATAAGGGTGTGCTCAAATGCTCAGTAAGGGGAAGTAAAGTGGAAGAAATAACAAATAAATGTGAATAAATCAACATGGAAAGGTAAATAACTAAGAATAAATTCAATTTAAATGACTGGATAAGAAAAAATAAATATTTCAAGGTAAGTGACTAAAACATAAGACATTTAATCAATAAACTCAGAATGAACTACATACATAGATAAGGAAAAAAATATCACAGATAAATAATAATTGAATATTAATGAGGTAAATACTTAATTATTGGATGTCATGTTTCTTAGGTACATGGTTCATTTACCTTTAAGACCTTTCACATGGCGGTTTATAACATGTCTTTTAAAAACCCACATCATTTAACCAACTGATACATCCCATGAGACTAACGATGCATTGAGGGGCTAACTATAACTGGGTCCCAACCTTGTTTTACATTTACAAAGCATCCCTAATATATAAAATAACCTATTTATGTCATGAAAAATATTCCTTATTAAATATTCTTATTGAGTAAAAGATACATATTTACCAATATTTTCCCACATAATAAAATAACTTTCAAGTGCACATCGTATTTAAAAATTTATGTAGTTTAGGAAATAATTATACCCATCACATAAGAGTATGGATATAAAAATCAACATTAATTACAATATAAAGTTTTTATAAGTAATGTATTGTTTCAATCAAAAGTTAATAATCACAAAAGAAAGTTAGATTGTCAAGATAACTTATACCACTTCATAATTTATAATTCAAAACCCTTTAGATGAGATAATTAAAAATAAAAAAATTAAATACAATTATGATAAAATTATTAATGATATAATATTTCAAAAGTTTTATTATATATAGTATACAAAATAAGTAATTGTTGAATATGACATTTTATCTCACAGATGTAGAAAGTCAGATTAAAATCTATTAACTTATCATTTATTTTTTTTGTGGTATTTCACCTTCTATAAAGTAGTTTAAAACATGTTACAAACTTATAATAGAACCATAATAATATTTATAAAATCATATGTGTTCTTCTTGTGATATCTCATTACCTGTTAGATTTTAATGTTGCATTATTTTCACTATTTCAGGTGTTATTTGCCTAGTTTTTCAAGTATGTTTTGACTTCTTATTTATTCATTCTATTAAACGGATCATGATTTAATATTATAAATAATTTAAAAAATTATTTAAATATATTATATATTCAGTATATATGTATTTATAATAGTCCATAAAATTTCAAAATAGGAAATGAAATACACCGTTCATGGAGATAATGGGTCGTACGTACACATGAACGCTACTTCCATTTCTTTGTTGTATTAAGAAGAATGAAAAGTAAATTATATATATTTATATTAGAATTAATTTATCACTTTTATGTCACATATTTCACATTTTTGTACTAAAATCATACTTAATAAATTCTATGTATAGTGTGAACAAATCACATCGCTTTGAGGAGGCAGTAGTCCATACGTCCACAAACCAAGTTATCATATTCTCAAAAAATGGAAAGAGTGAATGTATGTATTATATCAAACTTTTAAAATCATAAAAACATAATAAATATCATATATAAAATATATTAACAATTTTTCCATCATAATACCCACCAATGAAAGTTGTTAAAGTAAAAAAAATAATGACATCGTTTCGCAAGGTGGTAGTTCACCGTACATGAACAGTATGTTCATTACCCATTTGATGGAACTTTTTTTAGTTGTAGTTATAAACATTAAAATAAAAACATTTCATAATATTTAGTATATTAATTTTATTATATAATAATTGAATAATAATAATATAATTGTTGGATAAACAAATAAAACATAAATTTACATTGAAGAATGGTACCTCTTTTTTAGATAACTCCTTTTGGTTTATATCAAAAGACTTCCTTAGTTAGATTTATTCCCAAGGATAGGATTATTATTCTATGGGAGGGATTTTGGAAGATTATTTGGGAATATTTTGTATGATCCAAAGAATCTTTATAGGTGTAAATATGTTGGAGGGGAGTGCCTTCTTATAGTAGAGGGGGAGTGGCATTCTTGTAAATATAAAGAGGTAAACACTATTGAGAGGTCTCCCTTACATAATGTGCCTATAATAATGATAAAACTTATATTAAAGTGAGTATAAGGTCTAAATATGTCCATAAAATGGATTTTTTCATGTTTATAGTTCACTTTGGGCTTAAGTTTAAGGTTTAGTCCTTTGTTAAGCTAATTTTTCTCTTAAATGCTGTAATTAATTTTAATCACAGTCACTAATATTTTTTTCAAAAACTAATTTGACCTCATTATAAATTATAAGTTATTATTATTTAAAATATAGAATCTATTTTTTCAAATTCAAATAAAAAAAGTGGAATAAATGAATTTAAAATTCATCATACAGACGGAATGGCATTGTGGGTTTTAAAGTAAAAACATTCAAAAGTTTGCTAATTTTTTATGTATAATTTAAATTTGAAATTGAATACAATGAATTAAGTGATATTAAATTTTATTAATTATACTTTAAAACTAAATCAAACATAATTTAACTATATAAATAAATTATTTGAAAAAACAGTTTTGAATTAAAATTCATTATTTTCATTATTCATCAAAAAATGAAACTGCGTAGAAAAATACAAAAAATCACCCTAAAATTATTTTGGAATTTATACTTCAAAAATGAAGTTTTTTCATATTAATTTTATAAAGGTTTCAAAATTCATATTTAACGTAGGTGGTCCATTAAAAGGCAGTAAAACAGCTTTCATAAAAATATAGGGTTTTGTGGGTAAAATCAGGTTTGTTCTTATCTTATGCATATAAGATATATAGAATGAATTTAAAAAATATTTTATTCAATATATATATATATATTAAATTTATGGAACTAACTAATTATAATTAATTTAATTTATTAGCATAAAATTATTTTGTGGTCATGAAGATTTTTTTATAAAAACATTCCCTTTATAATCAGTAGGCTCTTATATTTAGTTATAATTAATTTTTAACAAATTAATTAAATCATATATTTTCATGAGTTAGATAATACTATTCATAATCATCAATTTAATGGCTAGGTTGTATCTTATTATATTAAATAATAATATATTAATGATATATTGTTGTTCGGAAAAACTCGGTCTTTCATGTAATGAAAACTACTGAAAAAATATGTTATTGCATGTAATGAAAGATAACATAGTATTTCATGCATTACAAGATATAGAATATATTTAAAATTTTAAATATATATTAAATTCTTGGGTCTTTAAATTCCTTTTTCTGTTAGTTTTTTCAAGTCATACACGTTATTAAATATGGCGTTCTTAATTTAGAATTCTGGGTTGTTGCATCCAGATCTATAGTCTAGGGTGGTGGTAGTGCCCCACTATAAAGGATATCTCATAGGAAGTGGAATTCCATATTGGAAATATTATTCCTATTTATCTGATGCATAAGTAAAGAAAACATATAATAAGATGTTAGAGCTGGTTGATCTTGGTCCTCCTGGACATCTGGATGTATTTCTAAAAAATGAAATCATTTTCCACCCACTTCATAACTCACGGAAAACCAGAGCCTGTATATTTTTCTCATAGGATTTTTGACTATATTTACCTTCCCTATTGTATAGGTAAAATCAAATTCAAATAAATAAAAGCAGTCAACCCACCTTTGATTCTGAAAATTGATTTCTTGCTGAGTGAAAATGTATTTCAAACTCTTATAGTCCATATAAACACCAAAACCTTCTCCTAATATATAGTACTACAAGAAATTCAAGGCTTTCACAACTTATACCAACTCAAGATAATGTACTGGGTAATTCTATTCATGTGGCCTCAACTACTGAGACCCATATACCATGACTCAATCCCCTAGCATCATAACATCACCTAGCCTCATACCAAATGCATCACAATATACCACACAATAACTTTTTGGATAATGAAATATCATGGTTAGTGTTAATCTCAATATACCCTTAAACTCTTAGAAGGAATTTTCACAAGGTTTAGACCTCATTAAGTACAATCCCTTTTTGGTCTGCCCTATAAGTGATGCTTCCAAATTGTAAAATTCATATAAGAAACATCAATAATAACTCACTAAGACTATTAAACACATAAGATAAAAAATATTTCTGGGATTATCCCAATACCACAACTCTCACTCTCAAAGGGTTAATAAACATGACCACTTCTGATATATTATTCACTAATATATGTACCTGGTCTATCCAAAAATTAACATTCAAGATCTTATCATATAACCTATACTTCCATAGTGTAAAAAAATGATTTATAGATTATTCACATCCTCCTCTAATATTAGGAAATAAATGAGGATGTTGTCTATAGAAAACACCATGAAATATTCTATGTATAGATGGAAAACAATATTCATCAAGTCTATAAAATGAAGGTATCATACATGAAGAGGAAGAAGATGGGTTAGGGATTTAAAATCATTCACTGGTGATCAACGTAATAATTTCATCTCCAGTGAAGAACATCCCCAAAAAACCCATGGATCTTTTCAGGATGAGTTTTAGACACAAAATTAAAATGAATAGTTACATAATTCAATCTGAAGCTACACTTGACATCCACTCATCACCACTGATCGCTTCTCAAAGGTTATAAAGCTAAATACATTTATCTCATCTGCATGAACTTAGAAATTTTTTGGGAGAATTGATCTTTGAATTTTGGGTGTGGGAATAGAAATATGATGACACCTTCAACATCTAGATGATCACCATAGCAACAATCCACAAATCTGTGAAGATAAACTTTGATTAGGAACTTTGATCATCTATTTCTCTCTCTAGGAAGCTAGATATGATATAGAATCTCTCAACCATCATGTGATGAATTGTTATCCATGTGATATCCTCTTTCTACTTATATATTGAGGTACACAAATTACCAGGAAATGGTTCCTTGACCCTTGAATATTTATTATCCACTATATATGACATAAAAAACTTCTTATGACTATTTTATTGAGTTATAAATATCATTTATATTTTTTCCATATTCTGTTAACATAATAAATATATTACATGATAAAATCGATCCATTAACTCAACTCGTTGTTCGCACAAATATTAAAAAAATGAATATTATAATAATATTTGTTTATATAATATTTTCCATGTATTTAATTTAATACTTGAAAATAATTATAAAAAATAATTTTAATATCAATTATTCTAAACTTGAATAATATGATTTTTTTATTCCTTGGTGATCATATATCCTTGAACATATCCAAGACCTCGTGATGGGTCCCACCATGTCCTATAATTTTATTCATCATAATAGGCCAAACTATTCAATACACTTAGTGTGTGGCCCTCTAGGACCTTATCTCGATAGCAATGAATATTATCCATAGACTAGGAGTGGATTATAGCAATCCATTAATGTCCTTAAATAGATAATGAGTAATTATAGAAACAAAAATCTTCCTTTGAATACACATTATATAATATAATCTCTTTAGCATGTGATATATCATAAAGAAATATGCACACTCTATGTCATCATAATTTCTTAATTTATTATTCCTTGATCATCCAAAATATACTTACCTTCTTCAACCATTTCTATGGATTTAGTGAAGGTTCCACCATCCTGCTCAACTAGGCCTGATATATCACATCCTTTTGGAAGAGAATAATATTATCTTGACTATTCAATCAATATTATACCACCAATGACATGCCCAATGAAGTATTAATATCTATGAATTAAATTCCTTAATTTTTTACTTGCATAAAAGTACATGATAAAATGGTATACACTGATAATAATTTCAAGGTAAGAGACCATTACCCATGTTCAAAGATAGGAACTACCAATGACACCTGAAACATGTGGTGATCATATTAGTTGGTCTTTCTCCATGATCTCATATACCCAAGATCACCATGTGAGAACTTCATGATAAGAAGTCCCAATGATTATGATACACCAACTCTTGATGTTCAAACATCATATGTGACAAGTCAGTATGTTGTATAATAACCATAAGAATTATGTTTAAGATTAATGTCATAGTATCTCAAGGTCCTCATTATAGCATGGGAACTACTATAACCTTTTGATAAGATAAATAATCATTCAAAATTACCAATATATATTAGATGAATAAATATCAACAATATTATTATATGTGTATATAATGCATAACTCATTGTATAAATGATATGGCAATTGAAAATTATTATCTAAGTTGGGTACAGGACACCCGGTATTACAAATCTCCCAATATTATTTGATCCAACTTTCTCTTGTACTAGAGACAACTTGCTAACTAACATTGTTAGGCCTCACATGATAAAATCATTATTCTGCTAAGTTATGGATTTAGTCATTGGGCCTACCACATTTCCACTGCATGGCAATCCTATTATCTATGACTTCACATCCATGAGTAATACTCCTTGTGATGTTATTTCCCTGAGTATATCTATTTTTTCACTGTCATACCATGAAATATTTTCTAGTACTAGTAGTATAATTATCATAATTTATTTTATGATACAAATTTACTTAGTGTGATTACCAGAACTGGAAAAAATCAATGTATATTATACACTACTCCTTTAGATGCATGAGAAGCCACAACACACTCAGTATTTGTAGATATGACTACCACTATCATGAATGAACTTCTCTATCTCACAAACTTAGATTGACTAAAATATAAGATCATATTAATACAAAGTAATACTATTTTATTCCACATAAACTAGTACCCCTTTATCTTCAACTACCAATAATATATCCCTTATACTATCTCAAGTTCAAATAGATGGTTCTGACTACTTCACATATAGTTATCCTGGATACAACGGAAATTTTATTACCATAGAATATATGTTGCAAATATCACATATAATACATAGCTTGAAAAATGTGATTGATCCATTACATACTGGTATAGAATTAAACTCACCACTTTAATCTCCTATTATGACCCATATGTGTCCTATTGGGGAGATTTATTCCACTTGACACTCGTGAAAATTCTCTCTCAAATTGTTACCACTTTTATTTTTTTAATAAATTGTTAGTGTATATACTTTTAACTTTCGTAAGAAACCGTTATCTCTACCTTAATAGATCTCATTCCCTAGAATGTAGGTTTTTACTTATAGTCAATCTCTGGTTATTTACATTCATTTTAGTCTTAACTAATTGTAAAACTAATAGTCATTTTCTCAATGTTATCATACATATTTTACTTGGAAAAAATTGGTTCTTTTACTAACCTCTTATAGAAACAAGGAAAAAATTCATTACAAATAAATATTCTATGAACATGATTCTTAAATGAATCCAATAACATATTTTAGTAATTTTACCCTTTATAGAAATTATATGGTGTCACCGACCCTTTATAGTTATGTCATATAGGAGATTTCCAAGATTGGTGATCTTGACATCCATTTACCAATTTAATGATCATATTGAGTAGCTATGATAAGTAAAATTATAATTAATTTTGGAATAATGACTTGGTTTTACCAATATATCCTTATTTTTACCATGCTTGTACCACCCATGTATAGTCTCACATGAATTCCCACTTCTTTATTCAAAAATGATAAGCCTTTGTTATTTTATAAATGGAAACCATTATTTAATTTTAATTGATCTTTTCATGTTTAGATAGTTTCCATATAATACTTAATATTTATTATTCTCAATGAATATTGTATCAATGGCCATGTTGAATGTAAAATCATTACCATGGATTTAACCTTCCTATACAATATTTTTCTCTATAACATTCCTTTTCCAAGAGATATTTTGGGACTTGTTTCTATTCCAACTATATGTGCATATTTATCCTTGACTTATCTCAAGTCAATCTTCTTCCCACTATCTCAAATATAGATGGGAATCCTTATTTTGAAACATAGTCTAACAGTTTACTATAATTTTTCTATCTTAGGGACTTCTATAATATCATTAGTAAACTTTAGAACAATTATATTTGATACAAAATGTGTTTTTATTGATGAATGTTTATTTATATCCTTAACAAAAATATTGTATCTAAATACATGTTATTATGAAATGACATATTTATATCATATTATAAATCATATGATATCCATTTATCATTATAGTTGGCATATGGTTATGGAATAACACTAATATTTACAAATCATGTCTTTAAAATAATAGATGTATCTGTGATGCATATAAGTTACAACATTGATACTCCTTTTACATATATCATGACTCTAATTCATGTAAGGAAATGTGAATTTAAGAATTACTCCATGCTACATTTTATTGATCAATGTTTTCTTGTATGACGCAACATAAATCCTCATTACCAATGTCATAACTTTGATGTGTATAAGGTAATGTGCATTTAGTAATTACTCCATGATACATTATAATGATTGATGAATGTTTGGGAAAGATATTTTTCTACACATAGGCCTAAATATTCTCATATCTTATGACCATGCATATACCGTACTTCACAACCATATTCCTTAAAAACATAAAGGAATACTGTGAAGTATATATACTACAAGGTTCAAAATGTTTTTTTTCAAAAATAAATAAGTATATATGTCAATAATACATAAGGTGTTGAGATCAAAAGTGTCCAAATACCATACTAGGTTTATCATTGAAAAATACTTTAGTTTTACAATACAATGAATTATCTTGCAAAAATGGGTATAACTGAGTCTTACATTTTAAATTCATTATTTATTGCCAATGATTCAAGCATTACTAAACCATTAGTTGATTATAAGACACTATAAAAAAATTCATTCCAATAATGAATAATGTCACATTGTGTCCAATGGATACATGAGAAACATGTTTTGATTATACTTAATAAAATTTCAACAAGAATTAGCTACTGGGAAATAAGAATTTTTTTACTTCTCATTATTGACTTAGGAGTCACCCTTTCTCAGCCAATTGGAGAACACACCATACTTTATGTAATGTTTATTTTCTTACTTAGTTAATATATTTAAATTAACATAAATTATAGTAATATTTTATTTAATATCCAAGAAGTATAATAGAAACATTGCATACAATTGATGAATATACTTGAATAAGAAGTGACTACTTGATTTTTTAAATCTGTTCATAGAATTTAAACTTCCATATAATTATATTGAGACATGATAAGAAAATGTCTTCCTATATATGGATTAAAATCTATTCTTTTGAAGGAATTTAGAAAGTTTCCTCTAACATCACTCTTTTTAGTGGCATTTTCTCTTCGTTTTTCAACATGTTCATGACAATAACTAAAGATTAAAATTTCTTTAGGTTCTTATTTTCTTGGAGAAACTTACCCAAAAGGTAATTAAGTTATTTCTCCATGACATTAATTTTTTAATATTAAACAAAAATAGAGTAAATAGATGATAAATTTATAATAATTGGATGAATCGAATGATCACATCATCTTTCAATTTACACATTTTCTATGCAATCACTGCCCATTCATATCCATCTTCACTTTCTCCTTGAAATATTCATGAAGATGAGAACGCATGTGAAGTCATCCATGTCCTAATTTTATATAAACAACTCACATCATATGTTGATTATAACATTATTATTTAAAACAAAAATGAATCATGCATGAGTCTCCTATAATCATATATCACACTCTTGCTTCTTGAGGTGACTTAATAGGTCGTGGGGACTCTAGCACCTTGAATTTACTATATTATAGTATTTTTCACAAGTGAATTTACTACTATTAGAAATTCCTACCGATGAGGAAATTGATTATGTCCAATATTGATCACAGTGTATCTAAGATATTATTTAAAATTTACCAAAAAAATACAATTTAGAAGATGAGTAAGTTTATATTGATTTATGATTAGATATTACTAATTAAATCATTGAATTTCTCCCATTATTTTATCAAACTATAGTTTCCCTCACTACATGATTTGGAATACTCAATTTCTTGGGTATTTTAGTGGAAAAAATCCTTGAAACCTCTCCTCATATTGCATGATATGGCTATAAAACTACTCGGAGAGTTACAAGGTAAGAATTATACCATCCAACTACATTAACTCACGAATCATTGATCTGTTGAGTTAAGACCAGCTTCAAGAAATCATAACATTACAATGATTTTCCTCTAATGATTCAAAGGATATATATGACTACTTTTTTCTACTATATTTAGTTTAATCAATCCATTTTTATCATAAAAACTCCCCAGTAGTGGGAGGACCGCTCAACTAGGTCTGATGAGAACCCCATACACCCAGTTTTGTTCAAATTTGAACGATGCAAGGAGTTTGAAACTTAAAATTTTTTTGATATTAATTATTATTTATAGATGAATGAAATCAATTTTTTATCTGATATGCATGTACTTTGTGATCACACTCACAACTAACTTTTTAGTAAATAAAAAAAATCAGCACATCTCTATTGATTTAATATATGAATTTTATGTTTATTATTTTATCTGATTGCATAATAATTCATATTCATAAAAACAATAAATAATTAATAATTTAACAAACTACCCACATAATATTGAGTATCTATTATTAATTGATTCATTTAAAATAAATGAACCCACCATGACATAGGTTTATAATACTAGAGTTGGGTCTTGACTCATATTTCAACTCGTTCTATGGTCTAACATTTCCACATCTCATCTGAGATAGTGAATCATCATGGTGTGGTCTATATATTATATTATCCTCATTATAGATAATAAATAATCTCACAAAATCAAGGGGATCTCAGGAGTGGAGAATATAGATAAATCACTTTTATCTAGGTGTATAGACCATTGTATATATTAAACTATAAAAATTGATGATGTGTAGACCATCTTATTTAAGTAATTAATCTCATGCATGACATGCATTTAAAAATTAAATAAATAAATAAAATACAAGGCATGAATTTTTCAGCCACTACTCAATATTAGTTGACACATAATGATAAATTCATAATGAAAATACTTTTTCAATAAATTTATGTGGAGGGATAATAAATAAACTAAAATAATTATTTAATACTTTTCTATTAAAATATAATATATCAAATGATCACAGTTAATTTTTTTATTTCAAAAATATAACATATTTTAAAATATATATATTCATGGGCCCCACTATATCTGAAATGGGACTATAGGTTCGAGCAGGGCCCACCCACCCCATCTGGGGTTGGGCTAACTCGACTTGACCATGGGTAGGCAGGAGGGGAACTGCACAATAGGTATTATGCATGGACTCCCAATTGTTGTTATAGAGTTTTGGAAGATAACGGGGAGAGCCACGCATGGTGGGTTTTATGTGAGGATGTATGATCATAGTTGGGGGGCACTGATAGAGGCTAGGGAGAGCCACCCATGGAGGGTTAGGTAGCCAAATGAGACAATTATCAAGATATGTGGTGGATGATGATAGTCCATTGGGTGTCTAACTAGTGTCGACTGAATGAGGAGGTTTGGGTGTGGTCAGATTTAAATCTAGCGGTATAACTATAGTTTGGGTTTGGATTTTTGGACACCATAATAATGAAGGTGGTACGGTGAGCCTAGGGAGAGGTGGTTGGCAGGCTTGGTGTGATGGAAGGGTTATTCATCCGGTAGTGCACTGGTGGAGTATGCACTTGCCTAAAGTGTAGGTCGGCACTATGTGGGAGATGACCGGATTGAGTGGTGGAAATCGAGATCCACAATGGAAGGTGATGGTCATGACAAATGGAGAGGACACCAACAATGGGGGGTGGACCGAGTGAAAGGATATAAGGAGGCTGGGGTGGCTAAGTCAGGAAAACCCTATCCCCAATACTATTTTTTTAATATTTTATTTACACTATTATTTCTTCTTGATTTTATAGTGGGTGAACCCTTAATTGTTTTATGTTTTTTCCAAGAACTATTTAATACGATATGGAAAACCATATTTTTAATTACTGGTCTTCTAGCGATCTAAGTGTCAAACCCCTTTGTTTTATGTGGCTAATCAGGTGCACCCAATTTTTTTATAAAATTGAATTAATTAATGATATTTATTAATGAAATAAATTTATTTATTTCCACATAGTTGTGGGAATTAATCAATCTAGAAATCCCTATTCTGGTAACTAAAATCTTATTATAAAATAGTGTTTCACCGATAAATATCACCTATCATTAACTTCAGGTAAAATGAAACATATTTATATATGTGTGTTCTTCAAAAATATTACATAAAATTTGATTTTGATCCATATTAAAAACATCAAATAACCATGAATTGGCCCTCAGATATCAGATTGAATTTTTTTCACAATATTGGGATCATAATGATTCCCTCAACATTAATTTATTCCAAATTTAATAATTATTGGATTTTAAATTTCACATGATCTTTCTAATACTAATTAAATGTACCGAGTTGCACAGTGGAGGTTGATGAGTCAGGGATTTAAAATTTTTCTACGGTTATTAATGTAACTATGTCATCACTAGTGAAGTGTAACCTGGGTAATTTCCCAAGGAACTTCACTTGATTAATTTTAAGAATGAAATTAAAATGAATTCTATATGAAGCATTTCTCAATATCCACTCAAAATAGACGATAGATAATCGAAGTATCTGAAGCTGAATCCTATTTTCATGTGTTTTCAAAGTCTTTGGGAGCATCAATTATCTAATTCTATGTGATTTCATAAAAATTAAATGATGCCTTTATTTTCTTACTAATCACTATACTGACGATCCACCAATCTATGAAGATGAACTCGGATCAGGAACATTTTCACCTACATCCCTCCCTATGAAGTAGGTGAGAAGAGAGAATATATTATTCATCATGTAATGAATATTTACCTATGTGATTACCCCTCTCTCCTTATATATAGAGTTACAAATATTACATATAAAAGGCTCCCAATACCCTGAACATTTATTACCCACTACATAAGTCAAAAACAACATCCTATGAATACTTTACTAAGTCAAAAATATCATTTATATTTTTTTTAATTTCCTATAATATAATAAATATATTAAGTGATAATATTTATCCATTACCTCAAATTTTCATTCCCAAAAATATTAAACGAATATTAAATATTATTATAATATTCATTCGTATGATATCTTTCCATGTATTTATTTTAATAATTCTGAAAAAATTTAACAAATAAATTCAATTTCAATTACTCTAAACTCAAATAATATGAATTTATTTATTACTTTATGATCATATTTCCTTACCCATACCCTATGATGGGTCCCACCATCTCCTATAATTCTATTACTCAGAATAGCATTTACTTTTGTATATGCTTAGTATGTGACCCTCTAACACCTTATCCCAATAGCATTGAATATAATTAACAAACCAAAAGTGGAGTCTAGTAACTTTTCAAGGCCCCAAAATAGATAAAGAGTAGTCATATCAATGAAAACCTTCTTATGAACACATACCATGTAATATAATCCCTTTGTCTTGTGACATATCATAAAGTAGGATTCATATCATATGTCATCATACATTCTTGATTTATTATTCCATGGCCTTCCCAAATAGACTTTAATTCTTCGACCTTGGCCATGTATTTAGTGAAGCAAAAAAAACTCGATTAACTAGCCCCAAGATATCACTTCATTTTGGAAGTGAAAAATTCTATCTTGATTATTCAATCAATGTCATACCACCAATTATGAACCCAATGGAAGCTACCTTTATATGAAATCAATTCCATCATTTTTTTCCTTTCATCAAAGTATGTTACCAAATAGTATACATTGATAATAATATTAATCTAGGAGACAATTAAATGTATTTGTATATTAGAAATAATAATGAAGCAGGAAACATGTGGTGTCCCTATTGGTGGGTCATTCCTCATGATCTAATTTACTTGAGATTACCAAGTTATATCTTTATGAGAATTAATTCATAATGTTTATGATCCCCTAAAACATAATGGAAAAACATCATATGTGCCTAGAAAATATGATGTATCTAGACCATAAGACATAATTTTTAGATTAATTTTATAGTATCTTGTTGTTCTCTTTATATTCTAGGAAATTATATATCCTTTTGAGACAAAAAATAATCTATGGAAAATACCAATAAATAGTGGACACATAAAAATAACAATTATTATGGTAAGTGTACATGAGGAATAAATCTATATATAAATTATTTGTTGATAGAAAAGTATTATTTAAGTTGGGTTTTTGGGAAACCACTATTAAATATAAACACTATTGGTGCATTATCAAATTGAACAACATCACTAAGTACTCATAGAGTCTATACATACTTTGGAAACCATTTTGTGATGCATTGGATGCTCTCACCAAAATATGGTGATAACTTGATATCATGTAAATCTTGGAGAATATTAGAGAAACCATAGGTTGTTTCAATGTATCATTGATATGATTTAGTGGATATCAATTCTTAATAGTCACCTAATTTAGCTGTTGATAATCCACACATAGCTACAAAGTACCATCATCCTTCATAGCAAAGAGCATAGGAGAGCCTCAAGGGGATATACTAGGTAAGATCAACCCCTTGGACTCTAATTCCTCTTCATGATTATTTATCTCATGAATCTTTGTTGGATCCATCTAATAAGGAGGAATATAAATAGTCTCAAATACTAACATGAGAAAATGTGGAACTCTAACTCCCTATCGAGAAACAATCTAGGGAAGTCAGTAAGAAGAACATCTACAAACTGTCCCACAAAAGGAGGGTAGAATACTAGTTGTACCCCTCTATCATTCAACATAAGACTATTAAACTGAGTTGAAACCCCACCAATATTTTTTTTGAAAAGTACATGCTTGAAAATCTTGAAAGTACCAATCTTCCTTACAAACATAAATGACACCTTTGGGTGACACAAAGAGCACCAAAAGAAAATAAAATTCTATGTGAACTCAGAAGAGAACCATCGAGTCCATTCCCATAATTAGGTCGTACATAGACATATCTTTCATGTAAAGTTGCCATATAAAGTAGAAACCTATTATCTTAATACCACACTCTATACAATGACAGAATCCTTCAATTCGAGCACCCAACAGGGTGTCGATAGACAACACCCTATAAACATATGTGATATCCAAACAAAAAACATCAATGAATTGAGGGAAAAAGAAATATTTTTAAGCACTTATTCAAAATATATCATAAACTAAAGTCAAATATTACAAAATTTTACATCTCATGGTAGAAGTTCAAGTTTCCTAATATATGGGAGTTGTGTACACTACATGAACCTACCCTACAACTTATCCCAATATATTAGATTGACATCATGGAACTATACAACCCTACTAGTGATACCGACTATGAATCTACACACCCATTACACTTCCTTAACCTATGTGACCAATCCAAATCCAACTACCTACCTTTCATGGAGTATCGTATCCCACTTTGTGCCCGTGAACTATCCTAGAAGCTCTATCACTAGGTTCTTGTGATGAATTTTTATAAAACCAATAAAATTTTCCCATCCACCTATATGTTTGAAACTAGATTTATATCCTTCCATAGTGACAATGGTAGCGATATACCCTTCCACATTGATTAAATATATTCACAATACCTCCCTTGAGATTTCCCCCACTACTCTACTAGGACCCATAAAAACAATGCTTCCTACCACCAGATATTACACTGCCAATTAGTGATTCCCATCCAGGGCTATGTTTATTTCTCTTAATCCTCTCAAAAATCAAGACCTAATTCACCATCTTAGAAAATGTGGTCTGATAGAAAATGAAACACCCAGACCCCAGTTACCTAGAGTCAGTTCATTATTAAATAACATTGGCATGATCACAAAAGATCAAGTCTCGAAAGACCGATTAGTTTAGTAGCCTTGGAATCACTAGATACATTCGTAAAGTTTACATTACATCATAAAGTGAAAAACTACAACAACATATTGTCTCCATAGACCACACTCATATCCCCTCATACTATCCCTGCTGGTCATTCATAAAATACTTCTTCACATCCTGGAAAAAATAAAACATATAAAGGGGGTGATCTCAAATTCCCAGTAAGGGTAACAATATAGCGGAAACTTTCTTAAATAAGAATAAACATTTAAGGAAATGTATAATTAAAACAAGATCCTTTTAAACATGAACTTAATAATAATATGGAAGAAATAAAATGAAATAATTCCATTTACTTATTCACATGGATATTCTACTAATCGAATAATCACATGAAATATCAATAACCACTTTCATAATGATGGAATACATAATTCCATACTATCATAACCACATAGTCAAGGCCTTGCGCCAAGACTACAAATAAGATTTCGTCAAGGCCTTTTTCCAAGACACTATTTTGTATCATGAGACCTATCGATGCATCTAGGAGCTATAGAGGGCTCCATCTGTCACTTATTAATTCCAATGCATTCCTCATATGAACAGTTTTAAACATAACATAAACATTCATATTAAAACTAGCATACGAAATGTCAATACTTTCTCCATAAACCATGAATGGTATAAAAATAACACATCCATAGTCCAAAATATCACAAAACCTTCAATACTATATGGAAGTTTTGTAACATAATAAATCAACATCAAATAAGCTTAAAATTTATCAAAGGTGTTGACATAGATGAAATAAAAACTTATTTGAGAGAAATATAACTTTTTTTGAAATCATTTAAAAGCCACATAATTAAAACATTTACTTTGAAAATATTTTTATAATCTTATAAGGGAAGCTTCAATGATTTTATAACCATGGAAAATATCTGAACCTGCTGTATAAGTTAAAAAAACATTATTACCTTAATTTTGTCGAAAAGGTTAAAAAGGACCTTGTTTGAAAAACGACGGAAATATTCCTTTCAAAACATTTTATAAAAAATTCAAACAAGGTTATAAATTAATTTAACCAATAGTCTCATAAATACTAAAAATGTTTTGAAATACATTTTTAAGAAACATGGATGTGGATGATAAAGAGGTCCCAGTAGATACTTATGTAAAAACAACCTCAGATAATAAAGAGATTGTGAAATTAACCCTTACCTTGTAATTTTCCTTGGTAGAGGGTAGGTTAACCTTCTGTATAATGGTGAAATAATTGTTATTAAATTATTAAAGAATAATATATATTAATATGATATCATATATGATCTTCTAATATTGCCTTTTTGTATTATTGTTGTTTCAGTGTTAACTGATTCATTCTCCTTTATATGCTTGGTTACGTAAGTCATGTTTGTTATGAATAGGATATATTTGATTTATATAAATAATGATATTATGTAATTAAACATTATTTTTAACCATAAAATTAAAATTAGTCTTGAGTAGATATGATGGGGAAATGAATCTCATCGTGTTCGTGGAGATGGTAATTCGTACGTATGCACGAACGCTACTTCCATTTCATTTTTCATTTTAAAAGGAATCAAAACCAAATGATACATCGGTATATTATTATTACAGTATAAAATAATATTTTATATATGTTACTTAATTTCATTAACGCCATTATTTATACGTTCCATGCATGGTATGAACGAGTCATATCACTTTCAGGGGGCGGTAGTCTGCACTTCCTCGAATGAAATTATACTATATATATACAACATGAAATGAATAATGGTATGATATGAAATGGAATTACAGAAGATTATATATAAAATAAATATCATTAATATCGTATTTAATTACAGTTATATCATAATGGCCACCATGAGATGTGGTAGGAGATAATTGAACAATCATCATTTCGTGAGGTGTCTGGTTTCCATCCACAGAAAAATTATGTTATTCACCCATTATATGGAGGTGTGTGTAAGTGTATTTAGAATACTTATCATAAAAATATCCTAGTATATTTATTATATTGTTTTTTTTACAAAAGAAAATATTAAGAAGAGTTTAGGGTTGGAGAAGTAAAAAAAAAGAAAAGAAGCTAAGAGAAATCGTTACCTTTATTTTGGGTAACTCCCTTTGGTTTGAACCAAAAGGACACTTGAAGTTCCTTTTTACTAAGGTAATTATTATAGGAGGAGGATAAGGATGTAGATAGCTAAATTGGGAAGAGTTTGGATGATACAAAAGGCTTGAGTGGTGTGAGTAATTAGTTAGAAGTGGTGTCCTTTTATAAGGGGGAGGAGGGGCTCTTTAGGAAAGATTGAAAATATTATTTTATTATATAATTATATTCAGTTTCTAAAGGTAAAAAACTCATTAAAGTTGAAGATGAGATGACTCATGATCAAAATGAAATCATAAAATAATAATTGGACTGGTTTTGGGTATTATTTTAGTCTTTATAACCTTATTTGTTTAAATCATTTATTAATGTGGTAAACACTACATCATTATTGTGTCATAAATAATTTAGTTTATTAGATGTCTAAAAATTATAAAAAAAATACCATGATGTAGGAAATCTTTTTATATTTCTAATTAATATTTATAGTTGAAAATATAACATATATAACTCTATGTAAAAAATTGCTTTTCTAAAAGATATATGCTTATGTCATTTTTGTATTTACATTAACTTAATTAATATAAAGTGTCATTATCACTTACAAGTGGCTCCATGGGGTCCCAAAATAAACCCAAAGATTCCCATGGTCGGAAATTTATCAACCAATAGGGTTATAACACGTTTTAGGGTAATTTAGTATTATTATAATATTATTTTTTTACCCTTATTTACCAGATTTACCCTTTAAACATGGTAAATAAAATATTTACCGAAGTAATTATTCAAAATTTATAAAAATAAAAGTTACCTATTTACACAATTTGGACCTCCTGATTCTAAATATGGAATCCATTTTTCTAAATTCAAAACACATAAGTGGCATAAATTAATTTAAAATTAATTCCCGTTGTCAAAACAAAAAACGTGTTTTTAAGAAATAATAACTATCAAAAGATTGGCAATTACTTATGTCCAGTTTAAATGTGAAATTATGTCCAATAACCAACATTGTATTCAATGGTAAAAATATAATCTAATTATACTTTAAAATCACTCAAAATGGTAAGTTATCTCTCTTAATTATTTTGATTAAAAAAGTTGTTTTTAATTAAAATTTAGTAATTTTCACTAATCATCAAAATATGAAGGTTATTAGAAAAGTACCAAAAATTCACCCTAAGATAATTTTGATATTCCGAATCCAAAAATGAAGTCAATTTTGAAAGATAAAATGTATAAAATTTCAAAAAGTGGGTATTACTATTCATAACGGTTAGTTGATTGGTTGTGCTGTTTTAGAACTCGAAGTTGCGTACAACACACATTGTATTATTCAAAGAGAAGTGTACCATGGAAGATTGGGGTGTTACATTCTCCCCTCCTTCAAATAATTTCATCCTAAAAATTTCTAGAATACTACCGCGTGAAAAGACTCGAGTCGTTCTTCATCATAAGTTCCTCGGGTTCCCACGTTGCCTCTTCCATCTTATGGTTTCTCCATAGAACTTTTACCAGACGAGTCATCCGGTTTCTCAGCACTTGTTCTCTGGTATCACGAATCCTGACGGGCTCTTCGTAATAAGATAGATTGGGTTCCAGTTATACTTCCTCATAGGTGAGTACATGCATTGGGTCAGGCATGTATTTTCTCAACAATGATACGTGGAACACATCGTGAACTTTGGAAAGACTTGGTGGCATTGCCAAATGGTAAGCTACAATCCCAATTCGTTCTAGAAATTTGAAAGGTCCAATGTACCTGGGACTCAATTTACCTTTCTTACCGAAACGTATAACTCCCTTCCATGGAGATACCTTCAAGAATACATGATCTCCTATCTGAAATTTCAAATCCTTCCTTCGGTTATCGGCATAGCTCTTCTGCCTACTTTGAGCTGCTTCAATGTGGTTTTGGATTACCTTCACCTTTTCCATCGTTTCCTCCACCAATTTTGGTCCTACGAGTTTTCTTTCACCAACATCATCCCAATAGGTTGGTGTGCGATATCTCTTTCTGTATCACGCTTCATATGGTGCCATCTGAATACTCGAATGGAAGCTATTGTTATAAAAACATTCTACTGAAGGTAAATATTGATCCCACATACCCTGAATGTCAAGTGAGTAAGATCTCAACATGTCTTTTAAAGTTTGAATAGTCCATTCTGATTTTCCATTTGTTTGAGGGTGGTAGGCAGTGCTCAAACGAATTTCAGTATCCAAGGCCTTCTAAAGACTCTTCCAGAATCTTGAAGTAAAACATGGATCACGATCAGAAACAATCGATAGGGGTACTCTATGGAGTCTCACAACTTCATTAATATATTGTCTTGCTAGACTTTCAAGTTGTAAATCTTCCCTTATAGAAAAAAAATGTGTTGACTTGGTAAGACAATCAACAATGACCCATATTGCATCGTTTTTTCTAATAGTCTTTGGTAGTCTCCTGACAAAGTCCATCGTAATATTATCCCATTTCCACTCAGGTATGGGAAGAGGTTGTATGACTCCTCTAGGTTGTTTCCTTCCAGCTTTCACTTGTTGACAAACCATACATCTTGAAACAAATTCATCAATCTCCCTCTTCATATTTTCCCACCAAAAATGTTCCTTCGAATCTCTATACATCTTAGTGCTACCAGGGTGTATAGAGAAATTGGAACTATGAGCATCATCCAACAATTCCCTTTTTAGATCAGGTATATTGGGAACACAAATTCTCTTCCCAAATTTCAAAATTCCATCTTGATACACAAAGTCACTCAATCTCCCATCATTCACAACTTTAATATTCTTTTGAAACTCTTCATCACCGGTATGAGAACTCTTTATCCTTTATATTAAAGATGGTTTGGCATCCATTTTAAAAAGTATTGATGTTTCACCTTCCATGGTGATTCCCATATTCATCTTTACTATATCCATGAAAATAGGATCCCTCTCAACTCTAATCTTGTTCAAAACTCCAAGATATTTTCTACTCAAAGTATCTGCAACCTTATTTTCCTTCCCCGAGTGGTAGTGTATCGTGCAATCATAATCCTTGAGTAGTTCAAGTCATCTTCTTTGCCTCATGTTGAGTTATTTCTGTGAGAAAATATACTTCAAACTCTTGTGATCAATATAAATCTCATATTTCTCACCATAGAGATAGTGTCTCCAAATCTTCAAATCAAAGATTACAGCTACTAACTCAAGATCATGAGTAAGATAGTTTTTCTCATGAATTTGTAATTGTCGTGATGCATAGGTAATAGCCTTATCATTCTACATAAGGACACAACCATGTCCTTTCTTCGATGCATCACTATAAATAACGAACCCATCATTCCCCGATGGTAGAGTCAATATCAGAGCATTAACTAATCTTCTCTTCAGTTCTTCAAAACATTCTTCACAGTCTTTTTTCCAAACAAATTTAACCCCTTTTCTTGTGAGCTTCATTAATGGGTTAGCCAATCGGGAAAAATTCTGGAAGAAATGTCGATAATAACCTGCTAAACTAATAAAACTGTGTACCTCGGTTATACTCGTTGGTGTTAGAAATTCTTGGATTGCCTTGGTCTTGAAGGATCAACAGAAATTCCATCCTTAGAGACAATATGGACAAGAAAAGAAATCTCCTAAAGCCATAATTCACACTTTCTAAACTTCCCATATAATTCATGTCTTATAAGAGTCTTCAAGATAATGCGCAAGTGATTTTCATGATCTTCGTAGCTTTTGAAGTATACCAAAATATCATCAATAAATACCACTACAAAATAATCGAGATATTCCTTGAAAACTTTGTTCATTAGATTCATCAAGATAGAGGGTGCATTAGTCAATCCAAAAGGCATTACTGTAAACTCGTAATGCTTGTACTTGGTTCGAAATGCTGTCTTCAAAATGTCGTACTTCTTCACACACAACTGATGGTATCCAGATTGAAGGTCAATCTTTGAAAAGTATTGATCTCCATACAGTTGTTTAAATAAATCATCAATGCGAGGTAGAGGATACTTGTTCTTTATTGTTATAGCATTGATCTCCTTGTAGTTGATACATAACCTCATATATCCATATTTCTTCTTAAAAAAAGGAAAGGGGCTCCCCATAGAGAAACACTAGGGTGAATAAATCCCTTATTACTCAATTCCTCTAGTTGTTTCTTTAATTCCACTAATTCCATAGTGTCCATTCTATAAGGGGTCTTCGATATAGGCCTTGAACTATGAACTAAATCAATAGAAAACTCAATTTCTCATTCTAGAGGATGTCCAGGTAAATTTTCTGGAAACACATCTACATATTATTTCACAATATGTACATCCTCTATTTGAACATTCATTTCCTCACACACAGTCATTTCATTCTCTTCCTCCCCAATAATTGAATTTAGTTGAGCTACTGGGAGTGGATCTAGATAAGAATTAGGTGGTGATGATTCTTCTCTAAAGATAAGGTGTTCCTTATCATCATCATCAAAAATCATAACCTCCTTCTTCTTACAATAAATCTTCACATCATGGTCCAAAATCCAATCCATACCGAGGATTATATCAAATTCAATCATGGGTATGATGATGAGATTAGCAGATAATGAACATGTATGTGCTCTAATGGTGATTGATTCAAAAAACTTTGTTGCAATGATACTTCCCTTAGGAGTTTTGACTGAAACCTCCCTTGATAAATCAAATTGGAAATATCTAATTTTCTTAGAAAATTAGGAATATATGAAACAATGTGATGATCCAGAATAAAATAAATCATTTTCTAAACTTGAGGAAACCATTAAATTACCTACCACCACATCTATCAGAGCTTCTACCTCAGCAGTAGTGATAGCATAATCTTGGCCTTGATCCCTTGGAATTTTATGAGGTAATTTCCCCTAATGCTTAGGAAATTCATTTTCATAATGTCTCATCTCCCTGTAATTGTAGCATTGAACATCGGTAGCTTATTTCTTCACCTTTCAATCAAGAGCTTGGTGTCCTTTTTCACCACACTTGTAACAGACTCTCATTCTCTTCAAGAAAGTACCAGGGTGTTTCTTCCCACATTTACTGGAGGATGGATATTCAAATTTTCCCTTCTTACCCTTATTTCCATTCCCAGAGTGATCGGCAGATCTCTTTTTCTCTTGCTTTGCTTTAAAGTCATAAGACTTAGATAATTCCTTTTCTGTCTTAATAGCACATGAGACTATATCTTCGTGTGAAGAGAAGGATTGTGAGAATAATGCTTGATAGAGAAATGGTTTTAACCCATCAAATAAATGATCAATCTTACTCCTTGGGTTACGTATATAATCTGCTGCATGCCTCGCTAACCTTGTAAAGTTAGCCTCATACTTTGCGACATTCTCATCCTCCTTTTGTCTCAGACTCAGAAATTGGCTTTCCATATTAGCTCGATGGTCAAGAGGAAAGTATTTTTATAAGAAAATATTTTTAAACTCCCTCCATTTCATATTTGATACTTTATCATCATCCTTCGTGTTTTGAATCAATGACCACCATTGATCAGCATCTCCAGTGAGGCGGTAAACTGCCATGAAAACTTTTTCCATTTCACTACTCCCCAAGGCATGGAATATTTTCTCTAAGAAATTTATCCATTTGTCAGCTACTGATGTATTTTTACTCCCATTTAATTTTTTTGTTTATTTCCTCATGAAGTGATCTAACATTGATTCTCCATGTTGCGGATCAGGGTGCTCCATACGGGTAAGGTTATTATTCATAACCTAAGTGAGTTGTACCAATATAGTGATAATATTATCAGCACCAATTGTATCACCAGCTCCACTATAATTATCTTGAGCAAGAGGGAAATCCCTACATGGAGTGCGTGCATTTGTACGGTTTCCATTCCTTCCACTAGGCCCCATTTCTAAACAATGGCATACACTAGATTACTTTATGAATCACAATAAATAAATCCAAACTTGTAAAACAGTTAACATAAATTGAACAGTTTATGGATATAATCCATAATCATAAAAATGTTTTATTTGAGGAAGTATATACTCATAAACCCTTCATAATGGTTTGTAAATAAAATGATAATTATCCTAAGCATATCCCCCCAGGAGTGTCGTAACCAAGAGTGCAGCAAGGCCCATTGTCATTCACCAGTTCCCGTTCGAGTCTAGCTCAAAGCGGTGTTTTCAGGTTTTACCCCTAGTTACATTTGTGTCAGAGCCTACTTTACCTGCTCGTATCTAGACAGGGATGTATTGCTCAGAAAACGCACAAAATCTCTACAATACCAAAATTCTAGGAGGCTCTTCTCTACTAATCCTCAAAGTCCATCTTAAGTCTATTTTCTCTAATCAGAGTTTATCTAAATAAAGCTTACAAGGTTTGTAATAAACTTCATATGATACCAAGTGTAATTCCCCAACCCTAGTTACCCAGAGTCGGTGAATTATTATATAACATTGGAATGATCACAAAAGATCAAGTCTTGAAATACCGATTAGTTTAGTAGCCTTAAAATCACTAGATACATTCATAAAGTTTACATTACATCATAAAGTGAAAAACTACAACAACATCTTGTCTCCATAGACCACAATAATATCCCCTCATTCTATCCCTGCATTTCATTCATAAAATACTTCTCCACATCATGGAAAAAATAAAACATAGAAAGGGGTGAGCTCAGATTCCCAGTAAGGATAACAATATAGCAGAAACTTTCTTAAATAAGCATAAACATTTAAGGCAATGTATAATTAAAACAAAAGACTTTTAAACTTGAACTTCATCATAATATGGAAGAAATAAAATGAAATAATTCCATTTACTTATTCACGTGGATATTCTACTAATCGAATAATCACATGAAATACCAATAACCACTTTCATAATGATGGAATTCATAATGCCAGACTATCATAACCATATAGTCAAGGCCTCGTGCCAAGACTACAAATAAGATTTTGTCAAGGCCTTGTTCCAAGACACTAGTTTGCCTCATGATACCTACCAATGCATCAAGGAGCTATAGTGGGCTCCACCCATCACATATTAAGTCCAATGCATTCCTCATATGAACAGGTTTAAACATAACATAAACATTCATATTAAAACTATCATACAAAATTTCAATAATTTATCCATAAACCATGAATGGTATAAAAATAACACATCCACAGTCAAACATATCACAAAACCTTCAATACTATATGGAAGTTTTGTAACATAATAAATCAAATTCAAATAAGATTAAGATCTATCAAAGGATGTTGACATAGATGAAATCAAAAATTATTTGAGAGAAATATATCTTTTTTTGAAATCATTTAAAAGCCACATAATTAAAAAAAATTACTTTGAAAATTTTCTTATATGATTTTAAGGGAAGATTCAATGATTTTATATTTGTGTAAAATAGCCTCACCCACCATATAAGTTAAAAAAAACATTCTTACCTTAATTTTGTCGAAAAGGTTAAAAAGGACCTTGTTTGAAAAATGACAGAAAGATTCCTTTCAAACCATTTTATAAAAAATTAAAACAAGGGTATAAATGACTTTAACCCATAGTTTAGTAAATAGTAAAAATGTTTTGAAATACATTTTTAAGAAACATGGATGTGGGTGATAAAGAGGTCTCAGTAGATACTTACGTAAAAACAACCTCGGATAATAAAGAGATTGTGAAATTAACCCTTATATTGTACTTTCCTTGGTAGAGGGTAGGTTAACCTCCTGTATAATGGTGAAATAATTGTTATTAAATTATTCAAGAATCATATACATTAATATTATATCATATATGATCTTCTAATATTTCCTTTTAGTATTATCGTTGTTTCGGTGTTAACTGATTCGTTCTCCTTTATATGCTTGGTTACGTAAGTCATGTTTGTTATGAATAGTATATATTTGATTTATATACAAAATGATATTATGTCACTAAAAATTATTTTTAAACATCAAATTAAAATTAGTCTTGAGTGGATATGATGGGGAAATGAATCTCATCGCGTTCGTGGAGACGGTGATTCGTACGTACGCACGAACGCTACTTCCATTTCATTTTTCATTTTAAAATAAATCAAAACCAAATGATACATAGTTATATTATTATTCCAGTATAACATAATATTTTATATATGTTACTTAAGTTCATTAATACCATTATTTATACGGTTCATGTATGGTATGAACAAGTCATATCACTTTGAGGGGGCGGTAGTCCGCACTTCCTCAAATGAAATTATCATATATATATATATACAACATGAAATGAATAATGGTATGCTATGAAATGGAATTATAGAAGATTATATATAAAATAAATATCATTAATATCATATTAAATTACAGTTCCATCATAATTTCCACCATGAGAGGCGGTAGGAGATAATTGAACAATCATCGTTTTGTGAGGCGTTTGGTTGTCATCCACAGAAACATTATGTTCTTCACCCATTAGATGGAGGTGTGTGTAAGTGTAGTTAAAATACATATCATAACAATATCCTAATATATTGAGGTTATTGGTGTTGTTACAAAATAAAATAATAAGAATAGTTTAGGGGTTGGAGAATTAAAATAAAAGAAAATAAGCTAAGACAAATCGTTACCTTTAATTTGGGTAACTCCCTTTGGTTTGAACCAAAAGGACTCTTTAAGTGACTTATGCCTAAGATAAGTCTTCTAGGAGGAGTATAGAGATGTAGGGAGCTTAATTGGGCAGATTTTGGACAAGGAAAAAGTCTTGAGAGGTGTGATTAATTGGTTAGAAGTGGTGTCCTTTTATAAGGGGAAGGAGGGTCTCTTTAGGAAAGATTGAAAATATTATTTTATTATATAATGATATTCGGTTTCTAAAGGTCCAAAACTCATTAAAGTTGAAGATAATATGACTCATGATCGAAATAAAATCATATAATAATAATTGGATAGTTTTTGGGTATTATTGTAGTCTTTATAATCTTATTTATTTAAATCATTTACTAATGAGGTAAACACTACATAATTATTGTGTCATAAATAATTTAGTTTATTATATGTATAAAAATTATAAAAAATACCATGATGTAGGAAATATTTTTAGCATTATAATTAATATTTATAGTTTAAAATATAACATATATAACCTTATATAAAAATTGTTTTTCTAAAAGATATATGCTTATGTCATTTTTATATTTACTTTAACTTAATTAATATAAAGTGTCATTATCACTTACAAGTGGCTCCATGGGGTCCCAAAATCGACCCAAAGATGACCATGGTTGGACATGTATCAAAAACTAGGGTTAGGACATGTTTTAGGGTAATTTAGTATTATTATAATATTATTTTGTTACCCTTATTTACCGGATTTACCCTTTAACCATGGTAAATAAAATATTTACCGAAGTAATTATTCAAAATGTATAAAAATAAAAGTTACCTATTTACACAATTTGTACCTCATGATTCTAAATATGGAATCCATTTTTCTAAATTCAAAACATAAAATTGGCAGAAATTAATTTAAAATTAATTCCCGTTGTTAAAACAAAAAGCGTGTTTTTAAGAAATAATAACTATCAAAAGATTGGCACTTGCTTATGTATAGTTTAAATGTGAAATTATATCCAATGACCAACATTGGATTAAATGGTAAAAATATAATCTAATTATACTTTAAAATCACTTGAAATCATAATTTATCACTGTTAATTATTTTGATTAAAAATGTTGTTTTTAATTAAAATTTAGTAATTTTCACTATTCATCAAAATATGAAGTTTATTAGAAAAGTACCAAAAATTCACCCTAAACAAATTTAGATATTCTAAATCCAAAAATGAAGTCCATTTTGAAAGATAAAATTTATAAAATTTCAAAAAGTGGGTATTACTATTCATGACAGCTAGTTGATTGGTTGTGGTGTTTTAGAACTCGATGTTGCGTACAACACATGCTACTGTATTATTCAAAGAGAAGCATACGGTGGAAGCTTGGGGTGTTACAAAAAATGTTCAACTAAACATTTATCTCATGTCTAAGGTTGTCCTTGATACTCCTTTTTCCTAGATAACTCATCGCTTTCCATAGATGGAATATACTAATGTTACTTAGCAAAATGAGTGGAATACTCTAACAAATATTCTTCCCCACTCTAGGTGCATAAACTTATTATCTTGGTTATACTATAGTGTATCAAGGTAAAATTAGTTAAATACTATATTTTGGATATCATTACAGACTATCCCACCATTATTTTCATCTCATATCACAATAACCCACTATCACTAAGCTTGGACTCAAATCATATAGGAGGAAAGATTCACCCTCTTTCTAGGGGGTGTCATGAGATGATTGAAGATAATGTGAATAGACTCATTCCAAGTCTTAGCTACTTGGGGACCATATTCACTAGTAAAAGTAGGTGGATTCTATAACTAAAACTCTTAGGTCATATTAGTCAGCTTTTTCATGGCTCGAGGTGTATCTATCACCATAGAATACATCACTCAAATAAATCTATCTGTAAGATTATTTTTCAGACCTGAAACCCATGAAATAGGGGTCTTAAGATGCCTCACCTATGGGTCATGCTCTCTAGTTCCCTCCTTGTACTCATCTTGTGGTTTAAGAGGATGACTTTATTTAAAAAACCGAAGAAAAACTCAGAACACATTTCCAACATAGCTCTTAATTCCATGGTTTAGGGAAACTAATAAGAGAGAAAATATCCTAAAATCAAAACTTGAGTTCTCTCACTTGATCCATCTACCAAAACTAAGGTCAAGTCACATATAAAATGGAACCTCATGTCATAGGTTTGGATAAATAATATGCCATTAAAATTTATGTGGGAAAACACATGATATGTTTCTTAGTAACATTTTGATTAATTTAAACCATTATTTATTGTAACTCTAACATTATTCTAATATAAATTCATACCATTTTCTAAGTTCTATCACCATGGTGCAGTTATATGAAGTGTAAAACATATGTTATAGAGAAAATTGACTTTAAGTTTCACATGGGAACCAATTTAAAATCCATGGTGCTTACGCATATCGTGACATGAATCCAAGATCCCAACTCTAATACTATGTATAATATTAAGACATAACTATAGGGTGATTACACATATTGCGACAAGAATCTATGAAGTCTGCCCACATTACCAAACAAAGGCCCTAATGATGTGTGAGTATAAAAAATTAGGCCACTACCAATGGTTTCTAATAAAAATATAGAATGATGTTTAAGGAATAAAGGTGTTCAATTTATATATATGAAGTAGTAAGAATCATAATAAGAAGTGAAAATAAATGGAACCAAGTTGAACCTGGGGTCTCAAGGAGACAACCCATGCTGACCTTACTTTCCTCAACCGACAACAGTATCTGAACATGGAGGATGTATCATGAAAAAATCTATTTCTATGTAACACCACTGAGGAAACATTAATCATGTAACATGAAGGAATCTATGGGTATCAACTAGTAATTCCCTACCAACAATTCCCATGAAAATCCATTAGTCGAGTGTAAAAGTAAGGGAATTCCCTTCACATTTAGAGTCTTAAATTGATTATAATCCAATGCTTATACCTGAGGTATTCCACCCAATATGATAAATATGACATAAGGATCTAATCCTAAAACAATCAATTAAGTTACCCCTCAAGAATCCAGGACATTAATCTATGGCATTCATTAAAGTGTAGACATTACTTGAATGCAAGGGGGGATACACCATGGAATTCACCATAATGATTTTGTGTATAATCCACTGGCATGATCAAGTTATTCTATAGAATTTTATTTCCATGAATAAAAAGGTTTTTATACACCCCAACATTCACATGAACCCCCTAATGGAATCATAGGCTTGTCTATGGAATTCAATTATAATATCAATCATGATGAATCCATGGAGGTCCTACAGGTCATTCCTTTCTCATAGCCAATTCCTTGAATCCCAAAATTTATTATTCCAAAATTCACATAATAAATAATAATATAATTCATTTCAAGTTCCCTGTTTGGGTTAAATACATATTTCTTTTTAATCATTCCATGTCCATAATAATTAAGTGGTCCTAGAGGATATCCCAAGCATCTTACTTTCCATAATAAATCATTATGTCACTAACAGTATCCCAAAAAAACCCAAATAGATAACCCAAGATAATAAAACATTTTATAAACCATATCTTTAATAAACTCAAAAAGGTTATACCCATACCAAACCACTTTTTAAATATTAATATGCATCTTAGACATAAACAACAAATAAAAACAAATTATATTAATTTTAGGTCAAGTGTTTGAAAGGTTAGTGTGACTATACATCCAAATATGCAATACAACAATGGGTAATTGAGGTAAAATAATGAGGCCAACTATTTTATGTTAGAGGAGATACAATTATTGAGTATTTATATTTGATTTTAGAGTAAATGAGTTAAATAGATAAATGAAAAAAAATCTTGAAAATAGGGAATTTATGTTAAAAATGTTTCCAGATACATAGATAGATCAAAAAAAGGGATATTGGAAGCTAATAGAGTGATAACCTTATAGAAAACCTAAAAATGATATGTATAGAAATGAAATATGAGGTGGGACTAAGTAGAAATACAAATATCCAAGGTGGGGAGGGTAAGGATTCAATTCTATTATAAATGGCCTAAAAATGAGGCCAAACTTGAGTTAAAGAGGTAAAAGGGGCAAAGCGAAAAATTATAAATAACCCATTTTTTATTAGGATAATGGTTTGGCCACCAAGTTGGACAAGCTTTGAAAACCCCACTATTTAGAAACACTTCACTTCACACGGTTAAGAGCACGGATAGAAAAAATGAGCATAAACTATGAGAAATGGTTGTGTAATACATTACAGTCCTGACATTGTTTCCTCTACCCCTTTGTATAGTTTAAATAATTGTACACGGATGCATTACAAGGCACAATGTAGGGGTGAACGGTTAGTAAAAACCATGTACTTACCATGAACCCTATCATGTTTCCCCAAAACCTAAAATTTTGATCCCTGAACCCCTGAGGCATTCCCGAGACCTCCCCTACCCCCTCAGACACTCTACCAAGGTAAATCTAAGGGGATTTCAATAGAAAGTATAGGGACCATACATTAAAAGAGTCTTGTAACCCTCACCTACATTCATCAATAAGTAAAAATTAAAATTTTGGGCATGAAATATATTTATGGTGGCCAGAATATAACACTTATATATTTTAAATTATATATTCCTTTAAAACCTACTATTTTTATAGTGTGTGGAACGTGCAACACCGAACCAAAATGAAATCCAGAATTGTATAAACATGTCAAAATGTAGTCATATAATTTGAGGGTGAAAATATATGTAACATAATTATAAAATATATATAGAAATAAAAATAAAGGACATTATTCATATTGAGGAACCAATAAATTAAATGACTGTATATAAATAACTAATAAGACTGATCTATGACATAAAATATAACCTTTATAAAAATGGAATTTTTTTTAAGAAAGTAAATATATTATAGATAAAATATATTTTTTATATTAATTATATATAAACACCAATTTTATTATTAATTAATGGGAAATCATAATATGAATAATTGGTATTTTTAAAAATGTTATTTTCTTATGAATATAGTTTTCATAATATTTTTATATTATTATTTAAAAGATAAATTATAAAATTTCATAATTTGAATTTGAAAAAATAAACTCTATTTTTTATTTATATTTTCAAAATTAACTTAAGATTTTTTTTTGTTTTATTAAAAATAGTTGATTATTTGGTGAATAGTGAAAAATAAATTTTTTTACCAAAACTATAAATTTTGATGAATTTATCATTAAAAAACATAGACGTTTGTAGATACTTTTTATTGGTTCAAGATGTATTCTATATTTAAAAATATACATTTTAAAATTATTATGTTTAATTTATAGAACTTATGACTAACATTTAATAAATTTAGTAATATCTTCAAATAAAAACTACTTTTGGTATTTTCTTTTAAATTAATTTTATTTTGGTAAAATATGGTTTTATATTTACTTTAAATCCACTTAAATTTTATTTATTTTATTAGAAAACAATTTATATCAATAAACTCAAATATATTTATAATTATACCCTACATATATATTTTAAGGTTAAAAATACACTTTTTCTAGAAATGGTTTTTAACACTTTACATGTGCTAATGTTTAAAGTGACTTTTATTATACATGTAAATTCTATTTTATAAAATATATTTCATATTTATAATTATTATGTACAAGTAATCTAATAAGGGTGATTTTATTTTTAGGAATTAAAATTACATTACATAGGTAAAAAATAGTTAACATGATAAAACCCAAAAAATGGTAAAAATAAGAATTCAAAGAGTGAAGGACATGAAATCATGTTAAAAAAAATTAACATGAATTTTGGAGGTATGATGGACTTTATCCCATAACTCACTCTATTATTGTATATTTTGGAGTAATCTTGGAATGTTAAACATGTTCTCTCTTTATATAAAGTTGAAATATTTTAAAAAATGTTATTCACACCACTTATAACAGTGGATTCTTACCACAATTTTAATAAAAACCCAAAAATTAGGTTTCCTTAGGAAAATATTACCATTTTCCACCACCCAAAACTCTATTTATTCTCTTTGATCCTCTGTTACAAAAATATTAGTCTACGGCCACTACTTCCATCGAGACTTCTGAGAGAAAGACTAAGTGCTCAACATAAATGTCTTTTTTTTCTAACTTCTTTTATTTTCCTACTTAATTTCCAAAATATAATTTTATAATTACTATATAATTAACAGATTATTTTTTATACTATATTTTATTATTCAAATTTAATAACTATTAAACACCTTTCTCATTTTTTTTATGGAAAATGAAACTGTATATGGATTGTTGTACAGACTACCCCATCCATGAAGCGACAACTTCTGATTTTTACTAATTCATTTCTTTAATGATTATAAGAGTGAAATTGAATATTTAATATGAAATATGTAATTTAATTTTATTATTAAAAGACAAATTATTATCTACCTTCTTTCCTTGTCATTATTTGAGTTTTTAAAATGTTAATTATGCATCATGTGGACTACAACCTCCATGAAATAACATATCTCATTATTCATATAGTTTTTTTTAATATTTTTTAAAATATATTCAAATTTGATTCACCAACATAAATTTAACTAAATAATATCATAATTCTTATTTAATTAAAATATTATTCTGAAATAAACCATTTTCATAAACATAATCATCCTTTAATTGTGGTATGTTCATGTTTGGGTCGGTCTAACCACCTACATGGAAAATAATATAAAATAATATCATGGATGACTATGATAATTTAATTACTCACAACATAAAATTTAAATTAGTATAAAATAAATTAATTTTTCTTCTATAATGTTGATACTATTAATAAACTCATTAATTAAGATACCACTACTCATTTATTGCAAATCGTTGAAACATGCTCATCACAAATTTTATCTTTAAGTATCATAACAAAAAAATGTCCCATAGAATTAAATAAAAACATTATAAAAAATTATAAATAATAAATTTAAATAACATGTAATATATTTAATTTAAGAAGTTTATGAAAATAATGGACAATAACACCACTATTATAAAACAAATTCAAAACGATGATGATTAATTAAACTCAATATTGAAAATAGGTAATAAATAACTAATTTTCATATAGAGAATAGCTATAAATGAATTTAATAAAAATTTATATATATTAAAAATTTTATTAAATAGGATATTAATATAGTTATATTTTTTATATATTAGGTTCAAGCACTTAGTGAAAGTCAGGAATTAGGGTAAGGGTTTGTGGAAAATCAATTTTCATTGAGTTATAAAATTTATTATAGAACTCTATTGTTACAAGCTTAAACAATTATTAATAATAAATATTTTTTATTTTATTTCCTCCATATTTTTTTAGTTCTATTATCCTTCCTTATAACCTCATTATCAAATGATTCCTTACCTCAATGATTATGTCACTTTTAATGGTTTCTTGTATCAAATTGTCATTCCTTGAGATATATTTTTTATCATACACCATAGTTTCTATGAAAATGTGTATATACAATGCCTTTAATATCTTATATAAATATACTCTCTTTATTAATGGTATTTAATGTTTTATTTTTAATTATTTCCTTCAAGGAGTTTTGATTCAAATGTTTCAAATGTCATGAGGGTTTCTAACCTCAAATTTTATCCCCATGAGGTATAATTCTTATTAAACACCATGTTTTATTTGTAATAGTGTATCTAATAACCATTTACTAATTTTTATCATGAAACTATCATTATTAATGGTATTTAATTATTCATTTTAAATCAAATCCTTCAAGGAGTTTTGAATCAAAATTATCTAAATTCATAAGGGTTTGTACTAACTCAATTTTCTTTCATTGAGTTTCAAACATTCTTAATGAAAACTATTATTCCAAGTGTTATTTATTGTAACTAATAAGTAATTTGTATTATATTTCCTATATATTTTATCAGGTTCCATAATTCTTCCTTGTAACATCCTTATCAAATAATTCTTACCACAATGGTTATTTTATATGAAATGGGTTACTATATCTCAATTTCTTTTTTTTTGATACATGCTTTTTATTTTGTAGTAATTTAATTTTTTGTGGTGTATTCACTACCCTATTTCCATCATGTAAATTAATATCTTTAATTTAATTATATTTTAATTTCAGGGTATCCCTATCATATTATTTTGATCCTTATATTACCATTACCATGAGGTATTTTTCATCTCAATTTTTCTTCATTGAGATATGATTATTATTCACCACTTGTTACCCATTTTTGATGTATATAATTTTCTTGGATTACTTTATTAATTATATTATAATATTTTCTTCTAGGGGATTAATCCCATGTAAATCCATCACTACCTTTTTTTCCAAATTATCCACTGTTATAGGTATGATTTTTCTTTCAATGGCTTTACTTTGTGAGAACTATATACTTTATTCCATTGATTGATGCATGTTAGCCTAGATTTCATACCTAAATAGATTAGGTAAATTATTGACTTAATGTTAAACCCCTTAATATATTTGGTATTAATTCATGGGATGCATAAATTGAATTCTATTCCATTTATTAAATGGGAAAATTTTGTAAATCCATATACTTTTTATTCCAATATGAATATTTATTTATTACTAAGGAATATTGGTTATGTATTGTATAGTTTATTCATTACATTATATAATTAATTTATTTCAATTAATTATAGATGGGTGGGACTCAATATAGATATCCCCTGGATGAACTGATATGTCACATGAGACAAAATAGCTTGGGTATTTTATTGTATGCCTACCTTAAAGAAAATATTGAAAAGACATAGGCACTTGATGATAATAAAATGATGTATATGATCATGTTTCATTAGCTTATGGATTGAAATTAACTTCCATAAATTATGAATTTCACTTATAAGGAACAGGTTATTGTTATCCAAGTGATCTTTTCATTTATAGTGTCATTCATGGGTATATTATTCTTTTAGTTTCAATCTATTATTGAGTTATTTTTGGTAACCTATTCATACCATAATATTTATGCTCATATTATACTCACTTATGATATTAAATTTTAATCTCTTTTGTTTTACCTTATTGAGCATTTGATTGAACCCTTAATTATGATCAATTTCACAAAGTAATTAAGAAAAGTATTACACGTGATATGTATAGAATTGTATGATGAGTGGAGAATTTTTTGGGAGATGTTAAAGACTTATTATAGATTAAATGGTTTCTAATATAGTGTTAAAAATTCTCAATTGATGAGAAAGACATGGGCTTTATTATTTAGAATTTTTTCCTAACTCTATAAAACATTAAACCTAAGAAAGCCATCAAATGTATATAACTCAATATTTTTTAGTGATTTTATAATTTTTAATGGTTAAAATTGGGTCACTTTAGTTAATTTCAATGATAGAATTTAATGAAGTTATTTATGAGCACTAGATCCAAGAGTGTGGGTTTAGGATGTAACATCATATCATAATATAAAGAAAATTTGAAAATAGTGGGGAATCTGGGGATCAATATCCAATCCTTTGAGTCTCTTGTTTTGTGTTAATTATCACGTATCATTCAACTTATACATATTGAAAAATATTTATATATTCTTCATTTTGTGTGGAGATGTGGTTTTTATTAGATTCTTTATACTTTGGTATCTCCTTTATAGAGTGGTTTTCACCATCACACCACATTCTACAAGGTCTGTTTATGTCTTTATTTTTTCTTACATTAACTTTTATTAAATAATTTATATGGGAAAATTGTAATGGTGATGTGTTTTTACACTCCATGTCACTATTGTTAAAATTAGTTTATATTACTTTAATTAATTTGGGTTAATTTAAATTTCTCTTTGTTTTGGTCTTGATTTGTTTCTAGAATTTCTTTCCCAAATACACACTTTCTTCTTTGTCATTATAGAGTTATTATAAATTTTTTCAAAGAAACCTTAGTATTATTAATTAGGTATGTAGTTTTTTGTGTATGATTTTTTTGTAAATCATGTTTGTTACCCTTATGTAGGTCCTTTTTAGTTCATTTTTTAATCCTTATGGAGAGTCTTCATATGTAGAGTATGTCTATGGTAATCCATGTGGATTACATTTTTGTGTGATTATGTAGTATGGTGGTGGTCCATGGATTTTAAACTATTTCTAGAAATAGTACAAGAAAACCATTTTCTATGTTATAACATGAATAGTTCCAACCACATTGTTGGTGCACAGTTTGAAAAACCCTACCACTAAATCATGTGGTCTTCCTAGATTTCTTATTTTTCCAATTTTTCCCATAAATGTATTTAAGGGGTTTAAACCCCTCTTATCCATTATTACTTATTCATCCATTCAATTAGAATGTTTGGGATCTCTTACACTTTCCCATCCTTTATATTTGTACCATCTTCGATTTTGAGTTTATTTCTCAAGGTAAATCCAATTGTTCCTATTATTCTTCCTTCTTCCTCCCTCTTTCTATATTTTTAACTCAATTTACCTTTCTCAAATGAACCCTATGGGATTTTGGGTTTGAATTTTGGGTTATAGGTTTTTTATTCTTGAGGTTATTTTTTTAAGGATTACTTAGAGATCATTGTGTATTATTTGAGCATCCACACTTGTAAGAAATGACTTACAACTAGATTTCCACTGAATCGAATTAAGTTTTTTGTATGTTTCCCTAAATTGTCATGGTATTGTGTAATTAGGTGTTTGAAATATTTTATTGTGTAAATTTATTGTATTAATTATTATATCAAGGGTTAAATGATTTCCAAGGATTATCTTTGAGAGCATGGCACTAGTTTCCAGCTTCGGGTGATCAGGAATGTGCATCGAGTGTGTCACTAGATAACTTAGGTGCCCATTATAGGGGTAAACAAGGTTTTTTTGTGACAATGGTTTTGTAGTTGAATATTTGGGATATGATAGGGAACCTGATGTGGGGTGATCTAGCACCCCTTATCCTTCTTTGTGAATTTTTTAAAGATGGATATTTTTTAATTATGTAGTTTTGTGGGTCTATATTTAATTTATGGTTTCCTCTTTTGTGAGGTAATTTTAATTTATATTATTAAACATAATATATATATATTTATCTCCCAAAATTTATGGATATTTTTCTTCTTTATTTAAATTCATATTCATAACCCATTGGTGGTGTTAGATCCATCTCAGTTGGAGTTTCAAGATCCCAATCTTTTTTGTGTGAAGTCATAATGTTTTGGTCACTCTTAGGTTCTAATTATTTATCTTTTATTTCTATCTAGTGATTTTGAGATTTCCTTATACTCTAGGAAATTTTTATTCTCCAATCCTTTTATGGATTATGCTTCTTATTTAAGGTTGGTGAACTATTATATAATTTGGTGCTTATTTTTTTATTATATATTATTTGTGAACTACTCTATTGATTTAATGGTATACACAAATTAAAAGTTATGGAAAAATATTTATAATGTTTTAGTTTAACTTTTTTTTATTTGGTGTATGTTGTGTGTATTTTATAAAGTTGTTAAAATGGTAAATTATGGAATTTTATATGTAAAGTGATGGTTCATTGGATAATATTTTTAGATAAATTGTAAAATTGATTTAATAATTAATGGAATGAAAAAATATAAGAGAATATTGATTGAAATTGAATTTTAAGTAAGGTTTTTATTCTGTTATGTGTGTTTAACTACTATCTAAATTCATATTGTGATTGTATACTTTTTTTAATTCATGTAAATTTGTTATGTGAAGAAATTCATGAATTTCCTAGGAATTTATATAATAATTAAGATGTGAATTGGTGGAAATTATTGTGTGAAGGATTTAAACATGCCAAATGAATTGAGTAAAATATTTTTGTGTTATGGAGATTTTCATTTAGGAAATCATGAAGTATAAAGGGGTATGTGCATGATATAAATTAATTTTGAAGTGGTAAAAATTTACATAAAAAGGGATAAATTATTACATAGTGTAGTTTGATTATATAATTGGTTAAAGTTACTAAAGGAAAGGATTTTGGTGTTTGTATTTCTTGATGGAAAATGTATATTTGACTATGAAAGTGGGTTTGTAGTTATTGGTTTTTTCATGTGAATTTACAATGTTTTTGAGTTATTTATGTGTAATAAATTAGTGTTTAATTTGATATGATATGCTAAAATTAAAGTTTGTATTTGGTGTTTTCTACAAACAAATTTGTGTTGTGAAAAGTTCCATAAAGTTGATCGCCTTTAGAGAGACTTATGTTAGGATGACACATCCTATTTTTATGTTGGATCCATGTGTTGAATTTTATTTATGTTATACATATAGAATTACTTTATATCATTTTTTTACTTATGGTATGATGTTATGACATGTGGTTGAAATAGGATATGATGATGAGACTTATGTTTGGTAATCATGATATATTATACCAGACATTAGTCAAAGCATGTATCAATTTTCTTGGGTTACATGCTTCACTCATAATACATTGTTTATAATTATATAAATGTTATTTTTAAATAATTTTAAGCTATAAAATGATTATATAGGATTTTATTAAACTATATGGTATCTTAAGGGTTTTAGTGGGTTCTAATGGGAATTTATTCTCACATCCTATACATACACATATTGAGTGTGTAAAAATCATATGTATTAGATTTCAAGTAAAGTAAATAGTCCTTTATAATAGAGGTATGGTTTCAAAATACATCTTAGAGCTATGGTATGGTTATTTTAGAGTAATTTGGAAGTTTTTGTCCATACTCTATTTTTCTTATCATTTCATTTAAAATGTTCATACCTTGTTACATGAGTCATGCCTTAATGCCATGTTGGGATGTTTGATAAATGTGGGAATAAATGGGATATTATTATGTTAAATTGAGAATTTTGTTTTTGGTTTTCCACTAGTTATTATTATTTAAATGTTTATTTTTGTGGTTTTCCAGTGATAGATCATTTGAGAATAAATAACTCCTTATGTGATATCCTTAGACACTTGAAAATAATTTCCATCCTCTAGTGTTTATGGATTTTACTTGAGGTAATGTAATGTTTCTCCTAGGAAGGATATTCAGGTAGGGGGGATTTTAAAAAAATTAAATCAAAGAGGTTTCTTTTAAGAGTTATTGATAATTGAGGTTTTATAAGTTAGGGATTAGGAGTTAGAACCTAGTATTTAATCTATGCGTGATTTTTTGTCCAACATAACCATATTACAAATATATGTTATATATTAACTATGAGATTATATTTTTGAAATTCATAAATAAAATTTTGGTATATATTTCTCACTAATTTAAGGGAGATTAGTGGGTTATTCATGCATAATTTTTTTCATATAGAGATATGATATATGTCTTCACATGTGTGCTTTTTATTGTTTGGTTATGTATTTTTTAGTTAAATTTATTAATTAGTACTAAACTAATTGTTATTTTCTTAAATTGATAATTAATAAGGGATTAGTCAGCTGAAATTTTAGTAATGAATTGAAATGTGTAATGTGATTAGTTTGATTTTTCTATTTACCATGTGACCATGTGTTAGAAGTGATATGTGATGTTTTTGTTGAATTTTTTTATAGGTGATTTGATAATATTTGAGGAAAATATATTGAATGGGATTATTCTGATGAGGAACATATATAAGGTAAATCTAAGAATAACCGCTTGGTGGGTGATTTTGAGACTCTAATAGAGGATAATATCACCAATAATATTTTGAAAGTGGTCTATAATATGGTAGCAAGAAAATATTATGATGAAGTGGTGGTGTCATATGTGATTCATGATTTTTGAGTTAAATATCCTATTGTCTTTGGAGGAAATGATAGGCCCTTTGGATATGAGGAGTGGTTAGAGTAGATGGATCTTATCATTAATATTATTGATTCTATAGATGATAAAAAGATGAATATATCCATATTCAAGCTTAAGGGATCAAACTGGTGTTAGTGGGATTTTTTGGTCTCGGAAAAGAGGATTGAGGGGCTATCATGAGAGAATTTTTAGGTTCTATTTATCAATACAATCTATCCTCAGATGTTGGGTTTAGACTAGGTTAATAATTGATGAATCTAAAGTGGGTAAATATATATTTTCTCAATTATTCACCCAATTTTAAATAATTTCTTCATTTTTATCTAACCTTGGGACATGATAAGGATTCTAAAGAAGGTTGTTTTGAGAATGTATTGATGTCAGATATTAAATTAAAGGTGTATCTATTTTATTTACATACATTTATGGAAGTGGAAAAAAGTATCTTATGGTAGAGAAAGATATAATGGAAGAGAAGGGGGTGTTTTTGGGAGAAGGTAGATCTTATATAGGAAATAATAGGAAGGTGCAAGGTAAGAGAAGAATTTTCTAGGAGAAGGCCCTGTCTTCTACTTCCAAAGTCAGGGAAGTGGTAGATTGTTATCAATGTAGCTGAAGAGGCCATACCCAATCTATTTATCCTAGTGTGCCTAATGAGTACTGCTCTTGTTGAAAGTTGTCACATCTCTATAAAAGTTTTTCTAGAAGGGTTCTTAGGAAGGTTAAGTCCTTGAACTATCTTATATATAGGAACCAAGTTTATGTGTTAATACATTGTTGTAGAGAATGAACCATGATTTTTTCATAGGTCTAGTTATAGAGACTATAAAGGATCTTAAGTATAAGTTTGGTGATGTTATACTATATAGGGGAGTCTGTTGACTTATAGAAAATTTCATGGTGTAAGGTATAGTTATCTTTTTTCAATTAAGAAGTTTCTAATAGATCTCGGTGAGAGTTATTCCATAGTTGGAGGTATAACTCGGGTTAACTCAGCCTTGGTAAGTATTTTTCTTGATTTATGTTCTACTTAATATTTTATATCTACTTATTTTATTACTGAACTACATTTGGATATCTATTTTATTTCTATAGTTAAATTTTTGAATACCACATTATGAAGAAGATATTTTTATTTGGAGATTCCTTCTTATTCTATTGATATATATTATTTTTGAAATCATTGTTATTTATTTTTCATTGAGTTGAAAATTTATTATGTGATCATGAGGATAGATTTATTTTCATACTTTAGGGAACATATTTATTTCTTCTAGAGACATGTGGCATTATTTTCATTTTCTAAAAAATTCAATATTTTTTCTGGGAGATTAGGATTATCATGTCATATAATTAGACCATGATTTGGTGTAGTTTAGGAGTATTATTTATAATATATTAGGGATTGTTTTGGGTGTGTTTAGGGAATTTTCGATACTATTTTTCCTCATGTATTTGATTAATATCAAGATATTTCTTCTTAATATTTTTTATTATTTTTTTAAGAGGGGAGGAAGATCTTTTTATTGATGTAGTATTAAGTATCGAGCCTATTTCTATACATCCTTATCATATATCCCCAACTTATTATAGGGAGTTTTAAGTACAATTATAATATATTTAATCCAAGGGAATCACTTGGTAGAGTGTGTCTCCATGGGGTGATCCTAGGTTTTTTTTATAAATGATGTTGAAGTTTCTAATTTCATGTTGATTATCCCAAGCTTAATTGGGTAATCATTGGAATTAATATTAATTTCCATATATCAGTTATTAATTTGATAAATTATGAATATTTTTGTAGTTTTTATAGGTTAATATTTGACAATGTTATGATCAGTTCAGGTTGTGAATAGAAGATGTTCCAAATATATCCTTTTGAAAATTTATGTGAATTTTGAATTATTTGTGACGCATTTAGGGGTAATAAATAATCCGAAAGTGTTTATAGAAATTAGTAATCTTGTTTAAAATATTTATTTGGAATAAAATTTGATCATATTTATTGATTATATATTGATAAATTTAGGTTCCTTTGAGAAGAATGATGATCATCATAATATTATCTTGGACACATTGAGAGCTCATAATTTATATTCCAAGATATTAAAGAGATATTTTTGGATTTTAAAGATAATTTTTTTGGGAATTTTATTTTGTAAATTGGAATATTAATAGATCATTAGAAATTGGTATTTTTGATGTATTGTGATATTCCCAAGAATATTTTCAAGATCTGTAATTTCTTAGTCCGTGTAGGATATTACCATAAGTTAATCTCAGATTTATCATGGCTATATTTAGTATTTAAAATATTTACTATAAATGTAGTGAAGTTTTATTAGGATAGTAATTTAAAGTTTCCATTTAATGTATTAATGAATAGGTTAACTTAAACAACTATTATTATCTTACTCAATCCGGGGAAGCATTATATGGGATATTATGATACCATCAATGTGGGATTGGGGTGTATGGAAATGTGTGAAGTATGAGTGGGCACATATGGTTCTTAATAGATTATGTTATATCATAAGATTTACCATACTGATGATATTTTTTTTGTTAGATTTGTGCATGCACTCAAAGGTTGGTGACATTATTTGTTACTAATAAATTTATGGTATTAACTAATAATAAGAGTTTAATGTATCTATTTTTAGTGTTATTTAAATTTTTTAGAGATGATTTGTTTTGAATATTTGCATTAATTTTATTTTGAAATAATATATACCTTTGAGAAATGGAATTAAATTGTAGAATATTTGAGTTTGAGGTTATAAGTGGAATATATTCCTGGGTTAGAAGAGGAGTGAAAACTTGTATATCTCTTCTATGACCCACATCTTGTTTCTTATAAGAAGGTTTCTATTTTTTAAAACATTTTACCTTCACCTAATCCTTGATAGAGTGGGTGAAGGAATTTTAGTGTTCATATTTCATGTATCGAGCTTATTATGAGTGAATATATAGTACAGAGTGGATATGTGATTTAGCGTTTCATGATGATTCTATTTGATATTTCCATACAAAACTTTATGTTATAATATTTCAATGACAGTAAGTGTTGGGATAGTTATATATTTATCAATGGTAATTTAATCGTGATTTTATAAAGATTTACCATGGTGTTCAATGATATTTTTGATTTTTTTGTATAATGTGGGACATGGATGGTTTTATTTTAATATGTTTCACAAATTAATAGGTGAATGATAAACACTGATGGATTTAAGCAACCTTTAGACATTAGATATTATGAAGTGGAAATGGTATGATTTCACTATATATTTCATGACTAGTTTCCCATGATTATATAAGAGGGTATATGTAGTTTGGGTTATTATTGATTAGTTAAGTAATGTTTCTCATTGTATTTTAATTAAAAAGAATCATATGGTTACGGGGATTTGGAAGATCAATTTAAATGAAATTATAAGGATTCATTTGATACCCAATAACATTGTGTTTTATTATTTTGAGATATTTATATCTTTATCTTTGATATGTTTTCCAATGGATTCAGGTTCTCAAGTGATGTTGAGCATAACTTATCATCCATAGATGGATTTCCAGTCAGAGTGTAATTTTCATATTCTTGGGGATATTCTCTCAGCATGTTTTATTGGTTTTTGTGGTAAATGGTAAGATCATGAAGCCATGTTATAGTTTTTATAACAAAGAAATACTCCTAATCTATTAGACTAATCTTTTTGAAATTATATTTGTAATGTTGTTTAAATCACTTTTTTCATGGGTGGAAGCAGGTGGTGAATATTTATTTGAAGGTATCCTAGTGCAGACATTGTATTGAGTAATAATGATCAGAAAGAGACTTTATTTGAATCAGATTAGGTGGAAATAATATACTAATCATAATATTTGTCTTCTTAAGTTTGATGTTGAGGACTGTCTCTTTATTCATGTGTCACCCCATTTGGGATGTTAGATAATTAGAAAGTAAGTAAAGTTAACTCTATAGTTCAATAGATTGTTTGATATTAGGGTGAGGATTAATAAGGTTAATTTTTTATTGAAATTTCATCTTAAGAATTTCACTATTCATGATTTCATTCATGTATCTTATCTAGGTAAGTATGAACCAAATCTATATGATGTGATTCATTGTGACGATGTGAAGCTAGAGTCAGATGCTTATTTTTTGGAGGGGCATATGTGTGTTATTAATCATAGTGAGAAGTGGTTGTGGGGAAATTTTGTGCTAATTATACATTTTTTATGGAATCATAAATGTGTAAAAGAGGATAACTCGGAATGATAAGATAAACTTATGTCCCAATTAATGGATTTATTCATCAGTGATGTTTGATGATGATTCACAAGAATGAGAAGCCCCATATTGGGTAGTTTGTAATAACCTCACTCATTATGATATAAAGTTAATTTTAATTTAATGTTTTAAATTTATTTTGATCCTCCAATTGAGTAGGTTATAGATGGGTTGGTGTGAATAGAGTAGAATTTAAGGGGGTTTATAAATGGATTTTTTCTATAATTTTTTCAATATGCACCATTAGGTGCACATTGCAGGGTGTGGGGGACCTCCATTAGGTACAAATTGTGGGCTATGGAGGACCTGGTATAATCGGTAGTGGGTTGGGGAACCTGGGATTCCAGTGGGTACCCAGTGGTGGGTGACTAGGTACCTGGTTTGCTAATGTTTTTTTAAATAGGTTCATTTATATTATTTTATAGTTATGATTGTTTATTTTTTCTATTTTTTTCTTTTGGGGGGTAATTTTGACAGATCCTCTCACTAATATCTCTCGTTCTCTTTCAAAATTCAAGGGTATATTTTTTCTTTATTTCAGTTTTAATTTATAAACCATTTTTGGTTTTACATCCATGTTAATAAGAGATTCAAGATCCCTATGTTTTTAAGGAGTTGTAAAAGTTTTATCACTATCAAGTTTTAGTTCCGTTTTAATTTTTACAGTCTTGTGTTTTTTAGGTTTACTTTTCTTTCAAGATAGAATTGAGGCTCCAATCCTTGAATGTATTGTGTTTCTTATTTGAGGTATATGACCTCTAAATTATTTTAGTGTTTAATTTGATTATTATATATTATTTTTAAATTGATCTATATATTTAATAGTGCATGTTGATTAAATGAAATTTAAATTTAGTTTTATTGTGGTAGAATAATTTTTCATGAATTTTTGTGTGTGGTGTGTATTTAAAAAAGGGGTTAAAATGATGGGATTATAAAAATTTTTATTTAATGTTATCTTTCAATAGACAATATGATTAGATAAATTTTAAATTTTTTAGTCATTAATTGAATGATTAAATATAAGAGAAAAATGGATGAAATGTTTGTGTATATAATATTTTTGGTTTATTAGCTATGTTTTTATACTATATAAATTAATATTGTGATTATATTTTTTTTTTTGAATTTATATAAGGTTTTTATGTGACAAAAATCTTAATTTACCTAGGAATAATGGCTATAAATAAGATTTAAATTACTGAAAATTCTTTTTTAAATGGGGTTACACGCACAAAATGAATTGATTGAATAATTTATGTGTTTTATAAATTTTTATTTAGGAAATAAGACGATATGGGTAGTTTTTTAATGCAGTAATAAAATTCAAAGTGATTAAAAGTTACATGAAATGGGGGAAAATATTACTTAGTTTTTTATTATGTAATTGGTAATAGTGTCTAAAAATGAAAATTTTTGTGTGTAAATTTATTTTTGGGAATTATGTGTTTTTCCAAAATAGTGTTTTTGGGTTATTGGTTCTTGTATATTATTTTTAAAAAAAAATTGATTTATTTAAGTGGAATAACATGAATTTGAATTTGATGTGTTGTGTTTGAAATAAGGTGGTGGTTGAGTGTTTTCTAATTTTAAAACCTTGGAAATTTTGAAAGAATAAAATTTTATTCAATATCATGTATAAAACGGAACACTAAGAGTATAAAGAATTATAAAATCCTAAGACTTTATGATTTATATTTTAAATAAATTCAATATATTATATACTTTTAATGAACGCAACAATTATTTTCTTTGATAACTTGTGTTACGCGCAAGATGGAGTTTAACTGAATACTATTAATATAATTATTTAAATTTAATATTTTCTCATAGCCATTAAATTAGTATTTCTTAATAGGATTAACTAAATTATGAAAATATATAGTTTATTTTATTGGTTACCAATTAATTGTAATTGAATATAAAAAAATGAATATAAAGGAAATTTTTTCATAAAAAAATATTTTTCTGGGACAAAGGAGTTTTATCATAAATGATTAAATATATTACTATTATTGGATGATCTTGATTAAAATTTTAAATTTTTTTGAAATTTATCCAATAGATTTTATATGTATAAGATAAGAACAAATGCAATTTTATATAGAAAAAATGTATTTTTCTAAAGGTAGTTTTGTCGTATTTTAATGGAATACTTGTTCTAAAACTAAATTTTGAAAATTATATCAATTTTATTTTTCATAATAAACTTAATTTTTGAAATAATAATTTAAAAATTATTTTAGGGTAAATTTTTGGAATTTTTCTGAGTGGTTTCTTTTTTGATGAATAGTGAAAAATACTGAATTTTAAATGAAAACTCACTTTTCATCTAAATAATTTATAATGTTATATTATATTTTTGATTCATTTTTTAAGAAATAATAGTTTAATTATACATATATTAATAAAATTTAGGTAGTTGGAATCATTTTTATATTAAATTTATTTATAAAAAACGTAGTAAACTTTTGAACATTTTCACTTTCAAAACCAGCTTTCTCATCTTGTTTGTGGGATTAATATTAAATTAATATTTCCCACTTATGTGATTTGGATTTGGAAAAATTTATTACATATTTGAAATCATAATAATTTATAATTTATAATATGTTCAACTTAATTTTTTACCAAATTCATTAGTGAAAATAGTTAAAATTAATTATAGTGATTAAGGTAAAAAAGAGCTTACATAATGATTAAAATTAGAATTCAAAGTGTACAAATGAAAAAAAAATTTATAAAAACCCATTTATTAATATTTATATCTTATCCAATATATTATTGAATTTTTTTCATTATTTAATCTTTTTTTAGGTAAAAAAGTGGTTAGACCTTACTTTTTTTCAAAAATAACAAGTGTGTCCTCTCCCCCACTTATAAATGCCCTTTCCCCCATTATTAACACATTAAAAACACATTGGTTCATCCAATAACTAAAATAATGACTTAAAAAATTTCCCTTACCTCATCCTATAATCCTTATTTTTTTCATAAATCAAACCTTTAAAAGTTTTAGTGCTAACTTAAGGGGGATACCTGAAGAAGAGGTAACATTTTCCTCAAACAATTTTTATTTTATTTCATCATCCAACTACTTATATTCTTATTTTATCATAATTATATAATAACCATAGTATATTCATGATACTTATATGTTCTTATAATAAGTTTAAGATCTAAAACCATGCACACTTCCATCAAATGGGTTATGAAATCATCATTCATTTGTATGGTGGACTATCGTCTCATGAACCAATGTTATTCATTTTTTCCATTACCACCTACCAAGGTAGAGAGTAATGATGTAAATAATAATGAAATATATGATATTTATTTTATTTATTTTGTATTTATTCTTATTTAATTGTTATATAACACATAATTTCATGATTTCAATTTTGTGGTAATACGATAATATCACTCTTGTGTACGGTGGACTGCCGCCTCGAAAAGCGATGTGATTCGTTCACGATTTACATGTAATGTATTAATAATGGGTTTATTAAACATATGATACATATATATATGAAATAAAACGATACATTAATTATTATATATATATATTTTACTTTTCTTTCTTTCAATAAGATAAGAAAATAGAAACAGTGTTAATGCGTATATACGGTCTACCGTCTCCATAAACGGTATATTTCATTTCCTATCAAAATATTACAAGGATTACTCTAAATACATATATACTAAATATATATTATATTTACATCATTTATTACATTCTATAGATGATAAAATCATGGTATAAGTAATAGGATAAAAAAAATAATAAGTCAAATCATACTCGAAAAACAAAGTGATTAACACCCGAAATAAGGAAAATAATGAATGATTATTAACAAATTTGTGATAATATGTAATAAAAAACCATATATGATATAATACATAATAATATGGTTCTATTATAAGTAAATATCATTTTTTAAACCACTATATAAGATTTTAAATAATGTATAACCAAATAGAAAGTGCAAGGTAAGGGATTTCATCTCAATCTCATTTCATTGATCCATATTGTAATTTTATGAACCTAATTATATATAGTGTATATACTGTAACTTTTACATTTAATATCATTAATAATTCATTAATCATGGGATTTTAAGTTCCAATTTCAATTATTTCATCTAAGGGTATTTGAGCTTAATGTTTCTAAATAGTAATGAAATTTCATAACTCATTTTCTTTTGATTGGGTAATATAACTTCTTCATTGTCATAAATATTCTATGATTATGTGTATAATTAATTTGTAATATTTTTTTTAATTTTTTATTTGTATTTAAATATTATGTAGATAATTGATTCATTAACTAATTCTCACTTCACCATTATTATCTTTTCAAGGGTTTACTTTATAGTCTCATTTTATTCAGGGTTGTTTACAATTTAATTTACATTGAAGGAAATTATTCGATAATTGTTTAATAAACCCTATAAATTTATTATCCTCTAGTTTTTCATGATCTTTATCAATTAATTTTATCATTTTCCCACTCTTTTCAACTAAAGATTATTGAGAAAATGTTTTAATGAAATCAGACTTCATTTCTCTCTTCAGTTGGAAATCCATTTTCTTACAAAATAATGTGTTCTAAAAAAATCCTAAAATATTTTCGTTAACCTGTTAAAAATGATTTATTTAATGATAATTTTACTCATTTTTTATTTTTAAAAAATTATTTTAAATTAATCTTATTATTTCTTAATGATCAAGACACTTTTCAAACCATTTTATAATGAAAAATGGAATATTCTTTATACCTTGTATGGAATTACCTACCATCATTTCATTGAATCTTACATTTCACTTTTAAGAATATAATTTAATGTAAATTTTTTTAATATTGATTTTCAAAGAAAATTATTTTTTCAAATTATTTTTCAAAATGAAAAGGATATTTTCCTCGAAAATGTTTTAAAGATATTGTTATTGTATTTATATTTATCAATGAAAACAACACTTTATTATTAATTCAAGGGATATATATTATATTTATGCTATATTTATTACTCATATGGATGGTTTATGATCATTCTGACAAAGAAATTATTGATATTCATTTTTTTAATTCATTTTTTATAACAATAACTTTCCCTTAAAATGTTCACTTTCTTATGATCATTAGACATTAAATTTACCTTAAATATCTACATTGTTTAGCATGGATATGATTGTTACCTAAAAACTATACCATTTTTACATACTTTTTTAAATTTTAATTTTATTTGATTATGTGGGTAAATATTGATAAATATGTATTCTTTAGTCGATACAAATAATTGATACAACACATTGTTTATGAATTAAATTGATTATTCAATATATGTGGAATGATTTGGGATGGTATGAAATAGGTTGGGGACCATTTAATCCACTCGATTAATTAGTATTCTAATTGGATGAATCAATTGGATAGACACTATTAAATAGTTTTCTACCCATCAATTTTAAACCATTTTATGGATGGTATTGACCGTAAAGTTTCCTTGTACCTGGAAAACATGGTGTCCAATATATAAGAATTTCCTCAATTCGGATTCAATTATTATTATCCATGATATTTTCACTATGAAAAAATATTTGGATTCATTTCATTATCAGTTTTTTGATTAAATAGAATTCAGTTTTTGTTATTTACCTTTATATATATATTCTACATAATCTTATCATGATAGTCATGTTATTTAAATGGAATTTATTTTTAGATATTTATCTTTCCATATTATTTACACACATACTTCTTAGTTTATTTATTACATGGAATTTGTTTTAGTTATTTACCTTTAAATATTGATTATGATAATTAATTCATTATTCCTTACACTATACTTGACCCTTACTGATCATTTCAGCTCACTCTTATTCTACTTCCTTTCCCCAGGATTCCATGAAGTTTATTGTGACCGATATACAGTGACATGCTATAAGTAATAAATATATTCTTTAAAAAATGTTCTAATTTGTGAATTTAATTGTAATATAAGAATCGTGTATGTGTCTAGTTTACCAATACTATTAAACAATTAGTTCCTCTGAGATTTGATTTCATTATATGTTATTCCAATGTAATGGTAGTAGGCACCATCTCTGAGTTACTTGATTCTAGATCACTACAATACTAACTCATATATATTTTTAAACTTTCTATGAAGTTGGTTACTTGTAAAGATCCTTGTTTTAAGATTATACAAGAGATTTTTATGTGAGATCCATATTCTTAACATCTCATTGAGTTAGAATCTGAGAGTTATGTAATTCCATGTTTCTAGAATATGAGACGATGTGATTCCATGTGTTTGAAATATGGGATGATGATTATATAAGTGTTTGGTTACATTGTTATATAATATCTTACTTTGGTAAAATCATGAATGATTTTATTCAGATGAATTATTTTATACCTAATAATTTTCTTATATTCCAAAAAATGATAATATTAAATCATTTAAATATTTAAAATATTTTTATATGACCAAATTAAACTCAATGAGATGACAGGAGATGTAGAGGTTTTCTATTAGAATTTATTATCACCATGTATGTACATATATTTCTTACATAAATGCTATATTATTGGTGTTTCATGTAAATGAAGGAGGAAAATGTAGTAGGGTGATGACATCAGAAGACATCCTAGAGCTAGGTTCAGGTGATTTTGGAATCTTTTGAAAGGGGATAATGACACAATTTTTTATCCTATCTTTTCAGTTCTAATGTTCATACTTTAGTGCTTATGTTCTACCTGTAAGTAAGTTTTTGATACATGACTCGTGTGGGAATATGTGGGATGTTTTAATTTTATATATTGAGTAATGTTTTATTATTTTTCTCCTACATATTGATATTAATATCTTTATTTTGGTATTTTCAATACGATAGACCATTGAAGACTAAATTAGTCCCCAATATACATTCTTATATTCTTGAAAATATTTACTAGAATATAGTAATCGAGAAGAACACTTGAAGACATGTAACATTTCACCTTATCATCATAGTCATTCTTGGGTGGTATGTTATAGTTTTGGAAATGATGGATCCTTAAAGATTAAAGTAAGTTAAAAGAGAAGTCCTATTGGTGTTGAGTTGAAATAAAAATGGTATATTTATAGGTAGAATTTAATATAATATTTTGATCATGTTATAAGATTATGACTTGATACTTGAAGTCAAATTAAACAATAAGGGATACCTTATCAATTTCATGGGAAGGAAATTATTGATGAAAGGGTGAAGAATGAAAAAAAGCTTGTACCAAAGGGGAAGTAGGGAGAACTCTTCTCTCCTTATAGTGGAATAAGAGAACAACATTTGGAATCTATGGAATGGATATATACATGAATAAATAATGATAAATTATCCAAGATAAAACTTTTTCTTGACATTCACAATTTGAAGAATGATTCGAAGAAGGCTTGTAATGCATGAAAAAATGAAATATTTTAATAAATCCCTTTGAACAAAAATAAAAAACAAGAATCATATTTATTGGAGCTAATTCAAACCAATGTGTGTGGTATATTAACATTTCTTTGAAAATAAGATGAAATATAATTTATCTTTTTTTAATGACTATGAAAGAGTTGGTTGAATCATGTTCATTAAAACCATGAACAAGTTGTTAAGGTACATATAATGATTTTAGGGGAAATATGAAAATGAAATTGAAAGATCAATAAAAAAATCTATGGTTAGATAATGGAATAGAGTAAAATTCCATTGGATTTGATAATTATTTGGAGAAGAATGAAACATAAAATGAAGTCTCATCAGTTATAATATCAAAAAAATAGTCTATTAGAAATAAGTTACTAGATTTTGAATAACATGGGTAAAATATGATTATTGAAAGTGGTATCTCAAGACACTATTAGATAGAAGAAATAAATTTGGTTGTGTACACACAAAAAACAACTAATGTTGAGATCTATAGTATAGAATACCTATTACGATATGTGGCATAGAAGGAAGCTAACATTTAAAAACTTCATATTGTTTCAAAATAAAATTTATATATCAAATAAGGACAGGAATTAGGGTAAGTAAATAGATGTTTCCAATGAAGGAATAGTTTTATGATAATATATTAATATTAATCTTTATAAATATCACTACAAATGATAAAACAAAATTATGGAGATGAAAAATGTCAAGGTTATTCAAAAAAAGGATGGAATAAAATTTGGAAATAAAAAATTGAGTGATTTTTTTAAAGGATGTAATAAGGTTAACAAAAAATTTAAGGAATCTCATAATCCACCACATGTTAAGGATTTCAAGGATGAATGAGAGTAAGAATAATATTCTAAATAAAATTAACCATGAACTCAAAGAATAATAATAATAGGTAAGATCGAGGAATCTAATATTATTAAAGATAAATCTTATCCATTTAGAAATGCAAGGATGAAGAATGTACAACATACTACTTCATCATCTCATGTCATGCCAATATCATTTAATAAATTTGAAAAGGATAAATCATGGGTTATTTCTGTAAATGAGGATTTGATAAAAAAAAGATAAAATTCATATATGGGAGATTATGAATATACTAAATGATTATAACATCATTATAACCAAGCGAGTGTTCAGGAATAAATATTATGAATAATGAAATATGATTTAGATTAGGTAAATTTTATCATGTAAGTGATATGCCCAGATTGAAGGTGATAAGATGGAAGAAAGTTTTTTACTAGTGTAAATACTTGAGTCAATGAGAATCTTCTTGGATATTTAAATTTAGAGAGGCTTCAAAGTGTATAAAATTTATATCAAAATTAAATTTTTGAATAGAGTTCATAAGGAGGAAGTGTATATTTAAAAAATAGTGGGATTTCAAATTATTAATTATGAAGATAAGATTTTAATTTTGATGAAGGATGTTATGGTTTTAAAAAAGTACCATGAGATTGGTATGTTTTGGATCATGTATTTCCCTATTTTGGATTCATTTTCAATTTTTTATTCTTATTTATTTGGATTGAATATGTGTGTACCAAAAAATGATGTGAGGATGGGTGAATTAAAGGTATATATAAATGAAACTCAAGATTTGGTGTTGATTTTCATTTCTATATATTATAATTCTGATGTGATATCTTGGAATCAACATGTGGCACCTTGAATTAAATGTGTTTTGGGTCTAAGAATTAGTTTATTCTTCATTCATGGTCAATTATAAATGCATGGTTGGTTAAATTTCAATATGTGGTTAATTGTGATTCTTAATGTGGTTGATTGAAAAGGTATGGTTGATCATACTAAAATATTTCATCACTTAATATATTTTATTGGAATGGAATATATGATTGTACATCAATTTATGGTCGGTTTAAACATGAATGATAGATTCGATCACTTTATGTATTAGATTTCTAGAAAGGTTGGATGGCATGATTGGTTTAAGGCATGGTTCATTAGAATGACATATTTGATGGTAGAACCATGGTTGATTCATATAGTCAGTATGGAATATGGTTGATCTAATTATTTGTTTCCTATAATTTTTATATGGAGACATACTATTTCATTTCAATGTTGAAAATTAAAAAATAGAGAGTTTTTAAGGGTTTTAAAATCATGGATTTAGTGGAGAATTCATAGGATAAAAAAATACAAAGTCTTAAGGAGGATTTGAATAACATTGATAGTAGTTTTCTAATAAATTTTTAAAGAAATATCCAAAATATAAATACCATAACAATTTGAAGAAGGCTTTTTATAAAGTATATATAATGCAATTATTGTGGATGTTTTGACCAATCTTTATGGAGGAATTCTCGAATTTTTTAATGGTGCTTTTTAGTTTAAATGAGTATGGAAACAACATTTTCTTAAAATGTGAGAATTAAAAATGAATTTATAGGATGGTTTCATTTTTTAGATTTTTAGTAGGGATGCCTTGAGATGATCAAGGATTTTAGGATTAATGAAGAAGTTATCTATGTAATTGATGAAAATTCATAGATATATATATATATATATATATATATATATATACTTATCGAGGAAATTCTTGAGATAAAAACTACTAGAGGAATATTCTAATGATCTAGTTTTTGAAGAAGAATGAGAAGTAATATAAGTGGAGGGTCAATACCCTTGATGTTTTGGTGTTTGTGTTTTATTATTCATGTAGGAAACCTATGAGTTTAACACTATTTGTAAGTCCTTGTATTGAATAGTGATGGGTGGAAAAAGAGGAGTAATTTTGCATAATATCAGTGGTGATCCATTCTCAAATACCTCTACCATCTATAGTATAAAGTGTTATGACCCTAAAACATCACCACAATTCTTATTCCACCCTTTCCTCCATAGGGTTTTTTGGGCTTTTCTTGTAACTAGTGATATCAGAGGAACATGTTTTGTAAATAAATTTTAACTCAAGGATTTGTCATCATGGAAAATCATATGAATACAAGAGTAATTACTCATTTAAATTTTGAAAATTTTAAAATATGTAAAAACATGATGGGATCTCATCTTAGATATCATGGTTTATAATTTCTCATTGTAGCAATTGAAGGCATGTAGGTTAGTTATGCTTTAGGATTATCTATGACCAAGGAAGATAGAAAGCTTCTTGATATAGATGAAAAGGAAAAGAACACTTTCGATGGTTATTTATCTATTAATATTTATATAAAGGTGATATGTTTATCAACTTCAAAATATATTTGGAAAAATTAACTAGTATCAATGAAGGAGATACGAAAGTGAATAAAAAATCATGTTTTTTATAATAAGTTTAATGACATAAAAATGTATTATGATGAAATTGTGGATGGATTATTTAATAAAATCATATATGTTTGTATATCAATAAAGGGTCTTAGATATTTTATAAAATATATATAAATTGTGAAGAAAATATTTATAATACTTCTGACTTACTTCAATTCAAAGGTTTATACTCTAGAATAAAGAAATTTGTTTGAACATTATCTTGAAGATCTATATAGTAGTATTTTTTTATTATTAGATGAGAAAGAATCTTTATGGAACTAAGAAACAGGCTAGTAAATAAATATATTTTAAATATATGTAAAAATCAAACATTAATAATGAAGGATAATAATGAGAAGATATTGATGATAAATTTCTATTCATCCTTTCAAGAAAGATCAAAATTGGAAAAGGGAAGATTTATAGGTAAACTACCCCCTTTACTATTTATGAAGTGGTAAGTTGGGACACATTGTAGTTATGTGTATTAATATGATTGATATAAAGGAAGAGTAATCTGAATATGTTCAATGTCCAAGAAGGACATTTCTTCCTCAAGTACATCTCAAACAATGTTTTTCTTCCACAAAGAAGCTCCAAATAAGTTTTCCTATAAGCAAGAGGGAACAAACTATTGAGGACCAACTATAAGGATTGGAAATAGAAATATATCATATCAAGAAGATTCCATGTTGGAAATAGTTTAAAAGGTTAAATATAAGTAGAAGAAAAATGATGAACTAAATGGGGTTTTTGACATTATTCTAGAGTTAGAATGAGCTCTTAGTGAGATTGATATTCAAACAAAAAAGAATATTATAATAAATGATTTTATGAAAGAATATTTTGTAAATATAGATCTTATTGGGGATGAAATTGATGAACCTTAAAAGGTATAGTGGGATAAAAACCATTCCATCCCTGTGTTGGAGAATTTATTGACTACATTTTGAAGATATAAGAGTAATTCAAGTAGATTGAACATATGCACAGAATTCTTAATGAAAATAAAAAAAATCAGTAACGATGTAGAAGAAAATTTTATTAAAGATAAATCTTTAAAAGGGAATAAATACATGTGATATAATAAATAAATTTCCATTTGGAATATTCTATGATGAAAAAATCTTTAAAAGTTCTAATAAAGGATCAACTAGTGTTGAAACAATTCTAAAAAACCAATTACTCAAATTCCCAAGTAAAAATGTTATTTATTGTGAAGATGATTATTCAATAAGTATGACACCATATATTTAAAATAATGGAAAACTAAAATATTATAGTATATTTAGAATCTAAAAAATTTGGCAATCAATGGAAAAACAGCTCTAGGGAATGTGATGTATGGATAGATATAAGTGGAAAAATATTTCCATTGGTAAAGTGTCAATTCATTGGATTTCATAGTCTCATAAAAACATATTCCCTATAATAAAGAAGATATATATAAGGATAATACCTTAATAAAAAACCAAAAACAATTTCACCATAATTCTACATCAAAATTGGAATTATTTTATGTATAATTTTGAAATTAATTTAATTTTGGGCACAGAGTTAGTGCTTGTTAAAAAATATCTATATAGAATAAAGAATATTAAAGAAAATGGATAATATATGAGACACAACCATACTTCATACCTTTTAATAACATGAAATATCTTTTATAATAAGAACATAAATATGATAACTCTCCTTATGAAAAAAATTAATCAGAGGTGGAATCTATAACATCAACTCATACATAATGGAAAGAAGAGAAGATGAAAGAAAAATATAATCTTGCAGAGGTTTTACTCATGGATTCCAAGAATAACAAAATAGGGATCCCTAATATTGGGTGTTAATCCCACATGACTAGAAATAATATACTATTGAAAAATATAATATAAAAAATTAATGTAACTATAAAGCTTGGTAATGATATTGTTTTGAAAATAAATTGGAATGGTATAACTAGGTTTCTGTGGGTGAACACAAGAGTAAAGAAGTGTTTTGAGTTAATATTTTGAAGCATAATATCTTGAGTGTGATTTAACTATTTAAATAAGAATTTTAAGTTACATTTTATTATAACATATTCAATATTAAAAAAATATGGATTACTACTGATGAAGGGATTGATTACTAGAGGAAATCTCCATAAAGTTGATAGAAATAAAAAACATGTCACCTCATAGTGGATGGATAAAATTATATGTCGAATCATAGGATAGTAAATATACATCAAAAAAGAATGGAGAATATTTAGATGTTGTATGAAATAGCCAATATTTCTAACCTGAATTGTGACATTGAATATAAATGTGATGTATGAATGATAGGAAAAATGTTCCAAAATCCTTAAAAACTTAAAAAGAAAATGTCATAAAATAATATTTACCATGTGTGTAAAAATGTGTTCCTTTGTATGAAAATTGTATAAAAATATAGATAAATGTAATTTATGCCTTCTATTGGTGGATTAAGTCACATGGTATGTGTTGTTTTTATGTAGGTAAATAGGATGTACTAGATTGTATGATGTGGTATATTCATTGAGTATAAAATGAGACAAGATACACTACGAATACATTGTGATATGATAATGGGACAGACTATACCTCAATTGGGATAAAAAATTATCTTTAAAAGAATAGAATCAATAATGAGGTATCTTTAGTTAGTACTCCATAAAAAATGGAGTAGTTGAATTCAGTTAAATTATAGTGAATAATATGGAAGATTCATTAGTTATTAAGGTAATTCTTGGAATCACTACCAAAATGAAGAATTATGGGTTTCAATCAATACTCAGAACCATGATCTTTTTATCTATATATAATAATGAAATCTCTATGAGATGTTTCATGGGAAAGATACATATTTGAATCATTTTCATGTGTCTTGAAGAAAGTTCTATATCTTGAACAAAGAAGGGAACTGTGGGAAATATGGTGATGATGTTGATGAAAGTTTACTCCTAAGATATTCAATGAAAAGTAAAATATAATAGTGCTTCAAAAAAATTCTAGGAAGCATATTTTAAAGTAATGATGCCAAAATTATTGAAGAAAATTTCATTAAAAAATTTATAGGATAATTTTGAAATGTGATATATGAACGAAATGATGAAAAATAAGAAATAATTGAAGTGTGGGACAATTTTACAGGAGAAGATGATTCTAAATCATAATATGGGGAAGTACCTATGGTTGGACAACCAAATACTATAATAAAAAAAATATGATGAAATTTGATTCATAAAATATTATTGTGGACTAGACCACACCTACACAAACATGCAGGATTAGAACTATAGATCACTCAACCATGTTATCTATTGTAGATACAAAAATGTTTAAAAAATCACTTATGGATTAGGCTAGGGTGTAATCCAAAAATGAGGATCTAGATCATATAGATAAAAATTTGACATGAGAGCTTTTTTATAGACCAAAAAATCAAAATGTTTTTGGATCAAAGTAAGTCATTCGATATAAATTGAATGAAATTGGTTCTATATTTTGAACTAAGGTATGATTAGTTTTTAAAGGGTATACTCAAGTCTAGAGAGTTAATTTTGGTGACTATTTTCCTATATCAGAATTAAAAAAATATCCATTTTTTATTATAAATGGATGTGTAAAGGAAATATTTTTTAAATGGATGTCAAAAAATATTTCTTTAATGGAATTATGAAAGAGGAAGTGTAAATTTATAAATCTATGAGGTTCTTGATTAGTGTAAATTAAAATAAAGTCTTTGGGTTGAATAAATCATTCTATGGATTGAAATAAGTAGTACCTTCTTAGTATTCCAAACATGACTCTTATATGAAGAAGTTGGATTTTAAAATATGTGGAATGGATCATAATATATATATAAAAATTTCTAATAAAGATAATTTTATGGTATTGGTATATGATAATGACATTATATTTTTTAGAATAAAAAATAGTCATTGGTGGATTTTTCCAACTTGATGAAATCTAATTTTGAGAAATCTATGATAGGTGAGCTCACTCTATTATATTATAGGTGATTCAAATAGGAAGTTATATATTTATTTGAAAATATAAATATATGAGTGATTTTATTTAGAGATTTGGAATGTTTTATTCCTATCCTATGTGAACCACTATAGCAGTGTGAATCAAGCTTTGAAAATATGAAGATGGAAAATTAGTTGATTCTACTCTTCACAGGAGAATTATTTGGATTCCACACTATTTGATAGCCACTCAAACTAAAATAGTATATAAAAATAGTTTTGTTGATCAGTTTCAAATATTTATATAAAATATCTTATAATATCAATTAGAATATTAATAATATATATCATGGGAACACTTACTTTTGTTTTGTTTTTAAGGAATAAAATCTCATGAGATTTCTTCTTTCTCATATGAAAACTGAGCAGGTGACATAGTGTAAAAAAATACACTAGTGGAGGTTCCTTATGTATTGTAAAAAATTATATAGTATGACTAAGAAATAATTAAAAGAGTGCTTAGCTAATAATAAATGAGGCTAAATATATCACAGTTGTAAAGGCATGTGTTCATCTACCATGGAAGATACAACAATTTGAAGGTCCTGGAGGATTGGTCCAACATTTATTGGTTATTAATTATGATAAAAAAAGTATTATTGAGCTTAAAAAACTCAAGTTCAATAATTTCAAACTAAAAACATTGATATTAAACATTAATTTATCCAAGAAAAAGATGATCATGGAGTTATTCAAATGTAATTTTTTGGCATTGATCCCCAAGTAGTTGAAATTTTGGCTAAACCTTTGGCTATCAAGGTATTATAGAAACAAAGGTTAAATATTGGTGTTCAACTACCATGATATCATTAAGGTGGTTTAACTAGACTACCCTTACCCCTCTTGTATATTTTTTGTTACACGGAATGGTTTTATTTGTATACAGTTTCAAGATGTTTTCTATGAATAGGGGATGTCAGATAGGGGAGGATGGGAAGCCATAAAAGGATTTTATTTGAACTATATAAAGATATGTTTGTTCATTTATTTATTCTATTATATACTAAATTTATCCAAGTATCCCATAGTCATGGAATATATATTAATACCTCCATTTCTCAGGTTTTTGATATTTTAGATTTGGGAAGTGGTTGGTATGAGGAATCTCTAGACTTACACGCTTTTTCATTTTATTTTTAAAGGGGGAGAGTACATTAATAATGAAAATGTATTATTTAGGGGAATATTGAGGAAGGTTTGAAGTCTATTAGGTGATATAGACATTGATAATAAAATCAAAATGGGGGATAATGTTGAAACAATGGTTTTTAAATAATTGGATTTTTTTTAATTAGGTATTCTTATTTATGGGGTTGCGTATTGGAATACTAGAATAGGATTTATGGGTGTTTTAACTAAATATCTATATAAATATAACTCAAGTATCATATCTTATTGTCTATGTGACATATTAAATTTCTCATATAGTATCATAGAGTCATTTAGAGGAATCTTGATGTAATCATATGTAAAGTATGGGATATTTTGTATTTTTTCATTGATGGTTGGTTAGAAAGGCACAATAAGTTAAATTTGAATATGAAATTTATTGGGACACTTCATGTGGTTTATTGAAAAGTCATAATTAATCATACAAAAACATGTGACCACTTTGTGTAGTTTATTTAAAAGGTGTGGTTGATTGTAATTCAATGCACAGTCAGTTGAAATATACATAGTAGCAAAGAACTCTCCATTTGGTATATTGATAGGAATATTTGTATGGAATGGATGGTCAATGACATCTCCATTTGGAATAGTGTGATTGATGAAAAAAATCATGGAGGATTCACATGATCTATAAGGTATATAGTTGATCCAACACTTTTATTCCTGGTTTTTTTTTGGAGACACACCAAGTCATACGAATAAGAAAATATATATATATTTTTTAAGGGAAGTAAAAGATTAAACTTCATGGAAAATTCAAAGGAGGAAAAAGTTTGAGTCTTAAGGTGGATTTGAAGAACTTTGACTCAGGGTTTCTAATAATTTTTTAAACAAATATCCAAATTAGAAACATCCTCGTGATTATAAGAAGTCCATTTATGAAGGACATGTTTTGTGATAATTATGAATGTTTGGATTGATATTCATAGAGGTGTTCTCAAAGGTTTAAAGGAAGTATTTTCTTTAAAATGGGTATATAAAATACATTAACTTTGAATATGTGAAATATTAATGCATTCTTAGGATGGTCTTATTTTAGAAATTTAGACTAGTGACACTTGGCGATGACTGATGAGTTCTAAATGAATGAATATGTAATCTACATCATTGATGAAAGTGTATGAATTTATACATATATATTTCTTGAGTAAGTTCTATAGAAGAAAAATCTTTTAAGAATATTCTAAAGATGTGGGTTTTGAATAATAATAGGTAATAGAAGAATAAGATAATCAATATCCTTGATGTTTTGGTGTTTATTTCTAAAAATTATTGTAAGAAACCCAGGATTTGAATACCATTTTTAATTCATCATATTGAATAACGAGAAAGAGAAAAAGAATAGTCACTGTGCCAAAGTTCATTAGTGAGCTCCCTAATGTCCCTATACCACCCTAGTATACAATGTTACTACCTTGTCACATCAAAATACTATTAATATGTGATCCTTAGACTAGAACTTTTAATTGAATGAAATAAAATCTCTATCTCCTAAATTTACCTTCCCTACATCTATGAGTATATGTATTGTTGAATTAATCATAGGTTTATACTACTCTTTCTAACCTAATAGAGAGATCCAAAAAAATAAAAAATAAGACACCCCATAATTCATCCCTTCCCTCTTATGGTGTGTTGGGATTATGTTTAAATATTATTATTAGTTAGGAAATTTTCTAAAGATGTTGTAATTCTAGATAGTTGGTATTGATCACATTATTAATGTAAAGTCATCCAAATAAGTGAATCACATAGTGCTTTTCTATGTTGATGATAATACACTATATGGAATAAATATAAAATTGACGGAATAGGTTACATGATTTATAATCTTAGAGTCATATATTTCAATGATTTGAGATCTTACATAATTTATTAGGATATAAGTGAGTCATAAGGAGAAACATACCTTTGTTTCTCATTAAAAATATATAATATATCTCTTAAATAAGTACAAAAATATTATTGTAAAATAGTTTCATCACTAATTTTATATAAAACCTAAATTGAAAGGTATATATAATGGAAATCTAAGGATCTTACTCTATATTAGAGGATGATTATAAGTATTAATATAAAAAATTAGAGAAAAATCCAATGAAATAATTTTGGATGCTCAATATCAATGTCATCCAAAGGAAGAATACTTTATGATTATGAAATGAATTATATGGTATGCCTAAGGTACTCTCAGAAATTTTTTATTTAATATATGAAATTATCATATATTAATGGAATATTTATATGTTTTGGGGATATATATACATTAAGGATCGAAAATCTACAAGAATAGGATAAATCATTATTCTGTGTAAGTGTATTGGATGGAATTGGAAGAAACAATGAATAATCACTTAGCATGGTGGAGTATGAATATATTTTATCATAGAAGGAATGTACTAAATTGTTTTGGATTTAGTAGTGACTAAAGTATATTACTGAAGAATTAAAGTTACTTTAGTGACCCATTGTGATAACAAGTGTTGAAAATAGTTAACTAAAAATCTGATCTTGCATTCTCATACAATGGACATTGTGATTTGATGAAAATTTATTAAATAAAAAGTAGAGAGAAGAATTTTAAAGATGCTTAATGTTGGAATGAATTAAAATTTAGATTAAATTCTTACAAAAACTTTTTCCATGCCATCTTTTGGAAGGAATTGGTTGAGCATTGTAATTAAACCATCTCCCTCAGTGTAATGGATTGGACCTCTCTGGTCCATTACTTTGTAAAAATGTGGTGTTAGAGGTGTTCTAGGAGGTTAAGGTGACTTGGGGGTGCGTTTGGGTGAACTTTTAAGGAAGACCAAAGGGCAGTAGCTTTCTCACGGGTTGTGCACGGTTTGTCTAAATTGTGCGGCCAAACTGTGCGAGGTGGGTGTTAGAGATAGTGGATAACGCACAGTTAGCACACGGTTTGGATAATCATGCAAACTATCCATGTGAGGAGTGTTGGTGTGGCAATAGCTAATGCACGGTTAGCGCACGGTTTGTCAAACCGTGTGGACTAACTGTGCGGGCACTTAATCTTAGATCCTAAAATTGTGGATCTAACTCGTTTTGCCTCTAAATGGTTCGTTTAAGCCCCTAAGCGGCCATAACTCTAGATTACCCTCCCTTGAAGGTAGTAGAACCTCTACCAATCATTTTGGAGGCGATCTGAAGGCTTCCCTTGGTGAATCGAAGCCGGTTTCTTGAGGTATGTGATCTTTCTCCTTCGTTCTTGATCGTTTCCTTAGATCTACTTAGATATACTTCTCCTCTTCCCTAGGTTTCTTAGATCTACACCCGTTATGGGTATATGTAAGTGTTTGGATGCCAAATATGATGAGATTTGGTCTTGGTTGTGTTAGGATAAGGGATCTAAGGAGGATTCTTGGAGGATCAGCCCGGCTTCTTGTGCATTCTTCGTTTGTTGGGATTTTCGTCAAAACCCATTGAGGTAGGGATCTTACCTTCATCTTTCTCTCTCTCTCTTTTTTGCATCATGTGGGGTGGGTATCCTCTTGTTTTCATGAGGTACGGTTGAACTAGTAAATAAATATAATAACTGGTTAAAGAACGGTTTGGGGTAAATTTTGTTGATATCGTTGTTCTATTTCTATCAATTCTTATCCTTTGATTATGTTGTGAATTGAATAGGCTTATGACTACTTAAAATCACGGTCGTTGGGGGCCTTTTCTTGCACAATTAAATGTTTCCTTTTGTTTCTAGATTGTTTTGTGGATGGAATTTCATAGAATATGGAAATTGGTTAATCATGTAAAGTTGGATGATTAAATGAATACCTGGAACCCTTGTATGATCACCCCGATTAAATTAAATGAAAGAATGAATTTTTTGGTTGCTGGTTGGGGTTTAATTATGTGAAGGGTTGTTTTGTGGGTTTTTTTGGAACAGGTGAACAGTGGGGTTGTGGTTGGCTTGGTTGTGGATTGGCATGTATCATATGGATGTGATGGGAAGTGGAGCCATGGTGAATGGTATCTAAGGGATAATGATGCGGTACGGGTATTGTTTTCGACGTGTTTGTGGTTGTGGTGGTTGGAAGCAGGGCTGTAGGTATGGGTTGTTCATATGAATAAAAGTATAAGAGTTAACTAATGAATTGTGGGTCATGGTAGTTTATTAAATATGGAAAATCAATGGAATTTATTGGCTAGTAAAAGAAAGTGGTTTTGTGTTGCTTGTGTTTTTCCCTAAATATAATTGTGGTTGGAAGGGATATTATTTACAAACTATTGATCGGGTTTGGTTGTTTTTCGTTTCTTGGTAGTTAAGTAACTGATAAACTAAAACTATTGAATATGAAAAGATTAATGGGGTTTGGGGCTGTTCATTGTGTGGATACTTTTTTGGTAGCAGTGTCAAGGCATGTGCCCAGATCTTTTGTGTAGAAGCCTTAGGATGGGCTGAGTGGTTGATATAATTATATAAATCTATATGTTTTATGTTTCTTTACGCACCCCACCCATGTTTATAACTACGTTCCGAACACCCATGGTACTGGGGGTGAGATTCCCAAACATCCAAAGGATGGCTGGTTACTGTTCTTCCCTGTGCTCCCTCTTCTAGGTTCTATAGCCCAACATCCTTCGGGCAGGTTATGACAGATATTTTCCAAGAGTCTTCGGGATGAGGATGCGATTTGTTTCCCATGTGTATTCGGGATGAGATGTGGTTATGGATGAGGATTGAGTGTCGGAGGAATACGGGATGAGATGTGGTTATGGACGAGGGTTGTGTGCTGGTGGGATACTATGAGATTTGTATGGCCAGGTTGTGGCACTAGGTCAGGAAGATGGGGAAGAATCAGAGCGTTAGTCATGAGGTATTGAGCAATATTCAGTGGGAAGGTGGTGTGGGGTACCCATACTTTGATAATATTACTATACTACTCTATTGACCTGTGATATTTGGAGAGTGTGGTTGGTAAGGTTGGGTGGATAGATTCCTTTCTAGGCTCTGGTTCCTTCTATTTTCTCACGGGACATTAGGATGTCTCCCCACCTGTGCATGAGATCTTTAGTTTTTCCTACTGAGTATACTTGTATGTTTACCCTACGTTTACTTTCAGGTTTTCAGGAGGACTTCAGGGACCGTGCGGAACCTTGCTAGTTGGCCGTTGGAGTTTCGTTGGTTACAGTTTTTGCTTTCTTTTGGTATCGTACTTTGGATCTTTTCTTGTACTTGTACTTTTGTGTTCAGTTTTGTATAAAACATGCATATGGGTTGGTTCTGGGTTTATTTTCATTTACTTGTTCCTTTTCTTTTTGGTGTTTGACTCATCCTATTTCTAATCCTAAATATTAAGAAGATTAATGCCTCCCATATTTGTGAAAACTCATACCCTTGGTGATATTCTCCACTCCGGGGCCTAATGGAGGCAGGACTCGGGGGTCATCATCTCCCTTTCACCATTTCCAGCTCAGGAGGGCATCTTTGGTGGGAGGGGGTCATGACAGAATGGTATTAGAGGGAAAGGTTGAGATATAGGATGGATTCTGGAGTTAGGCACAGTGATTATTGCATGGGATGGTAGAGAAATAGTGTCGGGTGATCTTGGAGTGTGAAATAGGCTAGGGAAGACTGGCTAGGACACGGGATTTTAGGGCCCCCCGTGATCTGATACAAGGACTCTGGACCTACCAAACGACCAATTGAGGCCACAGTGATTGCAGGGTTGAGACCCTAGGAAAGGTACATGCATCATAATGACTTGTTTTCTTGTGTTTCTAGGGAATTTTGGGGATTTTAAATGAATAAGGAGTCTAGGAAATTTTAAGAACAATATTCTACACTACTCGGGCTTAGGCATTCCTTTTTTACCTTGCAGATATGGAACCTGGGAGATGACCATGAGTTGTGAGGGTGATTGAGGCCCAGAAGGTTGACTTGGCTGATCGAAAAAGGTCTGACTGAGAGGAGGAGGACGATCAGTGGCAGAAGACACTTCGATCCTTTCAACGGCAGACTCTCGGGAAGTACGAGGGAAGCATCTCAAACATGGAGACAGAGAGATGGATAGAGGATCTGGTGATAGTTTTTAGCTTGATCAGGGCTTCGACGGAGTACTGGGTTCCTCTGGATGTGATCCAGATGCGTGGGGCAGCGCGTCGGTGGTGGACGCTTTATCTTGGGGAGAAGATTTGTGGGGCAGCGCGTCGGTGGTGGATGCTCTATCTTGGAGAGAAGAGGGAGGCTGAGGTCACGTGGGCTGACTTCGAGAAGGAATTCTGGGCGTAATTCCTCTCTTCCATGATGAAGGATGATAACAGGCAGGAACTACTCTCCCTCCAGCAGGGGAGTATGTCAGTGAGAGAGTTGGGGATCAATTTCAAGGATCTCCTTCACTTTGCTCCCGACCTCTTTCCAGGTGAGGAGTCTCGGGCGAGATGTTTGGAGGAGGCACTTCGACCTTCTCTCCAGTATGGTGTTACTCCATTCACCTTACCGACATACTTGGAGGTCTAGAAGAAAGATGAAGTGGTGTAGAGGATGCACATGCTGGGAGGTGTGTCGCGAGAAGGAATCTAGTTGGGCTCGTCGAAGGGGAAAGTCGTCAGCAGCAGGCCTCCAGCATCAGGGCCCTCCAGGTTCCGACCAGTAGGTAGCAGGCCTCAGCAGTTTCAGTTCTGATCTCCCAGTCCTCGTCCTTTTCCTTCGGGCCTAGGACCGAGGTGTTTCATCTGTGGTAGTCTTGGGTACCTTCGGAACCAGTTCCTGAACCGATTAAAGTACAGTGTCGGTGGACCAGTACATCACCCGCCTCAGCCACAGCAGTTTCCAGCCAGGCCCTTCTAGCAGTAGCAGCAGGGGAAGTGAGCTCTCACTCCTCTGAGGGAAGACATTGCAAGAGGAGGTCGACCTCAGGGCGCTCTTCAGGGACCTTAACCAAGGCGTGGTCGGGGAGGTGGCCGAAAAGCCGAGAGGCAGAGGAACTGGGCATGGGCAGATGCACGCCACAGAAGCAGCAGGGCCATAAGTCGTTTGAGGTACGATCATCTTGTTTATTACCAATACCTATGCCTTATTTGATTCAAGAGCTTCTCACTCCTTTTTTGCACCCAGTCTAGCCTGTGCCTTGGGCCTAGACATAGAGACACTTTCTGTACCCCTGGTTTTGAGTACGCCAGTTGGAGGTCAGACCAGCTTGTCTCGTGTTTTCTGGGGATTTAGGTTGATGTTGGGGCCACACCAATCCAGTGGAGATCTCATTCTACTACAAATGTAGCCATACGAAGTCATTCTAGTCATCGGCTTACTGTTCTCAATGTGTGTCGTCATTGATTTTTTCTGAAGAAGGGTTGTGTTTTCAGACTTGGGCGGCCGACGTGTGACCTCCATTGGTGAGCGGGGTTACCAGTAAAGTAACTAGCGAGTGGAGCCCCTCCTTTCCTTGTTATCTGAACTGTCAGTGGAGTCGGTGGATACAGAAATGGTGGAAGTCCCAGGGATCATCGGTGAGTTTATGGACGTCTTCCCTGAAGAGGTGGTGACTCTACCCCCTCGACGTGATGTTGAGTTCGGGATAGGATTGCAACCTGTTTCCCATCTGATTTCGATGGATCCCTACCAAATGGAACCTTCTGAGTTGCAGGAGTTGTGGATTCAGACTGAAGATCTGATGAAGAAGGGTTTTGTTTGACCAAGTGCGTCACCTTGGGGTGCTCCTATCTTGTTCACAAAGAAGGAAGATGGTGGTCTTAGGCTGTGCATAGACTACCAGAGACTGAATCTTGTAACGGTCAAGAGTCGTTACCCCCTCCCGAGGATAGACGATCTCTTTGACCAGTTGAGGGGAGCAGGTTGGTTCTCTAAGATCAATCTATGGTCTGGATATTACCAGTTGAGGGTGAAGGAGGGAGAAATCTCGAAGACTGCCTTCAGATGTAGGTATGGACACTTTGAGTTTGTAGTCATGTCGTTCGGTGTTACAAATGCACCAGCTATGTTCATGGGACTCATGAAATCCATATTCTGGGAATACCTGGATCGGTTCGTAGTTGTGTTTATTAACGACACTCTGATCTACTCAAGATCAGAGGAGGATCGCGTTGAGCACATGAGAACAGTTTTAGAGGTCCTCCGATAACACCAACTCTATGGGAAATTTTCCAAGTGCAAGTTCTAGATGCGAGAAGTTCACATCATTGGGAACATGGTATTCGAGTAGGGAATAGCGGTGGAACCATAAAAGGTCGAGGCGGTTGTTTATTGGGCAGCACCCAAGAACAGGGCTGAGGTTTGTAGTTTCCTTGGACTGGCAGGTTACTACCAGAGGTTCATACCCAACTTCTCCTGAGTTGTAGCACCTTTGACAGCCTTGAAGAAGAAGTATCAAGCTTTTGTGTGGGATGAGAAGTGTGAGTTATCCTTCAGTTATCTAAAGGGAAAGTTGGTTAGTGCCCCAATGTTGAGATTACCAGAGGAGGGAGTAACGTTTGAGGTATTATGTGATTCCTCAGGACAAGGATTGGGGTGTGTGCTGATGCAACAGCAAGGGGTGATCTCTTATGGGTCTAGGCATTTACGTCCTCATGAACATAACTATGCCACCCACGATCTATATCTTGTGGTGGTTGTGTTCGCACTGAATTTTTGGAGGCATTACCTCATCGGGGAGTGCTTCGTGGTCTTCGTGGATCACAAGAGTTTGAAGTATATACTCTCCCAGCAGGATCTGAATTTGTGGCAGTGAAGGTGGATGGAGTTCCTCTAGGACTACGACTTTGAAATCTTCTACACCAAAGGCAAGGGAAATGTGGTGCTTGATGCTTTGAGTAGGAGTAAGGATGCGGTTCAAAAATTGGCAGATGTCTGGAAGGTGATGGAAGAATTGTCTACACTACACCTCGATGTATGAGAAGATGGTGGTAGAGGTTGTCTATTTCAGATGACAGTGTAGTCCTCCCTACTACGACAGGTGGAGGAGTCTCAGTGGGGAGACATAGAGAGTGAAGTGATGTGCGATCGGGCTAGCCAGGGTAATGCTCCAGAAGGATGGTCGGAGGATGGTCTGAATCGAATGCTTTTCCGGGGGAAATCGTTTGTTCCAAAGGTAGTGCATAAGATATTTCTTGGTGAGTTCTATAACTCACCCCTGTCAGTACACCCGGGAGCTTCCAAGATGTACTAGGGCTTAAGAGGGCAGTTATGGTGGCCCAGGGTGAAACGGGCAGTAGTAGAGTTCATACCAAAGTGCCTCATGTGTCAGTAGGTGAAGGTTGAACACTGCATTCCAGGAGGTCTGTTACAACCTTTAGATGTCCCCAAGTGGAAGTGGGATGACATCTCAATGGATTTCGTCACGGGACTGCCTAGAGTTCAAGGGGGTTGCGACGCCATCTGGGTAGTGGTGGACCAGCTGACGAAATCAGCCCACTTCCTAGCAATCAAGGAGTCAATTATGGTTGAGGCCCTAGCTCAAAGGTACATGAATGAGGTGGTGTGGTTGAACAGAGTTCTGAGATCTATAATCTCTGATCGGGATACCCGGTTTACCTTGCGGGTCTGGAGAGGATTTCAATATTCTTTTGGCACCCAGTTATGCCTCGCCACTAATTTCCACCCCCAGACAAATGGACAGACAAAGCGTATCATCCATACTTTGGAAGATATGCTACGAGCATGTGTTTTGGGCCTTGGAGGATCATGGGCACAACAATTTCCTCTGATATATTTCTCTTACAACAAAATCTATCACTATACCATTGGCATGGATTCTTTTGAAGCTTTGTATGGGAGGCCATGCCACTCACCCGTATGTTGGACAAAGTTTGGAGAAGTAGGTATTCTTGGCCCGGAGGTGGTGCAAAGCACGACGGAGAAGGTTCAGATTATACGAGAAAGGAAGAAGGTAGCTCTGGACCGGCAGAAGTCATACACCAATAATAGGAGGAGACCCTTGGAGTTTGAGGTTGGGGACCACGTGTTCTTGAAGGTCTCTCCTCAGTGCGGGCAGTGAAGATTTGGAAAGGGAAGCAAGCTTTATCCTAGGTTCGTCGGGCCCTTCGATGTGTTGCAGCGAGTTGGAGAGGTGGCTTATCAACTGGTGTTGCTACCACAGCTGCAAAGGGCGCATGACGTCTTCCATGTGTCTCAGCTCCGTCGGTACCTGCACGATGATTCACACGTCCTCGACTGGGGAGATATATATATCGGGGACGATGAAACGTTCATGGAATGACCCGTGATGATCGAAGGTTGTGAAGAGAAGGTGTTTTATGGACAAACTATTCCTTTGGTTCGTGTGCTATGGAGGCATGGTGGTCTTGAGGAGAGTACCTTGGAACGGGAGGCATAGATACGCGCCCAATACCCAGAGCTGTTTTGAGTTTTGTTCTGTTATACGGGTTTATGATGAAGCATTTTTTACCTTTTTAACTGTGGAATGTGTTGTTTTCCTTGTTCTCTGAATATGTATGAAGATTCTGGACTGTGGGGAGGGTAGGACATGATCCCTAATCAAGACGCATTAAGGTGGATGCGATTAAACCCGTGTGGGCGAGTCAGTGCCGTCCAAAGAGGATATTATCTTGACATGGGGGAAGAAACTCCCTAACCCATATGATTGGATAGGAACCCTTTAATATGGCATGGTTGCTTAATCGGTAGGTGTTCCTATATTTCGGAGAGGTTCACTCCTGAGAGGTATCTTTTGGGGTGGTTGTTCAGACCCCCTCTTTTCTTCGGGTCTGCTTTTAATTATCAAGGATGAGAATAGTTTGAGAGGTATCTGATGTAATGGTCCAGACCTCTCCAATCCATTACTTTGTAAAAATGTGGTTTTATAGGTGCTCTGGAAGGTTAAGGTGACTTGGGGGTGCATTTGGGTGAAATTTTAAGGAAGAACAAAGGGAAATAGCTTTCGCACGGGTTGCGCACAGTTTGTCTAAACCGTGCGGCCAAACCGTGCGAGGTGGGTGTTAGAGACAGTGTCTAACACGAGGTTAGCACACAGTTTGTCTAACCGTGTGGACTAACCGTGTGAGGAGTGTTGGCGAGTCAGTAGCTAACGCACAGTTAGCGCATGGTTTTTCAAACCGTGCGGACTAACCGTGCGAGCACTTAATCTTAGATCCTAAAATTTTGGATCTAACTCGTATTGCCTCTAAATGGTTCTTTTAATCCCCTAAGTGGGCATAACTCGGGATTACCCTCCCTTGAAGGTAGGATAACCTCTCCCAAGCATTTTTGAGGCGATAAGAAAGCTTCTCTTGGATAATCAAAGCTGGTTTCTTGAGGTATGTGATCGTTCTTCTTTGTTCTTGATCATTTCCTTAGATCTACTTAGATATACTTCTCCTCTTCCCATGTTTTCTTAGATCTATGATCGTTATGGGTATATCTAAGTGTATGGATGCCAAATATGATGACATTTGGTCTTGGTTGTGTTAGGAGAAGGGATCTAAGGAGGATTCTTGGAGGATCATCCCGGATTCTTGTGCGTTCTTCGTTTGTTGGGGTTTTCGTCAAAAACCTTTGAGGTAGGGATCTTACCTTCGTCTCTCTCTCTCTCTTTTGTGCATCATGTGGGGTGGGTATCCTCTTGTTTTCATGAGGTATGGTTGAACCAGTAAATAATGATAATAACTTGTTAAATAACAGGTTCGGGGAAATTTTGTTGATATTTTTGTTCTATTTCCATCAATGCTTACCCTTTGATTATGTTGTGAATTGAATAGGCTTATGCCTACTTAAAATCAGGGTCGTAGGGGGCCTTTTCTTGTGTAGTTAAATATTTCCTTGTGTTTCTGGATTTTTTTTAGGATGGAATTTCACAGAATATAGATATTGTTTAATCATGTAAAGTTGGATGATTAAATGAATACCTAGAACCCTTGTATGATCACCCCGATTAAATTAAATGAAAGAATGAATTTTGTGGGTGCTGGTTGGGGTTTAATTATGTGAAGGGGTGTTTCATGGGTTTTTATGGAATGGGTGAGCAGCAGGGATGTGGTTTTCTTGGTTGTGGATTGGCATGTATCATATTGTTATGATGGGTAGTGGAGCTGTGGTGAATGGTATCGAAGGGATAATGATGCGGTATGAGTATTTTTTCTGAGGTGTTTGTGGTTGTGGTGGTTGGAAGTAGGTCTTTAGGGATGGGTTGTGAATATGAATAAAATTGGAAGAGTTAACTAATGAATTGTGGTTCATGGTAGTTGATTAAATATAGAAAATCAATGGAATTGATTGGCTGGTAAAAGAAAATGGTTTTGTGTTGCTTGTGTTTTTTCCTAACTATAATTGTGGTTGGCATGGATATGATTTATGAATGATTGATCTGGTTTGGTTGTTTTTAGTTTCTTAGTAGTTAAGGAACTGATAAACTAAAACTGTTGAACATGAAAAGCTTAATGGGGTTTGGGGATATTCATTGTGTGCATACTTTGGTGGTAGTAGTGTCGAGGCATGTGCTCAGATATTTTGTGTAGAAGTCTTAGGATGGGCTGAGTGGTTGATATAATTATATAAATCTATATGTTTTATGTTTCTTTACGCACCCAAACCATGTTGAGCACTACGTGACGAACACCCGTGGGATGGGGGGTGAGATTCCCAAACATCCAAAGGATGGCTGGTTACTGTTCTTCCCTGTTCTCCCCCTTCCAGGTTCTATAGCCCAAGATCCTTTGGGAATGTTATAACAGATATTTCCCAAGAGTATTCGGGATGAGGATATGATGTGGTTCCTAGGTGTCTTCGGGATGAAATATGGTTATGGCCTAGGATTGAGTGTCGGAAGAATACGGGATGAGATGTGGTTATGGCCGAGGATTGTGTACCAGCAGGATACTATGAGCTTCGTATGGCCAGGTTGCGGCACTAGCTCGAGGTTCGTATGGATAGGTTATGGCACTATCTTAGGAAGAGGGGGGACGTATCATAGCATTAGTCGTGAGGGCTTGAGCAGTATTCAGTGGGATGGTGGTACGGGGTACCTATACTTTGATAATATTACTATACTAATCTATTACTATACTAATCTATTGTCTCTCCACCTGTGCACGAGCGCTTTAGGTTTTCCTACTGAGTATACTTGCATGATCACCCTATGTTTACTTTCAGGTTTCCAGGAGGACTTTAGGGACCGTGCGGGACCTTTCTAGTTGGGCGTTGGAGTTTCTTTGGTTTCAGTTTTTGCTTTCTTTTGGTATCGTACTTTGGAGCTTTTCTTGTACTTGTACATTTGTGTTCAGTTTTGTATAAAACATGCATATGGGTTGGTTTTGGGTTTATTTTCATTTACTTGTTCCTTTTCTTTTTGGTGTTTGACTCATCCTATTTCCATTCCTAAATAATAAAAAGGGTAATGCCTCCCATATTTTTGAAAACTCATACCCTTGGTGCTAATCGCCACTTCGGGGCCTACTGGAGGCGGGACTCGATGTCATCATCTCCCTTTCACCATTGCCAGCTTAGGAGGGGCATCTTTGGTGGGAGGGGGTCGTGACACTCAGTTTGAAGAGATTTTCATAAATCCCATCACCTGTATGAATTTAATGTTCAACCTAGAAATTTTTATTTGAAAATAAATTTCAATTTATCTTAATTTTGAAAGTGTTTCAATGATGAATGTTAGTGAAATTATAGGAAAGGGTAATAAATTTATATAAGTTAACCGAAAGGTTACGCCTTAGATAAAAGTAGAGAATTTTTAACAACCATGAATTAAATAAATGGAGTACAATAAATATGAATCCTTGTCATAAGGGAGTATAAATATAAGGGGTAGATTATTTTATGAAATAAAATTGGATACTTGATCTATATGGATTATCTTTAATGAGATTAATATGGGAGAAGATAAGGGTAGTTTGAGGGATTTATTTTATTTATCAAACAATAAGTGATAATTTGAGTTGAATATGAGAGGTATTAATTGAGAATAAAATTATATCTTTATATCTTATAATATATAATGGGAATTAATTATGTAGACTTAGAGTTATGTATGAGTTATTCTATTGTATTTTTTTTTCTTTTACTATAGCATAATTTCACTAGAGTTCACCTATATTTCCAAAAAGTAACATGGGGGGAAATATTTGAACCAAGATTGTTTATAGTTGAGGTTAAAGGAATCACTAAGAATTTTATACGTGATATTTATTTTTCTTTGTCAATTACAGTCAAAATTCAATTTTTATTAACATTATTTTCCTTATTATATGGGATGGATAATATTGTAAAAACGTTTAGGAGCCTTGAAAACGAATCTGGTAAAGGATGACTGGACTATGGTGAATATATTTTTCATTAAACATCAATTATATTATATTTTTAAAGATTATTTATAGTATAGGGTAGACCCTAATTCATATCTAAAAAATTTTTAAAGGTTTTACAATATTAATTATCAATACATTTTATAAAAAACTAAAAGGGGAAGGAAGAGGGGTGTTTAAAAACAAGGAAAACCAGAGAATGAAAAAAAATAGATTTTAAAAAATGAATTAGGTTTTGAGAGAAATAGAATATGGTGATCATTTCTAGTTCAGTACACAATAAGTGGTGTTTGTAGTTATTAAAAATTCGTTTAGTTTGGAGTAACTCTTTGGATATGGTTAACCAAAATCTCAAATACCCTCCAAGACTTTATATCAATGTATGTAGAACCAAACCTTCATATAATAATAATATATCCAGGGAATAGCCCTTATTCATGGTATAATAGCTTCCAAGTCAAATTGATATCTCAATTATGAGTGAATGAAAAGGATTACTGTGTTTTCCATTCTGAACAATACAAGTCAGACACTCAAAATCTCACACTCATAAATTAGAAACCAATAACATTTCATTGGATGGATTCAAAATAAAGAATTTAAATCTGAATCAAGGTAATAAAATACTATGAAGTGTTCCAAAACTCATAAAACACTAAAAAATATAATAGGTGTGTCAAAAGATAATTGAAAATTTCATATTCCCTTCTCAATTATCACTTAACTTTTAGCTTTCCATTGAGAGGAGGTGGAGGCTTGAGTGGATGTCCATTTCCATTTTAGCTATCTATATGAGAATAAGGTTCTTGAATACCTCCAAGGAAATGAGGATAACAATAACTCTATCCAAAATTAAGGAACCTTTCCACTAGTCAAAAATACCAATGATATCTTAAGGTCCTAATTTATTTCCACATAATAAGGTTGTTTTTGTCACCAATTTTTTATAATACCACATATGGTTTGGATTTCTAAAAGTAAAGAACCTCATATAGAATTTGATGAAACTATATATTTATTTGATAGACTATTTAATATCTCATTTAAATCATTTATTGTAATTATATTTATATAATGAGTGTTATTTTTAAAATACCATAATAAACTCTTGGCAGTGAGGAATTTGAGTTTTCTAAACCGGTCACTTCATTTGGCCCACCATATAGAATAATCAGAATGATTTTACTTCTAAAGTGTCTCATACCACATAATATTGGACACACCATTTATATTTCAACATATTTAAATGCATATTTGTGAAACTATTTTCTCAAATACACTTGGACTTCCATTTAGTTTGGTCTATTTTTCTTTAACATTATTCCGGGCTCTCTAAATCACCTGCACCTGTGATGAAAACATTAAAAAAGTGAAATATAACTTGTTAAAAGTAATTAAAAATAACTAATTGAATCAAATGTGAATATAAATTAATAATTAAGTTGGGAATTTAAAATACAAAAAATAATTTTACATAGTGTTATATGGGTTGAATAGAATCTTGAATCACTATAAAGGTATGAGTCAGGACTTAAGTTTGTTGGAAGATATCCCTGATGACCTTCTCCCCCTTCATGTGAAAGATTGTAATCTGATCCCATATTTTAGAATCTTGTAAGCTTTATTATTTTTAAATAAATTTTTATTTTGTATTTTAACCAAAGCACCACTTTCTTCAAAAAAATGAATCACTATGATATCACATGCCACAAACAGGTTGTGTATGCTTTAGTGGAGCCAAAAAAGGTATTTATCCATGGGGATGATTTTTATATGAGCATTGTGTGAAGGATAAATCCATTTGAAAATGGTTTAGTGTTTTATTCCCTAGTAGAAGATGTTCTGCAAGTGTAAAATGAGTGTAATACAATTTTAGAATGAAGTCATGATCGTGGTAATTATGTATTTAAGTCAAAAATAGAATGATAGAGATTACCATACCATAATTAAAGTCATTATGGGATTATAAAATATTTATAATAAATGGAATGAGGTATTATGTGTTTATAAGATATTATAGTGGAATTCATGTATGAATAACTAAAATGGGGTCTATTAGGGGGTTGTTCCTTGTTCTGTATATGGAATTTTCATATAATGCAATATGGGTCATGGGGTGATCCATTTCAACTAGATTATAACTATTATATTATGGTAAAATTATTATTTCATGGTTATTCAATGTATGGTTAGGTTTTAAATTCAAAATTCCTATTATTTACAAGATATGGAGTTGGACATGCCATGGTCTTTTGAGGTCTAGGGATAAGGTAGACTAGATTATTCTATTGTAAGTTGATGAAAACACCATGGTGTATGATTATTTCTATAAAATTGTAGATTTAAGTTATTATGGATATTTTTATTTAAATTGATTGAATTTATGACTTTAATTCATTACAAATGGATGAATTTATGATCCATTTAGAGGCTAACATGTGACAATCGAATTTGAATGGATTTGGAAGTTTAATTTTATAATATTATATAAGGGATAAAAGTTACATAGAATGTACATATATTATTAGAATATATGTATTTAGAGTAACTATTGTGTAAAAATGCAATTAAATATCTATACATGATAGTGAAAATCAAAGAGAAAGGACAACACCATTACTGATTTGATGTTAGATAATTTTTTTGAAATTTTTTATACAAGATATGTATAATATCTATCTTTTGTATCACCTTTTTGAAGTTATTCAGGGGGAGGATAAAAGAGGGAGAAACCCTAGGATATTTATTGACCTCTTCATAAACTCTATTATCACATATAGTGTGTAGTAACACCTATAGTGTAAATCCTTGGAGTATTTTTTGTTGGTGAACTGGTAAAATTCCTCTAGGTCATTGTATTTACTTTTCCATAATTATTTTCTTTAGTTTTGTATTTGATTCTGATAAGTTTTAAGTGTTCTTGCTAATGTGATAACAAGATCCTTTGTGAGTTTAAATAAAAAAGAATTCACACCCTAATTTACCCATGTATAGTATTTTTTCTATAGTGTGTTAGAACCTTACTGAATGCATGCATCATGAGGGGGTTGGATCAGGGTGTCTCCCAAACATAACTTTTCTCTTCAATATTCTTTCTACTTATGAATCTTGTTCCTTTTTTTTGAATGAAAATGTTCAATACCACCATACCTCACCATAGATCACACTGAATGCTTAAAAAATATAGAATTGGTAGCACTCAAGGATGATAGGATTAAATTGTTAAAATAGTTTTCAGATATAGTATTTCTGAGTTCTGGATATGATAGTTATTTTCTAGATTATGATTTTTAGAGCATGATGTTTTTAAAATATGAGATATAGAACTTTATGGAGAAATTAAAACTGACACTATGAAGTCCATAATAAGGTGAATATAGAAATGATGATTGATTACAGGTGATGTAATTGAAGATGTTATTTGAACTGCATATTGATAACTATTTTGATGTGTAATATTTTTTAGAGGGTATATAAGTTTAAATGGTTGGATGAATGAACTATTTAACATGGATATGATGTTTAGGTAATGTTATAGAATTATAGTTGGCAGTTTACTTGATCAATTAGATGGATGATAAAGAAGTTCGTATATTGGTGAAACTAACGAAACAATTTGGCTATTATGGAGATAGTCTAAAAATAGATGTGTGTGAGTCACTTGTTTGATTTTGAATCAAAATTTGAATGTTGTGATATACAAGGTGGGGAAGCCATAAGATCTTGAAGTTGTAATGGAAAAGTACTGGAAGGATAAGATAATGAAACAAAGGATGAAGAACCACATAGGATACTATTGGAGTATAGAAAATATCTATATCCCACTATGTGTGTCATCAGAATGGGATCACATGTATAAGGTGTTCTTTACAGATTTTTTTGGATCTAATTATTTCTTATGTAGGTATGATTTTCAGACAGATGATCAATTTAAAGTTAGATATTCTAGGTAGGGTCTCTAGATGATGTTCCCCCTTATAAATTAGATGTTACCTCTATATTTTCTCTACTTAATATATGAACTTTTAGTTTTCTTCCTATGGTTCTATACTATGTTCTAAACCATTTATTTTTTGGTAGATATTTTCATTGTTTCTATGTTTAGTTCATTATTATTTCTTATTCATTGGTTTTCAGAATTTCTTGTCTGATTTTATAACTATATGTTTATGGATCAATAAAATTGTTGGGGTATACAAATTATTAGTTCCAGATACATTGATTTCATGGCATTGTAGCATTTCAGAACATCTGGGAGTTGTGTTCTGTATAAGAAGTTACATAAGTATGTTTCATATCAGAGGATGGAATCTTAAAAAATATATGTTCTAGAAAAAAATTGGTATTCAATATTATTTTAAGGTTTTTGGTTAGTGGTTTAATGAGTTTTAGAATCTGATAATGGTTGGATACTATAGGTAATTCAAAAAAAATTAGGATTTCATAAATTGGTGAAGAATGGAATTCTAATCCTTCCCATGTAGGAGAGTTCTAGAAGCCCATTCCTATAAAATTTATAATTTTATGTTTTAGGGAGAGTTTGGTTTCATATAGATTACATTTTAATGGGGAAGGGAGTGATATACTATTCAATAATGAATGTTTTGAATCATGGAGAATATAGATGAATATTTTCCTACTTCTAATATATATAGAGCTTATTTTGATGGGATTGAAGTGTAAACTAAGGTTATTGGAAGCACAAAAAGACTCAATCAAATGGTACTGGTAAAATTATGGATGATGTTGTCCTAGAACATAGCCTTCATGAAATAGAATATAGAATTGATGGTGGAGATGATGTTAACATTTTATAACACTTTTAAGGAGAATGAGTAGGTGTGATTCATCTTGGCACAATTTCTCACTTTTTTATTATTGGTGAAAAAATATTTTATATAATATAATTGTGTCTAAATTATACATTTCAAAAGTTTCATTCCCAAAATTCATCAAATATCATAGTTGAGGGGGAGTGGAAATTGTTTTCTGCTTAGCGTCACCTTCTCATTTGAGTTCTAATAATCTTTAGTTTTCTAAAGAGTATGACATTCATAGGTTTATAGAAGGATTTTTTCATTTAAAACTATTGCATGAGTTTCTATAATATTTTTTTGTATGGGTTTTGGGTGTTTACATTGGAGGGGATATATGATTATTGAAAATTGAAATATACAACATTACATTCAACTAGTTTCAGAAGGATAATTTAATAAAAAATAGGGAAATTCTGAAAGTAGGGAGTAGTGGAATGGAAATCTTGTTCACTTGGGTGAGAATGGGATGAAAATACTGGTGTCAGGGAGTGTTAGTGCTTAGATATATGGATTTTAGATTATTCATGAGTAACATCCTTGGGAGTTGGTTGGTTTACATAAAACTAGATGTTCAAACACCTAGGAATTAGAAGCATTTCTAGTTTATAAATTAGTTTGGGGATTGGGCCCTATTCATTCTCATTTAATGTTATTATACCTTACATAACTTCACCAATGATACAAATTGGATGTGTGTGAATTTTCTTCCTAAGAATAAAATCTAAGAATTTATAAACCATTGTTAGATGGTAAACTGAGGGGGAAAGGATATCACTATTTTTTATAATGGTGTTTTTTATCATTATATAGTTTTGAAAAATAAGTGTTTTGGGAGTTATTTTAGTGGGGAACCATGGTGTATTAGAAGGATGCACCTGGAACACTAAATAGTGGTGTTACAAAGTTAATTCCTTTTTTTAAAATAATCTTTTAGAGGAACTATGGACCATAAAGATGATTTTATTCTTCCTCATGGATTCCTTTATAATATACTCCTACCTCTATGTCAATTCTAATATGAGTGGGACAACCTAAATTCCAAGACATGTTTATTTGTTGGGGAATGAAACTGAATAATTTGATCCTAGTTTTAGAAAAATGTCTTATAAATAGATCTTAAATCATGGAATGTCCTTTATATTGGGGTGAAGTTCATGTGGAAGTATTGAGACTTAGATGAGATATAGTGTGATAAAAGGAAAAGCACATTCCATAATTCATCTGATAAATGGAAAAATTATATTGTTCCTACTTGTTCTCAAATTATGTTGTTTTTTTATAAACATATAAATTTTATATTTAGTTTTGGATGGATGTATAATTCAATATAAATCACTAAATCTAGATGTTTAGGAATTTTATGAGTGTGGAATAATGGTATGGAATTTCAGAAAAGAATTTTAGGATGACCATAGACATGGTACATGGTGAAAATTTTTAGGGGAGTTTTATCAAAAAAATAAGACTAGACTCAAAAGAAGCTATTTTGGAAAAAATCTCATGGAAAAATCAGTGCAGTTTTGTGGAATAAGAACATTAGTCCACCGTCTGGAAGTATGGGGAATGGTGTTCATCAACATGGATAGAATGATTAAAACATGTAGATCCTTGGTTTATTGTGTTTAAAATCCTCTTGATATTGGGTATTAGGTAGCATGTTTCGGTTTATAAAATTGGAGGTGAAATATATTCTGAAAAATTGTGTCACTGAGGGAGATATTTAGACAAAAGTCTCACAAGGTCTTGGTGGAATCCTTGAGAATAATCTTTAAGTGGGAGAATTTTATCATCAACCTCTAAAAATAGTTCTCAAGTCAGATATTATTGGGTTTTGGCTATGATAATTATTTTCTATTTAAGTATTAGAATTTATAAAAGATTATTTTTACAGAATATGAATTGTGGAACTAGTTGGAGATTGTATAGAGGACACCAAGGAAGCCTTAAAGTAGGAAACAATAATAGTGATAACTAATTCTAAATGATATAAGTGTGGATGCAATTTTAATTTTGTAAGAATAAATCTATAAATGTGTATTTCTCAATAATTTATGTAAGATTAAATAGTTTGATGCGTGCACTATTAACCAAGGATCATTTGTTAAGGTGGTGAGCCAGCATAAAAGATATTGGTTTCCATGATCTAGTGGAGGGATGTCCACAATGGTCAGATGGTGGAATCACCAATGAAAACCTATGGATTCTAGGGTTCATATATATAAACATATGTGTTCATGCCAATTATATGGAATTTAACTAAAAACTGAAGGTTGTGATTCTATATGCCAAATTATGGAAGGTCTTGAATTTGGATGGGCATAAGAACAGAAGAAAAAGGGAAAAAAGAAAAGGATGAACAACTACCAATGATAATATTTATGTCTAGAAAAGATCCACAGTCTAACAAGTGTGTCATCATAGTGGAAGATAATGTTGATGGTGTTTATTGTAAAATTATCTTATTCATTTTATTTCATATCTAGTTACGGTTTTTAGAAATAGGATCCCATGTAACTTGGATGTTCTATATAGGGTTTTTAGATGATGTGTTCCCTTAAAACTCATGTATTCACTCTCTATTGTTTCTCCTCAATGTATGACATTATAGTGTTACTATTATAGATTTATATTATGTTCTAAACCATGCTATTATATGTGTTGTTTGATTTTATTTATATATTGAGAATATTATTCTTTCTTGTACATTATTTTTTAGAACATATTGTTATAATTTCTGACTAGATATTTGTGGGTCATATGGTGGATGGTGTGTGAGTCTTCCCAATTTTGGATACACTAATTTCATTGTAACATGGTGTTTCAAAGATTTTAGGAGCCTTGTGTCACATTGGATGTTCTAATAGTATCTTCCAATTTAGAGGGATATGTATTATAAAATTCAGGTTTTGTCACAAAAAATAAAACATTGTTTTACATAGTGCACCCACACTGGGATACATCTAAAGAGAACACAAGGACAATTTTTTTGATGTGCTAACATATATTCTATTCACATTAAGTGGATCTAATTTCATTTATAGTTACTTAATTATAAGACACAATGCCTTTACAAAATTTTATGGATGAGACACTACCTCTCAAGGGTCACTCCATCATCTTCTCCTTCATCCACTACATTGAGGAAGGCCTTTAATAATTTATAGTCATGAGGGTTGATCTATTGTGAGCATATATAATAGAATCGTTTTTCATCAAAATGATAGATTTGATTATCTGTTTAAGTCCAAATTTAATAAATTATTCCTCTTCAATTTTTAACGATATCAACTTCTTACTGAGTGAGTTACACCCATGTCTTCCATATGATCTTTATGATAATGAAAAATCCACAAAATAATAATAATTAGACACTAGAATTATTCTTTTTTTTTCTCTATCTACAATAACTAGATTTATAAATGAAAATTCAAATTTATCTACCTATTTTACTTGATCATAAATTTTAATTATCTTCCATGAATAATATTCTTTCTCAAATACCTGGATATGTGAAGTATGGATAGGGATATCTCCTCTCTCCTTTTCTATTTTTTTCTCTCTAGAACTGAAAATTCCAATGTCACACTCTTGTTTTTATATTTCATTCCTATAATAACATCAAAATAAATATATTATATTCTATATTAAGTCATAAAATCAAGGGATATTAGTTTTCTAAGTAACAAGGACACATGATGCCTCCATAATGATGTAGATATTACAAAAACATCTTATCCTTTTATTAAAAAAATATCTCTATCAAATATCTTTTTTTTCATTTCATGGATTTTCCATTAATGTCTCCCAAAATATGTAGTCATGTATTTAATAAAGAATAGTTTTCAAGAATTCCATGTAATTTATAGATAAGTAAACTTTATCTCTCCTTGATCAAGAATTAATTCCATTCCAATTAATATAGATGGTTTTTTATTTTTTACCAAGTAAATCATTGTAAAAATTAGATCTATAAATATGAATATGTATTTTCTCTTTCATCTCCAACTAAGTCAAATATCAATAATGGTAATTTTTACTCCATAATCAATGCTCCATAATGGTCTATGTTATATTATAGTAAAATTATATAAAATATTCCCAATTAATAATGTGAATTCATTTTAAAAATATCACCCTAACTTTAATAAAAAAAGTATCCATAAAATTTTCTAAAAAAATTATATGATTTTTCAAAAAAATTATTCCTTATTTTATCTAATCCAGACTACCAAGATTATAAATAACCCAATATTCCAAATATATTGAGTAAAACCCAACACAATGATATTCAGATATTTCAACAAATTTAAATTAGACCAATTATTTAGTATCTAAACAATTATGATTGAATTACATGGATGTTATCATTACAGTGTAATTCACTTTGAGTCTCTTAATTATAATGTGAGATATTTCATTATGATATTATCCTCAATCAAAATATAGATCCACAAAATCTAAATAATATATCATCATTAAAATGAATGAGTATCATGTAATGTTCCTCAAAATCTCCAAAAATATTGGATGTATTATGATGTGACCAACTCCCTTATAGCATAAAAAATCTATCTCCAACCAATTGATCTTTTATGTCTCTCTTCTTAAAACATTACCCTCACAAAATTTCTTACTTTGTTTCAAAATTATCCATTTTAGTTCATTTATATATTTTGTGTGACATATTTTAGGCATTGTAATCAAGTTCTCCACTACAAAACATACTTGCACCAATTTTCCATGACCCAGTGTTGCACTGTGGATTTAACCATAGGATATAATTTTAATCATTCATATAATGAACAACACTATGGATGATGCATATTTTAGTGGGATAACTTTATCCAAAATTGGTATAAGATCACTAAAATTCAATTTTTTTAACTTTGATGTGATAATAATCCTTTTATAATCAATTACCATTACATATACTAGCCTAATCTTACATATCCTCTATTATAGCATGAGAAAAAACCATTACACTGTGGTGATGTCCAATTTTTATGAACCACTGAAACTACCTCCACTAATTTATTCTCACATAACCATCCATTATGAAGTGACAATTGAACTTTAATCTTAATGGTTTCTATGTTGTTATAGACACCTTTAATATTTCTTAAGTAACTTTTGAACTTATCTAAATGTCTCTAATCATTCTTATAGTTATTCCAAATTCAAATGAGTCAATATTAAGCTTCCTTCATCTTAATCTTCACATACTTTTTTATCATAGTCTATCAATTATTTTCAGTAAATATAACATAATTATTATAATTAATTACTATTTAAAAATCCAATAACTAACCTCTTGGTTGTAACTTACCCCCTAGTATTTTTTTTGAAAAATTCCATAAATCTGTGAATCTCTCCAAAATAGAGATTATCTTCCCATTTTTCTTGAATATGGATTTATAGACTATTTTTATCCCTAATTTTCAATATAACAAAGACTATTTTCAATACTTTTCATTCTCCCACTTTCTTAATAAAATAATTTTGGTAAATTTGGAACAATAAATTTCTCTATTTGACATGGAATTTCTTCACAACCTCAAGAATTTTCAACTAATTATAAACCATTTTTACAAATTCATGATTTTGATTTCATGGTAAAAAAAATCATATATAGCTACATTTTAAATTATTTTCACTGAGTAAGGTTACTACATAGAAACGAATCATCAAAAAATACTCTATAATTTTTGAGTCATAAATATATATAGGAAACAAAATATTATTTCAATAAAATATATGATTTCAATTAAAATCACATACAACCATAAATGAATTCATCATGAGAAGTTAATATTATTCAATAATATCCTTGTGATCTCAACAACACTTACACATGATATTTAGAAAATAAACCTTAAAGTAAAAAAGTGTGTGAAACATAACCCCTATTGAAAAAATTGATAAAAATTATCGTAATAAACTCAATATACTATGTTAATCCATGAACTTTTATCATCTATAGGGTATTTCTCCTAAATCTCAGTGTACATAGAGACCTTCAAGAGCCGAACCTTTTCACTCCTTGAAGATGGATTATAGAAACTGCGATACTCTATTCTTAAGACAACTTCCAGAAGAGGACTCAAATACAATTTTCTCAAAATTCATTGAGTCTAGAGCAATACTTCACAACACACAGAGAATTCTTAACTCTATTCTCTTTCTTAACTATGTTGCATTTTATCATCACTAATTGAGAAATGTGTATATTTTTTTGTATCACACACACTATCTCCTGAGCATAACTAGAGGATATCAAACTATCCTTATACTCAATCACTTATTTTACTTGTATCCCACGTAGAACTATGGAAGAGATCATGTGTGGTCTGTTTATCTTTATTTCCCATGAATAACTGTGGTAGAGGTCAAGTGTGTCCTGGACAGTCGGGTGTGCTATTTTGAACCTCTATCCATGGTGTGGATCAAAAAATTTAATATAAATAGATTGGTGGAAAGTGATCACCAAGTGGAGAGGACTAAGTCTCAACTTGAGACTGAACCTCTTATTTTATCTGTTGTGTTGATTATCTTGTATTTCTTATATGATATGTATTTCCTGCATTAAGATAACTTGAACTTTGATAGTTAGTTTAGCAAGTGTTTACATCTGTTTTGGATCAGTAGGTTTGTTTCGAAAGTTTTTCCAATCTTTAGATTGGTAAAGCCGAGAACTAGTCAATCTTTTGAGAACCAAATTGAACCTTCAAGAAATTTATAGATTCACTACAAACTGACTTTGTGTATGTTTATATAGGGGGATTTTATTTTGTAAAGAATCCTTTTAAGAGAAATTTTTATAGACACTCAATTCACCCCCCCCCCTCTTGAGTCATCTACTTCGACCAACATTTGGTATCAAAGGAATTTTGAAAGTTACTGTTACTTTTTGAAATCGTGTCAACTGTGATTATAGTTATTTTCTAAAGATCTTAAAATTTCTGTTATTTCTAAATCTTTATCTCTTTGAAATTATTTTACAATATTTATCATGGAAAATAGACTAGAAGTGGTTTCTACTAATAGACCACCTTTATTTAATGGAACTAACTATGCTCAGTGGAAACTTAAAATAAAGATACATCTAGAAAGTATGGGATTTGAAATATGGACTGCTATTGAAATTAAATATGCAATACCTAAAACTGTTAGAAGCACTTGGGATGAATCTATAAAATATTCTTATAATAATAATTGTAAATAAATTAATGCTCTGTACTATGACCTAGGGGATGAAGAATTTAACCATATTTTTGCTTGTAAAACTGCATATGAAATTTGGGATACTTTAGTTATCTCTCATGAGGGAACAATTAATGTTAAATAAATGAGATTAAATACATATACTATTAAATATGATAATTTTAAAATGAATCCTGATGAACCTATCTCTGAAATGTATCTCAAGTTCAATGAAATAGTGAACACCATGAGTCCTCTTGGGAAACTAGTGGACAGCAAGGACCAAATCATGAGACTGTTTCGATGCCTACCTGATAGATGGAGAGGAGCTTCTGTTTCTATCCGATAATCTTGTGAAATAGGCAAACTTCTAGTGAAGAAACTAATTGGAAAGCTTATGATGTATGAAGAACTTAAAGTAAATCAATAAGTATATGAGGAATCAAGGAAGAAGTTATTAGCATTCAAGACTTCAACTTCAAAGAGAAAAGATAAAGAAAAGATTCAAGTTCCTATAGATAGTTCCATTAGTGAAGAGTCAGATTCAGACAGTGATGAGGAAATGGATCATCTTGCTAGAAGGTTCAAAAAGTTCTACCGAAAGAATAAATTATTTAGGAAGTCAAACTAAAAGGGAAAGTATGATAGTAAATGAAAATGGAAGAAAGATAGAAAATGGAATGAACACTCAAATGAAATAATCTTCTATGAGTTCAAACGAAAAGGTTATGTAAAGGAACACTTCCCCAAGATAAAATTTAATAAGAAATATGAAGATAAGGGAAAGGGTTATAAAAAGGCTATGAAAGCTACTTAGAGTGCTTCAGAAGATAGCTCCAGTGGATCTGATGCTTCTGATAGTGAATAGAACAGTCCTTCCAACTTATGTTTCATGACAAAAACATCTGAGGTAACACTTAACTATCCTATACATAATGCCTATTATTCTGGGAATAAGATTGAGTCACATAATGATGAAGATATGAATAAGGATTAATTATTTTAATACTGTGAAATGCTTGAGGATACCTTTAATGATCTCAAGGAAAAATATAAATCATTAAAGAGACAGCATTATTTAAATGCAAATTATAAGTCTGATTTAGATATTAAAAAGGAAAAATGTGTCCAGCTGTTAAAAGAAAATACTGAACTCAAATTATCAAATGATCAATTAAAAAGGGATTTGGAAAAATTTACTGGTGGTAGAGATACCTTGACTCAGTTTCTAGGAAAATAGATTGCCCCAAAATATACTTTTGGGATAGGAAATCAACCAAGTCAAAGAAATTTATCTAAATCGCATTTTTGTATCCAAATCTGAAAAATCTGATACAATTTTCAAAAACCAGAATTGTACTACAAGTTCCAGCCCCTCAAATTCTTTTACTGTATCAAATTTCAAATGACCAAATAAATTTATTTTTCAAATACTCTATATTTTTCATATAGGAAACCCATAAGATAGTTGTGGGTTCCTAAATCTTATATTACTAATGTCTGTGGACCTAGAAAAATATGCATACCAAAGTCGTTTCTTTGTTAAACTGTTTTGTAGGTAAAGTGTCTAAAGAGTTCCTGTAAAAAGATGTGGTACTTGGACAGTGAGTGTTCAAGGCATATGAAAGGGGATTTTTCAAGCTTTAAAATTCTTATCAAGATCGATGGAGGACATGTCACATTTGGTGAAAATGGTAAAGGAAAAATCATCGGCCTAGGCCAAATTGGTAACCCTAACTCTATTTCAATTTCTAAAGTACTGTATGTTGATGGAACGAAGTATAACTTGCTCAGCATATATCAACTATGTGATGATGGATGTAATGTTAAATTTAAAAATGATTCATGCCATGTTTTTTATGCCAAAAATAATTTGGTATTTACTACTTTTAGAAATGATAATGTATATGCTATAAATTTAGAAACATTAGCCTCACATAATGTCTCTTGTATAAATGACTTTCACAAATAGTCTTGGATCTGGCATAGAAGGCTAGGAAATTGTAATATACACTCTCTTAGGAAGTTAACTTGAAAAGGATTAGTTAGAGACTTACCCAAATTAGAGTTTCCAGACAATAAAGTATGTAATCCTTGTCAAAAAAGAAAGTAACATAAAATCTATTTCAAACCAAAGAAATAAGTAACTACTTATCAACCTCTCAAGTTGGTTCACATGGACTTCTTTGGACCATCTAGAGTTTTGAGTCTCAATGGGAAGCACTATGTTTATGTTCTTGTAGATGATTTATCTAGGTATACCTGGACCTTTTTCCTGGCTCATAAAAGTGAAGCTTGTTCTCACTTTACCAAGTATGCTATGACTGTAGAAAATCTTAGTGGACTTAAGATTAAATCCTTAAGAAGTGATCATGGCCGTGATTTTGAGAATCAATATTTTGAAGCCTTCTGCTTACAAAATGGCTATAATCATAACTTCTCTGCACCTAGAACACCTCAACAGAATGGTGTGGTAGAAAGAAGGAATAGAACCTTAAAAGAAATTCACTGGAATATGGTCAATGAATATGATCTACCCATTTATTTTTGGGCTGAAGATATTAATATAGCTTGATAAATAATAAACAAAGTCTTAATTAGACCCATTCTTAAGAAAACTGCATACAAGTTTTGGAATAATAGGAAACCCAAAGTAGGTTACTTTAAAGTGTTTGGATGTAAAGTTTATATCCTAAATAATACAGATAATTTAGATAAATTTTCCTCGAAAAGTGATGAAGGAATATTTCTTGGATATTCTACATCAAGTAAAGCCTATAGAGTCTTTAACAAGAAGACCAAATGTGTGGAGGAATCTGTACACATCAAGTTTGATGAATTAGATCCACATGAGCCCAAGACCTCACCAAAAATATTAAATAGGATATGTCAAATCTGTACATTAATGATAAAATTGAAAATCATCATGTGAAGGAATCTGTGAAAACATCCAGTTATGAAAGTTATCCACATCCTAACCATGGTGAACCAGATCAACCAGACCAACTTGAAATATCGAGACCTACTTTCTCCAAACCAACTAGAACCCTTAAAAATCATCCCTTAGATGTTGTTGTAGGAGATTTAGATAGAGGAACAAAAATCAGATCTTCCTTGAGAAACCAGGTTGAACATCAATCTTTCTTGTCACAGCTTGAACCTAAAATATCAATGATGCTATCAATGATGAATTTTGGGTAATGGCCATGCAAGAAGAACTTAATCAGTTTGAAAGAAATAAAGTTTGGAAACTTGTAGATAGACCTAAGGATACTTTGACTATTGGAACCAAATGGGTGTTTAGAAATAAGGTAGATGAAAGTGGAAATATAGTTAGAAACAAAGATATACTAGTTTCACAAGGATATAATCAAGAAGAAGGAATTGATTATGAAGAGACCTTTGCACCAGTACCTAGACTTGAGGCAATTAGGATATTACTTGCCTATGCAGCACACCTGTATTTTAAACTTTATCAATTGGAAGTCAAAGTGCATTCCTAAATGGTTATATAATTGAGGATGTTTTTGTTTAACAACCCATAGGTTTTAGAAATCCACATTTTCCAAATCATGTGTTCAAATTATCAAAAGATTTATATGGTTTGAAATAAGCTCCAAGAGCTTGGTATGAAAGGTTGAGTAACTTTCTTATTTATAAAGGTTTTACAAAAGGTCTTGAAGATCCCACTTTATTTATAAAAAAAATTAAAAATAAGTTTTTATAGCCCAAATATATGTAGATGATATTATTTTTGGATCTTCTAAAAATTCATTATGTAATGACTTTTCAAACATAATGCAAAGTGAGTTTGAAATGAGTTTAATGTGTGAACTTAAATATTTTCTTGGATTTCAAATATTTCAAAATAAAGGAGGTATTATCATAAATAAAAGTAAGTATACAAAAGATATTTTGAAAATATATGGCTTTGATAGCATTAAGAGTAGTGAAACTCTTATGAGTTCTACATGTAAGTTATATCTTGATGAAAATGGGAAATCAGTTGATCAAACTGCTTATAGAGGAATGATTGGGAGTTTGATGTACTTAACTGCTAGTAGGCTGGATATTATGTTCATTGTGTGTATGTGTGTAAGATTTCAAGAAAACCCAAAGGAGTCACACCTAACTTGTGTTAAAAGAATTTTTAAATACCTCAAGTATAAAACTAATTTAGGATTGTTCAATCCTAAAGGACAACGTTTTGATTTAGTTATCTATTAAAATGCTGATTTTGGTGGATGTAAATTAGATAGAAAGTGTACCTCTAGAACATGTCACTTTTTGGGAAATTCATTAATATCATGGTGTGGTAAAAAGAAAAATTCAGTTGCATTATAAATTGCTGAAGCAGAATACATTGTTGTTGGTAGTTTTTGTGCACAAATTTTGTGTATGAAACACACCTTATTAGACTATGAATTTCAATTCAGACATATCCCCATAAATTGTGACAACACAAGTGCTATTAATATTTCTAAGAATCCAATTTCTCATTCTAGAACAAAACATATTGATGTAATACATCACTTTTTGAGAGATCATTATCAAAATGGTGATATACCTCTTGAGTTTATTGGGACTAAACATCAGCTTGCTAATATATTCACTAAACCATTAAATTATGAGTGAATGAATTACATCATACATGAACTAGGAATGATAAATCAATAGGAGATCCTTGAATCCAATACTTTCAAAATGATCTTTCTAAATCTGATCTTTCTAAAACCGATCTTTCTAAAACTGATCTTTCTAAAACCAATCTTTCTAAAACCAATATTTCTAAAACTGATATTTCTAAAACTGATCTTTCTAAAACCAATCTTTATAAAACCAATCTTTGTAAAACCGATATTTCTAAAACCGATCTTTCTAAAACTAATATTTCTAAAACCAATCTTTCTAAAACCGATTCTTGAAATCGATCTCCTGTGAAACTGATCTTCTTGAAACCGATTCTTTGACACTGATATATTTAAGGGTTTTTTTGTAAATTTTGTCTGCTTTAAATGAAACGAAGTTGTTTTATCTCTTTTAACTTGCCACATTTAAATTTTTTGTTTTACGATTTACAATCCCTAAATGATATATTTAGTATAATCCATCCTAACCTTTTACCTTCTCCTCTTCTGTAAAGCCTTCTACCTTTTGTCACACTCTCTCTCGAATCTCGACCTCTCAACACAATTGGAATTAGAAGTTTTTTCATGGATAGGAATAAGCATGTAATAGAAGAACCTAAAAAATCTCCTTCTGATAATTTTCAAAAACGTAGACCAGTGGGACTACGAAACCGAGCTTAGAAAGCCGAGTAGTTACAGCTGAAAAGGAGGTGTCTGCTGAGTGGCTTCTGTCAAGAAAATAATTTTTATTAAAGGTACTGGAATCTCAAGGGTGGATCAGTTGGTTCACCAACAATGAAAGACCCTATTATACCCATCTTGTGCACGAATTCTATTAACATTTGAGTATATAACTGGATAAAGCTAAGGCAGCAAAGATGAAATCTATGGTAAAGGGAATGGAAGTGGTTTTTTCATCTAAGGAATGGGATGAATGCTTAGAGGTGCCTCATGAAGGTGTCTATGCTGACTATCCTGGTAATATTCCACCTTCTTCAAGCTTGTTTTCCTATAAAGATTCTATGAAGGAACTGACTGGAAATGAAGAATCTAGGAGGACTGTTGCAAATGAATTTGAAGGAGAAGTAAGACTTATTTTTAAGTTCATACAACATCAAATCTGCCCAAGGAAGGGAGATTTATCTGCTGTGAAATATCAAGATGTTTTCTTGATCTTTTTGTTGAAACATGGAATAAAAGTGAATCTGTGTAGATATATTATGGTGTATATCTCTGATTTGATTAAGCTATCCAAGAATAAAACCTGTTTATATTATCCGAGGATGATTTTTTCCATGTTGAAAAAATTAGATTGTGTAGAAGATGGAGATGAAGTGATAAGTGCCTGCAGTGGATTTTGTCTTCAGAAAGACATTTGTAAGAGGATTAAAATCTTCTGGAACCCATGGAAGAGATGTTGGGTAGGAGATAAGGAAAGGATGTATAAGGATTTCAATCTGGTTGAACATCCTTCTAGACCAAAGGACCAAGTTGATCCAAGTCTCAAACCAGGAAAAGTTCTAGTTTATTCTGATGGGGATACTGAACCTAAAGTTACAAGGGAAGAAGGATCTCATTTTGATGATAGGATTGATCCTCATATTGCTGAAAGTCCCAAAAATATGACTTATGGACCTGCTAGTCCACCTTTGGACTTTCCTTCAAGAGAAAATATTCTAGGTGATGAAGAAGAGGAAGAAATCGAAGTTATTAGAGTTTAAGGTTATGTTATCAAATCAGATGAGGAATTTGATAATGATTATGATGGTGGTAGTGCTGATGGTAATGATTAATGAAGTGTTGATCATGTGAGTGACTCTCTAAAAATAGGACAACAAGTGGTTGACAGATCTAGTGAGGAATCTGTTCATGGAGCTGGTGATGGAATTGAGTCTGCTGATCAACAGGCTGATGGTCGTAGAGATTCTAAACATGAGGACAGACCACTCCATCCTAATGCTGAAAACCAAGAGCTCATTCAGGAATTGAATGATATTATGGCTTCTGGGAAATAGGAAGAAGATATAGTTATAGTGCCTCAAATTGAGGAAGTACCTGGTGAAGCTGAAGTAGTTGGAGCTCAGGCAAAACCTGAAGTTCGGTTGGTTCCTATTCCCAGACAAGTTGTTATGGCCAGAGACCAGGATGAAGTAGTTGATGATATTGATGTTATTTCTGAGCCTCAGGGAATAAGGGTAATAATTTATACTGTTTATCTAATAGATTGGACATGTACTAGAGAGTGGAATAGTGATCCAGGATACATTATTTTTGGTTTAGAATATGACTCAAATGATTAAAGGGTATGTACTCCTCCTGTTCCACAATTCCATGTTGAACCAGAATATATTACACTTATTCCACTAGCTTAACCTCCACCTCTAGAACCTATATCTCAGTCAGTTTCCAGTGACTATGTCACTAAGCCTTATTTGGAAAAGTTTAAGAATGAGTTATGTGAGTCTGTGATAGCTTCAGTGGGATCTAGAAATGAAGCCTCCACCTCCATAAGTATCTTGGATGATGATGCAACAAAGATTTAAAGAATATTAATCAAGAGGATTCAACTGAATCTTATTACTACAGCAGAAACCATTATTAGACACAACACTTTGCTGAGATAAGAAGTAATAAAGATGATAAATGAGTTGAATTCTTTAACCTATGACTTCAAGACCTCCTTTACTGGTTTTCAAGAAGTTCTTAGGAATTTGGTAACTCATCTACTCAGGGTTGATCTGAAAAAGTTGAAAGAAGATATTGGAAAAAATTTGGTTGTCCCATCCAGTTCTAGGAGTGGGAGAAGTGTTGTTTCTGATTTGGAGTCTCTCAAGGTTGTGATGAGAGAGGAAATTCAAAAACTTCAGAGTGATTCAGACAAATAAAATCTTGAAAATGTTCATCAAAATATATATATATTGTGTAAAATATGGCTAGATAGTGAACAAATGAAGCCTCTGCAGCTCAGAAAAAAATTCGTGAAAAGGTGGATAATTATTTCACTAAGATTTATACCAAGCATGACCTCATCAATAGTTTCAAGTTTCTGGAAGAAAATATTAGAATTCCTCCAGTCACAGAAGAATTCAAAAAGCCAGTTCTCTAATTGAAAGAGTTTACACCTTTGCTGAGTAAATTTATGGAGAATAAGGATGACTTCGAGAAGGCAATGCAATATGGTGGTGAAATCATTAATAACTTCATCAACCTACTCAAACCTTATCTTCGTGTTCAGACCAAGGCTATTTTGGTCCCTCCATTGTCTTTAATTGGTACTGCCTCTCGGCCTCCTGCTCCAATGACTGTCTCTCAGGCTCTTTCCCAGATTCGATCTATCATTACTGAGAAATCTCTAAGTCGTGTGTTGTCAGAGAGAAGGACTAGACTTGCATCTACTATCACTACCTGGTGTTATCCTCATACCACCTCCTTCCTCTACAACTCCCAAACCTTCCCCTCTTCCTTTGGATCCTTCCGAAAAAGGAAAATCTCTTCATCATCCAAATCCTTAGTGATGGATTGTTTTTGTATAGGTATTTGGTCTTTTTGTTTGTCTTGTCCTCTTATACCTTTTAATGAAAATTCTTATGGTGTATTTATTTTATATTATTTATCCTTACTGCTTTTCTCTTTTTGTTAATCCCAAAAGGGGGAGAAAAGGATGGCATATACTCTTCTTAATCCATTTATTGAGGGGGATATTTTTTTAACTAAATTCTTACAATGAAAAACTTTAGTTATATTGGAAAATTAAATTCACCTATGTCAAAGCTATATTTATTCTATATATTTGTATGAATGCCATAATTTATGATTATCAAAAAGGGGGAGATTTTTTGACCATCTATGATACTATAGTGGACACTCCATGATATTGTAGTTTTCATAATCACAAATAATGTAAATATACAGATTCTACTCTTTCATGCCAGTTTAATATCTCTCAGTAAATCAATTATATCATACATCAACATATACTTAAATAAGTCAATAACCTATATTCATGAATAAATATGTTTAAAAGTGTATTTTTACGTGTACTTTTGATTAACACTTTGTCTTGTAATGTTTTATGCAAGACAGACTCTTCATAACCTTTTTGGATTCCCTGACACCGAAGTCGACACACTGAAACCGTAGTCAACACACCGAAACCGAAATCGACACACTGAAACTGAAGTATGACACACTGAAGTTGACAGACCGAATTTTGACTCACCTAAGTTGATAGACCGAAGTTTGACTCACTGAAGTCGACAGACCAAAGTTTGACTCACCAAAGTCGACAGACCGAAGTTTGACTCACCGAAGTTCGACAGACCGAAGTTTGACACACCGAAGTCGACACACTGAAGTTCGACAGACCAAATTTGACACACCGATGATGACACATTGAAGATGACAGACCGATGTTATCAAACCAAAGACAACAGACTGAATATGACTCACCAATTGTTATAAATAACTATTTTGAGTTTATTAATTCAAATTTATTTCTAGTGGTCATATTTAGACAAATTAAAGTTTTTGAAATTTTTTAATGTTGTCTGTATGAAAATCCATAGATAGTACGAGGTACATGCATGTGTCGAGATCTTCATGCCTAGTGGATCTTGAAGTATAAAAGGGCTAAAATTTCTACATAAAAGGGGCTCTTTTTTAGATCTAAAAAAGAATGAAGTACACACTGAGACATAGACTGTGCGAATAAGAAAAGAGAGGAAATAAGTGCTTGAGATTACAGGAAGATTGTAACAAGAAACTTTCTCCTAAATCTCAGTTTACATCGAGACCTTGAAGAGCTGAACCTTTTCAATCCTCAAAGTTAGATTACAGAAACTATGATACTCTCTTCTGAAGACAACTTCCAGAAGATGTCTCAAAGACCATTTTATCAACATTCATTGATTCTACAACATTACTTCACAACACACAGAGAATTCTTAACTCTATTCTCTTTTTTAACTCAGTTGTGTTTTATCTTCACCAATTGAACAGTGTGTATATTTTTTTGTATCACACACATTGTCTCCTGAGCATAACTGGAGGATATCAAACTATCCTCATACTCAATCACTTCTTTTACTTGCATCCCACGTAGAACTATAGAAGAGATATTGTGTGATCTGTTTATCTTTATTTCCCACGAATAACTATGGTAGAGGTCAAGTGTGACCTGGACAGCCGGGTGTGCTGTTGTGAACCCCGATCTGGGGTGTGGATCAAAAGTTTTAATATAAATAGCTTGGTGGTAGGTGATCACCAAGTGGAGAGGACTAAGTCTCGACTTGAGACTGAACCTCTTGTTTTATCCATTGTGTTGATTATCTTATATTTCTTATGTGATATTTATTTCCTGCATTAAGATAACCGAAACTTTGATAGTTAGTTTATGATGTGTTTACATCTGTTTTAGATCAGTAGGTTTGTTTCGAAATTTTTTCTAATCTTAAGATTGGTAAAGTTGAGAACAAATCAATCTTCTGAGAACCAAATTGAACCTTCAAGACATTTATAAATTCACTACAAACTGACTTTGTGTTTCTTTTTATATATGGATTTTATTTTTTAAAGAATCCTTTTAACAAAATTTTTTATAAATACTCAATTCACCCCCCACCCCTCTTGAGTCATCTACTCCGACCAACATAAGCTTTACTGTGAACCTGGTTCAACATTCCTATAGGATATTGTCACACCCAACCTTTTTATATTATTTATTTTATTATTTTTATTGGGCATCGGATAGTTAGGGTCGAGGACCGACTTAAAATTTCTGAGCTCTTATTTAGAAACGAATGTTTCACTCTTGGTTGTGTCTAGAACACCGCGGTCGAAGTCGTGCAGCCTCGCCTAGGTCTCCGTGTGACCTCACCCAGCTTGTTGCACGACCTGCCCAATGTTTAAGGAAGATGAAAAATATGTGACCAATAATAAAATGAGAACACAATGAAAATTGAGACCGTGCGGCCTTGGGCGAGGCACGACTCGGGCAAGGCACAATTTTGAAACCACGTAGCCTCACCTGGTCCACTGGGTGACCTTCCAATGTCAAATTAATTAAATAAAATGAATTAATAATAAATAAATAAAATCAAGTGAATAATAAAGTGAAAATAAAAGTAAAATAAGAAAAATGTAATTAACTTAATGAATTGTTTTAATGGTAGTAATACTAATATTATTTGAGGATATTATTAATTATTATTGAGTATTATTATTATTTATATTAGTGATGAAAATTAAGTTATTTTATTTATTATTATTACTCTTGTTTTAGTAATTATTATTATTATTATTATTATTATTATTATTATTATTATTATGCTCACCGTATTTATTAATATAAGAGTTTTTATTAATAAGTTATCATTATTAAATTTTTATTTAAATTTTGTCAAGTGTATTATGTTTATTAATATCATGTTAAGTTATTATAATTATTAATATGATTATTATTATTATTATCCCTATTTTATTATTATAGGTGTTATTTTATGTTTATTCTTTTTTTATTCTTTTTTTTCATTTTTTACTTTGTTTTTTTTCCTTCTAGGGTTGGCTAGCGCCCCCCCCCCCCCCTATTTGTGTTGCGCCAACAAGGCCTCCTTCATGTGCGCTGCTGGTCGCCGCCCAGCTCCCTCCCTCTCCCAGTTGCGCTGCCACCTCCCTTTCGGTGACCTTCTCATGTCGTGCCTCCCTCCTATCCATCCCAGATGTGCCACACCCCCTGCCTCTTTCTCGGAACCACGCTGAACCCCCTTCCTTCAGCTCAAAACGCTCCTCACCCCCTGCTACCTTCTTAGAATCCCACCGGATTCCCCCTTGTCCCCTTGGCCTCCTGCGACATCACCCCTATTCCTTCTCCCAACCCAGCACACACTCCCCAATTCCTTGTTGTCGCACGCACCAATCCTGAATGCACCCCCCCCCTCCAGCCGACTAGCACCGCTCCATCCACCTCCCTCATGTTTCACTGCCCCCTTCTCCCCTCAGTCAGCCACGGTCCAACGAACCGCACCTCCTCCTTCCGGCAGCCAACACCTTGGGTAAATACCCTTTATTTTTCTAGTGGCTTTCTTTCAATTTAATGTGGTTTGGTTAGGTTTTATGTGGTTTTTTCTATGGTTTTGAGGTTATCTTTGGTCTAATTCTTGTTTTAGGGTTCACCTTTGGTTCGTTTATTGTGCGTATTAGGTGTGATCAAATAATTCAACAAATTTTGGGAAATTCTTCACCCAAGGTAGGTGGTTCCACGTTTAAACATTATTTAATGAATTATTTTCTTGCTTAATTAATTTATAATTCTCTTTGATTAATTATTTTGGGTGTGGATTTGGTTTTATTGAAATTTTCCATATGTTAGTTTTATTTTGTAGCATGTTCATGTGGTGTGAGTGCATTCTTTGGTTTAAAACCTTTATTTATGAAAAAAAAATTTATTAATAATATGCGTAGTTAGTTGTTTTTCTATTTTTGGGAGTGATGTTACTCTTGTTTTCCACATGGTGCTACATGTACTTAGTCATAAGTGAGGGTGTTGTGTGGGTTGAGTAGGTTGTTGCTGTGAAAATCTCTGTTGGGATGTCTACTAGTGTTTTAGAAAGTCTGCGTTTGTTTTTATGAAAATGTGAAAAGTGTGTGGTTTATGTTATGGTGTATCGTTCATATGTGTTTTTTCCAAAAAGAGGGTTTGAGTGGATTTTTTCTATTTAAATTCATGTGTCATATTCTGAAATTGCTTAATAAAATGTATAGTGTCTTGTTTAATCGGGAAAGTGGTCTCTTAACTATGTTGTTTGGTGTGTTTGTTTATGAAGGAGGGCTCAGTTGTTTCTTTTGTGTTAATTAGTTTTATATTTCTTTTTAAATAATTTGTTGAAAAAGAATTTATTATGTTTTAATAAATAATTATTAACAATGCAGAAATTGTTCTAATTGAGTTGGGTAAAGTCTTTTGGTGTGCGTACTATTTCAAATGGATATTTGTGTGTGTGAAAGAGTTGTGTTGGGTTAAGGTAACAACCTATCTATTTTATTCATTTGATTTTGACATGAAATGTGAAATTGGAACATCTTGAGCACAAAAGGGGAATCCTGGGTACTAGGTGGGTGGACTAGATCTAGCATGCTAGTGATACAGAAGTGGCTCTGGCCCGGTTTCACTTAGCTGGTTTGATGATTACAACACTAACTAAACATTGGATGATTATTGGAGACCACTAGGTTATGGATGTATTTCCCTAATAGTGGCTCATGCACGAGAACGTATTTTGTTGTATTTCCTATGCTACTGGTCACTGAGACGCGATGTTCTAGGGTCCCATTATTTTTACTAGTACCTATAGGGCCTCTCTCACTTTTGATGCTCCTGGACTATGATATACTTACCGTCGGCATACGGTGTAGCATTTGGGTTCTCTTGAAGGTTTGAGTTTTCTTAACTGTAAGGGTGTTTTGTTTTGTTTTTTATTTAAGTTGTTTTCGTTGAAAGTGATTTCTTTATAGAAACTATTCTTTTAAAGTTGTTCAAGCATTTGTGTCCTTTATTTTATTAAGCCTGCAAATGTATTTTCATTTAATGCTTACACGTGGAACCTTTTTGTTGGGTGATGTCCTACTGGGCTCTTGGATCACACCCTATATACACCTTTGGTTGTATGTAGACTTTGTTTCTTGTGTGTTCCAGGTTGTGACATCGTGCTCAAAGATGGTGGTTTTGGTCGGTGATGGTCTTCTCATGTAGTTTGGTGTTTGTAGCGTGTGGATGATGTGCCTCTCTTGTTTCTTGGAGGTTTGATTTAGAGTTTTAGTTTCTTTTGTTGTCGTTTATTTTTTGATGTTGGTTCAAGTTGTAATCCTCTAAAAAAATTTACTTTAAGGCCCTGTTTCATTGTCTATTTTTAGTTTCATTTGATTTATCTTATCAGTTGTTTTGTGTTTACTATTTCAGGTAAATCATTCACATGTTTTACTTTTGATACTTGGGCACTTGTGCAAGCCCGTGGGGATCGGGAATACCCTTCGGGCCTTGTCGCAGACCGGGTTGGGTGCCGAGTTGGATGGCGACTGAGTCTGGTTCATGAAAAAATGGTATTAGAGCAGGTTTTATCTTTTTGGTCGTGTTCCTTTGGTATAGAGTCAGTGTAGAACAAAGTTAAGGGTGTCAGAACTCGACCTTCTGGTTACGAGAAAGGTTCCTGGCTAGCACACCTCGTGGCAGGACTCGAGTTACCAGGGTAAGTTGAGGTCTATTTAGTCTTTGGTCCTCGTGATTAGTATTTTTTAGGGGAAATAAAAAGGGAGTTGGTTCAGTGGTCCTAATGAGCTCACAGGGTGTTGCAATCCATGTGGAGCTAGGGACACTGTCCTAGAATACCCTCTATGGCGGTGGCGTTATTGGCGTATGGCCTCCAACCATATGTTCCAATCACCCACTGACACTAGTTTTCTCTTTCATCGTTCCTCATTTATTTGTTTTGCAATTGTGGAAATTTGGTTTTTAAGTAAAAATGTTTTGGTCTTGGGAATTTTTTTTGAAATTAATCACTTTAAAAAGGAAATGATTTACGAGATTTGAAAGGTGTGGGTTGAATTTTTTGATTTTGAAAAAAAAATGTAAGGGTTTGGTTTTGATCCTTGGTGTTCACGTGGGCAACCACATGCATGAGTGTATATGGAAAGATAAATGGTCATTGGCATGAGTGGATGAATTCATGGATGGATATGAGGTGGGTACTCGTGTGGAACGGGAACATGCATGTGTGGGTACCATGGGGCACTATTAGTATTTGTGCAACCCACCAGCTTCTATTATTTTCAAAAAGTTTTTTTAAAGTAAAATTTGTTGTTTCTAATAACCGTAAGTTGTGTGATGTGTCCTTGTATTTTGAAAATCTGGGATGAGAGGAATTTTGAGACGAGAATCCTTTTTGAATGATTTGTGTCTTGAGTTTGAATTTTTATTTGTAAGTTGGTGTGCAAGTGTGTGGTTAGTGAATTATTTTGAAAGGTGCTTCGGGAAGCCCTTGCAGTGGTTCCCCCTGCACGTTTTGTGTTCACATGTGATATGTCTTGGCTGTTGGAAAAGTTTGATTGGGTCCATGGTTTTCTTTCATGACCAGTGCACGCCCCCCATAAAGGGTTAACATGCAGTTGAAGTGCGGCGACGGGTAATTCGCCGTTGGTCGACCCTCCAGTTAATTAAAGAAAGGACCCCTTTTGAGTGATAATGTTATATCTATCCCTTTTTCCTTTTTGGTTAAGAGGATACTCTCGCAGCGGGATGACAAATGTGAGGGGAGTTGAAGAGATTTTTGGTCTCTTTGAGTTGTCTTGTTCGTCGGGTATGAAGTTTAACATCGTTGTGTCTAAAGGATCCCCTGAAACTTGTGAAAGAAATTCCAATGGGGAAGGGTGAAGGCAGTTCAGAATTATCAGTTTTGACCGATAGTTTGAAAGGTTAGTGGTGCTTTCATCAGTTGAAAGGGTCATGTTTGGTGATGTCTTGCAGCGTTAGTTCTCTTGATGAGTAAAGGTGGGTTTCATAGAACCCTTCGAGAATCCCTATTTTCATAGGAGTGTGTTCTCCTCTTGGGAAGTTTTGATTTTTCTATCGAAAGAGGGGTCTTTGTCGTGCATATTTCTTTCTTAAGTTTCTTAGTTAAGGTGAAGAGGTGATGCATGTTCATCATCTAAACCCCTGTGTTGGTAAATTCTCTGTGTGGGAGTAGTTGGATGTCGTGGTGCATTGTGTTTGTTGGTGTTGTTTCGGTTGTGGTGTGTTTGCATGTGGCACCAAAAAATAGAAGCTCTATTTGGGAGTCTTTAATAATTGGATGTGAGGCAGGAGATGCTTCAAACATCAGGGCTCTAGCCATAGGCCTTAGAGTGAAGCTGGCGCATGGTCAGGAATCCCTGGAGTTTATGAGACCCTAACTTTATTTCTGTCGTCGGTGCTGAAAGTAAAGTCATTTTAGATTTTTTTTTTCTTTGGTTATTCCGTTCTGAGCAAACCGTATGAGTGTGTAAGGATTTTGTGACTATGTGGAGGCATGGTCGTCTTGTTACCTTTAAGTTCTAGTGGTTTCATTCCACCGAATGTAATTTATTTTTGTGGTCCCTATGGGAGTTTGTCGGGTAAATTAGTATCAAATTTGAATAATGCTCATCCAAGGATGTGGATATGTTGGTTCATCTTGGGTCGTCGTTTTGACACCCCAGTAGTTGAGCCCTCCCTCCCCGCCCCTTGTGGTGGGGTGTTTGGTCACCGTTGAGAAATTTTCAATGTTTTGTATCTTATATAGGATCTAATGGTGGGGAGACCCGTGATAGGTCTCGTTTAAATGCCTCTAGAGTGAATCAGTATTGGTAATATTCATAATGGTGGGGAGTTTGCTCGGACCTCCCCGTGCCAGTTTTCCAGTCTCATCTTGGGCGTTGGTAGGTTCTTCATGGTGGGGTGTCCCTTGGGCTTCCCTATGCTGATCTTTTGGTTCTATTTCTAAACATGGTTTGGAGATAGGTGAAAAGATAGTTCCTTGGACATTATTTGAACTTGTTTGTTCAATCAATCCAAATTGTATGGTTTTCTTTTAATAGTGCTTGAGATGTTTCGGCCTGTGAAGTTGGTTTTCGTGGGTGCGAGAGTTCCTTTCTTTGATTAATCCACTGGAGGCATTCTAGATCTTTGGGGTGGGCGACACAGATCAGAAAGTCTTTTTACAAGTTTCTTGAAGTTATCTTTGAGTCACTCTCTCTGAGCATGATGATTTTGCCTCTTTTTTCTTGTTGATTGTGGGGATCCTCTGTGATCCTTAGTGGGGTATCAGTTTCTTCTTTGGGTCCCAGCCTTACTTGTGGCTTTTCGTGGGTGAAAATATTTATGGTGGGTAGAATTGTCACACCAATCCTTTTTATATTATTTATTTTATTATTTTTGTTGGGAATCGGATAGTTCGAGTCGAGGCCTGACTTAAAATTTCTGAACTCTTATTTAGAAATGAATGTTTCTCTCTTGGTTGCGTCCAGCGCACCGCGGTCGAAGTAGCGCGGCCTCGCCTAGGTCATCGCGCGATCTCGCCCAGCTCGCCGAATGGCTTGCCCAATGTTTAAGGAAGATGAAAAATATGCGATAAATAATAAAATGAGAACACAATGAAAATTGAGACCTTGCGGCCTTGGGTGAGGCACGACTCAGGCGAGGCACGATTTTGAAATCATGCAGCCTCACCTGGTCCACCTGGTGACCTACCAATGTCCAATTAATTAAATAAAATGAATTAATAATAAAGAAATAAAATCAAGTGAATAATAATGTGAAAATAAAAGTAAAATAAGAAAAATTTAATTAACTTAATGAATTGTTTTAATGGTAATAATACTAATATTATTTTAGGATATTATTAGTAATTATTGAGTATTATTATTATTTATATTAGTGATGACAATTAAGTTATTTTATTTATTACTATTACTCTTATTTTATTAATTATTATTATTATTATTATTATTATTATTATTATTCTTATTATTATTATTATGATCACTGTATTTATTAATATAAGAGTTATTATTATTAACATTTTATTTAAATTTTGTCAAGTGTAATATGTTTATTAATATCATGTTAAGTTATTATAATTATTAATATGATTATTATTATTATTATCCCCATTTTATTATTATAGGTTTTATTCTTTTTTATTATTATTTTCATCTTTTACTTTGTTTTTTTTCTTCTAGGGTTGGCTAGAGCCCCCCCCCCCCCCCCCACATCGCGCCTACATGGCCTCATGTCGGTGCGCTGCTGGTCACCGCCCAGCTCCCTCCCTCTCTCAGTTGCACTGCAACCTCCCTCCCGACTAGCTGCTCATGCCGCGCCTCCCTCCTGGCCATCCCGGATGTGCTGCACCCCCTGCCTCCTACTCGAAAATAAGCTGCACCCTTTGGCTCCTGTTTGGAAACACGCCGCACCCCCCGCTGCCTTCTTGGAATCCTGTCGGATTCCCCCTTGTCCCCTTGGCCTCTCGCGACATCACCCCTATTCATTCTCCCAGCCCGGCACACCCTCCCATATTCCTTGCTGCCATGCGCCTCAAGCCTGAATGCACCCCCTAGCTGACCATCACCGCTCCAGCCACCTCCCTCACGTTGCGCTTCCCCCTTCTCCCCTCTGCCGGCCTCAGTATGACGAACCGAACCTCCTCCTTCTGGAATCCAACACCTTGGGTAAATCCCTTTCATTGTTCTAGTGTCTTTCTTTCAATTTAATGTGGTTCGGTTAGGGTTTATGTGGTTTTTGGTCTGGTTTTGATGTTATCTTTGGTCTGATTCTTATTTTAGGGTTTGCCTTTGGTTCGTTTATGGTGCGCATTAGGTGTGATCGAAGAATTAAATCAATTTTGAGAAATTCTTCACCCAAGGTAGGTGGTTCTGTGTTTAAACATTATTTAATGAATTATTTTCTTGCTTAATTAATTTATAATTCCCTTTGATTAATTATTTTGGGTGCGGATTTGGTTTTATTTAAATTTTTCATATGTTAGTTTTCTTTGGTAGCATGTTCATGTGGTGTGAGTGCGTTCTTTGCTTGAAAACCTTTATTTATTAAATTTTTTTATTAATAATATGTGAAGTTAGTTTTTTTTCTTTTTGTTTGAGTTATATTACTCGTGTTTTCGACATGGTGCTACATGTACTTGGTCATAAGTGAAGGTGTTGTGTGGGCTGAGTAGGTTGTTGCTATGAAAATCTCGGTTGAGCTGTCTACTAGTGTTTTAGAAAGTCTGCATTTGTTTTTTTTTAATGTTCAAAGTGTGCGGTTTATGCCCGGGTGTGGCGTTCATATGCATTTTTTTTCAAAAAGAGCGTTTGAGTGAACTTTTGGTGTTTAAAGTTATGTGTCATATTCTGAAATGGATTAATAAAATTTCTAGTGTCTTGTCTAATCAGGAAAGTATCCTTTTAACTGTGATGTTTCCTCTGGAATTGGGGATGACCTCATTGATTGAAGGTTCAAACATTCCAATTGGTTTATAATGGGTTTGTTCATATAACCGAAAACATCCAATGATTCCATATCCATTTGGACCTACTTTCCAGAGGTAGGTGCTCATTAGTTGTGGACTGATGAGGCTTAGGAATTTGCATTGGTTGAGAGGATGGGAGGTCGGACTCATCACACCTTTTTTAAGGGGAATTATTGTCTACTCCAGGACTCTCTTTATAGATTTAAGTTATGTTCGTGAATCCTTATTACATTACCAAGTATAAAATGATCTTTCCTTTAGATCTGAAAATCATTGATTGATATGTAGGAAATTTAGAGAATCTTTTATATGTATTCGAGGTTCTCCATCAATAGAGAATCATTTGTATTTGTTAGAGATTCTTAGTCAGTGGTATCCTTCAATACATAAAATCCTCTTGGTCATTATGATGACCATACTGGTTTTAAAGCCACTAAGTGGGGCACTTGAAGTTTATTTGTCATTCAGAAGGGCATGAATTATTTCAGAGTTGGGATCGTACCCATAGATGGGCTACCTACGTATCCTTTATTTAGAAAATGAATCAGAACCCACGTAGTTCGAGTGAGGGGGTATGATATTTATGCATGATTGATGGCTCAAAGAAAGATTTCATGATTACTTTTACACTCTAATCTCATGTGAGTCATGATCAGTGTGGGAAACAAGAGGTATTAGTGAAACCAGAAAATTATGTCACGAAAGATGCAATGATGTGGGGCTTATGTATGTATGACTACCCAAAATAGATGAGTATTGGGTTTTACTTCAGGGAAGAAACCCAGGAACAAGGTCCATAAAGGTGTATGTATTTTATGGAGATTTGGATACTCTAATCTTGGGGCGTACTCCTAAGGAAGATGCCCAAGTTAGGAGGGGACTTATGATTGGGTTTTACTCCTGAGAAGGAATCCCAGATCAAAAGTAAATTAAGACTGGTTAAAAGAAATTAAGACTGGGGCTTACTCCTGAGAAGGAGGCCCAGGTTAAGAGACTTGGGGCTTACTTCTAAGGAGGATGCCCATATTTTTAGACTTTGAGACTGGGGCTTATTCCTGAAGAGGAAGCCCAGGTTAATAGAACCATGGATGGGGCTTACTACTGAGGAGGATGCCCATATTTGGGAACTTGTAGACTGGGGATTACTCCTGAAAAAGGAAGCCCGGGTTAAGGGAATTATGACTGGGGCTTACTCCTAAGGAGGATGCCCAGATTAGGGGACTTGGGGATTACTCCTAAAAAGGAGACCCAAATTAATGAGGACTTGGGGATTACTTCTAAGGATGATGCCCAAATTAATGATAATTTAGACTCGGGCTTACTCCTGAAAATGAGGCCCAGGTTAAGGATTCTCTCATCTTAAAGGATGAGGTTGAATGAATGGAATCTCTAACTTTAGTGATGTAAAGATGTGTAAATCACTAGGTTTTGAGAGATTTTCCACAGAATTCCTTTCATATAAGGAATCTAACAAAGAAATCATGCCATAAATGGCTTTGGAGAGAGTTCTGAAGTCTTAATCCTTAAGAGGAGAAGTGGAAAGTTGTAAGAGGGTGAAATGGGCAGGAAGGGCACCAAAAAAAAGGGGCGTGCAAGTACTGCGTGGGTGCGCAAGTACTGCATGGGCATGCAAGTCCTGGTCGCACAAGTGTACCTGCGCGACACATAGGTACTTGCGCGACATCCAATCCTTAGGGTAGAACTTCGGCAAGGCTTGGCTCAAGCCCTTAATACTACCCCTAGAGACTTCCAGAAGAGAGGCGTGAAAGTTATGTTGAAGGGGTAAGGCGGCGCGCAAGTGTGGCCATTTCCCTTAAGGGATGGCCACCCAGGCACGCAAGTGTTGATGAGTTTTAACACTTAGGCCTTCCTCCCCCACTTTATGTCTTCCGTTATAGGTAATAAATTACCTTATAAGTGTTCGGAATCTTTGAGAAGAGACTAGGGTGCCGGGAGCTCAAATCTGAGGTTCTGGAATTCTTCGTCCCCGAAATGGGGGGCCCACAGGGGGTATTTATAGGCTGGAGAAGGCCCTGGGAGAATTTTCAAAGAAGGCACGCAAGTCACCTGTGCAACCAATGGGCGGCGCGCAAGTATACTTGTGCGACCTTAGTGTAACTTGTGCGAACCAAGTGCATTTGAATCTTAGTCCTTGCCTTTGTCAATTTTTGATATTTCTTCAAAGGATGAATCATTTTGGGTTCAAGGTATTTAGTTTTACAAATTTAGACTCTCTGATGGAAAGGATATTCAACAAAAGCCCCCCCTCAGAGTTGGATCCGAAAGAAATGAGGATGTAACTCTGAGGAAAGAAGAAAACCAAGTAAAATTCGGCGCGCAAGTATTGAGAGCGCAGATGGTGTCGCGCACATGCAAGTCGCGCAGGCCTCAGCACAGCTGGTTGCACGCACTGGCTTTAGGCACATAGGGTTGAGGCCTGGCCTATATATATGCGGCCATTTCTCAAGCAAAGCACCAAATTTGGGGACTTCGATCTCTCACCGTGCAAGTTCCCTTCACCGTGAAAGTTGCTCTGTTTTCCACTATTTCTTTGTTGTCTCACTACTGTCAAGGTATTTGTACTTCCACGGTGATACTTGCATGACAAAAACTTGCGTGACACTTCCATACTTTCACGCCAAAAGTATACATGCATGCCTTAATTCCTTTGCCATTTTCTTGAATTTCTTCACAAATTTTATAAAAAAATCAACCCATTTAAAAGTTAATTTATTCAACTTTTGTGTAGATTCAATGGCTCCAAAGAGAATCGGAACGGCTGATGAACTGGATAGAAAGAAAATTGATGATATGATGAGCATCATTGGCCATAATTACTATGATATTTGTGACAGCACTCTTCCAGATTTGGCCAAGTACTTGAAGAAGTATCATCTAAACTTTTTACAGAGCATCTACTTGCCTCTGTATGGCCATGGTCATCTGCAAGGAGTCAACGTTCCAGATGAAAAGAATTATATGCCTGAGATGAAGTCGCACTGTTACTCCTCTATTTCGGTTATGCTGTGCATTAAGAGCAGCAACAATGGTGTGAACTTTCAAATTTTTCCTTCATGCCATTTCCTTACAGATATGAAAATGGAAAACCATGGGCTGATATGTTTTCCGCTGCCAGTTGATGGAGAGAAGATTAGCATGACATTAGAAACAATATCTGAAAATAGTACTCTCTCCAAATGGATCTTTACTTCCAATGTTTCATTCTCAAATCCATGTATCCATCTTCCAAGTCTCTTGGACAGAAACAGAGTCACTATTTGATCTGCAGAAAATTTTCTCAAACCATACTCAAGAACATTCTTTTACAATTGTTCCAAGAAGAGCTAGTATCACTGCATCTCTTATTGTATCCGGTTGAAATGAGTGAATTCCAGGTGGTTGTTGATGAAGCTCAGGATTCCTTAAATAAAATGAAGAGTTATGTTGAAAGACTCTTGTAATTATTGAAAAAGAGAAGAGACTCCAGTCTGTGGATGTCCTTCTACCTATTGTGCATCAATGAAAAACACTTTCATCTTTAATCATTTGTACCTACATGACTTCTTTTGTTACCTGCTTTAAATTTTAACCTAAGCCAATGGGCCTAGTAAACATAGTTTGATTTTTACTAGGATTATTATAAATAACCCTACAAACTTTGAATCCTGTAATTGCTCAATATTACCTAAATCATAAAAAATGTATGTTTAGTGAGATGGAACTTGACTTTTATTCAGAGTTCCTTTATCTTTTGTGGGATGTTTAAAGTCATGCACGTCGGGTATAAAAAGGATAATGTTTAAGGTCAAAATAGCTTTGACCGAATGGGTTAAAATTGACTCAATTCCTTGACAACTTATTTGAAAACATTTTACCACCCACGAGTATGAAGGAAAACATGTAAAATATGACTTAAGAAATTTTGAATCTGAGGAATGATACGAAAAAGGGATAAAAGGTATTAGGATAAGTAGTTCCCAAGAATAAAGTTACCATTATTTAACAAACCCGTTAGGGGGTTGAATTATGCAGGGACGCCTAAGGGCATTGGCTGTATAGTCAAATAATAGTATCTTTTGGCTGACAATTCTATTATGTAGAATGTTTATACAAGGCCACCTAAGGGCACGTGCTGTATAGTCAGGAAAAAGAACTCTCAGAAATTTACATTTCTACTGCTAAAAATCCAGTGGAAGTTTAGGGAGATTCAAATTTTCCAAAGCATAGATTTTTCTATATGGAGAGAGGTACTTGAATATGGAGAAGATATTTTCAATCAAGATCATCTAAGAACTGGATGAATGTCACTCCTACGAAGGTCTAACCAAAACATAGGGAAGAGAAATATAAACCATAGACTTGAATACTTTCAAATCATGAAAAAGAACATGGGGTGAATATGTTAAGGATGGGTATTTTCTGAGGATCCTTACATATTGTCGTTAAGACAACTAAGGACAAAAGAGGTTTTCTTTCCAAGAATGAAGTTACCATTATTTAACAAACCCGTTAGGGGGTTGAATTATTCAGGGCCGCCTAAGGGCATTGGATGCATAGTCAAATAATAGTATCTTTTGGCTGACAAGTCTGTTATGTAGACTATTTATGCAAGGCCACCTAAGGTCACGTGCTGCATAGTCAGGAAAAATAACTCTCAGAAATTTGACATTTTTGTGACTAGAAGTCAAGAAAAGGGTTATGAATATCTGAAAATATTTAATGTTAGGATTATGACACATAAAGATGGGTATTTTCCAATGTATACAGATATACATAGATCAATGCTAACCATAATCATGTTGTGGCTGGATCCTGAATTGAAATATTGGACTTCACTACGTATACCATAAGGATGGGAATCAATCCATACGTAGTTCTTGAAATACAGTTTAACGTCGTGTGGGATGAAAGTGTAAGAGATCTTAGTTTAGGGTCATAGAACTCAGACCATTACAAGAAATACACAGTGTGTATTTTCATAGGGACTTTTCATCCAAGGGACTGAAAGTGGAATTTGGGTTTAGGCCCAAAAGACTTGGGGCTAGATTCGAGGGACACTCGAACGTTCCTATATATCCCATAAGGATGGGAATCAAGCCCACGTAGTTCTAGAAATACCCTCTATACAAATTTAGCTCATACATGTGAAGGGTGAAAGGGTAATTTAGTGCAATGATGGTTTAACCCAAGATAAAAGGTTCAGGTATTTCCATGTATGCACATAGTCTTTGGAATATAACATGACTGAAAATCAATGTAAATAATGATTCCCTCTCAGGTTAGGGTATCGGATAATATTGTAGTTTATTATATTACAGGACAAAGGTGTTGTACAGTTTAACGTTGTATAGCAAGGACGAAGGTGAACCAATGTAAAGATATTGATTCTGGGGGCTGTTTCAGGAATCAACATCGTATGAGATGGAGGTGAACCGATGTGAAGAGATTGGTTTCGGGCTTGAACCTTGGGAGGTTGCCTACGTACCCATCCTGGAAGTCAAGGATCAAAGTCCACATAGTTTAATTAAATAATGAATTAGTGATCAAGTTTTTCTTGGGGACAACGACCCAAAAAATGGTGTTGGGACTTACGCAGGGTTAACGGCCCAAAGAGGGTGTTATGGTTGAAATTTGATCTAAGATCATGTGAGTCATACTCGGTGTGAGAAACAAGAGGTAAAAACAACCTTAATGATGCATAGTTTAATGTCATGTAGGACATATAAAGGGATTATGCAATTTAAAGTCTTGCAGTTATAAATATTGATGTTGCACAATTTAGTGTCATGTAGCAGGGGCGAAATACAGTTTAACGTCATGTAAGACAAATATAGGGACACGATTTAACGTCGTTTTGGATGTAAGGGTGCTGTACATTTTAGCGTCCTGTAGCTAAGACGATGGGGACAATACAGTTTAACGTCATGTTGGACGAAAAAGGGGACTGTGCAGTTTAATGTCATGCAGTGAGGACAAAAGAGGACATAGTTTAATGTCATGTTGGACGTATTAGGGACTTTTTCACAGTTTAACGTCATTTTGGATGATGGCACAGTTTAACGTCATGTTGGATGAAAGGGATGATACAGTTTAGTGTCATATTGGATGATAAGGATACAAATATTTTAAGGACATATGCATGGACCGTTGGTTATGCAGTTTAACGTCATGCTGGACGTAAGGGACTTCTGTACAGTTTAGCGTCATGTAGTTAGGACGTCACATTTTAACGTCATGTTGGACATAAGTGCCAATAGTTTAAAGTCATATGCATGGACCCTTGATGTATTTTGTGTTTATACAAAATATTTCTTTAGAAATATGGCATTGGTTGGAGTAGTGATGAGTTCTCCATCCATTGATATTAAAGAATAAGCTCCATTGGAGTAGACCTTATGTATTGAATAAGGTCCTTACCATTTTGGATCAAGCTTGGGAGGTTTCTTTCCTGGTATCATTGTAGTTCTGAGAAATAATACCAATTCTCCCTGAACGAATGAACGAAGACAAACGTTTTTTGTTGAAAGCTCGTGCAATTCGATTCTGGTAGACTTCCAAGTGGTGCAGGGTGCACAATATTTTCTCATTTAACCGTTCCAATTCATTCAATCGCTTTTGAGATTGTTCATCTGTAGATGACTGATCACAAATGGCTACTCTAAGCAAAGGTAATTGAACTTCAATGGGCAAGACTGCTTTCGTTCTATATACTAGTGAATATGGAGTTGACCGTGTTGCAGTGCGGGTGGTGGTTCGATAAGCCCATAAAGCATGAAAGAGTTTATCAGGCCATAACCTCTTATCTTTATCCACAATATTTTACAGTATATTTGATAGAGTCTTGTTGAAGGATTCTATCTAGCCATTGGCCGCTGCATGATACTGAGATGAATGGTTGGATTTAATGTTGTATTCTTGATACAACTTATTCACCTCGAATGAACAGAAGTTGGTGCCATTGTCCATCAATATGGTATGAGGGACACCAAATATGGTAATGATGTTAGACTTGATGAAGCTAACAATGCATTTATAACTTACTTATTTGAGGGGTATTGCCTTTGCCCATTTGGAAAAGAAGTCAGTAGCAGTAAGAATATACTTCAACTGCTTAGATGTAGCCAAAGGTTAAGGTCCCACCACATCCATTCCCCATGTGGAAAATGGCCACGAGCATTTAGCTGTATTAAGCAAATCTGGGGGTTGATGAATAAAATTGTCATGTACTTGTCATGAATGAAACTTCTTTATGAAATCAACACAATATTGTATCATTGAAGGCCAAAAGTATCCAAGACTTTTAATTTGATCAAATAGTCTGTGTCCAGACTGGTGGGCACCACAAACTCCTGCATGCACTTCTTTCATGACAGCCATTGTCTCTTCACCATCAATTAATCTGAAGAGAACTCCATCAAAACCCCTTTTTTAGAGAACTTTCTCTAAGTGATCTGGGCTATCATAAAGAGTGAAATTGACCACACGTCTCCAGACTTGTTCTTTCCCGACTCTATCAGGTGGAAGTGTTCCATTTTGAAGGTATTCCCTGATAGGTATCATCCATCCTGTAGTATGACTATATGGTTCAGATATGGGACTAATTTCATTGATTTCCTCTATTATGATTTGAACATAAGGTGAAATTGTATGACAGTGGGCAATACTGATGGTTGTCTCGTCCTAATTTGGATCTGCCAGAGTTGTGGATATATTATCTAGTGCATCATTTTGGGCATTTTGTGATCTTGGGACATAAGAAAATGTCAGTTACGAAGGGAATTCCGCCATTAAATCTCTGATGTAATCATACAAAGGGATTAGTTCTTCTTTTCTAATTGAATAATCCCCATTGACTTGTTTGATTACCAGGTCTGAATCACCTTTCACCTTTAAGTTACTCAGTTGTGCTTGAAGTGTCAACTCCAATCCTGCAATAAGAGCTTGGTATTCCACTTCATTATTTGTACCTCCTCCCAATAATGAGAAAGAATAAGGTAGTAATGCCTTTTCTGGGGAAATGAGTACAACTCCTAACCCAACTTTGTTGAACTTAGGATCTTCCATTTTCCTCCCTGTTGGACTTCTGGAATCCCCATCAAAGTACATTTCCCATGTTTTAAGGATTTCTTGAATAGAGAAGACTTCCTCATCAGGGATTTCAATATATGAATATGTGTCTTCCACTGAAGGGTGTTCAGCCAGGAAATCAGCCAGAGCTTGGCCCTTTATTGCCTTTTGAGACACATACTGAATGTCAAATTGCTGCAAAATAACTGCCCACCTTGTCAGATGTCCTGTAAGCATTGGACAACTAAGGATGAATTTGAGAAGGTTATTACGAGATACCAATTAGACCTCGTGATGTTTTAGGTAGTGTCTCAACTTCTGAACAGCAAAGATTAATGCTAGGCAGCACTTCTCAATACTCGAATATCAGGTTTCTGCTTCAAGCATAGTCTGACTGAGATAGTAGAGGCTATTTTCATTCCCAGCATCATTCTTCTGAGCAATAAAGGAACCCAATGATCGCTCTAGAGCTATCACATAGAGGATAAGTGGTCTTCCTTCAACAGGTGGCATTAATATCGGTGGACTCAAGAGATACTTCTTGAGAATATTGAATGCTTCTTGGAATTCTTCAGTCCACTGGTAAGTGACTCCCTTGTTCATCAATTTGCTGAAGGGTAAACTTTTTACTTCCAAATTGGCGATGAAACACCGAATATAGGCTAAGTGTCCTTGAATTCCTCTCAATTATTTCAAATTTTGAGGAGGTGACATACCAAGGATTGAATTTGTATTATCAGGATCGACTTCGATGCCACTATGGCATACAATAAAGACAAGAATTTTCCCTGAGGTTACCCCAAAAGCACATTTTAAGGGGTTCATTTTCAAATTATGTTGCTGAAGTTTGTGGAATATGATTTCCAAATCAGCCAAGTGATTAGAACATTGTTTGGATTTAACCACCAAATCATCCACATAACATTCAACAAACTTCCCTAAAAAGGGTTTGAAGATACGATGCATGGCATGTTGGTATGTTGCACCTACATTCTTTAGGCCAAAGGGAATTACCCGATAGAAAAACACACCCTGAGGGGCCCTGAAGGCTATAGATTCTTCATCTTCTGGAGCCATTCAGATTTGATTATATATGGAATATCCATCCATGAAGGAAATTGCTTCATAGCTAGTTGTTGCATCAATTAAGAGTTCCGTAATTGGTACTGGGAAATCATCCTTAGGACAATGTCGATTAAGATCTCTGAAATCAATGCAAACTCTAATTTTCCCATTATTCTTTTTTACTGGGACAATATTAGCCAACCACTTGGGATATTGAACTTCTCTGATGAAGTTATATTTTATGAGCTTATCCACTTCAGCTTCAATTTTGGAAGCATAGGTTGGGTGTGTTCTCCTAGCGGCTTGTTTGAATCCTCGATGTTCTTCTGGAAAACCCAAACAATGAGTGACAACATCAGGATCAAGCCCTGGAATATCTGTATAGTTCCAAGAAAATATATCTCGATTTTGATTTAGAAAGTAAATATACATCTCTTTCTCTTCAATAGTCATAGCCACACTAATTAAAGTGGGGCGTAGATCTTCTTTTGTACCAAGATTTATTTCTCTGAGTTCATCCACGGTGGTAGAGATACCCTCTTCAAATGTTGGAGGAGCATCCCTGAGATCTTCCTCTTCTTCTTCAACATGTTTTAGTTCTTCTATTTCTACTTTCATATTAGATAAAGAAGCAAAATTTCCATTATCAGAAGAGATATTAAAATTTGCACATCTTGAAGAAGAAGCTTCCATTTCTGACCCGATTGATGATGAAGGGTCTTCTTTGGGTAATAAAGAGGAGATGAAGGATTGAGAATCGACATCATCGTTTACCTCTGACATTTATATAACTTCTTCTGGTCTAGTTGGAAGAGTATAGACTTGCTGGATTTCAGCATATGAAATGAAGACATCTCCATTTGAGCTTTCACCATTGCTTGGTGAATCACCAATTTCTCCCATGTTGTCCGGCTTGATTTCCGTAATTGAAATTATGGGAGTTTCCATAATAGTACTTTGATTTGGGTCTATCCTATCAATTTGACTGACAGGAAACACATAATCTGTACTCACATGTGATAATGGGTTTACTGGAATTTTTTCCAAACTATATGGAGCATTAACTTTGGTAATCTCCCTTGTTGTGGATTTCTCCTTACCCTTCATGTGGTAGAATTCTGCCTCAATGTATTGAGATTCACATGTCTTGAACGGGTACTTATCACCATACAATGTACCAACTTGACCATAGAAACAATATTTGAGACATTGATGGTATGATGAAGGGATAGTCGTATGTTGATGTAGCCAGGGTCTTCCACGCAAGATGTTGAAGGCTGAGTCTTGATCAACAACCATAAAATCTGAATTGGATACAAGATCTCCAAACTGAGTTCTGAGTGTAATCTTTCCCAGTGGTTCTGGTTCATTTTTATCATATCCTTGTAACATCAAAGTAGAAGGAGATAAATCAGATTCTATGAGGCCCAATCAATGAAGTGTACGAATGGGGATGAGGTTAACTCCTGAACCATTATCAATGAAAGCTCTTCGGATGTCTACACCATTGACCTTTCCAGATAAGTACAAAGTTCTAATATGTCTATGCACGGCATCATCTTCATCTTTATCTATGAAACATATCACTACATGGAATTCTGTAGGATTATTCTCTACATGGTAGGCTTCAGCTGCAGCAATTTCAGTTTCAATCTCTTGAGGACTTGACAAAGCCTCAATGAGTGCCTCCCGAAGATCCTTTGAAAAATTCAAGGAATCCAGAATTGATAACTTGGCCGGTACTTGGGACAAGTGTTTCAATATATCATACTTTTGATCCAAAGGTCTACGTTTCCCAACAGGAACATGCAGTTTCGCAGGTTCCTTAGAATTTGATGCTTTAGAATTTGATGCATCTTGTACCGGGATAGGAGTTGGTAATACTCTTAGCTTTGGAAGATTGGACCGATTAGGTATATTTACTTGCTAAGAGGAAGAATATGGAACTTTCAACCGATCTTCCAGAATAATTGTGTCAGGACTGAGTCTTCCTTGTGTGGAAGATCTTTCTTGTTCTTGTTGAGCTCGTTGAAGGGCTCTGCCACGAGTTTATGCCGCATACACAGTTCTAGCAGGGGTAGAATTGGAATATTGGCCTCTGAAAGATCCACGTTTTCCCCTGTATCCTGAGCCTCTGGAACTTCCTTTGATTCCTCTGTTTGATACAGGGAACTTGGGCTCATAAAAATTGAAACTGCAACTGGAATATGGATCTGTTAATTGAATCATATCAACAGAACCGAAAATCAACTCTTCATTTGATGAAGACTCTTCCTGATTAGCCTCTTTAGGCTATGCTGTTTGGTGGGGCAGTGCCCGTGGCTTTGAAGTAGATGGCATGAAATATTCCAGAGTCAAAGACAACTTAGGATTTGACACACACTCATCTTCTTCTGATTATTCTTCTTTCTTTTAATTATTCTGTTTCTTTGAGGATTTTCCCTCTGATGAAGAGGGTTTTGCTACGGCATTCATGATAGAAGGCACAATTGGTTTCTTCAATTGTGTTCGCAAAATAGATTGATTTCGGTTGATCGTTTTTCTGACCATCCAATCATCATATTTTTGTGCATTTTTGTTCTTGACTTCTTGCCACTCGCCTTCCTCCTCTGGGTCTGTAGCAGTAACACATGCTACCTGAGCTGAAGAAACTTTCAGTTTGACTTGTCCCAAGTCGACCATTTTTTGCAGGAGGTCCTTGAAGACAAATCATTCCTGAATGGGATGCCCTAACATCTGATGAAATGGGAAATAGTTGGGATGGTCTTCATCTCTTTCCTTGTTTGTCCTCTTGGGCCCTGCCAATTGAACCACATTATTTTCCAGAGCTAAAATGAAGTAACCAGGAACTTGTTCATTTCGGAAAGAGTAAAATTTGATTTTCAAATCCTCAAATTGTTTTATTCTTTGATCTCTTTGATCATATTGATGAAACATCCTCTGTTGTTGACGCTTAGGAGGTGTATCCCTTTGATAAGATGAAGGTTTTGAAGTAGAAGTAGGTACAGGTGCTTGTTTAAGCATAACTGTAGCAGTCTCTGCTTTACCCATTCTCCTTCCTGGAGATGATGGAATTACACAAGCTTTATCCTTAGTCTTCATAAGAGAATCTTCAATTTGTTGAGCGATTGAAGTAAGGTCTCGAAACCCTCCTGTGTATTTCATAGGGATCTGCAGTGTACGTAACTCATCACGTAAATTTACCACACAGATTGGCAACAATTACTCTTGAGGGAGTGCTAGGCTTAGCGAATATGTTAATCCCTTCCAGCGAGAAATGAAATTTGAGACCCTTTCATTCTCCCTTTTCTTACATTTTGTAAGATCAAAAATTGTTGTCTTTGGAAACGTTGAGCTAAACTAAAGAATGAATTTTTGAAGAAGATCCTCCCATCCAGTAATTGACTGGGATTGCAAGCTTGTGTACCAGACAAAATCAGGTCCTTGTAATGACTGTACAAAACACTTGAGCTTAACTGCTTCTTTTTGATGAAGGGTTCCCATCATAGGATCGCAATGAGAAACAAAATGTGTTAAGTGTTGTTCTGGGTCTCCCGAACCGTTAAAGATTGGGAACGTGGCACTTGCAAAATTTGATGGGGGAGGAATTGCATCAACCCATTCAGGGTAAGCTCTATTTTCTGGTTGAATTTGAGTGTTCTTTCCCTCCATAGCTTCCAAATGAGCTGTTAATGACTCAATAGTAGTGATTAAATTTTGAGAAACATCCGGTTGATCTTGGACCTAAACAGGTGCAATGACTGGAGCTGGTATAGATGTGGTGGCTGGTACTGTAACTAATGGTAGTACTACCGATTGTTGTTGCACTTGACCCGTAGTATTAGACCTGTGAGGATATACTAGTAGAGGAGGATATTCTTGATCCATCTCAGTAGCTGCAACAAATTCCCTTGGATGACTGACTCCAGCATTCTTAGGAGGAAGACTACCCTAAAGTAGTTCTGCATTCATCCTCCTTAATTCCTTCATTTCTTCCTCTTGTTGTGCAAATCTTTGCTCTAGGGAGAGTGATTGGCCTTTTCCAGAGGAAGGGTATGTAAATTGATTCTTTCCTTTACCCTTGTTGGATCCCTTTCGGAGAGGGGGAAGTGGGTTACTTGAAGGAATACCCAAATTCTGGGTAAGCCTTTGATTTCGTGTACGCACACCTTCTTCATTTGTGTCTGTGCATACAACTTCTTGAGAAGGAACCTCTTCATCTGATCCATCTGAGTGAACCACATATGGTGGATCAGCAATAATGGCATTGATGACATTGATTTATGCATAACGCATTGCATCCCTTTTATCATCATTTCTGCGATATTGTCTTCTTCCATGTCCTTGATGAAACATTGCCTTTTGTCGATTTGATCCCTCTGGATCTTCTTGATGAATCGTAACTTGGAGGGAATCTCCTGATAATTTGGCTCTTCATTCCTCTTGAGGATTCTTCCCTAATCAAGAGAAGAGTGATTTTCTCTGAAGGAGGGATTGAGGATTTGAAAAAGTCCCCAGTCCGGTGGACTGGGGTTGTTCCTGCTCAACTCCTCGAATCCTATTTGTTGATTCTGAGGGTTGAGTTAAAAGAGTCCCCAGTCTGGCAAGCTGGGGTGGTTCTTGACATGCTATATCTGAGACCTTCTTGAAATCTCTCCTAATCTTGTGGACCTTAGTCCATAAATTAGCTGGATGCATCAACCTGCATCCACTTTTATCACCCATCTCAAAAGACCGTTGGATGATTTCTGAAATTTATGTCACTTGGTGATGTTCTTTCTCCAAACGAGAGGCTTGTTCAATATTCTCATTTGCTTGATGTAGGAGTAATTCAACAACTTGTTCTCTTTATGCTTGATTTTGAGAGGAACTAGTTGAAGCCTGTTCTTGGGCAAGTTTTTTATTACAAACAAAACTCATTGACTGTGGTCGGCCATGGGCAATAACATTGCATGAGACCATTTTCGGCAGGCTTTGCTGACTGGATAGCACATTGAAATTTAGTTCTCCATGAACACCCCATCCTATGATATGAATACCAGATGGGGAATTGGCAAATAACTGGTGCAATCTTCTTAGTGCGACAAGGTATGAATGCTGAAGGGCTCTCTGCTACTTTTCAGCCTTCAGATATCGAGAAACTGAGAGAGATGCCAAGTCAATTTGGCATCATAACCCTTATATTATCTTGACATGATTTTCATATTCATCATAAGATAATATTTTCTTTTTCAACTAACAAATAGTTTTCCATATGTTGAGATGAATATCATGAATTCCATCTTCCATCAACATCTCTGGAATGTCATACTGAGAATCAGCCAAAGTCCAAAACATAACTGGAACTTCACCTTTTTCCAGTTGTTTTCCCATATTCAGTACTTACTCTTTATCATTCAATAAATATTCTTCTACCTGATTAGACCAAATCCGGTGCTTCCTTTTTTCTTCATCAGATTCAACAAGATTGGTAGAGAAATCACTGATCAAACTAGAAGATGCATGACATAGGGGTGGTTCAGAGAATGACCTACACTCTAGGATATCTTCTGGTTGATAAATCATTTCACCTGCTAATGGTAAATCATCATACATGACCGGATTCACATTTTCAAGTGCCTCAAGATAAGAGGTCTTTCTTGTCACTACATTTTCTGTTGGAGAATTTTCCAAGAAATGTGAATCACTACTACGGAGAAGACTTTTACAGCTAAATTCATCATCATGGGGAGGACCACCATGGTGGGTTACAGCAAAAGATGAAACATTTTTCTCCTTGATCTTCTGACCACACATAGGGTTATTGTGGATCTCATCTCAAGATGAAACTTCGAGATCGACTGAATTGTCATGAATAAATCCTTCATGAGGAAGTATCTTATGCAGACCTTCAGAATTAATGTTCCCACTATTGGGAACTGAGAGAGCAGAATCTTGAGTTACAACAGATAGTTGTCTAAGTGCATCAATAACTCCAGCATCGAGTAAGGCCTTGTCACAGATGGGCCTTTGATTTCTTGACTATGTTGGGCGGGTCTTTTTCTTAGATGCCTTCTTACTCAATTTGGAAGGTGTATATGTCTGCTCAGGAGAAATGATCAGGTTAGGATGATTATCTCCGCTCAAACCAGGTGTATATGCTTGACTTGGTTGTCCGTATGATATGGGGGAGTACGCCCCATAACCCTCTTAGATTGGAACAGAGGTGTGTGTCTGTTCTTTAGTGAACTGTTGATGTTTCACTCCACTACTAGGGATAGATTTATGTGTCTTTCCCTGAGATGATACTGAAGCTATTATAATATCCTAGCAGGTATCCAGAATATGAGTAGGGATTTGCTTCTGCTCTTTCAACATTGATAGAATATTCTTGGTGAATTCAGCTGCCGGAACGGGGATATACATCTATTCTGTGCTTGGAGTAGGTGTCTGTTCCTGCTCTTGTCCTCCTTTTCCTGTCAGTGAATCCTGACAGTACTCATGTGTGGGGGTAGAGAGTTGAGTCTGCCTCCTGTTTGTCATCGGAGCTTTCTGACTGACTTCTCCAAATGCTATAAAACGAGACTGTTGGTAGGCTTGATCAATACTAGCAGGTTTATGTGCCTTCTGATTGCACTCTGCCGAATGTTGTTGACGAGCTTCCTTAAATACTGACAGACGTGGATTCTGGCAGGATTGATGAGTGTAAGCATGTGTATGTGTCTGTTTACCAGTTGTCAACACATTGGGTTAGCGGGCTCCATCACATGTAGTCAGACAAGCTTTCTAACTAGCCGATGATTTATAAACAGGTTTATATTCCTGTCTATAGTACTCCTTCGGAATTGCCTGGCGGGATTGGCATGCTGCTTCCAGACGAGTCTGCTAGACAGCAGGATTAAAACGGATGGGTGTGTGTGCCCGCTCATTGCTTACCACCAAGTTAGGTTAGTGTACTTCTCCAGAAATGGTAGAGATAAGGACCTTCTCACTATTAATCGGTTGTTGCATCTGGTGGTTCGTCTTTCCTACTCGGGTTCGAGGAACCTGAGCTGAACTCCTGGAGACGACACCCTCATCATGTTGAGGGCACACTGTCGCACGATTCTGGCGGTTATTATTGATGGGAGCCCTCAGGAAGGACTCTTGTCTACTTGAATTAAGGCCATGAGGGACCTGCTCATTCACCTCCCCAGAATATGGGAGTGAATGGTGATTGCGTTCCGGAGATAATGACCCGAAACGGTTGGAGACGGTGGTTAGCACTGCCTGCTTCTTAATCACTGGTCGTCGTTGTCTGGACGACTAGGGTGAGTTGTTCACTTGGAGGGCTTGTCGAGCAGCCTCTAGAGTTGGAATGGTACCATGTTGAGAGTACTCCTTAACCAACGCATTTTATACCCAGTGTTGAAGATGCTGAGTAGGTGATGTCGCCCTCAGAGAGGACAACGATCCAGTAGAAGCAGTAGCAGATGCATTCACAGTAGAGGTTTTCACAGACATGAGCTTAAGAAAATCCATTCTCGTAATGCAAAAGATCTTGGAAAAGAGTGCATGTTTGATATAACAGACGTAATCAAGATAAGTCTGGCCACTACACCTTTTGAATAATCACATATGTTATTGATTGTTTTGTTGGCCCTCTCATTGAGTTTTAAATAGGGGCCTAACAAATAAGTAAAACATCATTTTAACTTGGTTAAGGATTCACGTCGGGTTCACCATTTTTTGTTTCCCCTGGAATTGGGGATGACCTCATTGATTGAAGGTTCAAACATTCCAATCGGTTTCTAATGGGTTTGTTCATAGAACCGGAAACATCCAATGATTCCATATCCATTTGGACCTACTTTCCAAAGGTAGGTGCTCATTAGTTGTGGACTAATGAGGCTTAGTAATTTGCATTGGTTGACAGGATGGGAGGTCGGACTCATCACACCTTTTTCTAGGGGAATTATTGTCTACTCCGGGACTCTCTTTATAGATTTAAGTTATGTTCGTCAATCCTTATTACATTACCAAGTATAAAATGAGTTTTCCTTTAGATCTGACAATCAATGATTGATATGTATGAAATTTAGAGAATCTTTTATATGTATTCGAGGTTCTTCATCGATAGAGAATCATCTATATTTGTTATATATTCTTATTCAATGGTATCCTTCAATACATAAAATCCTCTTGGTCATTATGATGACCATACTGGTTTTAAAGTCACTCAGTGGGGCACTTGAAGTTTATTATTCATTCAGAAGGACATGAATTATTTCAGAGTTGGGATCATACTCGCAGATGGGCTACCTACGTATCCTTTATTAAGAAAAGGAATCAGAACCCACATAGTTCGAGTGAGGGAGTATGATATTTATGCATGATTGATGGCTCAAAGAAATATGTCATGATTGCGTTTACACTCTAAGCTTACGTGAGTCATGATCGGTGTGAGAAACAAGAGGTATTGGTGAAACCAGACAATTAGTCCATGAAATATTCCATGATGTGGGGCTTATGTATGTATGACTTCCCAAAATAGATGAGTATTGGGTTTTACTTTAGGGAAGAAACCCAAGAACAAGGTCCATAAAGGTGTATGTATTTTACAGATATTTGGATACTCTAATCTTGGGGCTTACTCCTAAGGAAGATTCTCAAGTTAGGAGGGGACTTATGATTGGGTTTTACTCCTAAGAAGGAAGCCCTAATAAAAAGTAAATTAAGACAGGTTAAGAGAAATTAAGACTGGGGCTTACTATTGAGAATGAGGACCAGGTTAAGGGACTTGGGGCTTACTCCTAAGGAGGATGCCCATATTTTTAGACTTTGAGACTGGGGATTATTCCTGAAGAGGAATCCCAGGTTAAGAGAACCATGGTTGGGGCTTACTCCTGAGGAGGATGCCTATATTTGGGAACTTAGAGACTAGGGCTTACTTCTAAAAAGGAAGCCCAGGTTAATGGAATTATGATTGGGGATTACTCCTAAAGAGGATGCCCAAATTAGGGGACTTGGGGCTTACTCCTGAAAAGGAGTCCCAAATTAATGAGGACTTGGGGCTTACTTCTAAGGAGGATGCCCAAATTAATGATAATTTGGACTGGGGATTACTCCTGAAAAGGAGGCCCAGGTTAATGATTCTCTCATCTTAAAGGATGAGGTTGAATTAATGAACTCTCTAACTTTAGTGATGTAAATATATGTAAATCACTAGGTTTTGAGAGATATTCCACAGAATTCCTTTCAGATAAGGAATCCAACAAAGAAATCATGCCATAAATGGCTTTGGAGAGATTTCTGAAGGCTTAATCCTGAAGAGGAGAAGTGGATAGGTGTATGAGGGTTGAAATGGGCAGGAAGGGCACCCAAAAAAAGGGTCGCGCAAGTACTGCGTGGGAGCGCAAGTCCTGGTCACGCAGGTGTACCTGTGTGACACATGGGTACTTGCACGACAGCCAATCCTTAGGGTAGAACTTGGGTAATGCTTGGCTCAAGCCCTTAATACTACCCCTAGAGAATTCCATAAGAGAGGCGCGCAAGTTATGTGGAAGGGGTAAGGTAGCGCGCAAGTGTGGCCATTTCCCTTAAGAGCTGGCCACCCAGGCATGCAAGTGTTGATGAGTTTCAACACTTAGGCCTTCCTCCCCCTCTTTAGATCTTCCGTTCTAGGTAATAAATTACCTTAGAAGTGTTTGGAAGCTTTGAGAAGATACTTGGGCGCCGGGAGCTCAAATTTGAGGTTCTGGAATTTTTCTTCCACGGAATGGGGGGCCCACAGGGGGTATTTATAGGCTGGAGAAGGCCCTGGGAGAATTTTCCAAGAAGGTGCGCAAGTCACCTGCGCGACCAATGGGCGGCGCGCAAGTATAATTACGCGACCTTAGTGGAACTTGCGCGACCCAAGTGCATTTGAATCTTGGTTCATGCCTTTGTCAATTTTTTATGTTTCTTCAAAGAATGAATCATTTTGGGTTCAAGGTATTTCCCTTTACATATTTAGACTTTGTGACGGAAATGAGCATCAACACATGCAGTTGGGTGTGTTTGGTCATGAAGGAGGGCTGAGTTGTTTCTTTTGTGTTAATTCCTGTTATGTTTTTTTTAAATAATATTTTGGCAAAGAATTTAATATATTTTAATAAATAATTATTAAAAATGTAGAAATTGTTTTAATTGAGTTAGGTAAAGTCTTTTGGTGTGCGTACTATTTTAATTGGATTTTTGTGTGTGTGAAAGTGTGGCGTTGGGTTAAGGTAACACCCTGTCTATTTTATTCATTTCATTTTGACATGAAATGTGAAATTGGAACATCTTGATCACAAAAGGGGAAGCCTGGGTACTAGGTGGGTGGACTAGATCTAGCATGCTAGTGATACGGAAGCGGCTCTGGAATGATTTCACTTTGCTGGTTTGACGATTAAAACACTAACTAAACATTGGATGATGATTTGAGACCACTAGGTTATGGAAGTGTTGCCCTAATAGTGGTTCATGTATGAGAACATATTTTTTTGTGTTTCCTATACTACTGTTCACTAAGACACGATGTTCTAGGGTCCCATTCTTTTTACTAGTACCTATAGGGACTCTCCCACTTTTGGTACTCTTGGACTACGATACACTCACCATCGGCATACGATGTAGTATTTAGGTTCTATTGAAGGTTTGAGTTTTCTTAACTTCAAGGGTGTTTTATTTTTTTAAGTTTTTTTCGTTGAAAGTGCTTTCTTTATAGAAACTATTATTTTAAATTTGTTCAAGATTTGGCGTCCTTTATTTTGTTAAGCCTGCACATGTATTTGTCAATTAATGTTTACACATGGAACCTTTTTGTTGGGTGAAGTCCTACTGGGCTCTTGGCTCACACCCTACATACACCTTTGGGTGTATGTAGAATTTGTTTCTTGTGTGTTCCAGGTTGTGACATCATGCTCAGCGATGGTGTTTTTGGTCGGTGATGATCCTCTCATGCAGTTTGGTGTTTGTGGCATGTGGATGTTGCGCCTCTCTTGTTTCTTGGAGGTTTGAGTTAGAGTTTTAGTTTCTTTTGTTGTCATTTGTTATTGGATGTTGGTTCAAGTTGTAAACCTCTGAAATTGTTTTTAGTTTAAGTCCATGTTTGATTGTCTATTTTCAGTTCCAGTTGATTTATATTATCAGTTGTTTTGTGTTTACTATGTCGGGTAAATCGTCCCCATGTGTTAGTTTTGATACTCGGGTACTTGTGCCAGCCCGTGGGGATCAGGAATGCCCTTCGGGCCTTATCGCGGACCGGGTCGGGTGCTGTGTTGGATGGCGACCTGGTCTGGTTCATGAAAAAATGGTATCAGAGTAGGTTTTCTCTTTTGGGTCGTGTTCTTTTAGTATAGAGTTAGTGTAGACCAAAGTTAAGGGTATCAGAACTCGACGTTATGGTTACGAGCAAGGGGCCTGGCCAGCACACCTTCTGGAGGGAGTCGAGTTACCTGGGTAAGTTAAGGTCTGTTGAGTCTTTGGTCCTTGTGATTAGTCTTGTTTAGGTGAAATGAAAAGGTAGTAGGGTCAGTGGTCCTAGTGAGTTCGCAGGGTCTGGAAAACCATGTGGAGCTAGGGACGTTGTCCTATATACCCTCTGTGGTGGTGGCGTGACTGGCATATGGCCACCAACCATATGTTTCAGTCACCTGCAGACACTATTTTTCTCTTGCATTGTTCCTCGTTTCTTTGCTTTGGAATTGTGGAAATTTTGTTTTTAAGTAAAAATGATTTGGTCTTGGGAAAATGCTTTGAAATGAATCACTTTAAAAGGGAAAAAATGTATGAGATTTTAAAGGTGTGGGTTTAATGTTTTGGTTTTAAAAAAAATGGAAGGGTTTCGTTTTTATTCTTGGTGTTCTTGTGGGAAACCACATGCATGAGTGTATATGGAAAGAGAAATGGTCAGTGGCACGAGCGGATGAACTCCTGGATGGATATTAGGTGGGTGCTAGTGTGGAACGGGAACATGAATGTGTGGGTCCCATGGGGCACTATTGGTCTTTGTGCAACCCACTAGCTTAGATTATTTTCAAAAAGTTTTGTTAAAGGAAAATTTGTTGTTTCTAATAACCGGTAGTTGTGTGATGTGTCCTTATATTTTTAAAATCTGCGATGAGAGGTGTTTCGATCTGAGAATCCTTTTTTAATGATTTGTGTCTTGAGTTTGAATTTTTATTTGTAAGTTGGTGTGTAAGCATGTGGTTAGTGAATTATTTTGAAAGGTGCTTCATGAATCCCTTGCAGTGGTTCCCCCTACATGTTTAGTGTTCACATGCGATATGTCTTGGACATTGGACCAGTTTGAATGGGTCCATAGTTTTCTTTCTTGACTAGTGCACGCCCCCATAAAGCGTTAACATGCGGTTGAAGTGCAGCGATGGGTAATTTGTCATTGGTTGACCCTCTAGTTAATTAAAGCAAGGACTCTCCCTTTTGAGTGATAGTGTTATATCTATCCCTTTTTCTGTTTTGGTTAAGAGGATCCTCTCACAGCGGGATGACAAATGTGAGGGGAGTTGAGGAGAGTTTTTGTATCTTTGAGTTTTCTTGGTCGTTGGGTATGAAGTTTTACATTGTTGTGTCTAAAGGTTCCCCTGAAAGCAGTGAAAGAAATTCCAGTGGGGAAGGGTGAAGGTGGTTCGGAATTATCAATGTTGACCAATGGTTTGAAAGGTTTATGGTGCTTTCATCAGCTTCAAGGGTCATGTTTGGAGACGTCTTATAGCATGAGTTTTATTTATGAGTAAAGGTGGGTTTCGTAGAACCCTTCGAGAATCCCTGATTTCATAGGAGTGCGTTCTCCTCTTGTGAAGTTTTGATTTTTCTGTCGAAAGATTGTTTTTCGTGCATCTTTCTTTCTTACGTTTCTTAGTTAAGGTGAATAGGTGATGCATGTGCATCATCTAAACCCCTATGTTGGTAAATTCTTCATGTGGGAGTAGTTGGATGTCATGGTACATTTTGTTTGTTGGTGTTATTTTAGTTATAGTGTGGTTGCGTGTGGCACCAAAAAAGAGAAGCTCTGTTCGGGAGTCTTCAATAACTGGTTGTGAGGCAGGAGATGCTTCAAAAATTAGGGCTCCAGCCATAGGCCTCGGAGTGAAGCTGGCGCGTCTTCAGGAACCCCTGGAGTGTATGAGACCTCGACTTTATTTCTGTTGTCAGTGCTGAAAGTAAAGGCAGTTTAGATTGTTTTATGTGGTTATTCCGTTCCGAGAAAACTGTTTAGGTGCATAAGGATTCTGTGACTATGTGGAGGCGTGGTCATCTTGTTACCTTCAATTTTCGGTGGTTGTGTTCCACCGAATGTAATTTCTTTTGGTGGTCCGTATGGGAGTCTGTCGGGTAAATCAGTCTCAAATTTGAATAATCATAATCCAAGGATGTGGAGATGTAGGTTCTTCTTGGGTCATGGTTTTGATTCCCCAGTAGTTGGGCCCTCCCTACCCCCCCTCCCCCCTTGTGGTGGGTTGTTTTTTCACTATTGAGAAATTTTAAAGGTTTTGTATCTTATGTCAGCTATAATAGTGGGGAGACTCGTGATAGGTCTCACTTAAATGCCTCTAGAGTGAATCAGTGTTGGTCATCTTCATAATGGTGGGGAGTCCACTTGGACCTCCCCGTGTCGATTTTCCTGTCTCGTCTTGGGCATTGGTAGGTTCTTAATGTTGGGGAGTCCCTTGGGCTTCCCCATGCTGACATTTTTGTTCTTTTTCTAAAGATGGTTTGGTGATTGGTGATAAGAGTGTTCCTTGGACATGTTTTGACCATTTTTATTCAATATATCCAAATGGTATGGTTTTCATTTAATAGTGCTTGAGATGTTTGGGCTTGTGAAGTTGGTTTCCGTGGGTGTGAGAGTTCCTTTCCTTGATTACTCCACTGGAGGTGTTCTAGCTCTTTGGGGTGGGTGGAACATATTAGAAAGTCTTTTTAGGAGTTTCTTGAAGTTTTCTTTGAGTCACTCTCTCTGAGAATGATGCTTTTGCCTCTTTTCGCTTGTTGATTGTGGGGATCCTCTGTGACCCTTAGTGGGGTATCAATTTCTTCTTTAGGTCCCAGCCTTAGTTGTGGCTTTCCGTGGATGGAAAGCTTTATGGTGGGGAGATTGTAACACCTGTCCTTTTTATATTATTTATTTTATTATTTTTATTGGGCATCGCATAGTTCGGGTTGAGGCCCGACTTAAAATTTTTTATCTCTTATTTAGAAATGAATTTTTTGCTCTTGGTTGCGTCCAGCGCACCGCGGTCAAAGCTATGCGGCCTCACCTGGGTCGCCGCGCGACCTCTCCCTACTCGCCACACAGCCTGCCCGATGTTTAAGGAAGATGAAAAATATGCGACGAATAATAAAATGAGAACAAAATAAAAAATTGAGACTGTGCTGCCTTGGGTGAGGCACGACTCGGGTGAGGCATGATTTTGAAACCGCGCAGCCTCACCTGGTCTACCGGATGACCTGCCAATGTCCAATTAATTAAATAAAATGAATTAATAATAAAGAAATAAAATCAAGTGAATAATAAAGTGAAAATAAAAGTAAAATAAGAAAAATGTAATTAACTTAATGAATTGTTTTAATTGTAATAATACTAATATTATTTGAGGATATTATTAATTATTATTGAGTATTATTATTATTTATATTAGTAATGAAAATTAAGTTATTTTATTTATTATTATTACTCTTGTTTTAGTAATTATTATTATTATTATTATTATTATTATTATTATTATTATTATTATTATTATTATTATTATTATTATTATCATGCTCACTGTATTTATTAATATAAGAGTTATTATTATTAAGTTATTATTATTAACTTTTTATTTAAATTTTGTCAAGTGTATTATGTTTATTAATATCATGTTAAGTTATTATAATTATTAATACTATTATTACTATTATTATCCCTATTTTATTATTATTTGTGTTATTTTATTTTTATTATTTTTATTTTTTCATATTTTACTTTGTTTTTTTCCTTCTAGGGTTGGCTACCCCCCCCCCTCTTTGTGTCGCGCCTACAAGGCCTCCTTCTTGTGCACTGTTGGTCGCCGCCCAACTCCCTCCCTCTCCCGGTTGTGCTGCCACCTCCCTCCTGGCAAGCTACTCACACCACGCCTCCCTCCTGGCCATCCCAGATGTGCCACACCCCCTTCCACCTACTCGGAACCACGTTGCACCCCATGCCTTTTGCTCAGAAATGCGTTGCACCCCCTGATACCTTCTTGGAATCTCGCCGAATTCCCCCTTATCCCCTTGGCCTCTCGCGACGTCACCCATGTTCCTTCTTCCATCCTAGCGCACCCTCCCATATTCCTTACTGTTGCGCACACCAAGACTGAATGCACCCCCCCCCCAGTCGACCAGCACTGCTCCGGCCACCTCCCTCACATTGTGTTGCCCCCTTCTCCACTCGGCCGGCCTCAGTCCGATGAACCGCACCTCCTCCTTCTGGCATTCAACACCTTGGTTAAATCCCCTTCATTGTTCTGGTGGCTTTCTTTCAATTTAATGTGTTTTGGTTAGGGTTTATGTGGTTTTTTTGTTTGGTTTTGATGTTATCTTTGGTCTGATTCTTGTTTTAGGGTTCACCTTTGGTTCGTTTATGGTGTGCATTATGTGCGATCGAATAATTCAACCAATTTTGGGAAATTCTTCACTCAAGGTAGGTGGTTCTGTGTTTAAACATTATTTATTGAATTATTCGCTTGCTTAATTAATTTATAATGATCTTTGATTAATTATTTTGGGTGTGGATTTGGTTTTATTGAAATTTTCCATATGTTAGTTTTCTTTGGTACCATGTTCATGTGGTGTGAGTGCATTCTTTGGTTGAAAACCTTTATTTATTCAAATTTTTTTATTAATAATATGTGCAGTTAGTTTTTTTTTATTTTTTTGTGAGTGATGTTACTCGTGTTTTCAACATGGTGTTCCATGTACTTGGTCATAAGTGAGGGTGTTGTGTGGGTTGAGTAGGTTGTTGCTGTGAAAATCTTTGTTGAACTGTCTACTAGTGTTTTAGAAATTCTGCGTTTGTTTTTTTGAAAATGTGAAAATTGCGCGGTTTATGTTCTAGTGTAGCGTTCATATGAATTTTGTCCAAAAATAGGGTTTGAGTGTACTTTTGGTGTTTAAAGTCTTGTGTCATATTCTGAAATTGCTTAATAAAATTTCTAGTGTCTTGTTTAATCAGGAAAGTGGTCTTTTAACCATGTGGTTGGGTGTGTTTGGTCATGAAGGAGGCCTGAGTTGTTTCTTTTGTGTTAAGTCATGTTTTGTTTCTTTTTAAATAATTTTTTGACAAAGAATTTAATATTTTTTAATAAATAATTATTAACAATGTAGAAATTGTTTTAATTGAGTTGGGTAAAGTCTTTTAGTGTGCGTACTATTTCAAATGGATTTTTGTGTGTGTGCAAGTGTGGTGTTGGGTTAAGGTAACACCCTGTCTATTTTATTCATTTTAGTTTGGCATGAATTGTGAAATTTGAACATCTTGAGCACAAAAGGGGAAGCCTGGGTACTAGGTGGGTGGACTAGATCTAGCGTGCTAGTGATACGAAAACGGCTCTGGCCCAGGTTCACTTAACTGGTTTGGCAATTACAACACTAAATAAACATTGGATGATGATTAGAGACCACTAGGTTATGGATGTGTTACCCTACTAGTGGATCATTCACGAGAATGTATTTTTTTGTGTTTCATGTACTACTGTTCACCGAGACGCGATGTTTTAGGGTCCCATTCTTTTTACTAGTACCTATAGGGCCTCTCCCACTTTTGTTTCTTCTAGACTACGATACACTCACCATTGGCATACGGTGTAGCATTTGGGTACTCTTGAAGCTTTGAGTTTTCTTAACTGCAAGGGAGTTTTATTTTTTTATTTAAGTTATTTTAATTGAAATTGCTTTCTCTATAGAAGTTTTTCTTTTAAAGTTGTTCAAGCTTTGGTGTCCTTTCTTTTATTAGGCCTGCAAATGTATTTGTCATTTAATGTTTACATGTGGAACCTTTTTGTTGGGTGACGTCCTACTGGGCTCTTCTCTTACACCCTACATACACCTTTGGGTGTATGTGGACTTTGTTTCTTGTGTGTTCCATGTTGTGACATAGTGCTCAGTGATGGTGGTTTTGGTCAGTGATGGTCTTCTCATGCAGGTAGGTGTTTGTGGTGTGTAGATGTTGCACCTCTCTTGTTTCTTGGAGGTTTGAGTTAGAGTTTTAGTTTCTTTTTTTGTCGTTTATTTTTGGATTTTGGTTCAAGTTATAAACCTCTAATTTTTTTTTAGGTTAAGGCCCATCTTGGTTTTCTATTTTCAATTTTAGTTGATTTACCTTATCAGTTGTTTTGTGTTTACTATTTCGGGTAAATAGTTCCCATGTGCTAGTTTTGATACCCGGGAACTTGTGCTAGCCCATGGGGATCAGGAACACCCTTTGGTCCTTATTGCGGATCGGGTCGGGTGCCGGGTTGGATGGCGATCCGGTCTGGTACGTGACAGATATGATTAGGATGATCCACATTTTCTTTACAAAGCATAATGAAGGATTTGAAAATAAATATATACTGAAATAAACCATGTTTATGATTATGAGATTAAAAATGCATAAATTTTAATTTATGTCAAGTGATACACCATATTTATAATTATACATTATGATTTAAAATTCATAATTCTATGAGATAATCTAGTATATGCTATTTTTTGGAAATGGTTCAAGGAAGGAACAAGGGTATCAATACTCATGGAAAATTATAGATTTCACTTTTGAGAACAGTTGTACCTAGGGGTAATAACTCCAAAAAAGGTGCATTATGTTTGACCTAATATTTACCTGGTACATGACAACGAGCCTTACTATTCTCCTGGTTTGACACTCCTAAGAGATTTGCTTAGGATAATTCACATTTTCTATATAAACCATAATGAAGGACTTGAAAATAATTATATCACCAAAGAAACCAAGTTTATTATTTTGATATTAACAATTTATCAATTTTAATTTATGTTAAGTGTTTCACCATATTTATAATTCTACTTTGTGATTTAAAATTCATAATTTTACAATATAATCTAGTATATGCTATTTTTTATAAATAGCTTCAGGATTAAAGAAGGGTATCAATACTCATGGGAAATGTAAAGATTTCCCTTTTGATAAATACAATACAATTGGTATTGGAATGGAGTATATCAAGGGTATATTAGAGGAGATTAATTAGGTTATAAAAAATAACCTTTCCCAAATGTAGTGACCTATTGTGAAATTTGATTCTCCTATGTTGGATAGATTTGTACAAAAGAATCCCCCAACATTTTTTGGGACAAATATTCCAATGTTAGTTGGTTAGTGGATTAAGATTTTGGAAAAAAATATTTATGGCCTCGAGATGTGATGAAAAGGAAAAGGGTACACTTGTTGTGTATTATCTGAAAGGTGATTCTAATTAATGGTTATCACTAATATAAAATAATATGGAGGAAGAAGAAATAAAACTCATGGATTAGAAAGATGCATTCTTTGATAAATATTTCCCTTGTGAGAAACAAATTGAAATTAAGATAAGGTTCCTCATCATAAAGTAAAAGGATGAATAAATTGTTGCTGAGTATGAGGCTACCATTTCAAGGTTATCCGGGTATGTTATGGATTACATACATAATAAGTAGTTAAATATTGACTATTTCTTTTAGGTGATTAAGAAAATTATCTGAATGGTGATGGTCTCTTAAACATTTACATCATTTTATGAAATAGTTTTATGTCCCATAAAAATAGATATGTAATTATCATGATCCTAAAAGATCAAGGGAAATCAATAAAATAATAATTAAAATGAGCACCAAGAAAAATGGAATATGTAGAAGAATAATATGAGAATAATGAAATTTTCACCTTGTGAGAACTATAGAAAGAATAATATTGGGAAATGATTAAAGGTCCTGGGAGTTCTATATAAGTGTGAAGATAGGGGTCATCAGGATAAAGAATGTGTGGGGGAAAAAAGAAAAATCTATTATTAAATTTTTTAACTGTCGGGAGATGGGGAACTATGAAAACAAATTCTCAAAGGGTTATGGAATCTACCATAGAAGAGGACAAGGGGATAAGTCAAAAATATTGTTGAGGTGGAAGTACCCAATTATGTGGTAGAAGGTACTTTAATCATAACTTCAAATTTGGTTAATTATTTATTTAATTCTGGATCCTCTCACTCTTTTATATCTTCCATTATTCCATGAAAATTATATATTTCCATAGAAAATTAATAAGAGAATTTTAAGTCAAAAATATTTATGGAAATCTCACTACAATAAGGTTGTGTCAATTAGTCCCTATTTTAAAACATAAATGTTCTTTATTTACTAACCATATTATCATACACATGGTTGAATTTAATATAATCCTTACTAAAGTCTTGATTTCAAAATATGATTCAAAACATTATTGCAAGAAGGAAATTATGATTCATGGTGAAGATTTAGAATTATATAAATTTATACAAGATACATAATTATATGAGACATTTCTATATCCACCTTGAGTATTTTTTATGAATGAGATTCCAAGGGAAGAAGAGAAGACATAATCTTGGGATGGAGAAGGTAAGAATAAAATTGCAGATGTACCAATTATACAAGAATACATTGATTTATTTACTAAGGAATTACCTAGACATCCCCTAGAGTGTAAAGTTGAGTTTTTCATTGATTTGATAAATGATGCAATAATAACATCAAAGACTCCCAATATAATGGCCACTATATAATTAGTATATTTGGAGAAACTACTAGATCATTTGTGTGATAATAGATTTATTCACCCTAGTGTTTCTACATGGGGAACATATTTTCTCTTTGTTAAGAAGAAATATTGATCCATGAGGATATGTATTTATTGTAAGGAAATAAATGATATCATAATAAATAATAAGTATCATCTTCCTCACATTTATGGTTTTTTTATCAACTTCGTGGAGCTCAATAGTTTTCAAAAACTGAACTTCATTTTGGGTATCATCAATTTTGAGTAAAGAATGAAGAAATTCCAATGATATATTTTTTAACATGGTATACACATTTTATGATTATAGTAATTATATTTGGATTGACTAATTCAACCTCTATTTTTATTGATCCAATGAATAAATTATTCAAGTACCATCTTGATGATTTTTTTGGTATTCAATGATGATATTTTGGTTTATTCTGATATCCACTAGGACCATGAGAATAACTTATGGATAATTATTTAGACTCTTATAAGGAATGATTTAAATGGAAAATTTAGTAATTTTTATTTCTTTCTTCAATAAAATTCTTTTCTTAGCCATATTTTCTTTGAGGATGGAATCCTATTTGATTCTATGATGAAAAGGGTAGTCATAGAATGATCTACATTAGTGAAAATAACTAAGGTACATAGATTCAATATTTTGGAAGGTTACTATTAGGGATTCGTTCAAAAAAATTGATTGGATAACTTGTTATCCAAGATTACATGTAAAGGGGTGATGTTTATTTTGAAAAAGGAATGTGAATAATGTTTTGATGAATTAAAAAAAGAGATTGTTCAATACTCTGATTTAGACTCTACCAACTAGGAATGGTGGGTTTTTTATATATAGTGATGCATCATAGAAGGTACTTGGTTGTTTCTTAATTAAACATGATAAATTTATTTCATATTCATCAAGGAAATAGAATACTCATGAACAGAACTATCCACCCCATGATCTTGAGTTAGATTTTGTAATCTTTGTTTTGAAGATATAGTTACATCATATCTATGATAAAATATATGAGATATAAATAGATTATAATATAGTAAAATACATCTTTTGAAAGAAAGTTCTCAATATGAGGCAATTGTGATGGCTCGAGCTACTCGAGGATTACGATTTCTAGATACACTATAACCTAGAGAAAGAAAATAAAGTAACATATTCATTGAGTTGGAATTATCATGTAATTCTAACCCAAATGAGGATTTAGAGGGATACTATGTTCATGGATCTTGTTAATATGGATATGAGAATTATTATGGAAGGAGGGACATGACTCCTTTTTCAAATTATTGTGAAACTATCTTTACTAGAAAATGTGAAATTTTATCAATATGATAATGATAACTTTCTGAAGAAAATTAATGTTGTGAATTATGGAAATTTAGCAGACTTCATTTGTGAAGACAGTGTTCTGAAATGTAGAAAGAGATTATATGTTTCATTTATACCTAAGCTAAAAAATTAATTATTGGATGATTTTCATAGCCCAAATTTATCTATAAACTCTGGTAGCACAAATATGTATAAGTATTTTAGGGATCACTTTTTGCGACATAAGATGAAGAGAAAAATTGTTGATTATGTTTATAGATGTTTGGTTTATCCAAAAATGAAATCTATGAGACAACATCCTAGAGGATTCATGTAACATATCCCTAATATTGTGTTTAAATTGGATTATATTACTATGGATGTTTTCATATGACTACCAAAGACTCTTAGAATGAATGACATAATATGGGTTATTATTGATCACTTAACCAAATGTGAATATTTTCCTAGAATAGTTTAATATATACTTATTGAGAACATATAAAATGTATATATTAATGAAGTTTTAAGACATCATGGTGATCCTCTTTCAATCATGTCTGATGATGATCCATGTTTTACATCAAAATTTTGAAAGAGTCTTTAGAAGGATCTTTATACCAAACTTCATTTGAGCACATCCTACCATCCTCAAATAGATGGAATTTCTAAAAGGAATATTCAAACATTTTAAGACATGTTGAGGTCATTATCGCTAGACTTTAAAGGTATGTGGGATCAATATTTTCCTTTGGAATAGTTTGTCAATAATAATATTATTCATTCAAGTAATAAAATGGTATTGTATAAATTAATATATGTAAATAGTATTAATACTCAAACTTATTGGATTGAAGTTTATGAAAGGAAACTTGTAGGCCTAGAGATTTTTTAAGAGAAAACGATAAGGGTAAATACTATTCAGGATCATATTAAACCAGCTCAATGTATAATTATCATAATTTATACTATCTAATAAGGTTAAAGGAAATTTTTACCATTATGAATAGTAAAATAAGTATAAATTAATTACCATGATTAAGCTAAAAATTTATTTACTAGAGGGTTAAACTAAAAAGATAAGTGTTAAAATGACCTACCAACTTGCCAAAACCTATTTTCTGTAAATATCTCAACCTTATAACCTATAATGGTCAATAATAACCCATTTTGGAGTCCTATTATATGATAAAAACGTAGGTGTAATTGATTACTTTAAAAAAATCCATGTATGTCCTCTCCCCCACATATAAAAGGCCACCCCTCTCCTCCCCCATTAACATTTAAAAAAGAATTTGGTTCAGAAAATAACTCACCAAATAACTTAATTAATCCGACAAAAATATACTTGTGGCTGTTGTTTTATCATAAATCCATCCTAGGAAGGATGTTTTTCTCAAACCAAAAGAAGTTCCCCAAAAGAGAGGTAATGTTCTTAAATGAGAACATTCATGCTATTTTTTCTTACACCTCCTTAAAATATTTTTGAATCATGATAGTATAATAACACTAATATCTCCCATATAATAATATTTTATTAAGTTAATTATATAATATATATCCATCTCCACTTCCATAAAATGAGAAACCAAACAATGTATTGTGTGTAGGGAAGACTACCACCTCGCGAACTGATATAATTTGTTTTCCATCACCACCATTAAAGGATGGATATAATGATGGATTTAAAACATGTATATTATATTTATTATATTATTATATTTATTTAATTATAATATCACATATAAATTTTCACATTCCATTCAGTTTAAAATATGATAAGATCACTCGTGTGTACGGAGAACTACCGTCTCACAAAGCAATGTGATTATTTTTTCAATTACTCTTTACATGGAAGGAAATTAGGATAAATTTAAGTATTATATGTGATAAATATAAATTTATAAAAATTATTTAAAATTTATATATCATACACTTCCTTTCTCTTTCACCTATTAATAGAATGATATCGCCACTTGTCTATTTGTATGTCTTATCATCTCCAAGAAGCAATGTGACTCATTTCCCATGAACAACATTAAATAATGGTTATAATAATGATTAAATATTATATTTATAACATTATTATAATTATTTATATAATTTATTTATATCCTATGTACATGAATCAAAACATTCATGATAAAACAAACATGAGAAAACCAACCAAATAACACCTAACACAACGAAAATAATGAAATATTAATAACAAACAGGCCGTAAAATTTTATAATAAGATCATATATTATATTATAAATATGAATATGGTTCTTGTATAAATTAATAAAATTCTTAAAACCATTATACATGAGGTAAAATCATTTTCAAAAAAAAGGAAGCATGAGGTAATGGATGTCATCTTAATTTCACTTTATTGAGGCATATTATAATATTGTGCTCTAAATTCCTTTATAAGTTGTATATAATAACCCTTTGACATGTAATATCATGATTAATTAATAATTCATGTTATTTTAAGTTTTAATTTAAATTATTTTATCCAAATAGATTTTGACTTGAAATTTACCATGTAGTAATGAATTTTGTAACACAATTTCTTCTCATTAGATTATATTACTTATTTATTGTCTTAGATAATCTTATATGGTGAATGTAATGACTTATGAATATATTATGTTTTATTTAAACTTATTTTATGTTTATTTTATTTTGATACATATAATATATTCATTGAATAATTCTCACTTTGATGTTATGATCATTGTAATAGTTTTCATCTCAATTTCCCTTCATTGAGGCATATTATAATGTTTTGAACCTAATTTCTTTTATATGGTGTATATACATCCTATTTTACATGTAATATCAATAATTATTCTTAATTAATTATTTTATGAGTTTCAATTTTAATTATTTGATCCAATGAAATTTGAATTTAAAATTACAAAGTGGTAAATAATTCCATAAGTCGATTTCTTTTCATTGGGTTATATTACTTATTTGTTGTCTTTAATATTATTAGATTGTGTGTGTAAAGACTTTTGAAGATCATATGTTTTATTTAAAAAAATTATATGTGTAATTAAATTTGATACACATAATCAATCCATCAATTGATCCTCACTAAGACATTATGATCTTTGTAAGGGTTTATTTCACAATCTCATTTTAATCGGGATTATTTATACCTTAATTTATATTGAAGGAAATTTGTTAATCATTGTTTAATAAACTAATTTTATTTTATTATCCTCTATATTTTCATCATTTTTCAAGTAATAGTAATATTTCACACTCTTTGGTGCTTAAAATGATTGAGATAATGTTTTTAAGAAAATCTTACTTTATTTTTATCTTCGGTAAACAATCCTTCTTCCAAAACCATATTTTCCAAAAATGTTTTCAAAAAACTTTTTAACATTATCCAAATGATTTATTAAATAACCTTTTAAACATGTTTTACTATTTAATTTTTTTAAAATTAATATTAATGACATTTTCCAAATAATTCCAATTTGGATTTTTCTAAAAAGGTGAAAAGAATATATTTTTTAAAATGTATGATAAGAATGTAATTTATAGCCATCATGGACACTAAATATTCTAAAGATTATATCATGATTTTCAAATTCTATTTTAAAATAAAATTATTTTTAAAATATTTTATAAACTTTTAGTTTAAAAAATATTTTCAAAATTAAAATGATATTTTCCTCAATAAATATTTAATGGTATTTTTATGTTATTTATATTTGCTGATGAAAAAAACAATTTATTTTAATTTTACTTCACTGGGTATGTGTTGTATTGATGCCATCCTCATTCTTTACATGGATATTTTATGATCATTTTTCACAAAGGAATGTATTGGCATTCACTTTCTTGATTCATCTTTGTAGACATTAAATTTCCCTTGAAATATTCACTTTCCTATGATCATTAGACATTAATGTTCCCCAAAATATCCATATTATTTATCATGGATATACTTATTTTTTAAACCATGTAACATTTCTACAGATTGTTCATTTCTTCAAAAGTTATTTTATTGACTGGGAAACTTTTGATAAATTCGTGTTATTTACTCCAAAAGGGTATTTGTTGAGAAGACATATAGTTCAATAATGGAAAATATTATTCAATATATGATGAATTATCTGGAAATGAAGATATGGGTGGGTCCTATTTATAAATATCCCCATAATTCATTGGTAATCTCATGATAAAAATCAGCTAGCCAAATCAGATGGGTTTTTACCCAGTAGTTTTAAACTATCTTGGGAAAGTACTTGATAGTAGGGGTGTCATGATGTCTAAGATCATGAAATCCAATAATTAAGAAATTAATTCATTGATAACTAATTTATTAGTATCATTATTCATAATATATTTTGTGATGATATTATCTCTAAAATCATTTAATTCTCATTTTATTGATTAAATGGAATGCGTTTTTAGTTTCTTACCTTTTAATATTTATTATGCCTTATCTAATTATGATAGTCAATTTATTGATTAAATGAAATATATGTTTAGTTGTTTACCTTAATATATTGATTATTATTTATTGATTTATGATAGATATCAATGTATGTAACCCTTACTAATAATTTGAGATAACCCTTATTTTGTTTCCTTTACCCTAGATACAAAGAATAATTCTTGGAATGAGTACAATAATGCTGAGTGTTTTCTTTTGTAATGTTTAATTTTCTATTCCCAATGTAAAATGGATATCATGTATATATCTAATTCTCTTGAAACTATAAATAGATCAGTCCTTCAGGATTTGATCCCTTTTATCTATGACAATGTAATAATATAGAAATTGACTATGGGTTATTGTATTTGGGTTATTACAAGAAATGTGAATGAAAACACTTAATGTATAAAATTACATTTTCCTATAAAATGGGTATTTTATATATCTTATGTTGTAATTTAAAAGATAAAATTATTATAATTCAAATTCAAATTAAAATAAATTGAATCTAAAATTTGATTCATCATGTTGAAATTAGGTAGGGTGGTTCATCTTATATTCTTAGTAAATAATAATTACCATTGTAAATTTTTAATCAAGGATAATAAGCGTAAAAATGGATAACATAAAGTCGCTTGAATATTTTCATATTAATTCAAGAACTGGACCTTATATAAAATATTTTTTACTTTTTAAATTCATACCCACATTTTTTCCCATTATTTTTACCTAACTCATCTAACTTTCATATGATTACATCTTTAATCCTTACCTAACATTAGTTTCCAAGGAGAAGTAAATATTTTTTACATAAAAAATGATCTCAATTATTACCTTTTAGGAAAACATATCATTTGAATTCCTCTTAAACCTATACCACCTATATCCCTCTTCTACATTTTTCAACCCTTGTGTATAATAAATTTTCCCAAGTCCTCAATTTCCAAGCGGTTCTCTAAGAGAAGAATCAACTAATCAACGTGAGTATTATCCACTCCCAAACATTTTCTTCTCTATCTTTATATTATAAACCAATTATAATCATAATAATATAATTATATCAGTATAATTATTTTATTTAAATTTTATTTTTTTGAGTTAATAACTATTTTCTACCTTATTCACAAGAATTAAAAAATTGAAAATGCCGCCCATGTTACAAGCAGACTACCACCACCAAGAAAGATAAATTTCATTTTAAATCATTGTATTTCACATATGATTATAAAAATAGATTTAAAAAATAAATATGATATTTATTTAATTATTAAAATTATTTTAAGGTAAAATATTAAACCTATTAATAATATTATCAATAGGTGATTATTGTAAATATAATCTCCTAAAATGAGAAAACTAAGTGTGAAAAAGATTTTTTTATTTGTAACTGATAACATATTATCTTACCATATTCATAAAACTAATATAAATTATGATTTATATAAATAATAAAATATAATAAATAACATTATTATTCTATAATTAAGATATTATACTAAAATCGATTTTATACTTATTTATTGGTTATAACATGTTCTTCTTTAGGATTATTAACCAGCTGCATTAACTAAGCTGTAAATTTATATCATGGATGGTTATAGAAATATAATTAATGGTATAATATAAAATTAATATGTATATAATATTTTTTTATTCTATAATGTAATATTATTATATAAATCATTATTAATATACCACAATTCATTCTTTATAAATTACCAAAAACAAGGTCACTACCGATTTAATCTTCATGAATCATAACTAAAATTTTCTCACAATGGAATAAGAAATTTATAAATAATTATTAAAAATATATTATAGTAACATAAATAATATAATAATGATTAACTTGGTTTCAAATTAATGAGATCAACATTTATATTTCAAAGCTTGTGTGAAACAATCAAAATCACTAACATTTGTTGATGAAAATAAATGAAAACTAACAAAGAAATGAAAAAAAAGTGATTATAATTGAAGATTATAAAAATTTATATATTTTAATAAGGTTATTAAATATAATTTTAATATTTTTATGTTATAAAGGTGGTTAAATATGATTCATGGAAGTCAAATGTTATGGTAAGGGTTTACTGTCTGGAAACATTTTCTATTTGAGAAAGTTTTCATATTATACACCTATTTTTTATAGTGTATATAATTTTTATTTGACATATTATATCATGATAATATTTATATTTATGTTATTTAAAGTTCCATTTCATTTTACCTCTTCCATAAGCATTCAATTAAAATGTTACCATAGACATAAGGACATTTGTCTCAAAATCCCCTTCAATGAGGCATGTTTTCATATTCTAAACCTATTATTATTTTATCTGGTGTAATTACATCCAAATAGATTCTATTATAATTTTTAATTATTATTTCAAGTATTTTTAAAAAAATCACAACCATTCCTCCATAATAATTTATTTCCATTAATATTAAAGCGGTAAGGGCTTTTACTAACTCAATTTCTATTCATTGAGTTATGTTCATTCTTCTTGAACTTTATTCTTATAAGTTGAGTACAATTTACTCTATGATTTACTTATATATTACTTAATCTCAAGTTTCTGGGGATTTAAATTTATTTCTCATGAACTCATTTTCAATGTATTGTTACATAAATTCTTCTACTTGGATGAATTTCTTTTCTCATAAAAACTGCAATGTTGTTAAGAATAATTTTGATCCTCTTTAATGACCATTTTATACTTCGTTACTATATTTTTTATTTTTGAATATTTTTTATTTATTATTTTGAAACCCAAATATGTATTATATCATGTTATACTACTGTTTATATTTAACTATTTAAAAAATTAAGTTTTTTTGCATTTTTACAATGTGTGTGTCAATAAAGATATTTTAAAATATTAAAATGGATTTTTTCTCATGATAAAAAATTTTTATCTTCCACTCCATATTTTTTAACTTAACCTTTATTTATTTTCATGGTTATATTATTTAAATTTATTTTGAAGTGATGTTTAAAAATATATTTCATGTCAAATTCATAAAAATGGATTATGAATGTAACATGTAACTTTATCTTTTACCAAAAGGTTAAAAATCTTTTATGAAATATTATTATATGATTTCATATCAATTTTCCTATTTTTCTAAAAAAAATATCCCCTTCAGAGTAAATTTTCATGCACTAACCTCTAAATTACCTTAAGCAATACTCCCTTTTGGTGATTTATTATTTCTATCAACCGATCTAAGATTTGTTTTCTATTTTTGTGTTACCATTTCACATGTGATATGAAACACATTTCATTCCTTGGGGTTTTCATGATATGTTATATAAATTATTTCATATGGAAAATATGTGAATGTATTATTGTTATGTGACTGGTGGTTCCTACATAACTTGAAAACTCATTAGGTAAAGATTTATATATAATGAAATAATAATAGGAAATGAGTAATGATTCTTGATCAACTATGGGAAATATATTGTGATGCCTGATTCACTATAGGAAATATGTTGTGTTGATTGATCCACTACAAAGGTTGTGATTCCTTATCTATAATGTTATGATTTACATTCTCATGTTATTTAATATTTAAATGTTATATGCCTTTGATATTCCCAGTGTATATTGATTATTATCTCTTGTATTTTATCTCTTACACAATAGAATATATTCAATCATTTTGGGTTATTTTAATAATTTTCATTCTTATGGTAATCTGTTATTACTCCATGATATTTTAATCATATATTTCTTCATTTCTCAAGTTTTCTCATATGATTATGATTGAACCCCTTTATTACTCATTGATATTTTTCCATTACTAAGTTTTTGAGCACATCCCTTATTTTGATTCTATTTTTCCTAGATAAATTTATATAAGAGTATATTTATAATGAATTGTTATGTAGAGAAACTTTGTGGAAGATGTTTAATAAAGGGTGTGAAATAATATTTTTAAGTATCTAATCTATAATGAAACCAAACCTTTTGGTTCTTGGGTTAGGAAATTATTTTTTATATGTAATTTTAAAATTATGAAAATATTTTAAAATATACAAAAGTTTATTATTAGTTCATGTCACTCGTTATAGAATCTAGTGTGAAAAGAATATTTTTTTCACTTAACACATCTACGTGGGATTGAGGCATCTCAGTTGGTATCAGATTAGAGAATGTGTTTTTTGTACCTTACCCAAGAGTGTGGGCCTTGGGAATCTCAATTGTTCTTAGAGTAGGGTTTAGTTTTTTTGGGGATTATTTTAGTTATTTTTGGGGAATAATTATAAATTACATTATTTAAAAACCTTGGGCTAAATCTAATTATAGGAAAAAATCATAAAATTTTAATACAGTAAAAAGTGTGCAGTTTCCTAACAATAACATCCTTATTTGGATACAAACAAGTGGATGTAAGAACTAATATATATTCACCTAGGGGTTATAATCTTAGAAATTTTTATTTTATTATTAAATAAATATTCACTTTTTATGTGATAAGTAAGCCTAATTGCACATAGGGTCGGACACATGTTGGAAATATGCTTTGGTTGATTCTAATTCTCTTTATGAGCCATTATAAAGGATTTAAATATATTTGAATTTGATGATGTAATGTATAAACAATTAGGATTATAGGACCTAATAAAATATGAACATGGAAAACCAAGTTTTAATTGAATGATTTATTGTTTTATCTAATTATATCATAATAGAATCGATAGTATCACATGTTAAAGTGAAGGTGTTATAGGTGAAGACATCTTAAAACCATGTTTTCAAATTCATATGATAATTTAATCTGATTTTATTGGATGTTATCATAACCATTTTTTCTTTAGTATTTTCTTGGAAACATGATAATGAAAATTAAGTTGTGGAAGGAATGTATTTATAAAATCATTAGACTTATAGTCTGATAAAGTGTCATATTTGGGAAAAATGGTTGAGAATATAAAGATAATCCTATTCTAATATAAAAAAGAGTTTTATAGTCTTACCCATGGTAGTGAGATGAAAATTATATGTTGATCAATACCCTTATCTATTTTTCATTATTTAGTATTAATTAAAATTTTAAGGACACAATTTATTTGGGGGGTCAAAAAGTTACACCTAGGTTTTAAGACATAATTTATTTCATTAAAACATATATATATATATATATATATATATATATAATTCATAAATACAATTTATATTCTATTAAAATATTTGAACTTGAGTAGTAATTAAATCATATAAGATATGAATAAAACTAAAAATAATTTATTCATTCATATTGTAACATTAAAAAAGGTACATGAAACCTTATGATGCATAACATGTATGATTACATCCATTAAAATTACTTAAATGAAAATTAGAAAATAAATATAGAAAAATAATCTCATTAAATGTAGGAGATCCCTTCGATCATATTACCCTTTAGGATCACCATTAGTCTAACTAATCTTATAATTATAAATGAAAACATCAAATGAGAAATCAATTTGTTAAATAAAAATTAATGATTAAGGAAATGAGAAGCTTGATTTGAGAGTAATGAATAGAATGAATTTATAAGGAGTAATGGTGGTAATATAACCATTATAAAGAGAGGTGGAGTCATTGGATATAAATTTAACTGATATTTATAATAAATTTGATTATTTTAAGTAACAAATATAAAATAATATAATCCATAAATAATAAATAATAAAACAAAAATATTACATTTAATTAAAAAAAATTATTTTTGAATATATTTTTTGTGTCACATATTATTATTATTAATGTATGATATGATATATTTATAAAATTAAATGAAATAATTTCATAAAAATAGATTGTTAAAATTAAATAATTAGGATTTAAATAAAAAAATTAATGGTACTTGGTAAAGAATATTTAAAAGTGACACTTTAAAATAAGTTTTTTAAAAAGTGTTGAGTATCATTATCTAATTAAAATTAATAATTATTGAAGAATTGTTTTAAATGAAAATTATTGATAATATATAACAAAATAAATTAACATTCATCTAATAGTTAATACATGTAATATAATATGAATAAATTCATTCTTTGATTAAAAATATTTTTTTCTTAAAATCTTTATAATGCGATATGCATGCCTATATTAAAATTAATTATTTTAAAAAACTCTATAAATTGAATTTAATAAAAAAAATACATATTTTTAATATACGTATCCAAATTTAAAAAAAAATCATTTCTATCATAAAAATATGTTACTAAAGTAAATACTAGTTACCATAGTTAAATAGTTCTTTTTCAAAGAATTGTTTATATAAATGGTGTATAATTTTTATCTCAATAGATTAAATTGAAATATTTTAAATTATGAATCTAATATTAATTTTAACATATAGAAAATATATTAATAATAATTTAATTAGTAATTTATATGAAATAATAATGAAAAAACTTAATGTATAAAAAGTTATTTTTCAAAAATATAGTTTTTTCTATATGATAAGAATTAATTTAAAAGTATATTTTCTTATATTTAAATTTTTCATTGTATTAAATGTAGTCCAAATTAATATTAATCACTTTTAAATTAAACAGGAGGTGTTATCTTATATTTTATGTAAAAAATAATTACCATGGTCAATTTTTAATCATGGTTAATAAGGGTAAAAAAGGTTAATTGAAAGTGGTCCAAATGTTTCTAAATTAACTTGAAACTTAAAAATTATAGAATAAATTTTCTAGTTAAAATTTTATACCCACATCTCTCACCAACCATACATTACCAAACTCACTAAACTCATATTTTATTCTATCTTTACACCTTACCTAAAAATTGTTTCCATGGAAACATCCCTCTTTTTCACTTATAAAAATACTTCACTTACAAATTATTCTGGCATAGTTATCCATAAAATTCCTATTGAAAATATTCCAATTTATTCTCCAAAATATTTTGATTCCATGTTTTGAATTTCTTGGGTACAAGAAAGGGCCCCAATTCCTCCATCTCCAAATGGTTCTCCAAGAGAAGAATCAAGTCCTCAACGTGAGTATTATCAACTCCCCAGCCTTTTTCTCCATATTTATCATCAAATACTATTATATAAATACTAATATAATGAAATAAATATAATTAATAAATATAAATTTTATTATGTTTACGGAATAACGGATTTCAACCTTCCTTTCATCCATTTGAAAAATGAAAATGTCACTCGTGTTACATGTGGAATATCGTATCTATGAATGATATATTCTATTTTTCATCACTAAAATTAAGGGAGGGTTCCAAAAATGAATATAAAAAAATATGAAATTTATTAAATTATTAATATTACAAAATTATAATTAGGAGATATATTAATAATATTAAAAATAATTAATCATTATAAATTTAATCATATAAAACAAGCATACCAAGAGGGAAAATAATTTATTCATTGTAACTAATAACTTCTTATCTTACCTTCAAAAAAATATTATTAATTATGATTTATATCCTTAATAAAAATATACATAATATAGATATTTTAACACCTTTATATTATATATGTTTTCATTTGAAAATATTTTATGTATTGTTGTCTTACAATTACATGAATCCCCAAGTCTAGAAAACTATAATATAATATAGATTTTATAAATTAGCTTTTAGAATGGAGAGGATGAATATAATTGAAAATATTAAGAAATATATGTATTTTTTAATTAATTCAAATGTATTTATTTTTTCTTAAGATATGATCATTAAATTTTTAAAAAATCGTTTCAGGATTATAATACTAATTCTTATAAAGAAATATATTTTTGTATGTGTTATGAATTTTTATATAAAAAATATATTTATTACTATAAAAAATGATTTTAATGAATTGTTTTTTTTAAATTTTAATAATAATCCATATATTATTTATTAAATGGTTAGTAATGAAGATAAAATCATTTGAGGGTAAAAAAGAGTTATTTTTTAGAAAACTATTTTTTATGTGAAATGTGTTTTTACATTAATAAAATAAATAAATAAATATTGATTAATGATTTTAAATAAATTTAAAGAATTTATAATAAATAAATTATTTAATTTTTCATATAATATTCTTTAAAAGGGAATTAATTAGTTTAAAATTAGTTTTATACTTTAAAATACATTTTTATAAAAAATGGTTTTAATTGTGTTTTACGTTTTTATTTTAAAATTAATTTCTTTATATTATAGAAATTAAATTTAATAAAATGGATACCATTTTTTGAATAATAATTCTAAAATTTTATGAGGTTAATTTCATTTTTGGTCATAATGAATAGTAAAAACTGAATGAAAAATTACCATGTTTAGGGTTAAAAAGAGTACCAAAAGGTTAAACTAAAAGATAAGGGTACAAATGAAACATAAGAAATTCTAAATGTTATTAGATAAATATATTCTGATATTATATTATCTTACCTTCTATGTATTGTCCATTTTTGTTCCACTTTTACATGAAAGTGATCTTATATTAACGAAACATTTTAAGTAATTCCATGTGTGTCCCTCTCCTCACTTACAAAAGGAAACCTATTCACCTTCCTTATTTACACAATTTGATCCTCGTAGCTCAACCAATACCTACTAAAAATCCTTATTAGCTTCCTTCAATACACTATTATGCTAATTTTATTACCATATAACCATCTTAATAAGGATTAAAGTCTATGTTAATGGAGTCATCTCAAAGAAGAGGAGGTTAGAGCGCTTATGAGACAAGTTCGAATTTAAGAAATAGTTTCTCATATCACTTTTATTTCTCTCATACCTATTTCGTATTCACCACTTGTTTCCTTCATGTGATGTGTATATTTAAAATGAATGTATTTTTTGATGAATTTCTTTAAAATAACATGTATTTAAAAATATATATAAGGTTTTCTCTTTTATGAGGTTTTGATTTACAGATTACCAAAGTTGTAAGGGTTTTATATTACAATCTCACTTTTTACCATGTTTATTTATGATTAAATTTCCAATAATGAATTTATAAGTTATATCTATCCAAAATTGTATGAATTTTCATATTCTCCAGTTATTTTTGTAAATTATAAGGTTTCCTTTCACATTAAACACATTATATACTCACATTTCTGAAATGATATTTTTAAAGAAAACTAAATTTATTTATATCTTATGATGAGAATATTTACATTACATGTCTATATTTTATTTTAAAAAATCAATACTTTTTATACTATTTTATAATGAACTGTTGAATTAATTTTTAACCATGTTTGAATTTTTATAAAAAAAAATTTAAAAGGAATCTTCTTGTCATTTTCCGAATGATGTACATTTTACCAAACAAGTGAATGAAATATTTTTTATAAAGTTTACTACATGAATAAATTTTCCTACCATCATGAAAATTAATTTCCTTGATTCTTCCTTTAAAATTTTCCATGGTTATTTTAAAATAATTTTTTTTACTAATATTATGTAAATTTTAATATTTTAAATAAGTTTTTTCAAAATGAAAAGGGTATTTTCTTCAAAAAAATGTTCCAGTGATATTTTAATGTAATTTTTATCTATAACAACATCCATTGATGTTACTTATGATTCATTGGGGATATAATCTATTGTTACCATATTTATTGTTTATCTATATTCTTATTGATTATGATTATGAAATAATAATGACACTCATTTTTTCCATGGGTTAATCTATGAATAAATGATAAGTTTCTTCATAATATTATGGCATACATATGAAATTATTATGATTATATGATGGGTGGTTTTGTTAAGACATCCAATTTATTTGGTAGTGTTTAATTTTTCTGAGCTCAAAGGGTAAACATGAGGTTATCTCAAGCCTAAAAGAGGGTATATGGTAGGTTATCCCAAGTCCAAAGAGGGTACACAGGTGGTTATACCATGACCAACATGTTATAAATTCCATGTTAGTATCCTTGAAAAATGATTTTTATGATTATCATTATGAAACACTTTATTCCACTCTATTATGAAATGTTCTTATGACTAATTAATATTCTCAAGGATAATGGTATTGTATTCTCTTAAGATTCATGTCTTATGGACTCCCAATGATTTATGAAATGAATCATTGTTAGTATAAATGAATTGTACAACTTTATTTGATAATATTAATCTAATACTCAAATAATATTATGATTATCTTATTCTCACTAATGATTATAAATATTTATCTCACATTTTATACACTTACTAAGAATCAAATGTTACCCTTTTGTATCTTTCCTTTCCCCAAGTTATGAAGAAAAGTTTTATGTATGGTTTTTCTAATAAGTGTACCATGTGAGGAAAAATTTGTGGAATATGTTATATATATTTCATTAAATAAGATGAATATATATGTAGTTTATAATTAAACTAATACTTTACATCCCTGAGAATGTATTATGGTGAAAGGTATTGAATATTCAACTAAAGTGATGCAATATTTATGTATGTTTTTTTGAGACATCTCAATTGGTAACATAGGATGTTTTATTTTATTTTATTAGAATAATATTAGAGAAATTTTTTGAAAACCCTGGGTAAAAGTATAAGTATAGGATAAAATTTAAAAACATTAGTAAATTAGAGATTATGTAGTTTTCTAAGAAAATAAATCCATATATAGATAATGTAAAGTAGATAAGACTATGTGATATATGAACTTATGGGTAACAACTCAAAAAGTTATGAATTGAGTATTAACTTGATCATCACTAATGCACAATGATTGGGCATAATATTGCACACCTTGATAAAAAAACTCATGGGATATATTATTTGGTGAAATAACATTTTTATTATACACCATTATGACATATTCAAATAGATGATAACCATGGTTGACCTAGTATAATCCTAAAGTAGTATATATTGAAATAAAATGTCATGGTTTAAAAACACTTGAATGATTTTTCATGATTATATGATTTATCAATATGATAATTATTTCTCAAAATATTATTTTTGGTTTTAATGAATTGAAGGAACTAGGTGGAATCTATTTTCACTGAATGTGATATAAAGTAAAATGATTTCCCACATGAGAAACCAAATTCTATGGGGTTGGAATGTGAAACCTTGTGATTATTCTTGATCAAATACCTTAAATTATGCTTAACAATTGAAACATATGTGAGTTTACAAATAAAAAAATAAGAGGAAAATGGATATTCAATAATGTTCAAGTGATAAAAACCATTGAGGGGTTGAGATTAAAATTTCTAAATGTCAATAATACAAGTATAAAGACTAAATTAAATGTCTCAAATGAATGAAAAGATGATTTATATGTAGAAAAATAGAATAAATAAACTAATTTTTGAGGAAAATGAATAATTTAATGGAATTAAATAAAGTTAATCATATGATTCAATTTATATCTCAATGTCTTATATGTGATGAACTTGGGAATTATCCAAGAAAATTTCCTAATCCAAGGTCTAACACTTAAAAAAATTAAGGTCTTGTGTTATATAAATCATATAATTGGATCATGATGGTAAAGAAACACTTAAACTTTACTATAGATTTAGGAAATTCATGTTAAATTTTTTAATAATGTTCAATATATAAATCATATTATTCATCCTTTAGTGGAATTTAATATGATTTTGGGTATTGATTAGATCTCTATACATATATTTGAAATAAATTTCTATAATAAGGAAGTAAAACTTCATATTCTCAATGAACCTATGGTCACCTATCAGTGTGAGGAAGAATATTTACTTATAATGGAAATTGATTCCATTTTATGGGTCTTGATTTCTATTTATAAATGGTATTAATCTCGAATGGTTGGGGATAAACTAAAAATAAAATATATGCATATTTAGTTAGAGTATATTGATGTATTTTTGGGATAAATTCCTATTATTCTTCTGAATTATGAAGTATATTTTTAAACAAAACTCACACATGGTGCTATACCTATTTTGAATAATCCATATAAAAATTACCCAGTTGATTTATGGGAATTAAATGTGCAACTCCAAGAGAATCATGCTAACGGATTCATTCAAAAAAATGAATTTCCATGGGGAACATAAATTCTTTTTATAAATAAGAAATATGGATCAATGTGACTCTACATTTATTATCAGACTCTTAATAAGACCATGATAAAGAATAAGTATCATTTTCCAATATAAATTATTTGTTTTATCAATTTAAAGGAGCTCAATACCTCTCAATAATTTACTTTCATTTTGGATACTATCAATTGAGGTTCAAAAGTGAGGACATACCTGAAACAGCATTTCATTGGAGGTATAATCACTATTAATTTATAGTGATTCCATTTGTAAACACTAATACCCCTTCTTTGTTAATGGATTTAATGAATAGAGTCATTAGATGTTTCCTCAATCAATTTTTGGTAGTATTTATAAATGATATTCTTATATATTCCAAGAGTAATAAAGAGAATTATTATCACTTGATAATTATTTTTAAGACCCTATTTATGAATAAAATGTATGGAAAATTTATAATTTGTGAATTATAGTAACATAAAGTATCATTATTGGTACACATAATCACAAGTGATGTTATATCATCTAATCCTTTTAAGACAGAAGTCATTGAACATTGGCTTAGACCAACCACTATAATTGAGATCCATAGTTTTATTTGATTAGATGGATATTATCATAACTTTATCTATAATTTATAATATATTCCCAATCCATCAACCAAGTTAACACATAAGGGATTAAAGTTCCTTCATAATGATGAATGTGAAAAAACAAATCACAGAGCAAAAGGGAATGTTGTCCATTGCAACTGCACTCACATTACCCTATAGTGAAAAAGGGTTTTTTATTTTTAGTGAAACATCAAATAATATATGGGATGTGTTTTGATGTAGAATGAAATTGGGTTATCTTTTTCCTATTTTTAATTAATGTCTCATGAGAAAATTTACCCATTGTATGACTTATAGTTAATAGAGGAATTTGTTTCATTGAATATGTGATGGAATTAACTTTATAGAGAAATGTGTGATATATATATTAGTCATTAATGTTTAAAATATACATTCACCCAAAAGTATTTGAATATTATCTAGAGAAGATGGTTAGAGTTGATTAAATATTAGTATTTCTGAATACAGTACCACCTGAGAAAGGTGAACAAGTTCAATAGTGATTTGAATAAAAATGACCACGCTAGATTATATATGTTGAGGATAAATAAAGATAAAATATTTATGGGTTTTCAAAGTATGGACTTTGAAATTTGAATAGAATGGAAGAAATATTATCTTTCTCAAATGAGTGTTCAATAATCTATCCATGCAAAGATTAAATTAGGGTAGAAGGAATATTTAGAGCTATAAACGAAGGTGATAAATTTTCTTGAGATCAACCATGATTATAATGTAACAATAAGGTTCAGTAATAGAGTATATGTCCCTATTATACTATAATAGAAGAAGGTCCTCTTAGGAGTATCACATATCTCTTCATTCTCAATTTATCCTAGATGTATGAAGATTTATAAAGACCTTAGAGAGAATTTATGATGGGATAACATGAATATATATATTTTAGAGAATATATCTCCCTTATTGGTATGTCAAAAATTTTAGGGTGAGTGTAAGAAGTACATGTGTATGTTACAACCATTACCAATACTTGTATGTAAATTAGAAAATGTCACCAAATATTTCATTATAATACCCTATTTGGGTTGTAGTTGATTTTATTATGAATTTAGTGATTCATTATAGTCAGATAAGATTTATATATTTATAATATTTCCCAAATATATATATTAAAGAAGTGTTAAGGTTACATAGAGTAACATATTATATTGTATCTTCTTGAGATCTGAGGTTTACCTTGAGGTTATAAAGATGTCTTCAACTTGTTTTGGATAAAAAGTTGTGTTTTAGAACTTATTATCATCCTGGGATGGATGGACAGTCTAGGAGAACCATTTAATCCATGGAGGATATACTAATATCCAGTTCTCTTTATTTCAAAGTTTTTATGGATCGAAACCAATATGCAAATGGATCCTTATAAATCACTCTACAGAAATGTTTCTAAACTCTAACATGCTAGGATGAAGTTGGTGAATGGAAAGATAATGGGACTTGATCTAGATATGAAAATGGAAGATAAAGTTATAGACATTAAATAATAATCGATAAAGCTTAGAGTTGAAAGAATATTTATGCTAAATTTCATCCGTGATATCTAGAATTTGAATTTGGTGAGATGATATTCCTATGAATTTTTCTATGGAATAATTTTATGAGATTTAGAAATAAGGAAAACTAGGCCCCTAGGTATATTATCCCCTTTAATAATCTTTATTGAGTATGAATGGTAGCTTATCTCATGGAACTTCCACTGAACCTCTCTTATGATCTTGACGTGTTTGATTAATCTCTTTTAAGAAACTATATAACCAATCTATCACATGTAATGAACTCATAAGTTTTACTAATAGATCATTTTATTTGATATGATTAATAACCTATATAAATCATGGGTCATAAAGATATTATTCTATGAAACAAGACTAATCATCTGGTTAATGTTCTTTGGAGGAATCATAAATTCAAGAAAGATATATAAGAACTTGAGGATGAAATGAAGCAGAGTTATCCTCATTTTTTTCATAAGAGTTATTTAATTTCAAGGGTAAAATTCATTTTATGGTCATTATAATATTACACCTAAATATTTTATATATATTCCTTTGAAATAAATTTGAAGTATTTGATATCTTTCTTTACATGAAACCATGATTTTAAATGATCCATGAGATATTATGGCCTTTATAACCTATTTTTTGTTTTGTAGAGGATGGATATTATTAAACACATTTTGGATTATATAGATGTATGGTCCCGACCTAGGTACCAGACACAGGTGCCCTGAGATGGTCAGTTACATGACCTCAAGCGTGCCTCCTTGTATGCTAGAGGCTACTGACAATAATCAAGGGTCTACTATTTATCATATAGGGACTATAAACTCTTTATAAAATTAAAACAATAGAAGAAATAAATAAACAATAACCAAATGATATAACCAATATCCATACCAAACCAGTATCACATGATAAAAAAATAGGAAAAACAATATCCAAACTAAAACAGTATATATGGCATGCCAAGTATATTTCAATTGTCAATATGAGAAACCTAAAATAAATAAAGACACTGATAGCTCCCAAGTGGGTCTGGAACCATGTATGGTTCCCTCATCCATGTTCCATCTTAACTCAGTCATCTAAGGTTTGATTACAAATTAGTATTCCACCACCAACAGCTTCTAAAATAATATACAGTCAATAATAGTGTATGAATTTTCAAAAAGAATAAATTAAAATGAATAAGTAAACATTTATCAAATTTCAATATTCTTTAATTAACTTCATAAACACCCAGGTTCCTAAGGACACCTGAACACCCAATACCTACTTTGGTCTATGCCAAAGTCTGAACCATATCACATATTCAATTCACAATTCATTATAACACTTAGTATTTCATTATCAATTTCATCTCATTTCATTGTCATGGCCAATTGGAACCATAGTCCAATGCTAACAGTTTGGGTCTAGGTCATCATGGCTACAACATCATAGGATTTTGAAGTAACATTTTGTGTCCCACACTCAATTATCACAAATGGCATTTTGATGTAGTATACCATGTTCCACTCACTTATATCCATCAATTTATCCCTATGGTACTTTGATGTAGTAGACTTTGTCCCACACATGAATATCAATCAATCAAAAAATAACATATATCACATCAATAAAGTTTAATCAACATTGACCCTATTATCAAATTTTATAATGACAAAATATATTAATTAATTCAATGATTAATTAATCCAATTCAATAATCTCAATATCCTGATAATTAATTCAATAATTAAATAGTTCAATTCAATCAATTGAATAATCCCAAAAATTCCCATTATTTAATTCACATATCAATTATTCCAATTCAACTAATTGAATAATAAAAATATTTCTCATTAATTATTTAAAAAATTAATTAATACAACTCAAAAATATCAATATCCTAAAAATTAATTCAAAAATTAATTATTCTATATTCTATAATATCAATATACCATTTATTATTCCAAAAATTAATTAATCTAAATTACACAATCCCAATTCCCATTAATTAATTCAATTTAAGAAATTAAATTGCTAAAAAATCAAAAAACAATCTAAAATTACATACACATAATTAAAATCAAGACTTTGGGATTTCAATAATAGACCACCTATAACAATTCATTGAAGAGTGATCTCTCAATGTAAATTCCTCAATTTGAAATAGAAAGATAAAACCCATGACGAAGAATGAGATCTTGAATCAAAGCCTAAAAACAAAATCAAATAGATCATGATCTATTAAAACTATATCTATATCTAATACCAATATGGAAAATTTTATCCTTTAAAAGTATTGAATAAGAATTAGAGAGATGTAGTAAACTACATGAGATGATATTCTCTTATTGGGAGAGGTGAATATATTCAATTCAGGCTTCGAATCATCAATAACGAAGGTCGGAAGGGCGTAGAATACATCTAGGATCCTCCAAAAATGATATAATTAATTTAAGGTTAAGTTATCATCAATTTGGGGTTAATATTAGGGAGTTAGAGTATTTTTAAAAGAATTTTTTTTGGTAATTAAAACCTCTTACATAGTTTCTTAGGAAAGGGAACATGGTTTCCTAAACTGTACACCTTAACCATCCACCTATTCTGGGGGGGTTACAGGTTCTCCTATATAGGTTCACGGTTTGACAAAATGTGTTCCATCTATGAGAATACCCTATGTATGGGTTCACATGGTTTATCGGGTTGGGCGCATGGTTTACATAAATCATGCACCAACTGTGAACTTCCTCTCATCCTTACAAAAAAATCCATTTTTACCCAAACACACACAAGGTAAAACCCATACAAAAAGTACTCAAAAAAATAAAAAATAGTACCTATAAATGAGTCGGAGACATATCTAGAAAATTTCAGGATCTTAAAATCTACCCACATTATAACAACTCGTCCTCATGTTTTACTCCCAAGCATCTCTAAGATTCTAAGTCAAAAAGATCATTCCACTGAGCCCGAAAATCTTCTTCTCTCTCTCATGCTTCTTCCTTCACATACCTATCTTTCCATAATAAATGAACTAACAACACTATATTTCCCAAAAACACGTTCTCACTGTGATCCAACACATGTATCATATTTCCCTCAAATGACACATCAGTCCTAAGATCAACATCATCCGTGTAGATCACATGAGAAAGGTCGGGATGATACCACTGAAGTTATGACACATGGAAAATGTTATGCATTTCATTATACCTATATGGAAGAGACGATCTGTATTCCACCATTCTGATTCTCTCCACATCCTCAAACATTCTAATAAACTTGGGCACCAAATTACCTTGTCTCCATATCCTCTATTAACCCAATCTAGGTGACACCCGGAGGAATACATGATCACCCTCTATAATCTATAGGGATCATCGATGCCTATTAGCATAAGAATTATTTCTACTCTAATTTGTATCCATAAGCTTAAAAATAAGTTAAATCTTCTCTGATGTCTCTTATATAAGACTTATTATAAACAACTATGACTCAGCTGACTCCATCTAACATAGAGGGGATCTACATGGACTATCATAAAGATCCTAGTATTAATCCATATGTATAGTTTCATAATAACTGTTATTATTGTAAAACTCTACCAATGCTATTTTATTTTCCCAAGACCCACCAAAGTATATAAAACATGCTCTAAGAATGTACTCAAGAAACTTTATATTACACTCAGACTGCCCATCTATCTATGCGTGGAATTTTGTACTCAGTAAAACCTATAAATCAATCACCTTCTGCATTCCCTTCTAGAAGAGAAATTTAATTTGTGATTTGTGGTCTAAAAAATACTATGTGTCACCCCTTGTAGATGGAATATCTCATTAAAATACATGTTTCCCAACTATTCCACTGAGAAAACCTCCAGTATAGGTAAGAAATGTGCTACTTTCATCACCCAATCCCCAACCATCCAAACAACATCATTCTTCTATGGTTTCCTTGGGAGACCCACCAAAATATCCATGGTAACATCATCTCACTTCCATTATGGAATGGGAAATGGCTGTAATAAACAATAATTCTTCACCTATTGATATGTTTGGCATCATGCCACGCACACTGCAATCTCTTTTTTCATGCCCGACCACCAAAATTTTCATCATAGGTCATAATAAATTTTGGTCTCACCTAGATACACTTACCACTTCGAGGCATGAAATTCATGTATCATCTCCCCCCACATACTTGTAAGAAAAACAACCTGATTCCTAACATTGATGATCTCACCCTCATCAATTGTCCGATATGAAGATGACTCCCCACCTTCAAGGATTTCTCCCAAGGAAAAATATTTCAGATAATCATAATGGTTATACTTGATCCACCTCAAAATTGTTGAAACCAATGAAACTAATATAATATTTGTATTCTCCCAGCTCTTCTAAACTAAAAAATGCATCTCAGCTAGAAAATTCATCCATTTCCACTCAACAATAGACTCCTGAACTTCCTTAGTCTGAGTTTTCCTACTTAAATCATTAGCCACATTATTTCCTTTCCCAGGAATATATTCTATTTCAAATTAAATTTAATTCATATACACAACACACCTCTTCTTTTGGAGATTCAAATATCACTAATAAAATATATACATTAATCTCTTATGATCAGTATATATAGTAAACTTCTTTCCCAACAAATAATGACTCAAACACTTCAATAGATAAACCACTATAGATTATTCAAGGTTATGCTTAGGGTAGTTCCATTCATGTGGCTGCAACTACTGAGACCTATATGCCAAAACTCGATCTCCCTGCATCAATATTGCTCTAATCCCGATCCTTGAAGCATCGCAAAACACTATATAATCGTCACCTATCTTGGGTGGTATCAAGATTGTTTCCATAGTCAAATGATTCTTCATATCCTCGAATAAATTCTCACAAGATTCCATCCATTCAAATATTATCCCCTTCTTGGTAAATCACTAAATCTATCCTTATAAAAGGGAAAAGTATTTTATGAACCTCCTATAATATCCCACCAATCCCATAAAATTGAGTATATGGAAAGTATTCTCATTCTTCTCCTAAGAAACCACTGGTTTAAATTCCTCTAGGTCCACTAATACACCTTACTTTGAGATGATGTGACCCAATAAGTGTACCTGATAAATCCAAAACTGACACTTAGATAGGCCATACATGCTTATGGATGGAACATTAAATTCATAAAGTTCATAAACACCACTGGTATTTTTTAACCCAAAAAAAAATCATGATGAACTCATATAGGCCATACGTGCTTATGAAAGTGGTCCTAGGTATATCAGAAGATCAAACTATCAACTGATGATACCCTAATATCAGGTCGATCTTGGAGAAAGAACAAGTTCCTCTCAACTAGAAAAAAAGATCATTAACATAGAGAAGAGGATAACATTTCTTCACAATCATCCAATTCAACATCTAGTAATCAACACAAAAGAAAAGAGTCTCATAAAACTTCATTGTAAACAAGACCAATGAACCCTAAGGTTTCATACTAATATGGATAAATCCCGTATCCTCCAACTCTTACAGTTGAGTCTTGAGATCGCGAAGCTCTATTGGTGTCATTCTGTATAGTGGAATAGAAACTGGCGGAGCCCCCAGCATGAGGTCAATTGTAAATTCCACATCTCTCTCAGGTGGAATTCTGGAAAATTAATCCAAAAACACATCCTTTATCATTCCACTATGAGTTGCAATAATTCATGCTTCACATCCCCATCATTAATAAATAGACTAGAAACCTGGGTGGTGAGCTCCCCTAGTTGTTGAACAGGACCAAGATGGACCGCTTGGAAATCCCACTCTCCCCTATGAATGAAATTTTTACCCTTGTGAGATGTAAAGGTTACTCTTCTATGGTAAAAATATATGTGGTATTGGTCTGATACTAACCAATTCATACCAAAAATTAGGTCAAATCTTGACATATCAAGGTTGTACATATCCCAAAAGAAATGATAATTTCCAACCTCAAGAAAACACCCTTTGCAGAAATAGGTATCTCTCCACCGTACTCCCAATAGTTTATCTATAATCATCACACCACTAAAGAACTCCACTTCAAGTCTCAAACCATTCACAAGTTGTGCATATATAAAATAATGAGAGAAAGTGGTATTGAATAAGGCTCTAGATAGCACGGAATCTATAAGAATAGAACCTCTAACCATAGATGGTTCAACCTATCTATCCACAAGTGTAGGTTGAACTATATGTGACTATCATACCCCTCTTCCTTATGATATAGTTTGAGTCCCCTGAGATGCACCACTAAACTGATACAGGATATCTTTCCCAGAATTTTCACATCAACTTCCTCTACCTCCATGGCCAACAAAACTCCATCTTCCAGAATGATACGGTGTAGATGATCTCCCCACAATCTGATTCTACCTTGATTCTCCATCAACACTAGTCTATTATGGGTCCCTACAGAACCTCTATAGATGACCCATACCTCCCCATAATCTGATTCTACCTAGCTTCTATGGAAGTTCCCTAACCTATCACACTAGTGATAGATCATTGGATCAAGGTATTGTGTAATTTACCCCTCGGTATGGTTGTTATGCATCCAACTACTATGGATAACATTCTCATAATGACGCTTCCTATTGTCAGAAGTCATACCTCTTGGAAGTCTATCATAAAACACCTATACTCCATTGAAATCCTCCACCAGATCCCCCTCTGATATGAGAACTTGATTCACCACTTCTAAAAACTTCTTCATCTGGAAGATATTCACCTAGGACTTAATTTCAAATTTAATCCCATGTTGGAACCACTTTTCTACATTAGTCTCATCCCCCACCAATGTTGGAGAAAATCAATAAAAATATATAAATAATAAAACATGGTCTATCATAGAAATTATCCCTTGATTCAATCACATGGACTCATTAGCTCTCTCCTACTTGAGCATCTCAGGATTAAAGTACTCAAAAAACTTCTCCTAAAAGTTTTTTCACTCTATATTATCCAACTTTCCATCCTGAGTTTGGATGTCCCACTGATGGTTTTCTTAACCATGTAACATATAAGCTTCTAGATTGGCTCTATTCTCATAAGGATTCTCTAATTGGTAAAGTATAGTCTAGATAGACTTAATTAAGAACTGAGATATCTCAGGTACACCCTATCTGCAAAAAATCAAAGGGTTCTGAAACTAAAAAACCCTCATCAAATCAGATATTATTTTCATAACCCACCTTCGGTATCTTTCCATAAACTGCATGAATTGATAATATTTCTCTCGGAACTACTCTCCAATTTCCTCACCCGACACTATCGGTGCCTCGGGTTCCACTATTATAGGATCATATCTAAAAATATTCTCTTGTCATCCTCTTGGAAAGAATCATCATGGAGGAATATCTCTACAATTACAAACACACGTCTTAAGAAACAAAACACAACTTTAACACATTTAGCAATAAGGGATTCACAATAGCCATAACGATTCATTCCCCCTTTTCCACTACCACACGGTCAAAACTAAGGTGCCATAACTACCCTTATCCATCCTACATCTAGGTCTTGGTTAAAAAAGGGTAAAAAATTCTCATAACTCATTTTTTATATTAGACACCATTTATTCACATTTTTCATCATTTTTCAATTTTAATTTCACATTAGGCACCCTTTTAAGTTAAATTTCACAAGAAAAGAAAACATTTCAATTTTTAGTAACTTACCCAAAACCTGTTTTCCCATGCATGCCTAAAATTACGCATGTCAAAAAAAAATCCTGAGTTCCTAGAATGATTCATTCATACTCAATTATCATGCCTTACCATACCACGAGTCAAATCTCAGAAGCTCATAAATAATAATCACATCACACAAAAAGTGCATCACTCAAGGTGAAATAGCATCAAATATAACAAGACATATCAAAAACAACAACCCCACCCTGGGTACTTGGATTTCAACCTTATACATGGGTTAGATACTCCTATGCATGAGCACTTAACCAAGGACTGACTCATCATATTCTCTTGTTTACTTTTTCCAAATAGTAATAAAAAAATGAAAAGAAACTCCTCTGATACGACTTTATAATGTTCTAACCCAGGTGACACAAACTGGTGCCTCGAGCCGGTCAGCTACATGACCTCAAGTGTGCCTCCCCATATGCCAAAGGGTTTTTACTAGCACAGAGGTTTTAATATCGATCATGGGGAGATTATACCCTCTTTATCAAAGTATCACAATAGTAGAAATAAATAAACAATAACCAAATGATATAACCAATAACCATACTAAACCAGTATCACATGATTACCAAAATAGGAAATAAAATATCCAAAATAAAACAGTAGACATGGAATGATAAGTATGTGTCATTTGTCGATATAGAAAAAACAAAATAAATAAATACACTAAAAACTCCCAAGTGGATCCTGAACTATGTCTAGTTCCCTTATCTATGCTCTATCTGAACTTATCTATCTAACATAGGGTCCTTCCCATATCCTGTCCTACAAACATGAATCCAATTTGGGTAATATTAAGGAAGCCTGGGTAGGGTGTGAGTAAAAATTAGTAGGACACCACCAATGGATTTTAAAGAAATATTCAGTCAATAATAGTGTATGAAGTTGTATAAAGAATAAAGCACAGTGCATAAGTAAACAGTTATCAAATTTCAATATTCTTTAATTAACCACATGAACCCCTAGGTTCTCGAGGATACCCAAACTCTCAATACTTGCTTCAACCCATACAAGAGTCTAAACCATGTCACATATTTAGTTCACAATTCATTATAACAAATGGTATTTCATTATCCATTTCATCTCAATTTATTGTCACGGCCAATTGGTCCCACGGTAAAATGCCAATATTTTTTGTCTATGTTACAATGCCTATAACCCCATGGGATTTTAAAGTAGTAGTCCATATCCCACACTCATTTATCACTATGGGATTTTGATGTAGCAAACCATTTCCCACACACATGTACCAATCAATTTATCGCTATGGGAATTTGATGTAGAAAACCATGTCCCACACACATATATCAATCAATCACATATATCACATCAATCATGGTTCATCAACATTAACCCTCTTATCAAATTTCACAATCAAAAAATCTATTAATTAATTCAACAACTAATTAATCCAATTAAATAATCTCAATGTCTTGATAATTAATTCAATAATTAATTATTTCAATTCAATCAATTGAATAATCAAAACAATTCACATTAATTAATTCACTGATTATTTAATCCAATTAAACCAATTGAATAATCACAATAGTACTCATTAATTAATTCAATAATTAATCAATCTAATTCAAAAATATAAATATCACATTAATTAATTTAAAAATTAATTATTCCAAATCCCACAATCTCTATATCCTATTAATTAATCCAATAATTAATTAATCTAAATTTCCCAATCCCAATATCCCATTAATTAATTCAATTTAAGAAATAAAATTTTAAAACATTCAATAGAAATTATACAATTACATACAAATAATTGAAATCAAGACACTGGTATTTGAATAATAGACCACCTACCACAATTCATTGATGATAAATCGCTCAATAAAAATTCTTTAATTTGAAATCGAAATATCAAACCCATGATGATGAACGAGATATTGAATCAAATCCTAGAAATAAGATCAAAAAAATCCAAATCAATCAAACCTAGATATAAATATCTAATACCAATAGGGGGAAATTGTACCTTCAAAAGATGGAAGAAGAATGGGAGAGTGGGAGGAAACTACACGGGGTGAGATTCTCTTAATGGGAGAGGTGCAGATCTCCAATCCAAGCTTCAAATCATCATTAATGGATGTCATAAGGGCTTTGAATCCATCAGATATCCTCTAAAAAGGAGAGAAGTTGTTTAGGGTCGAGATAGGGTCAATTTGGGTTTAATACTGATGGTTTCATTATTTTTAAAATGATTTTTGGCGTAATGAAAACCGTATGAACCATTTTCCAGGTAGGGACACATGGTTTTCCAAATCATGTGTATTTACCATGCGTCACTTCTAGGGGGTGCATGGTTTATCCTAAGAGGGCACACAGATTGAAAAATTATGTTCCGTCCATGTGAATCCCCTCTATCTGGGTTCACATAGTTTATTGGGATGGGTGCACAGTTTGGGAAAACTATGTGAAAAACATGCACTACCTCTCCCCCTTCCAAAAACATCCAATTTTTACCCAAAACCATCCAAGGTAAAACCACATAAAAAGTACTCCAAAAAAGACAAAAGAGAACCTATAAACAAGACTGAGATTTCTCTAGAAATGGTTTGGATCTTATTATATAGAAATTTTTTCCTTAGTTTAAATTTATTTATTAATTATTATGATATAATCATTATATTTTAATAAAAAAATCATGATTGAAAGAACTATATTTCAGAAGAAATGTATATTTTTAGGTGTTCTGAATTTTTATATAAAAAAATATATTGATCAATATGAAAATGTAATTTAATAAAATTTATGGCTAATTTAAGAATAATAATTCACTCATTGGTTATCTAATATTTAGGAATTATGATAATTTCTTTTGAAGTTAAAAAGTGTTATTTTTCAAAAAATTATTCTTATGTGTGCAATGTGTTTTTATTTTAATAAATTATATAAATAAATATTAGTTAATGATATTAATGAAATTAATATAAAATATATTCAATAAAATTATTAAAACTTCATCTAATAGTTTTTATAAGGAAATGAATAAAGGTAAACTCATTTTTATGCTTTAATATGAATTTGTCTAAAAACAGTTTACATTGTGTTATGTGAATTAATTTTCAAATTGATTTTTCCACTTATAGAAATTGAATTTAATAAAATAAATTCCATATTTGTAATCATAATTTAAAATTTTTTAAATGAGGTTAATATAAATTTTGGTCATAATAAATAGTAAAAATTTGTTATCATGGTTATGGTTAAACCAGGTATACCTAGGGTTAAACTAAGAGATAAGTGTAAAAATGATACTTAAAAATGTATAAATATTATTGGTTGAAACAATTTAAGCCTCATATTATGTTAAATTTAAATTCAATTCCACTTGGTGCTACATTTACATGAAATTTTCCTTATAATATTTAAATATTTTAAGTAATTCCATGCAAGTACCACTACTAAATGTATAAAATGGAACCTCTTCTCCTCCATTATTCACAAAATTTTAGCATTATATCTTTTCTAATATATACCCAAAACCATCATAGATTCCTTAACTTAGTTATTAATATTATTTTTATACAAAAAAAACATCCTATAAAGGCTTATGGTGTAGTCCAAGGGAGGTCTCTCACCAAGGAAGAGGTTAGAGTGCTTACAAAGAAAGTAAGACTTGAGGTAATGGTTTCTCATCTCAACGTTCTTTCTATGAGATGTATTTCATCTTCAACCCTTATTTATTTTTTTATATATAATACCAATGGATTTATTTTATTATTATATTTAATGAAAATTATTGGGATTTAAAAATCTATATAAGGTTCTCAGTTTCATGAGGTTTTGATTCAAAGATTACCATGGTTGTAAGGTTTTTATGAAACAATCTCACTTTTTACTAGGATTAGCCATCCTTAAATTTATGATGATGAAATTATGTAATCCATATTTAAATTTTTTTATGAATTTTCCTTTTATATTTTCATTTTTAGAAATTATAAGTTTTCCTTTCATTTTCCTCTCTAAATATACTCAAATATCCTAAAAAATATATCTTTAAGGAAAAATGAATTTATTTGTATCTTCGATCATAATTTATTTTCAATGTCCAAATTTTATAAAAAAAAAATTCACAAATTATTTTTCTATTTTTAAATTATTTAATAAAATAATTACGCATGTTTAACTTTCTATAAATAAGGTAAAAAATAAATCTTCTTTTCATTTTTCGAATGAGTTACTTTTTACCAGATGTATGAACAAAAATAAAAGGTTATTTCCCACAAAAATAAGTGTTTTCAAAAATAAAAGGTTATTTCCCACAAAAAAATGTTTTAATAATATCTTAATGGTGTTTTTATATATGAATATATCAAATGATGTTGCTTATTATTTACTAGGTACATGATATAATGAGTACATATTTATTCACACTCTGTATGGTTATTGATTATGATGATGAAATCTCGATGAAACCCATTTTCTTTTCCAATTTTCAAGATATATTAAAATTAAAAATGTTTTCATCATCTTCTGAAATACATATGAAAGGATTGTGATTATGTGATTATTGGTTCTGTTATATCCCTCCAATATATTAGGAAATGTTTAAAGTTTATTATCTCACAGGGTATATGAGAGGTTATACCAAGACTAAAATATAGTACACGAGTGATTATCCCAAGCCCAAATAGGGTACATTAGTGGTTATCCAAATACCAAAAATGTGGTAAATGACTTTGTAGATATACTTGAAATTTTATTTCTATAATTTTTATTATGAATCACTTTATTCCACTCTCTATTTACATGTTATTATGTTGAATTTATACTCTCGTGGATCCTAATATTTCATTCTCTTATTATTCATATATTATGAACTACCAAAGATTTATTTGACGATTCATGATTCTGATCTATGAATTGATGGGTATGATTTTATAATCTTAAGATCATTCCCTTATACCATTATTCTTATATTATGATCATATATGATTATGAACTATCATCTCCCATGTTTACCCTCACTGAGCATCTGAGATTACCCTTTATTATGTTTCCTTTCCCAAGATTATAAAGAAAGTTTTTATGTAGGATATGTCTAATAATTGTAATATGTGAAAAGAAATTTTTAAGAGATGTTTATGATCATTCATTAAATAAGATGATTATATTTCTAGTCTCCAAAGATACTAAACCTTTATGGACCTAAGGTGTGTATTATTGTGAAAAGTATTGAATATTCATATAAAATGATTCATTTTTTATGTTTTTTATGTTATCTACAACTAAATTATGATTATATAATTAAGATATTATAATAAAATCAATTTCATAGTTATCCATTTGTTACTTTATTTTCTTATTTGGGTCTGCTTTACAACATATGTGAATGATGTAATAAATATGTATAATGGATGGTTAAGGAAACATATTTTCTAGTATAATAAAATCTGGTGCCTAAGTTCCCCCATATATATATATATATTCATATGACATTAAACTTTAAATGAATAATGAAATACATGGATTTTGATTCCTTTTATAAAGAAGTATATATATGACTCCTCATAAGGGTTGAATACCATCCATGAAATATTAACCGCCTCCCTAGATAATAACAAACATTGGATTTCCTGGTTATCTCGCTTTAACATATAATAATCTACCCACCAATGGTAAATTGATGAATAACATCATATACATACAAATGGATTCACTAATAATATTCCCCATTTTCATAAAAAAAATATTTAATCTATAATCATTTTGTTAGGATAACCTCTCCCATATCGGGATTCAGAAGATATTCTAAAACATATCTTAAATCTATAAGATAGTCCCATAGTAGGAAAAAATTCCCCGCAAAAGGGTGTGATGAGTCTGACCTACCATCCACTTGACCAATAGGAGTTCCTAAGAATCATTGGGTTTGAAACCCCAAAGAACCGCCTTTTATTGGAATGTCAATATATACCTAGGTTTGGATGTGAGAGCCATTGGGTGTTTCTGTTAGTGATAAAAAATGATAAGCTCAACTTGAATGAATGTAAAAGATATTGAACCCCCCCACCCCCCACTATCAAACCATTGGGCCAATCCAAACACATATCTCTGATGAAAAAAAATGGGGAACCTAATGTGAAATCATTTAACTATGATATATCCTTCACAAGATTAAACAGATATATTTTATAGTTATATTATAACCATTATTTTCCTATCACATGGGTTGTCCTTATCTTCTTTTCAAAGAAAGTGGCATGATTCATATTATGCACATATTTTTTATTGACTTAACCCCTGAAAGTATGGAGCTGGTTTTTACTACCATTAAATTTCCCTAAGATACAAGTAAATCACATCCTAATGGACCGAATAATTTAGTATCCTTGGTAAACCAGATACAAACACAAGTCTTGTATTATAAATTAATACACTAATTACAAAATAATTTTTTTCTTTATTGGAAGATAATAACTTTATTCCATTTATCATATCCTTGAATATAGTTCTTAGTATACTTCATGGATTCATGGGTAAAGTAAACATAATAAGGATGAGCACAAATGATCATTAAGGGTAAAGTACATTAAAATCAATAATAAATCAATGATAATAGTAAATATATATAGGTAATAAGTGAATAAATATTCCATTTAATCAAATAAATGATAAAGAAGTGCGTAAACAATATGTAAAGTGCATAACTTAAAAACACATTACATTCAAATAAGGGGATAAGTAATAATCAATATAGAAAGGTATGAAACTAAAAACACATTCCATTTAATCAATAAACTCATGAATAAGTTAATCCATATATGTTTTCATAGTGAAAATACCATGGATAAAAATGATAACTGAAATGTAGGAAATGGTTTAATATTGGGCGTCATGTATCTCACACATGAAGAAATATACCGTCAATATATATTCTTAAGATAGTTTAAACTAATCTAATTTGGCCAACTAATTCATCCCATGATACTACTCATGCATCGAGGGGATATCTATAACCAGTCCCCAATCGTGTCGGCCATTCCAAATTATTATTCACATATCAAATAATCTAGTTAACAGTATGATTTATCAAATATCTATATTGATTAATGGATACATATTTATAAATATTTCTCTAATAACTTAAATAACTTTCAAAGTAAAACCTGTATCTAAATATGTTATATGGATTAGGAAAATAACATATATATGATAAATTATATGGATAACTATGAGAAATTCAATGTTCAATGATCATGGGAAATTTAATATTTAAAGGGGACTAATAAAGGAATAAATTAAGTGAATTTCAATATTATCCTCATTCAAATCAATCAAAACCTATCCATAGAAACTATAATGATGGTATCAATACAACGTATCCCAAGTAGAGTAAAAATAAATATATTTTTTTTGTTAAATAATATTAATACAATAAAAAAATAATTTAAAATCATTCTTTAGGAAAATATACTTTTCATCCTCAAAAACATTTTGAAAATAATTTTCTTTGAAAATCACTTTTAAAAACATTTTCTTTAAAAATTAACCATTTAAACTTGCAAATAAATATTCAATAAATAATGGTAGGTAAATTTATACATTCCATACGAGGTAAAAAGAACATTCCTTTTACCAGGTAAAATGGTTAGAAAGTGCCTTTTTCAGAATGCGATAAGAAGATTATTTTGAAAATTTTAAAAATAGGTAAAAGGGAAAAAAAATATTTAATAAATCATTTTGGAAATGTTAATATTATTTTTTAAAACCATTTTAGAAAACAATGTTTTTAGAATTAGATAGGTTTTCCAATTAAAGAGAGAAATGAAGTCAGGTTTTCTTAAAAACACTTTATAAAACATTTTGACTACCAAATAATGGAAAATTGGTAATAATAATTAAAAAATGTAAAAAAATAACCATTGGATATTTAAATGAAATGTTTTATTGAAAAATTGTAATAAAATTTCCTTGAATGGAAATTCAAGTGTATACAATCCAAATAAAATGAGATTGTGAAGTAAATCCTTGAAAGGACCATAACATTTATGTGAAAATCAATCAATGAATATATTATATGTTTCAAATTTAAATCCATATAAAATAAGTGGAAAAAAATTATAGTAAAAAGTGATTACACACATAATCTTAGAATATTAACAACAATGAGGAAGTAATAAAACCTAATGAAAAGGAATCGGGTTATGAAATTTCTTTTCCATCTGGTAAATTTTAACACAAATCCCTTTAGAATAAATAATTCAAATTGAAACTTAAAATAAAATTAAGATAAAATAATTTATGATATAATATAAAAAGTGGTAGTAGATACACCACGTAATGAAATAAGTAGTGATTATGATGTGTGCCTTACAAAAGTAAAAATGAGAAAATAATCTCTTACCTTGTTTTTCCTTTCAGGTGAACATAATTTAACCTCATGTATATGGGTTTTAAAAATTTAACTAATATATATCAGAACCAAAATAATAATATATTAACTTCTTATAATATCTTATTACTAATTTTTTATTAATATTTCATTTTACTGAAAATTAATATTTTTAATTTCAAAATCACTTTGTAGGATCATGACTTTTAACATGAGGTGAATCCTTTTTCGATGTATACACCACATGGGATATCCAGGTCATGAATCTAGGATTCACATCATGAATTACTTTATCCCAACAAGTTTATGTATTAATTATAATAGAAGTTATTTATTTTTTTGTGTATCCTTTACTATTGAACCCAAGGGATACACTAGGAAATTTTTAGGTAACTTCTTTCCTTCTAAATGTCTTGGTTTGGTGTTTGATCTTCGGTAAGATTCATCATCTTGGTTTTCTACTTCTTGTTATTATCTATATTTGAAAACAGTGTGATCTTGTGTTTCTTATTGAATCATATTTTTATCTTGATGGTTTTTTATCTAGGATTTCCTTGTTAATCTCCTTTTCCTTTGTCCTTCATTGGTGTTCCCCATTGTGGGTGTTGATTTGATATCTAATTAAAGGTGGGAGGTTCCATAATCCTTTTCCCTAAAATTGAAACCTTAAATTTCTCAATTTAATTGAAATGAGTTTTTAAATGATTTAAAAACTTGGATTTGATAGGTTTGATGTTTTATTTTGAAAAGGGCATGAAAATTATCAAAACCCCCCAATTTGAATGGAATTGAAATTATTGGATGGATTTGAGAAAAAATGATGGCTTGATTTGGAAATTGATTTGATGAAATTATTTCTTGTTAAACCTTGAGTTAAATCATTTAAATTATAAGATTATTTGAAAAAGCATGAATTGATTAAAACTTATGATTTGGTTTTGAAATGAGAAAGGCAAGTAGAAAACTGAAATTGGGAATTTTATTTTGAATTGTTGTGAAATGATTGATTTTACCATGATTGATTGATTAAAGAACATGTAAGACAAAGTATTTAGTGGGTAATAAAGATAAAAACACTAGTATTTAACCCACTATAACTAGATTGAAAATAAAAACACTGACATAAACTTACTATATCATGATTTTCCTCGATGGGGAGATGATTCTTGAAAACCTAAGTTAAGGGACGTGCGCACACTTTGAGTTGAGATCACTAATTGATTAGTGTGAGGATAATTTTACCAGAAACTAATGTATCATTGGGCTTATTACATAGTGTTATGATGTATTTTTATTTGATGATTACATTTCATTGATTCTATAAATTCTTTATTCATATTGACTGCTTTATAAAAATGTTTTATATAAAATGTTTATTTAAGACTATTTTAAAACATATTTCATACTTTTTAATTATAAAAGAATTTTACTTTAAAATATGTAAATTCCATGTTATGTCTTGTTAGATTTAAATTGAAATCATAATTTTTTTAATTGTTATGGAATTTTTTATGGAACACTTTGTGAGACCCTATTGGGATTTATAGCTCACACCCTACATTTTCCTTTGGTTTTTTGTAGATTATCTTATGAAATGTACAAGTAAAGTAAAAGTTCCCCTTAAAGTTGGTGGATGTTATTAATATTTGGGAACTAGAGAGATAGAGGTGGTCAGTGGAGATGTGATCCACCTATTACATGGGATATGTCTAAGATTTTACCTTGGAAAATGTTGTGTCTTTTGATGATGTGCTATTTGGGTATTGTTTTACCTACTTTATTCTAGTACTTTATCCCTTCGTAATGTTGATCATAATGACTTGTATCTTTTTTCTTCTATTTTTGTGTCAAAATAATTCCCTCATGTTTTTTGTATGATGTCAGGTTCTAGTCGCCAACCCATGGGGATCAGGAATTCCCTTTAGGTTGTGTCATAGTCAGCATAGGTATTAGCGTACTAGGGTATCATGGATGGTTTGTGAAAAATTGGTATCAAATATTTAGGTTATGCATCTTTATTTAATGTAGGTATACAGTTTGGGTTGTCCTCATAAATAAGAGGTATGATTATTAGGACTTAGGAACTATTTATGAGCGAGTGCCTAACCATCTCTCATCGTAATGATCCTTAAGTCACCATGAGTGTTTTGGAAAATTTTCTTGAAGAATATTTTGATATGATTTTGTGTATTTTAAATAATTTTGATCTGAGTGTGTTGTAATCCCAATCTTGATTTCTACCTGATGGAATTGATATTCATGTATCCCTTGTTTGAGTTGCTAATTTTTGTATCCATGTTTATACTTTCAGTATTGTTTGTTAATGTTGTATAGCATCATTCCTCCAAGGAGTCATTTTAATAATCCACAGTAGGAAGATAATGGTGAACCATAGTAGGTGAATCCTCTATTTGATCATAATCTTATTGAGATAGTGGTGCATGTTTTCCAAGCTTTGGGATAGGCACTAAAACTTGATGCATTTCAAGATATGGTAGTAGAACCTCAAAGGTATGAATCAAGAGGTTGTTCTCAAGAGTTTCTTTATGAGAAACCACTAACTTTACAAGGTTCAAATGATCCTAAATAGGTTGAGCATTGGTTGAAAAAGATAGATATTTTTTGAGTTCTTGGGAACATTAGAAGCTATAAAGGTGAAATGTGTTACCATCAAGCTTGAGGGACCTAAAAGGAGACAGTGGTATTTGATGGTGATGGTGAAGAATCATGAAGGTTTATAGTGGAAATAATTTAGAGTTATTTTCATTTATAGGTTCTATCTAGAGTCTATGGAATGTAAAAATATATGGATTTTCTAAAACTCTAGTAGGTTGATAGGTTTATGGTGTAATATGTGAATCGTTTTGTTGAGATTGTTGAGTTTTCACCTAAGGTAGTATATAATGAGAATATGAGGGATCAACTATCCAAGATGGATCTCCAACCTAATATTTTATCATAGTTTTTCTTTTTTAAACTCACTTCTTATACTGATGTGATGGATAGAGCATTGATGATAGAGCTTGACCTGGCTGGTAAGTCAGAGTTGACGGGAGTTTATTTTTCTCCTAGTGGTAGTTTTGTGAGTTCCTTTAATGGAAAGAGATAGTGTGATGAGTCTCATGGTGGTTATATGTGGCATTAATTTTCTATACCAATTTTAATTCCTAGAAGATTCCCTTTGACTTGATTTCATTGTGGTAAGGTTGGGCATTCAAAATGAGTTTGTATTAAGGAACCAAAGATCTATAATTCTTATGGTCACTTAGGAAACCTACAGAATATCTACCATATCTTTTCTACTCCATGAAATGGAATAGGCTCATCAGTTTCTAAAATAATGTGGTGCAATCATATGCTTCAAGAGAAAAGGGTTTCTATCCCTAGGCATTTGGAATGAACTTCTTCAAATAGTGGAAGAGTCTCTAGAGGAAGCTGTTGCGGGTCTAATGAATGTGAGAGGTACTATCACTATAGATTTATATTTAGTGATTGATTTATTTGAAACTTATATATATCACACATTTATATTGACTCATGTTGTGAACTTTCTAAATATTCTTAATGAAATTTTTTCTTATGTGATGGATATTACTACACCCCTTGGAATAAAGATAGAGAAAAGTCTTTAGTGTCCTGATTGTGTTTTCTCTTTATCAGATATTGTGCTTACCTAGAATTTATGGTTCTCAACATGAAACATGTTGATTTTATTTTCAATATGGATTAGTTTATTTCTCTTAAGGACCAAATTTATTGTTACCTTTGGTGGGTATCCTTTACTATGTCTGATGGGGTGTCTTGTGTCTTTTAGGGAGAATGGGACCTGAGGTTGAGTTGAGGTGGACATCCTTTTCAGGAGTTGGGCAGGTTAATATCTATGTTTTCTTTTGAGCTGGAGTGAGAATCTTTGAGTGATGGTCTTAATCCAGTTATCATTGATTTTACTAGTGCTTTTTCTTCTGATTTCTCTAGTTTTCCACTAGTAATAGTGGTGGAGTTATATATTAATTTAGTACGTGGAACTTAGAAAGTGTCTATTAATTATTACTATATAGAACCAACATAATTGAAAGAGTTGAAATATTAGTTGGATGGTCTATTAGAGAAAGGTTTCATACACCCAAGTTTGTCACCTTGGGCAACACCTATTCTCTTTACAGTGAAATATGATGAAAGACTTCACCTATGATTTGATTACCAGAAACTCAATCAATTAATGGTAAAGAATAAATAATTTTTAGCATGTATTGATGATATTTTTGACCATTTGAAGTTGTCAAAGTGGTTCTTGAAGATTTATTTTCAATATGGTAATCACCATATGAGAATAAAAGAATCTAACATTCATAAGACTTCCTTCAAAAGTATGTATGTCCATTATGAGTATCTTTTTATGTCATTTGGTCTAACCAATAATCCTATAGTTTTTATGGATCTGACAAACTGGATATTTCATAAGTACCTTGACTCATTCATGGTGGTATTTTTGGACGACATCCTAATTTACTCTCAGACCTAGGAGGACCATTTGCATCATTTGATAGTAGTTCTGGAAATTTTGAGAAATTATTGACTCTATGTAAAACTTTCAAAATGCAGTTTCTGGATTTAGGAATTGAAGTTCTTAGGATACATGGTCTCAAAACATGGTATTTTAGTTGATCCTAATAATATGAAAGTTATTGTGAAATGATATCAATCAGTAATTTTTTTTAGATTTAGATCATATTTGTCTTGAAGCGGTATTATCATTGGTTTGTTAAAGATTTATCAAAGCTGGATTCTCTAATGACCACCCTCACTTGGAAATAAGTTAATTTTTTTGAGATGAGAAATTTCAGAGTTATTTTGTTGATATGAAACCTATTTTGAATTATATTCTGGTGTTGATTCTTCTAGAGTTCGGGCAAGGCTATATGGTCTTCTATGACACATCAGGTTTGGGGTTAGTTTGTGTCCTTATATAGGTTAATCACATTGTATCCTATAGTTCCAGACAACTTAGGTCACATGAGAAAAATTATCTGACCCATGATATCGAACTCACAACTATGATGCATGCACTTAAGTGTTGGAATCATTACCTTTTTATTGAACGTTTTAATGTTTATTCTGGATAAAAAACCTTGAGTTATATCTTCTACCAAAAATATATGAAACTCTGACAGAGTTATTGGGTGGAGTACCTATAGTCATTTGATTTCTATATTGCCTACACCCCTATCAAGAGGAATGTCATTGATGATTCTTTTAGTAGGAAACTTATGATCCAATACATGAGAGAATCATCAAAAGAGTGGAATATAATGGATCACTTTTCTTAATTACATTTGAGAGTTTAGTAGAATGAGTTGGAGGTTGTTTTGGTGAGTGTATAGTTGACCTCCTATATTCTCAAGATGATTCTTATAGAGAAATAGTTTGATGATTAGTTTTGTGAAATTGGGGACTCTCTTTATGGTGTGGATACAATCAATGAGTGGAAATTCACTTCATAGGGTATCCTATGTCTCTAGAAATAGTATATTTTTTATTTTCCTATGAAAAAGTCCATGATGGGGGATTTTCATAATTCTCAGTGGGAGATGCACCCTAGAACCATGAATATTTTCAATGATAGGTAGAAATTATTTTGGTGGCCAAGTATGATAGGAGACATCACTGTATTTTAATCTCATTATTATACCTAAAACTAGGTTAAATCTGAGCACCAAAGACCTTCGAGTTTTCTTCAACCACTTCCAGTGTCGACTTGGAAGTGGGACAATATTTCTATAGACTTTGTGTTTGGGTGTCTATATACCCCTAGAGGGAAGAATGTGATATAGGTTGTGATTGATAGGCTAAACAAATCGACTCACTTTAAACCCATTTGATATATAACCAAATTTGGGGACTTGAAACGTCTCTCCATATTGGAGATTTTCAGATTTCATGGATTTCCATATGCTATAGTTTCTGGTAGAGATCCCCATTTTACTTCTTAGTTTTAGAGAGGCCTCTGGGAGGACATGTAATCCTAGTTTTATTTGAGCATGACATATTATCCTTATATTAATGTCCATAAAAAATGATCTATATAGATTCTTGATGATATGCTATGTGATAGAGTTCTTGACATTGATGGAGATCGGGATGTCTATTTGGGACTAGTTGAGTTTTTCTACAAAAATAGTTATTGGTACTCTATTAGAATAGATCATTTTAAGTCCTTGTATGGTTGGCCTTGTATGGTTTTCCTTGTATATATATTTTGTGTAGGTCATAGATTGGTGAAATCTTCTTAGTTGGACTGAGTTTTTTCCAAGAGACGGTGACAAGGATTTTGTTGATTTGTTAAAGAGTGGTGATGGCATGGAGCTGGTAAAAATCCTATTTTTATCATCATCAATGAACATTGGAGTTTTTAGGGGGTGGCCATGTGTTTTTTAGAGTTTCACTTTGGTTGGTTCACCAACATATTAGAAAATAGGGAAAGCTTATGTCATGGTTTATGGGTCCTTTTTAGATTATTAAGTGAGTGGAAAAATTGGCCTACCATTTGAAATTTCCACCATAGTTCACTTTAATCCATAGTTTGTTTAACTTAAAATGGATTTGAAAGTATATTTCTATCCCTTACCATGTTTTGAGATGGGAATATATTAATGTTGCACTAGATTTATTTATGATTAAGCATCCAGTCACGATTATTGATTCTAAGACAATGGTTTTTCATGGGAATATGATACCTTTGATCTATGTGATATGGTAGTAGGGTTCTGATTCACATGATATGTGAGTGTGTGAAGCACTAATGAGATAGCAGTGTCTACATCTCTTCAATATAGAATCTTCTTGAAAATATTTTTGAGGAAACAAAGTGTTTATGGTGGGGAGGTTATAACATCCCATTACCTTATTTTAGGAATTTCTTAACCCTTTTTTTGACCTAAAGTGTGAAGATGTATATTTGTTTGAATTAGTGGAGTCTAGGTAAAAATGTGTCTGAGGTTTTATAGGGTTTTATTTGTGTTTGAGTTGAGTTGTATTCTTTTTATGATTTTTTTACTTGAACTGGGCTAGGTGTTGTTTTCAAGAACATTTCACACCACGAATATGATTCATGACATGAATGATTCACCCAATAGAAGACATAAAATCATTTCATGATGTGAAAATATTCAGTTCATGAATTTTTTTAATGATATGATAATGGTCAGAATCAGGATTTTTAACCCAAGGTGGTGACTTTTTCAGTATATATGCCACATGGTAAATTAACATCATGAATATAGGATTCAAGCCATGAATTCCTTGAGCCTAGTGATTTTATGTGCACATTTAACATCTTGTTACATTATTTTATATACTTTTTTACTCTTTCTTTGATTTACCTTTTTTCTGGATTTTTTTAGGATTTTAAAGTATGGAGAGCTCATGTTATGGAAAATGACCTAAAATTTGTGGATATATGTTTGTTTAAATTAATTTATTCTTGGAATAAATTTTTTAGCAGGGAGTTTCATAGTGGTGTAGGGGATACAATTTGGAGAGTACAAGTTGTGCCATGGGCTATCAGGTTGTGGTATAAGGGAGATTGAGGTCATAGATAAATATAGAATGTGTTTCTGTGGAGACCCAAATCTTGACGTACATGGACATTACATTACTTTTGTGGAATACTTATTACATAACAAAAACAAACACCGAAGGACCGTAATAGTTTAGTGTCTTTGGAAACTCGGAACATAATCTTCTAATCGTGGTGAAAGATCTTCAACATCTTCCATAAAGATATTCCCCTTTTGTTTTCTTACCTAAATTTTTTCTTTATATCCTGGGGAAAAGAAAACATAAAAAGGGTGAGCTAAAATTCTCAGTAAGGGTAAACATAGGGAACGTAAAACAATCCATAAACATTTGAATACAAAAACTTGAACATAAAATCTAAACATCAAAATCTTGAGCAAAGACATAAATCTTGGAAGTACGTAAGGAATATATCATAAAGGAACATCAATCATGATAAAATAGAATGGGAATAAAACATGTAATTGTGTAAAACCATTAATCACACGATATGATTTCCATAGTAGTTAAGGCATTGCTTCCAAGACCATCTTAGTGGAAAAAGTCCCTTTCTGGATCAAGTTCACTCCTCGTTCCAGTCTTGTATCACTGAACCGGATTAACTTACCATTCCAGCCCTGTCTATCTCATGAGATATAAATCTTTACCCAATGAATTGGAGGGAGATATAGGTCCCACCCATCTCATAATGAAATCATTCTTACGTGTGGCACAACATAAACATAAATCATTCATTATAACCCAAAGAATAAAATGGGTTTCATAAACATCATCCCATCATAACATAATCTATATAAAAAAAATGGATATCAATTCATCATAAGAAAATTGAAACCATGTAAATCATAGAGACATTATACTTGAAACATACACATATGAAATAATTTCATCTTAGATGGAAAATGGTTTTGATAAAACACTTGAAATGAATTCTTGAGGAAAATATTCTTTCTTCTTCAAAATCATTTTCTTTTCACAAAATGCCAATAAATTTTAAAAGAAAAGGATTTTATTGAAAATATTCATGAAACCTTGTAGAGTACGATTCATTAAAATAAGGCATTATAAAACCGTAAAAATCCGTTCATGCCGTATAAGTTAAAAAAACATTCTCCTCATACTTTTAATGGAAAAGTCAAAAAGTACCACGTATGGTAAACAAAAGAAAGATTCCTTCCATAACACAAAGTAAAAGTCAAAGTAGGGTAAACATGACTTTAAAAATAAATGGAAGAATATTAAACACTTTATGAAAACCATTTTTATGGACACAGATGAAAAATATAACCCCAGTAAATACTTACGTATAAGCAATCTCGATTAAAAATGAGATTGAAAAAATATCCCTTACCTTAGGTCTGATATGCTTCGTACATATCTGAAACTATTGTATAATGAGATAAATAATTTCATTTACTTATTACAGAATCATATTCATTTTTATGATATCATATATGGTTCACTTATGACTTTATATTACCCGTTCTTTTGTAAATTCCACATTAAAGCAGTGTTTTGGGTAAAATCGTTTTATTTATCGTACGTGTTTGGACTTGTTGTTCTTGATATTATTATTACTTATATCATGATTTATTTACTTCCAAAATTTAAATCATGATTTATATATCATATATTTTGAGTATATATATATATAATAGATAGATTAATGAAATGAAATACACCGTTCATGGAGACGGTAGGTCGTACGTACGCATGAACGTTGTTTTCATTTCCTTATTGACTTGAATGGAAGTAAGTAGATGAAATATATATATATATATATATATATATATATAAATCTAGTAGCTTAATTATGTCATATATTTAATTATTATTCATTATATAAACTTTATAATCATTTTTGAATGTTTAACCTGGATAATGAATCTCATCGCATCGTGGAGACGGTAATCCGTACGTACGCACGAGCGATGATATCATTCCCATAATTATTAAATGGAATTGGAGTGGATGATATAATATCTCAGAATCATTATGATGTTATAATAACCATACATAGTTATTCTTTACACCATTATACCCATCCAAGTAAGGTGGTGGTGGAAAAACAGATTACACCACGGCGTGGAGACGGCATTCCATACGTACGCACGCGCGGTGATTTCGTTTTCCATAGGATAGATAGAAGGTGAAATGGGGTTGTTTCATATTTATAATAACATATAAGTATATTATTGATACTGATGTTATTACTTTATAATGAAACAACTAAATAAGAAGAAGTTTAAGAAGAAAGAAACTTGAAAGAATCGGTAGAAGAGATTACCTCTTCTTCGACGCACCTCTTTTAAGCTTCCTCTTAAGGCACTAGAGTTGGTATTTTGAGGAGACCAGAACCTCTATAATGTTTCTAGGGAAGTTGATAAGGGAAATTTTCAGGGTTTTTCCGAGCTTGAAGGCTCAAAATTGTGTGAAGAGAAGAGGGAGGAGGTGCCCTTTTATAAGGGAGGAGAGGGGCACTTTAGAAAAAACTTAAAATATTATTTTATAATAAAGTCATATTCGGTTTATAATGGCTCCAAAGTGACTTATTTCTAATATAGAGTGGGGATAGGTCAAAATACTCTCAACCAGTATATTTTAGACAAGTTTAGGTTACTATTTTAACTTTATCATTTAGATTTAACTCTAAGTTAAATAATTTAACTTTTACCGTGTCTTCTTGTTTTCTTACACTATATGGTTAATAAACTTACTATAACAATCCAAAAAAACCCCAAGTGGTTCATTATTAATATATATAACCTTATATAAGTCATTGGGACGAACCTTAGATTTTTATAAATAGAATAACAATTAATAATATAATATTTGTTTTAAAAACTATTTTATGTCAATTTTGACACTATTTGGTAATTGATTTTTGTGAAAATCATAACAGCATGATTAGTTCGAAAAAAGTTAAATGGATTAATACTAAAATGTCATATTAACCTAAAAATTTATTTTAATTTCTAAAAAGTCTCAAATACATTTATTTGGGTATTTATAACATTAATTATGTTAATATTTCATTAATAAGGTAATTATTTCATCATCATTGTGTCATAAATAAATTAAATTATTTAATATCTAAAAATTATAAATAAAATACCATTATGTAGGAAATTGTTTTATATTTCTAATGAATATCTATGGTCAAATTTATCTTATTTATAACCCTATATTAAAAAAATTAGTTATTAAACTTTGATTTTAACTATTTTAACTCTTCTTTAATTAAAATAATAATAAATGTCCTAATCTAATCCAAGTGGACCTAAAGGGTAATATTTTATTACTAAGATTGTTTTTGGTCAAATTACACTTATCCAATAGAATTAGTACATGTGTTAAGGTAATAATAATATCATTTTTACCCTTAATTAACCTATTTACTTTTAACAGTCGTAAATAAAAGTAAAAAGTTACTATTCACCAAAAATTATTTTTATCTTATTGAACCACATTTTACTCCTTGATATTAATCGTGTTTCTCGGATTTTCGAAATTACACTCACAGAAGTGGTAAAATTATATTTTATGTAAATTTTCAAATTCTCCTAGGAGGTGGGTAAAAGACAGTGAAAAGTTCAATAAAATTTTTATATATCTAAAATTATTATAAAATGACTCCAATGAATTACATTTAACTTATATAAGTATTATGTATCAATTTTTACCTAAAATAAATTTAAATAAAATAAATAATTATTTAAATAAAAAGTCGGGTTTTAAATAGTAACCTAGTGTTTTCACTATTCATCAAAAATTGAAAGTTTTCAGAAAAATACCAAAAATTCACCCTAGGATAATTTTGATATTTCGAATCCAAAAATGAAGTCCATCTTGAAAGATAAAATTTATAAAATTTTAAAAAGTGGGTATTACTATTCATAACGGCTAGTTCATAATAATATTATAATAATATCTCGTTTAGTGAAACTCGGTATTGCGTACTGCACACGCTATCGAGGAAGGTCTTGATTGCGTGTAATGCAAGCCAAGTCTGGGATGCGTTTAGTGAAAGATCCATTTGGTGTTGCGTATAACATAATCAAAACTTATTTCATTTATAAATTAAACAAAATCTATACTTAATGTTGCGTAGAATAATTTCCACAAAATGAACTTGAAATTGTGTGTAACACAAACCAAGAATAGTGTTTTGTATACTACAAGATAATCTTGGTGTAGTGTATAATAGAAGTTATCAAAGAAATTAAAAATAATATATCTCATAAAATCTCAAGGTGTTACATTCTACCCCCCTTAAAATAAATTTCTCCCTCGAAATTCGTCGGGGTTATAAATCATTTACTACTTGAAAGTTTCATTCATAGAAACCCACATCGTAAAAAGGAATACTAAATCATCATTTTAAAAAGGAGAATTAGAAACATAATGGATACCCAAAGTAACTCATCACTGGGTTTCCATATAGGATAATATAGGTGAAAATATGGATATGGAAGAGAAATCTAACCATCATGTTTAGATGAATAGCGGTAGAGAACATGGCTATGAAAAATCCAACAATAATAAAGCCATAAATTTGTGATGATCTAAGGTACCATCTGATTCATCAGATATGAGGGCACTAGGACAACATTTTTGGTTTTCAAGATCATTTCCCTAATGTTGAAGAATTTTTGAATTAAAATAAATACTTACTTGATTTTGGTACAATCTTACTGTTGTTTGTTCCTTGAACAATTTCCACTTCATCTCTTAAAGAAATGAAGTTGAATTTGTCTTCCGTGAAGTATTAGTAGATCATGCGATAGAATGATAGGTCATTCCATCTATCTCAAACATAAGGTTAGAAAAAGTTATAAGTCCATATTATGGTGAGATAAATTGTATATGGTTCCAAAAATGGACTTATACTTCATCTATCATAGCGCTTAATAAAATAAAACTAGTTTCTACTAAACAGGGACTTCTTGTAGGCTAGTGGTAGGTGATAAAGGCATGTCGCACTTCGGTTGTGGTTTTGATTCCTGTATCCTTGTCCAACGCGATGGGTTGTCGCTCATCCTACGGGTTGTCCATTTTCTAAAACTATACTATTACAACATTCCAGAAATAATATCAAAAATTTCTAGCCTTAAACAATACTATCTGATATCCAACTTAATGTATTCTAATATTTAGACTTATCCAAAATACATATGTCCAATATCATAGTATAAAGAAAACGATTACAGGAAATGTCACATAACAAGCACATGGATACCATCATTTATCCACCATATATCATAAGATATATATTGTTGATCGCATTACAAACATGTGAATACCTTAATCATGTGTTCTCTTGAAACATAAATTACCATAGAACCTTAGTGAAAACATGAATTCTATCAAAAGCTAACTCTTTCCACATACCAAAATCCCAAAAATTCTATATACTCAAACCATGATATCACATTGTCCTTACATCAGTCATGAGATCAATAATACTATCAAACATTTAATTATCTCCTTATCCCTTCATTATGTGCATATCATCTACTTTCCAAAAATATATGAATAACCTTTCATGGTTACCAGTACCATTCAACATATACTTTCAAATACTTTAGGAAAAACAATAGTGTAACAATCCTTAGATGTGTCTTTATTCCATAGTACCATTACCTATACAACATAACTCTTGATAAAAATAAATCATTCCACTACCTTCTTAAACCATTAACCGAGCTTCAACAATTCTTTCATCTCACATATCATTTGTAGTCTATTCACCATCAACAACATAAATACTACCCATACGACCATGCTGATTCTATTCATGAGACTTTCCCTTAGGGCATTGGTTTGCATAATGCCCATACATTCCACATTGAAAACATTTAACCGTTGTTGATGTCTTAGCAATACCATTATCCTTGTCCATGGTGTTAACTGAACCTTTTCCTTTACAATTACTGGCTTTGTGTCCTTCTTTTCCACACCCAAATCATCTTCCAGTTCCTTTGAAACATTCTCCCTGATGCCTCTTCCCACATGATTTACATGAGGGAAATTGAACTTTCTTTCCTCTATGATCATCATGAAACTCCATATTTCTCTTATTAGCTGAGTCGGGAAACTTACCAAAGTTGAGATTATTGATCATATTATGAGATTTCTGGATAGTCATAATAATGATATGTGGACTTCCAGATCCAATTTCATTTGGTTTCTCATGAAGAATATCATTCCATTGTCCATAATATCCTCCATTATCATGAATCTTCCTATTTCCAGCCATTTTCTAAAACCCAAAAAGAATAGTTTGAGGGAAAAAATCATAATCAAGGGGTATTACCTTCAATATATATCATCTTAGGTTTAATTCTAATATCGTTTTCATAATTCTCAGACTATAACCTATACTTATACTTAACCTTAGGTACATCCCTAGACATACCTTAGAAATATCTCTAGGGATATCACTAAATTTTTCACATCCTAGTTTTCAAAGGTTAACTAAACCTTTCCGCTGATACCAACTGTAGAGACCCATATCTTGATGTACATGGACATTACATTACTTTTTCGGAATACTTAATACATAAAAAAAACAAACACTGAAGGACCGTAATAGTTTAGTGTCTTTGGAAACTCGGAACATAATCTTCTAATCGTGGTGAAAGATATTCAACATCTCCTATAAAGATCTTCCCCTTTTGTTTTCTTACCTAAAACCTTTCTTTATATCCTGGGGAAAAGAAAACATAAAAAGGGTGAGCTCAAATGCTCAGTAAGGGTAAACATAGGGAACGTAAAACAATCCATAAACATTTTAATACAAAAACTTGAACATAAAATCTAAACATCAAAATCTTGAGAAAAGACATAAATCTTGGAAGTATGTAAGGAATATATCATAAAGGAACATAAATCATGATAAAATATCATGGGAATAAAACAAGTAATTGTGGAAAACCTTTAATCACATGATATGATTTCCATAGTATCCAATGCATTGCTTCCAAGACCATCTTAGTGGACAAAGTCCCCTTCTGAATCGAGTTCACTCCTCGTTCCAGTCATGTATCACTGAACCGTATTAACTTACCATTCCATCCATGTCTATCTCATTAGATATAAATATTTACCCAATGAATTGGAGGGATATATATGTCCCACCCATCTCATAATTAAATCATTCTTACGTGTGCCACAACATAAACATAAATCATTCATTATAACCTAATGAATAAAATGGGTTTCATAAACATCATCCCATCATAACATAATCCATATAAAACAAATGGATATCATTTCATTATAAGAAAATTGAAACCATGTAAATCATAGAGATGTTATACTTGAAACATACACATATGAAATAATGTCATCTTATATGGAAAATGGTTTTGATAAAACACTTAAAATGAATTCTTGAGGAAAATATCCTTTCTTCTTCAAATCATTTTCTTTTCACAAAATGTCAATCAATTTTAAAAGAAAATTATTTTGTTGAAAATATTCATGAAACCTTTTAGAGTAAGATTCATGAAAATAAGGTGTTATAAAACCGTAAAAATCCGTTCATTCCTTATAAGTTAAAAAACATTCTCCTCGTACTTTTAACGGAAAAGTCAAAAAGTATCATGTATGGTAAAAAAAAGAAATATTCCTTCCATAACACAAAGTAAAAGTCAAAGAGGGGTAAACATGACTTTAAACATACATGGAAAAATATTAAACACTTTATGAAAACCATTTTTATGGACATGGATGGAAAATATAACCCCAGTAAATACTTACGTATAAGCAATCTCGAATAAAAATGAGATTGAAAAATTATCCCTTACCTTAGGTCTGATATGCTTCGTACGTATCCGAAACTCCTGTATAATGATTTAAATAATGTCATTTACTTATTACAGAATCATATTCATTGTTATGATATCATATATGGTTCACTTATGACTTTATGTTACCCGTTATTTTGTAAATTCCATGTTAAATCAGTGTTTTGGGTAAAATCATTTTATTTATCGTACATGTTTGGACTTGTTCTTCATGATTTAATTACTTCCAGAATGTAAATAATTATTTATATATCATATATATTTATTATATATATATATATATATATATATAATATAGATGAATGAAATGAAATACACTGTTCATGGAGACGGTAGGTCGTACGTACGCATGAACGTTGTTTTCCTTTCCTTATTGACTTGAATGGAAGTAAGTAGATGACATATATATATATATATACATAAATCCAGTAGCTTAATTATTTCATATATTTCATTATTATTCATTATATATACTTTATAATCATTTTTGAATGGTTAACATGGATAATGAATCTCATCGCGTCGTGGAGACGGTAATCCGTACGTACGCACGAGCGATGATATCGTTATCATAATTATTGAATGGAATTGGAGTGGATGATATCATATATCAGAATTATTATGATGTTATAATAACCATATATATCTATTCTTTACACCATTATACCCATCCAAGTTAGGTGGTGGTGGAAAAACAGATTACACCACGGCGTGGAGACGGTATTCCGTACGTACGCACGCACGGTGATTTTTTTTTCTGTAGGATGGATAGAAGGTGAAATGGGATTGTTTCATATTTATAATAACATATCAGTATATTAGTGATACTTATATTATTACTTTATAATGAAACAACTAAATAATAAGAAGTTGAAGAAGAAAGAAACTTGAAAGAATCGGTAGAAGAGATTACCTCTTCTTCGACGCACCTCTTTTAAGCTTCCTCTTAAGGCACTAGAGTTGGTCTTTTGAGGAGACCAGAACATCTATAATGTTTCTAGGGAAGTTTAGAAGGTAAATGGTCAGGGTTTGGCAGAGCTTTAAGGCTCAAAATTTTGTGAAGAGAAGAGGGAGGAGGTACCCTTTTATAAGGGAGGAGAGGGGCACTTTAGAAAAAACTTAAAATATTATTTTATAATAAAGTCATGTTTGGTTTATAATGGCTCAAAAGTGACTTATTTATAAGCTAAAGTGGGGATGGGTCGCAATAATCTCAACCAATATATTTTAGACAAGTTTAGGTTACTATTTTAACCTTATCATTTAGATTTAACTCTAAGTTAAATAATTTAACTTTTACCGTGTCTTCTTGTTTTCTTACACTATATGGTTAATAAACTTAGTATAACAATCCAAAAGAACCCCAATTGGTTCCTTATTAATATATATAACATTATCTAATTCATTTGTACAAAACTTATATTTTTAGGAATATAATAACAATTAGTAATATAATATTTTTTTTAAAAACTATTTTATGTCAATTTTGACACTATTTAGTAATTTATTTTTTGGAAAATCATAACAGCGTTATTAGTTAGAAAAAAGTTAATTGAATCAATACTAACATGACATATTAACCTAAAAAAATAGTTTAATTTATAAAAAGTTTCAAATTACATTTATTTGGGTATTTATAACATCAATTATGTTAATATTTCATTAATAAGGTAATTACTACATCATCATTGTTTCATAAATAAATTATATTATTTAATGTCTAAAAATTATAAATAAAATACCATTATGTAGGAAATATTTTTATATTTATAATTAATATTTAGAGTCGAATTTATATTATTTATAACCCTATATTAAAAAATATTAGTTATTAAACATTGATTTTAACTATTTTAACTCTTCTTTAAATAAAATAATAATAAATGTACTAATCTAATCCAAGTGGAAATAAAGGGTAATATTTTATTCCTAAGGTTGTTTTTGGTCGAATTACACTTATCCAATAGAATTATGACATGTTTTAGGGTAATAATAATATCACTTTTACCCTTAATTACCCTATTTACTTTTAAACGTGGTAAATAAAAGTAAAAAGTTACTATTCACCAAAAATTATTTTTATCTTATTGAACCACATTTTACTCCTTGATATTAACTGTCTATCAGATTTTCAAAATTCCACTCACAGAAGCAGTAAAATTAAGTTTTATGTAAATTTTCAAATTCTCCTAGGAGGTGGGTAAAAGACGGTGAAAAGTTCAATAAAATTTTTATATATCTAAAATTATTATAAAATGACTCTAATGAATTACATTGAACTTATATAGGTATTATTTATCAATTTTTACCGAAAATAAATTTAAATAAAATAAATAATTATTTAAATAAAAAGTCGGTTTTTAGATAAAATTTATAAAATTTCAAAAAGTGGGTATTACTATTCATAATGGCTAGTTCATAATAATATTATAATAATATCTCGTTTAGTGAAACACAGTATTGCGTACTACACATGCTATTGAGGAAGGTCTTGATTGCGTGTAATGCAAGCCAAGTCTGGGATGCGTGTAGTGAAATCTCCATTTGGTGTTGCATATAACATAATCAAAACTTATTTCATTTATACATTAAACAAAATCTATACTTAATGTTGCATAGAATTATTTCCACAAAACGAATTTGAAATTGTGTGTAACACGAGCCAAGAATTGCGTTGCGTATACTGCAAGCTAATACGGTGTGGTGTATAGTACAAGCTAATATTGGTGTAGTGTATAATAGAAGACATCAAAGAAATTTAAAATAATATATCTCATAAAATCTCGGGGTGTTACAGTTTCTTACTATGTGATAGAGCCCTGGAGGTCATTTTATAGAGCTACTACAAATTTTAGTGTAGCTACACTATAGAGGGTTGACTGCACTGTAGAGACCTAGTTGGTGAATTTTGATGTTACTACCTATTGGGACATAGCTATGATGTGCTAATTTTTTTGAGCCAAATATTTACCCCATTTGAAGTGGATTTGGGTGAGTTATGCGATGTGTTTTTAAGAGGAAAGTTGACCAGGAGGTGTTGTGTCATGGTTTATGGTGGATATGCCATGGTCTAGTTGTTTCCATTATTTTTGTGTTGTGGACATGGGGGTTATGGAATGGTCTGTGTTATTAAGTAATTAAATGTTCCAAGCCCCATTTTATATTTATTTTTCACTTGCTCGACTCTCATTCAAACTTTTGGCTCTTGAACACTCCTAAGAGGAGTTTTTACTCCTTTGAACTCCTTTCTTCTTGGATGGAAATGTTGGTGATTACATCAAATTTCCTTCCTGTGAGTGAATCTCCCCCTATGTGGTTTCTTCTAATCTCCTCATCTCTCCTCCTTATAGAGTGATATATCATCATGTTGTTGATAGATCTAATCATATTTTTTATGAAACTTGATTCTAGGTTAGACTCCTTGATCTTGTATGCCTTCATTCTTCGTTCACGAATCTTGTTGTGAGTGTTGAGTTGGTTTGATCACGTTATTATAGGTAGTTGGTTCCATATGATTTTACCCTACAATTGAAACCTTAAATTGCTTAATTTAATTGAAATGAGTTTTAAAATGATTTAAGAACTTTTATTTTTTATGATGTATGGATGATTTTGGAAAAGGCATGGAGATTGTAAAAAATCCCCAATTTCAAATTGTTGGGTGGATTTGAGAAAATTAATTGTTTTATTTGAAAAAATTATTTGATGAAATTATTTGAAATGGATTAAATTGAAAGATGATTTAAAAAACACATGAATTGATGAAAACCTATGATCTGGTTTTAAAATGAGAAAGGTGTGTCAAAAACTAAAAGTGGGTAATGGTAATTTTTTTAACCAATATAAAATAATTGATTTTCCCATGCTTTATTGATTGATTGATTGAATCACATGTGATCCTAGTTTTTTAATGGATAATTAGGAAAATCATGCTGAGATATGACCCCCTAACACTAGATTGACGATGAAAAAACTAACTTAAACATATCTCGGTATGATTTTTTCTCTGATGGGGAGTTGATTCCTAATGATATGATTCATGGGATGTGATCACACTTTGAGAAAATATAACTGATTGAGTAGTGTGATAATCCTATTACTAGAAACTAATGTATCGTAGGGCTTGATATTATGGCCTTTATAAACTATTTTTTGGTTTGTAGAGGATAAATAGTATTAAACACATTTTGTATTATATAGATGTATGGTCCTGACCCAAGTACCACACACAGGTGCCCTGAGATGGTCAGTTACATGACCTCGAGCATGCCTCCATGTATTCTAGAGGCTATTGACTATCAGTAAGGGTCTATTATCAATCATGGAGAGAATATACTCTCTTTATCATAGTAAAACAATAGCAAAAATAAATAAACAATAACCAAATGATATAACCAATATCCATACCAACCCAGTATCACATGATAACCAAAATAGAAAATACAATATCCAAACTAAATCAGTAGATATGGCATGCCAAGTACATGTCAATTGTCAATATGAGAAACCCAAAATAAATAAAGACACTGATATCTCCCAAGTGGGTCTAGAACCATGTATGGTTCCCTCATCCATGTTCCATCCTAACTCATCCATCTAAGGTGTGATTACAACTTAGTATTCCACCACCAATGGCTTCTAAAATAATATAAAGTTAATAATAGTGTATGAATTTTCAAAAAGAATAAATTAAAATGAATAACCAAACAGTTATCACATTTCAATATTCTTTAATTAAATTTATAAACCCCCAGGTTCCTGAGGACACTTGAACACTCAATACCAGCTTCGGTCCATTCCAAAGTCTGAACCATATCACATATTCAATTCACAATTCATTATAACACTTGGGATTTCATTATCAATTTCACCTCATTTCATTTTCATGGCCAATTGGAACCATAGTCCAATCCTAACAGTTTGGTTCTAGGTCATCATGGATACAACATCATAGGATTTTAAAGTAGCAGTCTATGTCCCACACTCATTTATCACAAATAGAATTTTTATGTAGTAGACCATGTTCCACACACTTATATCCATCAATTTGTCCCTATGGTGTTTTGATGTTGTATACTATGTCCCACACATGAATATCAATCAATCACAAAATAACATATATCTTTAATCAACATTGACCCTATTATCACATTTTACAATGAAAAAATATATTAATTAATTCAATAACTAATTAATACAATTCAATATCTCAATATTCTGATAATTAATTCAATAATTAAATATTTCAATTCAATCAATGGAATAATCCCAACAATTCCCATTAATTAATTCACATATCAATTATTCCTATTCAACCAATTGAATAATAAAAATAGTTCTCATTAATTATTTCAAAAATTAATTAATAAAACTCAAAAATATTAATATCCCAATAATTAATTCAACAATTAATTATTCTAAATTCTACAATCTCAATATACCATTTATTATTCCAACAATTAATTAATCTAAATTCCACAATCCCAATTCCCATTAATTAATTAAATTTAAGAAATTAAATTGCTAAAAAATCAATAGAAATTCAAAAATTACATACACATAATTAAAATCAAGAATTTGGGATTTGAATAATATACCACCTATTGAAATTAATTGAAGATTGATCTCTCAATATAAATTCCTCGATTTGAAACATAAAGATAAAACCCATGAGGAAGAATGAGATATTGAATCAAATAATAAAAACAAGATCAAATAGATCATGATCCATAAAAACTATATCTAGATCTAATACCAATAGGGGAAAGTTATCCCTTGAAAGTATGGAAGAATAATATGAGAGATTTGGAGGCTTCCATATGTATTATATTCCCTTCCGACCTTCGTTTTTGGGAGAGGTGAATATCTTCAATTCAGGATTTGAATCATCAATAACGAAGGTCGGAAGGGAATAGAATACATATGGGAGCCTCCAAAAATGATATAATTAATTTAAGGTTAAGATATGGTCGATTTGGGGTTAATATTAGTGAGTTATAGTATTTTTAAAATATTTTTCTTGGTAATTAAAACTGCTTGCATAGTTTCTTAGGAAAGGAAACATGGTTTTCAAAACTGTGCACCTTAACCATCCACCTATTCTAGGGTGGTCACAGGTTCTCCTATATGGGTTCATGGTTTGACAAACTATGTGTCATATATGAGAATCCCCTCTATCTAGGTTAATATGGTTTATCGGGTTGGGTGCATGGTTTTCATAAATCATGCACGAACTGTGAACTTTCTCTCCTCCTTCCAAAAAAATCCAATTTTTATCCAAACACACACAAGATAAAACCCAAACAAAAATTACGAAAAAAAATACAAAATAGTACCTATAAATGAGTCAGAGACATCTCTATAGAAGTTCAGGATCTTAAAATCTCCCCACATTATAACAACTCGTCCTCATGTTGTACTCCCAAGCATCTCTAAGGTTCTGAGTCAAAAAGATCATTCCAATGAGCCCTCAAATCTTCTTCTCTCTATCATTTTTTTCCTTCACATACCTATGTTTTCATAATAAATGAGCTAGTAATGATATATTTCCCAAAGACATGTTCTCACTATGATCCAACACACGTATCATATTTCCATCAAAAGACGCATCAGTCCTAAGATCAACATCATCCATGTCGATCACATGATAAGGGTCGGGATGATACCACTGAAGTTATGACACATGGAAAATGTTGTGCATTTCATTGTACCTCTGTGCAAGAGACAATCAGTATTCCACCATTCTGATTCTCTCCACATCCTAAAACATTCTAACAAACTTGGGCACCAACTTACCTGCTCTCCACATCCTCTATTAACCCAATCTGGGTAACACCCAGAGGAATACATGATCACCCTCTGTAATCTGTAGGGGTCATCAATTCCTATTAGCATAAGAATTATTTCTACTATGATTTGTATCCATAAGCTTAAAAATAATTTAAACATTCTCTGATATATCCTACATAAGACTCGTTACAAACAACTCTGACTCACCTGACTCCATCCAACATAGAGGGGATCTACATGGCCTATCATAAATATCCTAGTATTATTCCATATGTATAGTTTCCTAATAACTGTTATTATAGTAAAACTCTGCCAATGCTATTTTATTTTCCCAAGACCCACCAAAGTATATAAAAAATTCTCTAAGTATGTACTCAAGCAACTTTATAGTACACTCAGACTGCCCATCTGTCTATGGGTGGAATTTTGTACTCAGTAAAACCTATAAACCAAGAACCTTTTGCATTCCCTTCCAGAATCACAAATTAATTTGTGAGTCATGGTCTAAAAAAATACTAGCTGGCATCCCCTGTAGATGGAATATCTCATGAAAATACATGTTTCCCAACTATTCCACTGAGAAAACCTCCTGTATAGGTAAGCAATGATCTAATTTCATCACCCAGTACCCAACCATCCAAACAACATCATTATTCCATGGTTTCCTTGGGAGACCCACCAAAATATCCATGGTAACGTCATACCACTTCCATTATGGAATGGGAAATGGTTTTATTAAACCATCATTCTTCACCTATTGAAAGGTGTAGCATCATTCCACACACACTACAATCTCTTTTTTCAAGCCCAACCACCAAAATTTTCATCATAGGTCACAATAAATTTTGGTTGCACCTAGATCCACTTACCACTTCGAGGCATGAAATTCATGTATCATCTCCAACCACATACTTGTAAGAACAACAACCCGATTCCTAACATATATGATCTCGCCATCATCACTGGTCTAATATGAAGGTGACTCCACACCTTCAAGGATTTCCCTCAAGGAAAAATATTTCAGATCCTCATAATGGTTATCCCTGATCCACCTCAAAAGTGTTGAATCCAATGAAACTGATATGAGATTCATATTCTCCCAGATCTTATGAACTAAAACATGCATCTTAGCTAGAAAATTCATCCATTTCCACTAAACACTAGACTCCTAAACTACCTTAGTCTATGTTTTCCTACTTAAATCATTATCCACATTGTTACCTTTCCCAGTAATATATTCTATTTCAAATTCAATTTAATTCATATACTCAACCCACCTCTACTTCTAAAGATTCAAATATCGCTGCTAAAAGATATACATTATGCTCTTATGATCATAATATACAGTAAACTTATTTCCCAACAGATAATACCTCAAACACTTCAATGGATAAACCATTGTAGCTAATTCAAGGTCATGCTTAGGGTAGTTCCATTCTTGTGGTCTCAACTATTTACACCTATATGCCAAAACTCGATCTCCATGCATCAACATTTCTCTAAGCCTGATCCTTGAATCATCACAAAACACTATATAATCCTCACCTAGCTCAGGTGGGATCAAGATTATTTCCATAGTCAAATGATTCTTCATTTCCTGGAATAAATTCTCACATGATTACATCCATTCAAATATTATCCCCTTTTTGGTAAAGCACTAAATCTAAACTTATAAATGGGAAAAGTATTTTATGAACCTCCAATAATAGCCCACCAATCCCATAGAACTAAGGATATGGAATGAATTCTCACTCTGCTCCCAAGAAACCACTGCTTGAAATTTCTCTGGGTCCACTAACACACCTTACTTTGAGATGATGTGACCCAATAAGTGTACCTGATAATTCCAAAACTGACACTTAGATAGATTGGAATATAGTTGATTCTCTCTCAGTGTACTCAAAATGATGTCAAGATATTGGACATGATTGTCATGAGTCTTGGTGTACACCAATATTTCATCCACAAACACTACCATAAACTGATCCAAATATGGATGGAAGATTATATTCATCAAGTTCATAAACACCGCTAGTATTTTTTTAACCTAAAAAAATCATGACGAACTCATATATGCCATACATGTTTATGAAAGTAGTCCTAGTTATATCAGAAGTTCGAACTCTCAACTGATGATACCCTAATATTAAGTCTATCTTGGATAAATCACAAGTTCCTCTCAACTATCCAAAAAGATCATTAATACACAAAAGAGGATATCAGTTCTTTACAATCATCTGATTCAGCATCTAGTAATCAACACACAATCAAAGAGTCTCATCAAACTTCATTGTAAAAAAGACCAACAAACACTAATGTGTCATACTAATATGGATAAATCCCTTATCCTCCAACTCTTATAGTTGAGTCTTGAGCTTGTGAAGCTCTATTGGTGTCATTCTGTATGGTGGAATAGAAATTGTCTCAGCCCCCAGCATGAGGTCAATTGTAAATCCCACATCTCTCTCAGGTGGAAGACCTAAAAAGTAATCCAAAAACACATCCTTTATCATTCCACTATGAGTTTAAATAATTCATGCTTCACACCCCCATTATCTAGAAATATACTAGAAACCTAGGCGGTGAGCTCCCCTAGTTTATCAACAGGACCTAGACAGACCACCTAGAAATCCCACTCTCCCTTGTGAATGAAATTTTAAACCTTATGAGATGTAAAGTTTACTCTTCTATGGTAAAAATATATGTGGTATCGGTATGATACTAACCAATCCATACCAAAAATTAGGTCAAATATTGACATATCAAGGTTGTACAAATCCCAAAGGAAATTATAATCCCTAACCTCAAGAGAGCACCCTTTGCAGAAATAGGTGTCTCTTGACCATAATCCAAATAGTGTATTTATTATCATCACACCACTAAAGAACTACACTTCTAGGCTCAAACCATTCACAAGTTGTGTATATATAAAATTATGAGATAAAGCAGTATCGAATAAGGCTCGAGATAGCATAGAATCTATAATAATAGAACCTCTAACCATAGATGGTTCAACCTCTCTATCCAAAAGTGTAGGTTGAACTACATGTGACTATCCTACCCCTCTTCCTTATGATACAGTTTGAGTCCCCTGAGATGCACCACTAAGATGACACAGGATATCTTTCCCATAAGTTTCACATCAACTTACTCTACCTCCATGGCCAACATAACTCCATCTTACAGAATAATACGGTGTAGATGATCTACCCACAATCTGATTCTACCTAGATTCTCCATCAACACCCATCTATTATGGGTCCCAAAAAAACCTCTACAGATGACCCATCCCTCCCCACAATCTAATTATACCTATCTTCTACAGAGGTGCCCTAACCTATCACACTAGTGACAGATCACTCAATCAAGGTATTGTGTAATTGACCCCTCTGTCTAGCCACTATGCTTCCAACTGTTGTGGATAACATTCTCATAATGACGTTTCCTGCTATCGGAAGTCATACCTCTTGACCATCTATCATAAAACACCTATACTCCATTTAAATCCTCCATCAGACCCCCTCTGATATGAGAGATTGATTCACCACTTCAAAAAACTTCTTCATCCTGAAGATATTCACCTAGGAATTAATTTCACTTTTAATCCCATGTTGGAACCACTTTGATACATTAGTCTCATCCCCCACCAATGTGGGAGAAAATAACTAAAAATCTATAAAGAATAAAACATAGTCTATCATAGTCATTCTCCCTTGATTCAATCACATGGACTCATTATCTATCTCCATCTTGATCATCTCAGGATTAAAGTGCTCAAAAAACTTCTCCTGAAAGTTTTTTCACTCTATATTATCCAGCTTTCTATCCTGAGTTTGGATGTCCCATCAATGGTTTTCCTAACCATGTAACATATAATCTTCCAGATTGGATCTATTCTCATAAGGAGTCTCTAATTGGTAAAGTATAGTCTGGGTAGACTCAATAGATAACTGAGATATCTCAAGTACACCCTCTCTTCAAAAAATTATAGGGTTATGAAACTAAAACACCCTCATCAAATCATATATTATTTTCACAACCCACCTTCAGTATCTTTCCATAAATTTCATGAATTGGGAAAATTTCTCTCAAAACTAATCTCCAACTTCCTCACCTGACACTATCGGTGCTTGAGGTTCCACTATTATTGGATCATCTCTAAAAATGTCCTCTTGTCATCCTCTTAGAAAGCATCATCATGGAGGGATATCTCTACAATTAAAAACACACGTCTCAAGAAACAAAACACAACTTTGACACATTTAGCAATAAGGGGTTCACAAAATTCATAATGATTAATTCCCCATTTTCCACTGCCACACGGTCAAAACCAAGGTTCTATCACTACCCTTATCCATCCTACATCTAGGTCATGGTTAAAAAAGGGTAAAAAAATTCTCATAACTCATTTTTCACATTATACACCATTTATTCACATTTTTTATCATTTTTAAATTTTAATTTCACATTAGGCACACTTTTAAGTTAAATTTCACAAGAAAAGAAAACATTTCAATTTCAGTTACTTACCCGAAACCTATTTTCCCATGAATGACTAAAATAACACATGTCAAAAAACAATCATGAGTTCCTAGAATGATTCATGCATACTCAATTCTCATGCCTTACCATACCATGAGTCAAATATCATAAGCTTATAAATAATAATCACATCACAAAAAAAGTGCATCACTCAAGGTGAAATAGCATCAAATGTAACCATACATATCAATAACAAAAACCCCACCCTGGGTACTTGGTTTTCAACCTTATACATGGGTTAGATACTTCCATGCATGAGCACTTAACCAAGTACTGACTCATCATATTCTCTTGTTTACCTTTTCCAAATAGTAAGACAAAAAAATGAAAATAAACTCCTCTGACACATCTTTCTAATGTCCCAAGCCAGGTGACATAGACCGGTGCCTCGATCTGGTCAGTTACATGACTTCAAGGGTGCCTCCTCGTGTTCTAAAGGTTTTTGACAAGCAGAGAGGGTTTAATATCGATCATGGGGAGACTATACCCTCTTTATAAAAGTAGCTCAATATTAGAAATAAATAAACAATATCCAAATGATATAACCAATAACCATACTAAATCGGTATCACATGATTACCAAAATAGGAAATACAATATCCAAATTAAAATAATGGATATGGAATTCTAAGTATGTTTCATTTTTCAATATAGAAAAACCAAAATAAATAAATACACTAAAAACTCCCAAGTGAATCCTGAACTATGTATAGTTCCCTTATCCATGCTCTATCTGAACTTATCCATATAACATAGGGACCTTCCCATATCATGTCCTACAAACATGATTCTAATTCGGGTACCATTGAGGAAGCCTGGGTAGGGTGTGAGTAAAATTAGTAGGACACCACCAATGGATTTTCAAGAAATATCTAGTTAATAATAGTGTATGAAGTTGTATAAAGAATAAAGTAAAGTGCATAAGTAATAAGTTATCAAATTTCTATATTCTTTAATTAACCACATAAACCCCCAGGTTCCTAAAGACACCCAAACTCTCAATACTTTCTTCAACCCATACCAAAGTATAAACCATATCACATATTCAGTTCATAATTCATTATAACACATGGGATTTCATTATACATTTAATATCAATTTATTGTCATGGCTAATTGGGACAATGGTATAATTCTAATATTTTTTTCCTAGGTTTCCATGCCTAGAACACCGTGGGATTTTAAAGTAGTAGTTCATATACCACACTCATTTATCACTATGGGATTTTGATGTAGCAGACCATTTCCCACACACATATACCAATCAATTTATCACTATGGGCTTTTGATGCAGAAAACCATGTCCCACACACATATATCAATAAATAACATATATCACATCAATCATGGTTAATCAAAATTAACCCTCTTATCACATTTTACAATCACAAAATCTATTAATTAATTCAACAATTAATTAATATAATTAAATAATCTCAAAATCCTGATAATTAATTCAATAATTAATTATTCAAATTCAATCAATTGAAGAATCAAAACAATTCCCATTAGTTAATTCACTGATTATTTAATCCAATTCAACCAATTGAATAATCACAATAGTACTCATTAATTAATTCAATAATTAATCAATCTAAATCAACAATATAAATATCCCATTAATTAATTCAAAAATTAATTATTCCAAATCTCACAATCTCCATATCTTGTTAATTAATCTAATAATTAATTAATATAAATTTCACAATCCCAATATCCCATTAATTAATTCAATTTAAGAAATCAAATTTATAAAAATTCAATAGAAATTATATAATTAAATACAAATAATTGAAATCAAGACATTAGTACTTGAATAATAGACCACCTACCTCAATTCATTGATGATAAATTACTCAATGAAAATTCCTCAATTTGAAATGTAAATATCAAACCCATGATGATGAACGAGATATTGAATCAAATCTTAGAAATAATATCAAACAAATCAGGATCAATCAAACCTAGATATATATCTAATACCAATAGGAAAAAATTGTAACTTTAAAAGATGGAATAATAACACGAGAGTGGTAGGAAACTATACAGGTGAGATTCTATTAATGGGAGAGGTGGAGATCTTCAATATAGGCATTAAATCATCATAAACTGAGGTCATAAGGGCTTTTAATCCATCTGATATCCTCCAAAAAGGAGATAAGTCTTTTAGGGTCGAGATAGGGTCAATTTGGGGTTAATACTGATGGTGTCATTATTTTTAGAATGATTTTTGGGGTAATTAAAACTGCATGCACCATTTTCTAGGTAGGGGAACACGGTTTTCCAAATCATGTGTCTCTATCATCCGCCACTTCTAGGGAGTGCATGGTTTCTCCTAAGAGGGCACACAGATTGAAAAATTGTGCACCATCCATGTGAATCCCCTCTATCTGGGTTCAAATAGATTACTAGGATGGGTTCATGGTTTGGGAAAACTATGTGAAAAACATGCACTACCTCTCCACCTTCCAAAAATATCCAATTTTTACCCAAAACCATCCAAGGTAAAACCCATATAAAAATTACTCCAAAAAATAAAAAAGAGTACCTATAAACAAGATTGGGATATCTCCAAAAAAGGTTTGGATCTTATTATATAGAAATTTTTTCCTTAGTTTAAATTTATTTATTAATTCCTATGATATAATAATTATATTTTAATAAAATAATTTCATGATTAAAAGAACTATATTTGAGAAGAAATGTATATTTTTAGGTGGTGTGAATTTTTATATAAAAAAATATACTGATCAATATGAAAATGCAATTTAATGAAATTTATGGCTAATTTAGGAATAATAATTCATTCATTGGTTATCTAATATTTAGGAATTATGATAATTTCTTTTTAATTCAAAAAGTGTTATTTTTCAAAAAATTGTTCTTATGTGTGTAATGTGTTTTTATTTTAATAAATTATATAAATAAATATTGTTTAATGATATTAATGAAATTAATATAAAATATATTCAATAAAATAATTAAAACTTCATCTAATAGTTTTTATAAGGAAAGGAATGAAGGTAAACTAATTTTTATGCTTTAATGTGAATTTTTCTAAAAACCAGTTTACATTGTGTTTTGTGCATTAATTTTCAAATTACTTTTTCCAATTCTAGAAATTGAATTTGATAAAATTAATTCCATATTTGGAATCATAATTTAAAAAAATTTAAATGAGGTTAACTTAAATTTTGGTCATAATAAATAGTAAAAATAGTAAAAATTTATTATCATGGTTATGGTTAAACCAGGTATACCTAGGGTTAAACTAAGAGATAAGTGTAAAAATGATACTTAAAAATGTATAAATATTATTGGTTGAACATATTTAAACCTTATATGATGTTAAATTTAAATTCATTTCCACTTGGTGCTACATTTAAATGAAATTTTCCTTATAATATTTAAATATTTTCAGTTATTTCTTGCACATCCCACTACTAAATGTATAAAATAAAACCTCTTATCCTCTATTATTCACAAAATTTTAGCATTATATATTTTATAATCCATACCCAAAACCATCATAGATTCCTTAACTTAGTTATTAAGATTATTTTTTTACCCAAAAACCATCCTATAAAGGCTTATGGTGTAGTCCAATGGAGGTCGCTCACTGAGAAATAGGTTAGAGTTCTTACAAAGAAAGTAAGACTTGAGGTAATGGTTTCTCATCGCAGTGTTCTTTCTGTGAGATGTATGTCATCTTCAACCCTTATTTATTTTTTTGTATATAATACCAATGGATTTATTTTATTATTATTTTTTAATGAAAATTATTGGGATTTAAAAATACATATAAGGTTCTCAGTTTTATGAGGTTTTGATTCAAAGATTACCGTGGTTGTAAGGGTTTTATGAAACAATCTCACTTTTTAATAGGATTGGTCATCCTTAAATTTATGATGATAAAATTATATAATCCATATTTAAATTTTTTTATGAATTTTCCTTTTATCATGTCATTTATATAAATTATAAGTTTTACTTTCATTTTCCTCTCTATATATACTCAAATATCAAAAAAAATACATCTTTAAGGAAAACCAACTTTATTTGTCTCTTCGGTCATAATTTTTTTTCAATGTCCAAATTTTCTATAAAAAATTAAAACATTATTTTACTATTTTCCAATTATTTAATGAACTAATCACTCATGTTTAACTTTCTTTAAATAGGTTAAAAATAAATGTTCTTTTCATTTTTTGAATGAGATACTTTTTACCAAATGTCTGAAAAAAATAATAATTTGAACATTTACCTCATGAAATAATTTTCTCTCCATTAGGAATATCATTTTCCTTGATAATTCCTTCATAATTTTCTATGGTTCTTTCCAATGAATTTTTTCCTAGAATTCATAAATGTTTTAGATTTTAAATAAGTGTTTTCAAAAAGAAAAGGTTATTTTCAACAAAAAAATGTTTCAATAATATCTTAATGGTATTTTTATAAATGAATATATCAAATGATGTTGGTTATTTTTTACTAGGTACATGATATAATGATGACATATTTATTCACACTCTGCATGGTTATTGATTATGGTGATGAAATCTCGATGAAACTCATTTTCTTTTCCACTTTTCAAGCAATGTTGAAATTAAAAAAGTTTTCATCATATTGTGAAATACATATAAAAGGATTGTGATTATGTGATGGTTGGTTATGTTATATACCTCCAATATATTAGTAAATGTTTAATATTTATGATCTCACAGGGTACATGAGAAGTTATACCAAGCCTAAAATATAGTACACAAGTGGTTATCCCTAGCCCAAAGAGGGTACATGAGTGGTTAAACAAATCCCAAAAATGTGGTAAATGACTTTGTAGATATCCTTGAAAATTTATTTCTATAATTTTTATTATGAATCACTTTATTACACCCTCCATTGACATATTCTTATGTTAAATTTATACTCTCATGGATCCTAATATTTTATTCTTTTATTATTCATATATTATGAACTGCCAAAGATTTATTCGGCGATTCATGATTGTGATCTATCAATTGATGGGTATGATTTTATAATTTTAAGATCATTCCCTCATACCCTTATTCTTATATTATGCTCATATATGATTATGAACTGTTATCTTCCATGTTTACCCTCAATGAGCATCCGATATTACCCTTTCTTATGTTTCTTTTCCCAAGATTATAAAGAAAGTTTTTATGTAGGATATGTCTAATAATTGTAATATGTGAAAATATTTTTTTAAGAGATGTTTATGATCATTCATTAAATAAGATGATTATATTTCTAGTCTCCAAATATACTGAACATTTATGGCCCTAAGGTGTGTATTATCGTGAAAAGTATTGAATATTCATATAAAATGATTCATTTTTTATGTTTTTAATGTTATCTTCACCTAAATTATGATTATAGAATTAAGATATTATAATAAAAATCACTTTTATAGTTATCCATTGGTTACTTTATTTTCTTATTTGGGTAATATTTACAACATATGTGAATGATGTAATAAATATGTATAATGGATGGTTAAGGAAACATATCTTCTATTATAACATAATAATAATTTTAAAATAATGTTTTTTGGGTTTTGGAAAGGTAATATTCACACTTAACATATGATTAATATACCACATTTAATTCATTAAACATTACTAAAACAAGCTCATAACTAATTCATGTTAAAAAATCATAACTAAAACTATCATGGAATGAAATTAGAACTTTATAAATAATTATGGAAAATCTATTTTAATAGATTAAATAATATATGAAAGATGAACTTTGTATAAAATTGTGATGATCTCCATTGACGTTATAATACTTGTGTTAAACAATCAAAATCACTAGCATTTGATAATGAAAATAAAAAATAAGTAACTAATAAATGCGAAACAAATGATTGTAATTGAAGAGTATACAAGGTAACATATTTGAATAATTATCTAAAATAAGTGAATAAAATGGTTATATTTATTATACAGAAGGGTAAATCGCTTTCTTAGATGTTAAGAGTTCATAAAAGGTTTTCTCATCTCAAAATTTCCTTCTTTATTACATTATTGTCACACCCCAAATAAAAATCAAAAAATATACAAGGGAATAAATAATCAAAGTATGGGTATTATTTTCTTCCCAAATAAAAGAAAGAAGAAAGTGGACAAGACATGCTGATCACGTAAACCTCAAATGGACATACTATCGCATGACCTTCCGATGGTCATGTAAATGGTCATTCATAGTTAATACCTACTATAAAATCACATGGATACCCTTTTATAAAACCTCATTGTTCATTTTAAGGCATCCAAGACACTTGCTAATCATGTTGTGGATTCAAAATGAGCTCTCTTGTGTAACGCGACTTGTTAGGTGGCAGGTTCCTAACAACCATCCAAAAATACTTGTAAAAAAGGGGGAAAATATGAAAAATATGTAATCCCCAAGAGTTTATAAATCTTCATGCGATGTGACCATGCAGTTTAAAAGACACCATGAAATCCCTGATGACATGTCCTCATTATCGCATAAGAGTCCACTAGAATGCCACATTAATCATGTGAAGGGATTCAGAAATGTCCATGAGGTCTTGTGCTCTCCCTCTGACTCTGAATACAAATGGAGAGGTTGTCTATGATAATTCCCACACATTAAAACAAGACCTTTTATGGGTCACACAATGCATCATTGATGGGGAGGGTGACTTTCATTGACAAAAATTATACAAACTCTTGAGATACACATACCTTATAAATTAAACAAGAAAATAAAAAAGGGAAATGATGGGAGTTTCTTACGAGGGGAATATGCAATGATTTAATGTGAATAGAGTTATACTCTTCTAGATATCACCATTTATCATATGAAACTACCCTTGATAAGAAATCATGGTCCGACAAGGCCCCTTGTCATGACATCATGTTGTCATGAAGGCCCCCTGGCAAGCCACCTTTGTCTCATGGAAGGTCCCAGAAAAATCATCTTAGATCATGCGAAGGACTTTAAACAGGAATCCTAATCTCATGAGGGCTCCTATATAAGGCATCCTGACATTGAAAAATCCCCTTGGCATGTCCGCATGATTAGGTAATACTTCTTTGAATGGCCAAATCCCAATAAACAAGGAATTTATGGGATAGTCTTGTGGTCACTGAAAATCATGTGATTCCCCTAGGATGACCTATGATAGTATTTCATAATGTATATAACATTTAATACCCCCACCAACTATATCCTAAATTTTTGATATTCATGTCTCACAAGTCTGCATATAACTAGTGTGGCGAGGCCTATAACCCCCCCCCCCACTCGCCCGCTCATAAAAAAATGCATCTTAAATTCACGCACTGACATATCCAGGAATCATAGTGGACTTATTTGAGATACCAATCACATGATCTCATGGTAATCCACCAAGTAAGAATTTGGGGAACAACCTAGAAGATAACACGACATGTATATGCACTTCACATGTTCACTCTTAGATCACATGAAGGACTTCTACCATGTCAGCCGGGGTATGCGAATGAGGTCCTACTTATCTACTGAAACATGTGAAACCTAAAAATAAGGTTACAATGATAAAATTTAAGTCATATGTGAAATAAAATATGAATGAATACTAAATTATGGGAGACTTATGTACAGAATATATATGATGATCCTCATACACTTCACATAACTTATCCAGATCATGTGACAACACTAGGTCATGTCGCTCATATCATGTGGCATCCCCTTAGCATACCATTTAGATCATGAGATGTTATACAGACATGTCAAAAAAGTCACATGACACCCTTTGAGCAAGAAACTTGAGTCTCGTGAATCCCTCGAGGCTCTCCACCAAGATCTTGCGATGTCCTATAGACATGTCACCCAAGTTATGAAGCAATGGCATTGTATGACAGCTAGGTCTCATGAATCCCTTCGGGCCTTCCAGCTAGATCTTGTAGCACTCACCAAGAATGTCATCCAAGTTTCACAATGACATCAGGACATTTCAACTAGGTATCATGAAGGAACCATGACATGAAAATATAGATCATTCTATGTCCTTAGTACATATAAACCATGATAATGTGGCGTCCTTCAGATGTGTCAATCTAGATGATGCAGCATCCTTTAGATAAGTCATCCAGATCATGTGACACTCTCCAAACATGTAATATCTAATCATTAGTTTGGGACATCCTTGGATAGGTATTATGAAATCCTATATACATTTCAACATGGATCATGTTATTGTCGCTAGGAATGTCTAGATATCCTCAGACATGTCAAGCATAAAACTAGGACATGTTAGCCTTCATCATGTGATGGATTTCATACATGCCATTCAGGTCTTGAGACATCCTCCATACATGTTAAAATGAATCATTTTATTTCCATCATGCATATACATACATCCTCAAACATTCTAGGAAGATAACTAGGAAAATTCGACACTACTCTTGCGATGACTTCTAGACATTCCATTCAGATCATGTGGTGTTCTTCGGACAAGTCAACTAGATCATATGATAATATTTGGACATTTCCTCTATGAAACTAGGAAATTTATATATATCCTCAGACATTCTATGAAGAAAACTAGACACATCAGCCAAAAAACCAATCCATGTCAAACAGACATGTCAGGACATGATAGCCTTGTACAATGGGTGTATAAGGGAAACCTCAATTTTTAATCCCTTATTAGAATAATAATGTGACATGTCCACCAATATAATGGAATCCTAAATGTGTAATCCCATATCCAATTGAACTATGAGAAATTTAGTTCTTTCTATAACCAAGATATATAGGATTCTTTCTTAAAGGACCGATCTCAAATAGGCATCCACCTTTTTGTAAGTCCTGCCATGTATCCAACACTCCAACCATTGGGACCCAATCTCTCCAATGGGTTGATCATACTTCTCCATCCACCAGTGGATTTAGAAATATATTCAACTATGAGAACTCTGATTCCTTCTATAACCAGGATATACAGGATGTCTTCCAAAATTCACAATCTCAAATTGGAATCCACCTCAGCATAAGTCCCCCATGTCACTGACACTCCAACCATTATGACCCAATATCTCTCATGGGTTGATCATCCTTCCTCATCCACCAACAAATTGAGAATTCAATTAAACTATGATGAATATGATTCCTTATATACCTAGGATATGTCAGATGCCTTCCTAAGGCCCGAGATCCATATTAAACATCCAAAGGGATATCCCATCACATAAGTCCTACATCCATATGTAGTGATACTCATTACTTACTATCCCTTATTTCCTACACTGAGCATGGATCACATAAGCTTAGGGAGTTGCAATGATCACATCATTTGCATCATGAATCTTTAATAGCTAGGGAAACCTTAGTGTGTTAGAACCAACCAGTGTCATGATATAACATCCTCATATAATGGTGTGATTGAACTAAGTTAACTCTGATTCCTTCCATAACTAGGATTTATAGGAGGCCTCCCTAAGGCCCGAGATCAAAATCTGATGCCTAAGTTCCCCCATATATATATATTCATATGACATTAAACATTGCATGAATAATGAAATACATGGATTTTGATTAATATTATAAAGAATTATATATATGAATCCTCATAAGGGATGAATACCATCCATGAAATATTAACCACCTCCCTAGATAACAACAAACATTGGAGTTCCTGGTTATCCAACTTCAACATATAAGAATCTACCCACCAATGGGAAATGGATGAAGAACCTTATATACATACAAATAGATTCACTAATAAGATTCCCCCTTTTCATAAAAAATGATTTAATATATAATTATTTTTTTAGGGCAACCGCTCCCATATCGGGATTCAGAAGATATTCAAAAATATATCTTAAATCTATAAGATAGTCCTATAGTAGGAAAAAATTCCCCAAAAAGGGTGTGATGAGCCTGGCCTACCATCCACTTGAACAATGGGAGTTCCTAAGCATCATTGGGCTTTAAACCCTAAAAAAGCACCTTTTATTGGAATGTCATTCTATACCTAGGTTTGGATATGGGAGCCATTGGGAGTTTTTGTTAGTGATAAAAAATGATAAGCTCAACTTGAATGAATGTAAAAGATATTGAACCCCCCACTATCAAACCATTAGTCCAATACAAATGCATATTTCTGATGAAACAAAAATGGGGAACCTAATGTGAAATCATTTAACTGTGATATATCCTTCATAAGATTAAACAGATGAATTTCCGAGTTCTCTTAGGACCATTTTTTCCCTATCACATGGGTTGTCCTTATCCTCTTTTCAAAGAAATAGGCATGATTCATATTATGCACACATTTTTTATTTAATTAACCCCTAAAAGGACAAATCTGGTTTTTACTACCTTTACATTTCCATAAGATACAAGTTAAATCACATCCTAAAAGACCAAATAATTTAGTAGACTTGGTAAACCAGATACAAACATGATTCTTGTATTATAAATGAATACACTAATTACAAAATAATTTTTTTATTTCTTGGAAAATAATAACTTTATTTAATTTATCATATCCTTTAATATCTTTCTTAGTATAATTCCCGGATTCATGGGTAAAGGAAACATAATAAGGGTGAGAAAAAATGATCAGTAAGGGTAAAGTACATCGAAATAAATAATAAATCAATGAGAATTGTAAATATGTATAGGTAATAACTGAATACATGTGCCATGTAATCAAATAAATTATAAGTAAGTGCGTAAACAATATAGAAATTTCATAACTTAGAACACATTCCATTCAAATAAAGGGATAAGGAATAATCAATATAGAAAGGTATGAAACTAAAAACACATGCCATTTAATAAATAAACTCACAAATAATTGAATCCATATATTTTTTTCATAGTAAAAATACCATGGATAAAAATGATAACTAAAATGAAGTAAATGATTTAATATTAGGCGTCATGTATCTCACACATGAAGTAATATACCGTCAATATATATTCTTAAGATAGTTTAAACAACTCTAATCTGGCCAACTAATTCATCTCATGATACTACTCATGCATTGAGGGGATATCTATAACTGGTCCCCAATCGTGTCTTCCATTCCAAAGTATTCTTCACATATCAAATAGTTTATTTAATAATGTGATTTATCATATATCTATATTGATTAATTGATACATATTTATAAATATTTCTCCAGTAACTTAAATAACTTTCAAAGTAAAACCTATATGTAAATATGTTATATGGATTAGGAAAAGAACATATATATGATAAATGATATGGATAACTAGGATAAATTCAATGTTCAATGATCATAGGAAATTGAATATTTAAAGGGGAATAATAAAGGAATAAATTAAGTGAATTTCAATATTATCCTTGGTTAAATCATTCAAAACTCATCCAGAGGAACTATAAGGATGGTATCAATACAACAAATCCCAAGCAGAGTAAAAATAAATATTTTTTTTGTTAAATAATATTAATACTATGAAACAAATTTTAAAAACATTCTTTAGTAAAATATAATTTTCATCTTGAAAAACATTTTGAAGATCCTTTTCTTTGAAAATCACTTTTAAAAAAATTATTTAAAAATTAACTATTTAAACTTTCAAATAAATCTTCAATAAATGATGATGGGTAAATCCGTATATTCCATATGAGGTAAAAAGAACATTCCTTTTACCAGGTAAAATGGTTAGAAAGTGACTTTTTCAGAATTTGAAAAGAATATTATTTTGAAAATTTTTAAAAGAGACAAAAGGGAAAAAATGTATTTAATAAATCATTTTGGAAAGGTTAAAATTATTTTTTAAAACCATTTTATAAAACAAGGTTTTTAGAATAAGATAGGTTTTCCAACTAAAGAGAGAAATGAAGTCAGGTTTTCTTAAAAACGTTTTATAAAACATTTTGAGTACCAAAGAATGGGAAAATGGTAATAATACTTCAAAAAGGTAAAAAAATAACCATAGGAGATGTAAATGAAAGGTTTTATTCAAAAATTTTCATATAATTTCCTTGAATGGAAATTCAGGTGTATACAATCCAAAACAAATGAGATTGTGAATTAAATCCTTGAAAGAACCATAACATTGATGTGAAAATCAATCAATGAATATATTATCTATTTCAAATTTAAATCCATATAAAATAAGTGTAAAAACAAAAATTATAGTAACAAGTGATTACACACATAATCTTAGAATATTAACGATGATAAGGAAGTAATATAACCTAATAAAAATGAATCGGGTTATGAAATTTCTTTTCCATTTGGTAAATTTTTACTGAAATCCCTTTAGAATAAATAATTCAAATTGAAACATAAAATAAAATTAAGATAAAATAATTTATGATATAATATAAAAAGTTGTACTAGATACACCATGTAATGAAATAAGTATTGATTATGATGTGTGCCTCACAAAAGTAAAAATGAGATAAGAATCTCTTACCCTATTTTTATTTTTAGGTGAACATAATTTAACCTCATGTATAAGGGTTTTAAAATTTTAACTAACATATATCAGAACCAAAATAATAATATATTAACTTCTTATAATATATTATTACTCATTTGTTATTAATATTTCATTTTACTAAAAATTAATTTTTTTTATTTCAAAATCACTTTGCAGGATCAGGATTTTTAACCTGAGGTGAAGCCTTTTTCGACGTATACACCACATGGGAAATTCTATTCATGACTCTAGGATTCACATCATGAATTCCTTGATCCTAAAGATTTTATGTATGAAATATAATGGATGTTATTTATTTATTTATTTTTGTATCCTATTCTATTGAACCCTAGGGATATACTAGGCAATTTTTAGGCAACTTCTTTCCTTCTAAATGTCTTGGTTTGGTGTTTGATCTTTGGTGAGATTCCTCATCTTGTTTTTCTACTTCTGATTATTATCTATATTTTAAAATAATGTGATCTTGTTTTTCTGATTGAATCAGATTTTTATCTTGATGGTTTTTTATCTAGGTTTTCCTTGTTAATATCCTTTGCATTTGTTCTTCATTGGTGTTCCCCATTGTGGGTGTTGATTTGATCCCTTGTTAAAGGTGGGAGGTTTCATAAACCTTTTCCCTAAAATTGAAACCTTAAATTTCTCGATTGATTTGAAATGATTTTTTAAATGATTTAAAAACCTGGATTTGAGAGGGTTGATGTTTTATTTTGAAAAGAGCATAAAAATTATAAAAACCCCCCAATTTCAATAGAATTGAAATTGTTGGGTGGATTTGAGAAAAGATGATGGCTTGATTTGAAAATTGATTTGATGAAATGATTTCTTGTTGAACCTTAAGATAAATCGTTTAAATTAAAAGATTATTTGAAAAGGCATGAATTGATTAAAACCTATGATTTGGTTTTGAAATGAGAAAGGCATGTAGAAAAATGAAATTGGGAATTTTATTTTTAATTGTTGTGAAATGATTGATTTTTAAATGATTGATTGATTAAATCACATGTGAGATAGAGTATTTAGTGGGTAATCAAGATAAAAACACTAGTATTTGACCCCCTAGCACTATATTGACAATACCAACACTAACATAAACTACCTATATCATGATTTTCCCCAATGGGGAGATGATTCTTGAAAACTTGAGCTAAGGTACATGTGCACACTTTGAGTTAAGATCACAAATTGAGTAGTGTGAGGGTACTTTTACCAAAAACTAATGTATCGTTGGGCTTATTACATAGTTTTATGATGTATTTTTATTTGATGATTACATTTCATTGATTATATAACTTCTTTATTTATATCGATTGCTTTATATAAATTTTTTATATAAAATGTTTTTTAATACTATTTTAAAACATATTTTATAGTTTTTAATTATAAAAGCTTGTTATTTTAAAATATGTAAGTTCCATTTTATATCTTGTTATATTTAAATTGAAATCATAATTTTTTTAATTGTTATGGAATTTTTTATGTAACACTTAGTGAGACCCTTTTGGGATTTATAGCTCACACCCTACCTTTGCCTTTGGTTTTTTGTAGATAATTTTATGCAAGGTCCAAGTAAAGAAAAATTTTCCCTTGAAGTTGGTGGATGTTATTAATCTTTGGGAACCAGAGAGATAGAGGTGTTCAGTGGAGATGTGATCCACCTATTACATGGGATATGTCTAAGATTTTACCTTGGCAGATGTTGTGTCTTTTGATGATGTGTTATTTGGGTATTGTTTTACCTACTTGATTCTAGTAGTTTCTCCCTTCGGAATGTTGATCATAATGACTTGTATCTTTTTTATTCTAATTTTTGTGGCAAAATCATTCCCTCATGTTTTTTGTATGATTTCATGTTTTATTTTCCAACCCGTGGGGATCAGGAATTCCCTTTAGGTTAGGTTAGAGTCGGCTCAGGTATTAGTGTACCAGGGTATCCGGGATGGTTTGTGAAAAATTCGTATCAAATATGTAGGTTATGTATCTTTATTTAATGTAGGTATATAGTATGGGTTGTCCTAGTAAATAGGAGGTAGGATTATTGGGACTTGGGAAGTATTTTTGAGTGAGTTCCTAACCATCTCTCGTTGTAATGATCCATAAGTCACCATGGGTTTTTAGTAAAAGTTTCTTGAGGAATATTTTGATATGATTTTGTGTATTTTACCTAATTCTTATCTAAGTGTGTTATAATCCCAATATTGATTTCTACTATATGGAATTGATATTCATGTATCCCTTGTTTGAGTTTCTAATTTTTGTATCCATGTTTATGCTTTCAGTGCTTTTTGTTGATGTTGTAGAGCATCATTCCTCTAAGGAGTCATTTTAATAATCCATAGGTGGAATCTACTAGTGAACCACATTAGGTAAATATTATAGTTGACCATAATCTTATTGAGATAGTGGTATATGTTTTCCAAGATTTGGGATAGGCACTAAAACTTATTCCCTTTCAAGATCTGGTAGTAGAACCTCAAAGGTATGAATCTAGATATTATTCTCAAGAGTTTCTTCATCAAAAACCACTAAATTTAAAAGTTTCAAATGATCCTAAATAGGTAGAGTATTGGTTAAAAAGGATAGATATTTTTTGAGTTCTTGGAAACTTCAGAAGCTATAAAGGTGAAATGTGTTACCTTCAAGCTTGAGGGTCCTAGAAGGAGATAGTGGTATTTGATGGTGATGGTGAAGAAGCATGAAGGTTTATATTGGAAATAATTTAGAGTTGTCTTCATTGATTGGTTCTATCTATAGTCTATGGATTGAAAAAATATATGGAGTTTCTAAAACTCTAGTAGTTTGATAGGGCCATGGTGTAATATGTGAACTGTTTTGTTGAGATTGTTCAGTTTTCACCTAAGGTAGTAAATAATGAGAATATAAGGGATCAACTATCCAAGATGGATCTCTAACCTGATATTTGATCATAGGTTTTATTGTTGAAACTCACTTCTTATACTATTGTTATGGATAGAGCATTGATGGTAGAGCTTGACATGGTTGGTAAGTCAGAGTTGACGGGAGTTTATTTTTCTCCTAGTGGTAGTTTTGTGAGTTCCTTTAATGGAAAGAGATAGTGTGATGAGTCTCATGGTGTTTATAGATGGAATTAACTTTCTAGACCTATTTTAATTCCTAGAAGAGGACCTTTGACTTTATTTCAGTGTGGTAAGGTTGGGCATTCGAAATGAGTTTTTACTAAGTCACCAAAGATCTATAGTTCTTATGGTCACTCAGGAAACCTAAAAAATATCTACCATATCTTTTCTAATCCATGAAATGGAACAGGCTCATCATTTTCTAAAAGTAATGTGGTGAAATCATATGCTTCAAGAGAAAAGGGTTTCCATCCCTAGGCATTTGGAATGAACTTCTTCAAATAGTGGAAGAGTCTCGAGAGGAAGCTGATGTGGGTCTAATGAATGTGAGAGGTACTATCACTATAGCTTCATATTTAGTGACTTCTTTATTTGAAACTATTATATATCACTCATTTATATTGACTTGTGTTGTGAACCTGCTAAATATTCCTAATGATATTTTTTCTTATGTGATGGATATTACTACACCCCTTGTAATAAAGAGAGAGAAAATTCTTTAGTGTCCTGATTGTGTTTTCTATTTATCATAGATTGTGCATACCTAGAATTTTATGGTCCTAAACATGAAACCTATTGATTTCATTTTCAAGATGGATTGTTTTATTTCTCTTAAAGACCAAATTGATTGTTACCTTCGGTGGGTCTCCTTTACTGTGCCTGAAGGGGTGTGTTGTGTCTTTTAGGGAGAATAGGACCTAAGGTTGAGTAGAGGTGGACATCCTTTTCCAAAGTTGGGTATATTAATATCTATGTTTTCTTTTGAGTTGGAGTGAGAATATTTTATTGATGATCTTACTCCAGTTATCATTGAGTTTACTAGTGTTTTTTCTTCTGATTTCTCTAGTTTTCCACTAGTAATAGTGATGGAGTTATCTATTAATTTAATACATGGAACTCAGCCAGTGTCTATTACTTATTAATATATATAACCAGAATAATTGAAAGAGCTGAAATATTAGTTGGTTGGTCTATTAGAGAAAGTTGCCATACACCCAAGTCCGTCACCTTGGTAAACACCTATTCTCCTTGCGGTAAAAGATGATGAAAGACTTCAACTATGATTTGATTGCCAGAAACTCAATTGATTCATTGTAAAGAATAAATAATTTTTAGCATGTATTAATGATATTTTTTAACATTTTAAGGTTTCAAAGTGGTTATTGAAGATTGATTTTCAATCTGGTAATCACCATATGAGAATAAAATAATCTAACATTCATAATACTTCCTTAAAAAGTATGTATATCCATTATGAGTATATTTTTATTTCATTTGTTCAAACCAATAATCCTATAGTTTTTATGGATATAATGAACTGGATATTTCATATGTACCTTGACTCATTCATGGTGGTATTTTTGGACGACATCCTAGTTTACTCTCATACCTAGGAGGACCACATTCATCATTTGATAGTAGTTTGGGAAATCTTGAGAAATCATTGAATCTATGTGAAACTTTCAAAATGCAGTTTCTGGATTCGGGAAGTGAAGTTCTTAGGATACATGGTCTCAAAACATGGTATTTTAGTTTATCCTAAGAAGATGAAAGTTATTATGAAGTGATAGCAATCAGTAATTTTTTTGAGATTTAGATATTCTTTGTCTTGAAGGGGTATTATCATAGGTTTGTTAAAGATTTATCAAAGTTGGATTCTCTGATGACCGCCCTCACTTGTAAAGAAGTAAGTTTGTTTGAGATGAGAAATGTTTGAGTTATTTTGTTGATATGAAACCTATTTTTAATTATACGCTGGTGTTGACTCTTCCAGTGGTCGGGAAAGGCTATATGATCTTCTATGACACATCAGGTTTGGTCTTAGTTTGTGTACTTATATAGGTTAATCACATTGTATCCTATAGTTCCAGACAGCTTAGGTCACATGAAAAAAATTATCTGACCCATGATCTCAAACTCACAACTGTGATTCATTCTCTTAAGAGTTGTAATCATTACCTTTTTAGTTAAAGTTTTAATGTTTATTCTATCTACAAAACCTTGAGTTGTATCTTCTACTGAAAATATATGAACCTCTAACAAAGTTATTGGGTGGAGTACCTATATTCATTTGATTTCTATATTTCTTACACACCTATCAAGGGGAATTTCATTGATGATGATTTGAGTAGGAAACTTATAAACCAATACATGATAGAATCATCAAAAGAGTGAAATGTGATGGATCACTTTTCTTAATTACATTTGGGAGTTCAGGAGAATGAGTCGGAGGTTGTTTTGGTGATTGTATAGTTGACCTCATATCTTCTCGAGATGATTATTTTGGAGTAATAGTTTGATGATGAATTTTGTGGAATTGGGGACTCTCTTTATAGTGGAGATACTATCAATGAGTATAAATTCACTTTGGAGGGTATCCTATGTCTCTAGAAGTGGTATATTTTTTCTTTTCCTATAAGAAAGTCCATGATGGGGTATTTTCATAATTCTCAGTGGGAGATGCACCCTAGAAACATGAATATTTTATATGATAGGTGGCAATAATTTTGGTGTCCAAGTATGATAGGAGACATCACTAGATTTTAATCTCATTATTATACCTAACAACAGGTTACATCTAAGCACCAAAGACCTTCGAGTTTTCTTCTACCACTTCCGGTGTCGACTTAGAAGTGGGACAATATTTCTATGGACTTTTTGGTTAGGTTTATATATACCCCTAGATGGAATAATTTGATATAGGTTGTGATTGATAGGCTAACCAAATCGACTAACTTTATACCCATTCGATATATAACCAAATTTGAGGACTTGGAACATCTCAACATATTGGAGATTTTTAGATTTCATGGATTTCCAACTGCTATAGTTTCTAGTAGGGATCCCCATTTTACTTCTCACTTTTAGAGAGGCCTATGGGAGTCCATGGAATTCTAGTTTTATTTAAGAATGACATATTATCCTTAGATTAATGTCCAGAAAAAATAAGCTATATAAATTCTTGAGGATATTATATGTGATAGCGTTCTTGACTTTGGTGGAGCTTGGGATGTTTATTTGGGACTAGTTGAGTTTTCCTACAATAATAGTTATAGGTCCTCTATTATAATAGATCCTTTTAAGGAATTTTATGGTTGGCCTTGTAGATATATTTTGTGTAGGTCATAGATTGGTGAAATCTTCTTAGTTGGACCTAGTTTTTTTTAAGAGATGGTGATAAGGATTTAGTTGATTTGTTAGATATTGGTGATGGCATGGAGCTGGTAAAAAACCTATGTTTATCATCATCAATGACTATTCGAGTTTTTAGGGGGTGACAAGGTGTTTTTAAGAGTTTCACCTTGGTTGGTTCACCAACATATTGGAAAATAGGGAAAGCTTAGGTCATGGTTTATGGGTCCTTTTGAGATTATTAAGCGAGTGGGAAAAGTGGCCTACCATTTGGAATTTCCACCATAGTTAACTTTAATCCATAGTTTGTTTAACTTATCATAGATTTGAAAGTATATTTCTGGCCCTTACCATGTTTTGAGATGGGAAGATATTAATGTTGCACAAGATTTATTTATGACTAAGCATCCAATCAAGATTATTGATTATAAGACAAAGGTTTTTCATGGGAAGATGATACCTTTAATCTGTGTGATATGGTATCAGGTTTCTAATTCACATGAGATGTGAGTGTTTGAAGAACTAATGAGAGAGCATTGGTTTCATGTCTTCAATATAGAATCTTCTTGAAAATATTTTTGGGGATAGAAAGTGTTTTTGGTGGGGAGGTTGTAACATCCCATTACCTTATTTTAGTAATTTCTTAACCTTTTTTATCTAAAGTATGAAGATGTATATTTGTTTGAATTAGTGGATTCTATGTAAAAAAGTGTCTAAGGTTTTAGAGGGTTCTCTTTATGCTTGAGTTGAGTTGGGTTCTTTTTATTAGTTTTTTTCTTGAATTGGGCTAGGTGTTGTCTACAGGAACATTTCACACCATGAATATGATTCATGACATGAATGATTCACCCAATAGAAGACATAAAATCATTTCATGATGTGAAAATATTTAGTTCATGATTTTTTTTCATGATATGAAAATGGTCAGAATCAGTAATTTTAACCCAAGGTGGTGAATTTTTCGGTATATATTCTACATGGTAAATTCAAATCATTAATCTAAGATTCAAGTCATGAATTCCTTGAGCCCAGTGAGTTTATGTGCACATGTAACATCTTATTACATTATTTCATATACATTTTTACTCTTTCTTTGATTTACCTTTTTTATGGATTTTTTTAGGATTTTAAAGTATAGAGAGCTCATGTCATGGAAAATGACCTAAAGTTTGTGGATATATGTTTGTTTAAATTAATGTATTCTTGGTATAAATTTTTCAGGGGGGAGTTTCATAGTGGTGCAGGGGATACAATGTGGAGAATAAAATTTGTGCCATGGGATATCAGGTTGTGGTATAAGGGAGATTGAGGTCATAAAGAACTATAGAATAGGTTTCTTACTATTTGATAGAGCCCTGGAGGTCATTTTATAGAGCTACTACAAATTTCAGTGTAACTTCACTATAGGGGGCTGACTACATTTTGGAGACCTAGTTGGTGAATTTCGATGTTACTACCTACTTATACATAGCTATGACATAGTAATTGTGTTGAGCCAAATATTTACCCCAGGTGAAGTGGATTTGGGTGAGGTATGCGAAGTGTTTTTAAGAGGAAATTTGATCAGAAGGTGTTGTGGCATGGTCTAGGGTGGATGTGCCATGGTCTAATTGTTTCCATTATTTTTGTATTGTGGCCATAGGGGTTATGGAATGGTATGTGTTAGTAAGGAATTAAATGTTCCAAGCCCCATTTTATATTTATTTATTACTAGCTTGACTCTCATTCAAACTTTTGACTCTTGAACACTCATAAGTGGAGTTTTTACTCTTTTAAACTCTTTTCTTCTTGGATGGAAGTTTCGGTGATTGCATTATATTTCCTTCCTGTGAGTGAATCTCCCCTAGTGTGGTTTCTTCTGATCTCCTCATATCTCCTCCTTATAGAGTGATATATCATTATATTTTTGATAGATCTAATCGTCTTTTTTATGAAACTTGATTCAAGGTTAGAGTCCTTGATCTTGTATGCCTTCGTTCTTCATTGGAGAATATTTTTGCGAGTGTTGAGTCCTTTTAATCGCGTGATTATAGGTAGGTGGTTCCATATGATTTTTCCCTAAAATTGAAACCTTAAATTGCTTAATTGAATTGAAATGAGTTTTAAAATGATTTAAGAACTTGGATTTTTTATTATTTATAGATGATTTTGTAAAAGGCATGGAGATTGTAAAAAATCCCCAATTTCAAATTGTTGGGTGGATTTGAGAAAATTAATGGTTTTATTTGAAAAAATGATTTGATGAAATGATTTGAAATGGATTAAATTGAAAGATGATTTAAAAATCACATGAATTGATGAAAACCTATTATTTAGTTTTAAAATGAGAAAGGCCTGTCAAAAACTAAAAGTGGGCAATGGTAATTTTTTAACCAATATAAAATAATTGATTTTCCCATGCTTGATTGATTGATTGATTGAATCACATGTGATCCTAGGCTTTTAATGGGTAATTTGGAAAAGCATGCTAGGATATGACCCCCTAACACTGGATTGACAATAACAACACTGACTTAAATATACCACGGTATGATTTTTTCTCTGATGGGGAGTTGAGTCCTGATGATATGATTCATGGGTTGTGAGCACACTTTGAGAAAATATCACAGATTGAGTAGTGTGAGGATCCTACTACTAGATACTAATGTATCATAGGGCTTGATACATGGTGCAATGATATAGCTGATTTGGTAAATACATGCCATTGATTTATGGAACTATTTGATTCATGCCAACATCTTTATATAAATGTTTTATATAAGATGTTCATTTAAGACAGTTTTGATATATTTTCCATATCTTTTAATTATGAAAGTATGTTTTTCTTGAAAATATGTTAATGTCATGTTATGCCTTGTTTTATTTAAAATTTAAATCATATTTAATTTAATTTTTATAGAATTGATTATGGTACACTTGGTGATACCCTAATGGTCTTTATAGATCACACCCTACCTTTTACTTTGGGCGTTTGCGGATTATATTTTGTTAGGTCTGGCCAAAGGGAAAGTTCCACTTGGAGGTAGTGTATGTTCTTGATCTTTAGGACCTGGAGTGATGGAGGTGATTGGTGGAGATTTTATCCACTCATTTCATGGGATGTTTGAGAATTTATCTTGATAGATGTTGAGTATCTTGATGATATACTATTTTGGGTTTTGTTCACCTATTTGATTCTAGTACTTTATCCATTTTGGAGTGTTGATTATACCATCTTGTATCTTTATATTCCATTTCTTTGTGGAATAAAATCATTCCCTCTTTGATATTGTAAGATTTTAGTTGCTAGTTTCCAACCCATGGGGATCAAGAATTCCCTTTGAGGCATGTTAGATTTAGATTGGGTATCAGGGTACTAGGTTTTTTGGGATGGTTCATGATAAAGTGTTATCAAATGGAGGTTTTTCATCTTTCTTTTATGTTGGTATGCAGTTTTTGATGTCCTGGTAGATAGGTGGTGGGATTATTGGGATATAGAAGGTAGTTATGAGTGAGTGTTTGGATAACTCTCATTATAATGAGCCATAAGTCAGAATGGGTGTTTGGGAAAATTGTTTTTAAGGAATGTTTTGATCTGATTCTAGTATTTTACCTACCTTTGGTTTGAGTTTTTTGAAATACCAATCTTAAATTGTGTTGATGGAATTGATATTCCTATATCCTTTATCTATGTATCCTTAATCTATGTATCCTTACTACTACTTTCAGTATTGTATTTTGATATTTTGTAGAATCATTCCTCTAAGAAGATATTTAAATAGGACCTAGGAGGAATCTCTTAGTGAACCATAGTGAGTGAATCCTATAGTGGATCAGAATCGGTTTTAAATAGTGGTGTGTGCTATCTAGGATTTGGGACAGGCACCGGTACCCATTCCCATTTAGGCTCCAGTTGTGGAACCTCAAATGGATGAATCTCAAAAACATGATCAAGTGTTTCTTTTCCATAATACACCTTCCTTCCATGGATCTAATGATCCTCAATAGGCTGAGGATCGGTTGAAAAATATAGAGTTTATTTTTGAGTTCTTATAAATTCCTGGTTCGATTAAGTTAAAATGTGATGCCTTCAATATGGAAGGGCCTAGAAGGAGATGGTGAGATTCAATGGTGATAGTGAATGATCATGAGGTATTTGAGTGGAAATACTTTAGAGTTATTTTCACTAATCAGTTCTATACATATTCGATCATCTTGGAAATGTATATGGATTTCCTTAACCTCTAGTAAAGTGAAAATATTGTGATGTAGTACACAAACTGTTTTGCTAATCTCGTATAGTTTTCTCTGAAGGTTGTGACAAATGAGAAACTGAAGTCTTAAATATTTGATATGGGTATTCATGATAACATTGAATCTCAAATCTTCATGATGAAGCTCACTTATTATGTTGACGTACTGGATAGAGTGTTGATGGTTTTTCTAGATTTAGATGGTAAGTCAAGGTTGATGGGAGTTCTCTTTTCTCCCAATGGTAGTTCAGTGATTTCCTTTAATGTAAAGTGAAAGCGTGATGATCCACATGGTGGATCTAGACAACAAGTTTCTTTCATACCTACACCAGTGCCTAGTAGAAGCCCTTTAACTTGCTTATAGTGTTTCAAGGTTAAAAATTCGAAGTAGTTTTTCACTAAAGCACCCAAGATTTTTAGTTTGTACAGTCGCTCAGGCCACCTATAGAAGTTTTATCATTTATTTTCTTCTTCGTGTAGTAGAACAGACTCATCTGCAGCTAAAAGTATTATGGTGTAATTAGATGAATCATGATCGAAGGGGTTCTAGATATAGGCATCCATAATGAAGCTTCTTCACATAGTGGAAAAGTCTCTCGAGGAAGCGGATGTGGGTCTAGAAACCGTGAGAGGTACTATCACTATAGCTTCTTTTTTAGTGACTACTTTATTTGATACAGGTACATCTTTCTCATTTATATCGATTCATGTTATAAACTTGATAAATCTTCTTATGAACCTTTTTATTTATATGATTAATATTATTATGCTTCTAATAACAAAGATAGAGTAGGGTCTTTGATGTCTTGCTTGTGTTTTATCTTTATTAGAGATTCAAATCATCGGGGATTTTTTGGTTCTCAACATGAAGCCTCTTATATAATTCTTGGGATGGATTGGCTCATTTATAATAAGTCCTGAATTGATTGTTACCTTCGATGGATCTCCTTTACTTCACTCGATGGGGTGTGTCATGTGTTTCAAGGGTAGGAAACCAATGATATCTTATTTCTTATAATGGCAGCTTCTCAATTTTATTATTGTTGGATTTCCAAAGTTTCTTCAGTTGGGTTTAGTAGTAGCACTTTTTCTAATTTTTTTGGTAGGTTATTTGTTTTTTTCAATTTTTTCTCTTATGTTTTTTAGTTTTCCACTATTTTACTTCACCAACTATAACACCACCTTCAGGTGAAAATTAGTATGGTAGTAGCTTCCTCTTCTTCAATTTGTTTGCTTTTATTATTTCTATTTTTCTTCTACCACCATTGGAATTCATCCATTATTAGTCCATGTGTCACCATTGGATATCTTCAATGTTAGGTCATATTCAACCATTGTACATACAATGGTAGCATATTTTTTATTGCTTCTCCTGAATCCTTTGCTTAATCACTGGCATGGAATTAGTTTAATTTTGTTTAGATATTATAATTTTATGCTTCTAAGTTAAATGGTGGATCTTATCTATTTTTTAATGGTAGATAATTTATAGTGGTAGAAAAAATAAGACACTGCTCTCTGTTTTCAGTGGTAGTAAAAATATGCCACCACTCTCTATTTTCAGAAGTAATAGAATCTATCACCACTCTTTATTTTTCCACTGTTAGACACCAATGGTAGGACAATCTACTACCAGCTTTTTTAATCCATTATTAGTTAAAATTTTATTTCTAAAATTTTTATTCATTATTTTTAATTGTTTTTATTAAAATAAGTTCTTTTGTTAAATTTTTTATTTTGTTTTGTTGAAATAAAATCATAGACTGTGTAAAAATTAATTATAGCATTATTTTATGCATGCTTATACATGCAGATTGAAGTTCATGTGATACTCTGTTTTACTACAGTTTTAATTATACTATGTATTTTAACATATCTTTAAAAAATAATAGTAATAGTCATATTATTTTATTATTATACTATAATAAGTTTTGTGAAAATATTGGATATCAACATGCTCCTAGAGGATATTTTTTTAATGATCTGGGAGATAAGGAATAAAACATATACCAGTGTAGATCATTCTACATAATTACTGGTGATACATATTCAAAATTCATACTACTCACAACTAATAATGAACTTCTATGAATTTTTTACTCTGGATACAATCACATTAGGACTTAAAATTTTACATTGTTCTATTAAAGTGATCAATGATCATAGAGATTCAACATCTTCAGCATTTTTTATTATCTTCTAATTTCTATGTATTTGTTTGTACTCATGTAATCATCATTCCACGTTTTGTATTTATTAATTTATGGTTTATGATTCTCCCCATAAAAAACAATTTTTCCTTTCTATGGTTATTAAACCACCAAAAAGGAAGTCTGGGTTGTGACTCCCAATCAAAATTCAGGTAAATATACTAGGTTGGTCTCCAATAATATACTAGGTTTTGACTCTGGGTTCTTGTAAAAGGTAGGGTATATAACAAGGTTCTCACGCCTTTAAAATTGAGTTTCTTAGTGGGTACCAATCTCATCGAGGAGTAGAGGAGGTTGAGGAGTTAAATATGATATTTTTTATTTGAACCACTATAAATCCTTGTGTTCATTTTTTTTCACTGCAACTCATTTCAAGAACACTATACTCACTATAAATATTGTATTTCATAAACTTTGATTGTTTTGTATTTAATTTTTTAAAATGAATATTCACCACCCCCCCCCCCTATAGTCACAATTGTGATCTTTATCAATCCAAAAATTAGTATCAGAGGGTAAGACCTTCCTTAAAGGATAGTTATCCTCTCAGATTATTTATGTTTCTTATTTTTAACTAGGTTTTAACCTTATACCAACACTTCTCTTTATTACACATTAATTCATGATTTATTACATAAAATTAAATATAATACAACCTGAAAGATCGATAAGTCTAGTGTATTTTTTAATTAGGTACATATAATAGCATATTGAACATGGGATACAATAATATTATTGAAAACTTCTTATACATGCTTCTAAAATTCCATGGCTTTTAAAACTATACGGGATAAACTGGGGACATACATAAGAAAGGGGTGAGTTATAAATCCATGTAAGAGAATAAACATGGAATGAGGTAATACAAGTTATAAAATAGTCATATAATTTTTTAATAAAGGGAGTGAGAATCATAAACATGGACAATGATACATGATATGACATGATAATCATAAAGGAAACATGGGAAATGTGGCAACAACTTAAAACACTGCATCATAAACATAGGTCAATGATAACCACCAATACATCATGATGGAAAAATTCCCATAAAGTAATCAAGTTCACTCCCTATCCCAACATGATATATCATGTGATTAAATAGTACCCAATGCATTGGATTTCTATATAATTATGGGTGCACCCGTCACTTTCATTTCATTCTCATGCTTAAGTGTGCCACATAGATCATATAATAAGGATTCATTCATAGTAATATTTTATTCCACAATAAATGGGTGTGGAATACATACATATAATTTCTAATAAATAAGTATAAGTGAATAGAGGTTAACACCCTTTATAGGAAATGGGTACAGGTATTCACTGCACAATTGTTTGGCATGGAAAATCACGGTCAAATATCGGTAGTATAACGAGTGCATATAAATGTTCATGGGAGGGATTGATGAGAGTGAAAGGGATATATTATCATTTATAAATAAAATCTAAAGTAAGGGGGTATATAATAACATACCAAAAATTAGTAAATGAAGATAAAATACATAAGATAAAGAAGACACTTGAATAAAGAGGAGAAACAGAGGATCCCTTACCTTGAGAGTGTAATTCCAAATGCTTGGGTGGGGATTATTGAGAGGTTTTGGGAACCATGGGAGGACTTTAGTGAGGTTATGGTAGATTAAGGAAGTGATAAAAAAATTATTGAAGATAAATGGGATTTTGGGTGGGTTTATATAGGAAATGAGTGGGTATTTTTTTATTATTTCTCAAACATACGTTTTGGACTCTATATAATTAAATAACCAAAACCACAACTCTTACCATGGTTTTTTCCCATGGTTTCTACCAAATGAGAGTGGTTTTAATTATTTTATGAGTACAAGGTCCTAACTTAAAAAAAATAATATCCTTGATGATGTTTAAGTGAGTCATACTCTTAAAGAAATGATTTTAAAACCTTAAAATATATTATAAGATTTGGAGGATTCATAATGGATTTATAAAATTAATAAAATAAATATAAAATCACATTATTTTAAATTTAAAACATATATTTGTTTTTTTATACCCTTTATATTATTTATTACATCACTTTTGAGTCATTATTATGTCATAATACACACCGTATGTTTATACAGAATTTAATTTTTACCCGAAAATTTGACTATCTCAAAAAATTATGAAAAATTAACCATTGGGTAATTTCAATATTCTGATTCCAAAAATAATAATTATTTTTAAAAAATAACTATCTAAATATGTTAATTTATTACTTTTAAAATAAAAATGACATTTATTAAGAAATACTGGGTTTTTTTACAATAACACTTTTTGAACACTTATAAAATTTACATTTGACTTCATAAAAATTATATGATCATTTATATTTAATAAAAATTATTTAATAATAATATTTTATTAAAATATTATTTATTTAAAAAATCCAATAATTCATTAAAATAAATGCCTTACTTGAATTTGAATATTAACCAAAAATAAACTTTGTTTTTTATTGAATCAAAATCAAAATCATTTATAAAGTAACAATAATAAGAAGTAAATATAACCATTATTCTATTGAAAATAGTGTACATACTCATATTTCTAGGGTCTTGATATATATCATTTTAATACACTAGCAAACACTCTAAGGGTAAGGTGTGCGATGGTGAGACTTTCATGGGGTGGTTCGGCATATATGGTTTGGGTTGCGATCACGATGAGCTTGAATATCTCTCATAAATGGTTTCACTCATGATTAAGTTGTTGGATATCAGATTGGGATTGGTCAAGGGAAAATCCCAATGATGTTATCTCCCTTAGAAGCTCCGATAAATGGTCTTTATAGGGTACAATTCTTCTAGTTGTGGTCATAACTTCCTTTGTGTTAATTAGATTTATCAAAAGTATATATTTATACTAATCATATGATCACTATTCAACGAATATATTATCAATGGTAATGATGCTTAACATTTTTTTAAATTCAATATGATATAATAAAACCAAATAATTTCATGTGTTTTTTATAACCATAATACATAATAATACATTTAATCAAATCACAAGGGGAATATTATTTATAATAGTTCAGGTCGTTAAAATATTCCCCCCTTCTGAAATTTCTCCCTAGAAATTTTCTTTTCCCACACTAAAATAGATGAGGTTAACTCTATTTAATCACTTCCTCCAATTCCCGCATCACTTATTTAAACTTTTGGTTTCTCTATTACACTTTGACCAGGTGCATTGTCTTATTTTTAAGAACTTTATCTCTACAATTTAATATATTCACCGATTGTTTCTCATATGAGAGATCATTTTCCAAAGGTACCACCTCTGGATTGAGTATATGTGAGGGTTATAGTATGTACTTTATCAATAGGGATACATGGAATACATCATGTACTTAATATAAGTTAGGTGAGAGTGTTAGTCGATAGGCCACAACTATGATGTGATCAAGGATCTCAAAAGGTTCGATGTATCTTGAAATAAGTTTTCCCTTATTCCCAAATATCATGGATTTCTTCCATATATATATTCATAGGAATACCATGTCTTCAAAATCAAACTCTAGATCTTGTCGATGATTGTCAATATAGCTCTTTTGTTGACTCTGAGTAGCCTTGATGTGTTGATGAATAGTCTTAACTATTTCCACCATTTTCTCAACCATTTCAGGACCTAATAGTTTTTGTTCCCCAACTTCATCCTAGCATAAAGGTTTTATACACCCATTCTCATAAAGGGTTTCATAGGGAGCCATTTGGATGCTTGAGTGGAAACTATTATTGAAGACAATGAAGTCAATTGATAATTCTCTCAACATGTCCTCAAGTGTCTAGATAGTCTACTCATTTTGGCCATTATTTTGTGGGAGATAACCCATGATGAAGTTAAACTGAGTATTTAGAGTGTTTTAGAGACTCTTCCAGAACTTATAGGTGAGTCTTGGGTCTCAATTGGATACAATCAATAGTGGTGTTCCGTGAAGTCTTACCACTTATCTAATGTATATTTGTGCAAGTTGATCGAGTGATAAATCCTCTCAAATCGCAATGAAGTGTACAATCTTTGTAAGATGTACCAACACAGCCCATATAGAATTATTCCCTCTTTATTTATTTGGAATAATAGTGAAAAATTACATGGTGATTTTTTCCCATTTCTATATAGGTATGGGTAATGTTTCCATCATCCCCTTGGATTTTTTCCTTTCCACTTTCACTTAATGGCATAAAAAACATCTTGATGTGTATTCCTCGACCTCCTTATTCATATTGTCCCACCAATAGTTCTCTCATATATCTTGATACATATTTGTTCTTCATGGGTGGATGGAGAAGGTTGAGATATGTGCATTATCCCACATCTCCATATTTAACATAGTATTTTATGGTACATATAGTCTTGACCCAAATATCACAACTCCTTCTTCATTAACATTGAACTCTAAAGATTTCCATTTTCTTATAGTTTCCACTTTATTCTGAATTTCCACATGATTCCTTTGAGTATTCTTTATACTCTTCATAAGGGATGGTTTAAAGATCATTTTTGAAATGATTGATGATGTTCCTTCCTTCATGATTCCCATGTCCATCATTTCAAAATCTAAGAATATTGGATCCCTATCAATTCTTATCAATGATAAAATTTTTGGATCTTTTCTACTTATATCATGTGCCACTTTATTCACTTTATCGGGATGGTAGTGGATTGATTAGTCATAGTCCTTGATCAGCTCTAACCATATTCGTTGACACATATTAATCTCTTTCTATGTGAATATATACTTGAGGCTTTTGTGATCCGTATATATTTCACACTTCTCACCAAAGAGATAATGTTGCCATATTTTCAAAGAGAAGATCACTGTAGCTAACTCTAGATCATGTGTTGGGTAGTTCTTTTCATTAACTTTCAACTACCTTGAAGAATAGGCTATGAATTTTTTTAATATACATTAACACGCTACCCAATCCCTACTTCAAATCATCACTAAATACCATGAAAAGTTATTCACTTGTGGGTAGTGTGAGCACAGGGGCAGTGATAAGCCTCCTTTTTCAACTCCATTAAGCTCTCTTCACATTCATCATTCCAAGAAAAATTGACTCTATTCTGAGTTATCTTGGTTATAGGGTTTCAAAATCATGAGAAATTTCTCACAAATCGATGATAGTACATAGCTAATCCAAGGAAAATACAGATATATATTACAGATGTTGGCCTTATTCACCCTTCTATTGCTTATGTTTTTGAAGGATCCATAGATATATCATTTATTTTGATGATATTCCCCAATAATGATACTTCCTTCAACCAAAACTCACATTTTTTTACTTTGCATAAATCCTATCCTTTTTCAAGGTCTTTAGAATAGTGCTCAGATTCTCCTCATACTCCTCATTTATTTTAGATTATATTAGAATATCATCTATAAAGGCTGCCAAATATTTTTCAAGGTGATCTAAAAATACTATATTCATTAATTACAAGAAGATTTTTTGATCATTAGTGAGTTCAAATGGCATTAATATGAACTCATAGTGCTCATACCTTATACGAAAAGCAATCTTGGGGATATCCACTTTCTTCACCCAAACTTGGTAATATCCTGACTACAGATCCACCTTGGAGAAGTATTGTTATCCACATAGCTGATCAAAAAAGTCATCAATTTTTGGTAGATTATACTTGTTCTTTATCTTGATCTTGTTGAACTCACGATAAAAAATGAAAAGGTACATTGAACCATCTTTTTTCTTGATAAAGAGGACCGGTTCACCCCATAGTGAAGCACTTGGATGTATGAACCCTTTATCTATATTTTCCTGTAGTTTTTTCTTTAGATCCTCAGGTTACACAATAGTCATTTTATATGGAGTCTTGGATAATGGTAATGCCTCGGGTATAAGCTTGATTTAAAATCCAACCTCTCAGCTAGATTGAAGACTAGGAAATTCCTTGGGAAAAACATGAGAATATTCCCTTATAATAGGCATGTATTCAAGGATGATTATTTTCTTAGACTCAATCATTTTATCCAGATACACTTTCTCATAGGTTAATAATATCCATGCTTGATATTTTGGTGCTAAAGAAGATTCATCCTCCTCCTTACAGTTGTACAGAATTAAGGGTCAATTTTTGATATAGAGAGTTATTTCATTATCATGGTATTTTATGTTGGATCTATATAGGGAAATCCAATCCATAACTATAATTGCATAAAATTCCACCAAAGAGAGTATAAAAAGGTTTTCTGGGAAGTTTAACCCACAAATTTGGATAGAGGAAGAGTTATATACTCGGGATGCAATAATTTCCCCATTTGACATTTTCACCAACAACTCTACTTCGATGCTTTATGGTGTTGTTTGAATAGTTATACTAAACTTTCATGATATGAAGGAATTAATAGAACCAAAATAAAAAGGTGCATTCACTATTATTTAATTAATAACTAGTTTATATATCACCGATTAGTTTTTGGGATCCACCTCAGCGGTTGCGATAGAAAAAGATCACCCTTTTTACCTAGGAGGTTGTTGGTTTTATTTGAAAACCCTTGTCTCAGTGCATTGGTTTGAAAAGTACCCTAGTTCCTTATAGTTGAAGTAATGAACTATGTGTTGAGGGTTGAACAGAGTATTCCTCTCCTCCAACGCATTAGCGGGTTTCTCATGTTAACAATCGCTAGCTATGTGACCTTATTTACTACACCTAAAGCATTTCCTCATTCCCCTTTAGTAATTTCCAAGGTGATTTTTTCCACACTTTTGAAAAGTGAGATGTGGAAATTTCTTAGCACCATTATATTTCTTCATTAGACTTCTATAATTAAACTCTACTTTTTTCTTCTTATCCTCATAATACCGTTGAGATTTTCTGATCTCTATTTAGACTTTGAAGGCACATGGTACAATTTCTTCATGGATATCAACGTCTCAGATCACAAGGGATTATCATAGACTAGGTTTTATCCCACTAAAGAAGTGATTAACCTTTTATTCAGGGGTAACAACAAAGCTGGAGGCATATCATACAAGTCTTGTGGAGTTTTCCTCATATGCCATGATAGATTTGTCGTCTTTTTTATTGAGGTTAAGGAAATACCTTTACCTTTTAATTTAGAGAGTGTGAGGAAAATATTTATCAAAAAACATTTTCTAGAATTACTTTCACCCCATCACTTTGATCTCTTCCTCAGGATTCGTATTCTTAATCAATACCCACCACTGATCAAATTATCCCTCTATACAATAAACATCTAGTAGAACCTTATCTTTCTCAGAACATTGAAGGATGGAGAATATCTTATAAATGGAGTTGATCCATTATTCCATGATTAAGGGATCGAATTATTCATTGAAAGTTTAAGGCCTTAGTCACATAAAGGACTCAATTACAGATTGTTATTTCTTAGGGGGATTTGGGAATTCCTCCTAATCTAGTTTTCTATTCAAAACCTGAGTCATCTGAGAGAGTATCATCATAAATTTCATGGTTCTCACTCTCATCAGGTTGGGCATCTCATTGGGGTAGTCATCACATTTCCCATCACATTGATTATTTACCTAATTCCTCCTATTTCCAACCATTGGCTAAAATAAAGGGAAATTTTGGGATGAGTATTTTTAAACTATTAAACACATAAATAGGAATTCAATAACATTAATGGAATAAATTAAAAATTATATGTATTTCCTTAACTTATGAATTTCTAAGATTCAATCTATATTATCCCTGATCTATTTCCTAACATATATTCGTATGGTTATTTGTTTTCCCTTAACAATGGTTTGTAATTAGTTTATGAATTTACTAAAGCATATCCCCTAGGGGTTTCAAATAAAGTGTGTAGCAAGTCCTATTTTCATGCACTATTTCACGGTCAAGTCTAGTTCAACACGGTGTTTTTGGGTTTTACCCCGATGTATATTTGTTCCAGATCCACATCAACTTATAGTATCCAGAAAGGGATGTATTTTATTTATAAAACACTTACTCTATAATTAAAAAAATAGGGATGTTTTCTTATACTTAGTATTGTCCCTAAGTATTTCTCTATAGTTTTCTAATCCTAATCCCAAAAATAACTAAACTTTTCCTTTGATACCAACTATAACAACCCTTATATTTATTACACATTAATTAATGATTTATTACATAAAAGTACACATGATAAAACTTGGAATATCAATAAGTCTATTTTCTTTGGGAATTAGGTACATATCATGACATATTGAACATGTGATACAACAAGATTATTGAAAACTTACTTATGATGCTTTTAAAATTCCATGGCTTTTAAAACTGCACGGGAAAACCTGGGGATATACATAAGAAAGGTGTGAGCTATAAATCCCAGTAAGGGAATAAATATAGAATGAGGTAATAAATTTTAGACAATATTCATATCAATTTGGAATAAAATGAGTGATAATCATAAAACATGGACAATGAGACATGATATGGCGTGATAACCATAAAGGCAACATGGGAAATGTGGCAACAACTTAAAACATTGCAACATAAACATATGTCAAGGATAAATACCAAGAAATAATGATATAATAAGTTCCATAAAGTAATCAATTTCTCTTATTATCCCAACATGATGTCTCATGAGACTAAACATTACCTAATGCATTGGAGCGCTATATAATTTTGGGTGCACTCGTCACTTTCATTTCATTCTCATGCTTAAGTGTGCCACATAGATCATACAACATGGATTCATTCATCATCATATTTTATTCCATGATAAAGGTTTATGGAATAAATATATGTAATCTAAAATCAAGAAGTATAAGTGCATAAATTTTAACATCCTTGAAAGTAAATGGGTATGGGTATTCAATGCAAAATTGTTTGGCAAGGAAAATCTTGGTGAAATTTTGGCAACATAATGGGGGTGTATAAATGTTCATGGGAGGTATTGATGAGAGTGAAAGGGTTATATTATAATTTATAAATAAATTTACAGTAAGTTGGATATTTAAGAACATATCCCAATATTAGGAAATTAATATAAAAGACATAAGATAAAGAAGACACTTGAATAAAGGGGAGAAGAAGAGGATCCCTTACCTTGAGATTGTGACTCCAAATGCTTGGGAGGGGATTCTTGGGAGATTAGAGAACCTTTTGAGGAATCTAGGTAGGGCAGGGAAGATTAATGATGTGCTAAAAGGATTTTTAGTGAAGATAAATGGGATATTTGGAGGGTTTATATAGGAAATGAGTAGGGATTTCTTTATTATTTCTCAAACATAGGTTATGGACTCTATATAATAAAATAACCAAATCCAAAAACCATCCCATGGATTTTCTCTATGGTTTCTAATAAATGGGATTATTTTTAATTATTTTATGATTTAAAGGGCTTAAATTAATAAAATAATACCCTTCCTGATGTGGAAGAGTGTCATACTCTTAAAGAAATAATTTTAAAACATTAAAATATATTATAAGTTTTGGAGGATTTATAATGAATTTATAAATTTAATAAAATAAACATAAAATCAAATTATTTTAAAGAAAAAAAAATATTTAGTCTTTCATACCCTTTATAGTATTTATTACATCACTTTTTTTTCATTATGATGTCATAATACACACCATATATTTATACAGTATTTAATTTTTACTCGAAAATTCGACTATCTCAGAAAATTATGAAAAATTCACCATTGGATAATTTTGATATTATAATTCAAGAAATGATATTTATTTTAACCAAATAATTTTATAAATATTTAAATTTTCAATTTTAAAATAAAATTGACATTTATTGAGAAATGCTGGATTTTTTGACAATAACAGTTTTCGAAGCCTTATAAAAATTACATTTGAATTCATAAAAAATATATGATCATTGATATTTAATAAAAAATATTTAATAATAATATTTTATTAGAATATTATTTATTTCAAAAATCCATTAATTCATTAAAATAAATTCCTTACTTGAATTTGAATATTACCCAAAAATATGCTTTGTGTTTTATTAAATCAAAATAAAAATAATTTATAAAGTAATAAGAAGCCGAATTAAATATTACCAATATTATATTGAAAATAATGGAAATACTCATATTGTTAGGGTCTTTATACATATCCCTTTAATACACCAGCAAACGCCCTAAGGGTAAGGTGTGAGACGGTGATACATTCATGGGGTGGTTCAGCATACATGGTTTGGTTCGTGATCTCGATGAGCTTGAACTTCTCCCATAAATGATTTCGATCATGATTAAGTTGTTGGATCTCAGATTGGGATTAGTCAAGGGTAAATCTCAATTCTGTTATCTCCCATGGAAGTTCTGATAAATAGGCTTCATAAGGTATGATCCTACTGGTTGAGGTCATCACTTCCTTTCTCTGCGTCAATTGTATTTATCAAAATCCTATATTTATACAAATCATATGATCACCATTAAATAACTATATTATCAATAGTAATTATGATTAATGGTACTTTAAATCTTATAGGATACAATAAAACCAAATAAGTTCATGTGTTTTCTATAACCATACTTAATAATACATTTAATCAAATCACAAGGGAAATTTTATTTATAATAGTTTGGGTCGTTACAAACCTAATATCCTAGACTTAACAGTCTAAGGAAAAAAATAAAAAAAATCTTTTAAGATGGTAGGTGTCAATGACAATGATGGTTTTATTCCACAAAAAACCCCATTCTTTGATGGAAATTACTTTGACTACTAGAAAGAAAAAATGGAAGCCTACTTGAAACAACTGAGTGTGGATCACAGGACTATCATGGATAACCCATTTTAGCTACCCAAAGTTGATCCCAAGGTAATTATAGGTAATTAAATGGTAAAATATGTTTTAAATTATAAAGTTAAAAATATTTTATACTATTATATAAGTATAGGTGTCTATATCCATGTTTCAACTTGTTAGATAGCCCACAATATATGGAGGATACTGCAAGTGACTCACTATGGTACTAAAAATCTCAAGATAACCAAGATAGGAATGATCCAAGTAAAATACCAGGGCTTCAAGATAGGAGATAAAGAATTTTTAAACCAAATTTTCCATCAGTTCAAAAGTATAACCAATGGTATGAGTGCTCTCATAGAAGTCTTGGAAAACAAATCTCAATTGGAAAGAGTGTTGAGAGCTCTTCCAAAAAGATGGTATGAAAAAAAAATCCATTGATGAGAGTAATAATTTTAAGGAGTATACATTAGATGAATTAATAGGCTCTATAATGTCATATGAGTTAGAGTTAAAAAATATTTTTGATGAGGAGTCTACTAAAAGAAAAGGTATTGAATTTAAATCTAATGTATAATGCCTCTAAATCTGAGTTCTAGTAAAGTGATGAGATGGATCACTTTAGTTAGAAGTTTTTTAAGTTCATGAAAAATAAAGGTGTAAAGAGGCAGTTTAAGAGGAAGTCCAGAAAGGACTATAAGAAAGGTAATACTGCTGACAATAATGATGTTTCAGAATTAAATTATCATGAGTTCAATAAGAAAGGTCACATAATGATTTATTTCCCTAAACTCAAACATTTAAAGAAATAAAAAGATAAAAGAAGAAGTGAAAACCAATCTTTTTTTGAAGGATGGGACTACTTAGATAGTTCTAACTCAAGTGGTGATTCTGGAAGTGAATAGGATATAGAGAATCTTTACCTAATGGGTATTCAATGTGAGGTAAAAGATTCTATCTTCAATCGGTTAATAACTCATTCAAATTTTTATCATAATTCTTTATCTAGAAATAAAACTAAAATTATTTATGATTCATGATCTAATTCTTATTCTTTAAATTCCAAAGTTAAACAACTACTTAAAGAAAATAAAGAATTAAAGAATTATGGAGTCATAATAATTAAAAATTATTATGAATTGAAAATTAATAATAATAAGTTGATTAAAGAAATTGAGAAAATGAAAATAGAATATGAAAATCTGAAAATTTGTTCTCCCAGAATGATAAATCTAAAGAGGATTATAATTCTGAATTTCTAAAACTAAAGGATAAAAATGAAAGGATTAAAATATTTCTAGAAGTAAATGATAAATATCAAGAGGTAATATTTAATTTAGTTTTGGATGATCAAATTAAATTATAAAATTAATGTAAGAAATTAAATCAATAAAATAAAAAATTAAATAACATAGCTTCTGGATCTAATGAAAAAGTTTTTACAGATTTAGAAACAATTCAAAAAGAGAATACAAATTTGAAAAATTAAGCTGTTAATCTTAAATAGGATTTACCTAATTTTGTAAAATGTAAAAAAAATATATGATAAGATTATGTATTTAATGAAACTAAACACCAATAAGAATGGTTTTTGATACAGTGGTATAACTCCAAGTTAAAAAAGGGATAACTTTGTTAAAATATAAAAAGGAACCATTTCTATTGTAGTCTATTTTAAATACAAAATGAAAGGGAATTATTCCAATGAGTTTTAACTAATATTTACACAATATTTTGGGCATATTAGAAGTTTCATATATATATATTTATTTTCTAATCATCCCAATAGTAAATTCTTTAAATCTATTTGGGTTCCAAATTTTTCTACTACTAATCCAGTAGGACCTAAGTTAGCATAGATACCAAAAATGATTATTTAATTATTTAATTTCAGGACAACTTTCATGAGCCAACCCTACCCAGGCTCGAGCCGCAACTACCCCAAGCCCGCCTCCATAGGCTAGGGGCTGGAGACAAGAGTCGAAGGCTAAACAACTCGGGGAGGCCTTTTCCTAAGTACATTTACACACACACGCAGTACACTCAATACAAAAGTACAGAGTAAAAGGGAAAGTAAATTACTAACTGCTATAAATAAACCACAAAGTGCATCGACCTCTAAACAGTACAAAGAAAGTAATGAATGTAAACTAAAAGTAAAGGGGAAAAACACGCGCCCAACTAGAAAAGTGCCACAATCCGGCAACAGGTAAACAAAAGCAGACACCTAGGAGATTCCCACACCTGGAACCCGACTACGACCACCGCACGCAATCCAAGCTCCTGAACTCCTAAGATCCACTGAAGTCACAACCAACCTATTCGTCATCTGCAAGGGCACACCAAGTGCGGGCAAAGCCTAAGTAGGGGTGAGTATAAAAATACTCAGTACGATACCCCGAAGGCTCAAGGGAGAAACAAAGGAGGTACCGAAGGTTAAGCAGTAGATCGAATAGGGAAAAGTAAAGGAGTACAACCAAGAGTGAAGTAAGATTACAAAAAAGAGTGTAGTAGAGTAACAGTATAGATTCCAGCTCAACCCAACAAGAGAAAGGAGGTAGACTCGTCCAGACACAAGGAGATGAAAACATTGAGAAGATGAACTTATCATCGAGTCTTTGCTACCTATATCAGGAGATTAGGCTCATCCAACCATGAGAAGCTAGACATAGAAAGCACGTGGCATACCCCGTGTGTCTTCGCCTCTCCTGGAGGGAGAGTAACCAAGCCCAAGAAGTGGGTACTAGAACAAGGTATATACATATATATATTCTCTTTCAAGAAGCCCGAACAGGATCATAAGGGGATCTCCATCCCGTAGCTCAGCTCAAGAAAGTGAGTAGCCAACAGTCCCATAAGTAAACACCATCGATGCCCAGCATCCCGCACGTCTTCCCCAAACTGCAAGTAAAGGGGCTCAAATCACCGCACCTTGACACTATCTGCTTTGGGCGGCACTGACTCGCCCGCACGGTTTTAGGTCGCATCACAAGGACGCATCTCGGTGGGGAAAGCGCCCCTCATACTTGAGAGTTCTGGGGGAACATCATACCACACCTCGTCACTGCCCCGCAGTCGAGAGGTCTCCTCAAAGTCGATAGGCGACCCCCTGCCCAGCCCCGCTAGAGGGTAATCCTTGGAAGTTGATGGGTTCCCACTGGAGGGAGACCCGGAAAAAGTCGATGGGTGCCACACTGCCCAGTCCCGTAAAAGGGTAATCCACTTGAGGGAGACCCGGCTAAAGTCGTCGACGAGTCCCAATGCCCAGTCCCATAAAAGGGTACTCTACTGGAGGGAGGCTTGGAACCGTCATCAGGAACCACTTCCCAACCCTGCTGGAAACAACCTTCTAGCCAGCTTTACTGGAAACAACCTCCTGCGTAGAGGATCGGTGCCCGCGTAATGTGTTGGTCACACCGAATCCATAAGAACTCTACCAGGGAACACGAAGAAACTCTGCCGGCCAAACCATCGAGAACAGAACCAGGGGAAAACCACTCAACCCTGCTGTTCAAAACCAACATGAACAGGACTAGGGGGAAACCCACTCAACCCTGCTGGTCAAACAAACGAGAACAGAACCAGGGGAAACTCAACCCTGCTGGTCAAACAAACGAGAACAGAACTAGGGGGAAACTTAACCCTACTGGTCAAACAAATGAGAATAGAGGGACCCTCTACATCGCGAGAGGTCAAGGGTATGCAAAGCAGAACATGGCATGCACATGAGTCCCACACGACATGTGGCCCCAAGTCAAATCCAACCAAGTGCAAAAACGTTCTCAGGTACAAACAACCACATGTACCTCCAAGCGTTCCCGTATACTCCTAGAGTATACCACGTTTCCAGCCCAAAATCTATCATGCACACAACACCCAACATCAATGCGAAGGGCGTAAACATAAAAACTCCAACTTGCCACCTCATCGGCCCAGGCATGGCCAACTATGTCTCTTCAAACATTTACTTCACTCACACGGGAGTGCACACGATCACACACCAAGGGTTCTCTACAAACACCGCGGAAGGAACCACCACTAGTACACCTTTCATGCTTCCACATTAAAATGAGGTCTCGAATAAGGCTCCTCACATCCAAATGGTTCATACCGTTGTAATCCTCGTGGAAAAACATGTGAGATAGACTATTTACTCGCCTAAAACGGATATCCGACGGAAAAGTCCCCAACACCGCTTTACGCCCAAACGACGTCCTGTGATCCTGAGCCGCGGCCCCGAAAACAGTCAGGTGCATCACACCATTGCGATCCCCTCATGAAAACACGTTAAAAGGACTGCTCGCTTGAGTGGAATGGATATCCGGAGAAAAATATGCGTTCTGACATACCGAACATGAGCGGTGCTGTGTGGGATTCGCATCCCGGTCCCAGAGCGCTGCCAACGGATCGCACCATTGCGATCCTCTTGGAAAATTACACAATATGTACTATTCACTTGTCCAAAACGGACACCCGATGATAAAGCTGGAAATCACTGCCAACTCCCAAAATGGCCCTCACGGGGCCCGCACCAGTGGGCGAATTGCGCCATTGCAATGCCCTCGGAAAAACACCCAAAATCGACTACTCGTACTCCCCAAACGGATGTCTGAAGAAAAAGATGTGAAAAGCTACTCGCGGCTTAAAAGAAGGCCCCTGGGACCCACGTCTCAACTCCAGTTTCAATGACTAAAAACACACTGGAAAACTTCATCTCAATGCAAGGGTCTCAACGCCGCTGACGGCACCCAAAACAGACATCGGATGTGTCTGCGCCGTCCAAAACAAGATCCCTTGAGAAAAACGCTCGTCCAGTTAACGTCGTGTCGCACCACCGAACCCCTCTTCTCGGGAATTAAAAATCCCTAAGACCATCTCAAAAAGTTCACCTCGATTTAAGGGACGTGTCGCGGCAGACGGTGCCCAAATCGGACTCCCTACGGATGATTTATGTTATATAAATCATTTTCATGATAATAATAATATTATTATTATTATTATTATTATTATTATTATTATTATAAACCCTTTTTATTATTATTATTATTATTATTATTATTATTATTATTTAAAAAAACTAGACCGGCCAACTGGCCGGTTTTAGCGCGTTGCCCAATGGGACCCGCATTTGCGGGTCCTTTGTCTGCCAGTCGGGGTCCAAAGACCCCGGTCTTCTCCCGCAACGACCGGCCAAAGGCCGGTCCTCCCTCGCGTCGCACCCCACTGGCGCCTGTTGCCGACGACCGCCGCGACGACGCCGCTTGGCCGCCTCGCCCCGCCTGCATCGCCTCGCGCCGGCGCCCTCGACCCCGCCTGAAGCCTCTACAGGAGCCCGCGGGCTGACCGGGCTGGAGCCGCGCCCGCTCGCCGGACCTCCGCGCTGGAGTCGCTGGACCGGCCAGACCGCCGTAAAACACCAAACGACCTCCAAAACCCGCAATCTTCGGTGGACGTTTGCGAGCTCCTCAGAACTCGGATTTACAAACCGAAACAGCTGATGAAAAGCTCGAAAAAAGTACTACGCATACATGAGATTTGTTCGATGATCAAAAATCATTTAGATGCTACAATTTAGGTTCAAAGGAGAAATTTGAAATTTAAAAATGAAACGAAGATCTCCTACCTCATGGGCATAGCCCGAAGCTTTGCAGCAATCCACCGGCTACCGCACTTGGAGAGGAGAAGGTGATGGAGGAGGATTGTTCGAGGAGCTCCTTGGTTGAGACCTATTCTTCCAGGAGGTGCAAATGGGGAAGAGGGGAGAGGGGTCATGTTTAAATAAAGAAAATTTAATTAAAAGAAAATTAATTAATTAAACCCCCAATTTAACCCGCATCTGAAACTCTTGGAGGGGTCAAGATTAAACCTCTCCTAGGATAAACACCACCTCCCGAGTGCAACGGAAGTCTCGGAATTTTAATCCAAGTCCCCGTTCAAAAGTTATAAAACTTAACGCTCGAGGCCGCTAAATTATGAAAACGCCCCTGGGGCCATTTTTCTCAGACGGCCCGCGCCCGCAAAAATTACACCCCTATTAGGGTAAACGGCATGTTCTAGACTCAACGGTGCCCTTGGTTTTACAATCCAAGCTACCGTTTAAGAGACACCTGAGTTTAACCACTAAACGAATAAATTAATTATTTTATTTATCTGTTTAACATTCTGGTAATGGGCGAGGGGTCCCAACGTCCCACGCCGACATATTTTATGTCGTTCCTAGGGTAAACACGCCATTTTGGACCCATCCATACACTCAGATATCTGATCTGAAACATCGTTTAGGAGTTATCACATTTATTTGGCATGCCTAGTGTGAACGTACTGAAAATATAATTCGGGTCATACCGGGGCTCAGAATCGCACGTCGTCTGAAGGCGCTGCTCTGGAATAACATCAAGAATATTCCAAAGTCTTTTATAGCAAAAAATGGGTTCTTACAACAACTTCCTTATAAGTCTCAATGACTCATGGAACTTAGATAGTGGATGCTTGAGGAACATGAGAGGTGATATTTCAAAATTCGCATCATTTAATTCATGTGATGGTAGCCTTGACACATTTTGAGAAAACTCTAAAGTTCAGGTTAAAGGTATTGGTGAAGTTGTTTTTTCTAAAATGGTTGTTATTTAAAAATTATTATATGTATATGGTTTAAAACATGATATTATAAGTATATAACAGTTATGTGATGATGGATTAAATTTTATATTTTAAAATGATAAATTCATTATTCTAAAAAATAAATTATTTTTATTTTCTACAAATAGAAAATAAAATATATATACTATTGACTTTTCTAATATAACCAAACAAAAGGTTAAGCATCTAAATTCTGTAGAATCAGATGAAATTATGTGGTATAAGAGACTTGTGCATGAAAATTTATGATTGTTTCATAAACTGTCAAAGCATGAATAGGTTCTGCAATTTCCCAAGTTACATAAAAATAAGTATTTTATGTTCGATTTTTGTTTAAAAGGTCAACAACACAAAGAAAGATTCAAATCTATAAAGGATGTTAGTATTGCTAGATAATTATAATTATTACATCTTGACTTGTTTGGACCTATACAACCTACTAGTTTTGGTGGTAAAAAGTATGTATTTTTAATTATAGTTGATTATAGTAGATACTTATAGATTTATTTCTTATCTCATAAAAATAAAAATTTGTCCAAATTTTGTGCTTTCTGTAATCTTATTAAAAATTTCAAAAATTATTCAATAGTATTTATCAAAAGTGATAGAGGTGGTAAATTTTTTAATTTATAATTTGATAAATTTTGTGAATAAAATGAATATAAATTTTTTTTTCTCAGCCCCTAGGACACCATAAAAGAATGGTGTGATAGAAATAAAGAACATATCTATTCAATAAATGAATAGGTATATGTTAATGGAATTTATTATACCTAAATACTTTTGAGAAAAAACTATAAATATAGGTTGACATGTTTTAAATATAGTTTCTATTAGACCTTTCCTAAATAATACCCCTTATGAACTTTTCAAAGGTTTTAAACCTAAAGTTGGTTATTTCATAGCCTTTATCTGTAGAGTTTTTATCTTAAATAAAAAATATAATTTAGAAAAATTTAACTCTAAATCAGATGAAGGGATGTTTTTAGGATGTTCCAATGCTAGTAAATATTATAGAGTTTTCAATAATAAATCTTTATTTTTTGAAGAATCTATTCATGTTAAGTTTAATGGAAAAAATTCTAATAAGAAGGATTCTGAATATGTAAAAAAATGATGAGTTTAAAGAATTTAACTCTATCAAAGATAATGAAAATATATCAGCTGACGGGGAGCATATCTATTCTCAAATTGATCCAAAGGAATGGAAAACTCTCAAAGATCACCCTATTGAAAAAGTGATTGGTAATGTAAAATATAGAATTCAAACCAGAAAATTTGTTTTACTTTATTGTTCCAATTATACTTTTGTTTCTTACTCTATTCATGTTAATGTTGAAAATTCCTTAATTGACTCAAATTGGATTAATGTTATGTTTGATGAATTAAAGAAATTTTAAAGTAATAAAGTGTGGGATTTAGTTTTTTTTAAAGATAAAACTATTATAGGAACTAAATGGATTTTTAATAACAAACTTGATGAAGCTGGAAACATAGTTAAAAATAAAGCAAGACTACTTTCTCAAGGTTATTTCTAGAAATAGGGAATTGAATTTAAAGAAACTTTTGATCCTATTCAAGGATTGAATTAATTGGAATCCAGTTACTCTTTTATAGTTTTCCATACATAAAATTATTTTAAATGGATATAAAAACATAACTTTTTAAAAAGAATTATTTCATAGAAAGTCTATGTTAGACAACCCCCTGGATTTGAAAATGATAATTTTATTAATCATGTTTTTAAACTTAATAAATCCTTATATGGTCTTAAGTAATTTCCAAGATCTGGGTATGAAATAATAACATGTTTTTTATTATAAAATTATTTTGTTAAAATTAAGTTTGATCTAACCTGTTTAATAAAAAGAGTTTCAAATGATATAATGATTATATAGATATATGTTCATGATATAATATTTGGTTCAACAAATTATTCTTTGTGTAATGATTTTTCTAAAATTATGAAAAGTGAATTTTACATTATCTTAATGGGAGAACTAAAATTGTTCCTTAGTTTACAAATTAATAAAAAGAAATATGGTATTTTATTAAATCAAGCTAAGTATGCTAAAGAACTTTTAAAAAAGGTTTGGACTTGATTATAGTAAAAGAATGAAAGCACCAATGAGTACTAATTCAAAATTGAACTCAGATGAATCTAGTAATTCAGTTTATATTAAACTATATAGATGCATGATAGGCATTCTACTATATCTCACTACTTCTAGACCAGACATCATGTTCTCAGTTTTCTTATGTGATAGATTCTGGTAAAACCCTAAATAAAGTCACCTTAAAGAAATTAAAAGTGTAATTAGATATATCAAGGGTACTAATTGTACTAGACTATTCTAGTTTATTGATAATTTTTTTTATTTAATATCTTACCTTTATTATGACTTTGTAGGTTGAAGACTTGAATAGAAAAACACTACAAGTATGTCTCACTTTTAAGGAAAAAGTTTAATATTATGGAGCACTGATTTCTATAGCACTGACAATAGATGAGGATAAATATGTTATTGATGTTAGTTATTGTTCATAGATAATTTGGATAAAACAAACTTTATATTATTATAATATCAATTTTAAAAAAAATCATATTTACTATGATAACTCAAGTTTTATTTCAATTTATAAAAACCCTCTTCAACACTCCATAACTAAACACATTTATATTATATTTCATTTTCTTAGGGACCATGTAAATAAAGGTGATATATGTTTATAAATTTTTCCTATTGAGAAAAAATTAGCTGAAATTTTCATAAAACCTTTAGATTCTGTTAGATTTGAGAAAATGAAATTTGAATTGGGTATGTTAGAAGCTTAAAATATTTTTTAGTATAATCATTTTCCTTAAATATTTTTTTATATATGTTTTGTAATTAAATGTTATTTTGTACTCTGATCAAATGATAATTAGTTCATACTTTTTAAAATTGCATTGTTTACTCAATCTTAATTCTATTATATTTGTTAAAATTATAATCTGGTACTTTTATAGTTTTTGTTTATGATTAAAAAGGTAGTCTATTTATAGAATAAATTCTAATATAGTTTTTGATAAATTTTAAAAAGGGGGATATTTTTGTTGAAAATTTAATAAATGTTTTGTTTTGTAATTTACAAAAAGGGGAAGTTTTTTAGTATTTGAAAGTAGTTATAATACTTTAAATAGTATTCTGCGTTTTCAAAAATTAATCTCATCACATTTTATTAAATTCAAAATTGTTTTTAATAATAATTTTTGTTTACAAGTTTTAAAAATGTTAATTGTTAATTAAATATTTTGTTTCAAATTTTCTTAATATTTTTTTTAAAAAAATGTGACATCCTAAGTGATCCCCTAGGCTAGCACCTATGTTTTGATACCATTGGAATCTGACGGTATATCTTTTTTACACCAGTGGATCAAAATCTACTTGTAGATTTTTTCTCTTCTATTAATTCTTTAATATTGGATTTATTCATCTCTGGTAGCACCACCTTCAGGTTGTATTTATTTTTAATAGTGGTATTTTATTTTCTAAGTTCATTGGTAGTTTTCTTGGTCTACCATCATTGGACATCTCCAATGCTAACACCCTTCTCTATTTTTTACCATTGGAATCCAACAGTATCTTATTTCTTCTAATGGTATCTTCTTTGTTTTTCTATCATTGGATTTTCAATGGTAGAGCCATTAAATTTCATCAGTTGGATTTATAAGTAACTCTTTTTTTCATTGTTTTAGTAGGTTCTTTTCTTGTTTTAATTTTTTTTTCTTATGTTTTCTAGTTTTCAACCATTAGACTTCACCAATGGTAGAAACACCTTCAGGTGAAAAGTAGCTTGACATCAACTTCTACTTCATTATTTTGTTTTCTTTTATTATTTATTTTTTTCTTCTACCGCCACTACACTTCATCCAATGGTAGTTCATGTTCTACCATTATACATATCTAATGGTATGTCATCTTCCACTATTGGAAATACAATGGTAGAATATTTTTTATTGCTTCTCATGGATCCTTTGGTTGCTCAATGGCATGGAATTAGTTTTATTTTGTTTGGATATTATAATTTTTTTCTTCTAATTTCAATGGTGGATATTATATATTATGTCACGGTAGATAATTTTCAATAGTAGAAAAAATAAGTCACTATTCTATGTTTTTAGTGGTAGATAAAATATGCTACCGCTCTCTGTTTTCAGTGGTAAAATAATTTTTCACTACTCTCTATTTTTTTACCATTGGGCATCAATGGTGGGTCAATCTACCACCAACTTTTTTAATCCACTGTTAGTTAAAATTTTGTTTCTAAAACTTTTATTAATTATTTTTATTTATTATTATTAAAATAAATTCTTTTGATAAATTTTTTATTTTATTTTGTTGAAAAAAAATTGTAGAGTGCGTAAAAAATAATTTTATCATTTTTTTATGTATACTTATACATACAGATTGAAGTTCATGTGATGCTCTATTTTACTACAACTTTGATTGTACACTGTTTTTCATAAAATCTTTAACAAATGAATCTAATGATCATATTATTTTATTGTTATACTCTAACAAGTGTTGTTTAGATATTGGAAATGAACATACTCTTAGAGTATCTTTGTTTTAATGATCCAGAAGATATCTTCAAGGAATAAAACATATTCCAATGTAGATCATTCGACACAATTACTAGTGATAAATCTTTGGCATTCATGCTTCTCTCAATTTTTCACGAACTTTTGTGACTTTTGTACTTTGGATACGATCAAATAAGTACTTTAACTTCAATATTGTTCCATTTAAGTGATCAATGATCATCGAGCTTCAACATATTCAAAAAAATTATCATCTTCTAATTTCTCTCTAATTTTTTTACTCATGTAATCTACATCCATCTATTTGTATTTATTCATGTTTGGTTTATTATTTTCCCAATAAAAATAAAGTTTTTATTTCTTTGGTTATTCCACCACCAAAAAGGGAGTCTATGTTGTGACTCCCAATCAAAATTCTGGTAAATAGACTAGGTTGGTCTCCTATAACATACTAGGTTGTGACTCTAGTTTCTTATATAAATCAGGGTCTGTAACAAGGTTCTCATGCCTTTAAAACTAAAGTTCTTAGTGAGTACCAATCTCCTTGAGTAGTATAGGAGGTTGAGGAGTGTACTAGGATCTTTATGATTTTAAACATTATAAATCCTTGTGCTCTTTCTTTTTTTGTTGAAAATTATTTCAAGAACACTACACTTAGTAAAAATATTGTATTTTATAAACTAAGATTTTTTTTATTTAATTTTAAAATGAATATTCACCCCCCCCCCCCTCTAATCATAATTTCCATCTCCATCAATACAAAAATAGATTGATGATATGTTTCACCAGTTGAAATGGGAAAATTGGTTCTCAAAGATTGATCTTCAATTTAGTTACCACCCATTTAGAATAAAAGAATCTAACATTCAGAAGAGTTTATTTTAGAGTAGGTATGAAAATTTTGAGTATCTTTCTATACGATTTTTTTATACAATTATCATACAATCTTTATGGATTTAATGAAAAAAATATTTCACAAGTACCTTGATTTGTTTGTACTAGTATTTATGAATGATATTTTGATTTACTCCAAGACTGAGGAAGATCATGTGCGTCATCTAAGAGTAGTTCTATAAATCTTGAGAGATCAAAAACTTTACACAAATATTTCAAAGTGTAATTCATGGATATGAGAAGTGAAGTTATTGGGCATGTGGTCTCAGAACATGGTATTTTAGTTGATCTTAAGAAGTTTAATATTGTTATGACATGGGAGAAATCACATTATGTTTTCAAGATATGGAGCTTATTGCGATTGATGGGGTATTACCGTAGGTTTGTTAAATATTTATTGAAGTTGGCTTCTCTAATGAACACCCTCACCCAGAATGGAGTGAAGTTCTTATGGAATGAAAAATGTCAAAGTTATTTTATGAGTTGAAGTGTTTTTTGAATTATTCACCAGTGTTGACTCTTATAGAGGTTGGATAGGTCTATGTGGTATTATTTGATGTATCAAGTTCAGTTTTGGGTTTTTTTATTATATAGGGTGATCATGTGGTAGCCTATAGATTCATACATATTATTCCCCATGAGAATAATTATTCAACCCATGGTCTAAAATTTATAGTTGCGATGCATACTCTTAAGAGTTAGTGGTATTACCTTTTTGAAGAAACGTTTTCCATTTTTTCCAACCACAAAAGCTTGAGTTATATCTTCTCTAAAAAATATTTGAACCTCTGACAGAGTCATTGGGTGGAGTACCTGAAAACTTTTGATTTTGAAATTACCTATAACCTGGGGAAGTAATTTCATTTCTTACACTTTGAGCAAGAAACTTTTGACCCGGACTATGAAAGAATCATCAGAAGAGTGGAACTTGATGGATCCTTTTGCTCGGTTGCATTTGGGAGTTCGGGAGGAATAGATTGAGGTTGTATTGGCTGGTATTAATTTTACCTTCACTTTTCTTAAGATAATTAATTAGGATAAGCATCTTGAATATGAATTACATAGCATTGAGGACTCTATTTATGGTGGGGAGACCATCAATGAGTGGATGTTCTCTTCTGAGGGCATCCAATGTTTTCAGAATCATATTGTTATACCTTTTCCTATGAGAAAGACAGTGATGGGGGATTATCATAATTCCTAGTGGGTGTTTAACCCTGGAACCATGAAGATGTTTTATGATAGTGGTGATGATTCTAGTGTTCAGGTATGAGATGATACATTGATGATTTTGTTTCTCATTGTTATACTTGTCAGCAGGTCAAAACTAAGCACCAAATACCTTCAGGTTTTCTTCTTCCACTTATAGTGTTGACTTGGAAATGGGATTATATATCTATATAATTTTTGGTTGGGTTGTTGTGTACCCCTATAGGAAAGAATTCGATATGGGTTGTGATCAATAGGCTGACCAAATCGGATCACTTTATACTTATTCATGATAAAACCAAAGTTGAGGAATTTAGACATCCCTATGTGCAAGAAATGGTTAGATTTCATGGAGTTATTTTTGTTATAGTCTATTATAGGGATACCCTCTTTACTTATCACTTTTATAGAGTCCTCCACGAGGCACTGGGATCTCAAGTGCATTTTAGTGTGTCTTATCATCCACAGATGGATGGTTAGACAGAGCAAGCTATAAAAATTGTTGAGGATGTGATATGTGCTTATGTTATTGACTTTGGGGGATCTTGGGATGTCCATTTGGTACTAGTTAAATTTTTTTATAATAAAATTTACTAGTATATAATTTAGATGGCTCCTTTTGAGGCCTTATATGGCCAACATTGAAAATCTCTGTTGTGTTGGTCAGAGATTGGTGAAGATTCCTTGGTTGGACCGAGTTTGGTATAAGAGATGATGATGATGAAGATTAAATTTATTCTTCATGTAATGGTTATGACAAAAATTCAATATAAATATTATTATGATCATCATTTATGACCATTGGAGTTTTCTATTGGTGACCATGTGTTTTTTAGATTTTCACCTCATTTGGGTCACTAACTTCTTGGGAAGTAGTGAAAGCTTCTGCTAAATTTTGTGGGTCCATTTGAGATTTCTGATTGAGTAGGGAAACTGTCCTAACATTTAAAACTTCTATCCAAGTTTAATTTGATACAAAAAGTGTTTCATGTATCTCAGCTTTAAAAGTATCTTTCTGGCCCTTCTCATGTTTTGAGTTGGGAGGATCTTGATTTTGAGCTTGATTTATTCATGCTTAAGAATCCTATTAGGATTATTGATTATGAGACAAAGGTTCTTCATGTAAAGATTATACCTTTGGTCTATGTACTATATCATCATGGTTCTGATTCACATGATACTTGTGAGCACAAGGTACAGATGAGAGATTAGTGGATGCATTTGTAACACCCTGAGATTTTGTAAATTATTTTTTTCAAATTAATTAAATATTTTTTTTATTTTGAACTTCACAAAACACTGAATATAGATTTTTATTATTATATAAAATAACTATGTTTGTATTACATTATACATAACACTAAATTAATCTTGCACTATATGCAACACCAACTTGGCTTGTGTTACACGTAACACTGAGTTTCTGTGAAACAACACTTTAATATTATAATTATTTAAATGAGATAGTTATAACATAGACATTAAACAAAGTAATATGAATATTAATAACTAATTTTTAAAATTTATCACATAAATAAAACATATTTATGAAATTTATCATTTTTGGTAAAATCTTTATATGTTTAGAAATACTATTTTCTTAAAGAAACTACTTTTTATGTCCTTTCATGAACAATAATAAAACTAATTTTAGACACTATTAGATATTTAATTTTTTAAAATAAACATAATTTTTTAATTCATAATGTCAAAATTAACTTAGGGTGGATTTTTAGTATTTTTCTGTGAAGTTTCATTTTTTGATGAATAATGAAAAATATTACATTGTAGTTGAAAACTACCTTTTCATTTAAATAATTATTATACTTTAAATTAATTTTTAAAGTTATAATAGTATAATTATACATATATTGATCCAATTTAGGTCATTTAAATCATTTTTATATTGAAATTATATATGAAAACTTATTTAACTTTTGAACGTTCTTTTTATATGCCTTCTCACCACATTTGCGGGATTAGTGTTAAACATAATTTTTCACTTCTGTGAATTGAATTTAAAAAAATGGATATGCATGGTTTTAATTAATATGATATTTATAGTCTAATGGGATTAACTTAATTTTTTGTGAATAGTAACTTTAAGTATTTGTTTTACCACGGTTAATGGTAAATCGAGTAATTAAGGGAAAAATAATATTATAAGCATTATAAAATTACCCTAACACTTATCCTAATTTCATTAGATAAATTTATTTTGACTAAAATCAACCTTATCCATAAATTATAACCTTTTTAAGCCACTTGGTTAAGGATATGACATTTATTATATTTTATTAAAAGATAATTTAAAAAAGTTGTACTCATATTTTTAATAAGTAAATAATTTTTAATATAGGGTTATACAAAATATAAATTATACTATAAATATTAATTTTAAATATAATAAATTCATAGATTTTAATTTTTAGAGAATAAACAATTTAATTAAAGGCTTGCATAACGATGATGTAGTAATTGATTAATTAATGGAAATATCAAATAAATGATATTAAAAATACTAAAATAAATATAATTTAACATAATTAATGACATAAAATAATTCTATAGATAACATTAATATGTTACTGGTATATTATAATTGTTTTTTAGAAGTTATCATATTTTTAGGATATTTTTAAAAATACAAATAATGAATAGTATTGAAATTGATATAAATGACACTTTAAAATAAATAATATCTTATTAAATGATATAAAATTTATAAAAAAAATAAAATTTGGTTAACTAACTCTAATAATGTTAAAAATTTCATCAATTATACACTTGGGGTTATTTTAGAATTTTATAGTAACTATATTAAACCTAAAGAGTAAAACTCTAAGTTGTCATGGTAAAAGTTAAAGGGTTTAACTAAGGGTTAAATCCAAAAAATACAAACAATATTGTGATATAAACATGTATAAAAATAATTTTTTGATATGATTTAGACCCATAATAATATTATATTATAAATAAATCACTTTTGATCTATTTTAAATCAAAAATAAATTTATATTAACTTAATACTTTTAGAGTTTCCAAGAGTACCCATCCCCTCTCTTATAAAAAGGAACATCCTCCCTCACTTCCTCACACCACCTTGAGCCTTAAAGATAGGAAATAACCCATAAATTTTCCTTCTCAACTTACCTAGTAACATTATAGAGGTTATTTTCTTCTCAAAAAACCAACACTAGTATCCCTAAGAGGATATCTATAGGGAGATCGTCGAAGAGGAGGTAATCGCCTTACCAACTCTTTCAAAATTGTTTGTTCTTCTACTTCCACCTCATGTGTTGATTACATTATAAATAAATGTATTAAGTATCACATATATTAATATATTTCATTATGACTATATAAAAACTATATTCCATAATTTATCCACCCTATAAAAAATGAAAGTACCATGCATGCGTACATACAACTTACTGTCTCCACGTTGTGGTATAATCTATTTTTCATCACTAATTTATTTTTATGGGTATAATTATGGATATAATAGATATAAATAATAAATATTACATGATATTTATTCTTTATAATTAATATACCATCTAATTTCCCACCTATTTTATCATTAAGATAATGATATCATTGCTCGTGTGTACGTACAGTCTATCGTCTCCACGACGCGATGAGATTCATCTTCTAAGTTAACCATTTTAAGAATGATTATAAAAAAGTATATAATGAATAAATATTAAATATATGATATCAAAATCATAATGCAATTATATATATATATATATATATCATTTATCTTCTTCCATTCGGTACAATAAGAAAATGGAAACAATGTTCATGTGTACGTACGACTTATCGTCTTCATGAACGGTGAATTCCATTTCATATATATATCTTTTATATATATTTATATACTAAATATATATGATATATAAATAATGTTTTACATTTTTTAAGTGATTAAATCACAATCTAATTAATATGATCAAGAATAACAAGTCAAAACACGTGCAATAAACAAAGCGGTTATTACCCGAAATGTTGCTTTAACTTAGAATTATTAATAAATGAGTAATATAAAGTCATAAATTAATAATATATGATATAATAAATATTATTATTATTCTAAAATAATCTAATAATATTTTTAAAACCATTATACAGGAGTTTCATACATGTACATAGGGAATTGAACCTAAGGTAATGGATTTTTTTCTAACCTTTACTTCTGTAAGACACATGCCTCATACACTACTTGTTTCTTATACATGGTGTATATAATACCCATGAATATATTTTATGAGTCTTAAACATAATATTATGGTAATATCATATCCATATAATTTCTTTTCTTAAATGGTGCATACGATTCTACTAATTATAAAGTTGTAAGTGTTAATTTCACAATCTCATTATTATCGGGATTGTTTATATGCAAGTATATTTTGGGGCATATTTATCAACCATGTCCATGTTTCTTAAAAATGTATTCCAAAATATTTTTACTATTCATATACAATTGTTTAAATTCATTTTTACCCATTTATTAATTCTTATTCAATAGTTTGAAAGGAATCTTTTGTCGTTTTCCTAATGAGGTAATTTTTTACTTTTCTGACAAAAGTATGATAAGAATATTTATTTTTAACTTATAAGAAATGAATATATTTTTCTAATTTCATGATTTAATAATTAATTGGGAATTACCTTATAATATCTCAATTTTATTTTTAATGAAAATGTTTTCTTTTAATATTGTGTGGCATTTTTATAAAAGAAAATGATTTCAATGAAGAAAGGATGTTTTCCTCAAGAAATGTTTTAAATGATTTTTCATGATTCATTTATATGTTTTCAAAGGGGTTTCAAAGAAAATGGTTTTGAAAATGTTTTATGTATTAAAAATTTATTTTTAATGAAAATTCATGTTCAAAGTGATCTTTCAAAATCCTTCCCCATCTAAGATGACAAACTTTGTTATAGTTCAAGAATAATATTCATATTATTTCTATGAATAGTTTATGTTTTATGGAATGATGGTTACAAAATCCATTTCTATTTCATGGGTTATATGCTTATGAAACCTACTTATTTTCATGGGTTATTCTTTGATGAAATAATTATGATACTTGTCTCTTTTCCATAGGTTAGGATATGATTACATTTTTATGATATCCATTTCATTTCATGGGTTATGATATGATTATTTATGATATTGTGGAACATACATGTATGATTTCATTATGATATGGGTGGGACTCATATCTTCCTTCAATGCATTAGTTAAATACTTATATCTCATGAAATATACATAAGAGACTTTGTCTACTAAGATGGTCATGGGAGTGAACCATGACTACCAAGATGGTATGGGAAGTGAACCCATACTACCAAGATGGACTTGGAAGTGATGCCTTGACTACCATGGAAATCATTATTATATGATTATGTGTCTACCATAATTCCAAGTTTTATTCCTATGTTATGTTTTCATGACTCATGTTCTTTATTTTCTTATGATTAATGTCTTATGAACTATCAGTCTTTATGCCATGATCCAACTTATGATCTTTGATATACAGGGTATTATCTTCTAATTCCATGATCATGTTATCATTCCCTTATGCTCGTGATTATTCTTATATATCTTCCTTGTTTACCCTTACTGAGTATTTGATCTCCCCCATTTTATGTTTCCTTTCACCAAGGTTATGAAGATATATATTAGGTTTGATTTGTCTAAGAAGGGTTATAGTCAATAAGAACCTAGTGTAATATAATTTAACTCACTTACAAACCAATGTTTATGTTTCCACATTTACAAAGTCACTAAACTAATATGGTATTTGGGTGTTTTTTTGTGTAATTTATTTAGTATTCCGTAAAAATTATGTATATCAATGTATGAAATTCTTAGGTTGTTATAGTTGGTATCAGAGAAAATGTTTAGTCAACCTTTGGAAATTAGAATGAGAAAACTTTGTTGAGATCCCTAGGGATATTTCTAAGAATATGTCTAGGGGTGTCTCTAAGGATAAGTCTAGTGATGAGTTAATGTTTAGGAAAATGTATTAGAATTTTGTTAAAGGATAGAGTGAGTGGTTTCCTAGAATTGCATCTCTGTATGGATACTACAAGTGGATGTGGCTCTGGAACAGATGTACCTAGGGGGTAACAAATCTGACAAGGTGTATCGGTCTTGACTCAAGCGTAACCTGGCACATGAAAAATGGCCTCATTGCACACCTGGTTTGACACTCCCAGGGGATATGCTTTGTGAATTCACAAACTCTTTATGAACCATCATGAAGGATTTAAAAATAAGTTGTTCATGAATAACATAGATAAACCTAAGGTGTCATAGATTAAGGAATTTGTCATAATTTAAACATCCTATAAGTAATTTTTCACAATTATGTGGTTTTTCACCATGATAAATGTTTCTCACATTATTCTTTCTAGTTTTAGTCAATGGATGGAACCCAAAGGAACCACATTAATGCTAAATGGGATGGTAAATTTTATGATTGTAAAACTAAGAAATAGAATTTTAGGGGAGATGGAATGCATAATTTTATTTCTATGACCACAATAAAACCATGAATCTTTCTAGGCTTCCAAATGAACAAATAAGGGAACAATGTTCTCTTTAATCTTTCTTAAGGAAACTTCCTCCTTATTTTAGTGGAATGACCAATCCAATAGTTTTTTATAAATGGATTTGTACCATTAAAAAGATATTTTTCATTATGCGCTCTTTGGAATGTAAAAAAGTTAAGTTGGCCACTTATTTCTTGGAAGGTAAAGAGAATCAATGGTGGAAATTTATCAAGAATATGAGGTAAAAAGATAAAATTTACTCCATGGATTTGGAAGAGTTCAAGAAATTATTTTTTAGCATGTACCTTCCTCATATTCTTATTAAAAAAATGGAGATTGAAGTTACCCATTTATCTCATGGTTATGATAAGAAAAGAAGGATAGAATTAAAAGTAACCTATAAAAACTATGGTGATAATAAGATTAGATATACTTTATGCTCAATGTGTGGAAGGAAACATGGAGTAAATTTCCATAAGGGGACTCACAAATGTTTTAAGTGCAGTAAAATGGTCATCAGGAATTTTATTATTGAAGTAATGGGAATAAAAAGAAATCTCCAAAGAGTATACATCCCACAAATCATTGTATAAAGTTCAATTAAAATGTTAATTATGCTAATTAGTACCCAAATATAAGGGTTAATGATGATGATTGACGTCAGCAACCTCTTAAAGCCAAAGACAAAGGGAAATCTCATACGATCATTATTGGAAATGTGGAGTATGACAACAAAGTGGTGGAGTGATTAAGTATTTATGTAATTAAATTTGATAATAATGTTATAGAATTACTTTTATAATATTATGTAATAATGAAATATATATGGATTGGTCCACTGTAGTTTTTCCTTAAGGATTTGAGAGCATATGTTGAATGGTACTAATAACCATGAAAAGTGATTGAGGTGGTAAGCTAATATTTTTGGAAAACATGTGATTAAGGGAAGTTTAACCATTAATATGTGAATGATTTTAGGATAATTAGATAAATATATGTTTGATTATAAATGGTATAGTATTGATGACTTTGGGATTGATAAGATGAAAATATGGTTTATGATATCATGGATAGTGTTTATATAATTATTGGATTTATGGTATGATTAAATAGTTAATTTTTGAAAGAATGCATTTTTTCACTAAGTTTTTATGGTAATTTAGGTTATTACCATGTTTCAAGAGAATACATGATTAAGGTATTAACATTTTTGGAATGTTACAACCAAGAACTAACTTATGTTACATGGGAGATAAATTCTATGCTGACTTAGTGAACCTCTTTCCTAAGTTTTGGATTTTTAGCTTTTGGAAGGATTGAAAGTTTATCCATATATGGAAAGTATAAATTAAAATTTGGATAAGGTTTATTATATTAAATTATTATCTCAATATAGTTGTACTTATTCAAACTTGATAACTTGTTCTAACCTTTTTGTTATGATAAATACAAATAGAATGACTTGTCATTCTATTTATTAATCTCATGATATGCTAACCCTTTAGGAGTGATAAATTCAACTTAATTTCTTGGAATAAGATATTAAGTGAAAATTAATCAAGGCCCAACAAAATGATGAGATTATTTAAAAATCATGTAAGTATGCTTTCTCATGCAAATTATTTAACATTTAAAAAATGAATTATGATGTAAAAGATTGTCCTCTTATCATCATTTTTTATGATATCAATGACCTCTTTCATGATTCTTTAGTTTATGGTTTTGTGATTGTTAAATTTGTATGGATAACCCACTTTATTATGACTAGTTATCTTTATTAATCTCTATGATTATTTATGCTTTTCCTCCACACCCAAATCTTCACCTATATTCTCCTATGTAGAGACCTAGTTATGATTTACTTTGGGTAACTGTTATTTTCCAAATTTTCCATTTTAAAAGGAATTTTTAGAATTAATTTTTATGATGTGGGTTTATATGAAAGTAAATTTCAAGTATTAATGCTTTAATAATTCAGATGAATTTCGAGGGCGAAATTCATTTTAATGGGGGGAGAATGTAACACCTGGAGATTTTGTGAATTATTTTTTTCGAATTAATTTAGTATTTTTGATATTTTTCACATCACAAACACTTAATATATATTTTCTATTATTATATAAAATCACTATTTTTGGATTACATTATACACAACACCTAGTTAAGATTACACTACATGCAACACTGACTTGGCTTGCGTGACACGTAACACTGAGTTTCGGTGAAACAACACTTTACAATTATAATTATTTAAATGATATTGTTATAAACTATCCATTAAACATAGTAATATTAATATTAAAATCTAATTCTTAAAATATTTCACATAAATAAAACATATTTATGAAATGTATAATTTTTCATAAAATCTTTACATGTTTAGAAATATTATTTTCTTAAAGTAACAGCTTTTTATGATCTTTTATAATCAGTAATAAAATTAATTTTAGACATTATTAGAAATTTAATTTCATAAAATAAAAAACATTTTTTAATTCATAATTTTAAAATTAACTTAGGGTGAATTTTTAGTATTTTTCTGAGAAGTTTCATTTTTTGATAAATAGTGGAAAACATTGCATTGTATTTAAAAATTGCATTTTCGTTTAAATAATTATTGTGATTTAAATTAATTTTTAAAGTTAAAATAGATCAATTATACATATATTGATCCAATTTAGTTAATTTTAATCATTTTTATATTGAAATTAGATAGAAATCTTATTTAACTTTTGAACGTTCTTTATACTCGTCGTCTCGCCGCATTTGAGGGATTAGCCGTAAAATTAATTTTTTCACTTCTATGAATTGAATTTTGAAAAGAGTACATACATGGTTGTAATTGGTATGATATTTACAGTCTAATGGGATCAACTTAATTTTTTTTATTAGTAACTTTAGTATTTTTTTTATCACGGTTAAGTGTAAATTGGGTAATTAAGGGTAAAAATAATATTATAGGCATTATAAAATTACACTAAAACTTGTACAAATTTCATTAGATAAGTTTATTTAGACAAAAATAAATATTAGGCTGAAATTATAACCTTTTTAAGCCACTTGGTTAAGAGTATGACATTTATTATATTTTATTCAAATATAAGTTAAAAATGTCAAACTCATATTTTTAATAAGTAAATCATTTTTAATATAGCGTTATACAAAAGATAGTTTCAAATATAAATATTCATTTTAAACCTAATAATTTTATATTAATCATGGTAAATTATTTTTAATTTTAAGAGAAAAATAATTTTATTAAAGACTTATATAATGATGATGGAGTAATTGATTAATTAATGGAAATATCAAATAAATGATATTAAAAATACTGAAATAAATATAATTTAATGTAATTAATGAAATACATGAATTTTATAGATAAATTTTATGTTTTAGTGATATATTATAATTTTTGGTTCTAAGTTATTATGTTTTTAGGATATTTTTTAAAATAAAATTAATGAATAGTATCAAAATTGACATAAATGAAACTTTAAAATAAATAATATTTTATTAAATGATATAAAATTAATAAAAAACTAAAATTAGGTTAAATAACTATAATAAGGTTATTCATGTCATCAATTACCCACTTGGGGTTCATTTGACATTTTATAGTGACTATATTAACCTTAAAGAGTAAAAATCAAAGCTGTCATGGTAAAAGTTAAAAGGTTTAACTAAGAGTAAAAGCCATAAAATATGGTTAATATTATGACCTAAACATATATAAAAATCATTGTTTTAGATTATTTATCTTATATTCTAAATAAATCACTTTTATATTCTTGAAATCGGAAATCAATTTATATTAATTTAATATGTTTAGAGTTTCCAAGAGTACCCCTCCCCTCTCTTATAAAAAGGCACATCCTCCATCACTTACTCACACCACATTGAGCCTTAAAACTCATCCATAACCTAAAACTTTACCTTATAAACTTTACTAGTAACATTATAGAGGTTCTGGAATTATCAAAATACTAACTCTAGTTTCCCTATGGGGAGATCTAAAGGGATATCGTCAAAGAAGAGGTAATCTCCTTACCGACTCTTTCAAAATTGTTTCTTATTTTACTTCTAATTCATGTGTTGATTAAATTATAAAGTAATAAATATAGTATCAACCATATTATGATATTTTATTATTATTATGAAACCATATTTTATATTTTATTTATCTTATGAAAAATGAAAGTACCATGCGTGCGTACGTACGGCTTACCGTCTTCGCGCTGTGGTGTAATCCGTTTTTCATCACTAATTTATTTGTATTGGTATAATTATGGATATAATTAATATAAATAAAAAATATTACATAATATTTATTCTTCATAATTAATATATCATCTAATTCCTCATCCCTTTTATCATTAAGAGAATGATATTGTCGCTTGTGTAAATGTATGGTCAACTGTCTCCACGACACGATGAGATTCATCTTCCACACTAAACATTTCAAAAATGGTTATAAAAAATATATATAATGAATAAATATAAAATATATTAAATAATAATTCTAATTTAATAATATATATATATATACATATATTTCATTTATCTTCTTCCATTTAGTACGATAAGAAAACCAAAACAATGTTCATGCGTGCATACGACTTATCATCTCCATGAACAGTGTATTCTATTTCATATATATATCTTTTATATATATTTACATAATAAATATATATTATATATAAACCACTATTTAAATTTTTTAATTAATTAAATCACAATATAATTAATAAGATCAAGAATAATAGTTCAAAATACATGGGATAAACAAAGCGATTATTACCCGAAACGTTGCTTTAACTTGGAATTGTTAATAAACAGGTAATATAAAGTCATAAATGAATCATATATGATATCATAAATATTATTATTATTATTTAGTAAGTTAATAATATATTTAAAACTAATATATATGAGTTTTGAACATGTATATAGGGAATCGGACCTAAGGTAAGGGATTTTTATCTCACCTTTACTTCTGTGAGACACGTGTCTCATACACTACTTGTTTCTTCTACATGGTATATATACTGACCATGAAAGTATTTAATGAGTTTTAAACATAATATTATGGTATTTTCATATCCATATAATTTATTTTCTTTCATGTTTCATACAATTATAATGATTATAAAGTTGTAAGGGTTAATTCCATGATCTCGTTATTATTGGGACTGTTTATACGTAAGTATCTACTGGGACATATTTATCATCCATGCCCATGTTTATTAAAAATGTATTCCAAAATATTTTTAATATTCTTCTAAAATTTTTTAAGGTCCTTTTTACCCATGTATGAATTTTTATTAAACTATTTTAATGGAATATTTTTTTATTTTCCTAAAGAGGTAATTTTTGACTTTTCCAGCAAAAGTAAGAGAAGAATTTTTCTATTTAACTTATATAGAATGAATTGATATTTTCACTTTCATGATGTCATAATTCCTTGAGTATTACCTTACAATATTTCAAGGTTATTTTTAATGAAATTTTTTTCTTTCAATATTGCATGGAATTTTTATAAAAGAAAATGATTTCAATGATGAAAGGATATTTTCTTCAAGAATTGTTTTAAATGTTTTTTCATGATTCCTTTATATATTTTCAAAGTGGTTTCAAAGAAAATAGTTGTGAAAATTTTTTAGGTTTTAAAATTTTATTTTTAAGGAAAATTAATGTTCCAAGTGATCTTTCAAAATCCTTCCCCATCTAAGATGATGTACTTTATTATAGTTCAAGAATACCATTCATATTCTTTATCTTAATGGTTTAAATTTTATGGAATGATGTTTATGAAATCAGTTTCTATTTCATGGGTTATATTCTTATGAAAACCACTTATTTTCATGGGTTATTAGTTTATTAAATGATTATGAAACTTTTCTCTTTTCTACAGGTTATGATATGATTACATGTTTATGATACCCATTTCATTTTATGGGTTATGATATGATTATTTATGATCTTGTGGAACATGTATATATGATTTCACTATGAGATGGGTGGGGCATATATCTCCCTCCAATAAGATGGTCATGAGAGTGGACCATGACTACTAATATGGTATGGGAAGTGAACCCATACTACCAAGATGGTCTTGGAAATGATTCCTTGACTACCATGGAAATTATTATTATATGTCTTCTACAATTACATGTTTTATTCCTTTTTTATGATTTCATGGCTAATGTTTTTTATTTCCTTATGATTCGTGTCTTATAAATTGTCAATATTTATGCCATGATCCTGTTTATGATCTTTGATATGTAGGGTATGATTTTATAATATCATGATCATGTCCTCATACCCTTATGATCATGATTATGTTTATATATCTCCCTTGTTTACCCTTACTAAGCATATTATATCACCCCTTTTTATGTTTCCTTACACCCAGATTATAAATATATGTATTATGTTTAATATATCTAAGAAGGGTTCTAGTCAAGAAGAACCTTGTGGGAGATTATGTATCTCACTTATGAAATAGTGTTTATGTTTTAATGTTTCCAAAGGCACTAAACCAATACGGTATTTTGGAATTTGTATAATATATTAAGTATGCCACAAAAATGATGTAATATAAATATATGAAAAACTTGGTTTTTTATAGTTGGTATCAGAGCAAAGGTTTAGTCAACCTTTGTAAACTAGGATGAGAAAACTTTAGTGAGATCCCTGGGGATATTTCTAAGGATATGTCTAGGGGTGTCTCCAAGGATAAGTCTAAGGATGAGTTAATGTTTAGGAAAATAACCTAGGATTTTGGTAAAGTATATAGTGAGTGTTTTCCATGCATTACATACCTATATGGATACTATAAGTGGATGTGGCTTTAGAATAGATATACACAGGGGTAACAACTCTGACAAGGTGGTTCGGGCCTGACTCAAGCGTAACCAGGTACACAATAATGGGTGTTGTTACACACCTAGTTTGACACTCATGTGGGGTATGCTTTGTGAATTTACAAACTCTTTATAAACCATAATGAAGGATTTAAAAATAATTTGTCCGTAAATAACATAGGATAAACCTAAGGTGTCATAGATTAAGAAAGGTGTCATAATTTAAACATCCTATAAGTAATTTTTCATGATTATGTGGTTTTTCACCATGATAAGTGTTACTCACATTATACATTATAGTTTTAGTCAATTTATGGAATCCAAAAAAACAAATTAATGCTGTATGTAATGGATAATGTAATGATTTTCCTACCGAGCAACTGAATGTTATGGGATATGGAATGTAGAATCTTGTTTCAATGACCACAAAACCTTATCAATCCATGAATCCTGCTAGGCTTCCAAATGACCAAAGGAGGGGAAAATGTTCTCTTGAATCCTTTTTAAGGAAACGTCTACCTTGTTTTAATAGAGAAATAGATCAAACAATTGTTGATAAATGGATCAATACCATTGAAAAGATATTTGTCATTCTCCACTCTTTAGAATGTGAAAAAATTTAAGTTGGGAACTTATCATTTGGAAGGTAAAGCAAATCAGTGGTGGAACTTCATCAATAATTGGAGGCAACAATATAAAATTGACTCCATGTATTGGGATGAGTTCAAGAACTTATTTTTAGAATGTACCTTCCTCATATTCTTCTTATAAAAAATGAGATTTAAGTTACCCATATATTTCATGGTTATGATAAGAAAAGAAGGATTGAATCCAAAGGAACCTCTAAAAACTATAACGAGAGGAATATTAGATCTATTTTATGCTCAATGTGTGGAAGGAAACATGGAGGAAATTGTCTTAATGATATTGATAAATGTTTTAAGTGTGTGAAATAAGGTCATCAGGAATTTTACTACTGAAGTAATGGGAATAAAAATAAATATACAATGAGTGTACCTTCCACCAATTAGTGTTTCAAGTACAAGGAAAATGAGGATTATGATAATTTGTGTCCAAATATAAGGGTTAATGTTGACAATAAACATCAAAAACCTCTTAAATCCAAAGAAAAAGGGAAATCTCATGCGATCACTATTGGTGATGTTGAGAATGACAACTAAGTGGTGGAGTGATTGAGTATTTATATAATGGAATTCAGTAATAATGTTATAGAAGTACTTTTATAATATTATGTAATGGTGAAATATATATGGATTTGTTCACTAGAGTTTTTCCTTAATAATTTGAGAGTATATGCTGAATGGTATTGGTAACCATGAAAATTGATTCAGGTGGTAAGATGATATTTTTGGAAAACATGTGATTAAGGGAAGGATAACCCTTAATATGCGCATGATGTTAGGATAATTATATAAAAACATGTTTGATTATAAATGGGATAGTATTGATGACCTTGGGACTCATGAGATGAAAATATGGTTTATGATATCATGGATAGAGTTTATAGAATTATTGGATTTATGGTATGAGTAAATAGTTAATTTTTTAAAGAATACATGTTTTCATTAAGTTTTTATGGTAATTTAGGTTATTACCATGTTTCAAGATAATACATTATTAAGGTATTCACATGTTTGTAATGTGACAACCAAGAACTACCTTATGATATATGGGAGATAAATGTTAATCTGACTTAGTGAACCTCTTTATTAAGTTTTAGATTTTTAGTTTTTGGAAATATTGCAAGGTTATCCATTATTGGAAAGTATAAGTTAAAATTAGAAAGAATTTTGTTTGATTAAAGTATTATCTCAATATAGGTATACTTATGCATATATGATAACTTGTTCTAACCTTTTTTTTGTGATAAAGATAGATAGAATGAATTATCATTCTATTTATGAATCTCATGATCTGCTAACGCTTCAGGAGAGATAAATTCAACTTCATTTCTTGGAATAATAGGTGAAGTGGAAATTAATCAAGGACCAAAAAAATGGTGAGATTGTGCTAAAATAAAGTATTCCTTCTCATGAAATTTTTTCAACATTTAGAAAAGGGATCATGATGTAAAATATTTTCATGTTATTATCATTTTTCATGATATCAATGACCTATTTCATGCTTCTTTAGTTTATGGCTTTGTGATTGTTAAATTTATATGGATCGCTCAATTTCTTTTGATCAGTGATCTTTGTCATTCTCTATTATTATTTATGCTTTTCCTCAATTCTCAAATCTTCACTTATATTATCCTACATAGAGATGTAGTTATGATTTTCTTTGGATAAATGTTATTGTCAAACTTTTCCATTTTAAAAGAAATATTTAGAATTAATTTTTAAGATGTGGGTTTCTATGAAAGAAAATTTTAAGTATTAAACCTTTGATAACCCAAATGAATTTATAGGGTGAAATTCATCTAAAGGGGGGTAGAATGTAACACCCTGAGATTTTGTGAATTGTTTTTTTTCAAATTAATTTAATATTTTTTATATTTTTACTTCATGAAACATTTAATATAGATTTTTATTATTATATAAAATCACTATGTTTGGATTATGTAATATACAACACCAAGTTAAGATTTCACTATACGCAACACCGACTTGGATTGCGTTACACGTAACACTGAGTTTTTGCGAAACAACACTTTACTATTATAATTATTTAAAAAAGATAGTTACAAACTATCCATTAAATATAGTAATATGAATATCAATAACTAATTATTAAAAAAATTCACATAAATAAAACGTATTTATAAAATGTATAATTTTTAGTAAAATCTTTATATGTTTAGAAATATTATTTTCTTAAAGGAACGGCTTTGTATGTTCTTTTTTGAAAAATAATAAAATAAATTTTAGATGCTATTAGAAATTTAATTTGGTAAAATAAAAATAATTTTTAAATTTGGAATTTCAAAATTAACTTAGGGTGAATTTTTAGTATTTTTCTGAGAAGTTTTATTTTTTGATAAATAGTGAAAAATATTGCATTGTATTTAAAAACTAGCTTTTCGTTTAAATTATTATTATAATTTAAATTATTTGTTAAAGTAAAAATAGAAAAATTATACATATATTGATCCAATTTAGATAATTGGAATCATTTTTATATTGAAATTTGATATAAAAACTTATTTAACTTTTGAACATTCTTTTTACCCACCTTCTCACCATGTTTGTGGGATTGGCTTTAATCTTAATTTTATCACTTCTATGAATTGAATTTTAAAAAATAGACATAAATAATTGTAATTAGTATAATATTTATAGTATAATGGGATCAACTTAATTTTAGTTGAATAATAACTTTAGTATTTTGTTTTTTACCACATTTAAAGGTTAATCGGGTAGTTAAGGGTAAAAATAATATTATAAGCATTATAAAATTACCCTAACACTTGTCCAAATTTCATTGGATAAGTGGATTTTGACCAAAATCAATATTAGGATTAAATTATAACCTTTTAAGCTACTTAGTTAAGAATGTAAAATTTATTATATTTTATTCAAAGATAGGTTAAAAATTCCATACTCGTATTTTTAATAAGTAAATCATTTTTAATATAGGGTAATACAAAAGATAAATTCTGCTCTAAATATTCATTTGAAAAATAATAAATTTATCTTAATCGTGATAAATTATTTTTAATTTTTAGAGAATAAATAATTTAATCAAAGGCTTTCATAATGATGATTAAGTAAATGATTAATTAATGGAAATATCAAATAAATGATCTTCAAAATACTAAAATAAATATAATTTAACATAATTAATGACATAAAAGAATTTTATAGATAACTTCAATATATTATTGATATATTATAAATGTTTTTTTTTGAAGTTATCAGGTTGTTAGGGTATTTTTAAAAATACAAATAATGAATAGTATCCAAATTGATATAAATGATACTTTAAAATAAATGATATTTTATTAAATGATATAAAAATCATAAAAATCTAAAATTAGGCCAAATAACTAGAATAAGGTTAAAAATTTCATCAATGAACCACTTGAGGTTTTTCTTGGCATTTTATAGTAACTATATTAACCCTAAAGAGTAAAAAAGTCAAGTTGTCATGGTAAAAGTCAAGGGGTTTAACTGAGGGTTAAATCCAAAAGATAAGGTTAATATTATGACCTAAACATATCTAAAAATCATTGGTTTAGCATATTTTGACCCATTATTATATTTTATTTTAAATAAATCGCTTTTTAGCTATTTTAAATCTAAAATCAATTTATATTAATTTAATATGTTTAGAGTTTTCAAGAGTACCCCTGCCCTCTCTTAGAAAAAGGCACATCCTACCTCACTTCCTCACACCACCTTAAACCTTCAAGATCGGCCATACCATGAATATTTCCCTTATCAACTTTCCTAGTAACATTATAGAGGTTCTGGTATTCTAAAAATACCAACTATAGTGTCCCTAATAGGAGATCTAGAGGGAGATGGTCGAAGAAGGGGTAATCTCTTTACCGGCTCTTTCAAAATTATTTCTTCTTCTACTTCCACTTCATGCATTGATTACATTCTAAAGTAATAAATCTAGTATAACCTATATGATGATATTTTATTATGATTATTTAACAACCATATTCCATATTTTATTCATCCTATGAAAAATGAAAGGATCACACATGTGTACATACGACTTACCGTCTCCACGTTGTGGTGTAATCTATTTTTCATCACTACTTTATTTTTATGAGTATAATGATGGATATAATGGATATAAATAATAAATATGACATGATATTTATTATTTATAATTAATATACCATCTAATTCCCCACCCCTTTTATCATTAATAGAATGATATCGTCACTCGTGCGTACGTACGGCCTATCGTCTCCACGACACGATGAGATTCATTTTCCATGCTAACCATTTCAAGAATGATTATAAAAAATATATATAAGGAATAAATATTAAATATATGAAATAATAATACTAATTTAATAATATATATTTAAGAACCTGGATCTTCGTTTCAGGTATGTTTTTCCTTTTCTGGTCGTTTTTGAGAAAAGAGGAAAATCTGGAAATTTCCTAAGTACACATCGTGTAATTTATAAGTACACGTTGTGTACTTTGATGCAGCGCCAGGCTGTGTGTTGGTCGTGTCCGGGCCACACACACAGTGTGTAGGGGCGATGTGGAGGCTACTTAAAGCGGAGTATGGAAAGGCCAAGTACATGTCATGTACCCCAGAAGTGCACGCCATGTACTTTCTTTGTTTTCATTAAACAGATCAGGGTCGCACCTAATGGACATAACTCACTTCTTCTTCAGGTTCTTCATCCGAGAGAACCCGTACGGCTGCAGAACTTCTCTGATCCCTCAATCCTCTATATATTCTCTGAATCGAACGCGGTCAATTGCGTTGGAACCGCAGCGGTAATCCCTTCCTTCTCCTAGATCTTTGTTTTCCAATTCCTCATCTTTCTCAAGATATCGTGGGTTGAGCATTTTGTGCATTTTTATAGATCTACGTCGTTTTAAGGAGAATCAAGCCTCATGGTTCAAGTATATCAGTCTCCTAGCATTGAGGTAGGTGGTTTGTGCCTTTCTGTATAAATTTTTTGAATATTTTGTGTAATTCCACCAATTCCCTTGAACGGGGTGTTGTGTGTTTCCTATTTTTTTCCTTGTTGTTTTCCTGATTTACTTGATTTCTTGAGTAGAGGTCAATTCTTGTGAATAGGGTAATTTTTTTACTGTGCTCTGGATGTTTTTCCATGCATTTTTTTCCTGTTAGGTGTTTTTCCAGTTGTTATGCCTAGTTATAGGATAGTAAAATTGTTGTACTATTATGTTGTTGTGCCTTAGAATGATAGCCAAGTAGTTATTGAGGTTTACTTGGGGGGATACGCACGCTATTCATGTTTGTTTTACACAGGGCTGTGAGAACCTAGTGTAGTGGACCATAGGGAGAATGGACGTAAGGGCTTCTCCAGAGTGTCTTATTAATTCGATGCGAGACCAAAGGGGGAATTGACGATGAGTGCTTCCTCAGAGAGTCTGTAGTTCCTCGACATGGGCCACAGGTGGAATGAGACATTGAGTGCTTCCCCAAAGATCCTTTAGTATGATATGAGACTATATGGGGAATTGATGGTGAGTGCTTCCTCAGAGAGTCTATTCTTCAGCTGAGCCAAAGGGGTGAGATTGTGTGTGCCTCCCAGAGGGTTGCTAGTACTTGTAGGTTGAAACATAAGGGTTAGGATGTGAGAACTACCTAGGGGGTTACCTATTGTTCTACTTGTTGTTTGTCTATTACTTGTGTACTTTATGTGCTAGATACTGTGGATTGTAGATGTTGTGTGCTTTCCTGTTTACTGCTTCCTGTACTTTTACTTTCCATGTATTCACTGACTATTAGGCACAGATCTTTGGGTGGTTGCCTACTGGGACCCTGTCTTACACCCTGTTTGGTCCATGATTTTAGGCCCAAACAAACTATATTGTTTCAGGTATAGATAAGGGAAAGATCCCTTCTACTTCAGGTACTTGACTTACTGTGGAGCTGGAGAGCATGGGACCAAGCTATGGCTTGCAATACTGAGGAGTTTACCTGTTTTCTTTTTCACTTGGTTTAGTATTGTATTCAGTATTGTGACTTATTTGGATGCTTTCCTAAACATATGTATCATGCATCATTTTATATATATGTGTGTGTGCTCCAGTTGTTTACTGTTAGTCTTCCACTATTTATCATTTACTCTTGTATGGAAGGTTACGGTTTCTATTGTTGTCTATTTTCCTTTTTTCCGTTGTGTACTCTGCCAATGAGGGCATAGTTTCCCCACTATCACACCCAAGGCCCTCGCTGTTAGTCGGAAGCCTCTAGCGTTTGGGGAAATACGCTTGAGGCCATGTGACCAAACGGGTACGGGGCGCCTCTGGGTGGCTTCTAGAACTGGGACGTTACAATATATATATATATATATATTATTTATCTTCTTCTATTCAGTATGATAAGAAAATGGAAACAGCATTCATACATACGTACGACTTACCTTCTCCATGAATGGTGTATTTCATTTCATATATATATCTTTTATATATATTTATATACTAAATATATATGATATATAAATAATTTATTAAATTTTGGAAGTAGTTAAATCACAATCTATGTAATAGGATCAATAATAACAATTCAAAACATGTGCGATAAATAAAACATTTATTACCCAAAACGTTGATTTAACTTGAAATTATTAATAAATAGGTAATATAAAGTCATAAATGAATCATATATGATATCATAAATATTATCATGATTCTGTAATAAGTTAATAATATATTTAAAACCACTATATAGTAATTTCAGACACGTACAGAGGAAATCGGACCTAAGGTAATAGATTTTTGTCTCACCTTTACTTTTGTGAGACACATGACTTATACACTACTTGTTTCTTATACATGGTGTATATACTACCCATTAATGTATTTTATGAGTATTAACTATAAGATTATGGTATTTTCATATCCATATAATTTCTTTTCTTTCATGGGTCGTACGATTCTACTGATTATAAAGATGTAAGGGTTAATTCCACAATCTCATTATTATCGAGATTGTTTATACGTATCTACCGAGACATATTTATCATCCATGCCCATGTTTCTTAAGAATATATTCCAAAATATTTTTACTATTCTTATATAATTGTAAAAATTCATTTTTATCCATGTGTGAATTTTTATTAAACAGTTTGAAATGAATCTTTTATCGTTTTCCTAACAAGGTAATTTTTGACTTTCACAGCAAAAGTATGAGAAGAATGCTTCTCTTTAACTTATACAGCATGAATGGATTTTTTTGATTTCATGAAATCATAATTCCTTGAGGCTTCCCTTATAAGATTTCAAGGTTATTTTTAATGAAAATTTTTCTATTAATATTGTGTGGAATATTTATAAAAGAAAATGATTTCAATGAAGAAAGGATATTTTACTCAAGAACTATTTTAAATTATTTTTCATGATTCCTTTATATGTTTTCAAAGTGGTTTCAAAGAAAAGGTTTTTGAAAATGTTTTATGTTTTAAAAATTTATTTTTAAGTAAAATTCATGTTCCAAGTGATCTTTCAAAATCTTTCCCCATCTAAGATGACATACATTGTTATAGTTAAAGAATACTATTAATATTCTTTCTCTGAATGGTTTATGTTTTATAGCATGATTTTTATGAAATCAGTTTCTATTTCACAGGTTATATGCTTATGAACCCCGATTATTTTCATGGGTTATTCTTTGATGAAATGATTATAAAACCTATCTCTTTTCCATAGGTTATGATATGATTACATGTTTATGATACCCATTTGATTTCATGGGCTATGATATGATTATTTATAATCTTGTGGCACATGTTTTTATGATTTCATTATGAGATGGGTGGGGCCTATATCTCCCTCTAATTAATTGGGTAAAGATTTATATCTCATGAGATAGACATAAGGTACTTTGTCCACTAAGATGGTCATGGGAGTGAACCATGACTATCAATATGGTATGGGGAGTGAACCTATACTACCAATATCGCCTTGGAAGAGATACCTTGACTACCATGTAAATCATTATTATATGCTTATGTATATGCCAGAATTCCGTGTTTTATTCCTTTGTTATGCTTTTATGGCTCATATTCTTTATTTTCTTATGATTCATGTCTTATGAACTATAAATATTTATTCCATGATCCTATTTATGATCTTTGATAAGCATGGTATGATCTTAAAATTTCATGGTCATGTTCTCGTACCCTTATTCCCATGATTATATTTATATATCTCTTTTTTTACCCTTACTGAGCAGCTAAGATCACACCTTTTTATGTTTATTTTCACCCAGGTTATGAAGATATGTATTAAGTTTGATTTGTTTATGAAGGGTTCTAATCAATAATAACCTAGTGGGAGATAATGTAGCTCACTTATGGACTAGTGTTTATGTTTACATGTTTCCAAAGGTACTAAAATAATATGTTCTTTAGGAATTAGTTTGTGTAAAAGTATTCTGCAAAAATGATGTAATATCAGTGGGAAAAAGATTGGGTTTTTATAGTTGGTGTGAGAGAAAAGGTTTAGTCAACATTTTGAAACTGGGATGAGAAAACTTTAGTGATATACCTAGGAATATTTTTAAGGATATGTCTAGGGGTGTCTCTAAGGATGAGCTAATGTTTATGAAATGTCTTGAAATTTCGGTAAAGGATAGAGTGGATGGATTTCTAGCATTACATACCTATCTATATAATACAAGTGGATGTGGATCAGGAATATATGTACCTAGGGGTAACAATTCTGACATGGTGCATCGGGCCTAACTCGAGCATAACCCAGTATATGACAATGGGTCTTACTACACAACTGGTTGACACTCTCAGGGGATGTGCTTTGGGAATTCACAAACTCTTTATGAAACATCATGAAGGATTTAAAAATAAATTTTCCATGAATAACATAGGATAAACCTAAGGTTCCATAGATTAAGGAATGTGTCCTAATTTAGACATCTTATAAGTAATTTTTCAATATTATGTGGTTTTTCACCATGATAAGTGTTTATCACATTATGATTTCTAGTTTTAGTCAATGGGTGGAACCCAAAGGAACTACATTAATGTTGAATGAGATAGGCAATATAATGATTTTCCTACTGAACAATCAAATGTTCTGAGAGCTAGAATGCATAATCTTATTTTTATGATCACAAAACCTTATCAATCCATGAATCCTTCTAGGATTACAAATAACCAAAGGAGGGAACAACATTCTCTTGAATCATTCTTAAGGAAACATCCACCTTTTTTAGTGGAACGAATGATCCAATAGTTTTTGAGAAATATATTTCTACCATTGAAAAGATATTTTTCATTATACTCTCTTCAGAATGTGAAAAAGTTAAGTTGGGAACTTATCTCTTAGAAGGTAAAGAAAATAAATGGTGGAACTTTATCAAGAATAGTAGGAAACAAGATAAAATTGGATCTATGTATTGGGATGAGTTCAAGAACTTATTTTTCATTATGTAACTTCCTCGTATTCTTCTTATAAAAAGGGAGATTAAAGTTACCCATTTATCTCATGGTTATGATAAGAAAAGAATGATAAAATTCAAAGGAAACTCTAAAAACTATGATGATAATAATATTAGATCTAATTTATGCTCAATGTGTGGAAGGAAACATAGAGGAAATTGTCTCAAGGGGACTAATAAATGTTTTAAATGTGGGAAAGAAGGTCATTGGTAATTTTACTACCGAAGTAATGGGAATAAAAAGAAATCTCCAAAGAGTGTACCTACTACAAATTAGTGTTTCAAGTGCAAGGTAAATGGGAATTATGGTAATTGGTTTTTAAATATAAGGGTTAATGATGATGATCTATGTCAGCAACCTATTAAATCCAAAGACAAAGGGAAATATCATACGATCATTATTGGCGATGTGGAGTATGAAAATGAAGTTGTGGAGTATGACAACAAAGTTGTGGAGTGATTGAGTATTTATGTAATAGAATTTAGGAATAATGTTGTAGAAGTATTTTTATGATATTATGGAATAATGAAATATATATGGATAGGTTCACTTTAGTTTTTCCTTAAATATTTGACAACATATATTGAATGGTACTGGTAACTATGAAAAGTGATTGAGGTGGCAAGCTGATATTTTTAGAAAACACATGATTAAGGGAAGTATGAACTTTAATATACGCATGATGTTAGGATAATTAGATAAAGATATGTTTGATTATAAATGGGATAGTATTGATGACCTTGGTACTGATAAGATGAAAATATGGTTTATCATATCCTGGGTAGATTTTATAGAATTATTGGATTTATGGTATGAGTAAATAGTTAATTTTTGAAAGCATGCATGTTTTCACTAAGGTTTTATGGTAATTTAGGTTATTACCATGTTTCAAGAGAATACATGATTAAGGTATTAACATTTTTGGAATGTGAAAACTGATAACTACCTTATGATATATGGGAGATAAATGTTAAGTTTTCTTAGTGCACCTCTTTCTTAAATTTTGGATTTTCAGTTTTCAAAAGGATTACAAGGTTGTCCATTTATGGAAAATATAAGTTAAAATTCGGATAAAGTTAGTTATATTAAAGTATTATCTCAATATAGGTGTACTTATGCATACTTGATAACTTGTGTTATCCTTTTTATTATGATAAAGACAGATAGAATAACTTATCATTCTATTTATGAATCTTATGATCTGCTAACACTTCAGGAGTGATAAATTAAACTTCATTTATTGGAATAAGAGATGAAGTGGAAATTAATAAAGTATCAAAAAAAGGGTGAGATTGTGCTGAAATCAAGTAAGTATACCTTCTCATGCAAATTCATCAACATTTATAAAAGGGACCGTGATGTAAAATATTGGCATGTTATCATTATTTTTTATGATATCAATTACCTCTTTCACGCTTCTTTAGTTTATGGTTTTTTTATTGTTAAATTTATATGGATCACCCACTTTATTAGCCCGAATGGCCCGAAGGCCTTCATTTTTATTAATTTTTTATAACCCCCCTTTCAAGGGATGAGGGGGAACCCTTACAAGGCCCGTAGGCTCAGAGATTACATGGCCCGTAAGCTTAGGAGATTACATGACCCGAAGGTCTTAGTAAATTCAACCAGACTATCTACAAGGAACTTCCCCTCCCCAGCATCTGCATCATGATAGTAGCTCTCCACCTTCGCATGGTCGTCTGGCTAGGCTTTTCGTGCAAGCACAGGCTGGTCCTGATGGCATAGTCATACCCTCTCATTCTGAAAAATCCATTTGGCTCTGCTCTGTGAGTGCACCTACTCTGAATCCTCTTCTAGGGATGATCCTTTTTTGTATTCTGTCTGGGGAAACTGCATGTGGCCCGAAGGCCTTGAGGTGGCCCGAAGGCCTTAAAGGTGGCCCAAAATCCCTCCTGACCCAAAGGCCTGGGTGGCCCGAAATCCTTAAGGACTCTAAGCCCAAACCGGTGGCCCAAGGTGAATAGTTCTAGTTGCTACAGTACTTGTGGCTCAGAAGTTTTAGAATTAATTTTTATGATGTGGGTTTCTATGAAAGTAACTTTCAAGTATTAAACATTTTATAACCCAAACGAATTTTGAGGGTCAAATTCATTTTAAGGGGGGGTAAAATGTAACACCCCGAGATTTTTTGAATTATTTTTTTTGAATTAATTTAATCTTTATGAAAATTTTCAATTCACTAAACACTGAATATAGATTTTTATTATTATATAAAATCACTATGTTTGGATTATATTATACGCAACACCAATTTAATCTTTCACTACATGCAACACCAACTTGGCTTGCGTCAGACGTAACACTGAGTTTCTGTGAAACAACACTTTACAATTATAATTATTTAAATGAGATAGTTATAACCTAGCCATTAAACATAGTAATATGAATATTAATAACTAATTCTTAAAAAATTTCACATAAATAAAACATATTTATGAAATGTATAATTTTTAGTAAAATCTTTATATGTTTTGAAATATTATTTTCTTAAAGGAACTAATTTTTATGTCCTTTTGTGAAGAATAATAAAATTAATTTTTGATACTCTTAGAAATTTAATTTGGTAAAATAAAAATCATTTTTAATTTTTAATTTCAAAATTAACTTAGGGTGAATTTTTAGTATTTTTCTGAGAAATTTCATTTTTTCATGAATATTGAAAAATATTGCATTGTATTTAACAACTGCCTTTTCATTTAAATAATTATTATACTTTAAAATGATTTTTAAAGTCACAATAGATATATTATATATATTTTGACCAATGTAGGTTATTGTAATCATTTTTATATTGAAATTAGATATAAAAATGTGTTTAACTTTTAAATGTTCTTTTTACCCACCTTCTCGCCACGTTTGCAGGATTAGCGTTAAACTTAATTTTTTCACTTATGTGAATTGAATTTTGAAAAATAGACATAAAAAAATTTAATCATTATGATATTTACAGTCTAATGGGATCAACTTAATTTTTTTTCAATAATAGCTTTAGTATTTTGTTTTTTACCATGGATAAGGGTAAATTGGGTAATTAAGGGTAAAAATAATATTATAAGCATTATAAAATTACCCTAAAACTTGTCCAAATTTCATTAGATAAGTGTATTTAGACCAAAATCAACATTAGTTTGAAATTATAACCTTTTTAATCCACTCAGTTAATAATATGACATTTAGTATATTTTATTCAAAGATAAGTTAAAAATGTCATACTCATATATTTTAAAAAGTAAATCATTTTTAATATAGGGTAATAAAAAATATAAATTCAATTATAAATAATCATTTTAAATATAATAATTTTATCTTCATCATGATAAATTATTTTTAATTTTTATAGAAAAATAATTTAATTAAAGGCTTACATAATAATGATGGAGTAATTGATTAATTAATGGAAATATCAAATAAATTGTATTAAAATACTAAAATAAAGTTAAATTTAATATAATTAATAAAATACACAAATTTTATAGATAAATTTTATATTTTAGTGATATATTATAAATTTTGGTTCTAATTTATCATGTTGTTAGGGTATTTTTAAAAGTACAAATAATAAATAGTATCAAAATTGACATAAATGATACTTTAAAATAAATAATATTTTATTAAATGATATAAAATTTATAAAAATATAACATTAGGAAAAATAACTAGAATAAGGTTAAAGATTTCATCAATGATCTACTTGGGGTTATTTTGGAATTTTATAGTAACTATATTAACCCTAAAGAGTAAAAAGTCAAGTTGTCGTGGTAAAAGTTAAAAGGTTTAACTAAGGGTTAAAGACAAAAGATAAGGTTAATATTTTAACCAAAAAATGTATAAAAATAATTGGTTTAGAGTATTTTGACCCATCCTAATATTATCTTTTAAATAACTAACTTTTGATCTATTGGAAATTGAAAATCAATTTATATTAATTTAATATGTTTTGTGTTTCTAAGGGTACCCCTCCCCTCTCTTATAAAAATACACCTCCTCCCTCACTTCCTCACACCAAATTGAGCCTTAAATCACATCCATACCCAGACCATTTCCCTTCTAAAATTTACTAGTAACATTCCAGGGGTTCTGGTATTCTCAAAATACCAACTCTAGTATTCCTAAGAGGAGATCTAGAGGGAGATCGTCGAAGAAGAGGTCATCTCCTTACTGAATCTTTCAAAATTGTTTCTTATTTTACTTCCACTTAATGATTTGATTCCATTATAAAGTAATAAATACAGTATCAAATATATTATGATATTTTATTAGGATTATGGAACAACCATGTTCCATCTTTTATTCATACTATGAAAAATGAAAGTACCACGCATGTGTACGTACGACTTACTGTCTCCACGCTATGGTATAATTTATTTTTCATCACTACTTTATTTGGATGGGTATAATGATGAAAATAATGGATATAAATAATAAATATGACATTATATTTATTCTGTATAATTAATATACCATTTAATTTCCCGTCTCTTTTATCATTAAGATAATGATATCGTTGCTTGTGTGTACGTACGACCTACCGTTTCCACAACGCGATGAGATTCATCTTCCACATTAACCATTTCAATAATGATTATAAAAAATTTATATAATGAATAAATATAAAATATATGAAATAATAATTCTAATGGAATAATATATATATATACATAATTTTTATTTATCTTCTTCCATTCATTACGATAAGAAAAAAAAAGAAACAGTGTTTATACTTACGTACGGCTTTCCGTCTCCATGAATGGTATATTCCATATTATATATCTACCTTTTATATATATTTATATAAAAAATAAATATTATATATAAATAAATCTTTACATTTTTGAAGTAATTAAATCATGATCTAAGTAATAGAATCAAGAATAACAAATCAAAACATGTGCGATAAACAAAGCGGTTATTACCCGAAACGTTTCTTTAACTTGTAATTGTTATTAAACAGGTAATATAAAGTTATAAAATAATCATATATGATATAATAAATATTATTATTATTCTATAATAAGTTAATAATATGTTTAAAACCACTATAAAAGATTTTTTAACGTGTATAGATGGAATAGGACCTAAGGTAAGGAATTTTTGTCTCACCTTTACTTCTATGAGACACATGCTTCATACACTACTTGTTTCTTCTACATGGTGTATATAATGACCATGAATGTATTTTATGATTATTAACCACATAATTATGGTATTTTCATATCCATATAATTTTTTTCCTTTTATGGGTCATACGATTCTACTAATTATAAATTTGTAATGGTTAATTTCACAATCTCATTATTATCAGGATTATCTATACATAAGTATCTGTTGGGAAATATTTATTATCCATATCCATGTTTATTAAAAATGTATTCTAAAATATTTTTACTATTCTTATACAATTTTTTAAAGTCATTTCTACCCATGTATGAATTTTTATTAAACGGTTTTAAAGGAACCTTTTTTTGTTTTCTTAACGAGGTAATTTTTGACAGTTCTAGAAAAAGTATGATAAGAATGTTTCTTTTTAACTTATATGGAATTAACATATTTTTTCACTTTCATGACTTTGTAATGCCTTGAGGCTTACCTTATAATATTTCAAGGTTATTTTTAATGAAAGTGTTTTCTTTTAATAATGCGTGGCACTTTTATAAAAGAAAACAATTTCAATAAAGAAATAATATTTTCCTCAAGAACTATTTTAAATGATTTTTCATGATTCCTTTATATGTTTTCAAAGTGGTTTCAAAGAAAAGGTTTTTGAAAATTGTTTATGTTTTAAAAAGTGATTTTTAAGGAAAATCTATGTTCGAAGTGATCTTTCAAAATCCTTCCCCATCTAAGATGACATAATTTGTTATAGTTCAAGAATACCATTCATATTCTTTCTCTGAATGGTTTATGTTTTATAAAATGATGTTTATACAATCATTTTTTATTTCACATGTTATATTCTAATGAATCTCGATTCTTTTCATGGGTTATTATTTAATGAAATGATTATGAAACCTATCTCTTTTCCACAGGTTATGATATGATTACATGTTTATGATACCCATTTCATTTCATGGGTTATGATATGAATATTTATAATCTTATGGCACATGTATATTGTCACACTCAGGTGTTATTTCTACCTTAGTTCCGGATCGGGTCGGGGTTTGGGGGAGACCTTGGTTAAACTTTTGAATTTTTGTTTAAAGATGTGTGCTTTGGGATTAGCAGAACTGGGTTCATGGGTAGGGCATGGTTCTGAGACCATGCGACCTGCTTGGTTTTCAAAATAAATTAAAATTTTAAAATAAGAATTAAACAAAGTTAAAATTTGTATTGAAATAAATTAAAAAAAATGTGTGTTTTAAGCATAATAATAAAATTATTATTATTGTGGATAATATTATTATTTTCGTTATTAAATATTAATAAAAACATTATTGAACTTTATAATTAATAATTTTATTAAAAATGAAATGAATTTTATTATTATTTTCACCTTTATTTTTATTAAAATTATTATTGGTGCTTTCACCATGAAATTTTTTATTGATGTTATCATTATTAAAAATGGTAATTTTTTGTTATAATTGAGAGTGAGACAATTTTTATTATCTTTATGATTATAATTTTTATGGGACGCATGAGATAACTGCGCGGTTTCCCAACTCTTAAGATAAATAAACAAAAATAAGTTCAAGGAAAAATAAATAAATAAATAACGTCAAACGGGTGTTCTAACCTTGATAATAATAATATCATGGTTAAGGATAATAATATTATTATTATTGTTGTTGTTGTTGTTGTTTTTGTTGTTGTTGTTGTTGTTTTTGTTGTTGTTGTTGTTTTTGTTATTGTTGTTGTTGTTGTTGTTGTTGTTAAAGTGAAATGAATATTTTTATTATTTTTATTTTTATCATTATGATTGTTGTTGTTGTTGTTGTTGTTGTTGTTGTTAAAGTGAAATGAATATTTTTATTATTATTATTATTATTATTATTATTATTTTATTTTTATCATTTCGTTATTATTATTATTATTAAGGCATTACTTTTATTATTATTTAGCTAAAAAAATTAATTAGTTTTTTAGGGTTTCCCTTCCTAAGCCCTTCTCTCTCTCTAATATCATCTTCCTCCTTCTGTGCGATGCGCAATCTGTCCCTCTCCCACACCTCTCCATCTCACACCCTCGGCCCTCTTCTCAGCGTGTAGCCGGAACTGGCGCCGCCCTCCTCCGATCACCCACAGTGTTGCTCCCATATTCCCTCTGCCAGCAGAGCAGTGCCCTGGATTCCCCCACCCCCTCCTACTCACTGGCAGCACATCCTCCCTTCCCAGCTGCCCCGCGCCATCCGTATGGCCGAGCGCCCTCCGGCCGCACACCCACTGGTCACACCCTCTTGTCCGATGAACCCCCTCCCCTTGGCCAAACCCTAGCCTGCACTCCTCCTCCCGTCGCGACAACCCACGCTCTGACCAGCCGATGCAGCTTCGACCATTGCGCGCCCTCCTACTGGCACCCTCTAAACCATCACATGCCCTCCGACCTACCGCACACCCTTCCCAACCATAGGCCCCCTTGCCGGTGACTTTTTCTGCACCCCATAGCACCTCACCGGCCTTCAGGGGTGCGACGATTAGTTTCATCATCTCCTGTGCCACATTCGTTCACGCGACCAGTTGCACTCCTTATTCTCAATTGGGCACGAAAAAAATTACCTCCATCAAAGGGGAGCAGTTTGGGTTTGTGTTGTTTCACCTACATTGGGGTTAATGTGGGTTATGCGTTGTTCATTAATTTGGATTTTTTTAAGTCAGTGTTTCTGTGTTTTATTTGTTTTGCAGTTGCTGCAACATGTTGGAAGGATAATTTCATGATACTACAGTCATCAACTTGCATGTTCTTATGTGCATGTGTGAGGCGTGTCACGTCATTGTGTTTGGACTATGAGTCGAGGTAGGTCCCCCACTGCACTTGTCATTATATTTAGAATTTATTAATTTCTTAATATTTCATTGATTTTAAATAAATGGTAAATAATATTAAATAATTAGTTTTAGAATAAATATTTGTTGTGAAAGAGAGTAGTTTCCTCTTTGTGCTTGAGTTTTCTAAAAACGTTTATTAAATGTGTATACTAAGTGTTGATAAAATTCCTCATTGGCCTTTATAATTGTATCTTAGTTATAAAATGGTGATTTTGTTTTCTTAAATGGGTGTCTAATCAACAGAACACCCTTATTCTTCGTTCGTCTCATCCAGGAGCGGCCGTATGAAGTGATTCTTCTCCAAGCCCTCGACTCACCATCCATTCTCTGAATCGACCACCATAGATTGCATCAGAACCACCACGGTAAACTCTTCCTTCTTTTAGATCCTCATTTCCTGATTTCTCTTCTTTCGTGAGACATCCTTGGTTGAATGTTTTAGACATTTTTGTAGATCTACAGCGTTCTAGGTCAAATCAAAGGCTGGTATTGAACTATATTGATCGTACAACACCGAGGTAGGTGGTTTGTGCCTTTTCGTAGTTAGTCTTTGAGTTATATGTTCAAAAGTTCCTAATACCCTCGTTCGGGGTATTGTGTGGTTAGGGATTTTAACCCTGTTAATTCCTATTATGCCTTGTATGTTTGAATAGAGGTTTTTTGATTGTGAATATGGTTAATTTTCATGCTATGTATATGTTTTCCCTTGTTTGTTTTATTTTGGTCGTTTGGTATAGCTTTGCATGTTAGGACACTGTTTTCCATTCTTAGTGTTGTTAGGATGGAGTAATTATTTATCTGATATGATGTGTTATGCCTTGTATCTAATTATCCAAGTAGTAATTTGAGGTTTACTTTGGTTGTTGTTTATCGTTTGTGTATGATTTCTTTACACTGAGTTGTAGGAACATGGTGTAGTGAGACCATAGGGGAAATTGACATTGAAATATTTCCCATAGTGTTTGTTATAATTACCATGATGCAAGACCATAGGGGGGATTGAAGTTGAGTTCTCCATTAGAGTTTCTATAGTTCCTTTATGAGACCACAAGAAGAATTGACGTTGAGTGCTTCCTTAGAGTGTCTGTAGTTTACTGCTAAAAGACTATAGGGGGAATTGATGGTGAGTGCTTCCTCGTAGAATCATAATTATACGAGACTATAAGGGGAATTGATGGTGAGTGATTCCTTGGAGATTCTTCTCTATATCATTTTGTAAATTGAACCAGAGGGGTTAGGCTGTGAGAACTTTCCTAGAGTGTTGCTTGTATTTTTAGTTGGTTGGTTAAATTGTTAAATATAAATGGTTGTAATTACAACTATAGGATTGTTTACTTTTGATTACTTCCTTGTTTATTGCTTCTTTTTTCTTATTACCTACCATATATATTCACTGACTATTAGGCACATATCTTTAGGTGGATTCCTACTGGGATTCATCTCACACCCCGTTTGGGTCATGCCTTTGGGCCCAAAAAGATTATATTGTTGCAGGTATAGATAAGGGTAAGTGCCCTTCTACTTTAGGTACTTGATTATTGTGGAGTTGGAGATAATGGGACCAAGCTGAGGCTTGCGATGTTGCTGGAGTTTATTTGTTTTCTTTGTACTTTGGTCTAGTACTATATTCTAGCATTATGACTTATTTGGATATTTTCCTAGACATATGTAACATGCATCATTTATATATATTTTCTCTAGTTGATTATTACTTCCAGTTTTCCACTGTTTATTTATTGCATGTTATTATTACTGCTTCTGTTATTGCCATCTGTTTATTTCTATTGCATTACTCTACCAATGAGGGAATAGTTTCCCCACTATCACACCCAAGTCTCTCACTGTTAGTCGGAAGCCTCTGGCATTTGGGGAAATGTGCTTGAGACCATGTGACCAACCAGGTACGGGGCACCTCTGGGTGGCACCCGGAACCGGGATGTTACAAAGTGGTATCAAAGGAATTATTTTCTTCTTGACTTACTATTTATTGCTTATATTCAAGGATAGGATGGAATAGGTAGTTGGTAATAAGTTGTGCCTAGGAGTAGTTAACCCGTGTACATGGAAAATCCAATTTACCTCGTATATTGAAATTTTTATGGTTTTTCAATTATTACATTTGATTTGATTTCACCATTGGGTGATTCACATGTTTTTTTCTATTATGGTTGATATTATTGAGGTTTTATTTTTGTTGAAACCTAATGAGATGAGGGTATTCCATCTCATGCATCATATAGGCACTTGGTAGATATCACATTTCATGCATTATTGCCATACCATTTAGGATGCTTTACTGATTGAATATTTTTGTGATAGATGTTGTGCTAAATATGCATGTTGTTATGATATATGCCTTGATAGAATACTTTCTTTTGGATAAAGTATTACTAATATGTGAGGTTTCATTTGAATAAATGCCAAACTTTGGTTCTTGAGGTGTTATGGGCCCTCATGGACTGGAATTTGGTGGATCATTGCTCTGTTAGGTTGCATATGACATGTAGAAGATGCCAAACTTTGATTTTTGGGGAGTATGGGCCCTCACAAATCAGAATTTGGTACTTTAATGTTCATTATAATGTTTTTCTGGGTTCCGAAGTAGTTTCTGAGGCTTACTGTCTGGAAAAACCCAGAATGCACGGCGTGTAATGATAAATACATGCCATGTATCCTTCTGTTTGGGAAGGAACTGTTTTTCTTAATTACACATTGTGTACTATATGTACACACCGTGTAGTATCTAACCATCACTGGCTATGTGGGCAGAGACACAGGGTTGGGAAATCCTTGGGGGAACACACCGTGTACTTGAAGTACATGTCGTGTGTATAGACCATGTGTCATCCGTGTAACCGGTCATGTGACTAACAACACGGGTCGGTGAAGTTCGTCTAGTACACGCTATGTCTGGAACAAACATGTCGTGTAGTCTTACTCTAGGGGAACCATGTGGGTTAGTCATGTAGAAGAACTCAGGTAGGGTAACATGATTCAAGTACACACTGTGTCTTAGAGAAACATGTCATGTGTATGGGTTGTTACATGACTAGAGTTGGCAGGAGTACACACCCATGTGAATGATTAAAGGAACATGCCATGTAGGGGTTATACACGTCGTGTATCCATGTTTTGAATAAATTTAATGCTTTATTTCTCATGTTCCCTTCTTGCACTTATATGTTTCAGTCCTTATTAATATTGATCTAAGGTGTATGTTTGACCTTGCAGAGTCATGCCACCGAGACATCCTCCAGTTGTACGCCAGTTATAGGGTAGTGATCAGACACTAAACATGGATGATCAAGGACTACCATCAGATCCTCCTATAGTGACAGTCTTGGCACCATCCATTATTACGGATATAGGTACTGATGCATAATTCCAAAAGGGATTCATGAGGTTCATGCAGACCTTCCGAGGAGTACCGCCTCCTGCCTCGTCTATGGAAGAGTTGATGCGGGTCTTCCAGCAGCAGCATCCTCCCACTTTCTTAGGGGGTGGATGACCATAGGCTATAGAGTTGTGGTTAGAATCCATGATATCTATCTTCAAGCATCTGAAGACACATCTATATAGGAGGGTTAATCTCTCTACGTATATACTTTGGGACTCCACCAAGAGATAGTGGGATGTGATCTCATAGGAAGGACACTAGCAGTTCATGGCTTAGGATGAGTTACATTTTTTTCTTTTATGACTACTTCTACCCGAAGACGTTGAGGGTCGATGGAGCCCAAGAGTTCATGAGTCTAGAACATGGTACTCTTTCCCTCATGTATTACTCTTCTCGCTTCATAGATTCGTAGTGCCTCACACCCATTCCAGGGGGAGATGAGTTATTCTTGGTGAGGTAGTTTGAGGATGGCATCAGGTGCGACATTGGATCACAGGTGAACATCTTTAGGTTGACTTCCATCACCTCTATAGTCAACCAGGTGCTGATCACGGAGTAAAATATGAGGGATTATGGAGCTGTGAGCCAGGGTTACTCAGCATCCAGAGTGGGTACCCCTCATAATAATAGAAGGAAGCACCATAGGGAGTCTATGTGCGGGGATTTGAGTAGGCATAATACTTATTCTGGTGGCTAGGTGGTGTGTTACCAGTGTGGGAAGAGCGGGCATACGAGGCAACATTTCTCAAGAGACCCAATCGAGTGCCGATCTTGTGGGAAGATGGGCCATCTTCAGTAGTTCTGTTAGTTTTTCTCACCAGAAGCTGGTGATATGAGTTCTTCTATGACTTTTCATTCAGGAGCATCACCACTAGTTTCTCATCAGACTGGAAACTATAGTTTTTCTGGTCGATCAGGCCGAGGTGAAGGTCGCGGTCGTGGTATCCAGTTGGTAGGATTTCAGTGAAAATAGGGTGGATCAGCTTAGGGTGGTCAGGCAGGGTCACAGGGTCATGGTATAGGCCAGACTTTTGCAGTGGAGCAGACCCAATAGAATTAGGATCCTGGACCCTCTATAGTTCGAGGTATGATTCTAGTTGCCTCAGTTCTACCTTCTACACTTTTCGATACAAGGGCTTCCCATAGTTTCATATTTTTTATTATTGTGGAGATCCTTGGGCTCTGTATCTTTTCTTCTACTGATGTCTTGATGTTGGACACTCCATTAGGGACAAGAATGGCTAGTGTACGTCAGTGCAAGGAGTTCCCTCTTGAGATTGGTGGGTGTCACATCTTATGGGACCTCTATGTCTTAGAGATTAAAGTCTATGATGTCATTCTAGGAATGGACTAGTTAGTTCCCTTCTAGTAAGTTGTCAACTGTTATCATCATAGGGTGAGTTTCACATCACCAGAGGGTGGTTAGTTTTTACACAAGGGTGAATGGGATATCTAGGTGAGTAGAGAAAGACCCGAGCATCATGGGTTGGGAGGAGTTACAGCCCAGATTTATAGTCTATATCTAGATTACCAGGGGACCTCACAATTGGACTTTCCTCTAGTGGTCAATCATTTTAGGGATGTCTTCCCAGAGGAATTTTCAGGTTTTCCTCCTGATAAATAGGTGGACTTTTCTAATGAGCTCATGCCAGGAGCGGCACTGGTGTCCATTCCTCCTTATAGGATGGCTACACCAGAGTTACAGGAGCTTAATAAGCAGTTGGAGGAGTTTCAAGAAAAGGGTTTCATCCGACCCGGTACTTCTCCTTGGGTTTCGCATGTCTTGTTTACGAAGAAGGTGGATGGTACCCTTAGACTTTGTGTGGATTATCGGAAGTTGAACCATTTGACGTTCAAGAACCGATATCTCTTACCAAGGATTGATGATCTCTTTGATCATATTCATGGAGCTCGGGTGTTCTTTAATATCGACTTGAGATTCGGTTGTCATAATTTGCTTATTAGACCATCTGATATACCTCTTACAACCTTTCAGAGCAGGTATGATCTATACGAGTACATGGTTATGTCGTTCGGTCTCATGAATGTGCCTGCAGTTTTCATGGCACTGATGAACCGAGTGTTCCATCCATACTTGGATTCTTTCATGTTAGTCTTTATGGATGATATCTTGGTGTACTCTTACACTCGACATGAACATGACACCCATCTTGAGATCGTTTTGAGTACACTAAGAGAGCATCAGTTATATGATAATCTCTTAAAATGACACTTTTGGATGGACCAAATTCACTTCTTGGGTCATGTCATCTCAGAGACATGAGTATCAGTAGACCCAGAGAAAGTAAGGGTAGTATTTTCTCAGAAGCATCTGAAGAACGTATTTGAGGTGAGGAGTTTTTAATGTTGGCTAGTTACTATAGGCATTTCATACAGGACTTTTCATGCTTAGTAGTGCCACTAACGGGCCTAACTAAGAAGGGTGTGAAGTACTTGTGGTCAAATTCTTTTGAGTCAGCCTTTCAAAAGATGAAAGTGAGGTTGACTTCAGCACTGATACTATTATTACCAGAGCCTAGAAAGAGTTATATGGTTTACTATGATGCATTGAGTATCAGTCTGGGAACAATGCTTATGTAGGGAGGAGTCGTTGTGTACAAGTCTCGGCAGTTGAGGCCACATGAGAGGAATTACCTAACGAACGATCTCGATTTGGTTGTAGTTGTTCATGATTTACATTGTTAGAGACATTATCTGTTGGGAGAGAATTTTGTGTTTTTCACTGACCACAAAAGTCTCACATATATCTTCACTCAGTGCGATCTGAATTTGAGACAGTGAAGGTGGGTTGAGTACCTTTAGTCTTTTGACTTTGAGCTTGCCTATACGCCTGGGAAAGGCAACACAGTAGCTGATGTGTTGAGCAGGAGTACTCTAATACAGGCAGTTCAGGAGGCCAGTAGTGAGTGGCAGCTTATGGTTCTGTTCTCTGAGATTCATTTGTAGGTGCAAGACAGATAGAAGCAGACATTTCTTTCTTCTATTGCTATTACCTCTACTCTTCTTGAACAAGTGAGAATGAGAAAGTTATCATATGATGAAGGCCTAGTCCTATGGGAGAGTGTGTCGGGAGAGGACACTATTCCTAGATGGACCATAGGTGAGGATGAGATCTTGCATTTCCAGGGGCGCGTATGGGTGTCAGAAGACATACGTGAGGAGCTGATGCGGGACTTTCATTCCTCAGATTGGGCAGTTCATCCTGGTGTCACCAAGATGTATCAAGATCTACACCGTTAGTATTGGTGTCCAGGTATGAATAGATATGTTGCTGGGTTTTTCATGAGGTGTTTCACTTGTCAGCAGGTGAAGGTGGAGCATCAGTGACCAGCAAGGCTATTGCAGTAGTTAACCATTCCTGATTAGAAGTGGAATGGTGTCGCGATGGATTTCATGACAGGTTTACCGAGGTCACCTTGAGGGAATGATGTAGTATGGGTTGTCATTGATAGACTCATGAAGGTTGCTCACTTCTTACCAATCAAGGAGACCTTTAGTGTAAGTGAGCTAGGAAGGTTGTAAATCTCAGAGATTGTACTTCTACATGGGGTTCCACACTCCATTATTTCAGATAGGGACACATGTTTTACTTCTCGAGTCTGGCAGGGGCTATAAAAGGCTTTGGTACATAGTTACTTCTGAGTACAACTTACCATCCACAGACAGATGGCCAGTCCAAGCATATGATTCAGGCATTGGAGGACATGCTTCGAGCATGCATCCAATATTTTGGAGGTTTTTGGGAGAAGAATATACCTCTGATGGAGTTTTCCTACAACAATAGTTTTCAAGAAACTATTAAAATGGCACCTTATGAGGCTTTGTATGGTAGGTCATGCTGATCACCCCAATATTGGCTAAAGGCAGGAGAGGTAGCTATGTTGGGGCCTCGTCTTTTCTAGGAGACCACAAAACAGATAGAGTTGATTCGGAAGAGGATGGCTACTACACAACCAAGATAGAAGTCTTATGCTGATCAACAGAGATGACCTCTGAAGTTTGAGGTCAGAGATCAGGTTTTTTTATGTGTCTCACCAAGGTTGGGACACGAGAGGATTAGAAGATAGGGCAAGCTTTCACCAAGATATGTTGGACCATTTGAGATTTTGGAGAGAGTTGGTCTGGTTGCCTATCGGCTGCAGTTACCTCAGAGGTATCGGGATATGTACGACATCTTCCACGTTTCTCAGCTTCAACGTTACTTCCTAGACCTGTCTCATGTTTCTCAACCCTAGGATATTGAGTTAGATGTGGACACATAGTTTGAGGAGCATCCTATCCGGATTTTTTATCGCAGTGCCAAGGTTCTCTATGGCTGGTATGTTCCTTTGGTATGAGTGTTATGGCTGCATGGGTGAGTATAGGATGAGACTTTGGAGAGGGAGGTCGATGTACGATCGTAGTGGCCGGATTTGTTCGAGGTTTCTTCTTCTACACCACCTTACTAAGGAAATTCGGGGAAAATTTTCTTTAAGGGGGGAAGTTTGTAAGAACCTAGATCTTCATTTCAGGTATTTATTTCTTTTCTAGTTGTTTTTTTGAGAAAAGAGGGGTTTCTAGAAATTTCAGGAGTACGCGCTGTGTACTTATAAGTACACGCTGTGTACCCGGTTGTCATGGGTGACCGTGTACTAGCCATGTAACGGTCGAGTACATGGCTGTGTGGGGTGACTTGGAGGCTGACTAAAGAGGGTCTCGGTAAAGGCAAGTATACGTCGTGTAATTTTAAAAGACACGATGTGTACTTTCTTTTTATTTCATTAAACAGATCGGGGTCGCATCTAATCAATAGAACACCCTTCTTCTTCGTTCGTCTCATCTAGGAGAAATTGTATGGCGTGTTTCTTCTCTGATCCCATGACTTTCCATCCATTCTCTAAATCGACCATCGTCGATTGCGTCGGAACCGCCATGGTAATCTATTCCTTCTTCTAGAGCCTCTTTTCCTAATTCCTCTTCTTTCGTGAGATATGCTCAGTGGAATATTTTATATGTTTTTATATATCTAAAGTGTTCTAGGTCGAATCAAAGGTTGGTATTCAACTATATCGATCATACAATTTAGAGGTAGTTGGTTTGTGACTTTTAGTAGTTAGTCTTTGAGTTATATGTGCAAAAGTGCCCAATACCCTCATTTGGGGTATTGCGTGGTTAGGGATTTTAACCTGGTTAATGCCTATTATGCCTTGTATGTTTTAATGGAGGTTGTTTGATTGTGAATAGGTTTAATTTCCATGATATGGATGTGTTTTCCCATGCTTGTTTGATTTTGTCCGTTTAGTCTAGCTTTGCATGTTAGGCCATTGTTTTCCATTCCTTGTGTTGTTAGGATGGAGTAATATTTATCTGATATGTTGTGCTATGCCTTGTAGCTAATTAGCCAAGTAGTACTTTGAGGTTTACTTTGGATGTTGTTTATCATTTTTGTATGATTGCTTTACATGGGGATGCGGGAACCTGGTGTAGTGAGACCATAGGGGAAATTGACGTTGAGGTCTTTCCCAGAGTGTATGTTATAATTATCACGTTGTGCGACCATAGGGGGGATTGACGTTGAGTGCTCCCTTAGAGTGTATATAGTTCTGTTATGAGACCACATGAGGAATTGATATTGAGTGATTCCTAAGAGTGTCTATAGTTTACCGCTAAAAGACTATTGGGGGGATTGACGGTGAGTTCTTCCTCAGAGAATCTTAATTATACGAGACTATAAGAGGAATTGATGGTGAGTGCTTCCTCAGAGAGTCTTCGCTGTATCCTTTTGTAAATTTAACCATAGGGGTTGGGTTGTGAGAACTTTTCCAGAGGTTTCCTTGTATTTTTAGTTATTTGGTTAAATTGTTAAATATAAATAATTGTAATTAAAACTGTAGGATTGTTTACTTTTGAGTACTTCCATGTTTACTGCTTCTTTTTGCTTATTGCCTTCCATATATATTCACTGACTTTTAGGCATAGATCTCTAGGTGGTTGCCTACTGGGATTCATCTCATACCCTGTTTGGGTCATGCTTTTGGGCCTAATAGATTATATTATTGTAGTTATTGATAAGGGAAAGCACCCTTCTACTTCAGGTACTTGATTTTTGTGGGGTTGGAGAGCATGGGACCAAGCTGAGGCTTGCGATGCTGCTGGATTTTATTTGTTTTCATTGTACTTTGGTCTAGTACTGTATTCCAGCATTTTGACTTGTTTGGTTGTTTTCCTAGACATATGTAACAAGCATCATTTATATATATTTGCTCTAGTTGATTATTATTTCCAGTTTTCCGTTGTTTACTTATTGCATGTTATTATTACTACTTTCGTTATTTCCATCTGTTTATTTTTATTGCATTACTCTTATAATGGAGGCATAGTTTCCCCACTATCAAACCCAAGGCCCTCACTGCTAGTCGGCAGCCTCTAGCGTTTGGGGAAATGCGCTTGAGTCCATGTGACCAACCAGGTACAGGGCACCTCTGTACGGCACCCGAAACCGGGACGTTACAAATGGTTTGGTGTTTAATGGTTGGTTAAGGCCCTTTTTTCACTTTAATAAAATAAATTATTTTGAAAACTCTCTTTGGAGTGACTCAGGGGTGATCTTGTTGTGTACGTCGATTGTGTGAGTTGTTGTGTGTGATGTTTGTTCACCGTTATTGGTTACTTGATTGATATTTTTGACTCATCCCTCGTTTAATTTATAACTCGGCATGGTAACCAGGCACAGTAAGTGAATTTTTTGTGAATGATTGTTGCACTAGTTTAGATTACGCACTGGCTAGTGGCCCTTAATATAGACTTTTCTCTTTTAGGGGATTGGGCTCCTCGGTTAGTCCAGGTAGGGCAATACCAAGTGTTTGGTCATTATGACATCATCGAGATTAGGCATACCTTCAGGATAAGTCACGTGTATAGTACGTTCTGGATTGTTCACAAGCTCTTAGGTTTGACCCATGTTTTCTTAGCACTTATTTGTATGTGACGGACAATTGTGGTGCTTAGTTTGGTTTTTGGCCCCCATGTGCTAGTTTTCCATTGCCCTTATTGTGTGTTGTGTGTTGAGTATGGTTTTCCTCTTGTTTAACAACTAAATTTTGTATTTTAAATCATTCGTGAAAATGTTTTTAAAATGTAATTCACTTTTTTCTTTAAATCTTAAACTTGTTTTTAAATTGAAAATGGAAATGGATTGTTACTTACTTTAGAAATGAAAGTGTGTGTGAAAACCCATATTTTATATAACATAGTTCAAACTTAAAATTAGTAAAAAATATTTATTTAATGGTAGTGCTTTGGGAATAGATTTTTGGGCACGCCTGCTAAGTTTTAATACTCATGCCTATAGTGTTTTCATGTTTTTAGTTTTTGTTGCAGGTTAGACTTGAGATTTTTTTCCATGGGTGAGAGTTGGTTGTGGTTTGGAAAGTGACTCTAGGGGTCACAAGGATTTTTGGTTGTGGTCAGGTTAGTGTGTTATTGTTGGTTGTTCATTCTTTTTTGTGTCGTTTATTTACTTTTCTTTGTTCTGCCTTTCCTTCATCTTCATTTATTTTCATTGTGAGAAATCATTCCCATTTGTTCTCTGTTGATTCCCTGGTGCTTATCGCTAGCCCAAGAGGATCGGGAACACCTCTCGAGGCTTACCGCGGATCGGTTTGGGTGATTAATTCAGGGTTGACCCGGGTTGGTTCGTGACAAAATGGTATCAGAGTGAGGTTGGATCATAGAGGACCTTGCTTTTCAGAGCGTTGTTTATTATTTGGGGTTTTCATGGTAGAAGGGGTAGGATTTTCAGGGCTCTATGTGTAGTAATGAGAAGGATGTCATGAAACCTTGCTCGTTCTGAACCTTAGGTTACCAGGGGATGTCCGGCCTTGTTGGTGTCCTTTTATTCTTGTGAATTGTTCTATGTTGGGAAATGAAAAGGGAGTTGGGTAGTGACCTTTGTGAGCTTGTAGGGCCTGGAAATCCATGTGGATCTGGGGTCATTACCCTAGAATTCTCTCCGTGATGGTGGCGTGACTAGCGTATGGCCGCAAACCATATGTCTGAGTCTCACATCGGTACTAGTTTTCCCTTATGAGTCATTTGGGTCTTCTTTAATTCAAAAAATTGTTTTGTAAAGTCTTGTTTTGTAAATTGTGAAAAGTTGAATTTAAAATGGTAATGACCATGTTTTGAACCATCTCTTTATTTCCTTATTGCTTATTGACTGCCCCCAAAAAGATTCTATGGACTCCCAAGGTGAAGCTTCAGGTGGTATATCCTTGGAGAACACTCTAGTTGATCATCCCATAGACTACGTCCTCAAGTTTTGAAAGTTGATCCCTCCCCTCTTTTATGGTCAAGTATATTCTCTTGATGTAGAGGAGTGGTTGTGGAATATTTAGAGGAACTTATGTTTCATTGTTCCTCCTGAGTCATTGAAGGTGAATTTGGATACCTTTATGCTTGAAGTTCCAACCTAAAAATGGTGGAAGTTCATGTCTCGAAGCAAGCCTCGAGAAGATATCACCTGGTAGTTCTTCAAGTCTTCTTTTATCCAACAATACTTCTCTGAGTTGATGAAACTAAGGAAGAGGATGGAGTTTTGTTGTGTTCAGCAGGGTGTTGGATCGGTATTGGAATTCAATCGATGCTTCTTAGACCTAGTCACATATGAACCAGAGTATGTAACAAAAGATCCTGTGAATGCTTGATATTTTGAGTTCTAGCTCTGACCTGAACTACAGTCGAAAGTGGTAGAGCTCAACCTAAACACCTTCTTGGATGTTGTGAGGCAATCCTTTCATGTTGAAGCTAAGTTAGCAGGAGGACTTGGGATGGTGAACCCGCCTCTGGCCTTGGGAAGCAGTACAGAGAATAGTAATATAAAGAATGGGAAGTGGCCTGATGTTGGTGGTACTAGTAGAGGAATTAAGAGGCCTTCAGATCTGCAGTCAACTTTTTTGGAGTGCAATGTCATGATCTGTCATTAGTGTGGCAAGAAGGGTCACAAAAATTTAGTGTGCCCAAGTATTCCAAGAACCTGCCACACCTACGGACGTTTGGGCCACTTGCAGTGATTCTTCCGAGGTGTTTCCAAGAAGCGCACTAAAGCCAGACCTGGATCGTTGAAGGTCACCTCAGCCCATCAGCAAGAGTAGGACAATGTTTGGGATCATTTTGGGGTTTTCTCTTTGTAGTGTTCCCTAGATGTAGTGGTCGTCTCTTGTAGAGTTTTGTGGTGTTTCTTTTCCTTTAGTTGTAAGAATGGTTATTGTCAAACCTCTTTGAAACCTTTATTTTAATAGAAGTGTGTTTGGTGAAATTATGGTTTGTACATTATGATTTGAAATTTCTAAAGCCTGGATGTGAGGTAGGAGATGCTTCAATCATCGGAGCTCCAGTCATAGGTCCCGGAGTGAAGTTGGCGCATATTCAGGAGAACCCCAGTTGTGTAAAAAGTTCCTTGGTTTAATATTTTTCCTTAGTGTAGTGTGGTTTCTGTTCTTCTAAGGGTGTGATTTTTTTGATATAATGATGGTGGTAGTTTTGATGATCTATTATTTGGGCCCTTCCCTCCCCCCCTCATGGTGGGGGTTTTTAGTCTATGTGTGAAGTCTTCAAGTTTGGTTAATCTCATCAGTTCTTATGGTGAGGAGACCCACAGTGGGTCTCATAGAGTAACCCCTAAAGTAATTCAGTGTCAACCTAATCCTTATGGTGGAGATTCCATTCAGGCCTCCCTGTGTTCGTATCACAGTTTCATTCCTAGAATCAATTTGGTGGTGTGTGGTCTCATACGGAACCACCTAATTCTAAGTTCTTCCTCTTGAGTAAACGTTGGGATTGGAGTACACCCAACAGTTCCGTTGGACTAGTATTATAGAAATAAACTTTGGAGGTGGTTTAATTTCCTTCTTTCCATGGTTGAAATGGATGGTCTGGGTTATCCTTAGTGGTGGTTAAAATGTTCGTATTCTGAGGATAAGTTGTAATTCATGGGAGTTCGGTGTCTGTTTTAAAAATAAATTAAAACAAATGTAGGTTTTAAGTATAATAATAAAATTATTATTTTTGTGGAAAATAGTATTATTTTTGTTATTAAATATTAAGAAAAATATTATTGAAAATTATTGTTAATAATTTTATTAAAAATGAAATGAATTTTATTATTATTTTCGCCTTTATTGTTATTAAAATTATTATTGGTGCTTTCACCATGAAATTTTTTATTGATGTTATCACTAATAAAAATGGTAAAAAAATTATCATTGAGAGTGAGAAAATTGTTATTATCTTTATGATTATAATTTTTATGGGTCGTGCAAGGTAACCACACAGTTGCCCAACACTTAAGATAAATAAACAAAAAGAAGTTCAAGGAAAAATAAATAAATAAATAATGTTGAGAGAGCGTTCTAACCTTGATAATAATAATATCATGGTTGTGGATAATAAAAATAAAAATATTATTATTATTACTACTATTATTAGTGTTGTTGTTATTATTATTATTATTAAAGTTAAATAAATATTTTTATTATTTTTAATTTTATCGTTATGATGATGATTATTATTATTATTAGTATTGTTTTTATTATTATTATTATTATTATTATTAAAGTGAAATGAATATTTTTATTATTTTTATTTTTATCGTTATGATTATGGTTATTATTATTATTATTATTATTTTGTTATTATTATTCTTATTATTATTATTAATAAGGCATTACTATTATTATTATTTAGCTAATATTTTTTTAATTAGTTTTTTTTAGGGTTTCCCTGCGCAATCCATTCTCCTTCTCTCCTATCTTCACTTCCTCCTATGCGGCGTGTGATCCGACCCTCTCCCCAAACTCTCCTTCTCATGCCCTTGGTCCTCTTCTCAGTGCATAGCTGGTGCTAACGCCTCCCTCCTCCGGTCACCCCCAAATTCACTCTCGTCTTCCCTCTACCAGCAGCATAGCACCCCGAACGCCCCCCCCCCCCCCCCTCCTACTCACCGACGGCACATCCTCCCTTCTCGGCTGCCCCGTGCCCTCCGACTGGTCGATCACTCTCCGATCGCGCACCCACTGGCCACACCCTCCTGTTCGAGGAACCCCCTCCCCTTGGACAGACCCCAGCCTGCGCTCCTCCTCCCATCGCGACATACCATGCTCTAATCAGTCGGTGCGGTTCTAACTGCCGTATGCCCTCCTGTCGGCACACTTCGACCAGCCAACATGGCTTCAGCCACCGCACACCCTCCTACCAGCACCCTCTGACCCATCGTGCGCCCTCCGACCCACTTCTCTCCCTTCCCGGCTGCACGCTCCCCCTACCGATGACTTTTCCCACATCCCACAGCACCTCTTCGGCCTTCCAGGGCATGATGGCCAGTTCCTTCGGCTCCTTTTTCACCTTCGTTCGTGCGACCAGTTGCGTGCCTTGTTCTCAATTAGGCGCATGACAAACGCCCACTACCAAAGGCGAGTGGTTTAGGTTCACATTGTTTCACCTGCACTGGGGTTGAGGTGGGTTATGTGCTTTTCATTCGTTTGGATTATTTTAAGTTAGTGTTTCTGTGTTTTAGTTGTTTTGTGGTTGCTGCAACATGTTGGCAGGATAATTTCATGATACTACAGTCATGGGATTACGCGTTCTTGTGCGCCTATGTGAGGCATGTCGCGTCATCGTGTTTGGACTGTGAGTCAAGGTAGGTCCCCCACTGCACTTTCCATTATATTTAGAATTTAATAAGTTCTTAATATTTCATTGATTTTAAATAAATAGTAAATAATATTAAATAATTAGTTTTAGAATAGATATTTTTTGTGAAAGAGAGTAGTTTTATTTTTGTGCTTGATTTGTCTGAAAACATTTATTAAATGTTCATACTAAGTGTTGATAAAATGCCCCATTTGCCTTTATAATTGTGTCTTAGTTATAAAATAGTGATTTTTGTTTTCTTAAATGAGTGTCTAAGTGGATTTTGGATTTAAAAGTGGAATGTGTTGGTTCTTCTGAAAATGGTTTGTTGTTGAATGGTTGGTTAAGGCCCGTTTGGCACTTTAATAAAATGAATTATTTTGAAAACTCTCTTTGTAGTGACTTGGGGTGATCTTATTGTGTACGTCGATTGTGTGAGTTGTTGTGTGTGATGTTCATACATCATGATTGGTTACTTGATTGACATTGTTGACTCACCCCTCTTTTCATTTAGAAAGCAGCATGGGAACCTGGCACAATAAGTGAATTTTATTTGAATGGTTGATGCACTAGTTTAGATTACACACTGGCTAGTGGCCCTTAGTACAGACTTTGCTCTGCTAGGGGATTGGGCCCCTCAGTTAGGCCTGGTAGGGAAATACTGCTCATTTGAGCATTATGATGTCATCAATAGTAGGCATGCCTTTAGGATGAGTCACATGTATAGTACGTTCTAGATTGTTCATGAGATCCTAGGTTCAACCCATGTTTTATTAGCGCTTATTTGTATGTGACGGATGATTGAGGTGCTTAGTTTGGTTATTGGCCCTCGTGTGCTACTTTTCTATTACCCTTTTTGTGTGTTGTGTGTTTTGTATGGTTTTCCTCTTGTTTAAAAACTAAATTTTGGATTTTAAATCATTCTCTAAAATGTTTTTAAAATGTAATTCACCTTTTCCTTCAAACCTTAAACATGTTTTTAAATTGAAAATGGAAATGGACTGTTACTTACTTTAGAAATTAAAGTGTGTTTGAAAACCCATATTTTATATAACGTAGTTTAAACTTGAAATTAGTAAAAATTATTTATTTAATGGTAGTGTTTTGGGAATAGATTTTTAGGCAAACCTACTGAGTTTTAATACTCATGCTTATAGTGTTTTCCTATTTTTAGTTTGTCTTTCATTTTCGACTCGAGCTTGTTCATCATAGGAGAGAGTTGGTTGTGGTTTGGAGTGACTCTTAGGGTCATGAGGAGTTTTGGTCATGGTGAGGTTAGTATGTTGTTGTTGATTGTTCTTTCTTTTTCATGTCTTTTATTTACTTTTCATTGTTCTTCCTTTTCAGCTACTTTATTTATTTTCATTGGGAGAAATCATTCCCATTTGTTCTTTGTTGATGCTCTGGCACTTGTCGCCAGCCCAGGAGGATCAGGAACGCCTCTTGGTCCTTGTTGCAGATCGGTTCAGTTGATCTATTCAAGGTAGACCTGGGTTGGTTTGTGACAGATATATGATTTAATTATGAGATGGGTGGGACCTATATCTCCCTACAATTCATTGGGTAAAGATTTATATTTTATGAGATAGACATAATGGACTTTTTACACTAAGATGTTCATGGGAGTGAACCATGAATATCAAGATGGTATGGGAAGTGAACCCATGCTACCAAGATGGCCTTGGAAGTGATGCCTTGACTACCTTGGAAAATATTATTATATACTTATGTGTCTACCACAATTCCATGTTTTATTCATGTGTTATGCTTCCATGGATCATGTTATTTATTTCCTTATGATTTGTGTCGTATGAACTTTCAATATTTATTCCATGATCTTGTTTATGATCTTTGATATGTAGGGTATGATCTTATAATTTCATGATCATGTTATCATACCCTTATGCTCATGATTATGTTAATATATCTCCCTTTTTACCCTTATTGAGCATCAGAGCTCACCCCCTTTTTATGTTTCCTTTTACCCAGGATATGAAGATATGTATTGTGTTTGATGTGACTAAGAAGGGTGTTATTCAAGAAGAGCCTAGTGGGAGGTAATATATCTCACTTATGAACCAGTGTTTATGTTTCCATGTTTCCAAAGGCACTAAACTAATACATTCTTTGGGAGTTTGTTTGTGTAATGTATTAATTATTCCGCAAAAATGATGTAATATCAATGTATTAAAATATTGAGTTGTTATAGTTGGTATCAGAGCAAAGGTTTAGTCAACCTTTGGAAACTAGGATGAGAAAACTTTAGTGAGATCCCTAGGGATATTTCTAAGGATACGTCTAGGGGTGTCTCTAAGGATGAGTCTAAGGATGATTTAATGTTTAGGAAAATGTCCTGGAATTTTGGTAAAGAATAGAGTGAGTGGTTTCCTAGAATTACATCCTTGCCTGGATACTACAAGTGGATATAGATCTGGAATAGATGTACCTAGTGGTAACAACTCTGAAAAGGTGCATCGGGACTGAGTCAAGCGTAACCTGGTACATGACAATGGGTTTTACTACACACTTGGTTTGACACTCCTGGGGGATATGCTTTGAGAATTCACAAACTCTTTATGAACCATCATGAAGGATTTAAAAATAATTTATCCATGAATAACATATGATAAACCTAAGGTGTCATAGATTAAGGAAGGTTTCATAATTTATACATCCTATAAGTAAATTTTCACAATTATGTGATTTTTAACCATGATAAGTGTTTCTCACATTATGCTTTATGGTTTTAGTCAATGGATGGAACCCAAAGGAACCACATTAATGCTGGATGTGATGGAAAATTCAATGATTTTCCTACTGAGAAACCAAATTTTATGGGAGATGGAATGCATAATCTTGTTTCTATGACCACAAAACCTTATCAAACCATAAATCCTGATAGGCTTCCAAATGAACAAAGTAGAGAACAACGTTCTCTTGTATCCTTATTAAGGAATATTCCACCTTCTTTTAGTGGAATGACCAATCCAATATTTACTGAGAAATGGATATGTACCATTGAAAAGATATTTTTCATTCTCCTCTCTTCATAATGTGAAAAAGTTAAGTTGGTAACTTATCGCTTGGAAGGTAAAGTGAATCGGTGGTGGAAATTTATCAAGAATATGAGGCAACAAGATAAAATTGAATCCATGGATTGGGTCAATTTCAAGAACTTATTTTTCATTATATGCCTTCCTTGTATTCTTATTACAAAAAGGGAGATTGAAGTTACCATCTATCTCATGGTTATGATAAGAAAAGAAAGATAGAATGAAAAGGAACCTTTAAAAATTATGGCAAGAAGAATATTAGATCTACTTTATGCTCAATGTGTGAAAGGAAACATGGAGGAAATTGTTTTAAGGGGACTGATAAATTTTTTAAGTGCGGGAAAGAAGGTCATCGGAAATTTTACTACCAAAGTAACGGGAATAAAAAGAAAGCTCTAAAGAGTGCACTCCCACAAATCAGTGTTTTAAGTGCAAGTAAAATGGGCATTGTGCTAATTAGTTCCCAAATATAAGGGTTAAAGATAACGACCCACGTCAAAATCCACTTAAATCCAAAGATAAAGGGAAATCTCATGTGATTACTATTGGCTATGTGGAGTATGACAATGAAGTGGTGGAGTGATTGAGTATTAATGCAATGGAATTCAGGAATAATATTTTAGAAGTACTTTTATGATATTATGGAATAATGAAATATATATGGATTGGTCCACTATAGTTTTTTCATAAGGATTTTATAGAATATGTTGAATGGTATTGGTAACCATGAAAAGTGATTGAGGTGGTAAGCTGATATTTTTTGTAAAACACGTGATTAAGGGAAGGATAACCCTTAATATGCACATGATGTTAGGATAATTAGATAAAGAGATGTTTGATTATAAATGGGATAGTATTTATGTACTTGGGATTGATAAGATGAAAATATGGTTTATGATATCATGGATAGAGTTTATATAATTATTGGATTTATGGTATGAGTAAATAGTTAATTTTTTAAATCATGCATGTTTTCACTAAGGTTTTATGGTAATTTATGTTATTACAATATTTCAAGAGTGTAAGAACCCGGATCTTCGTTCAGGTACGTTTTTCCTTTTTCTGGAGTTTTTGAGAAAAATGAATTTGCTGGAAATTTCAGAAGTACACGCCGTGTACTTTCTGAGTACACGCCGTTTACTTTCTGAGTACACGCCGTGTACTCTATTCCGGCTCGAAGCCATGTGATGGTCGTGTCTGGGCCACACACATGGTGTGTAAGACTGAGGTGGAGGCTGGTTAATTCGGAGTACGAAAAAATTGAAGTACGCGCCGTGTACTTTCTTTTTTTTCATTAAACGGTCTGGGGTCGTACCTAACCCCTATTTCCATCTTCTTCTCCAGTTTTCGACCGTCCGAGAGCGACCGTACGGCCAGATCTTCGACGGAGTCCTGCCTCATTGTTTGTTCTCCAATTCGAGCACGGTTGGTTGAGTTGGAATCGCAGCGGTGAGTTCTTCCTTCTGCTTTAGCCTTGTTTCTTGATTCCTCCTCGTTTCCAAGTTATTGTGGGATGAAAGTTTTGTTCATTTTCTTAGATCTACATTGTTCTAAGAGGAATCTATCGTTGAGGTTCGCGTATATCGATCTCCTCAGATCGAGGTAGGTGGTTTGTGCCTTTCCGTAGAAATTTGATGAATATTATGTGAAAATTCCACCAATAACCTTGAACGGGGTATTGCGTGTCTCCTTTTTTGCCCTTGTTACTTGCCTTCTTTTCTTGATTGCTTTAGTAGAGGTTATTTCTTGTGATTAGAGTAATTTGTTTGTGCTCAGATTGCTTTTCCATGCTTGTTCTGCCTGTTTGGCATTTTTCCAGTTGCCATGCCTAGTTGTAGGATAGTGGATCTGTTGTTTTACTATTGTTGTTGAGCCTTAGTTGTTAGCCAAGTAGTTTTGATGTTTACTTGGACGATATACACGCACTAATCAGGTTTATTTATACTCAGGACTGTGAGAACCTAGAGTAGTAGACCAAAGGGAGAATTGACGGAAGGGCTTCTCCAGAGTGTCTTTTAATCACGATGCGAGACTAAAGGGAGAATTGACGGAAGGGATTCTCCAGAGTGTCTTTTAATTATGACGCGGTCTATAGGGGAAATTGACGTTGAGTTCTTCCCTATAGATCCTTTAGCATGATACGAGACTATAGGGGGAATTGACGGTGAGTGCTTCCCCAGAGAGTCTGCTTACTCACATAGTTGAACCAGAGGGGTGAGACTGTGTGTGCCTCCCAGAGGGTTTCTAGTACTTAGAGGTTGAACCATAGGGGTTAGACTATGAGAGTTACCCAGAGGGTTACCTATTTTCTTCTTGTTGCTGACTGCTTACTTGTGTTCTTTACTTGTTAGAACTGTGGTTTGTAGCTGCTCATGCTTTTCCGTTTACTGCTTCTTGTTTTATTACTACCATGTATTCATTGACTGTTAGGCACAAATCTTTAGGTGATTTCATATTGGTATTGTATCTCACACCCTGTTTGGGCCATGCTTTTGGGCCCAAGTAGACTATGTTGCTGCAAGTATAGATAAGGGAAAGCGCCCTTCTACTTCAGGATCTTGATTGCATCAGGAGCTGGGGAGCATGGGACCGAGCCGTGGCTCACGATGCTAAGGAGATTATTTTTTTTTCTTTTTCACTTGGTTTCAGTTGTATTTCAGCACGTTGTTGTGTTTTCTGTTTTCCTTAGATACTTGTACCTGCTGCATCATTTTCATCATAGTTATATATCTACGTTGCTTTCGTTGTTTTGTTTCTGTTGTTATGCATGTCATTTGTTGCTTCTGCTGTTTATTGTTGTTTTCATACCTTGTATACCTTACCGAATGAGGGCATAGTTTACCCACTGACTCACCAAGGCCCTCGCTGCTAGTCGGCAGCCTCTGGCGTTTGGGGAAACGCGCTTGAGGTCATGTGGCGAACCGGGTACGGGGCACCAGTGGAAGGGCTTCGGACTCAAGATGTTACAAAGTGGTATCAGAGGAGTTCTTTTCTCCTGTCTTACTATTTGGAGACCTTAGCCAGGGATAGGATATATTCAGTACTTGTCATTAATCTGTGCTCGGGAGTAGCTAACCCGTGTATAGGGAAAATCCATACTACCTCGTTAATTACAATTTTCTAGTTTTGAGATTTTATGGTTGGTATGTTTTCACCTAGAGTGATTCGTATGACCTGTGCGGTTATTGTTTTTATATTTCGGTTCTACTCCTATCGCAACCCGATGAGATGAGGGTATTCCATCTCATGCATCATATAGACACTTGTAGGAATCACATGCCATGAATTCTTTCCATTCCATCTAGGGTGCATTAGAAATTTCATGCTGTTGTGATAGACTATGTGTAGATTATTCATGTTGTTGTGATAGTTTCTTGATAGATTCTCTGCTGTTATGTTAGAAAATTGTTTGTTTTGTTCTTTGCTTAAAGTGAACGCCAAATTTTGGTTCTTGAGGTGTTATGGACCCTCACGGATCAGAATTGGGCATCTTTTCCCTTATTTTTAGTGTTTCTGGAATTTTGTGCAGTTTCTGAGCTACTGCCCAGAAAAACCCAGAATACACGGCGTGTACTTTTTAGATACATGCCATGTAGTTTTCAGACCATGTCACTGACCGTGTGAGCAGAACACGGTGTTGTGGGAGTAACTTTGGGAACACGCCGTGTACCAATGGTACACGCCGTGTGAGTTCGGAGCCGTGTACCCGGCCGTGTCACTAATAACACGGGTCAGGGAAGCTCGGGTAGAACACGCTGTGTCCGTAGGGAACACGCCGTGTATTCCTGTCCAGGTACTCGGCCATGTCACGAACAACACGGGCCGGCGTGAACTTCTTTTCCGCACGCTGTGTACGTAGGGAACACGCCGTGTAGTCATGTCCAAGTACCCGGTCATGCCACGAACAACACGGGCCGGCGTGACCTTCTTTTCCGCAGGTCGTGCTTGTTCGGAACACGCCGTGTAGTCTTGCCCAGGTACTCGGCCATGTCACGAACAACACGGGATGGTGTCGCCTTCGCCTATGCACGTCGTTCTTGTTCAGAGCACACCGTGTAAGGTCCAGCCGTGTATACGGTCGTGTACTCAACAACACGGACCACCGAAGCCTTGTCTAGTGCACGCCGTGTTTGTTTCGAACACGCCGTGTAGGATCGGGTTGAGTCGGATCGTGTGGGTTAGCCGTGTAAGGAGACTCGGGCAGGGGAATATTTTTCTAGTACACGCCATGTGTGGGGGTCAACACACCATGTAGTTTGAAGTGTACATGACTTGTAGGGTAGGAGTATACGCCCATGTCAGTGGTTTAAGTAGACACATCGTGTAGTTTTAAACACGTTGTGTAGTCGTGTTTTGCAATCTTGTGTGTTTTTCTTCCCCTGTTCCTGTTTTTTACTCTTGTTTTACTTGTCCTTGTTTTCCTAATATAAGGTGTGATTTTGATCTTTCATAGCTATGACTCCGAGATGTCCTCTGGTCGTACGTCTGTCGTAAGGTAGTGATCAGACGCCAGACAGGGCTGATCAGGGACTTCCTGTCGATCCCCCAGCCGAGCCAGCCTTGGCACCGGTTTTTGTACCAGTCGCGGGCGCTGATGCATAGTTCAGGGAAGGTTTCATGAGGATGATTCGGGCCTTCTAGGGAGCACTGCCTCTTGCCTCGTCTATGTCAGACTTGATGCGGGTCTTTCAGCAGCAGTATCCTCCCACGTTCTCGGGGGAGGGAGGACTTTAGGCTGTAGAGTCATGGCTGGAAGCCATGCTGACTATCTTCGAGCATCTGGAGACGCCTCTAGAGAGGCGGGTCAAGCTCACCACCTACATGCTCCGAGAATCCGCAAAAAGGTGGTGGGACGTGATCTCACAGGCAGGCCAGCAGCAGGCTATGGCTTGGGAGGAGTTCCAGCACGTGTTCTATGACTACTTCTACCCGGAGACCCTGAGGCCAATCAAGCCTGGGAGTTCATGAGCGTAGAGTAGGGTACTCTATCTGTCATGGATTATTCCTCTCGTTTCACTGAGCTGCAGCGTTTTACACCCCTTCGGGATGGGAGTGGGGTGTTCTTGGTGAGGAAGTTTGAGGATGGACTCAGGCGGGAGATCCGCTCGCAGGTGAACATCTTCCAGCTGACTTCCATTACTTCCATCGTCAATCAGTCACTGATTGCGAAGCGCAATCTGAGAGACTCTGGAGCTACGAGTCAGGGTGGTTCTGCTTCCAGAGCTAACTTTTCTCCAGATGACAGCAAGAAGTGCCGTAGGGAGCCTACGCGCGGTGATGCAAGGAAGCGAGACGCATCATCAGGCAGCCAGGTGACATGCTATCAGTGTGGCCGGACAGGGAACACGAGGCCGCAGTGCCAGAGGGACCCCATGGAGTGCCGATCTTGCAGAAAAATGGGTCACCTTCAGCGTTTCTGCCAGGTTTTCTCACCAGCAGCAGGTGACCGGGGTTCTTCCATGACTCCTCGTTCAGGAGCATCCCCACCAGTCTCTCACCAGTCAGGGAACTGGAGTTCTTCCGGCCGTTCGGGCCAAGGTAGAGGTCGAGGTCATGGAAATCAGCCACCAGTTCCTCAGCACCACCAGGGAGGTTCATCTCAGAGTGCTCAGCCAGGGGCACAGGGCCGCGGTGCAGGCCAGTCTTTCGCCATGGAGAAGACTTATCATGAGTAGGATCCCGACCCTTCTACTATTCGAGGTATGATTTTAGTAGCCTCAGTTTTATCTTCATCCTTTTTCGATACTGGTGCTACGCATAGCTTTATCTATGTTGTTGTTGTAGAGATCCTTGGACTCTTCATCTTTTCTTCTTCCGACTCGTTGACACTAGACACACCTTTGGGAATGAGGACATCTAGTGTACGTCAGTGTAGAGAGTGCCCTCTCGAGATTGCAGGGTATCGCTTCTTATGGGATCTCTATGTCCTAGAGATGACAGGATATGATGTCATCCTTGGCATGGACTGGTTGATTCCCTTCCAGGCATTCGTTGACTGCTATCGCCGCAGAGTGAGTTTCGTCTCACCAGAGGGTGAATCTTTTATACATAGAGGCGAATGGGACGTTCGGGCGAGTCGGGCAGGACTCGAGCATCTTGGACTAGGTGGGGTGACAGCCCAGATTGCTAGCCTTTACCTGGATGATCAGGGGACTCCACAGTTGGACTTTCCTCCAGTGGTGGATCGCTTCAGGGATGTCTTTCTAGAGTAATTTTCGGGTTTGCCTCCAGAGTGTGAGGTAGACTTCTCTATTGAGCTCGTGACAGGAGCGGCATTGGTGTCCATTCCTCCCTATAGGATGGCCACACCTGAGTTGCAGGAGCTCAAGAAGCAGTTGGAGGAGCTACAGGATAAGGGTTTCATCCGACCCGGTACTTCTCCTTGGGGTTCGCATGTTCTGTTTGCGAAGAAGGAAGACGGTACCCTTCGGCTTTGTGTGGATTATCGGAAGCTAAACCAGTTGACGGTCAAAAACCGATATCTTTGCCGAGGATTGATGACCTTTTCGATCAGCTTCGAGGAGCCCGGGTTTTCTCTAAGATCGAATTGAGGTACGGTTATCATCATTTGTGTGTTAGACCATCAGATATACCTCTGATAGCCTTCAGGAGCAGGTACGGTCTTTACGAGTATACAGTCATGCCTTTAGGACTCACAAACGCACCTGCAGTTTTCATGGCACTGATGAACCGAGTGTTCCATCCTTACCTGGATTCCTTCTTCGTGGTCTTCGTGGACGATATCTTGGTGTACTCTCACACTCGAAACGACCATGCCACACATCTTGAGATCGTTCTGAGTACACTGAGAGATCATTGGATTTATTCTAAACTCTCGAAGTGCTATTTATGGATGGATCAGATTCACTTCTTGGGTCACGTCATCTCAGAGGCAGGAGTATCTGTGGACCCAGAGAAAGTGAGAGCTGTAGTTTCCTGGGAGCAACCGAAGAACGTTTTTGAGGTACAGAGCTTCCTAGGGCTGGCTGGATACTACAGACGCTTCATTCGGGACTTTTCTCATCTAGAAGCACCTTTGATAGGTCTGACCAAGAAGGGGGAGAAGTTCTTATGGTCAGATTATTGTAAGTCATCCTTTCAGGAGCTAAAAGGGAGGTTGACGTCAGCAGCGATACTAGTCTTGCCAGAGCTAGGCAAGAGCTACACTGTTTATTGTGATGCTTCGGGTATCGGGCTGGGAGATATGCTTATGTAGGGAGATGGAGTCATTGCATATGGGTCTCGACAACTGAGGCCACATGAGAGGAACTACCCTACGCACGATCTGGAGTTGGTAGTTGTTGTTCATGCCTTACGCTGTTGGATACACTATCTTCTGGGAGAGCACTTTGTGGTCTTCACTGACCACAAGAGTCTCAAGTATATATTCACTCAGTGTGATCTGAATATGAGGAAGCGCAGGTGGGTCAAGTATCTTCAGTCTTTTGATTTCGATCTTGCCTATACGTTGGGAAAGGGCAACGCCATGGCAGATGCGTTGAGCAGGAGAACTCAGATTCAGGTAGTTCAGAAGGTCAGTAGTGAGTGGCAGTTGATGGCTCTGTTCTCTGAGATGCATCTGGAGGTGTATGACGGACTAGGACAGACCTTTCTATCTTTTGTAGTTTTTACCTCTACGCTACTTGATCGGGTACGGATGAGGCAGCTATCAGACTCGGAAGGCTTAGTCCTGCAGGAGAGTGTGTCAGGAGGGGACCCTCTTCCTGGATGGACAGTGGGCGAGGATGAGATATTTCATTTCCAAGGATGTGTATGGGTGCCAGCAGACATACGCAAGGAGCTGGTGTGGGATTTCCATTCCTCAGTTTGGGAAGTTCATCCTAGCATCACCAAGATGTATCGGGATCTTTATCGCCGATACTGGTGGCTAGGTATGAAGAAGGATGTTGCTGGTTTTGTCATGAGATGTTCTACTTGTCAGCAGGTGAAAGCAGAGCATCAGCGACCAGTGGGGATCTTACAGCAGTTACCCATTCCGAAGTGTAAGTGGAACGATGTTGCGATGGACTTCGTGACTGGGTTTTCGAGGTCACCAAGAGGGAAAGATGCTGTTTGGGTTGTCTTCGACAGGCTTACGAAGGTTTCCCACTTATTACCGATCAAGGAGACCTTCAGCGTCGATGATCTGGGACTACTTTACATCAGATAGATCGTTCGTCTCCATGGAGTTTCGTGCTCTATTGTTTCAGACAGAGAAGCGCGCTTTACCTCTTGGTTCTGGCAGAGATTTCAAAAGGCCTTGGGTACACAGGTAATTTTGAGTACAACTTACCATCCCCAGACTGATGGCAAGTTCGAGCGCACGATCCAGGTGCTTGAGGATATGCTCCGAGCTTGCATCCTTGACTTTGGCGGTTCTTGGGAGAAGCATATCCCTCTGGTGGAGTTCACCTACAACAACATTTTACAGGCGACCATTCAGATGGCTCCATACGAGGCTTTGTACGGTAGGCCATGTCGATCACCCTTATGCTGGCTGGAGGCAGGAGAGGCAGCTTTGCTGGGACCTCGTCTTGTTCAGGAGACTTCAGAGCAGATAGAGCTGATTCGGAAGAGGATGGCTATAGCGCAGTCTCGACAGAAGTCTTATGCTGATCAGCGGAGACGACCTCTGGAGTTTGAGGTCGGTGATCAGGTTTTCCTACGTGTCGCACCGAGGTTGGGACACAAAAGGATTCGGAGACAGGGTAAGCTTTCATCGTGGTACGTCGTGCCGTTTGAGGTCTTGGAGAGAGTGGGGTCAGTCGCCTATCGGTTGCATCTACCTCAGAGGTATCGGGCCATGCACGACATCTTCCACGTCTCTCAACTCCAACATTACTTTTCAGACCCATCTCATGCCTTTCAGCCTAAGGAAGTCGAGCTTGAAGCGGATGCGTCATTCGAGGAGCATCCTATCCGGATTTTTGATCGTAGTACGAAGGTTCTCCGTGGGCGGTTTGTTCCTCTGGTACGAGTGCTATGGCAGCACGGGTGAGTACAGGACGAGACCTGGGAGAGGGAGGCCGATGTACGATCGCAGTGAACGGAGCTGTTCGGGGATTCTTCTTCTTCACCTCATTAGGGAAATTCAGGGATGAATTTCTTTAAGGGGGGAAGTTTTTAAGAACCCGGATCTTCGTTCAGATACATTTTTCCTTTTTCTAGAGTTTTTGAGAAAAATGAATTTTCTGGAAATTTCAAAAGTACACGCCGTGTACTTTCTGAGTACACGCCATGTACTCTGTTTCGGCTCGAAGCCGTGTGCTGGTCATGTCCGGGCCACACACACAGTGTGTAAGACTGAGGTGGAGGCTGGTTAATTCGGAGTACGGAAAAATTGAAGTACACGCCGTGTACTCAAGAAGTACATGTCGTGTACTTTTTTTCATTAAACGGACCGGGGTCGCGCCTAACCCCTATTTCCATCTTCTTCTCCATTTTTCAACCGTCTGAGAGTGACCGTACGACTGGATATTCGACGGAGTCCTACCTCTTCGTCTGTTCTCCGATTCGAGCACGGCCAGTTGCGTTGGAATCGCAGCATTGAGTTCTTCCTTCTACTTTAGCCTTGTTTCTTGATTCCTCCTAGTTTCCAAGTTATCGTGGAATGAACGTTTTGTGTGTTTTCTCAGATCTACGTTGTTCTAAGAGGAATCTATCGTTGAGGTTCACGTATATCGATCTCCTCGGATCGAGGTAGGTGGTTTGTGCCTTTCCGTAGAAATTTGATGAATATTATGTTCAAATTCCACCAATACCCTTGAACGGGGTATTGCATGTTTCCTGTTTTTCCCTTGTTACTTGCCTGCTTTGCTTGATTGCTTTAGTAAAGGTTATTTCTTGTAATTAGAGTAATTTTTTTGTGCTCAGATTGCTTTTCCATGCTTGTTCTGACTGTTTGGCGTTTTTCCAGTTTCCATGCCTAGTTGTAGGATAGTGGATCTGTTGTTTTACTATTATTGTTGAGCCTTAGTTGTTAGCCAAGTAGTTTTGATGTTTACTTGGACGATATACACGCGCTGAGCATGTTTAGTTATACTCCGGACTGTGAGAACCTAGAGTAGTAGACCAAAGGGAGAATTGATGGAAGGGATTCTCCAGAGTGTCTTTTAATCATGATGCGAGACCAAAGGGAGAATTAATGGAAGGGATTCTCCAGAGTGTCTTTTAATTACGACGTGGTCCATGGGGGGAATTGACGTTGAGTGCTTCCCCAGAGAGCCTTTAGCACGATACGAGACTATAGGGGGAATTGACGGTGAGTTCTTCCCTAGAGAGTCTGCTTACTTACGTAGCTGAACCAGAGGGGTGAGACTGTGTGTGCCTCCCAGAGGGTTGCTAGTACTTAGAGGTTGAACCATAGGGGTTAGACTATGAGAGCTACCCAGAGGGTTACCTATTTTCTTCTTGTTGTTGACTGCTTACTTGTGTGCTTTACTTGTTAGAATTGTGGTTTGTAGCTGCTCGTGATTTTCCGTTTACTGCTTCTTGTTTTATTACTGCCATGTATTCATTGACTGTTAGGCACAAATCTTTGGGTGATTTCCTACTGGGATTGTATCTCACACCCTGTTTGGGTCATGCTTTTGGTCCCAAGAAGACTATGTTGTTGTAGGTATAGATAAGGGAAAGCGCCCTTCTACTTCAGGATCCTGACTGCATCAGGAGCTGGGGAGCATGGGACCGAGCCGTAGCTCGTGATGCTGAGGAGATTATTTTGTTTTTATTTTGCACTTGGTTTCAGTTGTATTTCAGCACGTTGTTGTGTTTTCTGTTTTCCTTAGATACTTGTACCTGCTGCATCATTTTCATCATAGTTATATATCTACATTGATTCCGTTGTTTGGTTTCTGTTGTTATGCATGTCATTTGCTGCTTCTGCTATTTATTGTTGTTTTCATACCTTGTATACCTTACTGAATGAGGGCATAGTTTCCCCACCGACTCACCAAGGCCCTCGCTGCTAGTCGGCAGCCTCTGGCGTTCGGGTAAATGCGCTTGAGGTCATGTGGTGAACCGGGTACGGGGCACCAGTGGAAGGGCTCCGGACTCAGGATGTTACAAAGAGAATAAATGATTAAGGTATTCACATGTTTGGAATGTGATAACCAAGAACCGCCTTATGATATATGGGAGATAAATGTTAAGCTGACTTAGTTCACCTCTTTCTTAAGTTTTGGATTTTCAACTTTTGGAAGGATTTCAAGGTTATCCATTTATGGAAAGTATAAGTTAAACTTGAGATGAAGTTTTTTAAATTAAATTATTATCTCAATATAGGTGGACTTATGAATACTTGATAAATTTTTCTATCCTTTTTTGTGATAAAGACATATAGAATGACTTATCATTTTATTTATGAATCTCATGATCTACTAACGCTTCATGAGTGATAAATTCAAATTCATTTATTATAATAAGAGATGAAGTTTAAATTAATCAAGCCCCAAAAAAGGGTTAGATTGTGCTAAAATCAAGTAAGTATACCTTCTCATTAAAATTCTTCAACATTTAGAAAAGGGATCGTGATGTAAAATATTATCTTATTATCATCATTTTTTATGATATCAATGACCTCATTCATGCTTCTTTAATTTGTGGTTTTGTGATTATTAAATTTATATGGATAAACTAATTTCTTTTGATCAGTGATATTTATCAATCCCTATGATTATTTACGCTTTTCCTCCATGCCCAAATCTTCACCTATATTCTTCTACATAGAGACCTAGTTATGATTTACTTTGGGTAACTATTATTTTCCAACTTTAACTTTTTAAAATTAAGTTTTAGAACTAATTTGTATGATGTGGTTTTCTATAAAAGAAACTTTCAAGTATTAAACCTTTGATAACTCTTATGAATTTTGAGGGCTAATTCATTTTTAGGGGGGTAGAATGTAACTCCCCGAGATTTTGTGAATTGTTATTTTTTGAATTAATTTAATATTTTTGATATTTTTCACTTCACAAAAAACTGAATATAGATTTTTATTATTATATAAAATCACTATGTTTGGATTACATTATATGCAACGCCAAGTTAAGCTTTCACTTCACGCAACACCAACTTGGTTTGCGTTACATGTAACACTGAGTTTCTACAAACAACACTTTCTATTATAATTATTTAAATGAGATAGTTATAACCTAGCCATTAAAGATAATAATATTAATAGTAATAACTAACTTTTAAAATTTTTCACATAAATAAAATGTATTTGTGAAATGTATAATTTCTGGTAAAATCTTTATATGTTTAGAAATATTATTTTCTTTAAAGAACTGCTTTTTATATCCTTTTGTGTAAATTAATAAAATTAATTGTAGATACTCTTAGAAATTTAATTTGGTAAAATAAACATCATTTTTGAATTTGTAATGTCAAAATTAACTTAGGGTTAATTTTTAGTATTTTTTTAAGAAGTTTCATTTTTTTGATGAATAGTTAAAATTATTGCATTGTATTTAAAAACTGCCTTTTTCATTTAAATAATTATTATACTTTAAATTAATTTTTAAAGTCATAATAGATAAATTATACATATATTGATCCAATTTAGTTCATTAGAATATTTTTTATATTGAAATTAGATATAAAAACTTATTTAATTTTTGAACATTCCTTTTACCCACCTTCTCGCCATGTTTGTGGGATTTGCGTTAAACTTAATTTTGTCACTTTTGTGAATTGAATTTCAAAAAATGAATAAACATAGTTTTAATTAGTATGATATTTATAGTCTAATTAGATCAACTTGATTTTTAGTGAATAGTGACTTTAGTATTTTTTTTTACCACAGTTAAGGGTGAATTGGGTAATTAATGATAAAAATAATATTATAAGCAGTATAAAATTACACTAACACTTGTATTAATTTCATTGAATAAATTGAGTTCGAATAAAATCATACTTAGGCCAAAATTATAACCTTTTTAATCCACTTGGTTAAGAATATTACATTTATTATATTTTATTAAAAGATAAGTTAAAAATGTCATACTCATATTTTTAATAAGTAAATCATTTTTAATATAGGGTTATACAAAAGATAAATTTGACTATGAATATTCATTTGAAATATAATAAATTTATCTTCATCGTGATAAATTATTTTTAATTTTTAAATAATAAATAATTTAATTAAAGGCTTACATAATGATGATGCAATAATTGATTAATTAATGGAAATATTAAATAAATTATATTAAAAATACTAAATTAAATATAATTTAACATAATTAATAACATCCACGAATTTTATAGATAACTTTGATATGTTAGTGATATATTATAAGTTTTTTTTTGAAGTTATCATGTTTTTATGATATTTTTTAAAATACAAATAATGAATAGTATCAAAATTGATATAAATGATACTTTAAAATAAATAATATTTTATTAAATGATATAAAATTCCTAAAAATATAAAAATTATCCAAATAACTATAATAAGGTTAAAAATATTATAAATTATCCACTTATGGTTTTTTTTCATTTTATGGTATCTATATTAACCATAAAGAGTAAAAAGCCAAGTTGTCATGGTAAAAGTTAAAGGGTTTAACTAAGGGTTAAAGTCAAAAGATAAGGTTAATATTGTGACATAAACATGTATAAAAATCATTTTTTTAGATTATTTAGACTCATAATTATATTATATTATAAATAACTCACTTTTAAGCTATTGGAAATTGAAAATCAATTTATATTAATTTAATATCACTACTACAACCTGCCCCTTTATCAGCGCTAAAAACCAGCATTAACAGCGCTAGAAAAGCGCTGTTAATTCCGGCGTAGATAAAGGGGGGTCCCCTTTATCAGCGCGTGGTGGAGCGCTGATAAAGGTCAACTATATCAGCACTTCTCGGAGCGCTGATACAGGGTCCCTTTATCAGCGCTCCTCTAGCGCTGTTAAAGGTGTCCTTTATCAGCGCTAAAAAAGCGCTGATAAAGGCCCCAGCGCCTGCACCTAAAAAACAGTACCTGCACACCTGCACACCAGAATACCTGCACAAAGTAGCACATGCACACCTGCACACCATAGCACCCGCACCCAATATTTTGACTGACAACGGTATATACATTTACTTAACATCATGAATACAAAAAAAACGCATTGCTATATACATTTCAAACATTGTTTTACATGGTTACATTTACAATTATTCAACAATAGTTATAAACATTCATGTTTCATCCTTTGATATCCGTGATCCGATCTCGATGGTATTTGTTGCCGAACAAAGCATCCGAACTCAAGGAAAAAAATTCACCTATATAAGAAAACAAATATTATGTTAGTAATGCAATAATGAAAGAAATTAAAATGGTAATATGAAAGAATACATTAATATGGAAATGTGAAACTAAAATATTAAATTTTAAACTCAAAAGTTTTCATTTTCATAACAATGAAAGGGAATAATGTAAAATCAATATGTTTTTGATTGATTTATCTCATTTAATAAATACTGATTCTTTATCTAATGAAAAGCTTTACCGGTCACACCGTGCGTCGGATTGAGGTGCGGTATATTTGTACACGTCACAAATGACTCGTGGATCGTTGTCCTAAAGTATCAAAACAATCCGAAGGTGTTTTCTCGGTTTGGCGTATGTCATTGGTGTTGTTTTCCAAAGTTTATGTCATTTTCAAACTGATATCAGACAATTTTAGCCATACCGGTCACACCGTGCGTCGGATTGAGGTGTGGTCAATTCTTACACGTCAAAAATGACTCATGGATCGTTGTCCTAAAGTATCAAAACAATCCTAAGGCATTTTCTCGGTTTGGCGTATGTCATTGGTGTTGTTTTACAAAGTTTATGTCATTTTCAAACTGATATCAGACAGTTTTAGCCATACCGGTCACACCGTGCATCGAATTGAGGTGTGGTCGATTCTTACACGTCACAAATGACTCGTGGATCGTTTTCCTAAAGTATCAAAACAATCCGAAGGCGTTTGCTCGGTTTGGCGTATGTCATTGGTGTTGTTTTCCAAAGTTTATGTCATTTTCAAACTGATATCAGACAATTTTAGCTATACCGGTCACACCGTGCGTCGGATTGAGGTGCGGTCGATTCGTACACGTCACAAATGACTCATGGATCGTTTTCATAAAGTATCAAAACAATCCGAACGCGTTTTCTCAGTTTGGCGTATGTCATTGGTGTTGTTTTCCAAAGTTTATCTCAATTTGAAACTGATATCAGACACTTTTAGCCATACCGGTCACACCGTGCGTCGGATTGAGGTTCGGTCGATTCGTACGCGTCACAAATGACTCGTGTATTGTTTTCCTAAAGTATAAAAACAATCCGAAGGTGTTTTCTTGGTTTGGAGTATGTCATTGGTGTTGTTTTCCAAAGTTTATGTCATTTTCAAACTGATATCAGACAATTTTAGCCATACCGGTCACACCGTGCGTTGGATTGATGTGAGGTCAATTCGTACACATCATAAATGACTCGTGGATTGTTTTCCTAAATTATCAAAACAATCCGAAGGAGTTTGCTCGGTTTGGCGTATGTCATTGGTGTTGTTTTCCAAAGTTTATGTCATTTTCAAACTGATATCAGACAATTTTAGCCATACCGGTCACACCGTGCGTCGGATTGAGGTGCGGTCGATTCGTACACGTCACAAATGACTCGTGGATCGTTTTCCTAAAGTATCAAAACAATCCGAAGGCATTTGCTTGGTTTGGCGTATGTCATTGGTGTTGTTTTTCAAAGTTTATGTCATTTTCAAACTGATATCAGACAATTTTAGCCATACCGGTCACACCGTGCGTCGGATTGAGGTGCGGTCGATTCATACACGTCACAAATGACTCGTGGATCGTTGTCCTAAAGTATCAAAACAATCCGAAGGCGTTTTCTCAGTTTGGCGTATGTCATTGGTGTTGTTTTCCAAAGTTTATGTCATTTTCAAACTAAGTAGTAGGAATTCACTAATCTAAGGATATGAAACATAAGAAAGGGAGATCATAGATGCTCAATAAGTGTAAAGGGAGATATCAATGACCATATAAAGATAACATAAGTATTAGGAATTCACCTTCATTGGCCTATTTGTTTACATTCTTCGATCAGGTACGTTGCCCATTCGTTTCTAAAGACATTTATATCATCTTCTGAATAGGAGTTTTTGCGACAGTCATAGTAGTACTGAAAAAATATAAATACACAAAGGATTAATAATTATTTTAAATAAATTAGTAATTATTTTCAAAAATACCTCTTCAGGGATGCTAGTTTGTCCATGAAATACGATCTCTTTCATAAATTTACAAACATAATAACCGCAGTCCTTGTCATTTGTTTGTTTCGGACACTGCAGAAACATCGAGAAAAATAAGTAATTTGTTTTGATATGTATTTGGATAGTGAAATATAATTATATATACCCAGATACTTCTCCATTTGTAGATCTTGTGGGCATTGTCGTCCTTACGCCCTGGATTTATTCCAACCTTTAGACGATATTCATACACCACCCTATCATAACAAAATCCTCATTAAAAGATAATATAAATTATATAACTAGATATTTAGTTATAAAATGTTGGATCTAGTGTATTACAAATTGACAATTTCCATCATGTGTGGTCGGTTAGTTGGATATCCATGCAGTGAATCCAGAAAATAAATCTTTAGAGTATCCAAATTGACTGCAATGAGCATCCAATGTTCCCTAAAAACACAAAAAGAAATAAGTACTGATAGAAATGAAAATATAATTGATATGATTAAAATGTAGAGTTTTACCCTTGAATAGTTGGTATTAAAAAGAGCCTGTCAGTAGTAATTCTTCTTTGAAACGTTCTGAGCAGATTTGACATCAATTCAGCCTGAAAATTAGAATCTATTTCTGTTCGTTGTGTAGAAATGGTGTGAGGACTAATGAGTCCAAATTTGTATTCATGGGAAAATCCCTTCAATTGTTTTTCATATATACGCCTGTGAAAAATATGAGATGTATTTATCCATAATTATCAAAGTATATCAGCTTCTGTAAAATCAAATCATGAAAACATACCTCATGTATACATTTATAACTGAGGCGCCTAGCCAGTCGTATGTGATGATCTCAGAAACAGCGTCTGCACTAACGAAATCCATTGTTTCCTCTCTGTACATATCTTTTTCACAAACAATTGTATGATTCTTTCCATCTTTAATTTTCGTATCCACATGAGCTTGCAATGATATTAAATGTGGATATAGAACGGGCGGGGTGAACGTGATCTCAGTAGATCGTTTTGATCGGTTGGTTGATCCAATCTTGGAGCCGCTATTTTGTTTTAGCTTCTCCATTTTATCCTTCTGTAATAACATTCATCGGTTCAGCCATTTTCTAATTTAATGTTAAAGGTTCTGCTTGAAAAATGAACTGGAAATGAATACCTCCTGCTCGACGTGTTTTTTACAAGATTCGACGGGCATGCAACGAATGTTCCAATAGATTTTTCCACTGTATGAATATCGTCATCGTCATTTGGCACGGGTAGCTCGGCGCTCGGCTCATGAGCTACGTTAATCGACATTTTGACATGACCGGTTGGAAGTGGTCTGGAGTGTAGCGTGTCATTCTGCATATTGAACACCGTAGCCCTCGCTACAAGGTGATGGGTGGGAGTTGACAGATATAAATCACAGTCATTTTCACCCTGAAGAATATCATTAAATGAAATGTATCAGTGTCTATGTGATTCACATCTCACAAAAACGAATATTATAACATTGATTACCTCGGTTAAGTCAGGTCTTTGAGGGGAATGGATCGCCTCAAAGCTGGTGAGGGGTGGATCTTCTCACGGGGGTTGTTCTTGAGTTGTTTGTTCTCTTCGCCTCTCCTCCATAAAACTCTTTAGCATCTCTCCCTGAGTTTGGATTAGTTCTTCAAGGGTAGATACTTTATCTCTCATTACATGAAATTCTTTAGTTTGTTCATCCTATTGTTTTTTTTTTCTTAAAATATGTCTTGGGTGACACCCCAAAACCCACACCTCTGACGCGGCCATACTGTTCTGGCTGTTTCAAGGCCGTTGAAAGTATGTCTGCATCCGGTGCGGGTGTTGATGTTTCCTGTGACTATGTCAAATAGAAAATATGAAAAAATAAGTAAGAATCGTTATTTAATAGTGATTTAAAGCAAAACAAGTTTATATTATGTCATACTTACACATATTTCTCACACTTTTTGTGTGTTTTCATCTATCAGTTTCCCCTCTTTATTAACACGAGCCTCCTTCCATAGCACATGGCATGGAATAGAAGTGACTTGAGATTTTGCTTCATCAATCTGCTTATAAACAGAGAAACATGGTTACAGTGTTGTTTTATGTCACATAAAATTATTACAGTACTTTTAAAATACATACCAATTGTTTTTCAATTGAAGCGTACCCCAACCTTGCTTTACGGTAGGGGTACGCTGGTTTTGCTGCCCGTTCTTTATTTTCAGCACTCAGTTGTTGTTTCATAAATAAAAACCTATCAATCAATGTGATGAATACAAGCAACGTTACACAACGTGTAACCAAACACAATGTACCTGAAAATTATTTTCCGCACGACGGTTGCAAAATGAATCCCACGTTCCTTGGGATATCAAGTGTGCATAAAGAGGAGGCGGGTGCGGCTTGATTTTCCCTTCGGCATCTTTCAGATGATTTTTCGTTAAAATGGTGTGAAAGCCTCTATGAATCCTTCCTGCCAGTCTGAAAACATATTCTTTGTGCGAAACATCTACTATAAATGCACTCTGTAAGAGATGATGAAGGGTTAGTCAATATTTCAATATTTTATTTTATTTTAATAAATTAAATAGATGATATCGTAATGTTACTGTAATCTCTTCCCACATTAATGTTTTCAACCCGCTGACAACATGGTGCCACGACTCTACGTCAATCGGCACGCGTTGTCGAGTGAAGATTCCAATGTAGCTACTAAACATGGCTTTGTTGGGGTTTACATGCTGGCCTAGCTTATTCTATCCCACCTCATATTTGATGCCTTTTGCTTTTTCCTTAAGTATTTTTGCTAAAACTATCAAACTACGGCGCACCTGTTTTTTTTGTGTCGCTGGGGTTTCATCGGCTACCATTTCCTCAGTTTCTGCATCATCATTATGTTTCTCCGAAGCACTAGCTTCGGCACTGACACCAGCTGCAACAGGTTGAGAGACCTATTGTATGTCAGCAGTGGGACCAGCTGCAACAGGTTGAGAGACCTGTTGTCTCTCAGTGGTGGGACCAGCTACAACAGGTTGAGAGACCTGTTGTACGTCAGCAGTGGGACCAGCTGCAACAGGTTGAGAGACATGTTGTCTCTCAGCAATGGGACCAGCTGCAACAGGTTGAGAGACGTGTTGTGTCTCGGGATTGGGTGCATCAGCAGGTGAAGAAGTCATTATCTGCAGAACTGGTTTAAAATTTAAGTTAGATCACATAAAAGAAGCAGTGAATATATAATAACATAATGTAACACAATCTATATTACAATAAAAATCAATAACCTGATTATTGAACTCCCTTTTTTTAAAAGGCTGAAGGGATTTGACCCCTCTATCAACTATCCATATACCTTCATTGTGGTCTCCTCTAACATACAAAACGTTGTCTACATTGGGACCACTGCGAAATGATTGTGAAATCTCAATGAAAGGATCATCTTCCGTTGAATTTTCATCTGACCCTTCAGCTGTTTTGGTCGATAACAGAACAATTGACCAGTTTCGGTTTGCGGGATCGGGAACATAAAATACTTGCACTGCCTGTGATGCCATTATAAATGGTTCGTCTTTCTCCCCTTCCTTACTGAAATCAACTTTCACAAATCCCAAATCATCTATTTTAACAGCACTCATGTTATCAACCCACTTGCATTGAAATATCGGAACTTGAAATTCCATATAATCCAACTCCCATATTTGTTTGATGATGCCAAAGTATGACATATTCGCATAAATTGGATTTATGTCCTTAGCACCGGAAACATGCATCGCTTCAGCCACAAGTGTAACCCCACTATTCTGCATGTTACTGTCTTCATCATGTTCATTAGTATAAAATGTATAACCATTAACTACATAAGCATTGTAAGATAATGCATACACACTTGGTCCTCCGGCTAGCCATCGAAGTCGTTCCAAAATAGACTTTGGATTTTCATCTGACTTCTTAAAAATATGATCTCGAAACTATCCTATAAACTATCGATTATGTGTATTTGATATCCATTTTTCATCCCTTGATGGATTCAATTGCCTAAGAATTTATTTGTGGATTTCAACATATGGGTCAACGTCCAAACTGTTATGAAAAACATAAAGGTGGGCCTGCTCCTGATCTGTAATATTGATTGTGACAACCTTTCTTCCAGAAATTCCTTCACCCTCTAACCGCCTAGTGTGACGAGATTTCGGTAAGCCAATGCTTTCCACACCAGACAAGTATTCGGTACAGAATTCAACGGCTTCCTCAACAATATATCGCTCTGCAATACAACCCTCTGGCCGACTTCGATTTTTGACATACCCTTTCAAAATCTTCATATACCGTTCAATGGGGTACATCCATCTGTAATGTACAGGACCACATAGTCGAATCTCTCTCACCAAGTGGACCATCAAATGAACCATCATATCAAAAAATGAAGGCGGGAAGAACATTTCTAATTCACATAATATGACGGCAATTTCTTTTTCCATAGCTGGCAATTTCGCCGGGTCTATAACTTTGCTGCATATAGCTTTGAAGAAGAAACACAGTTTCGTTAATGTATGGCGGACATTCTTGGGAAAAATGCAACGTAAATAAATTGGAATGAGATTTTGCATCAAAACATGACAGTCATGTGATTTCAGACCTTTTAACTTCAATTCGCTCATTAACACAAGGTTACTGATATTTGACGAATACCCCTCTGGAACCTTTACATCATTCAAGAAGTTGCAAAACTGATATCTCTCCTGCCTGGAAAGAGTGTAAGCAGTAGGAGGAATAAATGTTCGTTTTTCACCCTTTAATGGTGCCAACTCTTCTCGTATTCCCATCTCAACCATGTCCAACCTATCCTTAATTCCATCTTTTGTTTTTCCAGATGTATTTAGAAATGTGCCGATAACACTATCAAATACATTTTTTTCTACATGAATAACATCAATAAAATGTCTTACATACAGACAATTCCAGTATTGTAATTCAAAAAAAATTAATCTCTTTTTCCAACCGATTTTCATAAGGTTTTTCGAAGCCGATTTACCAAAAGTAGTGTCCAAATTTTTAACTTTCTCAAACAATTGATCGCCTGTTAGTGGAGACGGTGTTGTACGTTCTTCTGAACTTCCATCGAATGATGTCTTCCAAGAATGGTACTTATTTCGTCGTGGTAGAAATCTGCGATGTCCTAGAAACACGGTTTTCGATGAATGTTTCAACCTAATTGATTGTGTAGCTTCTTCGCAAACGGGACAACCTTGAGTTCCTTTAATGCTATATCCTGAAAAATTTCCATAAGCTGGGAAGTCATTTATCATCCCATAAAACATGACTCTCAAAGTGAAATCTTCCTTTCTGTAAGCATCATACAATGTAACACCTGAATCCCACAATAATTTCAAATCTTCGATCAATGGAGATAAATAAACATCAATATCATTACCCGGTTGTTTTGGTCCTGATATAAGCATAGATAACATGATGTATTTTCGTTTCATGCATAACCACGGTGGTAAGTTATAATTTATCAACATAACCGGCCATGTACTGTGACTGCTGCTTTGAAAACCAAAAGGATTCACTTCATCTGTAGATAATGCAAGACGAAGGTTTCTCGACTCGTTTCCAAATTCAGGATACTCATGATCGATTCTCTTCCACTGAGGAGAGTCTACTGGGTGACATAGTATCCCATCTTTAATTCTTGTATCTGCATGCCATATTAATTGTTCTTCAGTCTCCTCACTTCCATATAGGCGTCTAAACCTTGGAATGATTGGAAAGTACCATACAACTTTAGTAGGACTGGATTCATCTTTCTTGTATCGAGAAGCACCACACTTTGGGCATTCTTTAAGTGATTTGTGGTCCTTGCTAAATAGTATACAGTCATTCGGGCAGGCTTGTATTCTTTCAGAGATCATACCCATAGAGCGTAGCATTCGTTTGGCATCGTATGTTCGGCTCGGGAGCTCATTGTCTTCTGGGAGCATGTCATTCAAGAGGGCAAGTAGTTTCGTAAAACTGTCGTCACTCCACCCGTTATTTGCTTTCAAATTATACAGCTTCAGTATGGCTGACAATGCTGTATATTTAGTGCAACCAGCATACAATGGCGTCTTTGCACAAATTTTTAACTTCTCAAACAATTTTGGGAAATCACGAAGTTCATCTTCGAAGGTCCTTGTCATTTTCTCAATACGATCTTCATCATCATTCACATATGTAATCACATCCTCCATACGGTCATCTTCATTGTTCATGTTTGTAATCATATCAGATGATCCATAAAACGCAGTGTCACCCCAGTCACTACCTACATTCGTTGTTTCCCCGTGTTTATTCCAACATGTATAACTTTGATCTATTCCGTGACAGATCAAGTGTTCTTCCAACTCATCTGGACTAATTTGTTTTGAATAACAACAGCGTAAACACGGACAAAGGATTTGAGAAGAGTCATATGCATGATCTATTGCAAACTTGATAAATTCTTTCACGCCTTCTTCATACTCTTTTGTCAACCGATTGGCATTTATCCATTCTTTATTTATATTCATCCTATTTAAAATCCATAGGATAAGTATATAGGTTAAAGGAGAAGGAATATGAGTATAATTTAGATAAAAAACAAGATACTTCAAGGAAATAAAGGAATAAATAAATACCAAAATAAAAAATATATTGGGAACCACTACAATCCCCAAGCCTCACATCATCTAGATCTATAAAACCCAGTAGTGCAGGACACTCAACCAAACAGGTCAAATACACAATAAGGACTGAAATCTCTCACCTATCCACTTTTCATAACAAATATAATCACTACTCAAAATCAATGTCCCTATTAGTAGTATCATAGACCTCACTACTATGTAATTTTTTCCATTTCAATAAAATACCACCTCAAGGTCATTTTTTTAATAAAAGCGGTGACATGAATTGGTCACCTAATTCATGTCCCAAAGGACTCAATTAAAAAAAAGAGTATAAGTACAAACACAAGGTGAAAAGAACTTACACCAGTAGGGATTGAGAGAAGTATAAACCAAAAACACCAAGGAAAATTTGGACAAATATCTAGAAGCAATGAATGATCCAAACAACCTATTATCAACTATTCCATGATCTCCAAAAGGGGTTTTACTATCCATGGGGACAACACTAATCCATATGGCTCGAAGGGAATCCAATGCCTTCATAAATTTTCTTCTCTATCAACTTGAGTTATGTTATTCATGCTGTTATACAGTTGTTATTTTAAAATGAAGGGCTGAAATGAAACCTGAGAAAGACCTTAATACATTAAAACCAATGTTTAGAAAGGAAAACCATTAAAGGTTTGGATCAATAAGCTATTAAGAATGAAGACCATCATTGCAATACTATAAATAGTCTCAAGAGATGGCTCATGTCCCATTTCAATATATAGGTTTGTTCTGGGTTAGTCTACACATCCATCCTATCAACAACCTTACAAAGTTATACCCACCCAAGTAGTCACATCCCCAAGGGGGATGTTCACACACTTTAGGTTCAATTCAATAAGGCCAAGGGCTCTGATGTATCACTAGTTCCATGTGTGGCCTATGGGAACAAATACATAAAAGTCACAGAATGTATTCCAAGAGGTCTCCGGGTTCCCCCTAACAAGGTCCTCTAAGTCACACTCACTCTAATAACACCCATTAAGGAATTTATAAATCCATAAAGAAATTACCAGGACCACATACCTATTTTATATGTTTCTACTATTTTAATTCCAAGTTGAAAACTTTTCCTAGGCTCGCTAAACCTCGTCCATTTGTCTACCCCAAGATCAACTCATCAATATAGCTCCTTCCTCTCTCCAAAAAACCAAAATTATTAAATTATAACATTTATAATTAATTATCCAAATCAATTTAAACTTGTTATATTCACTAGAAACTCATCTTGTGGACTTTTCATGTTAGAATCAAGACCAAAAATCCATATAAGATCTGAAGTGGGATCTTAGTGCCATCTTAGGAAAAATACCCAACCAAACCAAATCCATAGACAACATTATATAATTTGATCCAATATCCATGAAAACTACAAAAGGAAACAAAAATCCTTCATAATGATTGGTGACTTGCAGATACCATCATGATGCCTCTTATACATGAGGTAGGAAAACACCCCCATCAAATCAATATGATACCACCGTGCTCTAGTTGAATCACCCATAAAACCTAATCTAGATAAATCAAAAATCAATAGAAACTAAATATAAAGAATAAAATGGTAAGGAAGATGGAGAAATCACTTAGAATTGTTGAATAAATCCACTAAAAACTCCCCATGGAAAGGAGAATCAAAGAGGAATAAGGGGGTGGGTCGATTGGGCATTGTATAAGAGGGAGGATGAGAAATGGGGGCTTCCCCTATTGGAATTTCAGAGGGAAAAAGATGAAAATATAATTTTAATGTTCTACACAATTTTCCAAACCATATATTAATAATGTGGTGGCACTGTACAAGAAAACCCCTTCAAATATTTGGTCAACATAGTTTACCAAACTATGCATTAATTATGTAAATTGTAACTACCTCAGTCTACAAAATTTCACATGTTTTGTATGAAATCATGAAAAAATGGTATGTTAATCCCTAACTAAAATCCACCTCACATGGTTTCCTCTAAGATATCCCATGGTTAACCTTCACTAACCATGAAAGTCAACTATGTTATTTAGAAAGAGGACTGAAAACCTCCTCATGCTTAAGGTTCTACATTGTTTCTCAAAAAATATGAACACAAAACCATGTTTCATTTGAAAAATCTCCAAAAAAACATCATATAAAACTAAAATAAAGCTTTTGAGACTCACCTGAGTACTTGAGGCACCTCTCAAACCGCGGTGGAGGAGGAGGCAGCAAAGTAGGCAGAGGAGGAGGAGGAGGAGGCGCCGGTGGAGGAGGAGGATGAGGCTGCGGACTAGGAGGAGGAGGAGGAAGCGCCGGTGGAGGAGGAGGAGGATGAGGTTGCGGTGGAGGAGAAGGAGGAGGAGGAGGAGGAGCAGAGGAGTAGGAGGAGGCGGAGGCAGCGAAGGCAGCGGAGGAAGAGGATGAGGCCGGTGGAGGGGAGGAGGAGTAGGAGCAGAGGAGGAGGCGGCGGCCGCGGTGGAGGAGGAGGAGGCAGCGGAGGCAGCAGAGGAGGAGGAGGAGGCTGCGGTGGAGGAGGAGGAGGCCGCGGTGGAGGAGGAGGCACCGGTGGCAGCGCAGAGGCAGGGCGGAGGCAGGGCGGAGGTAGCGGAGGTAGCGGAGGAGGAGGAGGATGAGGCCGGTGGAGGAGGAGGAGGAGGAGCAGGATCGGAGGAGGAGGAGGCGGCCGCGGCGGAGGAGGAGGAGGAGGCGGCCGCAGAGGCACCAACGTGACCGCGGCGTGACCGTGGAGGAGGAGGCGGCCACGGAGGCATCGGCGGCACCGGCGGAGGAGGAGGAGGCATCGGCGGAGGAGGAGGAGGCCGCGGTGGAGGAGGAGGCACCGGCGGCAGCGCAGAGGCAGGGCGGAGGCAGGGCGGAGGCAGCGGAGGCAGCGGAGGTAGCGGAGGCAGCGGAGGAGGAGGAGGATGAGGCCGGTGGAGGAGGAGGAGGAGGAGCAGGAGCAGAGGATGAGGCGGCGGCCGCGGCAGAGTAGGAGGAGGTGGTGGTCGCGGAGGCACTGGAGTGACCGCGGCGTGACCGCGACGTGACCGCGGGGTGACCACGACGTGACCGCGGCGTGACCGCAGCGTGACCGCAGCGTGACCGCAGCGTGACTGCGGCGTGACCGCGGAGGAGGAGGAGACGTGGAGGCACTGGAGGCACCGACGGAGGAGGAGGAGGCATCGGCAGAGGAGGAGGAGGCCGTGGTGGAGGAGGAGGCACCGGAGGCACCGGCGGCAGCGCGGAGGCAGGGCGGAGGTAGCGAAGGCAGCGGAGGAGGAGGAGGATGAGGCCAATGGAGGGGAGGAGGAGTAGGAGCAGAGGAGGAGGAGGAGGCCGCGGCGGAGGAGGAGGAGGTAGCGGAGGAGGAGGAGGCCACGGTGGAGGAGGATGAGGCCGCGGTGGAGGAGGAGGCTCCGGCGGCAGCGCGGAGGCAGGGCGGAGGCAGGGCGGAGGCAGCGGAGGCAGCGAAGGAGGAGAGGAGGATGAGGCAGGTGGAGGAGGAGGAGGAGGAGCAGGAGCAGAGGAGGAGGCGGCGACCGCAGCGGAGGAGGAGGAGGAGGCGGCCGCGGAGGCACCGGCATGACCGCGTCGTGACCGCGGCGTGACCGCGGCTTGACTGCGGAGGAGGAGGAGGCCACGGAGGCACCGGCGGAGGAGGAGGAGGCCGCGGAGGCACCGGCGGAGGAGGAGGAGGCCGCGGAGGCAACGGCGGAGGAGGAGGAGGCATCGGCGGAGGCAGCGGAGGAGGAGGAGGATGAGGCCGGTGGAGGAGGAGGAGGAGGAGCAGGAGCAGAGGAGGAGGTGGCGGCCGCGGCGGAGGAGGAGGAGGCGGCGGCCGCATAGGTCCCTACTCTAGGTGGATATATATGGATACTTTCCTTGACTGGTCTCTATATGAAAGAATTCTAAAAGGCCCCCTCACCTTCCAAAGATATATTATTTCTAGAAAATTGTTTTGTGGGAGAAAGAATTAATCATATATAGTTGATGTCACTTTTAGATCATATGATTACTTACTCATCAAGATAAATAGACAAGAACCAAAACCTAAGAGGCCTCAGGCCTATCCAAATCTCTAGAAGTGATGACTTCCCAGTGCTTATTGGAAAACTATGGAAGTGTCGACTTCCCACATGCACATCCCCCCTCCCCATATCTCCCCTAGCATACTCCTGCACATCCCCCCTCCCATCCACCCACTACACCCCCCCCCCCCCACTTGAACAACCCCCCTCCCCCACCCCCACCTTCACACCCCCCCACTTGTACACCCCCCAACCTCACCCACCAACAGACTCCCACCTACCTAGACCCCCCCCAACTAGAACACTCTCTTCCCCACCACCCACTTGAAACCCCCCCCCCTCCCACTTGCATATCCCACCCACCCCCACCTACACATCCCACCCCCACCCCCACCCCCAACCTGTACACACCCCCACCTCACACCCAATAGACCCCCCATTATACTCCCCACCTACACATGTTCACCCACTGCACATCTCCCCCACCTAAACACCCCCACCTGCACACCCCCCCACCCACTACACCCCTGCAGCACCTGCACCCCCCCCCCACTTCAAATAAAATTGATTCACACAAATCATGACAGTTTAAATATAGAACAAAAACAAAAAACAAAGCAAATTACAATTATTGGGCATAGCATACCGCACAATGGAGGAGGAGGAGGCCGTGGAGGAGGAGGAGGCCGCGGAGGCACTGGCAGAGGAGGAGGAGGCCGCGGTGGAGGAGGAGGCCGCGGTGGAGGAGGAGGCACCGGCGGAGGAGGCCGTGGTGGAGGAGGAGGCACCGGCGGCAGCGGCGCAGAGGCAGGGCTGAGGCAGGGCGGAGGCAGCGGAGGCACCGGAGGAGGAGGAGGATGAGGCCGGTGGAGGAGGAGGAGGAGGAGCAGAAGCAGAGGAGGAGGAGGAGGCCGCGGAGGAGGAGGAGGAGGCGGCGGCAGCGGCGCAGACGAGGGCTTCCGCGAGAGCTTGATTGTGTGCGGGGAGGAGGAAGAGGACCCGCGGGTTTTTAACAAATCCACGGGACCCTTTATCAGCGCTAGGAAAAAGCGCTGATAAAGGGTGTATTTATCAGCGCTAAAATGAAAAGCGCTGATAAATACAACCTTTATCAGCGCTAACAAAAGCGCTGATAAAGGTCCGGCCCTTTATCAGCGCTTTTCCGTTAGCGCTGATAAAGGCAGGCGCATGCCTTGCCCGGTTTTGTGGTAGTGTATTTTTGGAGTTTCCAAAAGTACCCCTCCCCTCTCTTATAAAATGGAACCCCCTCACTTCCTCACACCACCTTGAGCCATAAAACTCAGCCATACCCTACCCATTTACCTTTTAAACTTCCCTAGTAACATTATAGAGGTTATTTTATTCTCTAAAGATCAACTCTAGTGTCCCTAAGAGGAGATCTAGAGGGAGATCATCGAAGAAGAGGTAACCTCTTTACCGACTCTTTCAAAATTGTTTCTTCTTATACTTCCACTTAATTTGTTGATTACATTATAAAGTAATAACTCTAGTATAAAATATATTCTGATATTTTATTATTATTATGGAATAACCATATTCCATCTTTTATTCATCATACAAAAAATCAATGTATCACGCGTGTCTGCATAAGACTTACCGTCTCCACACGGTGTTGTAATTTATTTTTCATCGCTACTTTATTTGGATGGGTATAATGATGGATATAATGGATATAAATAATAAATATGACATGATATTTATTCTATATAATTAATATATCATCTAATTTCCCACCCCTTTTATCATTAAGAGACTGATATCGTCGCTCATGCGTTCGTACGACCTACCGTCTCCACAACATGATGAGATTCATATTCCACATTAAACTTTTCATAAATGATTATAAAAAATGTATATAATGAATAAATATTAATTATATGAAATAATAATTCTAATTTAATAATATATATACATATATTTCATTTATCTTCTTCCATTCAGTATGATAAGAAAAAGGAAACAGTGTTCATGCGTACGTACAGATTACCGTCTCCATGAATAGTGTATTTCATTTCATATATATATCTTTTATATATATTAATATACTAAATATATATGATATATAAATATTTTTTTACATTTTTTAAGTAATTAAATCATTATCTAAGTAATAGGATCAAGAATAAAAAGTCAAAACATGTGCGATAAACAAATCGATTATTACTCGAAACATTGATTTAACTTTGAATTATTAATAAAAGGGTAATATAAAGTCATAAATGAATCATATATTGATATAATAAATATAATTATGATTATGTAAAAAGTTAATAATGTGTTTAAAACCACTATGCAGGTGTTTTGGACATGTATAGAGGGAATCCAGCCTAAGGTAAGGGATTTTGGTCTCACCTTTACTTTTGTGGGACACATGCCTCATACACTACTTGTTTCTTCTTTATGGTATATATACTACTCATGAATGACTTTTATGAGTTTTAACCATAATATTATGGTATTTTAATATCCATATAATTTATTTTATTTTATCGAGAAAATGATTCTACTAATTATAAAGCTATAAGGGCTAATTCCACAATCTCATTATTATCGAGATTGTTTATACGTATCTGCTAGGACATATTTATCATACATGTCCATGTTTCTTAAAAATTTATTCAAAAATATTTTTAATATTTTTCTAAAAAAATTTAAATTAATTTTTTCTCATGTATGATTTTTTATAAAACGATTTGAAAGGAATCTTTTTTCTTTTTCTTAATGAGATAATTTTTGAATTTTATAGAAAAAGTATGAGAAAAATGTTTTTTTTAACTTATACAGCATGAATAGATTTTTCCACTTTCATAAATTCATAATTCCTTGAGTCTTCCCTTATAATATTTCAAGGTTATTTTTAATGAAATTTTTTTCTTTTAATATTGTGTGGCATTTTTATAAAAGAAAACTATTTTAATGGAGAAAGAATATTTTCCTAAAGAACTATTTTAAATTATTTTTCATGATTTATTTATATGTTTTCAAAGTTATTTCAAAGAAAAGGGTTTTGAAAATGTTTTATATTTTAAAAATTGGTTTTTAAGTAAAATTTGTGTTCTAAATGATCTTTCAAAATCCTTCCCCATCTAAGATGACATACTTTGTTATAGTTCAAGAATATCATTCATATTATTTCTATAAATGTTTTAAATTTTATGGCATGATGTTTAAAAAATTTGTTTCTATTTCATGGGTTATATTCTTATTAAAACCACTTTTTTCATGAGTTATTCTTTGATTAAATGATTATGAAACATGCCTCTTTTCCACAGGTTATTATATGATTACATGTTTATGATACCCATTTCATTTCATGGGTTATGATATGATTATTTATGATCTTGTGGAATATGTATATATGATTTCATTATGAGATAGGTGAGACATATATCTCCCTCCAATTCATTGGGTGAATATTTATATCTCATGAGATAGACATAAGGGACTTTGTCCACTAAGATGGTCATGGGAGTGAACCATGACTACCAAGATGGTATAGGGAGTGAACACATACTACCAATATGACCTTGGTAGATATACCTTGACTACTATGGAAATCATTATTATATGCTTATGTTTCTGCCACAATTTCATGTTTTATTCCTCTATTATGATTTCATGGATAGTGTTATTTATTTCCTTATGATTCATGTCTTATAAACTGTCAATATTTATGCCATGATATTATTTATGATCTTTGATATGCAGGGTATGATCTTCTAATTTCATGATCAAGTTCTCATACCCTTATGCTCATGACTATGTTTATATATATCCCTTGTTTACCCTTACTGAGAATTCAATTTTACCCCTTTTTATGTTTCATTCCACCCATGTTATGAATATATGTATTATATTTGATGTGTCTAAGAATGGGGCTAGTCAAGAAGAACCTAGTGGGAGATAATGTAGCTCAATTATGAACTAGTGTTTATGTTTCCATGTTTCTAAAGGCACTAAAATAATATAGTCTTTGAGAGTTTGTTTGTGTAGTATATTAATTATTATACAAAAAAATTTTATTATCAATGTATGAAATCTTGGGTTATTATAGAAACCCTCCTATATGGAACATTCTTGACAATATTTATGGGGATATAAAGTGTTTATGGTGGGGAGGTTGTAACATCTTGTTAACTTCCTTTAGGAACTTTTTGACGCTTATTTCGATTTCCCTTTTTCTCTAGGTTTGTTTTGGTATTTTTTATGATGAAGATATCTTATTAGGGAAATTTTCAAAAATTTATAGGATGTATATTTTTTTTGAATTAATGGATTCCTGAAATAAATGTGTCAGTAGGGAGTTGCATTGTGGTACATGGGCTGTGATGTGGAGAGTAAAAGCTATGACATAACCCATCAGGCTGGAACATAGGGGAGATTAAGGTTGGACAGGGTTTCTACATGAGCTATTTTTTTCATTGTGGATCCCTCGAGGATGTTTTACAAATATACTACCAATTTTAGTTTATTTTTGTCGTGGATCCTTGATTAGTGCATTTTAGTGATACTCCCTATTTGGGCATAGTTGCAGTGTGGTACTTGTACTGTGTTGTAGATTTACCCTAGGTGAAATAGATCTAGGAAAGGTTTTTGGTATGTCTTCAAGAGTTCAGCTGACTAGTAGGTGTTGCGGCATGACCTAATAGCTTTACCGTGGCCATGGGGGTTGTGGAGTGCTTTATGTTTTTACAAACTTAAATGTTTTTATCCTAATTTTATATTTATTTTTTCCCACTTGACTCCCATTCAAAATTTTGGCTCTTGAAGGCTCCCAAGAGGCTTTTTTACACCTTCGAACTCCTTTCTTCTAGAATCAAAGCGCTAGTGATAGAGTCAGATTTCCTTCTAGTGATTCAATCCCCTCTCGTGTATTTTCTTTTTATTTCCTCATATCTACTCCTTATATAGTGATATATCATCATTTTATTGATCAATATAATATTCTTTTTGATGAACCTTGATTCTAGGTTGTATTCCTTGATATCCTATGCCTTTGGTATTTGTTGGCATATCCCATTGTGGGTGTTAAGTCAATTTAATCACATGATTAAAGGTAGGTGGTTCCATATGATTTTTCCCTACAATTAAAAAATTAAATTTCAAAATTGAATTGAAATGAGTTTTTAAATGATTTAATAACCTGTATTTTTAATGATTGGTGGATGATTTTGTAAAATGCATGGAGATTGTGACCCCCCCCCCCCCAATTTTAATAGAAATGAAATTGTTTGGTGGATTTGATAAAATTTATGGTTTGATTTGAAAAAATGATTTAATGAAATAATTTGGAATGGATTAAATTGAAATATTATTTAAAAAGGGAATAAATTGATGAAACCAAATGATTTGGTTTTGAAATGAGAAAGTCATGTCAAAAACTAAATATAGGAAATGGTAATTTTTTGAACTGATCTGAAATGATTTATTTACCCATGATTGATTGATTGATTGACTAAAGAACATGTGTGACTGGATAGTTGGTGTGTAATTAGGAAACACACACTAGAATCTAACCCACTAGCACTAGATTGACGATTTCAACACTGACTTAAACATATTGTGTCATGATTTTTTCCCTAATGGGGAGTTGAGTCCCAACGACATGAGTTATGGGACATGTGCACACTTTGGGATGAGATCACTGATTGAGTAGTGTGAGGATCTTATTACTAGAAACTAACATACTGTAGGTCTTGATACATGGTGCTATGATATACTTGATTTGATGATTACATGTTATTTATTTATGGAATTATTTTATTCATTCCAATTGATTTATATAAATGTTTTATATAAAATGTTCATTTAATATAGTTTTGATATATCTTCCATGTCTTTTAATTATGAAAGCATGTTTTGTTGAAAACATGTGAATGATGTTTCCTTACTTGTTTTATTTAAAATTTAAATCATATTTGGTTTAATTTTTATGGAATTTATTATATAACACTTGGTGATACCCTAATGAGATTTATATCTCACACCCTACCTTTTTCTTTTGGAATTTGTAGATTATATTATGTCAGGTCTGATAAAAGGGAAAGCGCTACTTAGAGGTGGTGGATGTTCTTGATCTTTGGGACCTAGAGTGATGGAGGTGATTGGTGGAGATATTATCCAATCATTGCATGGTATGTTTGAGATTTTAAATTTACAGATGTTGAGTATCTTGATGATGTACAATTTTGGATTTTGTTTACCCGTTTGATTCTGGTACTTTCTTATTTTTTGAATGTTGAGAATACCAAATTGTATCTTTATCTTCCAATGTTTTGTGGCGAAAAATTGTTCCCTCTTTGATATTATATGATGCTAGGTGATATTCATCAACCTATGGGGATTGGGAATGCCCTTTGGGCCATGTCAGAGCCAGCTCGGGTTTCAGGGTACTAGGGTATCCATACTGGTTCATGGCAAAGTGTTATCAAAGGGAGGTGGCACATATTTCTTTGATATTGGTATGTAGTTTGGGATGTCTTAGTAGATAAGAGGTAGGCTTTTGGGACTTAGTAGGTAGTTTTGAGTGAGTTTTTTTCCATATCTCATCATAATGAGCCTTAAGTCACCATGGGTGTTTTTTAAAAGTGTCTTTGATGAATGTTTTGATCTGATTATAATCTTTTCCCCACCTTTGTTTAGAGTTTTTTTAAATCTAAATCTTAAATTATATTGATGTAATTGATATTCCTGTATCCTTGATCTGTGTGTCCTTGATCTATGTATCCTTGATCTGTGTATCCTTACTAATGGTTTTAGTATTGTATATTGATATTGTGTAGCATCATGCCTCTGAGAAGATATTTGAATTGTCCCCAGTAGGAATTTGTTGGCGAACCATAGTTAATAAATCCTTCAATGAACTAGAATTAGGTTGAAATAGTGGTGCATGTTGCCCAAGCTCTAGGATAGGCACCGACACTTTTTCTCATGGAAATGACTGAAAAAAAAGATAGAACTTATTTTTTGAGTTATCATGGACCATAATCAGGTTGAATGAATCCTTCAGTGGTTCATGTTATCCTCAAGAGTTTGAGGAATAGTTAAAAATATAGAACATATTTTTTAGTTCTTGGAAATTTTGGATTCGATTAAGTTAAAGTGTGCTACCTTCAAGTTGTAAGGGCCTAGAAAGAGATGGTGGGATTAGATAGTGGAAGGACTTTATATTTCTTTTAACTGATTATTTCTATCCAAAGTTGATGGTATTAGAAAATTATATAGATTTACTTAACCTATAGTAGGGTGATAAGACTGTGACGTGGTTTGCAAACCATTTTTATGATCTCATGCAATTTTCTCCTGAGGTTGTGACTAATGAGAAACTGAAGGCTTGGACATTTGAGATGGATCTTCATGATGACATTTGATCTCAAGTCTTCATGTTGAAGCTCACTTCTTATGATAACATACTAGATAGAGCGTTGATGGATGAGCTTGATTTGGTAGGTAAGTCAGGGTTGATGGGAGTTCATTTTTCTCTCAATGGCAGTTCAGTGATTTCCTTCGAGGGAAAGAGAAAGTGTGGTGATCTGCATGGTGGATCTAGATAACAGGCATCTTTCAGACCTCCTACAGTTCCTATCAGGGGAACTTTGACTTATTTTTAGTGTTACAAGGTTGTGAATTTGAAGTGATTTTTAATTGAGAAACCCAAGATCTATAGTTCTTATAATCACTCAGGTCACCTGAAAAAAGTACTTCCATTTCTTTTCTACTCCACGTAGTGGCACAAACTCATCGACACCTAAAAGTACTATGGTGTAATAAGATGCTTCACAATCTATGGGATTACAACCACAAGCATCTAAAACTATAATGGCCCTAGACTTTTATAGATATTATTACATGATTTTGAGAATAACTAACCATCAATTACAATCCAATGATCATAAAGTCTAGTGTATTTGGAATATTAGGTATATGGTTAGAAAGTATGAAACAAAAATAAAAACATCTTTTATTTAATCTCCATAAATAGATCCTAACTTCCCTTTATCTCTTACATCTATACAGGATAACCTGGGGAATACATGAACAAAAGGGGTGAGCTAAAAAACCAAGTAAGGGAATAAGCATGGGAATAAAGCATAGAAAATGGGTTAGAAGTAATAACATGATGACCTAAAAGGAATGGAATGTGAATAAACATAAAGAATCATATTATGTATAGAATGGGATCATGTAATCAGGACATAATAGGAATGTAAAAACAATATAAAACATGACAATCATGAGTCAAGGCTAACTTCAAAGACCATTGCATGTGGTAGAGCATGATTCAAGTCTAACTTCCAAGACCATTTCACATGAAGAACCAAGTCCCATAAAGGAATCAAGTTTACTCCCTATCCCAACATGACATCTCATGAGACTAAATATTAACCAATTAATTGAAGAACTATCTAGGAACATCCATCATAACATGTTTATGCATATGTGTTCCACATGAATAATCAAACATAAGGGATAAACATAAGGGTTACCCATGGAAAGAAATGGGTATCGTAATCATGTCATAAAGCATAACCAAGGGAATACCATAATTTTTTCTATGAAAGAATGGATTTAAATCATAAATAGAAATTAATATGTGAAAATGGTAATATATAATGATAAATGATTCCAAATAGAGTGAAAATATGTAAAGAGAGTGTTTATGAAACTTTATAAATGAGCCACTTCGGTGCGATTTAGAGGAAAATATAAAAGAGTCTTTAAAGAGGACAAAAGAATAATTATTTGCATAAAACCAGAAATGAACAAAGATAGTTTTTCATGATAAAATGAGTTATTTTATACAAATATTGGTGGATTAAAATAGATTATGCAGTGTACTTCAAAATGGATAATAAATTGGGAAGTTCCCATAAACCGGGTTTGCTTATCGAAAGGAATTGAAAATGAAACCTTATAAAACATGTATTTCCCTATCAAAGAAAGAATAATTAGGATAGGAACATATGTTTGGAACATAAATATAGAACATAGTAATAGTACATAATAGGAATTAATAATTACATTGGGATAAAGATAAGTAAGCGTAACCCGAAGGAAAAAAATGGAGGTTCAGAGTGAATCCCTTACCTTATGTCTGAAAGTGTTCTGCACTTGTACTTAATGTCCTGGATAATGAAATTAGATTAATTAATAATTTAATTCATAACCTATTTAATATTTATTTGATTTATTATAATTCTATTAAGTTCGTTTATGGACTTTTTGATGAGTTGTGAGATTTAATTTCATCGTTTGGGAGTGTTCATTTTCTTGGTTTTCATGATCGGTTTTCTTGTATACAAGTATGGAAGTTCATGTAAAATGAGAATAATTATCCAAATTTGAAATTATATGTTATTAATGAAATTAAATATGGTTAAATGGTCGTATATATCATTTTATTATATGGTATGAGGATGATTCATAAGATAAAATGTTGATGAAAATGATTTAATTTATTTTGGCGGTTTTTACAACCATCACGAACTTATATCATTTTATTTAATATCATCTTTATAAATTGGTTAAAAAACATTATATGACTTATTATATTACAATAAAATCTTATTTAACCATAATTTTGGTTTTATTACTAGACATGAATGTGGTAATGGAAAATGAAAACACTTCATCCACGGTGATGGTAAATCGACACATCACAGACGATGTTTTCATTTTTAGAATAAAAGGAAGAGGAGAAGAGGTTTGATGATGTATATTACATTAACATAATTAAATTATAATATATATAAGATATTGTATCTATCATGTCACTTTAGGATAGGGAGTTGAGGATAGGATAAGAAAAGAAAATAAATTGAAAAGAAATTAAAAGAAAATGAAAGAGAATTTTACCTCTTGAACTTCTTCTCCTTGAGAACCTCCTTAGGGAAATTGGGTTGGGTATTTTGTTTATAATAGAAGCTCTTGGACATGTAGGGTAGTATTGTGAAGATTATTGGTTATAATTTGTACAATATTCAAAGGTGTGAGGATAATAGGTGGGGAGGGGTGGTATTTATAGGGGGAGAGAGGTGTTTTTTATTAATTTATTCATTTGTTTATTATTTTGTATCAAGACTATGAATAGTGTTGATTTTTGTGATTAAATACATTAAATATAGAAGGTAATTTCTATATAATGGTGCTTACATCATCCATACCTCAATAATGACTCAAAAATTCATGTATTTAGCTTATATCGTAAATTGTCGTATTTCACTATTCATCAAAAATTCAACTATTTTAGAAAAATCCCAAAAATTCACTCCAACTATTTTTATATGTGTAGAATTAAAAAATGGACACCATTTTATGAAAATAATTTTATAAATATGATAAATTTAATTTCTAAATAAAACCATCATTTACTCAAAAAATACCGATTTTAAAATTATAGCTGATTTTATAAAACTTTGAAAAATTGATTAAGGTATCATAAAATTATCTTATAATAATAAGAAAATAAAATATTAATTTATGAATATATTTTATGAAAATAAATTTTCTATTAAATAATTATGTTAATTATAAAATTGTAAAAAACATTTAGGTTTCACAAAAATACCAACACTTAATTTATCATTTTTAAAACATTTATTTACTTATTTCAAGATATAAATATATCATATTTTCATTTATAAGGTACCCAAATTTTATTTATACTTTCATAGTCCGGTTTACTATTCTATTGGTCAGTTTACTATTCCTAATGGTCACATTACTATTCCATAGGTCAAGTTATCATTCCATTGGTAAAGGTTCCTTAATTTCTATAAGTACCAATTATTTAATTCTTAATGATGTTTTTGTTAGGTTCTCTATGTGATGTATGAGATTTATTCTATATAACATAATTATAAAAAAGGAAATTTCATTGATAGAATTATTGGTCATTACATTCTCCCCCTTTATGAAATTTCACCCTCAAAATTTCATTTTAAAAACTAAGGGGAAAACTAGTGAGGGTACTTCTCCTTCATTGTTTCTTCTGGTTCTCATGTTGCCTCTTTGTACTTATGGTTCTACTATATTATTTTGACCAAGTGAGTATTATTTTTGCATATAACCTTATCTTTATAGTCCAATATCTTCACTGATTGTTCCTCGTAAGAGAGATCATTTTTCAGTTATACCACCTCTAAATTCAGTATATATAAAGGAACTGGTATGTACTTACTCAAGAGGGATACATGGCATACATCATGTACTTGAGACATGGTTGGTGTAAGTTCTAGTTGATAGTCCATAGCTATAATATGATTAAGAATCTTGAAGGGGTCTATGTACCTGGGAATTAACTTTTTTTTCTTCCCAAATATCATGATCCTCTTCTATGGAGATATGTGGAGGAATACCATGTCTCCAACCTTAAACTTCAGGTCTCATCGAAGATTTTATATATAGCTCTTCTATCGAATTTGGGATGCCTTGATGCGTTGTTGAATAGTTTTCATCTTTTCCACCATTTCTTCGACCATTTCAGGTTTTAGCAGCTTACATTCACCAACTTCATCCCAACGTTCTAGTTTTCTACATCTTTTACCATAAAGGGCTTCATATAGGTCCATTTGGATGCTCGATTGGAAACTATTATTGTAAGAGAACTCGAACAAAGGTAGATGTTAGTCCTATCCTCCTTTAAAGTCCATAAAACATTCTCTTAACATGTATTCCATTTTCTAAATAGTCTGCTCAGATTGGACATTAGTTTAAGGATGACAAGTCATACAAAAGTTCAGCTCTGTGTTTAGATCTTGTTGGAGACTTTTCTAGAACATGGAGGTGAAACTTGAATCTTGATCAAATAAAATCGATAGTGGTACTCCATGCAGCCTCACCACTTCTCTGATGTATATCCATGAAAGTTAATTAAGTGATAAGTCCTCTAAAATTGAGATAAAGTGAATTGTCTTTATAAGATGATTCATAATAACCCATATAGCATTATTTCCTTTGGATATCTTTGGAAGTTCGGTGACAAAGTCTAGGGTGATGTTTTCCCACTTCCATGTTGGTATGGGTAATGATTTCATCATCCCCTTATAATTTTTCCTTTCATCCCTCACTTGCTGACATACCAAGCACTTTGATATATATTCAATGATCTCCTTATTCATATTGTCCCACCAATAGTGCTATCAGAGATCTCAATACATCTTTGTGTTTCCTAGGTGAATATAGAAAGTTGAGTTATGAGAATCATTTATAAGCTTGTTCTTTATCTCTGGATTGGATGGTACACATAATTGTGACCTAAATCTTATGACTCCTTCCTCTTCAATTTTGAACTCTGAGAAGTTCCTAGTTCAAATAGCTTCCACCTTTTTCTGAATTTCCTCATCATTTCTTTGAGAATCCTTTATTTTCTCTAAAAGGGATGGTTGAAAAATCATTTGAGAAAGTATTGATGGTGTTCCTTCCTTAAAAATTCCCATGTCCATCCTTTATAGGTCTAAGAAGATTGGATCCTTCTCAATTCTCATCATTGATAAGATGTAAGATCATTTCTACTTAGAGCATTTGTCGCATTATGTGCTTTATCGGGATGATAGTGGATTGAGAAATAATAATCCTTGATGAGATCTAACCATATTTTCTAGTTCATATTAAGATCCTTCTATGTGTATATATATTTTAGGCTCTTATGATCATTATATATCTCACACTTCTTCCCATAGTGATAATGCCACCAGATTTTCAATACAAAAATTACAACTACTAACTCCAGATCATGAATGGGATAGTTTTTCTTATTAATTTTCAACTACCTTAAGGTGTAGGCTATCAATTTATCATTTTGAATCAATTCATATCCAAATACCTTCTTTGAAGCATCTTTGTATACCACAAAGAGTTCCCCACTTGTCAAAAGTGTGAGTACTGGTGCAGTGATAAGCCTCTTTTTAAACACTTTAAAGCATTCATCACATTCACTAGTCCATATAAACTTTACTCCCTTCTGAGTCATATTAGTTATTAGGTTTCAAAATCATGAAAAGTTCTTTAAAAATCATTGTTAATACCCATCTAGACCAATAAAACTATGGATCTCCATTACAGATGTTGTTCTGGGTCACTCTTAGATTGACTTTGTTTTGAAAGGGACCATAGATATTCCTTTTCTGGTGATATCATTCCCCAAGAATGATACTTCCTCCATACAAAACTCACATTTACTATACTTTTCATATATTTTCTATTTCTATAAAGTCTTTATCATAGTATTTAAATACTCCTCGTGTTCCTCCTTTCTCTTGGAGTATATCAGAATGTCATCAATAAAGATTACCAAAAATTTATCAAGGTAATCTCTAAATACTCTATTAATTAAGTCCACTAAAGTTGTTAGAGAATTAGTGAGTCTGAAGGGAATATTTATGATCTCATAGTGTCCATACCTTGTTTTAAATGCAATCTTGGTAATATCTTCCTTACTCATCTTTAATTTGTGATATCCAAACTGAAGGTCCACCTTAGAGAAATACTTGGCCCCATGTAGTTGATCAAACAAGTCATCTATTCATGGCAGGGGATACTTTTTCTTTATCATGATTTTATTGAGATCATGATAATCAATGCAGAGGCACATTTATCCATCCTTATTCTTGAAAAGGAGGACTGGTGCACCCCACAGTGAAGCACTCGAGCATATAAAATCCTTGTCCAGATTCTCCTATAACTACTTCTTCAGTTCCTCTAACTGAATAGTGGTCATTCTATAAGGTGTATTTGATATGGGAAGAGATTTGGGTATAAGTTCAATTGAGAACTCAACCTATCGTCTAGGAGGAATACTAGGAAATTCTTTAGGGAACACATCAGTACAGTCCCTCACAATGGTCATGTCTTTGAGCATGATTCTCTACTTTGTATCAATCATTTGATCTGAATATACTTTCTCATAAGGAAATAATATCCATAATTGATATTATGATTCTGAAGGAGATTCATCTTCCTCCTTACACTTGTTCAAAATTGGAGGATGCTTCGGTATGTGAAGAGTAATCCCCCTTTCTCAACAGTTGATGTTGTATTTGTATAAAGATGGTCAATCCTTGTCTGATATAGCATCAAAATACACCAAGGGAAGTAAGATAAGATTTTTTGGTAGGTTTAGTCCACAAAAACTAACCAAGGAGGAGTTATAAACTTTAGATGCAATAATTACCTTATTTTATGTTCTCACAAATAACTAAACCTTTATATTTTGAGGTGGTGATATAATATCTCTACTAAAATTGCAAGATGTGAAAGAATGTATAGAACCATAATCAAATAGTACATTCTCTATTATTGAATGAACAACCAGCATACCTATCACCACATCATTTTCTAGCTCCACCTCAGTAGTAGTGATAGCATATTTTATTCTTTGCTACCTTGGAGGTTGTTGTTATTGATTGTCTCCAACAACCCTTAGCTTAGGGTAATGGATCACATAATACTCATGTTCCTTGCAGTTAAAACACTACACTACAATCTGAGTGTTAATATGGACATTCCTTTATTCTTCCACATTAGTGGGATTATTCATATCACTTTAGTGATTATTATCTAGATGCCCCACTCTTTCACAATTTAATCATCTCTAGGTTCCCTTTAGACAATTCCCAAGATGCTTATTCCCACAACTTTGAAACATGGTATGTTGGGTTTTCTTTCTATTATATGATTTATCTATTGATCCTTCCATATTAAATTCCATTTTCCACTTTTTATCTTTGGGCCCATGAGACCATTGAGAGTCTCCAATATCCATTTCAACCTTAAGGGATCAACGAAAAATCTTTTCATAGTTTTCAAAGTCTTGAATTTCTAATTATTTTTGTAGACTCAACTCCAGTCCACTAAATAAGTAATCTAACTTTATTTTAGTATTCATGACAAATTTGGAGGTGTATCGTGAAAGCCTTGTGAGGTTTTCTTTATATGCGCTGATAAAATCATATTTATTTTGCTTCAATCTAAGGAACTCCATTTTCATCTTAAGATGGAGAGTTTGGGAAAAATATTTATTGAAAAAAAAAATCTTGAAATATTTTCATTTCATGGAATAAATTTTCTTCTTAGAATTTGTGTTCTTGATCAGTTCCCACCACTGATCATCTTCCCCATAAAAAAATATAGACTTCCATCACAACTTTCTCTTCTTCTAATCACTATAAGATAGATAATATCTTCTCAATAGAGTTAATCTATTGTTCCATGATGAGGGTGTCAGAAGATCTACTAAATATGGGAGGTCTTTATTGCATGAAGGATTCGACCACAAATTTATATTTATTAGGAGAAGAAGGGTGTTCCACATGATTCAAGTTATTATTCATAACTTGAGATAGTGGAGAAAGTATTGTCATGAATTTTTGATCTCTCGTTCCTATCATATTTGGCATTTCATTAGGGAAATTGTCACATTGCCTATCAAATTGACTATGGGAACGAGTTCTCCTATTTCCAGTCATTAACTAAAAAAAAGTTACAGTTAGGGGGGCTTGAATACTTTGATAATAAGAATATATAAAGTCAAATTTGAACATAGATGGATAAATATGTAAAATAAAAGTATATCCTATCTTGTGATTCCCTAAGTTTCAATCTAAGTTATCCATGGTGATATAATTATCCTTAGGGTCCTTACTAAAGTTTTTTAGTCCTAATCTCTAAAAATAACTAAACCTTGATCTGATACTGACTATAATGGACCTATACTTTTACACATATTATTAAATGATTTTAAGCATAAATAACCATAAATTACAATCTAAGGATCATAAATTCTAGTAACTTTGTAAGATTAGGTACATGATTAGAAAGCATGAAACCAAAATAAAAAAATATATTTAATCTCTATAAAGAGCACCTAAATTACCTTTAAATATTACATATTCATAGGATAACTTGGGGAATACATGAACAAAAGGGATGCACTAAAAATACCAATAAGGGAACAAACATAGGAATAAATCATAGCACATGAGTTAGAAGACATAACATGATGAAATAAAAAGGCATGGAACATGAATAAATATAAGGAATCATAACTTGTATAACATGGGACCATATAATCATGGAATCATAGGAATGTTTAAATAACATACAACATGTTATAAGAATGATTCTAGGATAACTACCAAGACCATTTCACAGGGTGGATCATGAGTCAAGGCTAACTTCTAAGACCATTACATGTGACAGACCAAGTCCCATAAAGGAATCAAGTTTACTCCATGTCCCAACATGACGTCTCATGAGAATAAACATTACCCAATGAATTGGAGTGTTATCTAGTCGCACCCATCATAACATGTTCATTCATATGTGTTACACGTGAAGAATAAAACATAGGGTATAAACATAAGGGTTATCCATGGAAAGAAATGGGTATCATAATCATGTCATAAAGCATAATCAAGGGAATATCATAATGGTGCCCATAAAAGAATGGATTTAAATCATACATGGAAATTGATAAGGTAAATAGGTGTATATAATGATAAATTATACCCAACTGGAGTGAAAACATGTAAAAATAGTTATTATGAAACTTTACAAATGAGCCACTTCAGTGCAATTTAAGGGAAAATATAAGAGTCTTTAAAGAGGAAAAAAAGCATAATTATTTGTATAAAACCAGAAATGAACAAAGATAGTTTTTTGTGATAAAAAGAGTAATTTTATAAAAATATTGGTGGATTAAAATATATTATGTATTGTACTTGAAAACGGGTAAGAAATTGGGAAGTTCTCATAAACTGGGCTTACTTATCAAGAGGAATTGAAAAGAGAACCTTATAAAACATGTATTTCCCCATCAAATAAAGAATAATTAATCTAGTAAAATATTTTTGGAACATAAATACAAAACATATGAAGATTACATAAGAAAAATTAAGAATTATATTGGTGTAAAGAGATAGTAAGAGTAACTCGAAGGAAAAAATGGAGGTTCGGAGAGAATCTCTTACCTTATGTCCGAAAGTGTTCTACACTTGTATTTAATGTACTATATAATGAAATTAGATTCATTAATAATTTAATTAATAATCTCTTAAAATTTTATTTTATTTAATATAATTTTATTAAGTTCATTTATGTCCTTTTTGATTAGTTATAAGATTCAATTTCATTGTTTGAGAGTGTTCGTTTTCTTGGTTTTCAGGATCGGTTCGCTTGTATACAAGTATGGAAGTTCATGAAAAATGATAATAACTCTACAGAATTGAAATTATATGTTATTAATTAACTTAAAAAATATTAAATAGTCTTATATATCATTTGGTTATATGGTATTAGGACGATTCATAAGATAAAATGTTATTGAAAATGATTTAATTTATTTTGGCGGTTTTTACGACCATCACGAACTTATATCATTTTATTTAATATCATGTCTATAAATTGGTTCCATAACATTATATGACTTATAACATGTATATTAAAATCTTATTTAATCATAATGTTGGTTTTATGACCAGCTTTGAAGATGGTAATGGAAAATTAAAACACATCATCCATGATGATGGTAAATCGACACATCACGGACGATGATTTCATTTTTAGAATAAAAGAGAGAAGAGAAGATGTTTGATGAAGTATATTCCATTAACACAATAAAATTACAGTATATATAATATATTATAGTTATCATGTAACTTTGTGATAGGAATTTGAGGATAGGATAATAAAATAAAATAAATTGAAAATAAATTAAAAGAAAATGAAAGAGGATTTTACCTCTTGAAATTCTTCTCCTTGAGAACCTCCTTAGGGAAATTGGGTTTGGTATTTTGTTGAGACCAGAAGCTCTTGAATGTGGGGGAGAGTCTTTGGAATATCATTGGGTATAATTTTTACAAGATTCAAGGCTTTGTATGTGTGAGGAGAAGAGGTGGTGAGGGGTGGTATTTATAGGGGGGGAATATTTTTTATTAATTTATTTATTTATTTATTTATTTGGCTCAAGACTATGAATAGTTTTGATTCCTGTGACTAAATACTATAAATAGAGAAGGATGGTTTGAGATAATGGTTCATACATCATCCATACCTCAACAATGACTCAAAAAAACATGTATTTAGCTTATATCGTAAATTATCATACTTCACTTTTCACTAAGAATTCAACTATTTTAGGAAAATACCAAAAAATCACCCCAAACATTTTTTAATGTGTATAATTAAAAAAAGGAATCCATTTTATGAAAATAATTTTCTAACTATGATAAATTTAATTTATAAATAAAAATATCATTTACTAAAAAATATCGATTTTAAAATTATAACTGATTTTATAACACATTAAAAAATTAACTAAGGTCTCGTAAAATTATCTTATAATCATAAGACAACAAAATATTAATTTATGAATCTATTTTATGAAAATAAATTTTCTATTAAATCATTATATTAATTGTAAAATTTAAATAAACATTTATGTTTCACAAAAATACCAACACATAATTTATCGTTTTTAAAACATTTATTTACTTATTCCAAGATATAAATATATCATATTTTCATTTATAAGATACCCAAATTTTATTTATACTTTCATAGGTTAGGTTACTATTTTATTAGACAATTTAGTATTTCTAATGGTCACATTACTATTCCAAAGGTCAAGTTATTATTCCATTGGTAAAGGTTCCTTAATTTCTATAAATAGAACTTATTTAATTCTTAATGATGTTTTTATTAGGTTATATATGTGATTTATGAGATTTATTCTATGTAAAATAATTATAAGAATTTAAATTTCATTGATAGAATTTTGGTTCGTTATAGGAATGAATCTTCTTCATGTAGTGGAAGAGTCTCCCGAGGAAGCGGATGCAGGTCCAATAACCGTGAGAGGTACCATCACTACAACTTCATCTTTAGTGGATGATTTATTTGATATTGGTGCATATTTATTTTTTATATCTAATCACGTTTTAAACATTATAAATCTTTCTATAATGATTTTGTCTTATGGGATGGATATTAATATTCCCCTTAGAATGAAGAGAGAGCAGAGTCTTCGATGTCCTACTTGTGTTTTCTATTTATTAGAGATTGAGCTTACCTAGGATTTTATGGTTCTCGGCATGAATCCTCTTGAAAACATTCTCATGATGGATTTAATCATTACTAATAAGGCCCAAATTGATTGTTACCTTTTATGGGTCTCCTTTTCTACTCTTTATGGGGTGTGTCGTGTGTTTTAGGGGGAATGAGACCTAAGGTTGAGTGGAGTTGGACCATATTTTCTAGAGTTGGGTAGGGTAATATCAGCATTTTATTTTAGCTTGGAGTGATAATATTTGAGTGATGATCTCCCTCCAGTCATTATCAAGTTTCCCAATATGTTTCCTTCTGATTTCTATGGTTTTCTACCGGTAAGATAGGTAGAGTTTTCTATTGATTTAGTACCTGATACTCAACCAACATCTATTAATTCTTACTGTATGGAACCAAAAGAGTTGAAAGAGTTAAAGACTCATTTGGATTACTTTCTTGAGAATGTATTTATATTCCAAAGTGTTTCACCTTGGGCGGTGCATGTTCTATTTGTGAATAAAGCTGATGGAACACTACACCTCTATGTTGATTATGATAAACTCAATCGAGTTATGGTAAATAATAAGTATTTGTTTCCATATATTTATGATTTTTTTTACTAATTTAAAGGGGAAAATTAGTTCTCAAATATTGGTATTTGGTTTGGTTACCACCAGTTGAGAATAAAATAATCTTACATTCAAAATACCACCTTTCAGAGAAGGTATGGTCATTTTGAGTATCTTGTTATACCATTTGGTTTAACCAATGTTCCTGTAGTTTTTATAGATTTGATGGAAAGAATATTTCATGAATACATAGATTTGTTCACGATGGTATTTATAGATGATATTTTGGTTTACTCCAAGACTAAGGAAGATCATGTGCATCATCTGAAAGTAGTTCTAGAAATCTTGAGAGATTGTAGAATTTACACGAATCTTTTAAAGTGTAATTCCTAAACACGGAAAGTGAAGTTCTTGGGACATGAAGTCTCAAAACATAGTATTTTAGTTCATCCTTATAAGGTGAAGATTTTTATGACATAGGATAAACTGCATGATGTTTTTGAGATACGGAGCTTCTTGGGATTGGTTTGGTATTACCATAGGTTTGTTAAATATTTCTTGAAGATGGATTCTCCAATGACCACCTTCACTCATAAGGGAGTGAAGTTATTATGGAATGAAAAATGTTAGAGTTCTTTTAATGAGATGAAGTGTATATTTAATTCTACACCAATGTTGACTCTTCTAGAGATTGGATAGGGCTATATGGTCTTCTATGATGCATTAGGTTTGGGTTTGGGTTGTATTCTTATGCGAGGTGATCATGTGTGAGCCTATAACTCCATACATCTTAGGCCACATGAGAAAAATTATCCAAACCATGATCTTGAACTTATGTATGTGATGCATGTTCTTAAGAGTTGGTAACATTACCTTTTAAGAGAAAGGTTTTTTGTTTTTTCTAACCACAAAAGCTTGAGTTATATCTTGTCTTAAAAATATTTGAACCTCTAACATAGTCGTTGGGTGGAGTGCCTGCAGAATTTTTATTTTGACATTGCATACACCTTGGGGAAGGGGAATTTCATTGTAGGCACTTTGATTAGAAAAGTTTTGACCCATACTATAAAATAATCATTAGAAGGGTGGAAATTGATGAATCTTTTTTCTAAGTTTCATTTGGGATTCACAGAGGAAGAGGCTGATGTTGTCTTGGATAGTGTTCATTTGACCTCCTCTTTTCTTGAGATAATTCTTCAGGAGCAGTAGCTTGATGATAAATTTTGTGGCATTAGGAGCTCTCTTTATGGTTGGGAGACTGTCAGTAAGTGGATGTTCTCTTCTGAGGGAATCCTATATTTTCTTAATAAGCTTATTGCACCTTTTTTCTTTAGAAAGGAAGTGATGGGGGATGGCCATAATTCCTAATGGGCGATGCACCTAGGAACCATGAAGATGTTTTATGACATGTGGTAATGATTCTGGTGGCCAAGTATGAGACAATAAATTTATAATTTTGTTTCTCATTGTTATAATTGTTAGCAGGTCTAAGTCAATCACTATAGACCTTTAGGTTTGCTTCATCCACTTACAGTAACTACATGGAAGTGGGATGAGATCTTTATGGACTTTATGGTTGGGTTTTCGTGTACCCCTTGGGGAAATAATGAGATATGGGTTGTGATTTATAGGTTAACCAAATTGGATAACTTTATACCCATTAGATATATAACTAAATTTGAGGACTTTGTATATCTCTATGTGTGGGGGATTGTTAGATTGCATGGAGTTTCTTATGCTATATTCTCTCATAGGGTTCTCCATTTTACTTATCACTTTTGGAGAGGCCTCTCGGAGGAATTGGTATCTCATGTTCATTTGAGTTTGGTTTTTCATCTGTATAAAGATGGTCAGATAGAGTGATATATACATATTCTTTAGGATATGCTACATGCTTGCATTCTTGACTTTGTTGGAACTTGGTACATCCATTTGGGAATGTTTGAATTTTATTATAATAATAGTTACTGGTCTATAATTCTAATGGATCATATTGAGGCCTTGTATGGTCGACCATGTAAATCTATGTCGTGTTGGTCAGAGATTGGTGAATCTTCTTTGGTTAGACTGGGTTTGGTCAAATAGACAATAGTAAAGATTCAGTTGATTCGTCAGAGACCAGTTGTGGTGTAGAGCTAGTATAAATCCTATGTTGATCATCGTCTATGAATGTGGGAGTTTTCTATTGGAGAATAGGTATTTTTTATAGTTTCACATAAGTTGGTCACTGATGTCTTGGGAAATAAGGAAAGCTTGAGTTAAGGTTGATAGCTCCTTTGGGATTGTTGAGCAAGTGGGGGAAACGACCTACCATTTGGCACTTCCTCCATAATTTACTTCGATCCATAGTGTGTTTCATGTGTTGCAGCTTAGAAAGTATCTTTTTGACCCTTATCATGTTCTGATATGGGGGGTATTGATGTTGATCCTGATTTACCCATGATTGATCATCCCTTCAGGATTGTTGATTCTGAGAAAAAGGTTCTTCATGTGAAGATTATATCTTTGGTTTGTGTGCTATGGTAGCATGGTTATGATTCACATGAGACTTAGGAGTTTAAGGAACTGATAAGATATCTCTTGTCAACGAAAATTACCTAAAGTTCAAGGATGTATGTTTGTTCGAATTAATTCCTTGTATAAATGTGTCATCTGGGAGCCGCATCATGGTGTAGGCATTGTGGCATAGAGAGTACAAGTTGCGTCATGGACCATCAGGTTGCGGTGTAGGGGATCTTGAGGTCTGATAGGGTTACGGCATGGGTTTTTTACTATTTTTTGATCCCTAGAGGTCATTTTTTAGAGCTTCTTCCAATTTTGATGTAGTTGTGTAGTGGAGGGATGGTTTCACCATGGAGATCTGGTTGGTGCATTTTGGTGCTACTGCCTATTTGGGCATAGTTGTAGTGCGGTAATTGTGTTGCATCATAGAATTACCTCAGGGGAAGTGGATCTGGGCAAGGTTTTTAGCATGTTTTTAGGAGGTCAATTGACTGGGAGGTGTTAAGGTGTTCCCTACAGTGGTTGCGCCATCATCTAGCTGTTTTTATCCCTTCTACGTCATGGCCATGGGGGTTGCGATGTGGTCTGTATTTTTATAGACTTAAATTTCCCGACCCCTTTTTTATATTTATTTTTATCCCACTTGACTCTCATTCAAAATTTTGGCTCTTGAAGGCTCCCAATAGGTGTTTGAATCCTATAAACTCCTTTTTTCTCAGATCGAAGAGTGATAGATCATCATGTTATTAATGGGTATAATCTTATTTTTTTTTATGGAACTTGGTTTTAGGTTAGATTCCTTAATATCCTATTCCTTCGTTCTTTATTGGCAGATCTCGTTGCGGGTGTTGAGTCAGTTTGATCACATGATTAAAGGTAGGTGGTTCCATATGATTTTACCCTATAATTGAAACCTTAAATTGATTAATTAAAATGAAATGAGTTTTTAAATGATTTAAGAACCCAATTTTTTTATGATTGATGGATTATTTTGGAGAAGGCGTGGAGATTGTGAAAACCCCTCAATTTCAATGGAATTGAAATTATTGGGTGAATTTGAGAGAATTGATGCTTTGATTTGAAAAAATTATTTGATTAAATGATTTGTAATGGCTTGAATTGAAAGTTTATTTGAAAAGGGAATAAATTTATTAAAACCTATGATTTGGTTTTGAAATGAGAAAGTCATGTTGAAAATTGAAAGTGAGCAGTAGTAATTTTTTAAACAGATCTGAAATGATTGATTTTCCCATGATTAATTGATTGAATTACTGAATCACATGTGAGACTGGGTAGTTAGTGGGTAATTAGGACAATCACGCTAGGATATGAACCCCTAGCCCTGGATCAATGATGACAACACTAACTTAAACATACTGAGACATTATTTTTTCCTTGATGGGGATTTGAGTCCCGATGGCATGAGTCATGGGACATGTGCACACTTTGAGTTGAGATCACTGATTGAGTAGTCTGAGGATCCTATTACTAGAAACTAATGGACAACAAGTCTTGATACATGGTGTTATGATATACTTGATTTGATTATTACATGCTATTTATTTATGGAATTGTTTTATTCATGCCAACTACATTATATAAATATTTTATATAAAATTATCATTTAAGTTGGTTTTTATATATCTTCCATCTCTTTTAATTATGAAATCATGTTTTGTTGAAAATATGTGAATTTCGTGTCATGCCTTTTATTATTTAAAATTAAAATAATATTTGGTTTAATTTTTATGGAATTTATTATGGAACACTAGGTGAAACCCTACTGGGATTTATAGCTCACACTCTACCATTGCCTTTGGGAAATTGTATATTATATTATATTAGGTCCAAGTAAAGGGGAAGTGTCACTTGGAGGTGGTGGGTATTCTTAATCTTTAGGACCCAGAGCGATGGAGGTGATCGGTGGATATATTATCCACTCATTTCATGGGATGTTTGATCTTTTTTCTTGATGGACATTGAGTACCTTGATGATGTGCTATTTTGGGTTTTGTTTGTCAGTTTGATTCTAGTACTTTATCCTTTTTTGAGTATTGACCATACCGACTTGTATCACTATATTTAATTGTTTTTTAGCAAAAAAGTGTTCCCTATTTTATTTTTTATGATGTTAGGTACTAGTCGCCAACCCATGGGGACCAGGAACACCCTTCGAGTCATGTTAGAGTTGGCTCGGGTATCAAGGTACCAAGGTATCTAGGATGGTTCATGACAGCGTGCAAACCTGAAAATTATTTATTTTTCCATGTAACATCTTCTCTTGAAACTTGGGGCTACACTAGGTAATTTTTGGGTGATTTCTCCCCTTCCAGACATTTCGGTTTGGTGTTTGATCTCCAGTGAGTTTCCTTGTCTTGGTTTTCTCCTTCTTGTTGTTATCTCTCTTTGACAATGATGTGATCTTGTGTTGATGATTGAATCGGAGTTTGATCTTGATGGTTTGTGGTTTAGTATTTCTTTATTGATCTCCTTTGCCTTCATTATTCATTGGCATTCCCCATTGTGGGTGTTGATTTTATCATTAATTAAAGGTAGGCGGTTCCATAAGCCTTTTTCCCTATAATTAAAACCTTAAATTGCTTTATTGATTTGAAATGGGTTTTTAAATGATTTAAAAACCCAAATTTGAGAGGATTGATGTTTGATTTTGTAAAGGAAAATAAAATTGTGAAAACCCCCCAATTTCAATGGAATTGAAATTGTTAGGTGCATTTGAGAAAAATTGATGGATTGATTTGGAAATTGATTTGATGGAATTATTTAATGTTAAACTTTGAGATAAATGGATTAAATTGAAAAAATGCATGAATTGATGAAAATTTGTGATTTGGTTTTGAAATGATAAAGGCATGTAGAAATATGAAATTGCCAATTATATTTTGAATTATTTTGAAATGATTGATTTTCCATGATTGATTGATTGAATCACGTGTGATCCTGAGTAGTTAGTGGATATTTTAGACAAACACGCTAGGATCTAACCTCATAGAACTATATTGACAATAAGAACACTGACATAAACTTACTACGGTGTTATTTTCCCCAATGAGGAGTTGAATCCTCATGGTATGAGCTGAGGGATGTGTGCACACATTGAGTTGGGATAACTGATTGAGTAGCGTGAGGATCCTTTTACTAGAAACTAACATACCCCAAAGATGATTACATGGTGTTGTGATATATTTTGATTTGATGATTACATGTCATTGATTATAGAACTATTTTATTCACACTGAATGCTTTATATAAATGTTTTATATAAAATGTTCATTTAAGCCTGTGTTGAAATATTTTCCATCCTTTTTAATTATGAAAGCATGCTATGTTGCAAATATGTGCATGTATTATTCAATTTAAATTGAAAGAATAATTGGTTTAATTTTTATTAAATTGATTATGAATCACTTGGTGAGACCCTACTAGACATTATAGCTCACACCCTACCTTTGTTTTCGGGCGTTTGTAGATTATCTTATGTCAGGTCCAAACAAAGGAAAAAACATCACCTGGGGGTGGTGAATGTTCTTGATCTTTGGGTACCAGAGTGATGGAGGTGACCGGTGGAGACGTGATCCACCTGTTACATAGGATATGTCTGAGCTTTTACCTTGGAAGATGTTGTGTCTTTTGATGATATACTATTTGGGCATTGTTTTACCTATTTGATTCAAATGCTTTATTCCTTTGGAGTGTTGAACATATCGACTTGTATCTTTTATCTTCTGATATCACTACTACAAAACAGGGCTTTAACAGCACTAGTATTTATCGGCGTTAGAAAAAAACACTAATAAATGGCATGTTTATTAGCACTAAAGAAAGCACTGATAAATTTAACCTTTTATCGGCGCTTTTGTTTTAGCGCTGATAAAGGGAACATTTATTAGTGCATTATTTTTAACACTGATAAAGGTTATCCTTTATCAGCGCTTTATTTTTAGCACTGATAAAGGGTACCCTTTATCAGCACTTTGTTTTTAGCGCTGATAAATATCTGAATAAATAAAATGAAATAAATAAATAAAATGAGTTTATTATAAAAATATTACAAATTTTATTAATTAAATAATTATTGATAAAAATGAATAAATCGATTGTACATTATTAAATATTAAACATTTTATTAATTAGATAATTATGATAATTAATTTTATTAAATTGTATATATTAAATATATAGATATATATTAATGTATATAAATATGATTTATATATTACAAAATATTTATGCGCTTTTCATTAAATAGTCATATATTTATTAAATAATGGTTTATAATTAAAAATTAATATGAATTTAAAATATTGGCTAGTTGCATAGTACTCGACATATAATTGAATGTTGTTTAATTTTTCAATTTAACATAGATCAAATGTGTGTTATATTGATTTCAAATATACGTAATTAATGCATTTTTATATACAATACACAAACACACAAAACTTATCCATTTTTTCAATATTGTTAAAGTGTACTTATTCTTAATTTATTCAATTTCACTCATTTTTAACATATATGCATGCACTTAAAATTAGATATTCATTAATAATGTTAAAAAAATATTTGTCAAAAAATATTTATAAATAAAAATATTTATAAATGTACATTTACTATATTTATACAATTATATATTTATAATTATAAATGAATAAATATTTTTTAAAAAGTATTTATATAAATATAAATAAATAATTATATATATTTAAATAATTATTAAATTTATAATAAATTTACTTAAATAATGAATATATTTACTATATTTATATTTATATATATTTATTAAATATATGTATGTATGATTATATAAATATATATAATGTTATGAATGTTATTTTTTAAAAATATTTCTATAATTATAAATAAATAATTATGAAATTATAATAAATATATTTAAAAAGGAATATATTTACTATATTTATATTTATATTTATATTTATATTTATTTATTAAGTATATATAAATATTTACAATTTTTTATTTATAATTATAATTATAAATCCTTTATCAACACTTAAGTATTAAGCGCTGATAAAAGCATCTTTATCAATGCTTTTCCGCACTGATAAAGATGAGGCTTTATAGGCACTGGTAAAATTAATATTTATCTGCGTTATAACTTTAGCACTGATAAAGTTTGATTTTATCAGTGCTTTTTTAGCGCTGATAACGACCTACCTTTATCGGAGCTAAAAAAACACTGATAAAGAGTCCTTTTATCAGCGTTGATAAAAGGACTCTTTATCAGCGCTTATTTGTAAGTGCTGATAAAAGTGTCCCGGTCTTTTTAAAAAAGTCTAACCATTTGCGAACCCATCACGATATCAAAATCTTTCTGTAGAAGCCACCTGCTATCGGCACTCCTCCTCGGTGAATCGAAACTCAAATCACACCACTCGATTACCTCCAGTTGCTCGAACATTTCATCTGACATCTGGTGTTCGATTACAGTTAGGTTTTCCGAAGAGGGTCTCAGATTTTCTTCAACCTAGCAAGGCAGGCCTTCTAATTTTATTTGTATATTTTTTGTTTTGTTTTTTATTTCTTCTACGATGATATCGTTATTTGTGGTCCGGTGATTGTATACTATTTTGATTTTAGATTATGAAAAGAATGATTTTTTTATGGTCTGTTGTTTGATTGACTACCAATGTATGAACCCTCTTGATATATGGGTTTATTGTTTATATATGACACTAAAATTTGGATTTATTTATTGTTGTTTTATTGCTATGTTTTATATCTTCTTACTAAATAATTGTTTCACATAAGTATATAAATGTGTAGAAATTTTCATGTATATTATTGTTTTTTTACTACTGATTTGAGGCACATTGGTGGTTCCCTAATGATTATATATATGCTAACACCTTTCATGGAAACCTTAATGGATGTGTAGCTTCAAATGCTATTTTTCAGGAACCAAGTTAGTGGAGTGATGTTTATTACTCTATTATTTATATGTATCATAGGATCTAGTTCCTCTTATAATTCACTATGGTCCTTAGTTTTCTTATGAAGCATATTCAAAGAGGTCATCCCCAGTTAAGCACATGAGGTTTTATCACATCAAACCTTTACTTTTTGAATCATTATGGTGCCTTTAGTTCACATTATGTTTGAATATCAGGTTTTTATTTATTTGATATTTCTTATAGACTATAAGTGAGTTTTTATACTGGCGTGACATGTATGTGTGTCTATATAGCTATTTCATCATTTATTTCCATAGTTTTTTGTCTAATAGGTATGCCTATATCAGGTCATGATGATTTTGGGTCTGCATGTCCATTGACCTCAAGGGTCATGCTAGAATTTTGTTCGACCTTTGGTATTAATTGTTTCTATTTTTGGGGTAACACCATCCATTTATGGTTTTTTACACCCAAATTTTAAACCATCCTTTTGTCATGACCCATCACTCGGGGCCCGTGCCGTGACTACCCCAAGTCCACCTTCTATAGGCTAGGGGCTGGCGACTAGCACCGGAAAGGCGTATCCCTAAAATGGGAAGGCATTGACTTTTTAACCTATACAGACACACAGACTAAGAGAACAATAAAAAGAAACCACACAGAATAGAACACAACAAGGATGTGACCACAAAGTAATTGTTGTAGTGAAAAGAGTGATGAAAGTAAAGGGGCTAGAAATACAATCCCAACTGTAAAGTACAAGTACAACTGAAAGGTAAAAATATAACTAAAAAGTAAAAAACAGCTCCTGGATCGTCCACAGAGGATCCTACCTGAAGGGTAGGTACATATCTTCTCCAAACAATTCCACGTCAGCCCGTCTCCTTTGTGTACCGCCTAGTCCTGGCTCCCCCAAGTCTCAGCCCACCTGCTTGTCGTCTGCACAAGACACAACAAGGTGCGGGTGAAGCCCATGCAGGGGTGAGTATAACAATACTCAGTAGGGACCCTGAGACCCCCGAAGGTCTCCTAGAGTTCCACAAAGAAAAGACCTCAATCACAAAGAAAGAAGTAGTCAAAAACTCTACTTAGGTATATATCCATACATATACCTAAGTTATCAAGATATACTTGTCTCATAAATGAGGGAAGAATATCACAAAGGTAACACCATGAAGGTAAAAGCACCACACAGGTATCACCATGAAGGTAAAATCACCACATAGGTATCACCACGAAGATAAAGGACTCAGCTCACACCAGGTATATTCTAGGGTAGTAACCATAACATCGTCAATCACAAATGTAGAACACCTCGACTGTTGGATAAATCCTCCTCTATCGAGTACAGTGGGTCTACTGCGTCACACAGAGGTGCTTACCACTAACCTTGGACTGCTGAGGTACTCCTCCTATTGAGTATCGTGGGTCTGTCGCATTACACAGAGGCGCTCCCCACCGTGGCCTGCTGAGGTACTCCTCCTGTCGAGTACTGTGGGTCTGCTGCATCACATAGAGGCACTCCCCACCGTGGTTTTTCCACATCACACAGAGGCACTCCCCACTGGGCTGTCAAGTCACACATAGTCGAAAAATCAGCAGTTGTTAAGCAGTCTTCAGGTCTCAGCCAACTGCAGGGTTCCGTACGTAGAGCGCTTGGGAGAACCTCTTCTCAAGCCATCGGTCGTATTTCAACTGGCATGGAGCTCCATGAAGAATTAACCTGATGATCTATCATGTAATAAGGGTTCCAACGCAATAGACGGTGTGTCAATCGGACGCTCGGTCTGTGCGTTATTGGCATTTCAGTTTCGAGGGCCCGGTTGGATTCGGGTGTGATCCAACCCATTCATACTCCAAGTTTCTTAAAAACTCTAATAGAATAAGTCAAAAGGACCGTCTTGATCCAAGGATCCCAACGCTATAGATGGTTCGTTAAACGAACGTCCAGTTCTCAAGATATGTCCCTTTATGTGATTCTAGGCCCGGGTCTGGTCCAGCCCAGTCGGACTGACCCGGCCCGACCCGGTCTGGGCTAGGCCACAACAGACTCAGTCCACTGGGATGAGGTCTAGCCCAGCCCGCAAGGAGGCGGCCCGACCCATAGAGGGCGGCCCGCTTGGGCGACGTCCCGACCCGTATAGGGTGACCCGCAAAGGGGTGGCCTGGTAGGGCGGCGGACCGCTTGGGCGGCGGCCCGGTAGGGCAACGGCCCAGTTGGGCGGCAGCCCGCTTGGGCAGCGGCCCGACTGCATGAGGTGCGACCCGTAAGGGGGTCCTTCCTAGCCACCACCAGGGGAGAGAACCCCCATTCTCCCAAACTCCCAAATGGCCCGCAGGTCGTTTGGTTTGCGAAGCGGCGGTGCCACGTGGGTGTCACTCGGTCTTCATGGAACCCGTCAGAGGTGCGAGTTTGGCCTCCATCGCAGCTTCGATCGTGGCTTCTTGTCCGCCGATGGTGCGCTGGTTGCACCGCCTCCTACTTGCCGGCAGCGCATTGGTCATGTCGTTGCTCCATCCATGGCCGGTCGTCATGCCAATCACCTCCTCCATTCATCGCGGCTGACGAGCCACGACCTCTTGCTCACTGGAGACGCACGACAACGCACCACACCTCCTCCACAGTCGGTTGGTGTCAGCTGTTCTGATGACCGTTATGGCTTCATGTCGCGACCTCCTCTTGTGGCGTGTGTTGACTCGGTATTCCCAACGTAGCCGGTCGGTATCGTCGCGCTGACAATCTTCCATGGATACCCAAGAATAGCAAGATAGTGGAGGGTTCTGGCCGGGTTAGTTAGGCCTGCGCCCTCCACGTTAGCTCGAAAACATGAGGGGGTCAAGGGTTTAATAATCAATTGAATTAACAACAATCAAACCCTACAAAGATACCTCGCAACAACCTCCTACAAAAACGAATGAATCACGGATCAACCCGTTAGTCGGTTGGTCCACGTTTTTGTATTATTCAAGAACGGGGAAGAGGAAATGATTTAAAATGCGTAAACAAATAAACCCCCTACCTCATAAACCCATTGGAGAGCATTCACAGCTTGAAGGTGGGCCGGTGTTCTTCGTCCCCGCAACAGGCTTCCAATGATGCCACTTGTACGTCGTCCTCTGGTTTGTGGTTCGGTGTCACCCATCACCTCCCACTGGGATTGGATCTATCCTCTAAGGGTCCGGTGTCACGACACTCCTCTAGCACTTCGTTGCTTGGTGAAGTTGTGCCGATACCCCTCCCCAAGCTCCATATATATAGGAGAGGGGGAGGGTAAGTAACGACGTGTGGAATTAATGGAGGCTCATAAATTAGGAACCTTACTAATTCCCCAATTACGTTATTACTTAGAATTGGCAGGTCAAGCCATTTATTGGCTTGACACATCAATGGCCCCACACTCTGCTTATCCATTGGAGGATATGAAAGAAAAATAAAATAATAAAATTATTTTATTTCATTTCTTTTAAAAAGTCACAAAACCTAACTTTTTTTTCAGACCTACTGTGGTCAAGGTAAAGTCTCCCTTAAGAAAATCCCGGTGTTGCGAATTCAATGGTGCCCTCAGATTTTTAGTTTGAGCACCAGTTTAAAAGTTAGAAAACGTCGCTCACACGTTTACTGAACATACCCGAAAAAAAGTTCAATAAATTATTAACGTTCACCCTTGACCTGCACCGATCAAGGTTAGGCTCCACCTAAGGAGAACACACCCCAATGAACTCAACGGAACTCTCGAATTTTCAATTCGAGTTAACGTTTAGAATTTATGGGTTTTTAAAATAAAATAATTGTCACTTAATTATTTTATTTACAGCCAAAAACTAACTTTCACCGGTGGCCCGCGCTGGCCAATGTTAGTATCATCCTAAGGAAAGAATACTCTCATGAGCTCAACGATGGTCTCATATTTTTAATTTGAGTTACCATTTGTGAGTTATAAGAATTTGAAAAATAAAATAACTTTATTTAATTATTTTATTTACGGTGATGCCATTTTCAGGTTTTCTCACAAGAGGCCTGCGCTGGCTAAACTTAAGTCACGTCTAGGGTAAACCCTCCATCCTAAATGCAACGGTGCCCTCAGAATTCTGATTCAAGAAACCGTTTAAGACTTATTCCACTTTTTCAAGAAAACTGCTTATGTGCACTAATTAAAGCTTAACAAAACTTTGACGGATCATTCTGGGCACTCCGGACCTCGGAATCACGCGCTGTTAGATTTCACGGTCTCAAAATAATTCCATATAATTAAAATATATATATGGAAATTCTGGGACATTACACATTTAGTGACTTTGATGTGTGTTAGAGGTCAAGTAATGATTTGGCCTGGTGTTGTTTGGGTAATTTAGGCTAGGGTTATTTCACTATCTATCTTTCAGTTTACACCTATAAATTTTAGTGATAATATCATTTATTATCTACCTTTATCTCCCTATCATTATCATATTCTTCGAGATGATTCAACATAGTGTATCCATCCATGTCCTTATCCTATATCCTTAAATAAGATACATAACTAATAACATGATTCATCAGAAATATGATGCATCCCCTATGTTCCTTCTATAGGAATCCTTCCAACCCTCACTCACTTTGCACGGTTGATAATCGTGTATAAGGGATACCAAAAAAATTAACTTCTATTCCTGGTATAATATAATGTGTTAGTGTTTGTACTACTTCTATAAGCTTTCATTGGATATGAGATTCTCTTTCTCCAATTTATATCATATGGAAAGTAATGTAGTCAAGTAACTTTCCATTATCTACAAAAAAAATATTTATTATAATTTAATGATTACTGATTGTGATGTTATTAATGATTATATTATATCTCTCACTATTTTTTCAAATCCCAAAAAACCCTTGTTGTTGTATTTGGAATATCTAGGCACTCAGATACTCTAGTAGAAATGATCCATATTTTCCTTCTCAAAGATTTCACCACAAAGTCATGTCCCATCTATGATGACGATTCAGAATCTAAAGCACCTTTCTCTAGAGGAGTATCTTTCACTTCTTCAACAAACTTTGATTTAGATGATCCAGCTACATCTTTTTTAGGTGTACCAAGAAGGAATAATTTTCTTTTAGCAACAACCTTTTCAACAATATTGGCTACCTCATGATCTTTTTATTCAACATTAACTTCCTCTTCATCTTCTTGAAAAATGTCATAATTTTCCTCACTCAATTCAAAGGAATGACTTTTTTTAACTTTCTCTTCTTTTAAATTTTCCTTCTACTTATCTAAAACTATTTTGGTGGATGAAGCTTGAGAAGTTCTTATTGAGAGTTTATCAGAAGGACTCTTCTCTTCATGATACTCTTCCACCGTTCTAATTAAGTCTTCACTTTATTCCTCTTATTCTTGTTGAATTTCTTCTTCAACAATCTGCTCTGGAACTGAAGCATTATTTAAGAGGGCTTCTGGTACCTGAATTTGTTCTGAAGCTTTCTCATCATCTTTTAACAATGACTGAACAACCTGGTATTGCAACTCTTTTTCTTTTTACTTTTTCTCATTTGATTGTTTCTTGAGGTTTTCAACTTCAACAATATTCAAAGCCTTATCCTCTGTAGGGTTAATCCCAAAAATAGGATCACCTTCCTTTCTCTTTTTCTTTTTCTCTCTCCACTTAGAAACTACTTCATCAAAAAACTTCTTTTTCTTCTTCTGTTTAGGGGGTGCTGATTGAGGTTCTGAAATAGGTTCGGGTAACTGAGGTTTCGATTCTTTTTCTTTATTTTTCTTGGAATTTTCAACAACTTCATCCTTCTTATCTTGATCATCCTTATCAAAAAGATCTACAAACTCACCTGATTCACCAATAAAACCAATCTTCATTCTCCTCAAAGTATCATCACTGAGTAGCATAATCTTGAAATTATTAGCCTTTGAGATGTAGGGGATCTTGAAAGATTCTAAACATAAGACTATAATCTTTGAAATGATCGTTGTATACATCAAAATATGAGACTTGATATTTTCATTCTTAATGTTACTGATTGTCAGAAGGATGTACTTCACCAAATTTATCTTTCTTAGGTTCACCTAGAAATTTAAGAGAAAGATATCACATATCTTAAGTTAATCCTTATCACCCTTACTTGGGATAATAAATCCTTGAATCCACAAAGAAACCAACCTATGGTTTGTTGAGAGATGATAAATTTTGGTTTTCTTGACATTTTTCATCCCAAGTCACTCTATTGCTTTTACCTTCTTGAAATAGCCTTCTTTATCAGACAAATGATGAGAGTAGAGAACTATCTCTCCTTCATAAAGAATGTCAAGGATGCTTGCGGCCTCATTGAAAGATAAATAATATGACTTACCATAGCTTCTAAATTTGAACATCTATTTTCCTCATTTCCCATAGAAATAAACTGAATCATAAAATTCCACAATAAGGTCTGTGTAGACCGGATCTTGATTCTTTTCTTTAGAAACATAAATGCTTTCCCATCCGTTTAACTTTATAATCTTTGCAATCAAAGAATCATACTTGGAGAAGAAATTTCGATCTATTAACCTTTCCCTAAACATAAGCCAATAATTGGGTTCCTTTATGGATTGAGATTGCATCGGAGTCTAAGGAGAAGCTTCAAGAAACATTTGGAATTTAAGGAAATTAGAGAATCAGAACGACACACTTAAATAGCAGTAGTGCCTCGACGCAAAAAGCTAAGAGAATGATGTGGGTGAGAACATGGGGTCTCTTTAAATAGGCTTCGCGATGATAGTTTGTATTCCCAAATCAATCCAACAGTTTAGATTCGCTTTATCTGATATAACAGTTGATATCAATTCCAAATAAGGATTTATAGGTTCCTATATTTTGAGGTTTTAAGGAAAAATCAGATTTAAGTAAAGTGAATCCGATAAGGTTTTCTTAAAACAAGATAGAAATGACAACAAGTAAAAGATGAAATTAGGAATATTTAAGTAAGGCAACATACCTTCCAGATTACTTAGAAAGAATTGTCAATATTGATAATATTATTCTTGGGGAACATAGATTTTATAAATTTTATTAGGGAAAGAAAAGTTTAAATTTCAAAAAATTTATAAACATATGTATTCCCCCTATGAAAAAGAGTAACTTAATTTTAGGATATAGGTTTAAATAAAAAGTTGATATGGAATATTAACTTATGGTTATCATTCCTAACTTTTTTTTAATATATTCAAATCTATCATAGGGTAAATATTTTGAAAATATGTCATAAAGTTGATCTCGTGTTCCGATAAATTGAATAATAGTATCTCTTTTAACTGTGTGATCCCTAAGAAAGTGATGACTAATGTCTATGTGCTTTGCACGAGAGTGATGTGCATGGTTTTTTTATTATGGAAATGGCACTAGTATTATCACACATTATCTGTGTTTTGGTAAAACTCATGATATAGTCTATGAGTGTGCGTTGAATCCACAACACTTGAGCACAACAACTTCCAGTTGCTACATATTCAGCTTCAGTAGTAGAAAGTGCTACTGAGTGTTGCTTCTTACATGACCAAGAAACTAATGAATCTCCTAAGAAATGACAAGTTATTTGTGTACTTTTTCTATCCATTCTACATACACCAAAGTCAGTATCCGAAAAACTTTTTAAAATAAAATCATTTCTAGAAGAGTATAAAAGATCTAAATCCATGGTTCCCTTTAAATAGAAAAAATCATTTCCACTAATTTTAAATGAGATTCCTTTAGATTAGATTGATATCTTTCACATAAGCATACTGAAAACATTAAGTTTGGATGACTGGATGTTAAGTATAATAAACTTCATATCATACCTCGAAAAGATGTTTGATCTACTGGTTTCTCAGATTCATCAAGATCAAGAGAATTTAAGGTACCTATTGGAGTACTTATACTTTTATTGTTTTCATATAAATACTTATTAAGAAGATCTTTAATATAATTATGTTGAGATATATAAGTTCCTTCTAGTTTTTTAGAAATTTTAAAACCAAGGAAAAATGTTAACTCACTCATCATACTCATTTCAAACTTAGATTTCATGAGATTCGCAAATGAATTAGTTAAAGATTGCTAAGTTGATCCAAATAAAATTTCATCATCATAAATTTGAACAATCAAAACTTTTTTCTTATCTTTCTTTATAAAAAGGGTTGGATCAACAGTTCCTTTAACATAATTATTTTATAACAAAAATCATGTTAGTCTATCATACCAAGATATAGGGGCTTGTTTAAGTCTATATAAAGCTTTGGTAAGTTTGAAAACATGTTTAGGATGTTTTGTGTCTTTAAAACCAGTAGGTTGTTCAACATAAACTCCCTCTTGAACAGAACCATTAAGGAAAGCACACTTCACGTCCATTTGAAAAAGTTTGAAATTGAAGAATGCTACAAAGTCTAGTAGAATATGAATAGATTTAAGTCTAGCTACTGGAGCGTAGGTTTCTTCATAGTCTATTACTTCTTATTGATTATAGCTTTTAGAAACTAATCTTGATTTATTTCTTACAATGATTCCATTTTCATCATATTTATTTCTGAACACCCATTTTACACTAATTACAGAAGTTTCTTTAGGTCTTTCAACCAAGGTCCGGACTTTGTTTCTTTAAAATTAATTTAGTTCATATTGCATAGATTTAATCCAATCATCATCACTTAAAGATTCATTAGTGCTTTTAGGTTCTAATTGGGAAAGGAATGTTAGATGTTCTACTTCATTTATTAAAGAACTTATAGTCCTTATAGGTTGATTTACATCACCAATGATACTATAAATAGGATGATTCATAAGAAATGACTAATTTGGGTTTTGTAAAACATGTTCATTGGCATAAGGTAGAAAATATTCTGGGGTAAATACTTTAGAAACATTTTCTTGAGTATTTTCCTTATTAAAAGAATCTTCTATCAAAGGTTGATAATCAGTTTTTGAAAAAACATCTGAAGATGTAGGTTGGGGTTTTAAAAAAATAAAAGGACCGGTTTCATCAAATTTAACATGTACTATTTCTTCAATAGTACAAGAATTTTTGTTAAAAACTCTATAATCCTTAGAAGTAGTGGAATAGCCTAAGAAAATTCCTTTATCAGATTTGGGTGAGAATTTATATAAGTTATCTTTAATATTAAATATGAATACTTTGCATCCAAATACTTTGAAGTAATAAACTTTAGGTTTTCAACCAGTCCACAATTAATAAGGTGTTTTATTAAGAAACTGTCTGATTAAAACTCAAGTTATAGTATAATAAGCGGTACTTACAGGTTCAGCCCAAAAGTGTTTAGTAATAGAATATTCACTCAACATGGTTCTCATTATCTCATGAAGAATTTAATTTCTTCTTTCAACAACACCATTTTCTTTAGGAGTTCTTGGAGTTGAGAAGTTATGAGTAATTCCTTTTTTACTACAAAAAGTTTCAAAATCTAAATTTTCAAATTCTCCCCCATGATCACTATGAACAGTTATCAACAGAAGGTTTTTCTCATTTTTAACTTTTCCTGAAAAATATTTAAAATAAGAAAAATATTTAGATTTATTTTCTAGAAAATAGACCCAATTAAATCTTGTGTAATCGTTAACTAAAAAAAATACAAAGCATTTGCCTCCAATACTTCCAGTTTTTATTAGACCTAAAAAATACATATGTACTATCTATAATGCATCAGAAGTTGAGACTTCACTGATTGATTTAAAGCTTAAATTATGTTTCTTTCCATATTTACAATAATCACAAACTTTTGAAGAATCAAATCTAAACTCTGGTAGATCCTTAACAAGTCTTTTCTTTGAGAGTTTTCATAGGTTCCTAAGGTTACAGTGTCTTAGTCTTCTATTTCATAACCAATATTGATCTTCCATTTCACTAAGGAAAGGTAGATCTTGGTTTCTAAGGTCTTATAAGTTTAGTGTATAAACATTCTCATGCCTATGGGTAGAGAGAATAAACTCTTCCTTGGAATTGTGTACTAGGCATTTATCATTCCTAAACTTCACAAGGTAACCTTAATCACATAATTGGATTATTCTTATAAGGTTTTTCTTAAGACCTTTAACAAATAAAACATTTGAAATTAAAGCTTTTCCAAGAAGAATAATGTTACCTATACCAAAAATTTCTCCCTGAGAATTATCTCTGAAAGTTACTTTTCCTTCTTTCGTCTTGATAATCTTTTCAAAGAAGTTTTTGTTACCAGTCATGTTCTGAGAACATTAATTATCCATGTACCATGTATTGTTATTGTCACTTCCTTTTTTTTAGAAAATAAAATAGTTAGACTTTCAGAATCCAAACTTTCTTGGATCTGGAAATTTTAGAAATTAAAATCTTAGGTATCCACATTTTTTTAGAAAAGTAAGCTTTATGAAAACCTAAGGATTGGGATTTATTCAAGGAACAATTTTTCTCCCAATTTCCACCATATTGACACTTAGTGCAAAACGGATCACTTTAGGGAACAAAATAGTTATGACTAAAAATAGGTTTTGAATGAGTATAACCAAATCCAAAACTATTCCTAAGAGGATGAAGTTGTGAATACATTTTATCAAATTCTTTCCTTCTCGAAGTAAAATTTGATAAAAGTTTCTTTAAGGAAAATATTTCATATTTTAGTTTGATGACTAAATTCATATCCTCATATTCATTAGTCTTAGAGTTTGAGTTGTCCTCTAAAACATTTTTCTTAGAAATAAAATTTTCAATATCCTTAAAAAGTTTATCCGTCTCAGAATTAACTTCCTTAAGGTTTTTAGAAACATTTTCAAAATCAGGAGTTTTTTTATCAAGATCTTTAGAATGATCTGATACTTCTTCTTTTTTAAATAGAAATTCTAGAATTTTCTTTCACTAACTTCTTTTTTATCTTATAGTTCTCATTATCAAGTAATTTAGTAAATCTAGAAACTTCTTCAAATAAAGATAAAGTATTATCTTTTGAAGAAGAATATTCTTCCACTAGTGGAAAAAATGTTTAACACGTCGGCATTTTTCACATCGTTTCTATATAACCGACGTGTAAAGCTGTAATGATCGATATATCACGTTGGTTATTTTATAACCGACATAAAATATATGGAGATTAACTTTTTTACGTCGGTTATTGTATAACCGACGTGAAAATCGAATCCGGTGCGCTCTATCACGTTGGTTATAAAATAACCGACATGATAAAGGAAAGCTCACCACTTTATCACATCGGTTATTTTATAACTGACATGATAAAGGAAAGCTTAGCGCTTTACCACGTCGGTTATAAAAAACCGACGTGATAAAGCCAATCTCGGCAATTTATCACGTCGGTATAAAGCGACATATATCACGTCGGTTATTAAATAACCGATGTGATAAATAGTTTTCTACATCGGTTATTAAATAACCGACGTTATAAACATTAAAAAAATAGTTTATCATGGCAGTTATTAAATAACCAACATGATAAATCTTTTAAATGATTTTTCGCACCCCGTATTCGGTCATTTTGTTTTCTTCGATCGGGCGACCTGTGACTCGTCTCTCTCGCGCGGAAAACCTAGAATCGATTCGTCGAAGTCGTGCCCTCCAGCCTCATTTTTCCAACATCATTATTTATATTTATTATTATCAGATCTATCAGGTCGACTCACAACACTCAAGTAAGCCTCACACGACTCTTTTTTAGTTTTTTTTCGCGATGCCCTAAACTAATTTGTTGAGATGTTATTTTTATTTGTTCTTGCTATCATGGTTAGTTTCATAGTGTTCATCTATACCATGATAAATTATTTTCTGGTAAAATAAACCTATGGAAGTGATATCATGCAAGTTTATAATTTTTGTGTGTTCTATCATGTGTGTGTGCACATATAGGGGGTTTTCAAGGGGGTGGGGGCTATGTAAGTGGGTGGGGGTGTCCAGGGGGGTTGGGTGGGTTTTCCAGTTGGGTGAGGGTGTCCAGGGGGTATCAAAGGGGGTGGGGGTGGTGTACAGGGGGTGTGGGGGCTGTCCAAGGGGGTTGGGGTGTCCAAGGGGGTGAGGGGGGTGTCAAAGGGGGTGGGGGTGGTGTCCAGGGGGGTGTGAGGGCTGTCCGGGGGGGGGGGGGGGGTTGTCCAGAGGGTTCGGGGGGGAGGCAGTCTAGGGGTGTGTGTGTAGGGGGGGTTGAAGGGGGTGGGTGGGGGGGGGGGTTGTCCAAGGGGGTGGATGGGGGGTTGTCCAAGGGGGGTGGGGGCCTATCCAGAGGGTTTGGGGGGTTGTTCGGGGGGGTTCTAGAGGGTCCGGGGGTGTCTAGGGGGGTTTCCAAGGGGGTGGGGTGGGGTGATGTCTAGTAGGGGTGGGGGTGTCCAAGGGGGTGGGGGTTGTCTATAGGTGGGGTTTTTCCAGGGGGCGGGGGCTGTCCAAGGGGGTGGTGGTGTCTAGGGGGTGTCCAAGGGGGTGGGGGTGGTGTCCAAAGGGTTCAGGGGGATGTCCAGAGGGTTGGGGGTGTCCAGGGTATCCATGGTGGTGGGGGGGGGAAGTCCAGGGGTGTGGGGGTCCAAGGGGGTGGGGGTTTCGAAGGGGGTGGGGGATGTCCAAGGGAGTGGGGCTTGTCCTGGGGGTTTGGGGGGTTGTCCGGGGGGGCTATCCAGAGGGTTGGGGGTGTCCAGGGGGGGTGTCCAAGGGGGTAGGATGTGGGGGTGATGTCAAGGAGGGGTGGGGGCTGTCTAGAGGTGTGGGGGTTATTCAGGGGGTGGGGGCTGTCCAAAGGGGTGGGGGTTTTCCAAGGGGGTGGTGGTGTCTAGGGCGTGTCCAAGGGGGTGGGGGTGGTGTCCAGGGGGTGGGGGGAGGTCCAAGGGGGTGGCGGTGTCCAGGGGGTGTCCAAGGGGGTGGGGGATAAGTGTCAGTTGGGATTGACTATTGCATAGTGGTTTGTGAGATTATGACATGATGATTATATTGTTTCATGGATATTAGGCTATAATTTATTAGTGTTGTTTAAGGGGGTGTGGGTGGTGTCCAAGGTGGTGGGGGTGGTGTCCAAGGGGGTTGGTACAGTCTATGTTTGAGTTTTCCACTATGATTTTTAGGGATTCAAGCATTATGAAAAGATGAGGGGTGTTGCAATATGATTCTATTTGGTTATATATATTTTGACTATGAGAAAATTATGGGTTATGGGGGAGACCATGTCATGGTTTTCAAAGATGAACAGTTATCCTGACCCCATTGTGCCATGATGATAGGCTTTACGCTGTGATTTTCTCCATCCGGGTTTTTATTTTAAATTTGATTTGATTCTCAGGTTTACTCAATTTTCTCCAATTTTCTATCAACCATTGGAGGCCCCATGGTTTTCTTGGATTCCATGGAATTTCCTTAAATAAGTTACTTATTCCATGTTATTCTTCCTTTATTCTTTGTTTCTTTTTTTCTTCTTCATCCACTTCTTCTTCTCCTTCATTCCTTCTATTATTAGGGATGTTTGGTCATTTTTAAATTGACATTTTAATAGTAATCGATGTGTTCTCGGGTTATTAGGAGGAGTGGGGGTGTCCAAGGGGGCGGGGGCTGTCTAGAGGGTGGGGGTTGTCCAGGGGGTGGGAGTTGTCTAGAGGGGTGGGGGAGCTATCCAAGGGGGTGGTGGTGTCCAGGGGGTGTCCAAGATAGTGGGGGTGGTGTCTAAGGGGGTGGGGGTCTAGGGGGTTGGGGGTGTCCAGGGGGGGTGTCCAAGGGGGTATGGGTGGGGGTGGTGTTCAGGAGGGGTGGGGGTGTCCAAGGGGGTGTAGGGATCTCTAGAGGGGTGGGGGCTGTCCAGGGGGTGGGGGTTGTTCAGAGGGGTGGGGGCTGTCCAAGGGGGTGGTGGTTTCCAGGGGGTGTCCAAGGGGGTGGGGGGTGGTGTCCAGGGGGTGGGAGGTTGTCCAAGGGGGTGGTGTTGTCCAGAGGGTGTCCAAGGGGGTAGGGGTGGTGTCCAGGGGGTGGGGTGGTGTCCAAAGGGGTGGGGGTGATGTACAGGGGGTGGGGGTGGTGTCCAGGGGGTGGGGGTTGTCCAGAGGGGTGGGGGTTGTCCAGAGGTTTCAAATCGTTAGGATCTGTGTAATTTTTAGTAGTGAATGTATACATATTTTAATATTTATACTTCATATTTCTTTTTTACGAAAGGGTGAATTTGGTATCCAGTTGCACCAAGATGTATTCTTTGTGAAACTTAAGAATAAAGGATTCAAGATGAATTTAAAATTGTTATATCTAACTATATTTTCTTTTTAAAATCATATTCAAGCATATTTTTTTAAATACGCATTGATTTGTTTTATATTTCAAAATTGTTTTACATTCAAATTATGATTTTTTTTCATATAAACATATATTTTTATTATCTTAAAAAGATGTATAATTTTGATATTTGTTATAGGTAATAATGAGTTGAAGTTGGATTATGGCACATCGAATGAGCAATGAATATGAGGAAGGTGTTGATGCCTTTTTGGAATTTTCTAAATGAAATGTTCCAAGTAGTGACATTTTTTGTCCATGCCTGAAATGTTTGAATATGAAGAAGTTGAAAAGTAGAGAGATAAAAGATCATCTGATTTTTCATGGTTTTAATCTGAGTTATAGCCCTTGGATTTAGCATGGTGAAACTGGACGGAATGTCACTGATGATAATGATTCACAAGATGGTGACTTCGATGGAATTGAAGAAATGATTCGCGATATTGAAGTAGAACAAATTGAGATAGAACTGATAGTTGTGCGTCTATATAGTGATGCTAAAAAACCATTATATCCTAGTTATACAGATTTTATGATTTTGTCAGCATTGTTAAGATTGATTAACCTGAAGGAGAAACATGGATGGAGCGACAAAAGTTTTACAGAGCTGCTAAAATTGATGAAATACATTCTTCCAAAAGATAACGATCTTCCAGATTCACATTATAAGGCCAAGAAAATATTATGCCCGATGGGATTGGGATGTAAGAAAATACACGTCTGTCTGAATGATTGTATGATATATAGGAAGGAATATGAATTTCTGTCAGAGTGTCCTAAATGTGGGACATCACGGTATAAGGTGAAATAAAAATCACAGGTTGATGTAGAGATTACAAAGATCCCTTCAAAGGTATTTTGGTATCTTCCTATAATTCATCATTTCAAACGTTTATTTTCTAATTCACGTGATGAAAAAAGGTTAATATGGCATGCTGATGAGCGGTTATGTGATGGAAAAATACGTCATCCAGTCAATTGTCCACAATGGAAGAAAATTGATTAGCAGTATCCTACATTTGGAAATGAAATTAAAAATCTCAGACTAGGGTTGTGCACAGATGGAATAAATCCATATTGAACCCTCAGTAGCACACATAGTTCATGGCATGTTTTATTGGTAATTTATAACCTCTCTTCTGAAGTTTGTATGAAGCAAAAATATGTCATGTTGAGTATAATGATCTCTGGTCTGAAGCAACCTGACAATGATATTGATGTTTTCTTGTCACCATTGATTGATGATTTGAAACTTTTATGGGAGGATGGTATTAGGGTGTCTGATTCTTATAAAATGGAATATTTTCAACTGCATGCAGTGCTTTTTTTCACTATAAATGACTTCCCAGTATATGGAAATTTGTATGGATACAGTGTTAAAGGGCATAAAGCATGTCCAATTTGCGAACAACAGACTTCATATTGTCAATTTCATCATGGGAGGAAAATGGTGTACATGGTTCATCAAAAGTTTTTTCCTATGGATCACTCTTATAGAAGACTAAAAAGGCATTCAATGGATCACAAGAATTTGATATTGCTCCAAAACCTTTATCCCCTGATCTGTATTTTGAGAGGGTGAAAAACCTTGATGTGACATTGGGAAAGACACAGAAATCTGGTAATGATAGACATATTTGGAATAAAATGTCAATATTTTTTGAGCTACCATATTGGAGATATCATGAAGTTAAACATAATATTGATTTCATGCACGTGGAGAATAATATATGTGATAGTTTGATTGGAACATTGTTAGATATTAAAGGAAAGACAAAAGATGGGTTAAATTCAAGATTAGACTTACTATCAATGGGAATAAGTTTGTAGTTAGCTCTCACTCCTAATGGAAGACGAACATTTCTTCCCCCGACTTGTCATACATTATCGAAGAGGGAGAAAATTATCTTTTTTCAGTGTCTTCATGATATCAAAGTGCCTCAAGGTTATTCTTCAAATGTAAAAAATTTTGTCTCATTGAAGGACTTGAAGTTGACAGGTATGAAATCTCATGATTGTCACGTCATGATGCAACAACTTCTACCAGTTTCATTGTGTGGAATATTTCCCATCCATGTCAGAAAGACTATAATGAAGTTGTGTTATTTTTTCAATTCAATTTTTAATAAGGTGATTGATGTGAATGCTTTGAAAATTTTGGAAAAGGATGAAATTTGTATACTTTTTCAATTAGAAATGTATTTTCCTCCAACTTTTTTTGATATAATGGTGCATTTAATGATTCATCTGGTTTGAGAAATAAAGCTTTGTGGACCTGTATATCTTCGTTGGATGTATCCTTTTGAAAGGTATATGAAAATATTGAATGGGTATGTTAAGAATCCATATCGACCTGAAGCCTCCATTATTGAAAAGTATATTTCTGAGGAGGTTGCAGAGTTTTGTACGAGCTACTTGGTTGCGGCGCAGCACATAGGTTTGCCTCCATCTCACCATGAACGAGTTAATAATGAGGGAAAGGGGATTCGTGGCTTGAAAGTCAAATCGTTGTCAGCTGAATATATGAAGAAGTTAGAATCATACATATTTAATAACATAGTTGATGCTCAACCATATATCTTATTGCATATTAATGAGTTGAAACAATGTCATCCAAAGAAGAAAGAAATGTGGATTTTGAATGAGAACAACAAAACATTTTTGTCAGGGTTTAAAAAGGCCTTACTTGGTAGATCAGATGTATTAGAGACATTAAAATTGATAGTGGTTGATCCATGTTTAAATGTGATAACATGGTCCGGTTATGACATTAATGGCTATACATTTCATACGAAATATCAGGATAACAGAAGTACAATTTAGAATAGTGGTGTATTAGTGTTTGCCGAAGCAATGCATTTTTCAAGTGCTAAGGACAAAAACCCAATTTCTACATCAATTGCATATTATGGAGTGATTGAAGACATATGGGAGGTTGATTACTTTAAAATTAAAGTTCTTGTTTTAATTGTAAATGGTTTATCGGTAACAACAGTGTCAAACACGATGATTTTGGAATGACAGTTATTAATCTGAATAGATTGGAAGACATGCCTGATTATTTTATAATGGAAACACATGAAAAACAAATTTTCTATGTAGTAGATCAATCAGATATGCAGTGGGCTGTTGTTTTATAAGGGAAAACAATATGTTGGTGAGGATGAACTTGATGAAGATGCTGATTTATATGAGATCCCTACTTCCATGGAAATATTAACAGAACATAATGATGAGCATGTTGAATACATGGTTTGTTCCATAAGTAACGATCATGACGAATAAATTTGGGAAAACAATCCATTTGTACATTCCTAAAATTACAGGTAACATTTTTTTATTTCTTGTTTACATTTATTATTTTCATAAAATGTTATATTGTAAGTTTTTTCTTTATTAAAACATGTATTAAAACAAAATAAGTATAAGTTTTTGTTTGTTTTTTTTGTTTAGTTTAATTTATCATGTTTACCATTACATAAATTATATATCTATTATTTTTGTTCAGTGAAAATTACTTTACCATGTTTAGCATGTTTACCAATTTTACCATGTTTACCATGTTTACCATATTTACCATCTTTACCATTGTTTAACATGCTTGCCATATTAATTGTGTTTACTATTACGTAACTTAGTATAATTTTCTATTTTCTAATTATAGTAGTATTGTAATATTTGAATTTGTGTATTTGTGAACTAATGTTTGTTTTTTTGATTTGAAGGATAATGATAGATCAATCAGTTGATCAACCACATGATTATGGAGATGAGCATATTGGTCATACCTCTGGAGAGGAACATTCACATGCTCCTCTTGATGTTCCCCAATCTTCCTCATGTGCTCCCATTATGACAAAGAGTTCAAGAGTTGGTAAATGTGGGTGCACACGTTTACCAAAATTATCCCTTGCCTGTACGCAGGATCAGAGGATACTCATTGCATTTGACAAGGATGATATTCCTAGAGGTCCAAATGCAAAAGATTTTAAGAGTTTTGTATCAACTCAGGGTAAGAACAAAGTAATAATTTTGTATGATGACTGGAGAAGTGTGGAAAAAGCGATAATCTCTCAGTTGTGGGAGATGATTTTGGTAAGATCTTTTGCTATTGTTTGCCTATTTTTTAAATGTTTCTAGTATATATAATATGTTTAACCTCTTCTTTATCAGATGACATTTGATATTGCTGACACTGGAGGAGTCAGGAAGAAATGATTATCGATGGCTACCAGGAGATGGAGGGATTTCAAATCAAACCTCACATCTGATTTCATTTTTGTTCATAGGAGTCAGGACAATCCATGTCGTATATATCCTTTCATAGATGAATACACATGGAGACAGTTTGTTGAAAGTAGAAGAAAAGATTCATTTTTGGTAAGGGCAATGTAAACTTTTATAAGCTTTATTATATAAATTATCTTATTAATGTTTTTTTAATGATTTATTATTCATAATTTACAACAAACAAGGAAATATCATCAGGAGATCCAATCTAAAAATGTATACCCTCATAGTTTATCTTGGGGAGGGTATACATTATTGTAAGAACAAATGATTACGGAAAAATTACAAAAACTAAGAGCTGAGTCTTCAAGATCTAGAGAGGTGGCCCCTCCATCCCCTCCATCTAGACATGAAAAATGGAAGAGAGCTCGGATGGGAAAAAAGGACAATATCTTTCAGAAGATTCGAGAATCGTAGCTGAGAGGATTGTAAGATATCTATTTTATTTATTTAAGTTAACTATTTTATTCATATAATTTCAATCATTATATAAATGTTCAATTAATTAATACAGGATTCTCTTGAGGAGTAGAGCTCATAGGGGGTATTTATAGCTGTTGGGAGGCAAGATATTTTATTTGCAGTATTAGGAAATCCCAAACATCCTGGTCGTGTATGAGGATATCTGACAGGTGTATCAGTAAGAAAAGTGTTTTCATGTTCTTAAACTTCTTACGATGAGGGTGTTTATAAAAAAATAGAATCCTTGGAGGCTGAAGTTCATAATATTAATGCGACGATGGATGAAAAGATTAAAGCATTGGTACTGTCTATGTTTGCAGACATGAAAAGACAATTTCAGACTGTAGCTCTCACTCCTCCACCTCCCCCTACAGACCCCATTATTTATCCTCCACCTCTGCCAGTAGCTCCCACTCCCCCACCTCATCCTGCGGAACCCATTTTTTATCCTACTCCTCTGTCGTAGCTTCCTACTTATTTTGAGTTATATGTTGATGATCCTCAACATCATATAGTTGCATATGGGTTGGTATATTGTATAGGAGATATAGTTCATCATCAACAATTAGAGGTAGAGATTCAGAGGGTCACTGTACAGGATATTATAGATATATCAGCTTGAGTACCATTACCTACAGATGAGGTGACGACATTTGGACATAGTATCGGCCATTTTTTAATTTGGTCATCCAGACTTCTTCGACTCATTACCATAGAGGTATGTATGTTATATCTTCTATTTTATTTTTTTTATTAAAGTTGTTTTATCATTTGAAATCTAATATATTTTTCTATTTATTTTTATAGGAATACTTCAAAGGTAAAGAAATACTGTATAGACAACAACAAAGACAAATGGCTATGACGTCAGATACAGATTCTAGTAGTTTTGACAGATTGTCAAGATATTCAAATTTTTTGGAAGATCATTATGAGTTTCCAATGGAAGCTCATGTTTTTGGACGTGCAATAATTGTTGGGATTGTGAAAACTGATATCATGGGGCTTGTTACTGGAGATAAGTTGGGCATCAACGTGGTGCAATTTTTTTCCATGTAAGCCTTAACACCTTTTCCCTATGTTATATTTATTAAAAATGTATACTTATGTCTGTTTTGTATTAGGTATCTTGATAACATTTGTGAGAAGAATGAGCAGACAGATGTATATGGATTCATGGACCCACATTTGATTTCCCCAGAAGCATGTGCATTAGATGAGGAACAAAGAATGTTTTATATTGCTGAAAGACTTGAACAAAATATAGTCACACAATATTGGATGATGCATTTTTGTGAGAGGTATGAAACACATATCTCTCAAAGATTTCATTATCTTTTAACATAAAAAACTAATAACCTTAAATTTTCTTTTATCAGTGATCATTGGATGTTAGGGGTTTTTTTTCAAGGGAGAAAACACTTTATTGGATATGCTCTATCCATGGTGATGTGCAGGAAAGTTTTAAGAAAATATTGGAAAAGTAAGTTTCAATTTCTCAATATTTTTATATATTATAATGAATTTTAAATTTATCCCATTTGTTTTATTTTCTAATAGGGGATGGGTCTACTTTCGAAAAAACACAAAGAAAGGAGTGCAAAGATCAAATATGTAAATGTAAAGGTAAATATCCATTTATAATTTGTACTTTTTGATTTATTACATAAAAATAATATATTGAATTTACACTCATTCAAACAGAATTTTCATGAACAACAAGGCGTCATTGAATGCAGATATTATATGTTAAGATTTATGTATGAAATAATAACAACTGGGACAGTTGTGAACTTTGACCATTTCCTTTTAAACTTTTCCATAATATTTCATTTGATTTATTCATTATACACGTTAACTACTATCCTTTTAATTTGTATCTATTTGATGACCCTCAACCCTATAGTTCTCAAGACATCAAACACTTACAAGTGGAATGGTTAAATTATTTTATAGGTTTGATTGAATTTTAGTTGTTTGTAGTGTAAAATGTAATTTTGAATATTGTCATTATAATTGTGTATTTGGTAGTAGTTTAGGTTGGATTTAGTTTTTTTTTAAGTCGACATTGTATGTTTTGAATGCTAAATATGTGAATGTTTAATTTTTCTATACTTATTATTTTGGTCTACTTATGATGATTTTTCTGGTATGGATTCTGGTCAGGGGGAGGGGTTCCAAGGGTGTGGGGGGTGTTCAGTGGGGTGGGGGTAACCAGGGGTGTGGGAGGGATGTCCAGTGGGGGGGTATCCTGGGTGTCCATGAGAGTGGGGGGCATTCCAGGGGGTGGGAGCATTTCCAGGAGGGCAGAAGGGTTGTCCAGGGGAGTGGGGGCTGGCCAGGGGGTGTCCAGGGGTGTGGGGTGTCCTGTGGGGTGAGGGGGGTTTCCAAGGGTGTGGGAGGGTTGTCCAGTGGGGTGGGGGGTTCCAGGGTGTCCATGGGGATGGGGGGGCAGTCCAGGGGGGTGGTAGAGGAGGCGCCACCATCCCTCGGGGGGCTGAATGCCGCTGGAAGGTACTCATCACTCCCACATGCGAAGCTTGAACTCTCAAAATGTTTCACCAGTGATTTCTTCCCCTGTAAACATCATTAATTCTATCACTTTGATGCCATTATAACCAGGGGAAATGTCATCATGTGTGATGGGGGCTGTCCAGTGGGGGGGGTCTGGTCTGGTTTTGGTCGAGTTTTGGTTTGTTTTTGGTCTGGGGGTGTCCAGTGAGGAGGGGGGTTGTCTAGTGGGGTAGAAGGTTGTCCAGGAGGGTGGGAGGGATGTCTAGGCGAGAAGGGGGATGTCCAGGGGGTGTCTAGGGGTGTGGGGGATGTCCAGGGGGTGGGGGCAGTCCAGGGGTGTGGGGGTGTCCAGGGGTGTGGTGGGGGCTGTCCAATGGGGTGGGGGTTCTGGTCTGTTTTTGGTAACTTGTTTGTCTGTTTCAGGGGTGTGGGAGGGCTATCTAGGGGGTGGGGGTTGTCCAAGGGGTGGGGGTTATCCAGGGGGTGGGGGCATTTCAGGGGTGTGGGGGTGTCCAGGAGGGTGGTGGGGTTGTCCAGGGGTGTGGGGGGTTGTCCAGGGGGTGGGGGCATTCCAAGGGTGTAGGGGGTGTCTAGGAGGGTGGGGGTTGTCTAGGGGGTGGGGAAGTCCATGGGTGTGGGGGGTGTCCAGGAGGGTGGGGGGGTTTTCCAGGGGGGGGGGGCTGCCCGGGGGGGGGGGGGGTTCTGGGCTGTTTTTGTAACATTTTGGTCTGTTTCAGGGGTGTGGGGGTGTCCAGGGGGTGGGGGTTGTCCAGGGGTGTGGGGGGGTATCCAGTGGGTGGGGGCAGTCCAGGGGTGTGGGGGTGTCTAGGAGGGTGGGGGTTGTCCAGGGGTGTGGGGGTTGTCCAGGGTGTGGGGGCAGTCCAGGGGTGTGGGGGGTGTCCAGGGGTGCGGGGGGCTATCTAGGGGTGGGGGTAGTCGAGGGGTGTGAGGGTGTCCAGGAGGGTGGAGGGGCTATCCAGGGGTGTGGGGGGTTGTCCAGGGGTGGGGGCAGTCCAGGGGTGTGGGGGTGTCCAGGAGGGTGGGGTTGTCCAAGGGTGTGGGGGGCTCTCCAGGGGGTGGGGGCAGTCCAGGGGTGGGGGGTTGTCTAGGAGTGTGGGGGTTGTCCAGGGGGTGGGGGCAGTCCAGGGGTGTGGGGGGGTGTCCAGGAGGGTGGGGGTTGTCCAGGGGTGGGGGGGATCTCCAGGGGTGGGGGCAGTCTAGGGGTGTGGGGGTGTCCAGGAGGGTGGGGGGTTGTCCAGGGGTGTGGGGGCTGTCCAGGGGGTGGGGGGGAAGTCCTGGGTTGTGTGGGGGTGTTCAGGAGTGCGGGGGGGGGGGGGAGGAGGGTTGTCCAGGGGTGTGGGGGTTATCGAGGGGGTGGGGGCAGTCCAGGGGTGTGGGGGTGTCCAGGAGGGTGGGGAAGTTGTACAGGGGTGTGGGGGGCTGTCCAGGGGGTGGGGCAGTCCAGGGATGTGGGGGGTGTCCAGGTGGGTGGGGGGCTGTCCAGGGGTGTGGGGGGCTGTCCAGGGGGTGGGGGTAGTCCAGGGGTGTGGGGGTGTCCATGGGTGTGGGGGGTGTCCAGGGGGTGGGGGCTGTCCAGAGGTGTGGGGGGCTGTCCAGGGGGTGGGGGCAGTCCAGGGGGTGGGGGGTGTCCAGGGGGTGGGGGGCTGTCCAGGGGGTGGGGGCAGTCCGGGGGTGTGGGGGTGTCTAGGAGAGTGGGGATTGTCCAGGGGTGTGGGGGGCTATCCATGGGGTGGGGGCAGTCTAGGGGTGTGGGGGTGTCCAGGAGGGTGGGGGTTGTCTAGGGGTGTGGGGGGATGTCCAGGGAGTGCGGGGGGCAGTCCAGGGGTGTGGGGGGGGGGGGGGTTCTAAGGGTGTGGTGGGGGCTGTCCAGGGGGTGGGGGTATATAGGAGGGTGGGGGTTGTCTAAGGGCGTGGGGGTTGTCTAGGGGGTGGTGGGGTTCTCCAGGGGTGTGGGGGCTGTCCAGGGGGTGGGAGGGCAGTCGAGGGGTGTGGGGGATGTCCAGGGGTGTGGTGGGGGTTGTCCAGTGGGGTGGGGGTTTCTGGTCTGTTCTGGTCTGTTTTTTGTAATCTTTTGATCTGTTTCAGGTAATTTGGCTGGGCATAGCAATGGTTCGGTTTTATTTTAAAAAAAAGTTTTAACATCGGTTATTTGGAAACTGACGTAATAACTTCATGGGAAATGGTTTTTACGTCGGTTATTTCATAACCGACGTAATAAATTGAAATGGATAGTTTTTTACATCTATTATTTTATAACCGACGTCGTGGATATGTTTTTACATCGGTTATTATATAACCGGTGTTGGAAACTGCTTGGCAGACAGGTTTATCACGTCGGCTATAAAAATAACAGACGTGATAAACACTTCAGAGGAGTGCTTTATGATGTCAGTTATTATATAACCGACGTGAAAGGGTATATACCACATCGGTTATTTAATAACCTACATAATAAACCACGACTCTGAAGTGTTTTCCACATCTGTTTTTTATCAACCGACGTGAAAAACGCTTCGTATTTGTGTTTTTTTATGTCGGTTGTAAAATAACTGACATAAAAAACTATGTTTATAACGTCTCCTCTAATAACATCGACCAAAATCCGATGTTAAAAATAAAAAATAACCACCGTAAAAAAAGTTTTTTTCACTAGTGTTCATCTGAATATTCATAATATTATTTATTAGGAAAATTTGCATTTAAAGAAATATTGGTTAAAGATTCGTCATTGTATACCTTATCAATAAGACAATGATTTTCAATAGGTAATATGATTATAAGACCAATATTCTTCTAGCTAGAAGATTCATATTCTGAGGATTCATCTGAAGAATCACCACCACTAGCACTCCAGGTGTTATTAGCCTTCATGACTTTCTTATCCTTAGATTTATAGTACTTCTTTTTGTTCCTTTAAGAATGCTTATCTTTTCTGTCTTTTCTCTTGAGCATGGGACAATCGAGTCTGATATGTCCGACCCTTTTTCATTCATAACAAGTTACTTTAGAATCTTTCTTGTCCTTTCTTTCTTTATTCATATATTTGTACTGAAAATCTTTCTTTCCCACAATCTTGTTCATCCTTCAGGAAAGATTGGATAATTCATTCTTAGAATGATCACTATCACTTGATTTAGATATTACAACAACTTTCTTAGCTTTATATCTAGTTACCCTTTCTGAAGTCTTGGATTTAGATGTAGTAGTGAAAGAAACACTTCCATTACCATTGTTTTTCTTATTAAAGTCTACATCTATCTTTATTCTTGTTTCATGTTGAAGAGGAGTTCCAAATAACTCAATAAGATTAATGTTAGGAAATTTTTTATTTTCATCAATAATTGTCCTTTTAGATTCCCACTCATTGGGGATGATATCTATTATCTTGTTCACAATAACTTCATCTTCAAGTCCTTTCTCTCCCATAGATTGAAGACTGTTGACGATATTCATAAATATTTGTTGCACTTTGCAAACTGGTTCTCCATAAAGAAACATAAATCCATGATATTTAGCTCTTAACATAGCTCTTCTAGTTTCTTTTACTTTTGAAGTTCCAAAGCGTGTAACTTCAAGTTTCTTCTAAATACTATTGGAATCTCCACAAGAGGATATTTTACTGTAAATATTACTGGTCATAGAACATAAAATAGTATTACATACCTTATAGTTTAGTTGATATTCTTGTTTTTCTTGATTTGTGAATGTTCTGATTTCTTTGTTGGGAATCTTGTATTCACAAGTGAGCATGACCAAATTATCCACTCTAGTGTTCATAAAAAAAGTCTTCATCCTATCTCTCCATTACTCATAATCATTTCCATCAAAAATTGGTGGTTTGGTAGGATTTAAATTTTCTGTAGAACCAATGTTCATTCCTACCATTCTTTAAGCAAATACAAAAGAAAATATTTTCCACAAAAATATTAATAAGAAGAGTTTATAAACAAAGAGTTTATAAAATCTTAAGAAAAAAACTTGAACTAGTAAAGTTAAGTAAGAAAAGTTGAGCAGTAAAACTTGAGCAAGAAAACTTATATGCAAGTATAAGTATTTCATAGACCTCCTCTTATACCAATTGTAGGATTGAAACATAGATGTAGATTTTCAATTACAAGATGAGGGTGAATTGTAAGTTTAAAAACTTTCATTTTTAACCTTAAGAAAATATGTGTTTAACAAAGTTAAACAAGGTGAATTCACAAACCCTCTTTGGTCCTTAAACAAAGGGATAATTGGAAGGGCACAAGTCCAATTATAAAGAACATAAACTTAAACAAGTTTATCTTAAAGAAACTTAAGAAAGTTTATCTTAAAGAAAGATTCTATCTTAAAGTATATAGAATCTAATATACAAGAGTAAGTATAAGTACAAGAAAGTATAAGAAAGATATACTTTCTAACTGTAACTTAAAACATTGGAAATAACAATATTGTAAAAGGAACAAGTAACAATGAATCTTTTAACCCAGAGATAAGGGTATCCAAAAACCCTGGATAAAGGTCCCTTGATTTATACTTTTAAGAAAGTATGTTTTACCCACACCAGGGTAAGACCTCGATAAGAGTATCAGAGTCTGTCTTACTATCCCCGTAAGCCCTTGAACTTTAAGGAAGTCGGCACATCTGTCTTCCTATTCCTGAGAGCCCTCGATTTATCAGCCAATCAGAATCACACTAGGTAGTCTGAACAAGTTATTCATGACTGAAAAAGTTGTTCATGACTAAACAAGTTGTTCACGGCTGAACAAGATGTTCATTGATCACACAAATCATGGGAGTCTCTCTCTCTAGAAATCAGTACATCCAACACTTCTCAATGTTGTTTTTTTTTATTCTTCAAATGGATGGGGTATTTATAGAAAAAAATCCCAACAGTCATCTCCTCCTCCAACGATCATATTTTCCCTTGAATTTCAGAGGGACCTGTACATGTGTCACTCAGCCAACGGTTTGTTAAAAAAATTGTACAACATCATTTCATTGTAACATAATCATGTGTAAGGAATTATAACATGTAATAAAAACATTCTTAAGTTTAAGAAACACAAGTAAACTAGGATCTGATAAGGTTGGAACAATATATTAAGAAAAAAAAGTAACTTTAACAAGTATGAATAATCGGATTCTAAATATAGTGGGAAATAGAGTCTAAATATGTATAAAAATGGAGTTTGGAAAGATACAAATTATGAGTCTGGTTTTGGATAGAAACAGAGTCTGGTTTTAGATAGAAACAGAGTCTGATTTTAGATGGGAACGAAGTTTAGATTTCAGAGAAAATAGAGTCAGAATTTCTGATAATTTAGAGTCATAATTTCTGAGAATTTAGAGTCAGAATTTCTGAAAATTTGGAGTTAGAATTTCTGAGAATTTAGAGTCAAAATTTCTGAGAATTCGGAGTTGGAATTTCTGAGAATTTGGAGTCTGATTTCTATGAAACTCAGAGTCAAAAATCAGGATGAAACAGAGTTTGAAATTTGATGAAATCAGAATCTAAAAATAGTGAGACTCGGTATCTAAGAAACTGTAAGGTTTCGAGGTTTTGATAAAGATCTAATTATTCTTAAGGTAATTTGGTCTTAAGAAAAATATAGTTAAGATTAGATAAGGAACATTAAGCACAACATAGAAAATTATGTTAAGGTTTAAGCAAATAAATTTCCTTAGAGAAAGAAAATAATCTTTAAGAAAAAAGTATTTGTGTTTTTCAAAACATAAAGGAATGGAAAGGTCATAAGATAACTTATTGACTTAACAATTCCAATGATAGAAATCCAATTTATACAGATATGTCATATTTTGGAATTATTGAACAAATATATGAGTTGGATTATACAACATTTGAAGTGTTTCTTTTCCGTTGAAAATGGGTTGATGGGTTGACAGTATCAATGGAGTGAAAGTTGATGAAATGAGCTTTGTAAAGGTGAATTTCAATGTAGAAGGGGAAAAAGACGAGTCATTCGTAATGGCATCACAAGTAGTGCAAGTCTTTTATGTCTATGATCCAACAAACAATAATTGGTTGATTGTCCTATTGGCGACTAAAACAAATGTTGAGTCAGATGAAAATTCAATCGAGGACGACCCTTTCATTGGGACATCATAATTAGTTCATGTCGATCTCAATGTAGACAATGTCTTGTACATTAGAGGGGACCACAAAGAGGGGATTTGGATTCTTGATAGAGAAATCAAATCATTGAAACCTTTAAAAAATAAAGAGAGTTCAATGAGAAGGTAAAAGTGTTTTTTAATGTATTATGTTTTTCCTCGTAATATTATATGTTCTATACTACATTAACATAATCTAAATTAAATGTTTGACTACTCATGCAAACAATGTCTTTTTCACATGATGATGTTACCAATCCCTTGGAAGAACAAACTATAATGAGAAAAACCCTTTGGAAAGATGTAAAGGTAATGTTATGATATACTTTCTCTATTTTACCAAAAAATTATATAATAGAACATTGATTTAATTTTCATTATTCTTTGTAGAGTTCATTTATTTTAGAAGATTATTATGCATGTGTCATGCCTTTTCAAGAAGAGCAACGATGTTGTCTCTACTCAATCAAAGAGGTGATCTTGATGTTTGCACAGTAAAATCATTGTCTATATAATTAATGTATTGTTTCATATTTATGTTTAATTTATTTGTTTTTAGTATTACTCACATGGTAATTGTTTTCTTATACAGGTGAACTGTTTTGTTTGAGTTGAGGTGCTTTTCCCATCTTTCATGATTTTCTACACCAAAACTTCCATGGACTTCTTCTCTCTTAAAACCTTTTCACCCCTACAGTGTTTCATTTATCACTTTCCTTCAAGTTCTCTCCACTGCCTTTGTAGGAAGAGCAACGACGCTGCCTCTGCTCAATGATAAAGGTTATTTTGATGTTTTCACAGTAAAATCATTGTCCATAAAATTAATGTATTATTTTCGTATTTATGTTTAATTTATTTCTTTTTAGTATTACCCACATAATAATTATTTTCTTATACGGGTATATTATTTTGTTCGAGTTGGGGTGCTCTGTCCATCTTTTATGCCTTTCTGCACCAAAACTTCCACATACTTCTTCTCCCTCAAAACCTTTCACTCCTACAGTGTTGACATTTATCACTTTCCTTCAAGTTCCTTCCATTACTCAATCATAAAGGTAATCTTGATATTTGCACAGTGAAATCACTATCTATAGAATTAATGTATCATTTCATATTTATATTTACTTTATTTCTTTTTATCATTACTCACAGTAATTATTTTCTTATACATGTGAATTCTTTTTTTCGAGTTGAGGTTTTTTCAAAACTGTTCATGCAGTGTTGGCAGTTCGACAAAGAAAGTCAATGGAAATCGTGGTAATATTGACAATTAGGATTGTTTTGAGACTTTTAGGCGTGTAGGAATTATTTTCACCTCAATCTGATACATGGTCCACAAGTCATTTGAGATGTGTTGGAATCGGTCGCACCTCAATCTGACGCACAATGTGACTAGTATAACTCTAAGTGCATCTTTTTATTTAAAATTGACATCAATTTTAGTAAAATTAACACTTTATGTTAATTTATTTATTTATATTATTACTAACATAAGAATAGATTTTTCATATAGGTGTGTTATTTTGCTCGAGCAGGGGGTGGTTTGTTCGGTAATAGCATGAGTCAGGTTGGGATTAAAAGATAAAGGAACATCGATGTTTTTAATGTACCAATGTTTGAAATGACTATAATATAGTGTTTTTTCTTGTATTTGTGTTGTAAATTTCATTTTATTTAAATTCTCTATTGGGACTTGTTTTTTTATATTTGGTGTGTTTATGATGCTTCTGGTGATGCAGTGTGTTGTTACAGCATAGTGTAGTATGGTCCTTTATTAGTGCTGATAAAAGACACATTTATCAGCGCTTCTACAAGCATTTTTAAAGGCCTACTTTGTCAGCGCTTCTATTAGCACTGATAAAAAGTCATTTATATGTGCTTTTATAAGCGCTGATAAAAGTTACGAGCTTTTAATCTTGCCCATGAAGTCAACGCTTTTATAGCATTGATAAAGGTCATTTATAGTGTTGTTAAAGGTTTGTTTTGTAGTAGTGTGTTTTGTGGCAAAATCGTTCCTCAATGTTTCTTGTATGATGTCAGGTGCTAGCTATTAACCTGCAGGGATCAATAACATCCTTCGTGCTATATCATAGTTGACTTGGGTGTAAGCGTATCATGGTATCCATACTGGTTTGTGACAAGATGCATCACATACATAATGGCTTCGACATATCTCTTTCAAATATATCAAAAGTAACAACTACTAACATAGAATTAATATAAGTACCATGTTATATAGCATAAATATAACAAATTATAACTATTATTAACGCAAGCATAAAATAAATAACAAATATTAACATAAATCTAATGTAAATATAATGTAAAGTATTACTTGTTATTATTTATCATGAATTATTATTAATTAATGATAATTGATATTTTCATTAAAAATTATTACCAATATTTATTATTTCTAAATATTATTAATTTTTGGAAATTATCCATTATTGTTATTTTTTACTAATTACCATTAAATTTATATCAATCACTATAAATTATTATTATTCACTATCAATTATTATTAAATATTTAGTATTGCTTATTTTTGTTATTAATAAATAATAATAACATCATTATTAATAATATTGTGAAATATATAATTTATTAGTTTATTTGTGTATTTATATTATATATATGTGCATCAATGTATATATATCGGGATATTTGATTGGATAGAAACATCCTAATTAAGTCTATCTATCTTCATGTACCAGTCTCTCCACTTGAGAGCGTTTCGTCCTAGGTTTTTTTCTAGGGTTGAGTCTCCTCCATCCCGACCTCTCACGACAGTGGGGGGATTCCTGAACCCTTCGTCTTTGCAGGTGGGCTCTGCCTTCCTCGTGGGATAGGGGTTCTCCAGCGGAATCGGGGTCGTTTCTTCTTTTTTTTTCTGGCTTTCGAAGTCAACACCATATGCTCTCACTCGTCGTCGCGAATACCTGTCTGTTGTCGTCTTCCTTCTCCAAATCCAGATCTGGTTTTGTGGGGGTGAAACCTATTCTCATTCCTACCTGCATTTCTGGATTCGATCGATCGCTTGGACCCCCGGATCTCGAAGGCTCAGACCGCAATTTCTTTTATGCTTCACGAAGAATGGAGGTTGAATCTCCGAGCAGGGATTGGTGTGAAGTTTCTGGTCCGTGGAGATCCTGGGATTGAAGGCGATTCAATTCCCTTGGCAAGTGTGGTGACCGATTCGCGAAGCCCCAGCCGCGAAGGGAGGATGTGAAGATTCCACCGACTAAGCAACCCTGCGGTGGCCGAAGTGCTTCGCGGTGAGTGGTGTGAAGGTTACAAGGGTCGTGATGGCCCTGGGAACAAAGTCGTTTCCTTTGGAAAGGATCGAGTTTGTCTCGCGAATCGAGCTCGCGAGATTCCACCACGGTGTTCCATTCCGCGCAGGCTTTTTTGCTTCGTGGAGTGCTCGTGCCGAGAGGGAGGGGTTCGCGGAGCCTCTACCGCAGAGCCTCTTTACGGAGGCACTTACGCCAAGGCTTTGCCTGTGTTGCCACTTCGCGGAAGGAGGCCTTGGAGCAGGGTGCCAGGACCGGTCGGTTGTGGCAATTGACTACCACGTGCGGACCCAAGGAGTGTGGATCACCGGGCATTGTTTGGAGTTCCTTTCCATCCCACATGCACTGAACAATGGAGGATGATATTGTGAACCTTTAGAAGAGTATGTCCCTGATGGATAAAGAGAAAGTGACTATCGATACTCATAGAAATGAAGATACACTCTTAGAAAAATGCATGTCCCTGCTGGTTGTTGGAAAGTTTGTGGAAAATATTTCAGTCAACTAGGGGGCCCTTAAAAACACCCTCCAGAATCTTTGGAAATTGGAAGTTGGAGTGGCCATACATGAAGCGGGGAACAATCACATTGTCTTCGAGTTCTTCAACGAAAAATATAGAGATAAAATCCTTAGAGTTAGGTCGTGGTCCTTCGATAATCAACTCCTCCTCATGGAAGAATTCAGAGGGGGGATGATATCCAGAAAATTAAGCTAACCTGATCCCCTTTCTGGATACGCATCAAAGGAATTCCTCTTCACGCACGAACGGAACGTGTTATGAGAGAAATTGGGGACAAAATTGGCCAATTCATTGAATGGGACTTCTCGAACTCTATCCAATGGGGACCCGAGGTTCGGATTAGAGCTGAAATTGAAGTGGCGGAGCCGCTGATGAGGGGCATGTTTCTGAAAATCGATGATGCAAACAACTGGATCTCATTCGAATTAGAGAAACTCCCAATTTTCTTCTTCTTTTGTGAACGTCTTGGCCATCTGGAAAGAGCGTGTGTCTCAAAGAAAGAGAATGGATCAGGTACTATCATTCTACAATATGGCTCATGGATTTGAGCCAAAATGACTAGATATGCCTTCATCTCTGAGTCGGAAAAACAAAATGATCACGAACGGATCATGGTGGCCCACATAAGACAGGCGGGAACCGAACATGGAAAGATCATCATGCTCCAGAGTTCCCTAAAGAGAGCTCAACCACTCAGAGGAAAATTAGCATTTATCCCTCTCCCCTGAAGGACGCCACCTCAACACCTACAGAACTGATGAAGACACCAAAAGATCTTGCAGAGCAAAGCTCGAGACCAAAGCAGATGCACACTGAACCACCAGATCCTGACCCTAACCCAGAAATGACCATGATAGACATCCTAACACAAGATAAAGATGGAAATCCAGGAACTTCACCATCAGGCTCAATCACCCGTCGAACTTGGAAAAGGGTGCAACGAGAAGAAAGTGATGGTAAACTGGAAGACCCTAAACCCGGGGAACTGAAAAGACAAATTGAAACAAGCCTGTCAGCGGAGGACCCCCCTAAAAGATGGAAAATTACAGGTGGTGAATCAAGTTTGGAGGACTCAAAGGCGGAGGCGGGTAAGACCCAACCCCGCCTAGACCAATGATCGTCTTATGTTGGAACTGCCGTGGGCTTGGAAACCCACGAACGGTTCGCATGCTCCAGTGCAATTGCGCCCAAAGTCGCCCCGATATGGTTTTCCTGTCCGAAACCATACTGGAAAACAAGGACACCACAAGCATCGCTCTGAAATGCGGCTTCCAAGGCTGCCTCCCGGTCTCCCGAAAAGGCCACTCCAGAGGAATATGCCTACTCTAGGAGTATTATGTCGATGTCAAGATCTTGTCCTTCTCCTCGCACTATGTGGCTGCGACTATTCAGGTGGACCACACCCCGCCATGGACTTTCGTGGGATTCTATGGTTGGTTGTCCCATAGCGAGAAGTGGAAATCGTGGGATCTTCTCTGTAAGTTGCGTCACGATCTTCCGAGCCCTATTCTCTTTGGAGGGGACTTCAATGAGATTATGTTTCAGAAGGAAAAAAGAGGCGGAATCGTCCGAACATCTTCTTCAATGTCAAATTTTAAGAAGGCATTTTCTAGGGCGGACCTGGTCAATCTGGGCTACACGGGAAATCCCTTCACATGGTTTCGGGGTTCTACAGATGGCACCCACATCGCTGAGCGACTTGACAGTTTTTTGGGATCAACAGATTGGACAAATCTATTCAGTATGTTCCACATCGGCCACCTAACACTCAACTGTTCAGACCACTGCCCTATTGTCATTGACTGCAGTAAAGGCGAACGAAACAGGCAAACCAGCAGACCCTTCAGATTTGAAAGCTTCTGGTCAAAAGAGCAGGAATGCGAAGATGTTATCCGATCAAGTTGGAGGAGTAATCACACAGACGTTGGACTCAATCTCCAACAGGTCGCATCCAACCCGAGGTCTTGGAGCGACAAGAAATCTCATCATCCCGATAGGCACTGCAATTTCCTTGAAAGGAAACTGCATTACCTTCTCAAGCAACCCCCATATAACTGCAATCTCTCTTCTATTAGTGTCACTCAAAAAGATCTGGACGCGGCCATGCGCGTCAAGGAAAGCTTTTGGGCTATGCGGGCGCGGGACACCCACATTACCGAAGGGGACACCAATACACAATACTTTCACTAGAAAGCTTCAACTAGGCGCCACATGAATTCTATCAATTGAATCTCTCAACTAGATGGTAGCAAAGTCTCTGACGTCGATGGAATCCACGATGCTTTGACCTGTTATTTCCAGAACCTCTTCTCTGCAGGAACTCCTTTCATTTCTATTGATGTGAAGGACTGCATTAAACTTGTGATCACCGATGAGATCAATCAACAACTCACCAAAGATGTGACGGATGAGGAGGTATGTCTGGCTCTGAAACATATCCACCCCACTAAGGCCCCGGGCCCGGACGGTTTCCACACCCTCTTCTTCAAACAATACTGGCACATTATTGGTCCTGACATCTGCAATTTGATGAGGAATATTTGGGCTAGGAAAACAAGCATTTCCGCCATCAATGAAAATGTCCTCGTCATCATTCCTAAAATAAAGAAACCTTTGGCGGTCCCTGACTTCAGACCCATCAGTCTGTGCAATGTCTCTTACAAAATTTTCTCAAAGATCTTAGTTAATCTGTTGCGTCCTTGGTTACCTGACATCATCTCGGAAAACCAGAGTGCTTTCGTGGCCAAGCGACTGATCACTGATAATGCAATTGTGGCCCATGAAGTGTTTCACTCCATGAAAACACGCTCCACCGCGAAAAGAGGAACTATGGATTGGAAACTGGATATGACTAAGGCCTATGATAAAGTGGAATGACACTTCCTCAGAGTCGTAATGCTGAAAATGGGCTTCTGTTCCAAATGGGTTGATATGGTCATGCATTGTGTCTCGGCCGTCTCTTTCTGAATCAAGGTCAATGGGGAGCTCACCCGAGGATTCGCCCCATCCAGGGGCCTTCGACAGGGAGATCCTCTCTCCCTCTTTCTCTTTATCTCGGTGGCTGATGTTTTTTCTAACATTATTTCCAGGGCTACATCCTCAAACTCCTTGCATGGGGCAAAGGTGTGTCGTGTTAGTCCACTGGTTTCACATCTTTTCTTCGCCGACGACTGCCTCCTTTTCTCCAGAGCAACCACTAATGAATGTCGGGTAGTCATCCATGCAATCCAACAGTACGAGAGGGCGTCCGGTCAGTCAATCAATCACGGAAAATCAGAAATCTCTTTCAGCGCAGGGGTACCTCCTTCCAAGAAAGAAGAACTCTGTGAATTTACAAACATCCAATTGGTAGAGAAACACCAGAAGTACCTCAGGCTCCCCACGGTTATTGGCCGCTCCAAAAAAATAAATCTTTGCAACCTTGGTGGACAGGATTGAGAAGAAAATCCAAGGCTGGACCCCAAAAAAAAATTCCAAAGCCGGCAAGGAGATCCCCATTAAATCCTTCATCCAGTCTATCCCCAGCTATTTTATGTCCCTGTTTAAGCTTCTGTCGACCGTTGTCAACCTGATCCACACACGCACAACCAACTTCTGGTGGGGGAAGAATGATGAAAGGAATAAAACCCACTGGATTGCCTGGGAGAAACTGTGCAAACCCAAGTTTGAGGGAGGTATGGGATTCCGGAATCTCTTTCACTTCAATGATGCACTGCTGGCTAAGCAAGACTGGCGCCTGATTAACCGTCCTTCATCTCTCTGTGCGCGCGTTCTTCGAGCTAAATACTTTCCTCACAAGGACTTCCACGTTTCCTCTCTTGGCCCCCGTCCAAGCTTCCTCTAGAGAAGCATTTGGGGGGCCCGTAGTCTCCTGGAAAAAGGGTTGGGCTGGAGGATTGAGAATGACCAAACTGTTAACATTTGGACCGACCCCTGGCTGATTGATGAGGAAGGTGTACGACCCTCATCCCCTGTCCAACCAGGGTTCGAAGATGCCACTGTCAGGTGCCTCTTTTCTGATCAGGGTCCTCGATGGTGTCTGGAGAAGATTCACGCATGGTTCAATGATAGAGACAAAAGAATTATCCTGAGTACCCCTGGGTCCTAGACGCAGGCCCCGACCATCTCTTCTGGATCAACGACCTGTCGGGAGCCTACACAGTGAAGTCCGGATACCGACTCGCCATTGGAAACCATTCAGTCGATTGGGATGGGGGACCCTGAAAGTCAATTTGGAAACTCAACGTTCCCAAAAAAATCCGCCACTTCTGGTGGCAGGTGTGCATGTGCACCCTTCCTACCACGAGACTTCTCGCCTTCCGGCACATATCCAGTGATGATTCTTGCCCTTTCTGCCCGAACGTCCCAGAATCCCCCTTGCACGCCATCGTCCAGTGCCCAGGGGCTAAGGAAATTTGGTACAAATGGGGCTCCGCCTCAGCCACTTCACCGGCCATGGCCTCTGACCTCCAATCCTTCCTGATGCAATGGTGTTCCTCCTTCTCGTCGGCTAATGCAGACTCACTTTGCACCTTGGCCTGGATCATCTGGGTCCGTCGCAACGAGGCAGTTTTCAACCATGTTCATAGAACCCCTGATTTCTGGATTGAACGAACCTCTTCGTGGATTGAGGGATGGAAGCACCACAATGGTCAACATAAGCCATTTGGAACCCTTTCTTTTCCCTCCCACTGGTGTCTGCCAGGTGAGGGGATTCTTAAGATTAATGTGGATGCGTCTCTCTCCAAGGATGAGTCTGTCGCCCTCGGGATCCTGGCCCGGAATCATCAGAGGGAAATCATTGCGGCCAAACCTGAATCATACTCCGCTTTTTGGGAACCTGTGGTGGCTGAGGCTACTGCCATCCTTGCTGGTATAATGCTCGCTAAGGATCACAGATGAGATAAAATCAACCTCGAGTCAGACTGACTCACTATTATCAATGCTATCAATTTCAACGACGGCGGCCTCCAGTCTTTTGGATCCCTCATCAGGAGAATCCTTTCACTCCGTCAAGACTTCTCAATCTGCACTTTCTCCTTTACTAAAAGAGAAGGAAACAATGTTGCCCATTAGTTGGCGGCCTCAGGCTCCTATGATGTTAACCAGCTCTGGCTGGACCATTTCCCTTCATGGCTTTGCGATTGTACGTTCGCTGATCTCCGACGTTAATGAATCCGTCTTTTCAAAAAAATGTGCATCAATGTATATTAGTTTTTATTTTTCATTAATTAACTTAAATGCGCTAAAAACAACTATTAATATAAACATGGTTTAAAATAATAGATAATACAAGCCTAAAATAAGAAAAAAAAAGGTTAAATGACAAAAAACATGTAACCAAAAAACAAGTATTAGAAAGACACAAAAAGAGAAGCATGAAATAAAATAAAACAACTTGTTTTAAACAGAAGGTTGAATCCCAAATTGTGACTTTGTTTGAAGGCGCGGTCGTTCATGATCTTATGTTGTAAATGTGGTGTGTTGTATTTGCAATAACTATTTATTAGAAAGCATAGATAGTGATTATTATCATTTTTTAGGCAGCGTTCCATGTCAATGGCGGCATCGGCGGACAAAATTTCCCTTTTCCGCTTTCACGTCAAGAACGGAAGGTTCTCGCTAGCTTGTTCTGTTCCACTCCCGTTGATTATTTTATTTCACCGTGATACTGAATCTTCGACTTTCTAAAGGTTCGATGACGACACTCTCAGTGTCCTTGAATCCATCCTGGTTTCTAAGGATGTGAAATCTTTTCTGGAAGTACGCTCAAGTTTGAAGGGTTTCATAAGATCTGAATGTCTTTGCCTCATCCGCGAACTTGCACAGAAAACCGTGGATCAGAAACTATCGATTCTTGATTTCTTCGTTCGTGCTTTTGCTCTTTCTGGTGATACCGAGGTGCATGTTCTTTTTTTTTTTTATGGATATTTCTGTTGTCTATAAGACAATTTATGCACTGAAAGAATCTTGTAGCAGCGTTACTGTCATACACATAAGCTGAAAACATTTCAATTTAGGCCTGCGCCTGCACACATGCTTGTATTATTGATTGTTTGAAGATTTGATCATCATGTCCCACTCCATCTTAAGTTCTTGAGAGGTTCATTTGCAAGAGCTCTTGAATCCATCTTCTCGATTTACACTTCAAATAAATAAACAATTTTGTAGAACGAAGAAAATGAAATATCATCGAATGTTTCATTGTTCGATAGTTTAAGATGGAATGGAACAGATTCACATGACCATCGTTTAAAAGTTATTATAAATTAGATGGAGTTGTTTGACCTTTTTTTTCAACTTTCTAAATTACTCTTATTATTTCTATCAATTTTCTTTCCCCCCTTTTTTTTGGATATTTTTGGAACTGCCTTTTTTCTAGTTCATTTCATCGTTCAATCAGCAATTTGGATGGTCTGGGAAACAATGTATGCGAGGGTTTGGAATACCGTTACTTTCCTTCCCAACTCTTAAATATTTTCCCCAAACACCGTCCTTGTCCCGCAAGTCATCCCATGCCATCCCATGTCATCTTTAATACCATTATTTAACACACTTTGGCATTTCCTATTTTTTAATGATGACTTACAGAAAGTATTAATTTATTTTGAAATGTTATTTTAATTATGAAATTCTAGCTCAACTATAAAGCCCACTATGAGAGTGACATTGTTGTTGTGATTTCAAAAATTGTACCAATATTATCAGTAAACTCTATTTGCAATTTTGAATAGCATGTTTTTTTTGAGGGGAGGGGGACTGCTATTATATTAAATTTATTCTAACTATTTCAACAAATTGCGATCTCATTCTATATTTCAGAGATAATGTATGAATTTGCAATTTATAGATTGAAAATTTCATCAATCAATATTTCACATAAGCATACACAATTATCATTATTTGAAACAAGCTTAAATGTATAAGGTTTTTTGAATATTCACAATATTCTAAAAAATTAATTTTACACTAAAATATATATAAATTTTGTAAATGCTAGACATCAAAATCCGTGTCCCTCAAGTGAGGTTCGGTCCTTTATTTCTAGATGTATACAATGCTAAAATATAAGTGGGAAGTGAAAGTAAGAAAATAAAATTCAAATTCGCAGGATAAGAGAATCTTAATCCCACACACATGGGACAAGATAAACATATCATGCATAATATCTCAAACACCCTTAAGCCAGGACATGTATATTTAACATGCACACTTTGGTACATAAAAATTGAACACGACCTTCAAGAATCCCCTTTGTAAAAATATCCGCAAGTTGGTCAGTAGTGCGAATATGTTCGAGAGTAATGCTCTTTTTCTCATAACCAAATGAAGTGACAACCAATTTCAATATGTTTTGTCCGCTCATTGAAGAATTGCGTAATTTTAACTTTTACTAAATTAGCACACTAGATGTGTGCAGACTTCTTACTAGGATGATCAATCTCTTGTAACATTTGTCGGGCCCAAATAGTCTCTGCAACTATATGAGACACAACCCAGTACTCCGATTCCACACTAGATTGAGAGATAACCGTATGCTTTGTGTTTCTCCAAGAGATCAAATTATCCCATATGAATATTGCGAAACCAGATGTGGATCTCCTTGATAAAAGACACCTTGCATAACATCACAATAGCCTCGATATCCCCGTGTCCATGATTAGCATATAATAAGCCTATGTTAGGTTCTTTCTCCAAATACCAGATAATGCGAAGAACAACCTCTCCACCGCAATTTCGTTAGGGATTCTATAAATTGACTTACCTTGCTTATTGTGCATGCAATGTCAGGCAGAGTCGTCATCAGATGTTGCCAACAAGTTGTTGATATCTGCCAAGAGAGGAGAAAGTTACTATCAGTATGAGTAAACTTCTCTCCAAACTCTAGTGGTGATTCAATAGAGTCCGCACCATGCATGTCTCCCGTAGCAAATCATAAACATATTTCCTTCGAGAAAAGAATATACTTCGATCACATCTGGAAACCTCGATCCCTAAACTATAAGGAACCTAAATTCTTCGTAGGAAAATTTTGAAGAAGGATTTGAATCGTTTAGTCCTAGCCACTGTTGTCAAACTCACGAGTCCGTGCTGGCGCGCCACTAGGACCGCTTTCTTGCTAGGATTGAATAGTCGGACGTGCCGACTCAGTGGGATTGTTGGATCGTCCAGGTCATGCGAGGCTTTCTTGGACGGGTAAATATACATCGACTTTGGGTTTTCCAAGAAACCCGATCGTCTAATCGGGTAAAAACATGGTAGAGCACTCGGTGCACTTGGTGCCTGCATCCAAACCTCTCCTGCTTGCTGTGCCGACTCCTTATTACACCAGGTTGCCGACACTGCTAAAGGAAGAACAATCAGAGCTGTTCGATCGTTGAGAAGAAACAACAGGTTGGTCCATTCCTTCCAAACTCCTATAACCCACCCCATATCTGATATTTTATATATCTCTTCGTTTTATTTTGTTCGGTTTCCGGTGTAGTTTTTTCTCCATTTTGTGTCGTTTTTATGTGTCCAGTTTGTATCATTATGAACCTTTTTTTCGTGCCATGTGTGTCAGTTTGAGTCATTTTTTTGTCCGGTTTGTGTCATCTGTGTCACTGAACTCTGGTTTGTGTAAGTTGTGTCATTTTATGTCATTTTTTGTCTAGTTTTTTTAAAATACTGATGAAACTATTATTTTTATGTGCCAATTTAGCCTGTAACATTGAATTAAAAATGCAATTATGTTATTGTGTTGTGCAGTTTATGAAGTGTCAATCAATATGTGAACCATACTCCTTACCTCAATAAGAGGCGGAGCCATTTATCTATAGATAGAGGAAATGGAATACAAGGAAGAGAAAATCAATGTGGGGCTCTAACACACATAATTAGGTCCAACACTCCCCCTCAAGCTAGAACAAAGTTTAGCTTCGAAGAAGAGTCCCACAAACAAAAAACAAGAGAGGAAAAACACGAAGACCGAACACACTTCCCCTCAAGCTGGGTCGTGAATGCTGTGGATGTCAGCTTGGTACATAGAAAATTCAGACGAGCTCCCAACAAGCCTTTGATAAAGATGCCGACAATCTGATGAGTGGTTGGAATGTGTAGCTAAAACTGATATGTTTCTGCTCTAAGTGATGGTGAAGAATGCGACAATCCATCTCAATATGTTTCGTGTGTTCATGAAACACTGGATTCAAAACAATCTTCATGGCCGCCTGATTATCACACCAAATATGAGCAGAATTCTGTGGCGGGAAACCAATTTCATGAAGAAGTTGATGAAGCCGTAGAATTTCAATAGTGATTGTGGTCATTGCACGATATTCAGATTCAACACCGGATCTGGAGATGACAGGTTGTTTCTTGCTTTGTCAGGAGATTAAGTTACCCATAAGAAAAATCGTAAACTCAGAAGTAGACTTTCAGGTAGATAAACAACCAGCATACTCGACATCACAGAAGGCCTCAATGTTCAGATGATCGTGATGTGAATACCGAACACCACGCACAAAGTCTTTCTTAATGCATTTGACAATGCAAAAGACAACATTCCATGAGATTTTGTCGGATGTTCCATGAATTGACTGACCTTGCTGACATCGCATACAATATCCGGATGAGTCATGATAAGATAACTGAGTTTTCCCACATGACGACGATACGTATCCGGATGTGAATATGGGTCAGTGTCAACATGGTGATATCGTTCCCCTGGTTCAAGAGGAGTGTCAACGACTCTTTCCTGAAACAAGTCAGTATCTTGTAAGATATCCAATGCATATTTTCGTTGTGAAAGGGTGATGTTGGTTTGAGAACGAGAGACTTCAATGCCGAGAAAATATGTCAAAGGACCCAGGTCTTTGGTATGAAACTGTTGGTGAAGATAAGCCTTCAGATAGGTAATGCCATGTGAATCGCTCCCAGTAATAATTATATCATCAACATATACAACTAACATGATGCAGCCAGAGGAGGACGTTTTCTGATAGAAAACAGTGTGATCCTTTATACTCTGAGATCGACCAACGGTAGTGATGATGGTGCGAAATCTGCCAAATCACGCACAAATGAGATCGTTTGAGCTCATAAAGAGACCGATGAACCGACAGACATGGGACCAGGTCCCCGAGGCAAGGAAGCCTGAAGGTTGTTGCATAAGAAGAATTTTTCTTTCTCAAAGAAAGTATGTTCTTAATCTTTTGCAAGAGACTGGAATGACTCAAGCCGACTCAGTTGACTCACCTCTCGAGCTTGGAGAAAAGTCGCTTCATTTTGACAGTGAGATGTTTTCTTCACCTGACAGATACCGACGACTTGTTGGGAAGCTCAACTACTTGACGATGGCTCGACCTGATATTGCTTGTGCTGTTAGCAAAGTGAGTCATTTCATGGAATCTCCAACAAAGATACAGTGGGAGGCTGTTCTTCGTATTATTAGATATGTGAAAAAGGAACCAAGTTTAGGTATTTTATATTCTGATCATGAGCATACAAATATTGAGGCGTTTTGTGATGCAGATTATGCTTGATGTATCTCTTCTAGGAGATCTACATCTGGTTTTGGTGTGTTTGTTGGAGAAAATTTGATCTCATGGCCAAGTAAGAAGCAGACAGTTATCTCTCGATCAAGTGCAGAGTCGGAGTATCGTGCCATGACATATGTGACCGCAGAGATTATTTGAGCACAACAAATTCTACAAGATATTTACTATACTATCAAGAAACCAACACATATCTGGTGCGACAATCAAGCTGCAATCAAGATTGCCACGAATCCAGTCTTTCATGAGCGGACAAAACACATTGAAGTTGATTGTCACTTTGTTCGAGAAAATTTTAAGAAGAAGAAGATCACCTTCAGCCATGTTCACACCTCTAATCAAATTGCAGATGTTCTTACAAAAGGGGTGCCTGGTCCGCGTGTCCATTTTTTGTGCAACAAGCTGAACATGATAAATATATATGTCCCAACTTGAGGGGAGTGTTAAGAGTATTAGATATTTCTTTAGATATTTTTAATATTCTATCCCACATCGGTTTCACACCTTCATTGTAGCTCTTTGATTATCTATAAATAAAATGTCCTGCCTTGTTGTGAGGTATGCTTTCCCATTTAATTGGTTTTCCATTTAACACTATCCAATCACTACTAAAGTAATATACAATTCTGTCCCTGACAGATATTAGAACCCCTTTTGCCTTAAACAGTTGGTCCCATACGTAACCCACTCTGGGGTTTTCTAGCCTTGGCCCACCAGCGCATCATTTCCTCCCCCATTTCCTCCCTCTTGAAAAGCCACCTTGTCTTAAAGGTGGACTTCCAAAAGCACGGCTCGACTTTTTTAGCACTGGAACGGTAACCCCCTCTTTGAAGATGGTGGTGTACCTATTCCAGCATCTGCATCATTCCCGGCCAACGCCGACTGTTCTGCAGCACAACAATCCAGTTTTATCTTCGCTTTCCAATTTTCACCATAAATTTCAGCCATCCCCTCAACCTCAATTGCCTCTTTTGTAGGCTGCTGCGCAAGAGCAGATGTAAATGTCAACCCATTTTCCAAGAGCGCAGCTGTTCCAGGAAGCGAGGCTTCATGAGTCTTTATAATTGGCTCCTCCCCCTTTAGATGCCCGACAACAATTTCCTTTAGATGCTCAACAATGACTTCAAATGCAGAATTGTCTTTCATAGACTGTTGAATGATGCTAACAACAATCCGGATACTGCGTTCAATGTAAGTGAGCTTCATTTTAAGCAACTGGCGCCAACTGCCTGTCAAAACAAGCATCTCCTTGGCAATTTCAAGGAGTGTCATGTTTGGCAATACATAACCGGTACTTTCATCCCCTGCTCTTGCAATAGGCTGTTTGATCATGATTGTTGAAGAAGGCAGAGCAGAACAACTTCCCTTTGAATCAGCAGCCAAAAGCAAGGTGGCTTCCCCCCAAGCATTGCCAACACAAAGGGTAAATATAGGTGGCTTCACACTCCATATTCGGAACAACAACATGACCCCCAAATGAGGCACAACACAACCCCCGAATGAGGCACAACAAACAGATCTGAGGAAACTGTGTACAACATCTTCAGAACAACAACACAACCCCCAAATGAGGCACAACAAACAGATTCATATGGCTTTGCTGCTACAGCCGCAACAAGTTGTTTTATCCTTGATGCAGAATTTTGTCCACTTGAACCAGCCATAGTAGCAAGATAATCAAGAGAGAGCCCACCCACAATAGGCAACTGATCGTACCACGATTCACTGTTTTATTCCACCCTTACACCGCTGTTTTAAACTAGTTTTGTAATGAATATTCCAAATATAATAATAAATTGAACTTACTGTTTGATTCAATGATATAATGTTTATTACTATTTAATAGGGCAATCTTACTTGTTTAAGTGTTTATATTATAGGAGGAGGTGATTCGGAGAGCCCACGATGGAAATCAAGCAAAACAGGCCAAACTGCGCAAGAGCCCAATCATTTTTGTGGACATAAATATATACTGTGGATACTCCGTGCATTCAATTGGGCTAAAAATTGGTGTATGAATGTAAAATTGTATGGGCTACATTTCTCTAGAAGACCATGGATCCCAATTCGCCCATTTAAAGGCCCATAATAGGCCCACAATGTGAAACAATTCTGGGCGAGCCAGATTTGATGACCCTTCTGTATTTGGGCCATACTTCGGGCCTCGGAGATCCAATTGGGCTGATTCCACCTCCCATGGACAGATAACTTGATGGCCCACCTCTCTACCGAATTTCAAGTCATTTGAACGCGTTTTGGTCAGTCAACCAGCCAGATAAAGATGGAGTAAAAAGTCTGCCCTGAATAGTGACCTAGTCTCTTAGGCACTTGACTTTTTGTGGAAAGTGTGATGTGTATGTCCATAAAAACACCTCTCACCCCCATTCTCTCAGGTGGCACGACCAGGGGTGAAGGTGAGTCGAATTGGGGAGCTTCTTTCATTTATTTTAGTTCCCTTCTCCCTCATGTACTTCTAAGTATCTTAGTGATCAACTTGGGGGGTGTCCATTGTTGTAATCCCGAGCTCCACATTTGTAATCTTCATAAGGTGATTTAATTTCCAGGTTTGTTGTCTATTGTTCTTAATTTTTACCTTATGAATTTGTGTTTATTCTGGTATGATTAAATATAAATCAAAGGAACAAGAATCCTCGTGCTTCCATGCATAACCCGGATCTTGTGATGATTTGAGTGCGTTTGCCTCTTTTCTCACCTCTTCTCTTTCATGAGTTTGCTTTTGAATTGACTTGTTTGATGATATCCAGAAGTTATAAACCATGAATATGCATGTTTTTGTATTGAGATCAATTTTGATAAAGACCCAAATCTGGACATCTCATCACGTTGTTGATGTGATGCCTTGATTGAGTTCGGTTCTTACATCGACATAGTTTTATTGATTATGAGCAGTCGTCGATAATCAATAACGTTGATCGATCAAATTCTAGGTGGTAACCTAGTAAGAACTCACATACTACTGGTTTCAGTGAGTATTAAATGAAGGAATCAATGATCCTTCCCATTCCCTTGAGAGCGATGACGGATTGAGCATCAAGGGACACTTACTCGGGTTGATCACGATTTCTCCAACCAGTTTCTCTCTCTTAGTAGTATAGTTTCAATTGCTATTTAAAAATCATAGAACCCCCAACCACTTAACTTAATTTCAATTTTGTTAACATAATCAGAACCCTCTTTTGAAATTAGTGATCTAAGGCTCCGTCGAGAGACGACCTAGGGTTGCTGCTATACTGCAGAAATTCTAGTTAAAAATAAACAACTAATTTGACGCGCTCGACAACGCGATCAAATTTTGGCGCCGTTGCCGGGGAGCCAAGATCATTTTTTTTCTTTATTTCTTTTTATTTAGTTATTTTACTTCTTAATTTGTACTCTTTTAAATACCCCACCCTCATTTGATTGTTTTTGTTTTGGGTTTTGTTTTTATTTTTGGTTATTTTCTATCTCTCTCTCTTCTTCTGCATATCCCTCTCTAATTCTATTGTATAACATTATATTCTTCTTTCACCCTTCTTAAGTTTTTTTTTTCCATCTCAAATCAAAAAAAAAAATAAAAAAAAATCAATCAATCAAACTGGACATCATTGTTGCATGACAAGATCTGGTAAAGAAACACTACTTGAATTTGATCCTGAAATTGAAAAGTCACTTCACACACAAATAAAGGCATCTAGAGAAGGTCAATCAAGTAGCATTGAGGAACCCCTTGTGAAACCTCAGGTGTTCCAAAACCAATAAAAAATTGAACCAAATCAAACCCCAGAGATCATGGCTGCAAATAACAGAACATTAAAAGAACTGACCACCCCGGATGTGGAGTACCAACCTGCGTACATCCAATATCCTGAGGAAGTGGCCAATTTTGAGCTAAGATCAGGTCTCATCCACCTCCTTCCAAAATTCCATGGTCTTCCCGGAGAGGACCCTCACAAACATCTAAAGGAGTTTCACATAGTGTGCTCCACCATGAAACCCCAAAATGTGTCTGATGACCTCATTAAGTTTAGGGCCTTCCCTTTCTCCCTTGATGGTGTAGCCAAAGATTGGCTATACTATTTGCCTACCACGATTGGGGGCTGGAATGACCTTAAAAGACTCTTTCTAGAGAAGTTCTTCCCTGCCTCCCGAATTGCGTCAATTAGGAAAGAAATTTGTGGCATTAGGCAATCATAAGGAGAGACCCTTCATGAATACTGGGAGAGATTCAAAAGACTTTGCTCAAGCTGCCCCCACCACCAGATTAGTGAACAACTTTTAATTCAATACTTCTATGAGAGATTTATCCCCATGGATCGTGGAATGATTGATGCTGCAGCTGGTGGTGCCCTAGTTGACAAAACTCCTTCTGCCGCTCGTGACTTAATAGCCAATATGGCTCAAAATGCACAACAATTTGGTACACGAGCTATTGCACCAACCCGAGGAGTTCATGAGGTAAGTCATTCAGCCCTAGAACAAAAGGTAGATACTAAACTTGATGAGATGCATACCCTTCTAAGGCAATTAGCTCAAGCACAAGGTAACTCACACTCTATTTCTATTCCATTACATTGTGAGATTTGTTCTGATAACACTCATTTTTTTGACCAGTGCCCACAACTTCAAGATTCATCTGAGTCCTGTGCAGCTGTGTTCCCAGGGCGTCCATTCCAACAAGCACCTCCCTTCAAGCAAGAACAATTCAGGCCAAATCCAAATACAGGGTGGCAAGCACAACCCCAATACCGACAAGGAGGAAACTATCTACCTCAAGCAGAATTGGTATCAACAAGGCTAAGGTATGCAACCTTCTTATCCTTCAACTTCTCAAAACAATCATCCTCCTTCTCCCAAATCTGAACCAAGCCTCGAGGACATGGTGAAACAAATGACAACCCAGAACCTCCAGTTCCAACATACCACACAATCAGCAATTCAAGACCTGCGAACTCAAGTGGGGCAATTGGCAAACACCATCGGTGAGCTTAAGATGCAAGGTTCTGGGCAACTATCATCCCAACCCATTGCCAATCCGAAGGACAAAGGTAATGTATGTGTAGTTACACTTCGTAGTGGTAAAAAAGTTTCTCCTTCTACTGATTCTGCACATCAGGTATGCCTCCCTCATGAAAACTCTCTTTCCCAACCATCAAAAACTTCATGTAAAGAAAAACAAGACAAAAATGGTAATCGAATAGTCATTGATGATTCAAATGAACAATCCATTCCTCTTCCTTTCCCTCAAAGACTCTCTAAATCTAAGAAGAATTTTGATAATGAGATTGATAAAGAAATAATGGATACATTTAAAAAAGTTCAAGTTAACATTCCTCTATTGGATGCACTTAAGTAAATCCCTCGATATGCCAAATTTCTTAAAGAGCTTTGCACCCATAGAAGGAGACTGAAGGGGAATGAGAGAGTCAACTTGGGTAGGAATGTCTCGGCCTTGATTCAACCAGCAATGCCAACCAAATGCAAGGATCTGGGCACATTCACGATACCTTGTACCATAGGGGAGACCTTCTTTTCTGATGCTATGCTAGATTTAGGTGCTTCTATTAATGTAATGCCTCACTCCGTGTATACTTCTTTGCAGGTTGGAGAGCTTCAACCAACAGGCATTGTCGTGCAACTTGCCAACCGAAGCACAACACACCCATCAGGAGTGGTCGAGGATGTCCTCGTAAAAGTTAAGAATCTCATCTTCCCTGCAGACTTTTACATTCTTGAGATGGAAGATACCCGAACCCAAGGACATGCCCCTCTCATACTTGGGAGGCCATTCCTCAAAACAGCAAAGACGATCATCAATGTTCACAATGGTACGTTGTCCATGGAGTTTGGTGGAGAAAAGGTAAGTTTTAACATCCTTGAGGCTATGAAACACCCCGTTGAAGAGCACTCCACTCTTCCTATCTATTCGATGGAGGTGCTCTCTAATGACAAACACACACAAAATTCTATCCTTGATCCATCCTCTGATTTATTTTCCTCTTATTCACCCATGAATGATTTGAGTTTTGGTTCTTCTTTTGAATGTTGTGTGGGTTCAGAAAAATGTAAATTTTGTGCTTTAATTGATGAGTGTGTTTATTCTAAGGTACCCATGACTATCGATGATTCTGCAAATCTCATTTCAATAGATTCTCTTTCCTTTGAAAATAAACATGAGCAGATAGATAGTTTCATGGACCTCAATCCCCCTAAATCCACTCTCTCAATACAAAAACCCCCGGTGTTGGAATTAAACCACTTCCATCAAATTTAAAATATGCCTATCTTGAGGGTATTGACCAATTGCCCGTCATTATTGTCAATAACCTCTCTCCACAACAGGAATCGAAACTGCTCAAACTTTTGAGAGAGTGTAAAAAGGCAATAGGATGGACATTGGCTGATATTCCCGGGATTAGCCCATCTATTTGTATGCACCATATACTTTTGGATGATGAGGCTAAGCCCGTAAGGCAGGCTCAACGCCGGTTGAATCCCACTCTCCTTGAAGTGGTAAAATTGGAAGTCAGTAAATTACTTGCTACGTGGATCATTTATCCTATATCTGATAGTAAATGGGTTAGCCCAGTGCAAATTGTGCCTAAAAAAACAGGAATAACAGTTGTGTCAAATGAAAAGAATGAATTGGTTCCAATGCGTGTGCAAAACAGTTGGCGAGTCTGTATTGACTACCGTCGACTGAATCAAGCCACGCGGAAGGACCACTTTCCATTACCTTTCATTGACCAAATGTTAGAACGATTGGCTGGTAAGTCCCATTATTGTTTCCTTGATGGCTATTCGGGTTATTTCCAAATCCATATAGCCCCTGAGGATCAAGAAAAGACCACATTTACCTGTCCATTTGACACATTTGCATACAGAAGGATGCCATTCGGTCTTTGTAATGCTCCTGGTACTTTTCAGCGATGTATGTTGAGTATTTTTTCTGAGTACCTTGAGAGTTGTATGGAAGTATTTATGGATGATTTCACGGTATATGGATCTTCTTTTGATGATTGTTTGGAACACCTAGGTTCTGTCCTCCGCCGCTGCATTGAAAAAGATCTCGTTTTAAATTATGAGAAATGCCATTTTATGGTTGAGCGGGGGATAGTTCTTGGGCATGTCATTTCAAATAAGGGAATTCAAGTTGATAAATCTAAAATTGAATTAATTTCAACCCTTCCATATCCAAAATGTGTTCGTGAGGTGCGATCTTTCTTGGGTCATGCTGGTTTTTACCGCCGATTCATTAAAGACTTTAGTAAGATTGCACTTCCATTGTCCCGGTTATTGCAAAAAGATTCTGAGTTTGTGTTTGATAAAAATTGTGAGGATGCATTCAATTCACTAAAAAAGAGTCTCACATCACCTCCCATAATCCAACCACCAAGGTGGGATCTGCCCTTCGAACTTATGTGTGATGCCTCTAACTTTGCAGTTGGGACAGTTTTATCACAAAGGGTTGAGAAGTCCCCTCATGTCATTGCTTATGCCTCACGTACCCTTGACCCTGCCCAGGTAAACTACACAACCACTGAAAAAGAACTCATTTCTATTGTGTTTGCCTTGGAAAAATTTCGTTCATATCTTCTCGGGTAAAAAATCATCGTCTTCTCTGATCATGCTGCCCTTTGTTTCCTCCTAAAGAAACCTGAAGCCAAACCCCGCCTCATTCGGTGGATGCTTCTCCTCCAGGAGTTTGACCTTGAGATTAGAGATAAGAGAGGGGTGGAGAATGTGGTAGCTGACCACATTAGTAGGATTTCCCCACCATTGGACCATCATGTTGACTCACCCCTACCCATTGGAGAATTCTTCCCTAATGAGAACCTTTGTGATGTTGTGGACCTTACCCCCTGATATGCAGACATTGTGAATTTTCTAGCAACATCTAGGGTCCCCACTGATTTTAGCACTTCACAATCCCAGAGACTTAAACATGATTCTCGATGGTACATTTGGGATGACCCATATTTGTGGAGGATCTGTAGCGACCAGGTTGTTCGTAGGTGTGTCCCTGACCATGAGTTCACCTCTGTTTTGACCTTCTGCCACACCTTGGCATGTGGGGGCCACTTTGGCTCTCAACGTACAGCTCGAAAGGTCCTTGACTCAGGACTTTATTGGCCAACATTGTATGGGGATGCCCATAGATTTTGCAAGTCATGTAGTCGTTGTCAATTCACAGGGCATATCTCCAAGAGGAATGAAATGCCCCAACAACCCATGTTATTTTGTGAGATCTTCGATGCATGGGGCATTGACTTCATGAGGCCTTTTCCAAATTCATTTGGCTTTGTGTACATCTTATTGGCTGTTGACTATGTATCTAAATGGGTGGAAGCAAAGGCCACCAGGACCGATGACTCTCGAGTGGTTGTTGACTTTGTGAGGTCCCAGATTTTCAGTAGGTTTGGTCTATCAAGATTCATCATTAGTGATTAGGGTTTACATTTTTGCAATCGTAACATGAAAAACTTGCTTCGTAAGGATGGGGTTGTTCATAAAGTCTCCACTGCATATCATCCCCAAACTAACGGACAAACAAAAATTTCAAATCGAGAAGTTAAGCGAATCTTGGAGAAAACGGTACAACCCAATAGGAAAGATTGGAGTTTGCGCTTGGATGATGCACTTTGGGCGTACCGTACGGCTTTTAAAACCCCGATCGGAATGTCACCATATAAGATTGTGTTTGGAAAAGCTTGTCACCTTCCTATGGAGGTAGAACACCGTGCATATTGGGCTGTTAAACAATGTAATATGAACCTTTCAGATGCAGGTGAGGAAAGAAAGCTGCAGATTCAAGAGTTGGAAGAAATTCGACGTGATGCATATGAAAACTCCCAGATCTATAAAGAGAAGACAAAGGCTATTCATGATAGCATGATTCACCAGCGGAAGTTCCATATTGGTGAGAAGGTCCTCATGTACAATTCCAGGCTTAAGCTCCACCCAGGTAAGCTTCGTTCCCGATGGCTCGGTCCTTATACTGTTACTAATGTTTACCCTTTTGGTGCAATACAGGTTTTGCATGAGCAGAGTGGACGAAGTCTTACCGTCAATGGGCAGCGACTTAAACACTTCTATGAGGATTTTCCAAAGAATCCGGTGGAGGAAATCCACCTTCTCGACGCATCATACCAATAAAACACACCAGGTTTTATCCTTCCTTCTCACATTCTCAATTATTTCAGTGAGGACACTGCACACTCTAAGTGTGGGGGTGGATACATTCCTGGGTTAGATAGGAATTTTCATCGTTTTCTCCTTTTGTTTTCTCTTTTTGGCCTTCTTTATGGTATTTTCATTTTTTTCCCCATCAACAATTTCGAAGTTCCATGATTTGGCGACCATAAAGGGGGGAAAGTAAAAATACCATAACGAAGGCTAAAAAGAATTTTTGTATGAATTTTACATCAGGGAGTGATTTTTAGTGAATTGGTTTTCTGTCAATGATATAAATGGTCGTATCTATGTGAAACCTTTGAGATGATTGATGCCCATTGTGTGAGTAGTTTTTGGGAAAACTGTGTCACTAATATCTCCACAAATTTTTGCACCAAACCACAAAGTGTGATTATTTCTTACTTAATATAAGGTAAATATACGTTGGGTTAATATTTTTCAGCTTTAAATGATATTTCCATACGTTCGTTCCTTATCCGATCTGTTTCATTACTGTACCAGATTGACCTATGCGTGTGTACCTAATGTCCGACTGTTGTACGCCCTAAAAAAATAGTTGTGTCTTGGGCAGGTCAAAAACCACTCCTCCTCAACCTTTGATCTTGTTATAACTATTGCAATTAGTGTCGTGAGGAGATCAAACATGGGTTGAGAGATGAGTGTGAGATTTGTTCCAATTGCAACTTCAAAAAAAATATAATAAATGAGGGGAGTGATGAAATGTGCAACATATGGGGATATCTAGGTCAGGAGCTTATGGTTTGACTTCTGGGAATGCTTAAGTGAGTGGGTCTTGAAATATGATTGCAAAGGATGTAGGACAGGTTCGGTGAAAAATCATTTCAAGCTGAATAATGTTAAAATAACCTATATTTATTTGATAAAAAGTAGAAAGAATAGCATGTAATGGTTTTCACACACACGTAGAGAGTTAGTGTAATGGTTGACTTTTGAATTCCTTTCTCAATTGGGTATCATGAAACTTTTTGAATTTCGCTATGATATGATTTATGAGACATTTTTTTCTATTTTCACTAGAAAGAACTCCTTGATGTGGTTCGTGCATTGATCACTTTACTTTAAATAAAATTTCCTCAAATGCTAAATCTTCAGGATGTTGGAAATATATATATGCATCATTGTATATGGATATGTGACTTTGCCCAGGAGTGCAAATATTTAGTGTGGGGGTGTGATCGTACCACGATTCACTGTTTTATTCCACCCTTACACCGCTGTTTTAAACTAGTTTTGGAACGAATATTCCAAATATAATAATAAATTGAACTTTCTGTTTGATTCAATGAGATAATGTTTATTACTATTTAATAGGGCAATCTTACTTGTTTAAGTGTTTATATTATAGGAGGAGGTGATTCGGAGAGCCCACGATGGAAATCAAGCAAAACGGGCCAAACTGCGCAAGGACCCAAGCATTTTTGTGGACATAAATATATACTGTGGATACTCCGTGCATTCAATTGGGCTAAAAATTGGTGTATGAATGTAAAATTGTGTGGACTACATTTCTCTAGAAGACCATGGATCCCAATTCGCCCATTTAAAGGCCCATAATAGGCCCACAATGTGAAACAATTCTGGGCGAGCCAGATTTGATGACCCTTCTGTATTTGGGCCATACTTCGGGCCTCAGAGATCCAATTGGGCTGATTTCACCTCCCATGGACATATAACTTGATGGCCCACCTCTCCACCGAATTTCAAGTCATTTGAACGCGTTTTGGTCAGTCAACCAGCCAGATAAAGATGGAGTAAAAAGTCTGCCCTGAATAGTGACCTAGTCTCTTAGGCACTTGACTTCTTTTGTGGAAAGTGTGATGTGTATGTCCATAAAAACACCCCTCACCCCCATTCTCTTAGGTGGCACGACCAGGGGTGAAGGTGAGTCGAATTGGAGAGCTTCTTTCATTTATTTTAGTTCCCTTCTCCCTCATGTACTTCTAAGTATCTTAGTGATCAACTTGGGGGTGTCCATTGTTGTAATCCCGAGCTCTACATTTGTAATCTTCATAAGGTGATTTAATTTTCAGGTTTGTTGTCTATTGTTCTTAATTTTTACCTTGTGAATTTGTGTTTATTCTGGTATGATTAAATATAAATCAAAGGAACAAGAATCCTCGTGCTTCCATGCATAACCCGGATCTTGTGATGATTTGAGTGCATTTGCCTCTTTTCTCACCTCTTCTCTTTCATGAGTTTGCTTTTGAATTGACTTGTTTGATGATATCCAGAAGTTATAAACCATGAATATGCATGTTTTTGTATTGAAATCAATTTTGATAAAGATTTTCATCACGTTGTTGATGTGATGCCTTGATTGAGTCCGGTTCTTACATCGACATAGTTTTATTGATTATGAGCGGTCGCCGATAATCAATAACGTTGATCGATCAAATTCTAGGTGGTAACCTAGTAAGAACTCACATACTACTGGTTTCAGTGGGTATAAAATCAAGGAATCAATGATCCTTCCCATTCCCTTGAGAGCGATGACGGATTGACCATCAAGGGACACTTACCCGGGTTGATCACGATTTCTCCAACCAGTTTCTCTCTCTTAGTAGTATAGTTTCAATTGCTATTTAAAAATCATAGAACCCCCAACCACTTAACTTAATTTCAATTTTGTTAACATAATCAGAACCCTCTTTTGAAATTAGTGATCTAAGGCTCCGTCGAGAGACGACCTAGGGTTGCTGCTATACTGCAAAAATTCTAGTTAAAAATAAACTAATTTGACGCGCTCGACAACGCGATCAGTAACCCTTCGACACAATGAATTGTATCTTCAATATCCTTCCATCCATCCTTTTTGCACACATGGAGTGCTCCAACATTATAATGGGGAAACTGTGTACAATATCTTCTATATTTCCCAAACCGGAAGGACAAGAAACTTTGCTTGCAACGATCTCATAATTGGTGTCAGAGTCTATACGAGAAAGATCCAATGGTTATGGTATCCCCTCCTTTACGCGGCAACCCCCTATTTCCCTTGGTCCGGTAATTTAGGGTTTTGCTGAATCGAGTCTCGATACCGTATTTAAACCTGATTTCTCCTTAATTCGACAATGGTCATGTCTTATTTAAGGTTGTCAGTTGCGCCATTTTTAAGGTTCCTTTTAGATTCAATTATCAATGGTCATGGAAAAAGAAAAAGAAAGGGATTGGAAAGTGATTAGAGAATTGCAGCAAACCAAATACATGAATAAATAAAATGAAATAAATCCAACGCATCTTCCCCCTTCTATTACATAACCCTTACCCCCTCATCCTAGTGATGAGAGGATTAGAGGGAAGGAGAAAAGAAAATGAAAGCATAAAGAAAAGGGAGATGAACTTGGGGAGAGCCCTGCACAACGCATCTTCTCGCTCCAAGCTTTGGTCTCCGGATCTGAATCTAGCAGCAGACTGACCCTCCTTTTACAGGCTCCCGATGGGCTTCGGTATTGATGAGGATCATTAAGAATTGCACCAAAGGTGGTCTGGGGCGGGTCGGGTCCCATGTTGAAGATTTGGTAAAAAATCGAGATACGTTTAAATCTGGGTGTTTTAATTTTGTCCTGATAATTTACACGACGTGTGTTGGATTGGTGTAGCCCGATCCGGTTGGGCCGAATGCTTGTGGTCCGTACTGCGCATCAGCCCACAACTTTTGCGGGTCGAGCTCCGCGGTGAGCTCGTTGGGGGTTGCAGGGGGCAACGCACCCTTGCTCTGGGGGTTCGGGGTTCGAAATCCCCCGACCCATTTTTTGGGGTACTGTAGCATCTCTGACCAATGTAGCATCTCTGACCAATGTAGCATCTCTGACCACTGTAGCAGAGCTGATCGACCGACACCGACAGACACTGTAACAGTGCGGACTTCAGAGTCAACTTTACTGTAGCTTTTTGGACTTCCAGCCGGCAGCCACTGTAGTACTTTTGACTTGGGTGACCGCGTTTTCACTGTAGCGACGCAGACTTCCTGTGCAGTTGGTGGAACAATGGATCGTCTTCTCCATTCGTAGCCCATTTCGGGCTAGGGTTTCTTTGAGAGAAAACTCTGAGATAAACTCTTGTATAAATTGTGCTCTCGATATAGTGAAGTTATTCTGCCTCTTCGTAGACGTAGGGATTATTCCTGAACCATGTAAATCTTCGTGTTCTTGTTCTTCAATTTTTTCCCTTTTTGCGTTTTGCTGTTTCTGTCGCTGCAACTCCCGACGTTTCCGCATCAACGTGTAATCTTTGAATTTCTAGGCGTTGTGAATTTCGGCGTATCTCTTCCAAAAACCCATCCCGAAAAAACTCACGTCGTGTAAATGGAATACACGACGTGTAAATGCCCTACTCCAGTTTTCCAGCTCCGCTGCATCTTTAAAAATCCGGTGTCGCGCCGCTTCGCTTCGCTTGTGGCGCGAAGTGTTGTTTTGCTCCTTTTTTATAAATCTGTTGTATCCTGTCATATAACATAAAACAAGTTAAATAGTTCACAAAATGGCAAGAATAATCAATTAAATATAGAAATCAATACATTAAAATACCATAAAATATATGCATGAAATACATATATCAATGAACAAAGACACTTTGCCTCCAAGCGAATCTAATATCCAACTGTTTCTCCAAGACTTTCTCCCCTTTCAGAAGATGCTGCAACTGATATGGCAGATATACGTACGCCGTAGCTGAGTAGATGCTATCCTGCAATCATCACTACGTAGAGAATATACCTCCTCTTTTAAAAGGAACTGAAACAACTGTGCCGTTTTTCCACAACCAATCTCTTCTGAAACAACTAATACCTCTTCAAGGGCAACTGTTCCAGCCATGACAACCAAGCTCGCATTTTCCTTGCCTCTGGTCCATCTCAGTATGGCCCAATGCGGCGCTCTCCATAATAAAAACCAAATTATCCATAGATGATACATTATCAATCATAGCTGTTAACTGTTCACTAGCTTTAAGCAAGGCACCCATAAAGCGGGCCAATTCATCCCGTGTAACACAAATTTGTTTCAGCCAATGAACAAGTATAATTGCACTTTGCCATTTCTTGGGTTCTGCATACACAATCATGGTTGTAACAATCCAATCTTCCCTTTCAGAATCACTGTGGTCCAATTCAATCGTTGTAAATAGAGGACTCGGGCTCAAGCTCTTGTGTCTCGAATTAATTAAAAAATGCCAAACATATAGGAATATCCCCCGCATCATTACACTTCTCAAGTCGCCATAAGCTCTATCTCGGTTCTCAGGAACCTTTGTTCCTTGGTTTCGCATAGCAAGACCAATAGTTGCCCCATGCAGGGTTGGAGCGGTATTATTGCCGACTCCAGTTGCAACAACAATATGCCCGCTCCTCCTTGGGTTCAACTCATTTTTGTTTGAACCCACCTTAAATGGAGCGTGCACGACTTCGAGCTGGTATGGGAAGTGCCGTTGCCATGTATGTAGAGTTATTACAATTGTTGTACGTATTGAACACCGATCCTCCAGGTAATCCGCTCAACCTTGGTAACCCGGTTGCTTCGGCACCCTTGCTGTAGCTTTTCTCCTCCCTCTTAGCATCCAAGGGCTGTCCATCTAGTGTTCGCATGGCTTGTTGAATAAGCCCTTGAATTGCTCGAGCGGGCTTTTGTTGCATTTTCTCCTCGCCAGGCTTCAAAGAGTGTACAATAGCACTGCGAGACTTGTCTATCGAACTTCCTTTACTCGGCGCTGCGGGCGTCGTTCCCTGCTCTCGCCTCATTGCGTACTCCACTTCTTAAGCTAGAAACGAAAAGTTTCCTATCACGGTGAGTAGAAGGTGAAGCGTTGTTCTTTGTTCCTTGCCTCACCTATACACTTGGCAGAACTCTCAGTCTCGATTCTTCCGCAATTTGAGGTTCTGAAAATCCAGAAGTTTGTTGTTGAACATAAAGCTCAACAAGTTCCTGTACTTGTGCCCGCACGAATGTAGGTGCCAATGGTCCTGCCTTGCATACTCCACCTGTTCCCTAGCAAAGACTTTTATAGACGTTTGAAGCCCCCACAACACGACCGCTTGTGCTTGGATCATTCGTTCCAAATTCAAACTCAACGTTTTTGCTGAAGCAACTCTAGTCTTCATTATGCGATCCTCTCAATGAAAACACCAAATGATAAGACCGTGAGTGCGGGTGAGATGATAGGAAGAAGATATTTGCATAATGTTAAAATGGAAGAGAGCTGAACCCAATACCTAAGATAACTCTCTAAGAGAGGCGTTGGTGTTTATTTATAATGAATAATAAAGATGACATAATATCTCAACTTCGATGTGCGACTCACATCCTTCAACACCCAGCTTGGATACATAAAAAAAACAAAAAGAAACATTCTCACACTTCTAATACCCCTTCAAGCTGGACATGCCCAACTTGAATACATAAAAAAACTAAAAAGAATAGCATCTCTGTATGCACTTCCCACTGGTTTTGTTCCACCTGTTGCACTCCCACCCATGGCTGCTAAAGAATAGATGACCATTGTAGAACTCCCACGCTCCCATGTTGAGGACGACCCTTGTTTGAAGATGCTGGATGAAACGGAGACCGACAAACGGCCTCAAAACGGCCGGGTGAAACGGCCTCCGTGAAATTCACCATGATTTGTTGAATAATAACACTATGTGGTTCCGTGCTCTTCGCAAAGCCACAACCTTTGGCCATGTCGTTTTGCCCTTTCTCGCGTCAAACAGCCCGAAACTCTTCTTTTTAAAAAACCACACCTTGGAGGTATGTCGTGTTCTCCATCTCGTGTTGGACAACCCCGAACTCTTCTTTTGGAAAACTGTCTCTTTCAAACCACAACTTATAAACACCGCGTGTTTTGCATCCCATGTTAGCCAGTATGGACACCCTGCTTCGTCCTTTTCAAACCAGTTATTTCTTTAAAAACCAGGAAATAAATGTTGTGTGTTTTTATATAACATGACATGGCTTTTGAACACTTCACCACTTCAGCTTCTTACTTTCAATTTGTTCCATCATTCTCCTCTGTTAATCAACAAACCTTTGTACCACTATTTTCGATATTTTAGAGTATTCACCTTCACCTTTCCTTTACCAAGAACTCCATTCTATGTATCGGGCAGAGGGGCTGTCCTCTGCCTAGAGGTTGGTTCACGGCGTAAACCTTGTTCACACCGTGAACTGATGTTGGGGCTTTTTTTTTTAGAAAGGTCCGAGAGGGGGGTTCTAAAATAGAAACCCCCTTGGGGTTTTCTTCTTGGACAGCTGCGTGAACAAGGGGAAGCCGACCCCCCTCCCCCCCTCCACCCCTCCTTTCCCTTGGTTCCAGGTGGATTCTTGGCGGTTTGTCGCGCCGAAAGTCATGTTGGTGACTTCCATACATGCACTCATGAAACTTCATAATGTGTTGCTGCTGTTGGCTAATGTCATTCCATAGTCAACACATCTTTCTTCTCTTCACATGTCTTGTGCCATGATCATCTTCTTCAATATACTTTATCAATGATTCCAATGCATAACAAGTGGTTGACTGTAAATTCAACCAAGATAAAACCTTCGGTTGCAGCATTTAACGGGTAACTTTGACAAAAGAGTTCCAGTAGCCATTGGAACAAGTAAGCACATGAATATTGTGATGGCAGCTGGCAACAATCCTGATTTTCACACATGTGCAGCTTGATGTTTTCATCAATAAACTCTTTTTTTTGAACCCTCTCACCTCAGTTCTGATTTTTGGGCACTCTGGATTTTTTATTTTTCTCAGTAATGAACACATTCTCTTGATATGTCTCTTCGGAGACATCTGATAAAATTGGAACATGTTCTCTTGATATAAATAATGAGACAGTCGTCCATTAATTTAATTGCCTACCAATGGGTTTTATGCTCATGCAATTTGTGCACTTGCCAGCATTTTGATTTCTAAAAGGTGCACTGAATGTTTCCAGAGTTGCCTCGTGTTGAGATATGAGGCTTTGGCTCTTCGAGAATTTTACTCTACAAGGCAACAGACCTTACAAGTTTCATATGATGAATGGATGACCTTTGCAGGGCATTCAATGAAGAATGGATTTCCTTCCATTGTTAGAATGGTATGCTATATTGCACGTTCAATTTTAATGCTGCACCTGCATTGGATTTTTTGCATCTGTGATAACTATCAATATATATAATGTTGTTGCCATTGGATTTTAATTTGAAATGTTAATGACACGACATGACAGCACTGTGCTGAAATTTAGCTTGGATGGCTTAGGTTTCACCACATTTAAAGTATTTTTTAAAGTGAATCTGTCTGTCCATTTTGTTGGTTCCTGCTGCACATCACAGCACAGCCCCTTTGCCATTTGCATCAGAATTTCAGCTTACGGGCACCATATTTTTCCAAATGTACTGATATTGAAATACGCGTGAATTAACATTTTATAGTGAATGCTAACAAATCACATTTTTTGCTCTTAAAATTGAGAAAAACTTTGGACTGGTCATGGTGGTTGTTTCTGCTGCATTTGAAGCATTTACTCTTTCATATCTGTATCCGTGTTATTTTGCACAGGGGTGGATTGGCATGTCCATGGTCAATTTAAACGTCTTTACTTCGCCCTTTTGCTGAAAAACATTGAGCGTAGCTGTTCATCCACAAGGGGAGAGCATTGTTGGTTTTCAATGCTCATGATGACTAGGAGTTGGGTTCTATGTTTTTAATTATTTTTAAGGGGAACAGCTTAAGGGAAAAAGGGTTTCACTTAGGTCATTATTTTCCGATTTACCTTTCATTTAATTTATTGGATGTTTTTCTTTATAATGTGCCTTCTTTGGGTTATATGTGGATTGAGATGTAATATTCAAAATCCCAGGTCTTCACTCACAAATTCTGCATTTTCAGGCATGCAAAAAGGCTCTATCGTGTCTTCCGCCCACCTATATTGCCAGCCCTGAAACAGATCCCTATTTAAGAAGCAAGAAAATTACTAATAAAGCCAGGGGACTTGAGGTTGTTTCCATGGCATCAACTGTCTCAGGATCTGGTATTTGCTTTCACTGTGCTGTTTTTTTTTTTAATATTTAAAGTTCATGCAATTGTTTGTCTTTAATCGTGAGCTGATTTCTTGCTTCCTAAAAACATTTGTATTGAGCCTGAACCATGTATTGTCTCACTTGCCATTTCTGTTTAGTCTTAAAGTCCAACAGACGTAGCTGGTGGATTACAGTTTTAGTTTCTTTTCTTTTTTTTCACTACTTAAAATGATCTCCCCTTATTTTGAAAGAATCTACGAACTTGAAGAGAAGATATTTGAGATATCTTACAAAAAGGAACCCGATCTGTGAAATTTTTAGCGCAGGATATTATTTCATATCTCATTGGTTTTCCTTGTAGATAATCTATTTCTCTTATTTGCTGACTATGTACAGTTTGAAAAGTGATGCACTCTTCAATAGAGTAATGTGAGTTATCATTGATTTTCATGTTATTTGAGCCCATGGATATTGCAGGAACCCTAGGGGTTTGATGGTTGCTCAAGGATATGATTAAACAAATTTCGTCTTGGTTATACAGATCCTTGTGCATAATCAATAACTTATTTAAACATTTTATGTTTAACCAAACTCTAGAATGATGTCAATACAATGTGAAAGTAAGTTCACATGCAGGGAACCTTACTAAGCTAAAGTCAAAGAGTCTATTATTAGGATCTACTTGAAAAACACTAATGAAACATATGACGATCCATGTGATGCTTTCAAAGGGATCGATCCGGTTTACAAGTTAGTAAACTTGTAATTCATGAGTGATCTCTGTATTTCCATATGACCTCCTACTCATGTCAATCTTGACATATCATCAAAATGTTGGATCGGTGTAGCCCGATTTGTTTTTGGATGATGTTGGACTGAATGCTTGCGGTCCATACTGTGCACCGGGCCGCAACTTTGTGGGGTTAAGCTTCGCAGTGAGCTTGTTGGGGGTTGTAGGGGGCAACGCGTCCCTGCTCCGGGCGCCGAAGGACCCTGACTGAAATTTTGGGGTACTATAGCAACTATGACCGACTATAGCAGAGTCGACCGGTTGACACCAGCAGAGCACTGTAGCAGTGCGGACTTTGGTACGACTACTGTAGCAACTCGGACTACAGAGACAACAATACTGTAGCTCCATGGACTTCTAGCCGCCAGCCACTGTAGCAGTCTGAACTCGGGTGGCCGCAACACTGTAGCGATGCAGACTTGTTCACTGTAGCAGTGCGAACTTTCTGTGCGGTTGGTGGCACAACATTTCATCTTCTTTACCCAATTCGGGTTAGAGTTTCTGTGTGTTAGAAACTCAGAGATACTCCTTGTAATTTGTGCTCCCAATTATAGTGATATTTCTGCCTCTCCGTGGACGTAGGGATCATTTCCCGAACCATGTAAATCTTTGGGTCCTGTGTGATTCTTTCTTCTGTATTTTCTTCATCTGAAAACCTATTCTGTCGTTGCGACTTCCGACGTTTCTGCAACACATAACCCTTTCATGATGATCATTGACGAGGAGCAATTTGATGTACTTTATTTCAAAACCTTATGATCATATTAATTATCCTAATTCTAGTATAGACAAGCAGAATAAAGACAGAGAAATTCTTGGATTGAGTTCTCAATTAGATGGAGAAGCTTCTTATGGCAACAAAGATGCAACCAATAGGTCACGAGTTGTCCGAAGGGGGATTTCCTTTAGCGTTTGGAGATGCCCTGTTGCCGAAGCTTATGTTGTGGGCACGTCCTTTGCGGAGTCCACTGGACGCATTGTACACTCGCAGTGACAAGAAGTCTTGGTCCGTGCCACGAGCAATTGACCAAGCGGCTCTTGTGAGGGAACGTGAACATGCAAGAATTGCCAAGCTAGACATATGCTGCTATTTCAACGACCATGGGGAGGTGTTGAATTCTTCTGTAGCTGAGGGTGTTGAGAATGATTCTTTAGTGTGTCTGTCCGAGCTGCTAGGAATTTTAAGGAAGACATAGAGGAACGCGAACCGCCGCACTGAAAGGAGCATCATTGCGTCCCTAAAACTATTTCTATGGAGGAAGCGCAGGCTACTGTTGTCATCGATGAGAAAAAGATAAAAGCAACTGAAAGCAACCGTCTCGTATTGTATGATATGGTGATATCATAGCACGAATGCCTAGCCCATCGTATTGTACGATAAGGTTGTATCGTAAGTCCATATCATAACTGTTGTGATAGTATGAATCACGTTGTACGATTCACATGATGGTTAACGATTGGTTATGACGGCGAATGTTAAGTGTTAACGTTCGGGAATCTTCCACATATGACTACCATTGATTGTTAATGTTTCATCATATGAAACTTTGATTGCTAACGTTTCCTCATATGAAACGTATGGGAGAATCTGGAATGCATTTAAGAGTTAAATGCATGGTCGAGAGTAACAAATGTTGTAACCACATGCATTGCTCGAACGTTATGTAACGTTCAAGTAAATTCATCGAAGGCTCAGGGGGAGCGTCCCTGAGGCCTATAGAAAGAAGTCTGAGCCATGAGAATTGTTTTTCGCCCGAACATCAAGGGTTTATGTGGATTCTCCTGATCCATGCCAAGGATCTCGTGCAAATTAATTTAAGTATTAAAACGAAATCAAATGGTACCTCGTTGCGATGTCGTGATCCCGGTGATATCTACTCTTCTCCGGATAGACTTAGCTCGAAGACACCAAAGTAGACGCCCTCTAGATCACCCACATGTGCACCACGACTTCATGAACTTCGTGCTTTGATTCCCGGGTGCTAACGCGGAAGATCGAAGGCCTTACAATGCTCGTACGATTATTAGACGATCACGCGATCGATCCCCGAACTTGGATCGATCTGTTCTCGATCATTCTCTCTCTAAAAGCTTGAGAAAAGGGAGAGAAAGAGAGAACTCTCAAATTTGTGGAAATGATTTCAGGCACTATTCAAGGCTAAAAAATGAGCTTAAATAGTAAAAGTTAACTTTCCAAAATTTTCTTAAATTGGCCCAAAACGACACGAATAACCTTATAAACTTTGTACCATGAACATGTCACATCTAACTGGTGACATTAATAAACGCCACATGAAGAACCACGAGCCATTAACCTTGCTCGTTCCTCCCGTAATTATTTAACGAATCTTGAACAATGCGACGTTCGTTCGAAAAACAGTTCTTTTTCGTATTCACTTTTATAATTAAATAAACTTTCGAATACATTGATAAATAAATTCAATTCTAATTATTCAAAACCAGAATAATATAATTGAATTTAATTAACTTTTGATCGTTCAGTTGGACGCTCACTAGTCCTCGCACGTAGGGCTCAATTCGTTCTGAACTCCAATTCATCTGAATTGGTGGAGCCTGCCAATACATTGTGTTTGACCCCTAGGCCCCCGTCTTAATAGCAGCGAGTCCAACTCGCTGACCAAGAGCGGTATCTAGAACACGTCATGACCCTTAAAGAGGCGAGGAGAAGTCAAAGCTACGATTACTTCCTACGAACGCTTACTATGTAATATAATCCCTTTGTTTTGATATCTCATTTATGCAGGTTGCATCGCCTGTGTTATCAACCTATATGCTCGAAATCTCTTTCTTTGTCTTTTCGGAAATGAACATGCTGATTATAAACCGCCATGACCATGGATTTAATCAAGCTATTCCATTCTTATCAAAGGGTCTGAGACATCGACTTCTTTGGAAGGGACAAATCTTTTTTTGACTTATTCATTAATGTCATATCATTCGTGATGCACCCAATGTATCCTACTTCTCAATGAACACATGGCATTACAGTTTTTGTTGATACATCTAAGTACGTGACTCATTATATACATTAATAATAATTTGAAGTCCAAGGACCAATACACATGTTCGTAGATAGGGGCATCATACATAACATGTGGATTTCCTACTGACGGGTCTGGTCTGGTCCGACCCGGCCTGGCCCGGGTCGAGTGCCCCGACTGGACAGCCGGGTTGGGTGGTGGTCACCCCATGCAAGTGCGCGCATGGGATTTCTAGGGGCGCTACATTCGGTTAATTTTTTTTAATATAAGACAACCCCCATATAGGGTCGTCACGATCTGCCTACCCCCATCAATTCCTGTTTTTCTATTTTCAAAATATCAATCTTCGATCAACCTTATTTTGGTCATACGAACTTCGATTGACACGATGTCAGTGGCGTTGGGAACGTATTGAGATCCTCTTTCCGAATCTTTAGCAATTTTTTTTGTAGGAAGCTATGTGTATTGGGCTTCGATTTCTTAAACTCTACAAGTGTTGATTCAAACCATACAAGACCCAAATAATTTATCCAAATTGGAAACTTTTTTGTCAGGTAGATTTGACCAACCCTCAATAAAGGAGGCATAACTTGGGCTGCAAGACTCTAAATGAGGGGATTCTGGTTGTCAATGAAAGCTGATAGAGACCTGACTATAGGGGAAACAATCAAACCACAAGCTGACCATGTGGATGGAAACACATTCTAGAAGGGGGTTTATATAGCAGGGGTAAAAGTGTCATTGTAGTTGGGGAAGTCTGTTTTGAGAGTGTTGTGGGGGGAAATCTTTTTTGGGAGGGGGACCACTTAGGTCCATGTGAAGCAAAGGGAGGGGAGGTAGAGTGGTTATAAGAAGGCCCATAGGTTGGAGGAAAATGTGGGGAGCATGGGAGGAAAACGTGTTGCGGCAACGCCGGGAGTTGCAGTGACAGAAAACGGCGAAAAACATAAGAGTAAAAGGAAAAAAAAATGAGAACGAGAACACAAGGATTTACGTGGTTCGGGAATAATCCCTACGTCTATGGAGAGACAGAATAATCACTATAATTCAGGAGCACAAATATAGAGTTTTTCCAATAACAAACCCTAGCCTGAAAATGGGCTACAAATGGAAAGGAATGCGATCACTGTTCCACTAACCGTACAAGAAATCCGCGTCGCTACAGTGAAAAGGCGACCACCCAAGTCAAAAGTGATACAGTAAAGTTGACTCCGAAGTCCGCTCTGCTACTGTGCCCCCTGCAACCCTCAACGAGCTCACCGCGGAGCTCGACCCGCGAAAGTTGCGGGCCACAAGCATTCGACCCAACTGGATCGGGCTACACCAATCCAACAAAATGTGGGGAGCATATTCTGTTGGGGTTCGACCTTTGGCTTTGACTCGACAATGGTTTGGAGCGAGTGAGCCGCCGGGCATCTCATGTATCTTTAATCTTCCTCCTTTATGTGTAATTCTGGCACTAGTTTCCCTTAAAACAAGAAATCGGTGCTAGTGTTTCGATCAATTGATTTAATCTACTGTCCATCTCTTATTTTTGTCGTTCATCATATCTTAGTTCTGATGTTTATCAATTTGGGGTTTTAAAAGGGTTTTTAGGGTGTAAAATGGGGTAATAAGGGTATTCAAACCTTTTTTAGGGTTATACAAGGGTGTTTAAGGGTTTTATAGGGTTAAGGGCAAAGTTGCAAATCGATGAAATGATCAACATAGTCAATGAGCAACATATCCCTCTGCGTAAGGTGCATGAATCCTCGAGCCTTGCCAACTCTCAGGGTCTCTGGAAAGAAGCAATCAAAGAAACGGGTCTCAAATTCCTAATTATAATACCTATAAACTAACCAATTAAAACTAAAAAAAAGGCCATAAGAAAGGTTCATGTCGTGAACACTTGTTCACATTGTGAACGTGTTGAGGCATGTACACCTTCAAGCTCCACTTTCTCATGACACTTTGATTCTTTATTCCCATTATCAACTTTAGCTGCATGACAATCCTTGTACGCGACCCCTTGATTAAATATCATGTTCTGACTTCTGATGATTATATTGTTCTTATCATCCCAAAAGCGATAACCGAACTCCTCAGCACTATAGCCAATAAAAAAAACATGATTTAGACTTGACATCAAGTTTGTCCCTTGCATCAACATCTATATGTATATATGCCAAACAATCAAAGAGTCGTAAATGTTAGTCTTGTTGGAGTTGGTGCTCTAGAAACCAACTTCTTTGTACTTTATGATAAACCTGTATTCATGGGATGAATATTAATAAACTCCTCATCACATCATGATTGTTCTTCTGCGTGACATAGTATGTGATAATGTTCTAAGAATAGCTGTTGCACTAAAAGGTCAATGCGGATCCCTGCTATGATGAGAACCCGGAAGTGCCATGACACTATTCTTGAATATATGTTCTATGGTCGGATGATATCATTTGAAGGGAGAAAAAGGATATAGGTTATTAGTGGTGGAGACTCATAAAACTTTGAGGCACCTTCTCATGGTGTGCGCTATTGGTAATATCAATGAGGATATTATGAGAACAAGACCTGTCAGTAGGAAATCCACATTCATAATTGTCATTGGATGTTCCTATCTGCGAACGTGTGTATTGGTTCTTAGACTTTAAGATTATTATTAATGGGTATTATGACTCGCACACTTAGATGTATTGACGAAAACCGTGACGATAGATGTTCGCGGCGTGGTAGGATATTTTGGGTGCGTTACGAGTAATACTGCATTAATGAATAATGCGAGAAAGGATTTGTCACTTCTACGGAATTAAATATCTCAGACCCTTTGATAGAAATGATATAGCCTAACTAAATCCATGACCATGGTTCACTAGGCAAGTTCAATTCCGGGAAGACAAAGAATGAGAAATCGAGCACACGGGTTGATGACACTTGCATGCAACCCATTTGATTGGAGATATCGGGACAAATGGATTATATTACATGGTAAAGGTTCATATGAGGTGACATGTCGTTGCGACATCAACTTCTTTCTCTTAGGTGCCTTGACCCGTTGCTAGACAGTAATCTTGGACTTTAGGCAAGCCCGCCTAATGCCAACGAGAAAGAGGCCTAGAGGGTCACACACTAAGTGTAGCCAGTATTTCAGTTAAATAATTTATTTATTTAACAAGTTGAATAAATATTATTCTCGGCTGTGATTTAATAATTATTCAAGTATGCCTGATCGCATTTATTTCGTCGCTAGTTATTCGAGAGAATATATTGCAGATGAAATATTTATTTATCGGCGGATAATGTAGTTATATTTATTTAATAAATAAACAATCATTATTCAAGGCCTGGTAAATATTGAGGATTGACGGATCAAGTTATGGGACCGGTGAGAAATAATATTAAATATTATTTGATTAAATAATATTTAAATATAACGTGTAAGTTAAGCACATGTCATGAAAATAATAGCATTGCAATTATTATTTGACATGAGGTTTTTCACATGGAATAATAAATTAATTAACGACACCTGTGCTAATTATTTATTATTACCTGGTGAATTAAATTCGTTAAGCACATGTCATGGAAATAATATCATTGCTATTATTATTTGACATGAGGGTTTTCACATGGAATAATAAATTAAGTAACGACACCTGTGCTAATTATTTATTATTACCCAGTGAATTAAATTCCCCGTTATGTTATTATTCTCTATATAAGCCAAGGGGTCATTCTACCGGCTAACCAATCGTTGTGTGCACATCTTTGGAGAAAAGTTCTCGAGCCTAGAGAACTCTTCCCTCTCCAAGAACGCTTTCAAGAACAAGAAAGACCCTCCTCTACTGAATCAAGGAGAACGTTTTGGAAGCGATTCTCAAAGCGATCAAAGAAGGACATCGCAAGCGCAAAGATCTTCCGCACTAGCACCCGGAGACTCCTTTGGCGACATCCAGGGATACGTGGAGCACGTGTGGATCACCGCTAGAGGATTCCTATCCTTGGATTCTACATCGCAACGAAGTCGCTCCTCGGACCCGTGGTCGGACGCATCAACGAAGAAAAAATCACCTTGGAGGTAATTCTATAATTTAATTAAATTAATTATAAATAAAATATGTCGATCCTCTCTTCTCGGTTCCGAGTTCTCTCATTTGTCTTTTATCTTTGATTAATTCCGTGGATACTGACGTTCATCGTCGTATTGATCTCGAATTAATCATCAATTATGACAATTTGCAAAGTTGAGTACACGCCAATCCTGTGCTTCCGCTGCGCCCAGAACCTACAAGTGGTATCAGAGGGGTTGTATTTTCATTTATAATTATTTAAATAATTTGTTGATGATTTACGCTTTAATAATTTAGTTCGTCAATTCATGTTTAATCGTTCTTGTAATTTGAATTTCGAGATCTGTTCCTCCTTATTTTTTCTCGCGGATCTAACAGAAATGAATAATTTTATGATTAAAATTAAATCGAGGATCTTATCAGGAGGCGTCAATTGTTCTGTCCAGATAACACCAGAGTACACGCCGTGTAATCGGATCTATACGTCGTGTATTTGTGTTCAATGCATCAGGAGTAATTCAGTAATTATTTTAGCCGTGTGCATTAATGACACGTGATGTAGTTAATTCTTACACCGCGTGTTGACCAGGACAGACTGGCGCGCACGGTCAGCCGGACTACACGCCGTGTGGCTCACTGGACACGACGTGTAGTCCCTTCGGTTCAGGGTCAAGTCGTGTATCCCATACATGGTTTGCCCGGCTGGTGACCGTGTAACGCAAAGTCGACACGACGTGTGACCCACTAGACACGCCGTGTACTCCGAAGATTTTCGAAGTACAGCTTACACGTCGTTTCCCCGGGCTTGTACTTCGGATGGACGGTGGTGAGGGTACATGCCGTGTAGTTGGATCTACACACTGTGTACTGTTTCCAGATTACCTAGATTTAAAAATTTATTATTATATTATGTAACCCTTGAGACATGTACTTTCGTGTGGACGTAATGCTGTGATACAACATGTGATAGGTGTTTGATATATATATATATAAATATTTAATTAACATCTTCATAATGTTCAAAGATCTGCACATCATGTATGAGTTGTATTACAATTATAATTTTGCGTGCATGCTACATTTCACAAAGAATAAAGTGTAAAAGTATAAATACATGCTAGGTAGTTTTGGACGGGTATTCACTGAGTTGATTCCGAAGTACAAGTTATGTATAAGGTTATGGATGAGAATCTCAAGGAAATTCAGAAAAAATATTAAGATAAAAAGGATTGATTAATTAAAGATAGTGATTAATCGATTCGAGCGTAATTTATCTTAATAATAACGATTAAAGAATTGAATGCTAATTTTATTAAATGCGTAATTCGTTGCATGTATGTGGGTGATCATGAGCTAGATCAGATGTATGTGATTGGTTCCCTTTTAATTTATTTATTAAATTAAAATTGTTGGTTGCGTGCCTTCTCCTCATTAATATGTAGGGTCTGCGTGCCCATGGTTTCTTTTATATAAACCCTCTTTTACCCCTCACCTGCGAGGGAGTTAAAAACATATGTAATGGATGAATCTCCCAAGTTAGAGGAGGCGGTTCAAGTTAGGAGCCGAGGCGAAACAAATCCAAGGAGATACAAATGCGGACATGTGGAAAGCTGTAAACACGAACTTTAAACGGTTCAAGGTGTTTTTCCTCTAGGTCAGGGTTAGTTTATCAACCGCTAGATAAACTAACCAATAATACAGTTCATGATCATACTCTTTATTTTATTTCTGTCAGTTGTATGGTTATTCATTATGGATGTTTGACGCGATCACATAATTAATGCACTAACAAGCATATAAGATAGAACTAAAATAAAATGACTTATGCGTAAAATATTATCCATACATGGTTAATCACTGAAGTATATCCCACTTAATATTAACAAGCATGTGAAAAAATAACAAATGACAATTTACCCATAAAGGATAAAACCCCTCAATTAAATATTAAGTCGGTATAGCCTTCAATTACTTCGGTTAGAATCGAACCATAGTTCAAAGTGTTTGACCAACTATAGTTGAGGTGCTTTCAATTATCGGGGAATTTTAATTTGAGGTTTTGGGTTGACTTAACTTAGATTACATCAAGGGTTGACTGCCCTAGCAGGACTTGATGTAACTGAGAGACAAAAGAGCTGTGTGTTAATGCAATTGACATTTGGAATGCCTACCTAAAACCTTTCAAGTTGCTCGACCAACCCTAGTTGGGGTAATGCGGAGGGCAATATGGATCCTTGCCGCTAGAATGTCCAAGCAACAGGATATTCTGAAGCCAACAGTGAGAGCTATTGGGTTTCGACAAAATAGTGGGAGATTGATAGATATTAATTTATTTATTTGTCTATATTTATCAAGATAAAGTACTAAAACTCTATTCATCTTAATTTGTAGAAACAACAATCAAAATGATATCAAACATATCATTGCGATCCATACTCGAGAAGGAAAACCTTCTCACCGGCACGAATTTCTAAGAGTGGCAAAGGTGCCTTCAGATTATCCTTCGCCATGAGAGGAAACTTTATGTGCTGGAAGAGCCTTTACCAGTTGCGCCTGGAAATGAGACAAGTGATGAGGAACTCTCTGTGTACGAGAAACATCTGAATGATGCTATGGATGTTCAGTGCCTCATGCTATCATCAATGACCAATGAATTCTTGAAGCAACATGAGGAAATGGATGTTTATAGCATGCTGTCTCACCTTTGGGATCTCTATCAAGAGAAGGCGAGACATGATAGGTATGAGATCTCCAACGCTTTGTTCACTACTAAGCTTGGAGAGTCTGCGCTAGCTGGACCACATGTAGTCAAGTTTATTGGCTACATTGAGTGCCCTTAAATTCCCAAATGAGTTGCGTACAGATCTCATACTATCATTGTTGCTTAAGACCTTCTCTAGTTTTATTGTGAATTATAGTACGAGCAATAACGAGAAAAGTCTATCGGAGCTTCTTACCCTGATTCGCCAAGTTGATAAGGGCATGAGGTGTGAAAAAACTGCAGTTCTTATGGTGAATAGAAAGAGGAAGGACAAGACAAAGGGGCCTAAGATTTATAAACAATCTAAAGCCTTCGAGCACCGTCCGACTAAGAAGAAGAAGATCCAGAGGCAGGGCAAAGAAAAGAAGGCAGTATGCTTTGCATGTGGCAAGTCAGGCCACCAGAAGAGAAACTGCACCCAGAGGCAAGGGGAAGCCAAATGTGCGTTCGTTATCGAGTGCAATCTTTCCATTTCTACACATTGGGTATTAGATACAGCTTGTGAGGCTCACATCTGTATTCAAATGCAGGAGCCAAGTAGATTCTGGAAAATTGCCAGAGAGGTGGATCTTCGAGCTGCCAATGGTGTGAGGTTGGCTGCTCTTGTCATTGGTGACTATCACCTCACATTGTCGACGGGAATGATTTTGGTTTTACATGGCTGTTATTATGTACCTAGTGTTACCAAGAACATAATTTATGTATCGAGTTTAGATACAGATGGATTTATTTTCAAGTTCAGAAATAAATGTCCTTACTTTTATAAGGACAACATATGTTATGGTATGACACATTTAAATAATGGTCTGTATGTATTAAATTACGAGAACCAAGTGTTGACAATTGATAACGAACCAAGTTCACATGACTCATACAACACCCAGTTGTGGCACCACCGACTTGGTCATGTAAACGAGAAGTGTTTGACAAAGCTCTGTTAAGATGGTTATTTAGACTCTTCCGAGCTAAAACCACTTGATAGATGTTATGCTTGTTTACAAGGGAAAATGACCAAACCACCATTTGGTGGACAGGGTGAAAGGGCCACAAAGCTTCTAGGATTGGTACACACTGATGTGTGTGGACTATTTCTAGTAGAATCTAGAGGTGAATATTTCTACTTCATTACTTTTACTGATGACTTGAGTAGATATGACTATGTCTACTTAATGAGATATAAGTTCGAGTCCTTTAAGAAATTCACGGAGTTCAAGAATGAAGTAGAGAATTAGCTTAGTAAGAAGATAAAGAAGCTTTGATTGGATCGAGGTGGAGAATATCTTAACCAAGAGTGGATCGAGGTGGAGAATATCTTAACCAAGAGTTCATCGATCTTTTACGAGAGTCTGAGATTCTATCTCAACTCACTCTTCCTTATACACCACAATGGAATGGTGTTAGTGAAAGGAGGAACCGTACCTTGTTGGACATGGTAAGGTCGATGATGAGTCATGCATACCTTCCATTATCCTTTTGGGGATATACATTGCAAACTGCGACATACACATTAAACCAAGTACCAACTAAGGCGGCAAATGGGCCCTTCGAGCTATGGAGTGGAAAGAAACCCACTTTGTCGCATACACGTGTATTGTGATGCGAGACGTTTGTTAAGGCTTTCTCGGGCAACAAACTAGCACCCCGGGGCACAAAGTGTTTCTTTATAGGGCATCTCAAGGAAACAAAGGGATACTGCCTATACAACCCCTCAGACAAGAAAGTGACTGTTGCCAGACAAACCGTCTTTCTTGAGAGGGAGCACATCCTCAAAAAGAATAGTGGGAGCAAGATTGACTTCGATGAAGTTGATGCTCAAGATACATAAGAGTTGGTTCAGGAACAAGTTTCACAGGTCCCCGTAGAAGAGGTAGTTTGTCACACCCGTTTTTTTTCTTTTCATGTCATGGTTTTGATCCGGTTCATTGAATGTCCCGATCCTTTTCTTGGGTGTTGGGTGAGATTAATTTTGAGTTTTGAACTACCAGATATGTCTAATCACCCTAATTTGGCTTCCCCATTGTTTAGGAGTTTTTGGAGAAAGGGTGGTTACTTCATGATTTGGGCTAACCGTTCCAGTTTTAGAAACAAAATTTGTTTCTTTTATAACTCCTTTGTTTTTCGACATTTTGCACCCATTCAACTTCATACATTGCCTACACTGATATATTAAAACCACCATATCCTTTTGGACCTCTTAGAAATTCATAAGCATGGTGAATTTGGGTTACTTATTTAGGTATTGGGTTAGCTCGTGGGCCCATTTCCAGTTTTAAAAAAATAATTTGTTTCTTTTATATCTTTTTCATTTATTCATATTTTTCGGTGATTCCACCTCCCACTCGAAGCCAAAATACCCATTCTCATCCCCATTATCGATTTTACCTCTTTGGAGCTCATTTGAATCGCATATTTGGGCAAAAATTCTCAGGTTTCCTCAAATTGTCCAGAATTGAGAAGGTAAATTCTTTCATCAATAAATCATTCCATTCGTACTCTTTTTCCCACAAATCTTCTTTCCCTGGTTCTTCCAGACCTTAGGAGACTCCAAAAAGTTTCAAGACATTCCCTTTTCTCTAAGGGTGCAGATCTAATGGAAGACGAAAAGTTTTCTAGTTGAAAAGCTGAGATTCCTTCTCCTTTCTCCTCCCTCTTCTTCCTCCTTTCATTATTTCTTGGTTTTATAATCTCCACTGGTCATGATCGACCTAGGGTTTTGTTATCCTATGATTTTTGATGGGGTTTTTGTTCGTTTGGGTCTGGTCGTCATAGGTTTATGGTTTGTAAACTCTCAGATGGTGATATTGGGTGTGCGTTTCCATTACGCGAAGGATTTGAGGTAGGATATCCTTTGCACATGCCTTTATCTTTTAAGATTCATCATTTTCTTATTGTTTTCATCTGATATATATGTTTATTATTTTTGTTCAGCATTTGGATAATTTTCTTGGTGTTCAAAATGATTGTTTAATCCTTGTTTTGTGAAAGGTAGTGTTGTTTTGTCATAAAAGTGCACACCAAGTGTTTGTTTAAATGTTTCACTATCTTTCGAAACTATTTTGTGAGGTTTAGAACCTGGTTTGTGGTATTTTGAATATGTTACAGTAGCTTGTATAAAATATGGCATGCAATTGGTGTTTTATTCCTTGTCAATTGCTTAAAATAAATTTTTTTGTTTAAAAGGGCATGTCATTTGTTCGGTAAATTGCCCGGTTGACTTTTATGTGTTATGTTTTATTTAAAAATTATTTGTTTGGATTTACAAATTAATTGGAAGAATGATAAATGGTATTTTGGGTCCTCATATGGCTTTCCAATTTGGATTTGGTTTTACAAACAAATGGGTTTTGGTTTTACAAACAAATGAGTTTTGGTTTACAACATGCTTTGGCCCGAGTTGTTGGAAAATGACCCGTTTCACATCCTTACGAAAATGGTTGTGTTTTGAATATGTAACCTGAATGTTTTAAGGGATTTATGAATGTATTTTTCTGCTGTAAATAGTGTGTATACACCTCTTTAATAAAAGTTAAATGCATACCTTGGTCAAATGTTAGTTTTGAGAAAGGCTTAAAGGCCCGTTTGACATTTGTTTTTTTTGTAAAAATGGTTTCCATGTGTATTTCATGTTCTATCTTTTGGGGCAATTTTATGGTTCATGAAAATGATTTATTAATTGGTTTTGGGGCTGCCAAATCTGAGTTGCTATGTTATTGATGGGTTTGTGGCCTTAAAAGAGCATTTTTGAATGGATTTTATGTGCAATGCCTCGTTATACTCCTTGAAATTGTTTTACGAATATTTTTAGTGGTTTATGATTCGTGAAAGAAATGTGAAACATGTTTGCGGGATGTTTGTGTGTTTATGGTTTGGTAATAGAATTTTGATGTGGAAAGTTTATTTGATAATATGTGTAACTTGATTGAGCACTAAAGGGAATCCCGGGTATCTAGGTGGGCGGATGTGTACTAGTATGTTAGTGATTCTGTGGGGTTTGGCCCCTGTTTCACGTAGCAAGTTTGATGATGACAACGCTAACTAAACTATGATGATGATGTTGTTGGGTATGCTCCCTACTAGTGGCTCGTGTGCACGAGAATGAATATTTATTATGGTTACTTTCACTGAGATACGAGGTAACTGAGGCTCACAACTAACTAGTGCCTAGGGGTGTTCCCGTGACTTGTGCTCATTGACTATTTTGCACTCACTGTTGGCATACGGTGTGTTTGGTTGGTAAATTCAGCAGTGTGTGATTTATTTAAAAATGTACATTCTTTAAATCAGACATCTTGAAATCTAGTTTCATTTTGAAGTTGCGCCTCTTTGAAAATTGTTATTAGCATTCTTGTTTATAAAACATGCAAGTTTTTGTCTGGTAATTTTTTTTATAGCATGAGACCTCATTTGGAAAACATACCTTTATATTTGTATTTAAAACTTGAAATTGAAGTTTCTTTTATTTTAAAGGATGTGCATTGAGAATAGAATATCGGGCTAACCTACTGAGTTTTAATACTCACACCTATAGTCTTTTTCTGTTTTTAGCCCTTGTGCAGGTTTCAGCTTAAGTTCGATCACCTTGGGATACATGTGATCATTGTGTTGGTTATCGGGTTTGGTCAGTTGGTTTAGTTGTAATTTCAGTTTCTTGTACAAATAATGTTCAGTTCAATTTTTATATAAATGTATTTTGGGCTATTCATTTCTTTCCGCTGTTTGTTTGATTGTTTATATATGGGCGAAATCGTTCCCTTGTGTACTCTATTGATGCCCTTGGTGCTTGTCGTCATCCCGGGAGGATCAGGAACGCCTCTCGGGACTTGTCGCGGGCTGACCTGGGTGATCGGTTCAGGGTCGACTTGGGCTGGTTCGTGACATAGTTCCTGAAACACAAGTACTGTGTAGGAGTACAAGAGAGGTAAGGGAACCAGAGAGATATGGTTTCCTTGTCACCGAGGATGGTGACTCATTATTGGACAATGATAAACCTCCCTCTTACAAGGAAGCAGTAGAAAGCTCAGAAGCTGCAAGATGGCTAGAAGCTATGAATTCTGAGATGGATTCCATGTATCAGAACCAAGTTTGGGTTTTGGTCGATGTGTCAGTTGATGTAAAGCCTGTTGGGTGTAAATGGGTATTCAAGAAGATATTGGACATGGAAGGTCAAGTTAATACCTATAAAAGGCTAGTGACTAAGGGTTTTAAACGTCAAAGAATTTACTATGATGAACCTTTTTCGCCAGTTGTCATGTTTAAATCTATAAAAATCATACTTGCCATATCAATTTTCCAAGTCTGTGACACCAGGTGATGCTAAAAGGGTATGCAAGTTGCAGAGATCCATTTATGGATTAAAGCAAGCATCCAGGTCATGGAACATTTGATCCGATGAAGCCATAAGAGAATTTGGTTTCATTAACAATGAATGAATGCGAGCCATGTGTTTACAAGTGGTTTAATGAGAATGCGGTTGTTATCCTAGTAGTGTATGCTGACGACATGTTGCTTATTGGAAACGACATACCAATCTTAGAGTCAGTCAAGGACTGGTTGAACAAGTGCTTCTCCATGAAGGACTTAAGCGAAGCAGCCTACATTTTAGGGATCAAGATCATTCGTTATAGGATGAGTAAGATTCCATACACTTCAGCGATAGGATTTATCATGTATGCCATGTTATGCACCAGACTTGATGTTGCCTATGCACTGAGCATGGTAGACTGATATCAAGCAGATCCAGGAGAACAACATTGGACTGCTGCTGTCAAGACTATCCTTAAGTATCTGAGAAAAACTAAAGATATGTTCCTGGAGTATGGAGGAGACAAATAGCTTGTCATCAGAGGGTATGCTGATACTGGTTTTCAGATAGATCAGAATGATCTGAAGTCGTAATCAGGACATGTTTTCTGTCTTAACGAAAGAGCTATGAGCTGGAAGAGTTCAAAGCAGTCAGTTGTCGTTGATTCTATAGCGGAGTTCGAATATATAACGTGTCACGGACCAGCCTGAGTCGACCCTGAACCGGTCACCTAGACCAGCCCGCGACAAGTCCCGAGAGGCGTTCCCGATCCTCTCGGGATGACGACAAGCACCGAGGGCATCAATAGAGTACACAAGGGAACGATTTCGTCCAAATATAAACAATCAAACAAACAGCGGAAAGAAATGGACAACCCAAAATACATTTACATAAAAATTGAACTGAACATTATTTGTACAAGAAACTGAAAGTATAACTAAACCAACAACTCAACGACCAAACCTAATAACCAACTAACTCCATGTGACCTCTCTAGTCACTCTCCAACACAATGATCACACGTCGAACTCAAGCTGAAACCTGCACAAGGGCTAAAAACAGAAGAAGACTATAGGCGTGAGTATTAAAACTCAGTAGGTTAGCCCAATATTCTATTCCCAATGCGCATCCTTTAAAATAAAAGAAACATTAATTTCAAGTTTTAAATACAAGATATAAAGGTATGTTTTCCAAATGAAGTCCCATGCTATAAAAAAAATTACCAAACAAAAACTTGCATGTTTTATAAACAAGAATGCTAGTAACAATTTTTAAAGAGGTGCAACTTCAAAATGAAAATAGCTTTTCAAGAGGGTTGTTTTAAAGAATGTACACTTAAATAAATCACACGCACTACTGAATTTACCAACCAAACACACCGTATGTCGACGGTGAGTACAAAATAGTCAATGAGCACAAGTCACAGGAACACCCCTATGCACTAGTTAGTTGTGAGGCCCAGGTACCTCGTATCTAAGTGAAAGTAACTATAATAAATATCCGTTCTCGTGCACACGAGCCACTAGTAGGGAGCATACCCATAACCTAGTGGCTCCCCAACAACATCATCATCATAGTTTAGTTAGTGTTGTCATTGTCAAACTTGCTACGTGAAATAGGGGTCAAACCCCACGAGATCACTAGCATACTAGTACACGTCCGCCCACCTAGATAGCTGGGTTTTCCCTTTTTGTGCTCAAACAAGTTACACATCTATAAAATACCATTTTATCATGAAGATTCCATTTAAAAATCATACACAAATCAAACAGGCCACACACGTCTCACATTTCTTTCACGGATCAATAAACCACCTAAATTTTCATAAAACAATTTCAAGAAGTATAATAATGCCTTGCACATAAAATCCATTCCAAACTGTTCTTTTAAGGCAAAAAACCTATCAATACCATATCAACCCAGATTTGACAGCCCTAAAACCAATTAATAAATCAATTTCATGAACCATAAAATTGCCCCAAAAGATAGGATATGAAATACACATGGAAACCATTTTTATAAGAAAAACAAATGTCAAACGGGCCTTTAAGCCTTTCTCAAAACTAACATTTGACAAAGGTATGCATCTCACTTTTATTAAGGAGGTGTATACACACCATTTAAAGCAGCAAAACAGTTTAATAAATCCCTCAAAACACTCTGGTTACATATTCAAAACACAATCATTTTCATAAGGATGTGAAACGGGCCATTTTCCGGCAACTCGGGCCAAAACATGTTGTAAACCAAAACCCATTTGTTTGTAAAACCAAATCCAAATTGGAAAGCCATAGAAGGACCCAAAAATACCATTTTTCATTCTTCCAATGCATTTATAAATCCAAACAAATAATTTTTTAAATCAAACTTAACACATAAAATCTAACCGGGCAATTTAACGAACACATGACATGCCCTTTTAAACAAAACAATTTATTTTAAGCACTTAACAAGGAATAAAACACCAATTTCATGCCATATTTTATACAAGCTACTGTAACATATTCAAAATACCATAAACCAGGTTTTAAACCTCACAAAATAGTTGCAAAAGATAGTGGAACATTTAAACAAATACTTGGTGTGCACTTTTATGACAAAACAACACTACCTTTCACAAAACAAGGCTTAAACAACCATTTTTCACACTAAGAAAATTATCTAAAGGCTGAACAATAATAATAAACATATATATCAGATGCAAACAATAAGAAAATGATGAAACTTAAATGATAAATGCAGGTGCAAGGGATATTCTACCTCAAATCCTTGGTGTAATGGAAACGCACACCCAATATCACCATCCGAGGGTTTATAAACCCTAAACCTATGACGATCAGCCCCAAACGAACAAAACCTCTATAAAAAATCATGGGATAACAGAACCCTAGGTCGATCATGACTAGGGGAGATTATAAAACCAAGAAACAATGAAAGGAGGAAGAAGAGGGAGGAGAAAGAATCTCACCTTTTCAATTAGAAAACTCTTCGTCTTCCATTAGATCTGCACCCTTAGAGAAAAGAGAATGACTTGAAACTTCTTGGAGAGGCTCCTAAAATCTGGACGAATCAGGGAAAGAAGATTTGTGGAAAAAAGAGTACGAATTGAATGATTTATGTATGAAACAATTTACCTTCTCAATTCTGGACGATTTGAGGAAACCTGAGAACTTTCGTCCTAATATGTGATTTAAATGAGCTCCAAAGAGGTAAAATCGATAATGGGGGTGAGGCTAGGTATTTTGGCTTCGAGTGGGAGGTGGAATCACCGAAAAATATTAAAAAATAAAAAAGATATAAAAGAAACAAATTATTTTTTTATAACTGGAAATGGGCCCACGGGTTGGCCCAATACCTAAATAAGTAACCCAAATTCACCATGATTATGAATTCTTAAGGGGTTCAAAAGGATACGGTGGTTTGAATACGTCAGTTGGGGCAAAGTATGAAGTGGAATGGGTGAAAATTGTTGAAAAACAAAGAAGTTATAAAAGAAACAAATTTGGTTTTTAAAACTGAAAATGAGCTCACGGTTGACCCAAATCATGAAGTAACCACCCTTTCTCCAAAAACTCCTAAACAAGCAATGGAGAACCCAAATTAGGATTAGACATATATGGTAGTTCAAAACTCAAAATTAATATCACCCAACACCCAAGAAAAGGATCGGGATTTTCAATGTACCGGATCAAAACCATGACCTGAAAAAAAAAATCGGGTGTGACAATTCCCCCACCATTAAAGCTTTCCGCCTCCGGAAAGCCATAACGCTTTTCAACTGATGGAACAACACCTAAGGATTCCTTATCAACGTAATTCAGCCTCTAAAGCTAAGGAAATATCATTCACCAACAATGTAACTTAATACTTTTGCCCAAACAAAACACCAACTCACAACTACTTTCGGAGAATCAATGAAAAAGATCAAGCCACCACCTCCACAGCCAAGCCAAGAACTAGATTGTTGGGTCTTCTCCCAATGAATCCAACGATCACCCAAACCATAGTTCACTCACAAAATCCAATGACTTGGGGTGGTGGCTGAAATGGGCTCCCTACCATTAAATCACAACTTCAATTCGACAAATCTTAAAGGAAAGATCTTCGAGACCTGCAGTGGGTCTCCCCACCATTAGAGAACTAGAAATGAACAAAAAAAGAATTCAAAATGAACTAGAATTCGGCCTCCCCTGCACAAGACCTCCAAAAATCTTCCACAACAACCTACAAACCCAAGTTAATAGGGTTGCAACATGAACATCTAAACCACCCACTCCCGAACGGAGGGGACAAGAACTGGACCAACACTTTCGGTACGGATCCGGACCCCCACCACTTAGGGAGGGGAGGGAAGGGGGCCTAATAATTAGGTCACTGAAACCACAAAAGAAACAAAGGAACTACCCAACACTCTCCACCTACGGATAGGTAACACCAAGACCACACCCGATTTTCACAGGCGGTCCACACAGGAACATTGATCGAAAACCCACATCCATGAAGGCATAACCATAGACACTGTGTGAGGGGTAAGTCCACTATGCTTGTTGCGACAAAGGGAAATTCACAGTAATGAAGAACCACAATAGATACATAGAAACTACCATACCACAATGGAGGAGGCAGGAGCCTGGTCAAGCTCCCCACACCTCGGGAGATTTCCTGACTGCGTGAAAAGCTTCACTCCGAGACCTATGGCTACACCCCTGATTCTTGAAGGCTGCACCGCAGTCAGGTGCTAAGGATCACACCACTCAAAAAAAAAAAAAAAAAAAACTCGCTCAACAAAACACCTTCATCTAAATAGGAATTCATAGTAAGTTTGTTGTGCTACAATGCCACATCCTCCCAAGTTCAAACTGATACAGTGTCTGTGGCTGGAAGTCCGTAGAGCTACAGTAACCGTTGCCTCCAAAGTTCGAGATGCTACAGTGTCCTGTCGCATATTTCTACAGTGTGGTCCGGTGTACAGTCCAGACTGCTAGCATTCAACCAAACTTCATCCAAACAGATCGGGACCATTCCAACAGAGAAATCTCCAGGAAACACGTCCTGGAATTGATCCACCGTGGAAGGAAAAACGCTTTGCTGAACCTCCCCGTCACCCAACGCCAGACTAGCCACCTGGGTCGTAATCCCATGTAGCTGCCGATGGTCAGGCTCTGCACGGCCTGCGCGAACATCCCATTCTCCGGTATGAATATACCTGCCGCCCTCGAACACACCTGTCGACTGTAACAATTGACGTGGGATCGATACCGTACCAACCAGTCCATCCCGAAAAACAAATCGAAATCGGTCATTTCCAGCACAAAAAGATCCCAGAGGAATCTATAACCGCCAACCTCTGGGGCACACCCACTACACTGGCGAGCACACCCAATGGCGTGACAATAGACATCACGTCGTACAAACAAGGCGCATTCCAACATAGAAACCGCCAAGATCGTACCTTTGATGGTGGAAGGTTCCGCATCCTGGGGTGTAGAAGTAGGTTGTATAGCATATAACTGGCCCGAACCATGACCCTGAGCACTGTGCCTGCCACCTCGGCCCAAACGGTCGGTAGAACTCCACCTGCCCACCTGCCGCAGCGTAGCCGATCCAGCTCCAGAACCTTGCTTCTACACAGATTCTCTATCACTGGGCACCCACTGTGTACTCCTGCAAAACCTCTGTAGGTGCCCGATTCTGCCACATGCCCGACGTTCAACAGGCGGTTGATCACAATTGAGGTCGAATGTGGCTAAACTTGCCACATTGGTGACACTGCACTACACGAACTCCACAAGAAGGAAGAGAAAATCCGCCGCTCTAGCTACTCTGCGTGCCGCTGCTCTGGCGTGAACTTTTGAAAGATCACTTTCTACTGCCTGAAGACCCACCACCGGTCCTCCCGACAGAAGCCATGTGCCCTGAGCCCCAACGTTGACCCCGGTTCCTCTCGGTGATAAGCGCCTCGTTCACGATCTCGGAACTGGACGTCAGGCGAAAAATGTTCACCTTAACTTGGAACTGAATGGCTACAACGTGCAGTTTTTCAATTGCAGGCCCTGCCCCAAGCCTCCCGAAACTCATCCCGAGCCACCCCCGACCCTCGCAACCTTCATAACTAAGTAAAATACACATGTTCTGGTGAAAATTAAAAGAATTCGTACCATGGAAAGGGGTCGGCGTTCTACGGGAGGACTTACCATGAAGCTGGATAGTCCATAATTACCACTCAACAAGCAAGGAAACCAAATTCGGTTCCATTCGGGGTCATTCACACTGACCCGACTGCACTGCGTGTCATATGGCTTATGAAACTCATGTAGAACGAAGGGAGAATCCAGGGACCCCCTACCTCATGGTAGTAGAAGCCCTCTCGGTCAATATCTCCGAGTGATTCGGTGCCAATCGATGGGAATCCCTAAATCAGACAAAACCCTTCAATTTATGAATTTTAGAGAGGAACGATGAAACAGTAAAGGAAATCTAGAATAGAGAGTAGAGGAAGCTTAGACTCACGGGTAGCAATCCAAAATAGGAGTAATTGCGAATGAACTCATATTGGATGGCTAAATTAAAATCAGATTTGCACCTTGGTGTATGCGGGTCGTTACTCAGCACATTCGAACCTTGGTGTATGCGGGTCGTTACTCAGCACATTCGAACCTTGTTATGGATAGCCATTAAAAATAGACCGAGTAATTGTGAATGAACTCACAAACACGACACGATAGCCTTTGCGAGGTCTCTAAGTTGGGGGGGGGGGGTCTTAATCATGTACTTTGCAATTGTCGGCCTCGCTTCGTGCCTTGTTAGCAGTTGGTCGGTTCTGGATCCTTGAAATCATCCAGTGCAAGACAAGTGTTGAAACTTCATATAATTGACTAATCAGATCAGATGTATATCTCCATGCTATTTTTCAGCGTACCCAAGTCGTTGCATCGTTGTAAGCTATCGGCTGTGATTTTCCTGGTTTCATGGATTCTCGATTCTCTTAGATTACATTCCATAGTAGAAAAAGGATAGGTGATGATCTTCCCGTCCACAGATTTGGAACTTGTACTGCTGGCAGCTCTCATTTTTTATTAGTATCACGAGTTGTAAAAACTGCAGTCGGAACCCTGAATAAACTGTTTGGTGATATACCAGTGCAGGCACGGGCAGCGAATTACTGCAAACACAGAATCGAGACAAGTATAAAGAAGTCATCTGTTGTCGAACTTGCTAGTACCAGTTTCCGGAATGGACTCAAGAGCCGAAGGTCTCTCAAATTGCAACCAACAGCTGACGTGTAGCGTAAAAATTATAACTGTCACGATTGGGGCAGAAATCGGTATCAATGAACGTTTCTTTTATTCCCATCTATTTCGTGCGTCCGTTTTAATGGAAACAAACAAACTGTCGGACGTCGCTGGAGCTGTGGCCCTTTGAAATTTTCTAATCACTTTGAGCTCTACTGCCGTATCAATAAATATATATTTTAAAAACGTTAAGAAAGGACGATTTGCATGCGGCACCAGTGGTCTAGTGGTAGAATAGTACCCTGCCACGGTACAGACCCGGGTTCGATTCCCGGCTGGTGCACCTCTTTTTAAGAGCCGTTGCTCTTCGTTTTCTTCCCCGGTTGAAAATGAACTAAATTCAAATTTTAAAGTTCAAAGACGTAGGGGGAGAAAAGAGGGGCAATTATTAGTTTGGCCGCCACCAGCTTCTTTTGTTTTGCATTTTCTTTTTTATTTCAGATGCATTTATTTCTTTTAACAACCAAATTCTAGAAAACATTTTAAATTTAACAAAAAAAACCAATGGTCGTTTTCTTTTTGTAAACTTGTCTATGAAAACACATAAAAATTATATGGTTCAAATGAATTTAAACTTTTATAGGCGTTTTTGTCACCCACCACAAACCGTCTTCATGTAAAGTTCTATGGACTTTATTTTTTATGTTTCAAAACTTTGAAATAAGAAATTCAAAAAAAGAAGAAACATGGAATAAACAAAAAGAATAAAGCAATAAAGGACCGGCTCTGTGGGGTCTCATCGAGTTCTCGAATTTGAGTCTCACCGAGTATTTCTTTGTCGATTTAGTGTAAGATTTTCGTTGTATTTACCCCCTAAAACTGTTATAATTTAATGAAGTAATAAAGGATATAAGTATTTACACACTTTAATCACTTTGGGACCTATGAACACCACATTCAATCTGCTTTATATTTATATCGATGCGGGGAAAGACGCCACATTAAAAATAAAATCATGCACACAAATGTAGGAGAAATTATCGACGCGACTCGAACTCGAGATCTCGTCGAGACCCATAAGGGTAGTTACCACTGAGTTGCACCTTGAGGGCACCTTCAATCTACTTTATAGTGGAATAAAGGAAAGAAAGAAATCACACAACATGGGTTTCGACAGATAATGCACAATCAATACACAACTAGAGAAACTATTCGTAATGAAGTTATTGGTGCTCCAAGAGCTAATGATAAACTCTGGCTAAAAAATGCAACATATACTTCCAAGATAGATAGACCCACATTATGCACACAAAACAAGTAAAAAACCATTAAAAATAAAATACAGAACAAAATCAAAGAAAGAAAGCTAAAGCAGGGCTTACAAAGCCAAATTCTAATTACTAAGAACTCGATTACAGTTCAGAAGATGAAATCGAAATGCCAACAGTTCAATGGTATTGTTTTTTCATCATACTCCTTTGAAACTGTAGTTTGCAGGTTACAAATTGTCAATCTTCGCCAAGAACAGACATCCAAAGGTCAAACTCCATGTCGAGGAACCAGAACCAGAGCCCAGAAGAAAGGAGCTCTCATTGCTCTCGCTTTCTCTCTATTTTTCTCTCACTGGCAACTGAATGAGATGAGTTCTACCTCCAACACCGATAACTAAAGTAGCAGTCACAATTAATGGGAGCGCTAAAGGTGTTAGGAAAGCACAACAAATGAATAGATGAGGCACAAAGGTGGGGCGTGACTAAAACAATTAAGAAGCCACATTGAACGTGCTCAAAAGGTGGACACACGAACGATGGATGATGTTACCTGGAAACACCTATGACCGCTTGATTCACTAGGAAAATCTAGTGAATACAAACAATAATGGTATGGTGTTTCACTCGTTGCAATGAAGTCTTTTGGCTATTTCAAGTGCTCCCGCACATATATGATTCTAGGTCATTTTCTTTTTTATAATTGTCTATGAAAACACATACAAATTATATGGTTCAAATGAATTTAAACTTTTATGGGCGTTTCCGTTGGCCGCCACAAAGCATCCACATGAAAAGTTTTTGGACAATTTATTTTTTATGTTTCCAAAATTTGAAATAAGAAATTCAAAAAAGAGACTTGGAATAAATGAAAAGAGTAAAGAAATAAAGGATACAAGTATTTACACGCTTTAAACACTTTGGGACCTAAGAAAACCATGCTCAATCTACTTTATATTTACATTGATTGGGGAAATGAGTTACATTAAAAAGAAATCATGCAACACACAAATATCAGAGAAATACTCGGCTAGGATCAAACTCGAGACCTTGTCGAGACCCACAAGGGAAGCTTCCACTGAGCTGCACCTCAAGGGCATGCTCAATCTACTTTATAATGCAATAAAGGAAAGAAATAAAACAGACAACATGGATTTTGATAGATAATGCATGATCAATACGCTACCAAAGAAACTATCCATGATGAAGTTCTTGGTGCTCCAAGGGCTAACGATAAACTCTGGCTAACAAATTCAACATATACTTCCAAAATAGATAGACCCACAAGATGCACACAAAACAAGTAAAAACCCATTAAAAATAAAATAAAAAAAAATCAAAGAAAGCTAAATAAGGGCTTAATTACAAAGCCAAATTCTAATTACTAAGAACCCGATTACACTTCAGATGATGAAATCGAAATGCCAACACTTCAATGGTATGGTTTTTTTCATCACACTCCTTTGAAACTGTAGATTGCAAGTTACAAATTGCTAATCTTCACTAAGAATAGACATCCAAATTTCAAACTCCATGCTGAGGAACCGGAACTAGAGATCATAAGAAAGAGGCTCTCATCGCTCTCTCTTTCTCTCTATTTTTCTCACGCTAGAAACAGAAAAGAATAAAGAAATAAATGATACAATTATTTACACACTTTAATCACTTTGGGACCTAAGAAAACCATGTTCAATCTACTTTATATTTACATTGATTCGGGGAAATTGGCTACATTAGAAAGAAAATCATGCAACACACAAATACCAGAGAAATACTAGGCGATGATCAAACTCGAGACCCTGCCGAGACTCACAAGGGAAGCTGCCATTGAGATGCACCTCAAGGGAATGCTCAATCTACTTTATAATGCAATAAAGGAAAGAAAGAAAACATACAACATAGATTTCAATAGATAATGCATAATCAATACACAACCAGATAAACTATCCGTAATGAAGTTCATAGTGCTCCAAGAGCTAATGATAAACTATGGCTCAAAAATGCAACATATACTTCTAAGATAGATAGACCCACATTATGCACACAAAACAAGTAAAAACCATTAAAAATAAAATACACAACAAAATCAAAGAAAGAAAACTAAAGCAGGGCTTACAAAGCCAAATTCTAATTACTAAGAACCGGATTACACTTTAGAAGATGAAATCGAAATGCCAACAGTTCAATGGTATTGTTTTTTCATTGTATTCCTTTGAAACTGTAGTTTTAAGGTTACAAATTGTCAATCTTCGCCAAGAACACATTTCCAAAGGTCAAACTTCATGCCGAGAAACCAGAGCCAGAGCTCAGAAGAAAGAAGCTCTCATTGCTCTCGCTTTCTCTCTATTTTTCTCTCACTGGCAACTGAACCAGATGAGTTCTACCTCCAACACTGATAACTAAAGTAGTAGTCACAATCAATGGGAGCTCTAAAGGTGTTAGACAAGCACAAAAAAATGAATAGATGGAGCGCAAAGGTGGGGCTTGGCTAAAAAAATTAAGAAGCCACATCAAACGTGCTTAAAAGGTGGAAAAAACGGACGATGTGACCTGGAAACACCTATGACCGCATGATTCACTAGGAAAATATAGTGAATACAAATGATCATGGTATGATCTTTCACTAATTTTGATGAAGTCTCTAGACTTTTTTAAGTGCTCCCACACATATATGATTTCAACAAGAAGTCAAATGAGAATGGGCGATCTTCTCTGATCATTTCTCATTGAAACATCCGCCTTTTAATGAGCCTCCTCTTCCGCAATCTTCAGAATCTTTATAACCAATCAAAGTAGAAATCTTATTTCTTTAAACTAAAACCGCCGATATCGAACTGAGGTTATCATCCTCCAAGAATCAATGAAATGATGTCCCATCTTCAAGAATCTTCTTCTCTATTATGCCTCACAAATTATGGCATATCGAATTCCCTACATTGAATAGTCGAACACCACTTTTCATTACATCATACCTGATTTTTCTCTCATCCTCTGTCATTTCATGTGGCTGACACCCTTAAAGCTCTGGGGTGGGGAGGGTGGGGCTCTATCTTCTTCAATTTTTGAGCCTCCTCTATACCGATTTTGAGTGGTTTCTTCAAGTCAATCCATCCTTTTCTCCTGTTTATCTCCTCTCTCTCCCTCTACACCCATTTCTCTTTGGTGGTAGGTGTTTTTGTGCGTTTCCTTAATTACAGATCATTGGATGTTCGTTGGTTTCTAACGTCTTATTTTTTTAAAATTAAACCTATATATAATAGTTTCTATGGATTTCAACGGGTTTTAACACTCTTCATAAAGGTGGTTTAATGGGTTATCACATTTCTAAAATTATATTAAATTCCAGGTGGGTGTGAAAATGCCTTGTGGCTTGTTTAAAAATGGATTTTTGATGGATAAGAGCATTTGACTCTGTTTGGGTTTTGGGATTGGGAAACGGGGTGGTTTTGAAAGAGAAATTGAAAATGAAGTTGTGTTGGAAACTTTTAAATGCTTTGAATGTAAATGGGATAAGCTCTTAAGTTGATTTTAAATGTGATTCCACATGTATTGGTTTTAAAGGATGCTTTAAAAGTGGATTTCAATGAGGCGAAAAATGGATAGGCATCCTGAGTTGGGTTTTGGAAAGACATGACCATCCAACACCTTTAAGAAACTTTTCTCAAAATGTGTGAGACCCTATGTGAAGCCCTTTTTCCTTGTATTGCTTTCCATGTATTCTATGGTCCCCATGGGGTATGTTGTGAATTTCACTATATGCATTGATTGTGAAAAGTGGATGTTCCTTACGAAGGTGTAGGAGGTGAGATGAGATTTATTTTGAATCCTTTGAAATTGTTTTATGTGTTGTTCTGGTGCTCTATTTGTTTCCCCACCTCTATTGGTTGATGTCATGGGAGTCCTAGGTGCAATGTCCTGTGTTTTGAACTGGTTTAAAATTCCAAGTGAAATTGAACTTTTCATTTAGTGGACGAGTTGAATCTTAATTTGATTCCCAAATTGGAATTCTAAGAGTTGGATCACTTAAAAGTGATTCTTTAAGATGTGGTTTAAGGATCAAGAGGTGTCTAGGGAGTTTGGATGAGTTTCAAGAGCATTAGTCTTTGAAGACTCATTTTCGGGAAATAGAGGCAGACACACACAGTTTGTAAGAAACCGTGCGACCCTCTAGAGGAAACAGTGCGGCCCAAAAGGTGGTTTCACATGATTTGTTGAACTGTGGACCTAAGGGTGCACAACTGTGTGGAATGTATGCATAAAATTGTAGAGGTGGGTGCATGGGATGTTCACAATTTGAAAAAAAAACGTGCACCTAGACCTCATGGTTAGTGCCACTTAACCAGTAGCACCGCATGGTTGACGCACAGTTAGCCCAAACTGTATGACCAAACCGTGCGGGGTGTGCCTCTTGGGTAGTGTGAGCTGCACGATTGGCGCATGGTTATCCAAACTGTGTATCTTAACCGTACGCCTCAATAAAAGGGAAAAAATAATGATTTTCCCTCCGAACTTTTAAGGGTTTTCCCCATTTTCTTTCCTCATTTTCCTAGGAGGCCTCCTGCATGCGCACCCCTCCTCCTCTTCCCATGGTGGGTTATCCTTCATTTGATCTCTGAATAGAATGTTGTTCATCACGTTGGAAGCCTCTCGATAAGTCTAAGACTTATCTTGCTTCCTTTATTCATTTCTTTTTCTGTATCAGATGCTATTTCCATGCAAGATCATTTGCTGTATTTTCAGGGTGTTTGATGATTCTTCTGATTTATTTCATTTCAGCTCGAATCAAAGCTCGATATTGGATGATTACACCATCCTAATCATGAGGTAGGAGGTCTAGTTTATTTTCCTTAATGCCTCTATTTTTTTTAAAATAAGCCATGGTGCCACACACCAGACTTTCTGTGCATTGCTCCTAAATTATGAAATGCTTAAATTGAATTGTTTAGACCACGACCTTGATTCCCTTAGACACCCATTACTTTGTTGGAGGTCGACGACATCAACTCAAACCACCTCTTGAGGTGAATTCAATTACATGTTTTTTATACCGTCCTTTCCTAGGGATTAAACCACCATTTGGGCATGTTCTTAAATGCCTAAGCTCGTTCTTAAATGACTCAATGAATTAGGATGTTTTGGATAAACCTTATAGACCTTGATCATGTGTGGAATGTTTGATAATTATATAGGAATGACCTAATAGAATTAATTTAGTTGATTAAAATGGTATGACAACCATGTCTTCATTTTTATAATAAAACTACCTTTGAGGTACGCTATCTTATCAAATGAGAAGGAATGCTTAAATAGAGATAATTGAATGTGTTATGGAATGGGGGTTTCCCATGTCCTACTTGTTGTTTATAATGTAATGGTATGATTTCATGGTTTGATTTATATTATGGAATGTATGATCACATGGTCTACTTTTAAATAATAAACGCGATGTATTAATGAAGGTACACTACGTCTTGAGCGATGTCGAGTTCCTCTTTACAGAATGCCTGCGCTATGGGATCATCAGGCAAGTGAGACTACCTTGTATTGGATTATTACAGAGGGACCTTGGTTTGGATTGTGGACATGGTGTTTCAAACCCCCTTGGTCGATGATGTTGGACATGGTGCTTCACATCGCTTGGGTTACCAGATAGACATTCCACACCCCCTTGATTAGGAGATTGGGTATGACCCTTCTCATTATTACTTATGATACTCGAAATTACGTCCTAAATTATTCATGATACCCAGGAATGACGTTCCTTATTACTCTATGAGACTCTTATGATTATACATGTACGATAGAGTTACGCCTTGGGTCCAGGATAATACTAAGTATCTATATATATGGCTATATATATTACTAAATATATAGTGACTATATATATATACATACTTATATATATATATGTATATGTATATGGTGACACATGCTATGAGACATTTCGACTTAGGATAAAGTAAGTATGGTTGGCCATATTTCCTTTGAGGAACCTGTGTCTGACTTGATTACATTTATTTATTTTATTACACTGAATTGATTATTATACTTGCACACTACTTATTTTATATTCATGGTATGTATTGAATTAGACACTATTAGTGGTGACCTACTAAGTATATATCGCACCGTGTTCAGGACACCATTTGGTACCTGAACATGCCTCATGGTTGCAGGTTCAGGATCATGGATCATGCTATGTGCTGTTACGCTTATACATGGGAGTTTGGGAGAACAAGACTGACCCGATGCTTAGGATGCTCATGGGGATAACCTTTGGGGATTTTTCCTTCCTTTATTATTCTTGTGTTGTATGAAACCCCCACTGTATGTGTGCCTGGTTTGTAATTATGGATAACATGTTCATGCATTGTTATGTATTCATTTATTCTTTGATTGTCAGTTTTTATCTTCCACTACTCTTTCATATTATTTCTTTTGCTATATTTATCACTAATATAGAGGGTATAGTATCCCTACTACACCACCTGTATGTTGAGTATGTGTTGATTCAACAATTTTGTTAATTTATTTTTGGTTTTGATGATAAAAAACAATCACATTTGTGTTATTAATAAAGTTTCTTTTAAGTGAATTTCAAGAAAATGATATTTGATAGAATATATTCTGGAAGCATACACAAGTCATTGATCCATGAGAAAATATTTGTTTAAAGTATTCTAGAAACACTGTTCATACCCTACATTTATAAGCGTAACATATGGTTTGGGAACCCTATGTTTGGAATAACATATATGGATCGTATACCCTACATTGTTGGAAAAGTATGGATCAAAAACCCTATATTTGGAAGAAACACTACGTTTAAAGGAATAAATGTATGGTCCATCAACCTTAATTTTTTGAACAACCGTACGTTGTCAACTTTACCTTTTGAGTTTATCGCTATGCGAAGGAACCCTATGTTTTACTGATCAACGACGAAGTTTTAATTTAAATATATTATCTGCGTTTTCTATAATGGTCTTTCCAGAAGTAAATATATATTTAAATCTATTTTATAACCAATTCAAAGGCTTATATTCAATATATTAAATCGTTCCTATATCTATGAGAAGTTACAAATCTCTTGAATGATTTTGAATTCAAATATTCACGATTTATTATGCGGTATTTGTGGAAGCGTTTTTACCTGAAACTGTTCGACCTGCAATATAAATATTGACATGGTCATCTTCTGAAAATACAACAACAATACAATATAGAGATATATGCATTGGAAAGAAAAGCTGTGTGCTTGTAACTAACATCATGTCATCGCCTTCAGAGTTACACTTTGGAGACATACATGTTTTGATCTAGTTGTTGCTATTGCCGTCGTTGGTGTTATACCTTATTGTTAAATATTCTTATACAAGTTTGAAAAAGCATTTTACAGAGTTATACTTTGGTGAAATACATGTTTATTCATTTATCTAGTGTTTTATCTACCTCTTTTTAAAGAAATACCATGCAACATTGAAGATCCATTTGTTGTTACTGTATGTTATTAGAGATCAAACACATTTGTTAGTTGTTGTTGGAACTATGAGTGAAACCTGTGTTCTCAATCAAATCAATATCTATTGATTTATTGGAGTTTCAAATTCTTAGATTCAGTCATGGTGATAAAAGAGTATCGGCTTCTCAGACTAAGCTGTGGATTTACGGTTCCCTGTAAAAGAACCAGAAGGTCTTGTAAAAGCCTTCTTGTAAAAGTGTCAACTACCTATACTCAGTTGTTAAGGTCTTGTGATAAGAGGACCTGCCCAGTGAAAATCACCAAGATTATAGAGAGAGTGTTGGTGGATTGGACTTGGGGATCTTTGTGTGCTGAACTACTATACATCACTGTGTTCTTTTACTTATTTATTTCCGCTACTTACTCATCTTTAAGAGAGAAGGAAAGAATCACTGCATAACAAAGAGAATTGATTTGAATCTTTCAAAGGTTTTAAAAGATCATAATTCATCCCCCATTTGTGCCTTTTTCATAGTAACTCTGACCTAAAAAATGCTATCTAAGGTTGGACTTTATTGCTATATATCTCTTTTTGAAAAACCTTGAATATTCTATTGTTTATATTTGATACCAAGAAGTGGTATCAAAGATAGGTCTTTGTTGGTATATTTTATTCTTGGAAATCTTTGAAAGTTTTGTTTCAATCCAATACCAACAATTTTTATCAAAGGAATCTTTCAGATTTAACAACCTCAAGTTAAAGATTCAGATGAAGACAAATCTTAAAATGACTAATCTTAGAGAAGATATGTCGATTATCCATGCTCCTTAATATAATGGTAATAATTATAGATGTTGGAAAGATCGCATGATTATTTTTTGAAAAATATTGGAATAAGAGTTTATTTAAAGGTTATCAAGCCTTATGAAATTTGTAAGATCTAGAAACATGGGACAATGATCAAGAAAAAGAATATGATCTTAATTCAAGAGAAATGAATGCTATTTTCTGTGGTTTAGGGACTGATGGTTTTAATCAAGTTACTCAATGTCCTACTACCTATGAAATGTGACAAACTATTGCTATTGTATATGAAGGAACTGAAAAATGCCAGATATTTACGGTACACTGCTGTAAAGTTAAAGTTTGATACTTTTAAAATGCACAAAGATGAAAATATCACTCAGATGAATGAGATATTGATAGAAATTATCAATAATATTGCTTCTCTGGGAGATCCAGTTACACAATCAAATCAAGCATTAAAAGTACTTAGAGTTTTACCCTCTAAGTGGAATGAAATATCTGCTGCTATATGACAATCAACACTAGTGAAAGATTTAGAAATGGAATAACTAATTGGAACCTTGATGATTTATGGAGTTGAGATGCAGACTGAAGATGAAAATCATATCAAATGTGAAGAAGCTTCTCTAAAAACTACTTTGGATAAATAATTTGATTCAAGTAATATAGATACAAATAATGATTTATGAAATCTTGTTAAAAGGTTTGAAAAACTGTACAATAGGAGAAATAAAGAGACTGAATAAAATATATACAATGAATGTAAAGAGAAAGGTCATAAAAAGGTTAATTATCCTTTACTTAAAGCTAAAAATAAATCCAATTATAGAAGAAAAGAAAAGAAAATTATGAAGGATACTGGTTCAAATGATGAATCCTCTACAAATTATGAGGATGGACATAAAAAAATGGTATGTCCTATGGCCCATACTAATAAGGTACAATATTCTCACTCTCAAAACACTAATTCTGAAAAACTTTCTTATGATGAATTAAATAAGTATAACTTTATTCTACAATATAAATTCGAATCCTTAAAGAAATATCATAAAAAATTAGAAAATATTATGATGCTATTTTATTAGATAACGAAATCTTGTCAAAAAAAATTACATATTTAAAATCCAATTCTTCCAAAATTTCTTGCGACCTGCATGAAATTAGAATTAAAGAACTATTGTATAAAGTTGACACTTTAAAAAAAGATTCTATTATTCTTATAAAAGGAGAAAAACATTTGAATCAAATTCTTGGTAAAAATACAATTCACAAAAAACATGTAATATGTAGTAATGGTGAAAGACCAAAGTTATATAGGAATTATTTTGTTTTTGGACTAAATTGAAAAATCATGTCAACTGTTAAATGTTTTTATTGTTCTATAAAAGGACATTATGCAAATAAATGTTGCTTTAGAAAACCTCATTTTTTTGTATTAAGAATCCTTATTGTTCAAAAGAATTACCTAACTATAATAGTAGAATCTCTACAAAAAATAAATAGATTTGGTTACCTAAAATCTTACTTGTTAATACTGTCGGACCCAAAAGCATATGGGTACCAAAAGACACTTGTTTTCGATTTTTAAAAGAATACACCACTGAACTATATCATCAAATCATTAAGTGGTCGACTGAGAAGTATACGAAAATTTCTATCCTATCAAAGGAGTGATAAACTCTGAAGTAGTTCATTATCAAAAAATCCTTAGAAGTGGAACTAATAACCCAATAAGTATTTCATCACTATTCTCATATATATATATATATTGCATTAATTATTTTATATAGGGGAAAAGAGATATTTTACACTAAAATTATCAAATCCTTATTTCCTCTTTGAATTTAAACTGTTAAAACCTAGTCTATATATTTTTATAATTAAATTACCAACTTATTAAAAATAGGTTTATGAAGAACTACATTCTTTGTTTAAATATTTTAATCTTATTATTGTTTTTAAAATTTTCATTCTTAAAATCATTTACGTAATGTTTTCTCTTAGAATAACTTTATTACATAAAATGTCTTTTCAAAAGTTAAAATCCGTAATGATTATTCTATATTTTTCGACTCAAGAATGTGAAGCATCATTTGCAACTTGTTATTCTTGAAAACCCTAGAATCTTCTTCTTGAAAACCTCTTAAGTTGTTTCTTCTTTTTATTTAGAATATTTTTTTCAAAGACTTCTAAAACCAATCTGAGCAAATATGATATTTTAAGAGAACAATCGATTATAAATAAAAAGAAGGTAATCATTATTTTGATATTTTAAGAGAACAATCGATTTCATATGTTATGGATTCATTTGAAGAATATTTTGGAATAGATAAGGTTTTTATGGTTTTGAAGAACCAAAAGTTTTTTCATCTCAAAAGATTATAGGTGAAATGTATTCTAAAGGAATTTTGTTTAAAGTCAATACCTTGAATGAAGAAATAGTAAAACTGTAAGCTGATCTGAATACATCTATAAAATTGTATGAAGAGATACAAAAAGTTCCAGTTTCAAAAATAGTTTTTGATACACTTCAAATAAAGTATCAGAATGTGAAAGAATGTTCAATCTCAAAAGAAGACTTCGAAGCATTTAAAGTAGAAATGTTAAGTCAGGTGGAGTTACTTAGAAGGGAAGATGTTACTGAGTTTCACCTTGATAAACTAAAATAGTTTTTGGTTGAACATGTTTCATCTTCTTCGCTATATCAAAGATCTACAAATTTTCAAAGTAGAATAGAACAACTATCAAGAGTTTTAGAAGATTTAAGTGAAAAAGTTTGAAGTTTGGAAAGTTTGGATGATTCGTATAATTCTTCCTAACGCCCTGACTTTTCCTTTTACCAGTAGATTATTTAAAATGAATATCTTATATTTTTGTTTAAATTTTATGATTAGTAAATATGTGTTATAAATTTTTTCGTAATTTATTTTTGAAATTTATACTCTTAAATAGTTATCTTATGGATAAACATGTGCTTAAATGTTTAGTTTCATTATACATAGTAAAATAGTCTATTATTGTGAGAAATAAATATTTCTATTAAATATTTTGATCCATTATGACTTGTGAAAAAGTAATTTTAAAATACATTTATTTTTTTATTTACGTCTTAGGGGGAGTTATTTTAAATGTTTAAAGTATTATGTCATGAATTAAATGATTTAATACATTCATTAAAAATCCTTATTATTAATTGAATAATGTTTTATAAATTCTCATGGCTTCTTGTTTATATCCTTCTTTCATGAATTTAGGGGGAATTTATATTGCTACATTTTATTATTATATTTTTTATGTCATAAAAAGGGGGAGAAATTTATGAAATATTAATTTAGAAATTTGTAGGGGAGAAGAAATTTATGAAAAATTTATGAGAATTTTAAAAAGGGGATTTTATTGATAAAAGGGATATATTTGAGTAGTTTATACAAAAAAACTAATCAAACAATGAATTGTACTTATATAAATGTGCTTATTTGTTTTAATTTTAATATTTATTTTATGGGTTTTGTGATAATAAAAAAGGGGGAGATTGTTGAGCATATATTGATTCAATAATTTCATTAATTTATTTTTGGTTTTGATACTCACAAACACCCACATTTGTGTTACTAATATGGTTACTTTTAAGTGAATTTTAGGAAAATGATATTCGTTAGAATATATTCTGGAATCATACACAATTCATTGATTCCTAGGAAAATATTTGTTTAAAGTATTCGGGACATGTTTAAAAGTATTCTAGAAACACTATTCATACGCTACATTTGTAAGTATAATGTATGGTTTGAGAACCCTACGTTTGGAATAAATTGAATGGATAATATACCCTATGTTGTTGGAAAAGTATGAATCAACTACCTTATGTTTGGAAGAAACCCTACATTTAAAGGAATACATGTATGGTTCATCAACCTTACTTTTGTGAACAACCGTACTTTGTCAACCGTACTTTTGGAGTTTATCACTACATGAAGGAAACCTATGATTAACTAGTCAACAATAAAGTTATAAATTAAAGATATTATCTGTGTTTTTTTCAATGGAATTTCCAGAAGTAAATATCTCTTTAAATCTATTTTATGACTGATTCAAAGGCTCTTATTCAACAAATTAAATCATTCTTATATCTATGATAATTTACAACTCTCTTGAATGATTTTGAATTCAAATATTCACAATTTATTTTTGATAAAACATAATTTTATCAAATATTTTAATAATATAATTTCCTCACCTTGCATTAAATATTTTTATTTATAAAATATTTTGGATTAGATTATTCATTTGAAAATTTGATGAAAATTACAGTTTTTCATTTAAAATTTACTTTAGTATTTCATACATAAACATTTTTTTGAATTATTTGAACTTAAAATTATGTAACAGTGTTCCCCACTCAATTTTCTAAAACTTTCATTTAGGAAAATTGAGCTGGATCATGCATTTTATTAGACTAAATGGTCCATCAAGTTAATGTTGGACCAGAATCACCATATTAGACACCACTTTAGTATGTGGGTCATAACTTCTTAATTAGTGCTTTTATTGAGACCAAATTTATAGAGAATCTCTATAATCAAATTTCACACAAATCATCATTTAGGAAGAATACCCAGTTTATTCATTTTGGAGGTCAAATAGTCGGTCCAAATTTTATTAAAATATTTGGTCGAATTTCCCCATTCAAACTTAAAACCAATTGTAAACCTAGACCCCCATTCACTCCATAAATATTTATTTTATCATTTGTAGGGATTGAGACATGAATTAGGAGACTGAAGGTAGAGAATAATTGGTTTCACTCCATTTATCTAGGCATATCAAGAGGGAGAGATCTTGAAGCTAGGATCCCTTCCTCGAAGCATTCTTCTTTGTCTTCTTCTTATTCTTCACTTTGTAATGTTTTTGTTCTTGAAATAAAATTCTTAGTTCTTATTATATTTCTTATATTTTCTTCTATTTTATTCTTCTCTACTCATCCTCTTTGGGATGGAAATCAAGAGTAGAAACATGAATAAGTTATATCGTTTCCACGACCTTTGCATATGCAAAACATTTCTATAATGACTACACCACCCATGAAAGAGTAGTTCTTTTTAGTAATTGATCTACCTCTTAACTTATTCATTCATTTGTTTTAAATAACTAAGATAATTTAATTCACTTAATATTGTATATGAATTTATTTTTTAATTTAAATGAAACTAAACATGTAATTGAACAATTAACACAAAACATGCGAGGTTGAGAATTGTGAGAGCATGATATTAATTGGTTATACAAAACCACACAAGATCAATTTTTAGAGTTCAAATATAATACATAAACTCAATTCATCCTCATTTATAGAGTGGATATGTACCCTAATTTACCACTTACCATAAGCTAGTCTTAAAACATCAATCAAAACAGGTGCTGTGATTGCATGTTCCGAAGCTAGCCTAGGGTTTAATTAATTTCATCTTAGTAGTTAAGTTAATTATCATAGGGTTCGGGGGTTAAAAAATTAGTGGATCATAATTAAGTGGATATTAATTTAAATTATAACGATTAATAATTAATTTAATAGTTATATTTAGATTGATTACGCTTTCTAAAAATAGTTTTAAAAAAAATTCTTTTCATTTCAATTTCATAATCTCATTTAAAAAAATACAATCTTATTCCATCATACTTATTCTAGTTTTATAAATGATAAAACCCCCCATCATTTTAAGTAGTGTGTTTATGTTATTTTATTTTCAGAATACCTTTAATATGTTATTTTAAATTACTTCCTCCTTTGAGAGACGACCTTGGTCAGCCACTCTACTGCACCTAAATAACCTAAAATTGAACATTATTTGAGAGTGAACATGACAACGCCTTTCAAATTAGCACTGTTTACAAGGAGGAAAGTAATTTATCCAACCAATTATAGGTATTTTTTTATTTTCATTTTATTCTTTTCTTTTCTTCTTTCTTTCTTCTTTCTCCTTTCTTAATTCTTATTTTTCTTTTCTTTTGTTTTTTTCCTTCTTGGGTTATCATCTCAAACATTTTTTTATTATGTTACAATTTTCTTCATTTCATTTTTCTCTGATTTATGACATGAACTAGTCCCTAGGATCTCTTAGATCTTGAACCTGAGATTGAACACAACCTTAGGGCTCGAATCAAATAGTCTTAGTCTATGAGAAGTTTCAACATTCAACCAATTAGAGAATTCCTCGATTTTGGGAATACTGAAATTGGAAACACTTCTGAATCAAACTTAAAACGAGAACCAATGGCTTCAAAAAATAACAATGAACTTAATAGAACTTTTAAAGAATTGGGTGCACCAGATATTAACTATCAACCAAGTTGTATTGCATATCCAAATCTTGAATCAAAATTTGTACTAAAATCTGGGTTAATTCACCTTCTTCCAAAATTTTATGGATTATCTAGTGAGGAACCAAACAAACATCTTAAATGATTCAATGTGGTATGCTCAACAATGAAACCAATAAATGTATCTAAAGATCAAATCAAACTATGATTATTCCAATTCTCACTTAATAGAACTGCAAAATATTGGATGTATTATTTACAAAATGAATATATAACTTGTTGGAATGATTTGAAATGTATTTCTTGCAGATATTTTTTCTAGAATCAAGGAACACTTCCATTTGAAAATAGATCTCATGAATTAAGCAATCCCAAGGGGAGTCAATGTATGAATACTGAGAGTAATTTAAGAAGTCGTGTGAAAGATTCCCACATCACTAAATTAGTGAGAAACTCCTCATCCAATACTTATATAAAGTCCTCATGCATATGGAAAGGATTACAATGGATGTCATGGCTATAGGATCAATGGTGGACAAAATACCAGTATATGCACTTGATTTGATAAAAAACATGGCACAATACTCCAAACAATTTAATGATTGAGGTACACCACATGTTAGAGGAGTATATTAGGTAAGTCCATCCTCTCTTGAAAATAATTTAATTGATACCAAGTTGGAATAATTGAACACTATGGTGAGACATATTTCTTTGGTTTGAAATACATCCCAAGCCACAACTGCAAGGCATTGTGACATTTACATTGAAACAAACCACCCAACTGACTGTTTCCCCTAACTATAAGAAAAAAAAGATTGTGAAGCCGTATTTCCCAGGAGACCATATTAGCAGCAACAAAAACCTCACACCCAAAATAATTATTATTCCTTTTCACCAACATACAACTAAGGGTGGAAGGATCAATCAGACATGAGGTATGACTCTAAACAACAATAAAATCCCCCTTCTCAAAAAATTTTATAGCATCCTCTACCTTACCAATAGGGTTTCCAACAACCCCAAAGAAGATTTGAAGCCCAAGAATCAACAAACCAACAACAAGGGAATACCTAACCAAAGGTATATTCTAACACTGGTGACCTTTTGAAACAAATTATTCTTAATCAATAGAATGAGCTGAAGAGTCCATGATCAGTATTGAGGGAATTGAAGACATAAATAAGCCAGATTTACACCTCCCTCCATGAACTGGTAAGTAAGAACTCTGTAAATATTCCTTCCCAACCTACTCCCAATCCCAAGGGGAATGTCAGTGCCATCACATTGAGATGTGGGAAGCAAATTACTGACACTTCTACACCTACCATTCCACCGAGATTCACCTCAACCCCAGAGAAGCCCCATTCAAGAACAACTGATGAGAAACCTAAGGAGAAAGACAAAGGTAAGAAAAATATTGATGACGTTCCTCATAAAATCCTTCAATTTCCAAAAATAGTTGTATAAACCAAGAATATGGCTGAAGAGGCTATTCAAAAAGAGGTTTTAGATACATTCAAGTGTATTGAGATCAACATACCTCAACTTGAAGCAATAAAGAAAATACCAAGGTATTACAAATTCTTAAAAGAAATTTTTACTAATTGAAGAGGGATTAATGGAAATGAGAGGATCAATCATGGAAGGAATGTGTCAACACTCATTACATAAACTCAAGCAATGGAAAAAAAGTGCAAGTATCCTGGGACATTAACCATAACATACACCATAGGTGAGTTACACTTTTCTGATGCTTTATGTGATTTAGGAGCTTGTATAAATGTGATTCCTAACTCTGTATTCTCTTCTTTACAGGTTGGTGAGTTGAAGCTGAAAATAGTAGTGGTGTATTTAGAGAATATAACTATGACATATCCAGTAGGAGTCCTTGAGGATGTTCATATTTGGGTAAGATACATGATCTTTCTAGCATATTTCTATGTTCTTAACATGGATTATGATCAAGTAAATTCTCACTCTCCCATTATCTTAGGTAGGTCCTTCCTCAAAACTAAAAAAATGATCATAAATTTCTATAAGAGTACACTTTTCATGGATTTTGGGAATGAAGTTGTGATATTTAATGTTATGGACTCCATGAAGTACCCCTCATAGCACCATTATGTTTTTTTTATCTCTCATTTCGAACCACCAAGTAAAGCCCCATGGATTTTGATTATCCTATTCTTAGAGAGATTATGAGCATTGGTTCTAGTTTGATGTCTAAGAGAACTTACACACCTATTTCTAATACAAAAACCTCTATTGGATTTGATTTTTATATGGATTCATATTCTGATTTTTACCATGTTCACTTTGATTATGACTTAGATGTTGAGTATGCTGATGGATTTGATGCATTATTCTATGATTTTGATGATGTCTGTTCTAATACTGATGTTTATTGTTCAAATATTTCAGTTCCTTCAATGTCTCCATCCATACGACACCCCCTTCATTGGAACTCAATCCATCACCACCAAATCTCAAATACTCATACTTATTGAGTAGTGATAGATTACCTGTTATAATTGTTAACAATCTCCATTTTGAATATGAATAAAAACTTTTGAACCATTTAAGGGATAACATTAGGGTAATCGGGTGGACATTGGCTAACATATCATGTATTAGCCCCTCCATTTTCATTCATAGTATTATTTTTGAGGATGGGGCTAAACTGTTTAGGTATCCACAAAGGAAACTGGATCCAACTATTCTGGATATTGTTAAAAAAGAAGTTGAAAAATTGATCGAGGTAGGTATAATTTATCCCATTTCAGATTCCTAGTGGGTGAGGCCTATTTAGGCTGTGCCTAAGAAAAGTGGTGTTAATGTTGTTAGAAATGAGAGAGAGGAATTAGTTCCAATGAGGTTGAAAAATAGTTGGCATGTGTGTATTGATTATAGGAAACTAAATCAATACACTTGCAAGGAACATTTCCCCCTCCCATTTATTGATCAAATCCCTAAAAGACTAGCTGGAAAGACACACTATTGTTTCTTGGATGTATTTTATTGATATTATCAGGTTCCTATAGCTCTAGAGGATCAAGAGAAAACAATATTCACTTGTCCATTCAGTACATTTACCTACCAACATATTCCATTTGAAATATGCAATTCCCTAGGTACCTTCCAGAGATGTATGTTGAGTATTATTTTTTTCAGATTTCATTGAGACATTCATGGATGTATTTATGAATGATTTTATAGTGTATGGATCTTAATTTGATGAAAGCATATTTAGTTTGGGAAAGGTTTTTAATTTTTGTATTGAGAATAATCTGATTTTAAACTTTAAAAAATATCATTTCATGGTAGGGAATGACATTATCTTAGGGAATGTAGTGTAAAAAATAGAATAGAGGTTGATAAATCTAAGGTAGATATTATTTCATCCATACCTTATCCTTCATGTGTGTGTGATGTTAGATCATTCCTAGGTAATGCGGGCTTTTATCGACGCTTCATCAGAGATTTCAGTAAGATCACTCTACCCTTATCTTGATTGCTTTAGAAAGATATTGAATTCATTTTTGATGATTTGTGTAGGGTATCATTTAATGATCTAAATAAGCATCTAACCACTCCAATGATCATACAACCCCCATGGTGGGACCTTCCATTTGAGTTTATGTGTGACGCGTCCAACTTCACAGTTGGAGTGGTCTTATCACAAAAGGGTATAGGGATGATCACATGTGATTACTTATTCCTAAAGGACATTTTATTCAACCCAATAAAACTACATAACCATGGAAAAAGAGTTTCTTTCCATCATATTTTATTTAGATAATTTCCATTCATATTTATTGGGTTCTAAAGTAGTTGTTTTTTTGACCATGAAGCTCTGATGTACCTCTTGAAGAAGCCAGATGCAAATCCCAGACTTATCTGATAGATGATCCTTCTTAAAGAATTCAATATTGATATAAAGGAAAATAAGGGGTCAAAAAACTTAGTGGCAGATCACATGAGTAGGATTACTCACCTATTAGAGGATGAAACCTTATATCAGGTACCACTCCAGGATAATTTTCCCAATGATAATCATTATGCACTCTCAGGTATGCATCCTTGGTATGCTGATTTAGTTAACTACCTTATAACCTCTAAAATTCCTGAAAATTTAAAGAAACATCAAGTTAAAAAATTAAAGATTGATTCTAAATTTTATGTGTGGGATAATCCCTACCTCTGACACATGTGTAGTGATCAAGTTAATAGGAGGTGTGTTCTTAATCACGAGTTTGATTCTGTTCTACATTTCTTCCATACACTTTCATGTGGAGGACACTTTGTACCCCAACTGATAGCTAGTAAAGTCTTAGACTCTGGATTATATTATGCTCATGTTTTTTGTAAATCATGCTCACATGGCTAACACACTGGAAACAATTTGAGGAGACACGAGATTCCCCAATAACCAATATTATTTTGTGATATTTTTGATGCATGGGGAATTGATTTTATGGTTCCTTTTACAATTTCATTTTGTTTTTGTATATTTTGGTTTCTATTTATTATGTTATAAAATGGGTGGAGTCAAAGGAAATAAGGACTGATGATTATCATGTTGTAGTGTATTTTTTCAATGCTCAAATTTTATGCAGGTTTAGAGTACCAAAGGAAATCATCAGTGAAAAAGGGACACACTTTTGCAATTGGAATTTGGATTCCCTCCTTTGGAATTATGGGGTGACACACAAAATATGAACACCATAACACTACCCAACAAATTTCCAGAATGAGGTTTCAAATCAAGTGTTGAAACAAATTTGGAGAAAACTGTTCAACCGAATAGGAAGGATTGGAGAAAGTGCTTGGATGATGCACTTTGGTCCTATAAGAAAACATTAAAAACTCCCATTATTATGTCCCCATTTTGGATTGTTTTTGGGAAATCCTATCATCTCCCCATAGAGGTTGAGCATTGAGCATATTGGGTTATAGAGAAATGCAACATGGATTTGGACAAAGTTGGAATTAAAAGGAATATGCAAATTCAAGAGATTGAGGAGATTCGATTATCATCATATGAGAACTCAAGTCTCTACAAGGAAATATAAAAAGCGGCTCATGATATAATTATCGGAAAAAGTTAGTTTCATATTGGAGAGAAAGTCCTTATATACAATTCACGACTGAAGATGATGCCTGGTAAGTTGCATTCTAGATGGTTAGGTCCTTATGTTATATCTAATTTTTTTTCTTATGGTGTAGTGGAGATCACACAAGAGGTCACGAGAAGGATCTTTACAGTCGATGGGAAATGTTTAAATCAATACATTGATGGACTTCCTACCGATACAGTTGATTTCATCACACTGCATGACCCCATCATCACTTGAGAATATCAGGCCATTCCTAACCCTTTCAATTTTATATTACTTTTCCTATTTAAAATTATAAATTTAATGTGAATATATCATCTTATAGGTTAACATTTAGGAAAATTAAATATTTTAAGTGTGGGGGAGGTGACAACATTCTGGGGTAGCTTCTTTAGGATTTTCATTTCTGTGTGTTTTATATTAGGTTTTCTATTAAATTTTCAAAAAAAAAAACCAATAAAAACATATCATGTAACATTATCATTTAAATGAAGAACATATGGAAAATGTATGTTTTCAAAATTCATTGGTAGAATGATAAACATGAGTAATATTTCATCATTAAGGGTTGATTTTTATAAAAATATAAGCCGTTGATGATATGATTGTTTATGTCATTATAAAACCTTTTAGATTTTGACACCATTATTTGTGATATTTGTTCATGGTAAATTATGTCATTGATTTCTCCACACAAATTTTCATGTAACCATGACTTGTGAAATTTTTCCTACTCAATTGAAGGTATATCCAAGTTAGGTAAAGAAAAAATCATCTTATATCGATGGTTGATACATACGTTCGTTTCTCTTCTGATCAGTTTTATTACTACACCAAATTTAACTATGTGTTTGTACATGATATCTGGCAGTTGTACTCCCTAAAAAAATAAATAAATAAAATAAATAAATAGGGGAGTGATGAAATACACAATACACGGGGAGATCTAGTTTGGGATCTTAAAGTTTGACTTTCAGGAATACTTAAGTGAGTGAGTCTTGAAATTTTATTGCAAAGGAATATAGAACATGTTCAGTGAATTAAACTAGGTAAGAAGAATTGTTTTAATTGACCTGAATATATCGAATAAAGGGTGGATATATGATCTTGAAATGGTTGACACACACACACACACACGGGGAATTAATGGCATGGTGGACCCATAACTTGTTTCACTATGATTAGTGTCATTGATACCACTTGATTTTATTTTGATACAATTTATGAGACAATTAATTTTAAATTTATTAATATTTACTCTTTATGGGATTCTTACTTTGCCTATATTTCCACCATGGATTGAGAAATATGAACATGCATATCTTGTCACAATTTTTGGATTACATGATATGAGGTTTTTTTCAGGAGTGCAAAAGGGTAAGTGTGAGGAAGTTGATAAAACATAATTTTATTGAATATTTTATTGATAATAAATGACATAATTTCCTCACATTATGTTAAATATGTTTGTTTATAAAATATTTGGAATCAAATCATTGATTTGAAAATTTGATGAAAATTCTACTTTTTTCCTTTAAAATTAACTATATTATTTCATACATAAATAATTTTATGTCAATTATTTGAACTTAAAATTTTGTAACAGTGTTCCCAACTAAATTTTATACAAAATTCATTTAGGACAATAGATCTGGATCATGAATTTGATTGGACTAAATAGGCCATGTAGTCAATTCTGGACTGGACTCTCTAGATTGGACACTACTTCAGTATTTGAGACATAACTTCTTCATCTGTGCTTGTATTGGGACCAAATTTGGAGAGAATATCTAGAAACAAAATTTTCATAAATAATTATTATAGAATAATAAATGGTTCACACATTTTATAGGTCAAACAGTCAGTCCAATTTGGATTAAAATATTTTTCTGAATTTCCCCATTCACACTTGAAGCCACTTGTAAACCTAAACTCCCCTCCCCACTATAAATATGTATTTTTATTATTTGAAGGATTGGGACTTGAATTAGTACATTTAATGAATATTATAATTGGTTCCACTCTATTTATACTAGCACTTCAAGAGGAATATCACTTGAAGCTAGGATCCCTTCATCGAAGCCTTCTTCTTTTTCTCCACTTTGTAATGTTTTTGTTCTTGCAATAAAATTATTAATTCCTCTTATATTTATTCTATTTACTTATATTTTATTCTTATCTACTAATATTTTTTTTGGAAATAAAGAGTAGAAACATTATTGCTTTATACCCTTTTCACGACCTTTGCACATGCAAAACGTTTCTATAATGACTACACCGTCCATGTAATAGTAATTATTTTTAGTAATCGATATACCTCTTACATTATTTATTAATTTATTTTGAATCAATGAGATAATTTAATTCACTTACTATTATCTATGAATTGATTTTTTAATTTAAATAAAATTAAGCAAGCAATTGACCAATTAACACAAAACACGTGAGATTGAGAATTGTGTGAATTGTGAAAGCATGATCTTAATCGATAATAAAAAACCACATGGGATAAATTTTCAGAGTTAAAATATAATCCCTAAAATAAATTCAGCCTCATTTATACAGTGTATATGTGCCATAATTTACCACTGAACATAATCTAGTCTTAAAACATCAATAAAGCAGGGTGCTACAATTGAATGTTCTGAAGCTAGTCTGGGGTTTAATTAATTTCATCTTAGTGGTTAAGTTAATTATCATAGGGTTTAGGGGTTAAAAAATTAGGGGATAATAATTAAATAGATATTAATTTAAATTACAATGATTAAAAAGTGAGTGAATAGGTAGAGTTAGATCGATTATTCTTTCTAAAAATTGTTTTCAAAAAAATATTTTCTCATTGCGTTTTCACAATCTCATTTCAAAAAGCAAAAAGAAAAAAATACAATATTATTCCAACATACTTATTCTAGTTTTATAAATGATAAAAAACCCCCATCCTTTTAATTAGTATGTTTTTATTATTTTATTTTCATAATACCTTTAATATGTTGTTTTAAATTACTTTATCCTTTGAGATACGACCTTAGTCAGCCACTTTGCTACATCTAAATAACCCAAAACCGAACATTATTTGATAGCAACCATAGAAATGACTTTCAATTATGTAGTTTTTGTGGAAGTGTTTTTACCTATAACAGTTTGAACTACAATATAAATATTGAGATGGTCATCTTATGAAAGTAAAACAACAATAAAATAGAGATATACGCATGGGAAAGAAAATTGTGTTCTTGTAAATAAAATTTTGTCATCGACTTTAGAGTTACACTTTGGAGACATAAATGTTTTGATCTAGTTGCTGATATTGCTATTATTGATGTTATAACTTATTGTTAAATCTTATTTTTAAAGTTTGAAAAAGCATTTTTCAGATTTAAACTTTATAAACATACATGTTTATTTACATGTATGGTGTTTTATCTACACTTGTTTAAAGAAATCCTTTGTAACATTGAAGATATATTTGTTGCTGCTGTACATTATTGAAGATCAAAAGCATTTTTTAGTTTCTTCTAAAACTATGAGTGAAACCTGTGTTCTCAATAAAATCAACATCTATTGATTTATTGGAGTTTTGACTACTCATACTCAGGCATGGTGGCGAAGGAGTATCAACTTCTCAGACTAAGATGTGGATTTACAGTTCCCTATAAAAGAACTAGAAGACCTTGTAAAATCCTTTTTGTAAAGGTGTAAACTTTCTATACTCAATTTTTAAGGTCTTGTGATAAGAGGTCCTGTCTAGTGAAAATCACCAAGCTTGTGGAGAGAGCATCAGTGAAGTGGACTAGAGGATCTTTGTACCCTAAACCACTATACACCACTGTGTTTTTTTCCTTATTTATTTTCACTGCTTACTCTTCTTTAAGAGAGAAAAAAAGGATCGAAACATAGTAAAGATAATTTCTTTGAATATTTCAAATGTTTTAAAGGATCACAATTCACCCCCATCTCGTGTCTTCATCATAGCCATTCTGACCTAACACTGTAAACCATCATTGCTAGTCGGAAGCCTCTAGTATATGTGGAGGCATGCTTGAGATCATGTGACCAACCAGCTCAGGACACCTATTCAGTGGCACCCAATTCAGGATGTTACAAAGTGGTATCATATCCCCCACCCAACCGGAAGTGCAGATGCATTGCTTGGGTTTGAGGTTTTGGGTCCACAATGAGGGCATCACACTTTAAAGGGGTGGAGAGTATAACACCCCTATAAAAGTGATACTTAAAAGGATAAATTTTACTACCCATGTAAACAAAGTGTACCTTTATTTTCAAGAGAAAACTTGATTAGAACTCCACAGGTAAAGATGCTTGGTCTAGAGTAGTGATCAAGATGGGTGACATCCTGGGAAGTTTCTCAGGGTGTGTCTGAATGAGGAAAAAATGAACTAAAAAACATGTGTTATCTTGTGGGGACAAACATTAGTCTAATAAGTGACCTCGGTGGGTAATATATTATTGTATGCTCGAGCGTTTGGAAATGAAACACGATAATTTTAAAAAACTTTAGACTGGGGCACACGATTTGTTAGAAACTGTGTGACCTTCTAGAGGAAACTATGGAGACCAAAAGGGGGCGTCTCACAATTTGTTGATCCGTGCACCTAAGGGTGCATGACTATGCCGAATTTATGTAGAAAACTACAAAGGTGGGCACACATCCTGTACATGGTTTTCCAAACATTGCACCTAACCTGCATGGTTAGTTCCACTTAACCTATAGCACCACATGGTTGGCATACAATTATCCTAAATTGTGTGTCCAAACTGTGCAAGGTATAGATCTTTAGAAGTGTGAGATGCATGGTTGGCGCACAATTATCTAAACCACGCAGCCTAACTATGCACCTAATTAAAAGGAAAAAAATAATGATTTTCCCTCTAATCCTTTAAGGGGGTTTCCCCCCATTTCTTTCCTCATTCTCCCAGGATCCCTCTCGCACATGTACCCTCCTATTCCTATTCCCATGGTGGGTTCTCCTTCATTTGATCTTTTAATTGAAAACTTTTCATTGTGTTGGAATCCTCTTGGTAAGTTTAAAACTCCTCTTACTTCTTTTATTTGTTTATTTTTTTGTATTAGATGATATTTCCATGTGAGCTTATTTCCCCTATTTTTAGGGCATTTGACGATTCTTCCAATTTCTTTCATTTTGAATCAAATAAAAGCCTAATATTAGATGATTTGACTATACTAAGAATGAGTTAGGTGGTCTATTTTATTTTCCCTAATATATCACTTATTTATAAAATATTCCATGGTACCACACACCAGAATTTATGTGCATTACTCCTAAATTATAAAATAATAAAATTGAATTATTTAGACCATACCCTTGATTCCCTTAGACACCCATTACATGGTTGGATGTTAAAAAACTTATCTCAAACCACCTCTTGAGGATAATTTGATTACATTATTTTTGTACTATCCTTACCTAGAAATTAAACCACCCTTTGGGTGTGTTCTTAAATGACTACGAATGTTATTAAATTCCTTAATAAATTAAGATGTTTTGGATAAAATTTATGGACCTTGATCACGTGTGGTGTGTTTAATAATTATATATGACCAACCTAATATAAATAATTCAGTTTATTAAAATGGCATGACAACCATGTCTTCATTTTTATAATAAAAAAACCATTGAGGTGTACTATCTTATCAAATGAAAAGGAATGTTTAGATAGAGATAATTGAATGTGTTATGGCATGGGTTCATCCCATGGACTACTTGTTATTTATAATTTAATGGTCTAATTTCATGGTTTGGTTTATATTATGCCATTTATGATCACATGGCCTATTTTTAAATAATAAATGTGATGTATTAATGAAGGTAAACTACGCCTTGAATGATGTCTAGTTCCTCTTTACATAAATCCTAGGCTAAGGGATCATTAGAAAAATGAGACTACCTTTTATTGGATTATTATAGAGGGACCTTGGTTTATGTTATGGACATGGTGTTTCAAACCCCCTTGGTTGAGGATGTTGGACATGGTGTTTCACATCATTTGGGGTACTAGACATGACATTCCATGCTTCCTCAATTAGAAGATTGGGTATGACCCTTCTTATTATTACTTATGATACTTGGCATGGCATCCTACATTATTCATGATACTTGGGCATGATGTCCCTTATTACACTATGAGAGTTCTATTATACATGGATGCCTGAATTACACCTCGGGTCCAGGTTAGTACTAAGTATCTATATATATGGCTATATATGTTACTATGTATACAATGAATATATATATATACATACTTATATATATATATGTGTGTGTATATGGTGACATGCTCTCTAAGACATTCCAGCTTAGGTCAAAGCAGGTATGGTGATCCAGGTGTCCTTTGAGGAACTTCATACTGACTTGATTATATTTATTTATTTAATTACACCACCTTTATTATTATACCTGCACATTGGTTATTTTATATTCACGGACTGTATTACATTAGACACCATTTGTGGTGTCCTATTTAGTATATCTTACACCTTGTTCAGGCCATCATTGGGTACCTGAACAGACCTCATGGTTGCAGGTTTAGGATAATGGATCATGTTATGTGATGTTACGCTTGTACATGGGATCTTAGGAGCACAGGACTGAGCTGATGTACATGATTCTCATGGGGATAGCCTTTGGGAAATTTTTCTTCTTTTATTATTCTAGTTTTATATGTATCCTCTAATGTATGTATTCCTGCTTTGTAATTATGGATAACATGTCCATACATTGTTATGCATTCATTTATTCTTTTTATTTTCAGTTATTATCTTCCGTTTCTCTTTCATATTATTCTTTTCATGGTATTTATTATTGATCTAGAGGATATAGTCTCCCCAATGTACCACCTGTAGACTCTTGCTACTAGTTGGTAGCCTCTGGCGTATAGGGAGGTGTGCTTGAGTCCATGTGACTGACCGGCTTTGGGAACTGTTTTAGTGGCACCTGAGTTGGGACGTTACATTAGGTAATTGAGTAGAGTCTTAGATGAGTGAAACCCCTAGTATAGATTGCGTGCTAGCTAGGGTTAGTGGCCCATGGATTTTGAGAACTCCTAGGATGGATTATGTTTCCCGTGGTATCTAAGCGCTTATGAGATGGTTTTTATGGCTTTGTTAGTCCATCAATATTACTAGGACATGGACAAGTTCATGTAGGATGACCTAAGTTCAGGATCACATTACTTGAGTCCTAGGGAGTTTCCCATGATGCTTAGCTCTTATTAAGGATCACTTTTTGGATTTCATTATACAACTTTTTTGTATCCCCTAGCCTTAATTGATTACATGACCCATTATTGATTGTTTATTTTGTTATTCCCTATTGGTATCTTGGTGTCTGATTGTGGTTACACTATAGTTCACTTATAATTTTTTTACTTTTAAATTAATTTTTAAAATGGTTTGGAAAGTGGGATTTAAAATTAAAGTGTTTCATATTACGTAAACAGGATGTTGAGAAATTATTTTAGAGAGAGGAAATGGGTTTTGCATTATTTTCCCATTAACTCAATAAAGGACCCTATTTTTATGGTTTTAAAAGTTTTTAATAAAAATCTTTTAGATTTTACCTTATTTATTAGAAGAAAGGAAATGTGACCCCAAAGTGATTTTGGTATGATATTTTGTTTCATCTCTCTTGTATGTGAAATGCCTAGTTTCTTTAATTATATTTTAAACTTGCATTAATGGAATTAATTTTGAAAGGAAATGACACAAAATATTTAGTGAAATCCTATTGAGCGTATTTAGATCATAACCTACACACACCATTAGGAATATAAAACTCTTATTCTTACTTTTAGGTGCCTGATTTATGATATTCCTTGGCTTTGGTATCTTTCAGGTTTTGATCGGGTTGTCTGATGACGAACAATATGGGATATGGTGAGTGGTCATGGGTCACAAGGAGATATTTGTTAGTGCTTTTAGTCTTAGTTTTCTTTTTTTTTATGCATATATATCAGCCTTACCAACCTCAATATTCATTTTGGTTATTTGTATATGATATGTTCACTATATTCTTAGTTATGTATTAATGCATCTCACAAGCTAGTTCTTTTATTACTGCTACATATTGCTATGTTTGGATGTATCACTTGTTATTGAAACTATTTATTTTATATATAGGAATCCAATGTATGGATGGTTTATGCCAGATTCTTAGTAGAGTCTCTGTTGATTATATATATTTTTTATAATGGTGAAATCAATCCCAAGTGTATGTTTCTGATACCTAGTCACTAGTTTCCATCTCATGGGGATTGGGAAAACCATTTAGGCTTAGTGGTGAATCAGACTGGGTGATGTATCAAGTCAACCCATGCTAGTTTGTTACAAATTATATTAGATCCTAGGTTCTTAAAGTAGTCACAACTTCTTGAATATTCTGCATGTTATTTGGGATGTCAAGTAGTATGGAGTTAGGAATTTTGGGACTCAAGAAGTGGTGTGGGGAGAGTATAACTATCTCTTTCTCACCTCAAGACTTGAGTTTCCATTGGTTATCAATGTTTAAATCTTTAATTTGAGTTCTATTTTGATTATTATCGATGTGTTTCAATATAATATGATGGTGTTTTGATCCCCATTGAGTATATCAATGAGTTTGGGGTTTTACCTAAGCTTTTGGGGTGAAAATAGAAAAAGAACCATAATTGTAAGGATATATCGAACAGTCTGAAAAAACATGTGGATCCCATGAATATGGTTCTAAAATATATTATAGAGGTTATTTCATAGTTAATGCACAGTTTTCCAACCAATGTGGTCAAACCATGCACAATTATGTTTTCCCACTATTTTTTTTGTTTTGAATCCCTTGGGTTTTAAATTGATTCCAATTGTGTTCACCATTGGTGTGAGGTTAATGAGATAGTTTTTATAGTAAATTGATGTTGTTATATGGTGTCTATATTACTTTATTTTCCATGTGGTTTGGCCTTATGTTTTAAAAAGAGTTGGTTTTATTTTATGGAAAATTTATTTTTTCATGAAAAAGGGGATGCTGATGTATATGAAATGTTTTGAAAGTGATTAGTTTTCTTATTTTATTTGATTTATAATGATTGGTTTTCAATTGAAAGGGATGATTTTTTGAGGAGTTTTGGTCAACTTGAAATAATTTAAAAGTGGCTAATTTCATTATAGAAGTCTAAAAAGAAAATATAATTAATGGAAATATTTATAAACAAGAGTGAGTTTCATGGAAAGTTTTGGTTTTATAATATAACTCATGGAGTGTTTTGGAAATAAAATATAACTTTATGAAGCCGTAGTAGGTTTTTTTAAAATAAGTTTAATTTTTTAATTTATGTGTGTTCTTTTGTGAAGTGAGTTTTTAGATTCCTACAGAAATGTGGTGATTTTAAAGAAATTAATTTTATGAATCTTCTAATTGGAGGGAATTTTTCTACTTGAATTGAAATATTTTATAAGGGAGTTAGGTTGTTTTCAAATAATTCATGTCTTTGAAAAATTAATGTGGGGATTTTATGAAAAAATTTTGGTTTGAAAGAAAAGGGAGTTTTAAAGATGTTTTTTTTATGTTTTTCCCTGAAGATTTTTTTTATTTTGGGTTTGTACCTTGATGTGTATTGGGACTATTTGATTTGGGTTGTGAAATGTGAACGAGTTAGATTCATATTTTTTTTCTTTTGGTTGTGCCTCCCAGACATTCCTTGAGAGAATGTAGAAACTATTCCTTCGAGGATGAGTTGTGAGGTGAATCCTCTTGGTGTTTATATGTATCTATTTTGGAATGGGATCTTCCAAAATTCTCAATAGAGTGGTATAGATAGTATCCTTTTGGATTCGGGAGTTCTTGAGTCACTATCCTTTTTCTATGGTGATCAAGTTCTTCCTGATGTGGTGGAGTGGTTAGGATGTTTTCAAGAATCCCTTGAGTTTAATTACTCAGAGTGTTCTTGTATGATTGCTTGTTTTGGGACTATGCTCATTGATTTTAGAGTGGGTTGAGTCTCTTGAGATGATTTTATATTGGATGTGTTCCTTGATGCTTTTGTGGTTCCTTATTAGTGAGTTGTTGGTTTTGGTGGTTGTGTTTATGTATCAATGTTTGATATTTTCCTTTTAGGATTTTGTGTGTGGTGATTTATATGAATAATTTTTTATGGTTTGGACATGGTAAGGACTTTGGTATATGTTTCAGGTGCCTAGGATGAATGTGGAACCAATTAAGATTATACACTGGCTGGTGTTGGTTTCAATCTTATTGGGATCACCATGATTTATTGTTCTAGGAATGTGGTCCTATATTTCCCCTTCCACTTAGTTTTTTGATCCAAGATTAGAGACCTTGTTGTTTATTATTTTTTCATATCTTTGGTTGAGGTATTTTTTCCCATTTTGGTGATATGAGATATAATATATTTTTCTTATATTTCTTGGTGATAATTTTGAATATCCTTTGGGTTTCACTTTATTTGAGGTAATGAGGTCAAATATTAGATATAGTTATTGTAAATTATGAAGAATTATGGTTTCCATTGGGTTCTTAGTGATAACATGATTTCTTTGGCGGTGTTTCTCTTTTGGGAGTGTTTATCCCATATCTCACCATTTTAGTGGAATTATAAATGTGGGAGATTTATAATAGTTCTCCTTTTTATATCCTTGTGATCTGATGGTTATGAGTTAGTTTGTACTTGGATATTTCTAAGGATGTCTGGGGATTTTATTATTAACTTTTAAGGAATTGAGTGTGTGAAGTGTTTCCCTTATATTAGGGTCTTTATAAGATTTTTCCTGACACTCCTACTTCTGATATAGGTGTTTAGGTTTTTGGTTTCCCTTTGATCCTAATTTTATCAATGACTTTATGGGGGTAGAAAGTGTCATGGTAGGAAGAATTATGACACCCCCATGTCACTTTTTTTATATGTTAATTAATTATGAAGAATTTTTAATTTTTCTAGAGTGTTTGATGTTCCCCAGGGCATTTTTGATATTGAAGAATGGGTTTTTAGGGTGAATGACCCCACCACACTGTGGTGAATTCCACAAATGGGTGTGGTGAGGGTCATTGGCTAATGAAATGGGGAAAATCTATCTGAAATGAGTGTGGTGATAAGTGTTTTAATATGGAATTTTTCCTGTGGTAAACGAAATGAATAAAAACACTTGGGCCAAGTGTTTTGGTGTCTATTTCAATTAGGTGGGTTCCCTATGGGAAACAGTGGGTGACCACATAATGGTGGATTCATGGTGCCCATTTTGATGAACTATGGAAAGAACCATTCCATATATTAAGGCATGGTGAGATGAATGGATTATTTACCTAAAATAATGAGATAGAGAAGGAACTTACCATGATTCTGGGCATGTTGGAATCTTCATCCCTCTTAGAGAAGGTGCACCATAACATAGTTCATGGGGACCATGTTGTGGCAGGTGTCTGACCATTTTTTTAAAAGTATTGAAAATATAGCTTCCCCCACTCATTTAAACTCTGATTCCTTGGAACTCTAGGGCGGCGGGCTCCATATTCACATTCTTCTTAAAATTTTGGGCCTCCTCCATGCTGATTTTGATTTATTTCATCGAGGTAACTCCCAATTTTCTCTTGTTACTATCTTCTCTCTTTTCCTAATCCCATTTATCTTCTATTTATTCACCTCCCTAGAATCCTAGGGTATTCCTTGGATGAGAATAGTGTTCATAGTAGGTTATAATTTTATATTTGGGTGTTTAGATCTTTTAAAGGATGCACTCTTTCTTGTTTGAGTGTTCTCTATCAAATATGACTTGTTTTGGATTGGTTCTACTTGATTGTAGGTAGATTTTTTTCTTATTTTCTTTAAATGATATATCATTGAATGATATTTGGTTTATAACATCTTATTTTTTCAAATTAAATCTATATATAATTGTTTTTATGGATTTCATAAGGGTTATAATGGGTTTTCTCACACGGAATACAGGTTGTTTGATGTTTTTTATCATTTTTAAAATGATATTACATTCTAGGTGCATGTGAAAATGACTTGTGTATTGTTTAAAAATATATTTCTAACAATTAAGGAAATTTAACATGGTTTGGGTCTTGGGATTATAAAAAAGGTTGGCTTTCAAATATAATTTGAAAATGAAGTTGTGTTGGGAACTTTTAAATGATTTGAATGTAAATGGGATCATATCTTGAGTTGTTTTTAGATGTGATACCACTTGTATTGGTTTTAAAGGATGTTTTAAAAGTTTACTTTAAAGGGGTAGAAAATGGATTTTCATCCTGAGATGGGTTTTATAAAGAAATACCCATTTGGAACCTTTAAGAAAGTTTTTCCAAAATGTGTGAGACCCTCTATGAATCCTTTTTCCTTTTATTACTTTCCATGTATTCTATAGTCCCTAAGGGGGATGTTGTGTATTTCTCTATATGAATTTATTATGCATGGGTGCTTGATGTATGAATGTGTCATACCGGATTCTTATAAGAGTTTACATTACATATTTATATTTTATATGAGGGTGAGATCATTCCCAATTGCGCATTCCTAATATTCAGGAACTAGTTTCCATCTTGCAGGGATCCATAGAGCCCTTTAAGCCTAGTGGCGAATTGGACTCGATAATGTGTCAGGTCATCCTAGGAAAGTTTTTTATACTAATCCATGATCACTATAAATTCATGTCCTTCAAACCATGATACAATCAACTTATGGAAACCTCTATCATGAACAAAAATAAATCATGATTTATAATTTCAGTGTAATTCTCATGTCATTTTTGAAAAACCTAATAATATTAATCTTTAATTATAAATCACGACATAGTAAATAACTATTTCACCATGATATTTAGCTAACAAATTTCTATAGAATATCCACATAAAAAATTACAAAAATATAAATATAATCACAATGTGATTTCTTTTATAGATCCAAAACTTACTCAAACTTTCCTAATCCAAGCCTTAGGGGGAGCCTACCAGCCCTCCCCCACCATTGGTGGAGGGAAATTCTCTTCTTGTACATCCTTATCCTTCCTTTATCGGTCTAGATTCAATTATTATCCTAGAATTCCATTATATCCCTATTGGTATAAAATATTGTTGGTTTTTCAAAGGTAAGTCATTGGTTAAGCTCTACACCATGAAGCTTTTCGAGGCCTTGAATATTCTTTGCTTACTAGTGAATGGCCATTTTGACCCATGTCACCCTTCAATGCTTGATTTTAAAGAACACATCAATGGATAATGGGTTTTCTTCATCATTCAATAGTCGATCTTATCCACTTTATTCATATAACGACCTTTCAATACAATGATGATGAATTCACTACTAGAGAGTCTAAATCTTTTGTGATCTTCAAATCCTTATGGTTTATCCTCTTCTATTGGTTCTTTGATTTCCATATAAATAAATATCCACAAAAATATACCATTCAGATTCATATTATATTTTTTCTACCTCTATTACAATATATTTCTATTTTGAATTTGTTCAATACTTATTTTGGTTGATTCCTATGTTTTTATATTCATATATAAAGGCTAAAAAATATGGTTGTTGATAAAATTTGTGTTCAGATTGGTATAGGGAGAACTCCTTTTAAGTATATGTAGATTGATATTTTAAAATAATATATATATAATAAAGTCATCATTTATGAACTTTATATTAGATACTATAATTTATGTTCTATTCAAGGTTACCATTTTCACCAATTTTGACTAAACAAAGAGTGGGTAGTTTGACCTCATTCGCTTACTGATGTTGTTAATGTTTATGAAGCTCCTTAAAATGGATATATTGATTCAAATATTGATGATAAGACCCAATAATCTTAATCTATTATGGGGATTTGAATTAAAAGGATTCACTAGGGGGGTGAACCCTTATAGAATTTGATGAACATAATTGAAAGGTTTTTGAAAGTTAATGAAAAAGAATTTGATCTAACTATTATGAATATCTGGATGATTGTTTGTGTTTCTAATCATTTAATTTATCAAGGAGAGTAGAATGATATAGATAATTTTTTCCAACGCTTTCTTCGGGGCGCACACATCCATCTATTTTGAGGATGACGAGGACGCACTGACTATTTCCCCTCATTCCCGCTTTCCAAAGGTGGGAGACATCCATTACTTATTCAGTGATGTTTGCTCCTTGATCAAAATGGGATGATGGGATGTAAGTTCTTTCTTCTATTGATTCCCCCTTAGAACTCGTTACCTAGTTCGAGTCTCCCTTATAGACTAAGTCATTGTTCGTGAAACTCTTCCCAGTGCCATATCTTCATAGATGCCGGTTAATTACACTGCTTCTGTCAGGACATTCCAAGGGGTCCGGTCAGGTCAGAAACCTTCAGTCGGGGGAGTAGTCACATTGGACATCACTAGCGTGTCTAGATACTGGAAAACTAGTGAGTCTGGGTTTCTTTCCCTTATTATAGGGATTCTCAAGGGCGTGGAATACCGAGGCATCCCACATCTAATGCAGGGAATTATATACCATAGAAATGTCTCTGAGGTTTTCCTCAGCTTTCCATGTTTAACATAGGGTATGCCGCGAGTTTAATGTCTAGCGGAGACAGATCAGACTGACCAGAACACTGATTGGAGTGGATCAGATGGGCGTGACCCCTGGTGGACACACTGATATTGGGGATGACGCATGGTTAGTTACCCGATTATTGCTAAAGGAAATGGGAAATGAGGTGGCATGATCCCACCATGATGTAGTGGCCTTGGTAAGAATCAGGATGGATAATGGATGGTTAAGTGAAGTGGATGGGGACTGAGATGGATTCGACTCAAGGGTGACAGTGATGTTGGGCTTGAGCCTCAAAGAGACCTCATACTTATCCCCGTGGCAGGGAATCAAAGTCCACATAGTTCGAAATGGGGTATAGGATCAGGGTGTGTGTAGAGGACAATGAACCAATGATATACTAAGGATTATACATGGTTAGCAGCCTGAGGTTAGTCTGACACCACCGGGGTGGACCGGTGATATGGGTCCCAACAGAAGGGATGACAATGGATTACCGCTAGGTTTGGGTTGACAGTGGCTTACCACTGAATGGGGTTCAAAATGGCTTACCGTTAGATAGGGGCACAATGACTTATCGCTCGATAGGGGATAATTTAGTGTCATGAAGAAAAAAGGGGCATACAGTTTAACACCATGCAAGATAGGGGTGGACTGAAGTGATGTAGTCGAGACCAATGGTTGTTGGGCTTGAACCTCAAGGAGGTATCCAACGTACCTTTCCTTGGCAAGGATCAAAGTCCACTTAGTTCAGGATGGTGAATGCAGTTTAACATCATGCAAGATGAAAAGGGGGCATGAATTTTAACATCATGCAGGATGAAGGTGGTCCGACGTGAAGGTGGTCGGAACTAGTGGTTGTTGGGATTGAACCTTGGGGAGGCTTCCTACGTACCTTACCTTGGAAAGGATCAAAGTCCACATAGTTCAAGAAGGGTTGGGAAACGACGTAAAGGGGGGTCAGAACCAATGGTTGTTGGGCTTGAACCTCAGGGAGGCTTCCTACGTACCTTGCCTTAGAAAGGATCAAAGTCTACTTAGTTTAGGCAGAGTGGGAACCGACGTGAGGGGGGGGGGTCAGAACCAATGGTTATTGGGCTTGAACCTCTGGGTGGCTTCCTGCGTACCTTGCCTTGGTAATGATCAAAGTGTACGTAGTTTGGGATGGTGTTTGGGGCTTACACTCTAGGCTACCCAGTAGATGGGCTTGAACCTCAGGGAGGTTTCCTACGTACCTTGCCTTGACAAGGATCAAAGTCCACATAGTTCAGGATGGTGTTTGGGTCTTACACTCTAGGCTTACCTGTAGGTGGGATTGAACCATAGGGAGGTTTCCTACGTACCTTGCCTTGGAAAGGATCAAAGTCCACGTAGTTCAGGATGGTGTTTGGGGCTTACACTCTAGGGTGCCCTGTAGGTGGGCTTGAACCTCAGGGAGGTTTTCTACGTACCTTGCCTTGGAAAGGATTAAAGTACATGTAGTTCAGGATGGTGTTTGGAGCTTACACTCTAGGCTGACCTGAGAGGATTTCATGGTCGATGCTTACTATAATCCCATGTGAGTCATGCTCGATGTGAGAAACAAGAGGCAGAAATGACCTGACAATCACGTCGCGAAAGGTGCATCCATGGGAAGTGTAATGGGGCTGACACATAGTTAGCAGCCCAAAATGGAAACACGGGCTTACGTGTGGTCCGCAGCCCAGGGAGATTTTTAGGTCCACTAGGCTAGATACCCTAAGAGGGGGGGGGAGGTGAATCAGGGTATTACAGATTAAAATGACTTCCCCTTTTGATCTTGTTTTTCTGTTAAACAAAACCCTATTCTCTCTCCTTCTCGATGAAGAGTATGAACAAACCTTAAAGCATGCACAGGAAACAACAATTTTTACTTGGTTCACCCTCACTGGGATACATCCAAGGAGAATACACCGAAAGTGTTCCAATGTACCAATTCCACTATAAGCGCACTTCTATTTACAAGTTCGAAGTGGACTCACTGTCCCTCCTGGTTTACAACCACTCACAGTATGAAAGCTCACTGCTCTCTCAACTGAAGTGTGATCACTGCTTCTTCAGAAGATCTACTCGCAGTTTATAGACCTGTAGGTCTCTTCATTATCACTAATGAAATCTGCATCCTTAACTGTTGATAGATTCCCTTTTGACGTCCAACTTTCACCCACAGATGAATCTCACTTTGCACCGAGTGTACCGGGAAACTGCAATTTTTACGCACAACCCTTATGGCACCTTGCGTGTAATTCCCTTGCCTTGCGCGAAATACAATTTTTGCACAACACCTCTTTTACACGCCACCACCAAATTTTATGCACAACCTTTACACTTCCTTGTGCGTAATTTTCTGCTTTAGTGTGAAATCCACTTTTCACGCACCGCCAGACTTTACGCGCAAACTTGTTGTTTACGCACAACTCCCTTGCGAACTTCAATTTTGTGCGACACTACTCGGGTATTATCTAAGTCTTAAGCTACACCAAATGGAGGGGGTTCACTTCATATTTATAGGAAAAATCGACCCCATGCAAAAAACCTCCTTGAGCACGTAATCCACTTCAAGCGCGAAAAATAAATCTTCCGCGCAACGCCATTTTTCACGCACTGCTCTAATATTTCACGCACCTCATACCTTTGCCAATTTTCAAGATTCGGACCTTGAAACACCTCTTGAGTGAAAAAATTCATCCCAATATTTTGTGCATCCCACAAATATTTCGTGCCCCACTTTTCTTTTTCGCATACTGCGCAAATATTTCGCACAACACTATTTTTCCACGCACCGCGCTGTTATTTCACGCACCACGCTGATTTTTCACGCATCCCACTAATTTTTCACGCCCCAAATTATTTTTCACACACCGTTTTGATTTTTCACGCTCCTAACTTTTCCAAATATGCATCTCTCCATTTTCCGATTTTCAGGCCTAAAAATTTGGCAAACACTGGAAAACGACGCCACCTTGTATCTGCTCTTTTTGTACCGCCTCCAGATTGTCCATTCCTTTGTCGAGGTTCTTCCATCAATCATGGATTGTTGAAAGCATCCCTTGAACCCGAAAAATCACCATGTAAACCCCCTTTGTCAACATACTCATACATCATGGTCTGCTTTGTCAACAAACACAACATGGAGTCCCACTTTGTCAACAAACACAATCACCTCAAAAATGATTAAATAATTCCTTGAGGGATTTTTTACCAACAATATCCCCCTTTGGGTTTGTTGAAAACCCTTCTCATAAAAATTATCTGCACTTTGATATCTCATTAAGGCTTCTTCTAGCTACTACCACCATTCGACTCTTGCGATCCTGATAGCGTTCAAGGATTCACTTAACACGTACTCTAAGCCCACACGAGCAATACTTGACATGATAAACAAGAGTAAATGAGAAGTTCATCAATGAAACACTTCATTTCTAACACCAACTATTGATAAAAAACTGATACCAATTACAAAACTGATACCAATTCTGGATCACTGGAAACCTTCTCTCACTATCACTCTTCTGCTTGTATCATGATACTTAGCTATCGTGATATCTATTATTTGATCAATCACTTCTAGCATCATCAGATTTAAAACTCTCCCCCTATCTCATTGCTCCCCCCCTATACCACTGCTTCACCTGTCAGCTTCTCCCCATGTCTTTAACAAAGACATTATCTCCCTTTTTTAGCCACAATTTCTCCCCCTTGAGGAGTCACAATTTCTCCCCCTTTGTCAATGAACCCAAAAGGGAACTCCTCTGTTTTCGGAGACATTTCAAAGGACAAATATCAGCACAATAGAGAAAGACACACCATACCTCGAGGAGGAGGGGGGTCCCACATCTACACTTTTTTCAAGTGCGGGGAGTCGACTGAACTCCCAGAGCCAGTCGATGCCGCTCAAAAGATTCCTTGAGTAAGGCCTTCATCAGAATGTCTGCAACCTATAGTTCCGTGGTCACATACTCCAAATTCACAAGTCCCTTCTCAACCTTCTCCTTGATAAAATGATACTTTATCTCAATGTTCTTTTTTCTTGAGTGATGAATGAGATTTTTTCTGAGATTTATAGCACTTGAGTTATCGCACTGGATTACGATCAGAGACTTCACTTCAATGCCCATATCATCAAGATACCACTTCATCCACAATAACTGTGTGCAACCTTGAGTGGTGGCAATGTACTCAGATTCTGCGGTGTTCAATGAAATTCAATCTTGATTATTTCTTAGCCAAGAAACACACAGTCCTCCAAGATAGAAAGCACCTCCTGAAGTTGATTTCCTGTCTTCCGCTGAACTGACCCAATCTGCATCAGTATATCCCAATAATTCTGACTGATATTTGTCACTATAGATCAAGCTGAAGTCCCCCGTTCCCTTAATATACTGAAGTATTCTTTTCACTAAAATCATGTGGCTTTAATTGGGATTAATCTAATATCTCACTTCTTGGCATGTGGAGAATACAATGTCAGACCTTGTCGCAGTCATGTACAATAGACTTCCAATGATTTTTCTGTATTCTGTGATATTAACTGTCTTGTCATCCTCATCTTTAGTCAGTTTCATCCGGGTAGCAACCATAGTCTTCATATCCTTGTAATTTTCCATTCCAAATATTTTCAAAACCTCATTGGCATATTTGGATTGAGAAATGAATGTTCCATTCTTTCCTTGTGTCACCTATAGACCAAGGAAAAATGTTAGTTCTCCAATCATTGACATTTCAAACTCAATTTTCATGAATTCAGAAAACTCTCTGCACTGATCTTCATCTGATCTTCCAAATATTATGTCATTGACATAAACTAGGACCATAATCCATTGATTATTGTTGTTGTTGAAATAGAGATTGTAATCAACTCCCCCACACTAGAAACCAAGCTTCTTCAAGTACTGATCAAGCCTTGAGTACCATGCTCTTGGTGCTTTTTTTAACCCATACAATTACTTCTTCAGTCTGCAAACCTTGTTCTCATCCTCATGAATAAGAAAACCATTTGGCTGATCAATATACACCTTTTCCTTCAGAACCCCATTCAAAAATGCAGATTTAACATCCATCTGGAAGACTTTAAACTTTCGTTGCACTGCAATGGCTAGAAATAATCTGATTGTCTCTAGTCTCGCAACTGGTGAAAATGTCTCATCAACATATATTCCCTCTATATGGGAGTATCCTTTGCACACCAGTCTTGATTTGTTCTGAATCACTGTACCATCTTCATTCATCTTGTTGCGATATACCCATTTAGTCTCGATGACATTCTTATCTTCTGGCCTCGAAACAATTTCCCACGTCTGATTCTTCTCAATCTGATCAAGCTCTTCATTCATTTCCTGAACCTAGTTTTTATCTTTAGCTGCATCAGCGAAGCATTTAGGATCTACCTGTGATAAGAAAGATATATTCTGCAGTGACTTCATTCTTCTTGTCTGAACTAGATATGATTGATCACCAATGATATTTTGCTTATCAATTTTAGCTCGACTCCTTGTCTTATGTGCAGATATATATTTTTATTCTTCATTCTCATCATCAGTATCTTCTTCTAAATCAGTATTATCCACTTCTACTCCTCCTGCATTACTTTCCTCCTCATCAATTTCATCTGGAAATTGTACATTGTGCTATTGAATACACTCTTTATTCTCTAAAACAGTGACATCATTTCTCTCAACTACTTTTACTAGCCTTTTGTTAAAGCATTTGTATGCTTTTTTTTTCCTGAATAGCCAAAGAATATCCCCTCATCTCCACGCGACTCAAATTTTCTATGTTTCTCCTTGTTGAGGATGAAGCACTTACTTACAAATATTAAAAAGTATTTCATTGTTGGATTCTTTCCATACCAAATCTCATACAGAGTCTTTCCTTCCTTCAGACACAATAGAGCCCTGTTAGAAATGTATACCGATGTCAAAACTGCTTCCTTCCAAAATTTCTCTGGGAGGTATTTTTCTATGAGCATCGTTCTGGCCATGTTGTTGATGATCTGATTTCTCCTTTCAACCACTCCATTCTGTTGTGGAGTTCTCACTGAGGAAACTTGATGCCTTATCCCGTGTTTCTCGAGATAGTCTTCCACCTGACTGTTTGTGAATTCCATACCATTATCAGTACGAAACTTCAGAATTTTCTATCCAAGAATCCTTTTGCTCTCCCTCTGGTACTTTTTTAAGCAACTGAACACATCAGACTTATGGGAAATAATAAATACCCATTCAATTCTGTTATAATCATCAATTAAAAGAAAATAATACCTCTTTCTATCAATTTCTCTTGGTGTGATAGGCCCACATACATACACATTCACCAATTCGAGGACTCTTGTTGACTTCTTTTCCTTTGCTTTATACGTCTTTCTGATGATCTTCCCTTATTGGCATACATCACACATGCAAGTACAATCACGTGATAGATTAGGGAGGTCTCTTATTGCATCACACTTTACCAGATCTTCCAGGGATGGTTGGCATAGATGACCAAGTTGCTTATGCCACAATTTTTTCTCTTCCTATTTGGATAAAAAACACATATCTTCTTCTCCACTTACAAGGTAGAGATTCCATTTTTTCCCTTTTCCCTATAGTATTACTATACCATCTCTTCCCATGATGACACATGTCTTCTTGGTAAAGCGTATAGAATGCCCTAAGTCACACAATTGACTGAAACTGAGAAAATTGTGACTGAGACCTTCTACAACTAAGACATCAGCACGTCTTATTTCCTTGCCCCCAAACCTGGCCTTTCCTAATCCAATTATCTTTAGGAATTCATCGTTTCCAAACTTGACAGCTCCTTATTTGTCATATTTTATGCCTATAACCAGATCCTTGTTTCCTATCATGTGAGACATACAACCACTATCAAGGATCCACACACCAGAACAGTCTGATGCTTTAAGGGAAATTTCAGTAACCAATGCCTTCTCTTTTCTCTTCTTCTTGGTACATATTTTTTTCTCCACACTCGGTATAGATTGATACTTATGATCATTCTCAAAGTATTATGGGCCTACTTCATCTTGAAAATCTGCAAATCTATTTTGCGTTTTCAACTCACCTCTTGGTTCATTAATCTGCTTCTTGTGAAAATTTTGTTTCTGCTTTGGCACATTCATCTGTATGGTCGAAGTGCAGTACCTAGACATGTTCCCAAATCCTCCGCACCAAAAACAATGTCCTTAAAAATATGTTATGGAGAACCATTCATTGTTTGGGTTCCACCTTTGTTCTTGTGCCCTTCGATATCTTCTAATAATAGAACAAACACTTTTTGAGTGTCCCATCTTTCCACAACAATAACACCTGATGAAAGGTGAATTCCTACGTGTTGCTTCTGTACTGCCAGTAGTCCCTTGATTTCTCTGAGTTTTCTAATTCTGCTTTGTACCCACATCAATTTTCATATTCGGAACAGGTGCTTGCGGCCTGACTTCAACTCTGACTGCTTTCTGTTTCTGATCAAGCCCCAAATCAGCCTTAACGTCTGATATTGATTGCTGCTTATTTCCTGCTAAACTACTAGGATTCTCTTTCATATTTCTAGTATTCAGAATATTTTTCTTTCCCAAGAACGTGTTAGGAATCAAATGTTTTTCTTGATCCTTAACTTTTTTCCGCAGACTAACAACTTCCTCTTCAAGCTCTTTGATACACTTGACGTGATTCTTCACTGTGATATTCAATCCATCGATCTCCTTCTTCTATTATTCAGTCCTGAGTTTGTACTCACTAACTGATTCTAAATTCTCTGGCACTAATGACCTAAGTTTCTCAATTTCTTCCATTAACTCATACTTATCTTCTTCTTACTGCTGTATGTAGAGTTTGATGTCACAGATAACTTTGTTGGATTTCTTTGTTTTATCCCTCCAAACATCTATCTCTTCAAGAGCAACCTCTAACTCAGCTTTCATATCAACTCTTCATTCAACTTATTCTTATTCATCAATGTCGGTTTCTTCCTTCTTCTGAGCACTACCGAAAACTGCCACCATAGAATTTTCCCCACGATCTTTGTAGTTTTCAATCTCCTTATCCTCTTCATCCTCAGACTCATCTGAACTTTCAAATTCTTGGGAAAGAAGATTCTTCTTCTTGAATAAATTTCTCTTGAATTGTTTCTTCCCTTTCACAAACACTGAAGACTTATTCTTGGGAATTTCTACTTCGTTATCATCATTATCATTATCTTGAAACTTTTCGGGGAACCTTTCCACAAGATGACCAACCTTTCCACATCGAAATCATGCTAGTGGAAGTTTCCCTTTAAAATTTCCTTTTTCTCTTTGAAGATTTGAATAAAGGAATGAAATCACCTCATCTGTGTCTTCTTCTTCTTGAGAATCTTCAATGGTGAGCTTCTTCATGGCCTTGAATGCCACTTCTTTGGATTTACCCTTTTCCACAGCATCGTTATCATCATTTCTCATTTCATATGCAACAAGTGTGCTATGCAGGTTATCCATTGTCAACTCTTTTAGGTCTTTATCTTCCAAAACTGAAAATTTCGGATTGAACCGAGGTGGTAGTTTACTCAAGATGCACTTCACAATTTTTATATCTTCAATAACTTCTCCAAGACCTCTCATTTATTCCACTAAAATATTTACCCTGTCAAAGAATGCATCAATAGATTCATTCGGGTTCATTCTCATATCTTCATACTTGTTCCACAACACTTGCAGCTTCACTTATCTGACCTTTATATCACCTTCATATATGTTCAACAGCTTTTCCCACATAGCATGTGATGTTTTTCATGACATCACCTTGGTATAAATAGAATTGGATAGGGCTCCTACTAAAGCATTGATTCCCTTTACGTCAACATCCAATTATCTTTTCTCAGCTTCTAATAATGCACCACTATTAATATCAGCTGTGATACTGTGCATTGCTGCTGTAAACACATCCATTCCCAAAGATTGGAAGTATTGTTGCATCCGATTCTTCCATAGATGAAAATTGTTCCCATCAAATATCGGAATCCCTTTATGATTGATGACCTCCATCTGAGAGAGAAACTGATACCAAACTTTACCTCTAATACCAATTGTTAGGTCCACTAGGCTAGATACCCTCAGAGGGGGGTGAATCAGGGTATGACAGATTAAAATGACTGCCCCTTTTGATCTTGTTTTGCTGTTAGACAAAACCCTCTTCTCTCTCCTTCCCGATGCAGAGTATGAACAAACCTTAAAGAATGCACAAGACACAATGATTTTTACATGGTTCACCCTCACTAGGCTATTCCCAAGGATAATACACCGACAATGTTCCGATGTACCAATTCCACTATAAGCGCACTGCTGTTTACAAGTTCGAAGCGGACTCACTGTACCTCCTCGTTTACAACCACTCACAGTATGAAAGCTCACTGCTCTCTCAACTGAAGTGTGCTCACTGATTCTTAAAAATATCCACTCATAGTTTATAGACATGTAGGTCTCTTCATTATCACTAATTAAATCTTCATCCTTAACTGTTGATAGATGCTATGTTGATGTCCAACTTTCACCCGCAGATGAATCTCACTTTGCACTGGGTGTACCGGACAACTGCAATTTTTATGCGCAACCCTTATGGAACCTTGCGTGTAATTACCTTGCCTTGCATGAAATACAATTTTCATGCAACAACTCTTTTACGCACCACCACCAAATTTTACGCGCAACCTCTACACTGCCTTGCGCGTAATTTTTTTCTTTGGCGCAAAATCCACTTTTCGCGCATCGCCAGACTTTACATGCAAACTTGTTGTTTACGTGAAACTCCCTTGAGAACTTCAATTTCTTGCACCACTTCTTGGGTATTCTCTAAATCTTGAGCTACACCGAATGGAGGGGGTCACTTCATATTTATAGGAAAAATTGACCCCTCGCAAAAAACCCTCCTTGAGCGCGTAACCCACTTCGAGTGCGAAAAAAAAATCCTCTGTGCAACGCCATTTTTCGCGCACTACTCCAATATTTCGCACACCTCATACCTTTTCCAATTTTAGAGATTCGTACCTCGAAACACCTCTTGCGTGAAAAACTTCATCCCACTATTTTGCGCATCCCGCAAATATTTCACGCCCCACTTTTCTTTTTTGTGCACTGCGCAAATATTTCACGCAACACTTTATTTTTCCGCGCACCGCACTGTTATTTCGTACACCACGCTGATTTTTCGTGCATCCCGTTAATTTTTTGCGCCCCACATTATTTTTCATGCACCAATATGATTTTGCGCGCTCCTCCCTTTGTTAAAAACGCATCTCTCCATTATCTGATTTTCACGCCCAAAAATTTGGCAAACACTGGAAAATGGCGCCACCTTTTATCTGCTCTTTTTGTACTACCTCCAGATCATCCATTCCTTTGTCGAGATTCTTCCATCAATCATGGATTGTTGAAAGCATCCCTTGAACCCGAAAAAATAACCATTTAAACCCCCTTTTTCATCACACTCATACATCGTGGTCTGCTTTTTCAACAAACACAACATGGAGGCCCACTTTGTCAACAAACACAATCACCTCAAAAATGATTCAATAACGCCTTGAGGGATTTTTTACCAACAGATATGGAGACTAGGACTCCATGGTGGAGGCCCGGTGGTGATAAAGCCCAAAGGGAGAGATATTTGGCACCGAAGAAAGGAGGAACAAGGATGCTACCTCCTGCAAGAAAAGTTGGGGGGATTGCACCAAGATGGCTGCCCTTTCCCCGAGGACATACATCGCTATGATAAAGAGGATCTCATTCCATGTGAGGAATGATCTAACTCCCGTGGAGACCAGTGGGCATAGAGAATGTACGAGATGGGGTACCCTGCGTATGATGCATGGGGAGGGGTCACAGTTTAACATCATGTGTTGAGGATGGTGGTTCTTGGTAGTTTAACGTCTCACAGCTCGGATGAGGCGGGTTCACTCCGCACCCCTAGGACTTAAATAACTGATACTCGCTCGCCCTTAAGGAAGGGAAGGCATCAGAAATTCCATGGAGAGGGGGTGTTATGGAGTAATCCATTGATGGGTCCACGTTAGCGTGGCTATGCGAAGAAGCAATAGATGTTAGCGTGCCTATGTGAAGAAGCATGAGGAAAAGCAACGCAACAGGAGGTACCACCCAAGGGATCTTGAAATCAGTTCGTGAAAACCTAGAGGGTCGCACGGGAAAAGGAGTTGCAGAGCAAAGGGGTTCATAGGTATAAGCCTCATGAAGATCTGGTGCTCCATGTAGTGGAGGGGCTTCACGAAGGGGTATGATTCACAAAGTGAAGTGGCCTAGCCTATGCGTAGGGCTTAGGTGCATATAGAAGGGGCTTTGAAAAGTGGAAAGGCATTCACAGAGTAGTGCTTCACGAAGCAAGGGTGCCCTGTGAAGCGTATCATTGCAAAGCAATGTGCTTCGCGAAGCACAGTGACCCTGCCATAACAAGTGGGTCACAAGTGTATGAAGGCCCGTGGGCTCCACAAAGGGCATCCCTCTTTGAATAGGGGTTGAATTCAAAACAAGGGAGATACACTTTGAGATGCTAAAGTACCTTGAGGATCTCATGGTTCATGGAGCAGAATTTGCTTCATGATTTGAGAGCTAAGAGGGTGAAAGGTCAGAGGATCCATCCTTTGGGCTCAAGGGGAGCCCGATATTTATAGGAAAGAGGCACCATGAAGTAGAGTTTGATTGGTGGGAAGAAATGTGGAAATTTTTCATAATCGTAGAGCCTCCCGCCTCCTTTCCCTACAACAGGTTCGTGAACGTAAAATGGGTTCACGGAGCCTCCCGCCTCCTTGATCCACGACGGGTTCACAAATGTCAAATGGGTTTGTGGAGCCTCCTGCCTCCTTGCTCTGTGGCAGGTTCGCGAACTTCAAAGGGGATTGAGGAGCCTCCCGCCTCCTTAATCCGTGGAGCCTTCATGGAGGGGAATATTTGCACCGACCGTGGGGCTATGAGGGCTCCGCAAACAAGCTTCGTGTGGTAGACCTTAAGGATTTCCATTTGTTCCTGTTTTTCCAAAATTTTGGTGCCAACAAATGCCCCCTCATACTGGGAGCCGAGGAGAAAGCGAGGGTCAAATTTTGAGGGTCAATCGCCAAAATTCCTCATCCAATCAAGAAGCTGACTTGCAAAGGAGGCTCACAAAGCGAAGGGGTGATGTACGGGATGAGCGCACCATGAAGCTCACCTCAGTCGGACATGACACGAAGCAACTGGGTTCCTCACCTACAAATAGGGGAGGATGACCTCTCTTTTGTCCTTTATCATCTCTGCAATTTTGGCTTTTAGCGCTCTCTATTCACGAAGCTCCGTGTACTCTGTGATTTCTCTCTGTGAATCGTGCCTTCTGCTTCATAGTTCACAACGAGTTTTTTGACTTCACGATGGTGTGATCTATGGCTTGTGTCTGAAGGCCGGGGCAGGGCTCTGCGAACAGTATTCACAAACGACCTCTGCAAATGAGCTCTACTAAAGATCTTGGAGAACCAAAACCAAAGAACGCCCAAACTCAAAAACTGAATGGATCACCAAGAGGCTTCCAGGGGGGTCCTTGCGGATGCTGCCCGAAGGGAGGAGATAACAGATAACTCAGGTATAGGGGAGTTTGTGTGGAGACATTCTGACCATAATTTGTTGGTGGATCTGCTATTGAAAAGCCAAAATACCTATTTTCTATGTAAGAGGATACCTCTGTATGGGTTTGTAATGAGGGATGACATCTTCATCTCTGAAGCGAGAAGGGATGATCCCACTTACTGGTTCAGGAGCACATCGTGCCAGCACCATTGGTTCATGGTAGCTAATGGCTATGCCCGAGAGGACTTCACACTTGTCAATGCTGAATACCTATACAATCACTTGAACAATGTTGATAGGAAGGAATTTTAGTCAGAGACGTCTCCCCCGTCGTATCATACTATCTTGAAGGAAACCCTAAGAAACCTGAGAAAGGGGTGGTCCAATGAGTGGGATCTGCACCAGGGAGACAACTTCACAGACGACTGGGCATGGGCCTACTGGGTAGGTGCCTCATGCGAGGAATTCAGGGTAGATATAAGAAGAGTGGGCCTGTATGAGGCGGCTTGGGCCTCCCAATTCTATATCTATCAGCCGAAGTAGCTAATGCCAAAGTTTTTGAGCAGATGGTCATCGAGGACCAATACCTTCCATTTTCACCATGGAGAGGTCGGTATCAGTTTATGGGACCTGCATCAGATATCGGGGGTCCTGATACTGGGGGTGATGTACGATGAGTTCCTCCTTGTTATGGGTGCATGGGAGGATCCAGAGAAAATGCCACCACTGGCGATGACATTGATGAACCTAGTACCGGGAGAGGACAAGCAGTCGATGCGGGATGTCCACTTCAAATGATTTTTAAGCTATTTCTGAACTTTTTGGAAGATAGGAAGTTTCAGTGAGGCCTCAAACTTGCCCAAAGGGGGCCCAACGGGGCAAGGAGTGCTTGTACTGGCAGTTCTTGGAGGATAGCCAGTGGAAAACCTGGGGATTCAATGTCAGCACTGAGCAGCAAATGGTATTCAGGTTGGCTGCATTCATTTCAACACTCATTTATGGTTGGATCCTACTGGTGAGAGATACAGACACGGGCATGCAACTAAGAACATTTATCATGGAATCTATGCTGGCGATAGGAGGGAAAGTCAACCTCGGGATCCCGATGCTCTCCAAGTTGTACAAGATGCTGTGGCATATCAGCAAAGGTAAAAATACACAAAAAATATGCGAGCCATTCCACCTTCTATATGGGTGGATAGCGGTGCATGTTATGGGGATCTATGAATATACTAACCCCATATCCCCTCCAGGATCAAACTTTCACCCATCCATTCTGAATGCTATAGGTTGCTTTCCGGCCAAGCTGACCATGCAGGCGGTATTGAACCGGGTCTGGAAGGTAGAGAAGTTCAACTTTCACCCGTTCCTATTGCCAATGGGTATATTCACCGATAATGTCCAGGGAACGGAAGAGAATCAGTCCTACCTCCTGGAATTTTGAGGTGGATTCCCGGTGTCATGGGTGGACCGTGAGCCTCTATGTGAGCCGTACACCTCACACCGATTCGCCAGGAAATTTCAGTGCATGCAGCGACTGACCCCACAGGTCTATTTAGGGGTGCACTATGAGGAGAACCCATGCGTGATGAGGAAGATATGGATCATGTTCACACGGGAAGATGGGAAGATGAGGAATGAGTTTCCTTCTCCCACAACCATCTTTGGGTTGGTGAATGAGCATTCCAAAAGATGGGAGGCGGCCTACCCAGGGGAGATATTGAAGTAGTCAACCATTCAGGCCGGTGATGGTGTGCCTCCCCAACCTCGAGTCCGGGTTTGAAAGGCAGTAAGGACATCCCACGGTGGTGGGGTTTCCATGGCGGTGAGGCCCACAACGGTTGAGGGGGAGGCAGTGGTGGTGGATCTAGCAGAGGCAGCGGACCCAATGGTCCTAGAAGAGTAGAGTTGTTCAGAGGGGAGGCCACCAAGAGGATTCCGCAGAATATCCACCCAGGATCTGGGGAAGCAGCTGCGCCATAAAGACATGCTGGAGAATGTTGTCTTCCCATAGGCCTAGGATATATGGGATGTCAACAGGAAATTCCTCGGCCCATCCGAGATGTGGAAACACTTGAACCGTCTTGGGATGGATTTGTTGGGAATCAGACCCATCATGGCCGACTTTGTAGTATCCCAGGCGGAGGTGGAGAAATACCTGAGAGAGTTGGAGGACTTCGTACACTCTTGGGGTTCCCCACGTCTGATAACAGTACGGGTGAAGGTTTTGTTGGATTGAACGACCCCTCCACAGTTGTTAGCTGCAGAATTGAGGGAGCACTTCCCTTTTTCAGAAGAATCGGACGAGTCCTCCTGGGGGGAGGAGGCCAGTAGATGGATCCCATTGGAGGAGGGTGAAGTTGGTGACTCAGATCCAGAGCTTGAAGAGTTTTCTGAGTGTCTCAAGGTAAAACCATGAGTCCTTTCCCCCGAGATCTACTTCCAGGATACTTTGGACCCCTTCACTAATATTTAAACTGTTTAGGAGGGCCTCATACGCCGAACCTATTCTCTCTCCTCAATAAATACAGATGCAGGGCCTTCATGATATACGCCCATGGATACGGTGATTACTACGTCCAATGGGGCCAGGATATATGAGGTGGTTCCCCCGGAGTCTTCAAACTTCCCTAAAATATATGGAGGGATATGCCTCGGGGTCCCAATGGAAAAAACCTAGGAGAGAGACTAAATATTTGATCTCTGTAAGTCCCCTTGAAAAATAATTCAATCCCTCCACCCAATGATCAGGTTTAATAACATCCGTGAACTTCTTGGTATACACAGTTCTTCAAATGGCATGTGCTATCTTGGTGAGGCTGGTTGGTACTCCCAACAGTGCCTTTCTTAGGGTAATGCCAGTGGTCGTGGAAGAAGATATTCAGATCGATCAAGCTGCGGTGCTCCTGATCACTGGTGGGATTGTTAGCAGGGCTGATCTTGAGATTATTGAGGTGGGATCCGACGATAAAGATTGATCGAATAGCGCGGGTCCTACCATACCCGATCAGACACCAGATGCGGACCCTGCTTATGAGTTCTTGGAGGTGTTCCCTATGTATAAACCTTCCAACCCTGTGGACTGGGATGAGATGACCTCTGATGAAGATTACAACAAGATACTCCTCCACCCATCATGGAATCTGATCAAGCTCTTTATCGATGACACCCCTCAAGCACAGTGGATAGACCTAATAGAGAGACTTCGTTCACGACTACGTGAACTATGCGCTGGGGGAGTGGATGCTCAGCATCCCCACATGATTTTGTGAGATCTCATAGTGGAGAAGATCCGAGAGTATGACCTCAGACTTGGTGTGGGTTAGCAGTGGAGAAAAGAGGTGAACATCAAGAGGCTCTAGGAGGCTGAAAACAAGATTCAGCAACTGCACATCCGGGTAGATGAACATTCTGCTTCCCTCAATGCGCAGTTGGAGATTATATCGTGGCTAAAGTCCCAGCCGGTGGAGGCCGAAGAGTGTATGAGGAAAGCCATTGAGGATATTACCATTATCCGAACCAACGAGGAGTGGGCCTGGATCACAGCTGACGAACTACACCCCATCACTGCTGAGGAGGAGCGAGAACTAAACAGGTGACAATGAATCCTAGATGCCACAAGACAGAGGGTGGTCGAGCTACAACTCTCTTTTTATGGGGTCAACCCGTCCATGGGAGGGTTCGACCCTTGGTTACTATGATGCATGTAACTTTGAATGTGCCTTCATGTTTTGATTATTCAGGCTAGATTTATGCATGAGTTCTGTTATCTGTTTTTAGTCTATTCATTTCCGTTACATTCATCGAACACCTGACGATCAGTCCCTAAGCTAACGTGGGTCGAGCCCGATGCGAGAAACAAGGGATGACCACCTTTCCATTCCATCCGAATATAAGAGTGAAAATCAAGATCCGAACATTCGGGGTTTGAATAACCAATCTAGATTTACAGGAAGAAAGGGAGAGGCTCGACTGGAGGATGAGGACCTCAGAACAATTGACGTTCCATCTTCCCAATGTGCTCTAGTGAACGAGAGGGGTAACAGCAGGGGAATTTGGAATCAACCTGAACACAAGGGAGTGGAAAGTGTGAATCAAAATACCCCAAATTTGAAACACTGTGGGGGTGGCATGATAATGAAGGATAACCACTGACCATGTTCGAAACACAGTATCCTTATTGCGTTATCCAAAAACGGAGATAACAAATGAGGGATGACCATTGACCATATTCAAAAGACGGGGCCTGACTCAAAATGTCATCCATTAGTATTCCAGAACATTGGCCCAGGATAGTAGGCGATCCATAGGATGAGAATCCATACTGTTAGGGGGTTCATTTAGATGTGAAAGAGGATGAGGGTCCGAACAAAGGGTATGAGAAGTGTGGAGTGTGGAGTGATGGGTTGTTCGAATAGAGTCTAACACTCTTGAAATCACTCCACCATGGTGGAATCACATTAGGTGGACATATCTTTCTAATCAGAAATCAAACATACTTCTAAATAGGACCTCTCTAGCAAGGACCTAGAATGATTTTTAGTTTTACATCATACCAATAAATATGATAAACGCATAGTTTAAACATTGTATGGTGAGGACGATGCACATAGTTTAAAGGTCACACTTTCTAGACCAGGATCGGGCCTGAGGGGCCAGAAGGGTCAATGACCCTGGGGTTGGGCCCAAGGAGAAATTCCTGGGCATATCTACATATCCCATAAGGATGATAATCTATCCAAACATAGTTTTTAAGCATGGCGTGGCCGAAGTCCAACACTGGTAGGGGAAATCCTATCTGGAAAGGGATATGGTGCATCCCATGACTAACATGGGGCATACTGAACTTGTTCGGGGTAGAACCGCATTTTAGTGTCATGCATTGAGGACATATGGACTTGTGCGGTTTAACGCCATATGATAGGATGAGGATTGAAAGGGAAGATCCCAGGAAGGGAGTATGTAGTGCGGTAGCTATAAACCCAATGTGAATGAGGACATAAAGAGTCCGCACCACACCACGTATCCCCGAGGGAAGTTCTTTAGGTCAAGGGACCAAAAGTGAAAGTTAGGCTGGGCCCGAGGCAAAGTGCCCAGGTGTTCCTACGTACCCCATTAGGATGGGAATCAAGCCAAATGTAGTTATGAGAGCGTAGTTTAATGTTATGCGGGATGAAGAAAGTCATGTGTGGCATGGCTGCACTAGTACACATTATACCAGAACTACTAATCCCACATGAGTCATGCTCGATGCGGGAAAAAATGAGTAGTGATGGGACTTCCCTAGAATAGAAAGGCACATGTTAGGGGTGATGTGATGCTAGGTGAATGACGTCCCAATAATTCTAACCCACCTACTTGACGTACCTAGATGCGCAAAGGGGTAAAGCTGAGTATGTTGGAATTCCACTTGAACATAAGGAATTTGAAATATGTGAATCATGATGATCGAGATCTGAACCAAAATGATGGTGACATGACGATAGGGAATAAATTTTGACCATGTTTGAAACAAAATATCCATTTCTTGTTAGCCTGGAATGGGGACAGACAAATGAGGGTCGACTGTTGACCATGTTCAAAACACAACGCATGTCACAAATGTCATCCGAGGTCCTCAGGGACGTTGGCCCAAGATGGTAGGTAAGCTAATGTGGCATGAGATCATGCTGTAAATGGGGTCCCTTTAAGGCGTGTTAGAGGATGAGGATCCAAACAATGGGTTCAAAAATCTTGGACATGGAATGAGGGGGATGTCCCTGTGAAAATTCCACACTTTGGGCTCTTTGTCTCAACGCATCTGAGTACGAAAAAAAGGCACATCAGATAGAGGGAGTTGGGTCCCTTTCCAAGGAAAAGGGTCCTAGGGTCACATGCTTCCAACTTAATGGTCATTGGATGGGCCATAAAGGGGGACCTGATTTAATGGGTTGTGCACAGGGCAACAAAGTATCCAAATATGATGCGTAGTTCCTATAGGGAGATCTTAGTTTAGGGTCATAGAACTAGGACTAGGTTGGAAAAAGACACGAGAGGCACATGGTGTGGCTATTACAAAACGTAACGTGAATGAGAACCCATGAGGTACTCACCACACCACATGTTCCCAAAAGGGTTCGGGCCTAGGGGCCGAAAGAGAGGGAACATGATTTTAGATTCCTGGGGATAGACCCAAAGACGAGATGTCTGGGCGTTCTTACGTATCCCATGAGGATGGTAATCAATCCATACGTAGTTATGGGAGATGTCATGCAGTTTAACGTCTTGAGAAAAGTATGTGGAGTGGTCTTAGTTTATGGTCATAGAGCTCAAACCATGATGGAACTGAAGAAGGGAGACACGTCGTGAAATAATTACTAAACCCGATGTGAGTGAGGAAAGTAAGGTTTTGTATCACCACAATGTGCTCCCTGGTAAACTTTTAGGTCAGGGGACCAAAAGTGAAAGTTAATCTGGGCCCAAGCCAAAGTTCCTGAGCATTCCTACATACCCCATGAGGATGGGAATCAAGCCATACATAGTTCTGAAAGTGACATGGTAAGATACCAGTGCCGGAGATAATAAGGTCGTGTAGGTCTGGCCCTCGCACCAAAAGAAGTGGCATTTGATAGATCTTGTTTGTCCTTAAAGATGAATGTGTGTGTTTTTTGTGAAGCGATGGACCTAGGATAGAAATTCCAGGCATCACCATAAGAATCAATCCATATGAAAGTGTTGACAAATGGTATGGTAGGTGACCGATACCAAACATGATGTCCCCTTGAGTGAGGACACCACGATGCATTTCCGATTTTCATCATGCGGATAGGATGATAATGTCACAGTTTAGGGTCATGTGATGGGATCAACCATGCACTTTAACATCGCACATCATATACGTAATAGTTCAAAGTCGTTTGGGACTAGGAATCATAGTTTAAAGTCATATGGATCAGACATATACAGGAGAGATGAGGTTCAAGAGGGAATGAGAACAGCATGATAAAGCATACCTGACGTGAATGAGGATGAGGTCCACATCACACCACACATGATTCCAAGAAAGAAACCTCAGTCCGAGGGGATAAAAAAGGTTTAGTGAATATGGGGAAAGAGGGACTAGCTCTCAGTTAATCTGGCCCCAAAGTCTAGATGTTTGGGCATTCCTATGTATCCCATGAGGATAGAAATCAAGCTAGACATAGTTCTTAAAGATGAATTATAAGAAGATCTTAGTTTAAGGTCTTAGAGCTCAGACCATGGAAGATGTGACACTCTTACAAGTGAGCACATACCTCGATCTGGTCCCTAAGCCCACATGAGTCAAAACCGGTGTGGGAAATAAGGGCAGAAGAGGTCTTTGAAACACATGGGACACACATAAAGGGGAAGTAGGTGCGGAGCCCCGAATGATGCCCTACCATGGCTTTGTCCTCCTAACGTGCAACTGCGCGCTGAGGGACAGTACCAAGAGTGTCGAAATTCCACTTGGACATGCTGGGGTGGAAAATGATGTGAATCATGTAACTGGCATTTAAGGCTTGAAGGGGTTGGCATGACGATGGAGGATAACTGTTGACCATGTTCGAAACATAGCATCTATATCGCGTGACCTGAAATGGGAACAACAAATGAGCATCGACCACTGACCGTATTCGCAACATGAGACTTGTATCAATTTGTTGTTTAAAACCCTCAAGGACGTTGGCATGTAATGGTAGGAGAGCCCTTGGGCTGAGCATCCATTCCATTTGGGGGTCCCTTAGGATGTGAAAGATAATGAAATCCCAAATGAAGGGGAACACGAAGCCTGAAAAATGGGTGAAAGCATGTCCAAGTAGAATCCGACACTCTAGTCCCTGAACTAGAGTACTCCTAGGAACATTGGCGAATCACCGAAGAGGGTCGAGGGACCTAACTTAAGAGTAACCGACTTGAAAATATGAGTGTAGGGAAAGGGACCGAAGAGAACTCAATAGAGAGAGAGAGGTATGTGGAATGGTTGTTAAAAACTCAACATGAATGGGGACATAATCCCATACCACACCATATACCCCCCTCCTAGAAGAACATAGACCAAGGGGCCAAGATGATAGGGAAGTTTCTAAGAGATGGGGATGGACCTGAAGACTAGACGTTCGGGCGGTCCTACGTATCCCATAAGGATAGGAATCAATCCATACGTAGTTTTGGGAGAAGGATGCTGTGTAGTTTTATCATCTTGTAGCGAGGATAATGGTGCACTTAGTTTAAGGTCATAGGCCTCAGACCGTATGACTAGTTTAATGTCATATGAATGGGACAACTGAGTAAAGAGGGAGAATATTTTCACCTGTGGAAAACCAAAAAATGGAAAAAATGATAGAGGATAATTGTTAAACATGTTCACAACACAGTATCCACATTTGTGTGACTAAAGGTCGGGGGAAAAAATTGAGTGTTGACCGTTGACCATATTCACAACACAAGACTTGTATCAATTTGTTCTTCGAAATCCATGAGGACGTTTGCCCGTAATGGTAGGAGAGCCCTTGGGCCGAGTATCAATGCCATTCAGGGGTCCTTTTGGATCTAAAAGATGATGGAAACCCAAATGATGGGGCTCACGCATCATGGTGGGGACTTTTCTTGTGGAACTAATGATAAATGAAGGAATGTATCAAAGGGGGTATGTGCGGCGTGGAAAAATAGCCCGATGTGAATGAGGAAGAGGTCCATATCACACCGCACACTTCTAGATGAGAACTCGGGCTAGGGGGCCAAAAAGGTTGAGGGACCCGAGGCTGGGTATCCTATCCAACTGTAACTAGATGACCTCTCATGCGGGTATTGCCTTACCTCAGCTTCTAAGCCCATGTGAGCAATGCTCGGTGTGGAAAACAAGGAGTAGGACTAGGATCTTCCCATCATATAAGGGTCCGACAGCTAGAATAAAACTCCTGCCCGAGGCAGACCGAAGCTTGAAAAGATAGCAAGGCAAAATGATCCACTAAACTCAATGTTTGGGACATATGGGGGTGGTGACAATGACAAAGGATAATTGTTGACTAGGTTCAAAACACAACATCCATATTGTGTGACCTGAAATGGTAATAAAAAATGATCATCAACTTCTATACATATTTTCAACGTGGGACTTGTATCAATTTGTTGTTCAAAATCCTCAAGGGTGTTGGCCCAAAATTATAGGAGAGCCCTTAGGCTAAGTATCTACATCGTTCGGGGGTCCTTTAGGATGTGAAAGATAATAGAAACCCAAATTATAGAGTGTGTGGAGCATAAATGTGCCCATGCAACTTAAAGTCAAGCTAAGTAGTAGAAGAGGTGGGGATCTTCAGGGAGGAGGGTTACATGGTAGGGCCATGATGAGCTCAACGTAAGTGATGGAAAAAGCCTGTACCACACCATGTGTTTTGACCCAATGGGAGGTCCCAAAGTTTAGGTCTGGGCCTACAGACGAAATGTTCGGGCGTTCCTACATATCCCATAAGGATGGAAATCAATCCATACATAGTTCTGAAGTCCATGCAGTTTAACATCATGCGGTGAGGACGTGGGAGGAGAGAAGAACGAGGGAGTGAACATGGTGCAATCATCATAATCATAGCATGAGTGGGGCCAAAGAAGCCTATATGACACTGTGTGAGATCCTCCAAGAGAACTATACCCAGGGGCGACAGTCAAAGAGGAAACTTGGGGCTGGACTTGAGATGAAGCATCCGAGCATTCCTTTGTTTCCCATGAGTATGGGAATTAAGCCATACATAGTTATTGCAGTTTAACTTCTTCTAGGATGACGCACAGTTTAACTTCATGTGGGATTACATATAGTTTAACATCATGCGGGATGACATACAGTTTAACATCATGTGGGATGACATACATTTTAACGTCATACGGGACGATATTTCACAGTTTAAGGTCATGTAGGACTAGACAGTTTAAGGTCATGTAAGACCGTAATGTAGTTTAGGATCATGTGGGACCATGAGGTTTAAGGTCATGTGGGACCCTTTAACTCATGCAAAGTATTTCTTGAGAAACTTGGCATTAGTGGTAGGGGTTATATGCTCACCTTCTATGGTAACCAAGGAGTATGTGCCATTAGAGTAAACCCTGTGAATTATTTAAGGTCCTTCCCATTTGGGATCCAACTTGGGTGGTTTCCTGCTAGGTATCATTGGTGTCCTGAGGGCCAATACCAAGTTGCCTTTCAAGAAGGAGTGGAGGTGAACTTTATTGTTGAAAGCTCTAGCTATCTTGTTCTGATGCCTTTCCAAATTGTGTAGGGCACGAAGCCTGTTTTCATCGAGTGCTTCCAACTCATCCAAATGGATTTCAGCTACTTTATTTGACGCTTGTTAATCATAAACAGCTGTGTACAATGAGGGTAACTAAATCTCGATGGGCAGGACGACCTCCATTCAGTACACTAGGGAATATGGGGTCACCTGGGTAGAATTAAGAGTCGTCGTCCGATAATCCTAGAGGGCATTGGGGAGCTTGTCTGGCCAACTCTTTTTGTTCTGACCAACCATTTTCTGGAGAATGTTAGAGAGGGTTTTTTGAATTCCTTGATCTGTCCATTTGCTTGTGCATGATAGAAGGAGGTATTGTCAGAATAGATGTTGTACTTAGCGTACAGTTTCTTCAGCTCAGCTTCCCGGAAGTTCATGCCGTTATCGGTGAGGACGGCGTGAGGGACTCCAAATTGGTAGATGATGTTGGATCTCACAAAGTCAATGATAGAATGAGCCTTGACCTCCTTGAGCGGAAATTCCTCTGCTCACTTGGAGAAGAAATCCATGGTAGTTAGGATGAACCTACACTGGCGAGCTGTCGCCGGTAGATATGGTCCCATGATATCGAGTCCCCATACAAAAAATGGCAAAGAGTACTTGGTAGTATGGAGAGGCTCCAGCGGCCGATGCATAAAGTTGGCATGAATTTGGCACGCATGGCACCTTTTGGCAAACACGATGTAGTTATGGATCATGGAGGGCCAAAAATATCGTAGTCTTTGGATCTAGTGAGATAGTTTCAGCCCGATCTGATGAGCCCCATAAGAACCAGCATGAACCTCCTGCATGACTTGGGAAATCTCGACTCCTTGAATGAAACAAAGGAGAACCCCATCAAACCTGCACTTTTAGAGGATATGCTAATGACCAGGACCATCCTGGAGGGTAAACTGTAACATGCAGCGTCAAATTTTCTTGCGCTTGGCCTAATCTTCTGGGAAATTACCACTTTAGAGGTACTCGACAAAGGAGGTTCTCCAGTCAGGAGTCACTTCAATCATTGCATCTGGGGAACCTGGGGGTCCTGACACGGAGGCGCTGATGGTAAGGTGGATTACCTATGGGCTGTCATCGCCATCTGGAGTGATGAGAGCAATCATCCTCCGGTGCGCCACATGGATAATCAGATCATCCTGTTCGGGCTCTGTAAGTGATGAAACTAGGCCGACCAAGGCATCAACTCGACCATTTGGAGATCAAGGTATATGAGTAACTTCTAACCGAGATGGGAACTAGGCCATTTGTTGGAGAGTGCATTCCAACAATGGTAAGAGCTCTGGATTTCTGATTACATAGTCACCATTGATCTGCTTGATGACTAGTTCAGAGTCCCCTTTCACATGCAAATGTGGCATGTCAATCTTGAGGGACATCTCGAGGCCAGTAATGAGAGCCTGATACTCCGCCTCATTGTTGGTGCAACCTTCTGACAATAGGAATGAATACAAAAGAATTTCTTGTGCTGGGGTAATGAAGACAATACCCAGGCATACCCTATTGAGCTTGGGGTCATTGAGCCTTCTGTTGGTGGGGCTCAGGGAAGCACCATCAAAGTGTATTTTCCAGTACGACATGGCTTGGTCCACCAAGAGGATCACTTCATCAGGAAAATAAAGGTCCAGAGACTAGTCTGTAGGAGCTGGATGGGCAGCAAGGAAGTCTGCCAACGCTTGCCCCTTAATAGCCTTCTGAGGGGAAAACCTGATGTTGAACTGCTAGATAATCACTGCCCACCAGGATAGACAGCCTGTCAACATGGGGCGGTATAGGATGTACATCAGCAGATCTACCCAGGACACCAGATGTACCTCATGACGCTGGAGGTAATTCTATAATTTCTGTACCGCGAATACCAGTGCAAGGAAGCTCTTCTCGATAGAGGAGTATCTAGTCTCTATATCGAGGAGCATGTAGCTGAGTTAGTAGAGGATGTTATCCATCCCATCATTATTCTTCTAGGCAATAAGGGCACCAAGAGACCATTCCAAGGAGGTCATATATAGGACCATAAGATTTCCAGAGATAGGTGGCATTAAGACTAGAGGCTATAGCAAGTACTGCTTGATTTCCTCAAAACTAGTCTGGCATTCTTCGTCCCAATCATAGATAGTGCCTTTATTTATGAGCAGTAAAAAGGGATTACACTTTCCAGCTAGATTCGCAATGAGTCGGAGTATGTAGTCCAAGTGGACTTAGAAGCCTCGAATCTCCCAAATATTACTCAGGGGAAACATCTGGTTGATGGACATAATCTTCTTCGGGTCAATCTCAATGCCCCTGTATCTGAAAACGAAGCTGAGAAACTTTCCATAGGTGACCTCGAAGGTGTAATTCAATGGATTCATATTCAAGTGGCAGGAATGGAGGAAGCCGAACACTTTCTAAAGGTCTCTAAGATGGACCTGATTTTGGTGAGATTTAACCACCAGATCATCCATGTAACATTCCACCAATGTTCTGAGGATTATCTTAAATATGCGATGCATAGCCCGCTAATAGGTGGCACCTGCATTCTTTAAACTGAAGGACATGAATTGGTAATAAAAAGTACCTTGTGGTACCCTGAAGGCTATAGAATCCTCATCCTCAGGGGCCATTCAGATCTGGTTATACCCGAAGTACCTGTCCATGAAGGAGAGGGCCTGGAACCTAGCTATGGAATCAATCAACAATTCTGTCACAGGAAGGGGAAAGTCATCCTTCAGACAGCGATGGTTGAGATCCCAGAAGTCGATGCAGACTCTGATCTGTCTGTTTTTCTTACTGACTGGTACAATGTTGGCTATCCATTTGGGGTACAGGACCTCCTTAATAAAATTGGCTCTGATGAGTTTATCAAATTCTACCTCAACCATGGCACCGTAAGAAGGGTGCATCTTTCTGGGAGGATGCTTGAACCCGCGATGATTTTCCGGGAGACCAAGGCGGTGGAAAAATACCTGAGGATCTAGTCCTTGAATCTCATCATAACTCCCGGTGAATACATCACAATGCTGTTTAAGGAAGTCTATGTATTGTTGTTGGTCCTCAAGGGGCATGACAACACTGATCAATGTGGGTTTTAGGTCTGCCTCTCTACTGAGGTTCACCTATACCAATTCATCGATAGTAGAAGAGATGCCCTCTTAAAAGGTGGGGGGAGAATCCTCTAAATACTTTTCTTCACTTATAAAGGGGGGATCCTCAACAGGAGGAGTTTCCTATGAGTCGATAGATCCCGATTGGAGGCTGGTACCAGTCTGAGCGGCAGTGGACACCACATCGGCGAACTCTTGTGCTGTCGAAACCATAGCGATGAAGGCTGTTGATCCGATCCCATCTGGTATTCAGCCCAAGGGTCTACTCTTGATGATATCAAAGCAATAGTGGTGTGTCGTATTGATCTAGTTTATGCCATCCTGGAGAAACAAGCAAGTGTGACGTATCACCGTTGCCATGAGGCGGACGTCCCGATACCTTAGGGGGGTAGGGAGCTCTGGGATTACCCGAGACTGATTTGTGTATGAGTATAAGGTGATCTTATAACACCACTTAGACTTACGAATGTGTTCCCCCATCATTCAAGAAACAATGAAGCATTTTCCCATGTCCGGAGTTGTAGCCTCCAATCGATGGATTAAAAAGATGTAGGCATCATCTAGATCTGCCCATGGGATGATCGTGGCCATGTAATGCTCAATCTCGTTAGCATGAATATTCTTGTCTTTTCTCTTGTCATAGTTGTCATATAGATAGAAGTCTTCACAAGAGGAAAATGGAGACGCGTCACCTTGTAGCACACCCAATCGACCATTAAGGGAGTACTTGATGCACTGGTGATATGATGAGGTAACCATCGCATGCAGGTGGAGCCATGGCCTGCCCATCAAGTCATTGTAGGCAGTGTCTTGGGAGACCACCATAAACTCAGTGCTGGTAACTAGAACACATAATTGGGTCTTCAAATAGATCTTTCCAACTGGTATCTACTCCATCCTGTCATAACTTTGGATTATTAGGTTAGAGGGACTCAGATTATCCTCAGACAATCCTAGTTTTTGTAGTGTCCGAGTCGGGATTGGGTTGATTCAAGAGCCCGTGTTGACAAGACAACAATGAACCTCCACGCCATTAAGCTGGAAGGTGATGTAAAATGGGTGAATGTACCCCTTTATGGGAGATCCTTTATCTTCTCCAGAGAACGATATGATGGATTGGCAATCATCATGCTCCACCGCCTCAGCATGGAAGGCTTCTACAACTTCTACCTCTGTCTTAAATTGGAGGGGGATTCTTAAATCCTCGAAGAGGGCCTCACGCATATCCGATGACATGTGAAGGGCCTCAAGTATAGATAGATTTTCTGGAATTTTAGAAATATGCTTAAGGACATCATACTTCCATTCCAGGCAAGAAATTTTTCTTAGAGGAGGTTTCTCGATGACATGAGGTATGGTGGGCCCTGCTGGCTGGACCGGTGGTTGACTGGTTCTAGGGATATCCTATTTCTCATTAGTCAAGGCCTATAGAGTGACTACCGAATGATGACCCGATGAATGAGAATGGTCTGTAGAAAAGTGTGGCTAGTCACGACACGGTTGAGGTGGCTCTACCTGATCCAAAAACACGAACGACAGTGAAGGCGGACCTGATGTCACCAGATGAGAAAGCTGTGTGTGCTGAGCTCTACACTAGTCTTGGTGCCTGGTTTTAGTAGAATGCACAACCAAGATGGAAGTGCTCACTGAGGCACTCTGATGTCCCATATATCCACAACTCCATCAACGTTGGCGACGACTGGGGACGTTGGGAGGACCCGCCTGGTGCTCCTCATCGTCAGGAATCATGTAGGGGTTTACCATCTCTATAGTATTAACCGAGGCATACCCTGGACTGTCACTCAAAGAGTCATCCACTACTGGACAGATTCTGGGAGGAATCACCATCTACGGGGGAAAGAAGTTTCCAAGAGTATGGAATGACGATGGCATTGACGAGGGACTTTTTTTTCCATTACACCACTGGTGTTTACTCTTATGGGAAGAGGACGACTGAGATAACGATGCAAAAGTAGTATCTATGGATGCTAAAGGATTTGGCCAATTCAGGCATGCACAGATAACACCATGGGCATGAGAAACTATTTTACGAGGCATCCAATCATCATACTTATGGGACCCCGTAGTTAGAAACCTAATTCCACTCGCCTTCACTATCACTACTGCTGTTTGGCCTCACGAAGACACATGACATCTATTATGGAGTTTGGCCTAACCAGACTATGTTGTTATCCACCTGGTCTTAAATCCAGTATTTGAACACATAGCACTGTTTGAGGGTGTTCCCCAGGATCGAGTGATAGGGGCAATAATTAGGGTGATCAGTGAGGTTTGCCTCTTCCAGCCTTCTGCACTCAGGAATACATACAATCCCCTACTCCAAGGCATTATGGAAGTAACCAGGGACTTGGGCCTCATTGAATGAGTAGGTTCAATTCCTCCTGTCCAGAAAGGGGGATTTTGGAGCTTGACCCTGACGATGGGCTAGAGGCACATATCGAGGAGGTGGAGCTTGGTTATCTCGCTTGGGCAGTTGCAGCACATTGTTTGGGGGCAACTGCCAATTCTGAGGTGGGCACTGCTGGGCTGAAGGCTATTCCTAAGGCAGAGGGCCTTTGTGAGGCTGTGGATGTGGCACTACTGGTAGCAACTCTAGTTTCCTGGGGGCCTCTATTTGATCCACTTCGGCGGGATCACCCTTGGAGGCCCTTCTTGTGGGGATTACAGGAGGCAATGGACGTGCCTTCTTATCCCACTGCAAGGATTATTCAAGGAGATGGGCCTTATCAGAGAAATCTCGGAATCCCCCAAGGTAGTTCTGGGTGATCAGAGAGGGGACCAGTCCTGTCTTGACATTCCTTATCCACATCGTCATCAGTTTCTCCTGAGTCAGTGGCATGTCAAGGGAGTACGTGAGACCTTTCTACTGGGTGAAAAAGTCTTCAATGCACTCGTCAGGCCTCTGCTTGCACTTGAAGAGGTCTGTGATACTCATCTTCTGAGTGGTGGAACTGAACTAGTAGAGAAATTGCCTATGGAGGTCTTCCTAGCCGGCTACTGATCCGATGAGAAGCTGGATGTACCAGACAAATGCCGACCCCTCCAAGGTCTGTACAAAGCATCATAGTTTGGTGGCCTCCTACTGTGATGGAGTTCCCAACATGGGCCCACACCTTGAGATAAAGCTGTTCAAGTACTACAGTGGGTCCCCTGTCCCGTTGAAGGGTGAAAAAGTGGGATTTCTGAAACCCGGGGGTGCTGGAATATCATCCACCCATGCTGGATATGGATTTCCATCAGGTAGGATTTCCACCTATCATGTTTCCAACACCTCGATAAAGTAATGAGTGCCGCCATTGGATCATCTGGGCAAGGGTTCCTGTCTTGACAAGGATCCCTGACCACCAGCGCATTGGAAGGATCTTCAACATGATAAGCAGGCCTGACGGTGTGTGGAGCGGCTGGCGGAATGACCTGCGGAGCAGCTGGGGGAACCTGAGCTGGGTCTTGAGGATTGTCACACCATTCAGGAGGATTTGGTGACACATACCACACCATCTGTCCGTATGTTCCAGCCTCAACCCTCTCTATAGGGTTAGGATGGTTAGGGTCACCTGGAGGCAATTCACCGAGGGGAAGTTGTGCCTACCCCTGCTGCCCCGACTGAGGATCACCGTAGTCTGGCCACTGCTCTGCAATGCATTTATCAAGGAGTTCGTCAACTATCTTCTTGTGTTTGGTGAGTTGCTGACGCAACACGGATTTCTTGGGATCGCCTTCCACCTTCTGCATTGAGCTGGATGGGTCGGAGGGTTTGATGGATTTGAGGTGCTCCTTACCCTTGTTGGGATTTAGGCTAAGGACCGACACCTCAATGGGCATGGGAAGAACCATTAGATTCCTCTATTGACAAGTAATCATTCCCAACATATCCAAGAGGTGTGAAAATACCTCATGGGGTATGTCCTCTTCAAAAAGCTCTATCTTGTTCTCACCCCCTGGCAGTTTTTCCATGTTAACCATGACCCTACCTAGAGGAATATCCTCTATGTCGCCCGAAGAATTGGGATGACGTTGTATGGAACTAAAATAGAGGGCCGTGTACTTCCCCCAACCATGTATTTTCACGTGGGTAGAAGCCTCCTTGATTATCCTAAGGAGAAATTTAAAGCTTTGGATGCATTGTTGTTAGAGGGTCCTATAATGACTTGGTGAATCAGGGTGTTGGGCCACAGGGAGTGCGGGAAAATCAACCAAACGACGTTGTTGGACGATGTCTTTGAAGTGTGCCTAACTCTTGGGGTAGGCCACCTATCGATGATGAAGACAAAAATGAGTCACCTAGAGGGTATGGCAGAAACACTCGACCTCTTCTTGGGTGAGCAATTCTGGCACACTGAAATTCAGTGCTACAACTGGACAAAACATCTCAGGGAAATGGTTTGCTACAAGAATATCCCACAAGATTCTTGGTCCAGATTTGGGGTTTGGCCCTTCATTTCCCCACTCATCAACCAGAGGCGGCTGGGGAACCAGTAGCGGTATTGAGGCAGACCACTGAGATGGCAGGCTGGTTGGGGAGGAATACGGTGAGCAAGCTGAAAAACTGCTGCACCTTGGGCTATCCTCTGAAGAGTATAGTGACCTATCCACCACATCATGGTAAGAAGTACTGACAACCACAATTTTCAGCATAGGGACTACGACTGCTGGGGATGGACCACGCTATTGCTCACCCGCCATTAGTCCCTAGAATAGATCTCCATGATCTCTTATCGAGGTAGAGAGTTCTTCTGGTGATGGTGGTAGCAATTGCATGGTCGGACCTTGAGAAAATGCTAGATTTTCATCTTCCTAGATGTACCTGCAGAGGGAGGTAGGAATCCGATAGACCTCACATTATGGAAGTATGAGGTTGATGCGCCTTGTTTATGCCCCGAACCTTAACACAAAGGATCTAGGCGAGGGTTCCATCACTGAGTCGTATTCAGCCTCTAAATCTGAGAAGCAGACTAGTTTAATCTCGGTCTGTATCTTCTCTATATTCTTTTTATGGTGGAGATAACCCACCCTCCTACCCTGGGATGGTTCTTCGGGACAGGTTATATTTTCAGCACGAGGAGGACCTTCGGCCATACTGGTGCTGGGGCAGAGAGGATTTCCACCTGAGTGAGCTGGGGTGCGAGGAGCACTGGGACAGATATCAATGGGAACATAGGGAGGACCTCTATGGGAAGTAATGGTGCATGTAGGACCTCTGCTGGAGCTGATATAAGTATGGGTAGGACCTCCATGCTTCTTTCCCCCGGAAACATCAGCACGAGGAGGGTCCTCGTATTGGTGAAGTTGAGCACGAGTAGGACCTCCATGCTAGGTGCTGGTGAAGTGAACCTGGACTTCACTTCTCTAATTGTTGAGGCAAGGAGGACCTTCTCCAGCTGCTGTAAGGACATGGGGAGGCCCCCATGCTAGAGATTAACCGAATGTGCAACGTCCTCACACCGATGGTTTGTGGAAAGAGGAATGACTCCATACCCAATGTAATGAGCACGAGAGAGGCTTCCGTACTGAGTTTCACTATCATGGGGGGACATTCATTCAGATTAAGGGTAGAACGGGGTTGACATTTATGTTGATCTTGGAAGTGGGGAGGACCCGAGTTCTCCATGGTGGCGTTATAGGGAGGACCTTCATACTGGGTGTCGTTACTACGGGTCGACCCGCAGCGGGCACTCCCTACGCTGACGACCAAGAGAGTTGACCCAACCTACCTATGGGGAGTTTTGGGCCTTGATCCATGTCGTTTATATAAGTTCCCCTACTCAGAATACATAGGGGGTTGATGATATACGTCATTAGTGGCCCGATCCATAGTAGTTGCTGACGTTGACGCCCCTTGGTGGGCGTCCTCCTCGGCCTGTGCCCAACAATGGTGTCGGGTCAACCAGACTGGGGCTAGCGGTATAGGTGCATGGCTTACCTACTCCTCGACTCATGGGACCGGGTGGCGGTGCTGGCACGACCTAGTGGGAGCCCTCCTTGGGAGCCCCTAAAACGGGATCCTGGCTGGGCTGGCCTAGACATCCCCTACCTCGTTGGCGCAGGGGAGGGAGTTATCAAGGTGTTCCAGGGAGAGGCTCCTAAAATGATTTTATATTGGAGTGGGGAGTAGTGGCGCCCTACACAGCCCTTAGGGGTAGCAGTAGTGACAAGGCGCAGATGCCTCTAAATCCTGGAAGGCCATATCCCGTGTCGAGATGATCCCCTCCTCCTCATATTGGCGTACGAGGTCATTTATCACCCTTCATTGAACGAATTCATAAGGGGAAATGGGGCGTGGGTGCCCAATAGTTGTGGTTGTGGAGATTGTCATAGAATCGGTTGATCCACGTGGGGTTTCCACGTTGGCATTTCTCCTACCCCTGCGTCGGTGGGTGGGTGGCGATCAGATTCCTAATGCAACATATTGGTTCCTAGCAAGCAGGGAGATTAATCCATTAGTTCTGAAACAAATAAATCAACGTGTAGTACCCTAGCACCATTCTATCTTCCATGGTTGGTAATAGGGATCCACACTGACAACATCGCAGACTGAGATGCCCAAAATTTTGACTGCCCTGACTTCTGGTGAGTTTCACACCAGACCCACTATTTGCTTTGCAGGACCTGACACTAGATAACTGGATTCGGTGACACGTTAATCCACTGATGTCTCAAATTCTACTAATGTACACAATTAGGAGAATAAATTCATGTCAGGTTCACCATTTCTATTTTCAACGCTTTCTCTAGGGAACGTTCATCCGTCTATTTTGAGGATGATGACGACGCGCTGATTGTTTCCCCGCATTCCCACTTTCCCAAGGCGGGCGACATCCATTCCTTATTCATGGACGTTTTCTCTTTGATCTAAATGGGATGATGGGATGTCGGTTCTTCCTTCTGTAAATTCCCCCTCGGAACTCATTACCTAGTCCGGGTCTCCCTTATAGACTAAGATGTTGTTCATGAAACTCTTACCAGTGCCATATCTTCATAGACGCCGGTTAATTACACTTCTTATGTCAAGACATTCCAAGGGGTTCGCTCAGGGCAGTAACCTTCAGTCGGGAGAGTATTCATGTTGGACATCACTGACATGTCTGGATGCTATAACACTATAACATATGGGTTTCTTTTTCTTATTATAGGTCTTCTCGAGGGCGCGGAAGCCCGAGGCATCCCACGTCAAATACGGGGAATTATATGCCATAGGCATATCTCTGAGGTTTTCCTCATCTTCCCATGTTTAACACAGGGTATGCCACAAGTTTAACGTCTAGAAGAGATAGATCAGACTGATCATAACACTGACTGGAGTGGATTATATGGGCGTGACCCCTGGAGGACACACTGATATTGGGGATAACACATGGTTAGTTACCCAATTATCTCTAAATGGAATGGAAAATGAGGTGGCATGATCCCACCAATATGTGGTGGATCAAGTAAGAATCAAGATGGATAATGGATGGTTAAGTGAAGTTGATGGGTACTGAGATGGAGTCTACTTGAGGGAAACGATGATGTTAGGCTTGAGCCTCAAAGAGACCTCCTACGTATCCCCATGGTAGGGAATCAAATTCCACGTAGTTCGAAATGGGGTATAGGATTGGGGTGTGTGCAGAATACATCGACCCAATGATATAATGAGGCTTATGTATAGTTATCATCCCGAAGTTGGTATGAAGCTACTAGGGTGGACCAACGATATGGGTCCCAACAAAAGGGATGACAATGAATTACCGCTGGGTTTGGGTTGACAACGGCTTACCGATGAATGGGGATCACATTGGATTACTGTTGTATGGGGGAAAAATGGATTACCACTGGATAGGGGATAGTTTAGTGTCATGCAGGACAAAAGGGGCGTACAGTTTAACGCCATGCAGGATGGGGGTGGACCGACGTGATGTAGTCGGGACCAATGGTTGCTGGTCTTAAACCTCAGGGAGGTATCCTATGTAACTTGCCTCGGAAAGGATCAAAGTCTACATAGTTTAGGATGGTGGATGCAGTTTAATGTCATGAAGGACGAAAAGAGGGCATGCGGTTTAACGTCATGCAGGACGAAGGTGGTCTGACATGAAGGGGGTCAGAACTGGTGGTTGTTGGGCTTGAACCTCAGGGAGGCTTCCTATATACCCTACCTTGGAAAGGATAAAAGTCCACATAGTTTAGGAAGGGTTGGGAACCAACGTGAAGGGGGTTCGGAACCAATGGTTGTTGAGATTGGACCTTAGGGAGGCTTCCTACGTACCTTTCCTTGGAAAGGATCAAAGTCCACGTAGTTCAAGCAGAGTGTGAACTGACGTGAGGGGGGGGGGGGGGGGTGGGGTGGGGTCAGAACCAATGGTTTTTGGGCTTGAACCTTTGGGAGGCTTCCTACGTACCTTTCCATGGCAAGGATCAAAGTCCACGTAGTTCAGGTTTGTGTTTGGGGCTTACACTCTAGGCTTCCCAGTAGGTGGTCTTGAACCTCAGGGAGGTTTCCTACGTACCTTGTCTTGGCCATGATCAAAGTACACGTAGTTCAGGATGGTGTTTGGGGATTACACTCTAGGCTACCCTGTAGGTGGTCTTAAACCTCATGGAGGTTTCCTATATACCTTGACTTGGCAAGGATCAAAGTCCATGTAGTTCAGGATGGTGTTTGGGGCTTACACTCTAGGATTCCCTATAGGTGGGCTTGAACCTCAGGGAGGTTTCCTACGTACCTTGCCTTAGAAGGGATAAAAGTACACATAGTTCAGGATGGTGTTTGGGGATTACACTCTAGGCTGACCTAAGAGGATGTCATGGTCAATGCTTACTCTAAGCCCATGTGAGTCATGCTCAGTGTGAGAAACAAGAGGTAGCAAAGACCTGATGATCACATCGTGAAAGGTGCGTCTGTGGGAAGTAGAATGGGGATGGCACGTAGTTAGCATCCCAAAATGGAAACAAGGGCTTACGCGTGGTCCACAGCCCGGGGATATAGAGAACGGGACTTACTCCAGGTTGGAGGCCTGGTGGTGATAAAGCCCAAAGGGAGAGGGATTTAGCACTGAAGAAAGGAGGAGTAGGGATGCTACCTCTTACAAGAAAATCTAGGGGTCTTACACCAAGATGGTTTCCCTTTCCCCATAGAAAAACATCGCTCTGATAAAGAGGATCTCATTCTATGTAAGGAATGATCTCACTCCCATGGAGACCAGTGGGAATAGAGAATGTCTGATATGGGGCACCCCATGTATGATACACGAGGCATGGTCACAGTTTAACATCATGTGCTGAGGATGATGATGCTTGACAGTTTAACGTCCTGTAGCTCAGACGAGGTGGATTCACTCTGCACCACTAGGACTTACATAACTGATACCCACCCACCCTTGAGGAAGGGAAGGCATCAACAATTCCGTTGCAAGGGGGTGTTATGGAGTGATCCATTCAGGGGTCCACGTTAGCATGGCTATGCGAAGAAGCAATATCCATTAGTGTGCCTATACGAAGAAGCACTAGGTGAAGCAATGCAACAGTAAGTAACACCCAAGGGATCTTGAAATCACTTTGTACAAACCTGGAGGGTCACACGGGAAAAGGAGTTTTGGAGCAAAGGGGTTCATAGGTATAAGGCTCGTGAAGCCCTGGTGCTCCATGTAGTGGAGGGGCTTCGCGGAGGGTTATGCTTAGCAGAGTGAAGTGTCCTAGCCTAGGCGTAGGGCATAGGTGCATATGGAAGGGGATTCACGAAGTGTAAAGGCATTTGTGGAGAAATGCTTTGAAAATTGTGAATCATTGTGCTTCACAAAGCACAATGACCCTTCCTTAAAATGTGGCTTACATGTGCATAGAGGATATCTGGTGAAGCATAAGAGCTCCACGAAGACACGAGTCCCCTTGGGGATCCCCTTACTTTGCGGAGGCCCGTGGGCTCCGTGAAGGGAATCCCTCTTTGAAGAGGGGATGAATTCAAACCAAGGGAGAGGCACTTCGTGATGCTAAAGTACCTTGAGGGGATCATGGTTCGCATAGAAAAATTTACTTCACGATTTTATAGCTAAGAAGGCAAAAGGTTAGAGGATCCGTCCTTTGGGATTGAGGGGAGCCCGATATTTATAGGCAAGAGGCATCACGAAGCAGATATTTCTAGGAGGGAAGACACATGGAACTTTTTCGTAATCACAGAGCCTCTTGCCTCCTTGCTCTGTGGAGGGTTAGCGAACATCAAATGGGTTCGCAGAGCCTCCCGCCTCCTTGCTCCATGGTGGGTTCATGAAAGTTTAATGGGTTCATAGAGCCTCCTGCCTCCTTGTTCCCTGGCGGGTTCACAAACATCAAAGGGGCTTGCAGATCCCCCTTCCTCCTTGCTCCGTGGTTCCTTCGCAGAGGGGAAGCTTTGAGCTGGCCTCAGGGCTACGAGGGCTCTGCGAATAAGCTTCACGAGGTAGCCCTTAAGGTTTTCCGTTTGTTCCCGTTCTTCCCAAATTTTGGCACCAACAATAATCATGCTCCTAATCAGATGGATCTAATATAAAATATTTCAAATAAGAAGAAGATTAAAGTTGGGGAATACTTGAATGAATTAAGAATATTATAGTAAGAACTTGGTTAGGTGGTTCTTGTGGGAATCACTTCATTTAGGGAGAGAATTATGAATTCAATAAAGAAAAATTATGTTTGTGAAGCTTCTTATCTATTTTAATCTATGGGATGGTCAATGATAGTATAGTATGTGATACTAATTGTAATAAGAATAATGCTAGTTATTCAAGGTTTGTTGAATCTAGTAAACAACCAATGGATAGTTCCATGAATAAAAAATAAAAATGGATTGATAACAAGGAGAATGTTTTGGTTGGGGTACATGTTTCACCCCAAGTGATAAAAAGAGGATAAATAGTTTTACCCCAACCTTCTTACCAACAATATTAGGGAAGGAAAAATATGGAATTATTTCAAATTCCTTCATTGCAATTATTCAAGGTAGTGGTAGATGGATGAAAGAAAAAAAGAAACTTTGATGGTGTATTAAGTGAAACAAGAACATGTAATTAAAATTTAGACTAATTTAGAATAAATAGATTTCCTTAGTGTGGTGCATTATCCAAATTTTTATTATGCTATAATTAATTTTCAATATAGCACTGATGATAGTCAATGTAAGGAATCATTTTGACATTCTTGATGAAGAAGAGTAACATAACCAGTCTAATAAATATTTTTAAAAATGTAAGGAAAAGAAGAAGAAGAAAAAGAATAGAGAAAAAGAGAATGATATCATGTAAGATTACTATGTATCAATGATGGAACACATGAAAACTCGTTCTATGTATTATAAATTTAAATAGGGTTTTACAATTTTACTTAGATTATGTTAATTGTGATTCACTAATAGAGGATCATATTTCCTCATACTGATGTTTTTGGTTTTGTTTATGTGTATTTGTAATTTGGTGTCACTACATCACATTCGTTGTTTAGTAGAGGTTTTTTAGTGGCGGTTTACTAAACTACTGCTAAAAATATTAACTTATTTCATGACCATTTTTATAAACCGCCACTAAATTTTATATTTTCATTAAAAAAAACACATTTTTCTACCCCTACACTTCTCCCTCCCCCAATCTCTCATTCTCCCCAGACCTACCCGAGCACGTTGGTGCTCTTGAGCCCCCCGTCTACCCCACCTTCTCCCCCGATCTCCCCTTCCCCCTTGACCCCAAACTCTAGCACCACCACCATCGCCAATTCTCTTAAGGCCTACACCACACCCCGACCCCAAAACCTAGCTCCAACCCCCCTCCCCCGATGCTCTTGATCCCTCCACCACACCCCACTCTTCTCCCCCGAGATCCCCTTCCCTACGAACCCCGAACCCTAGCACCACCATGGTTCCCCCCTAACTAGTGCTTGTGAATCTCCTGATCCCTCCAATCTCATGCCCCCGAGAATTTTTCAGCACTACAGTCATAACCTCAGGCCCCTCAATCCTCTTCCAGCGCTGTGGTCACAACCCCGTGTGCCCCGTTCCCCTGGAGCCCTTTTTTAGCATTGTGGTAATAACCCTGTCCCCCCTGAGCCCTATCGGCACTACAGTCACAACCCCCTTCCCTTTCCATCACTCGATTCATCATCCTTGCTCAAGCGCTCTCCCTTCCACTGGTTTTGCTTGGGTCTACACCATAGGTGAGGTCATATAGGTTTGATTTCTCTCTTTATCAAGAATTTGAAATTGTGTCATTAGATTTTTATACTTATATACTGTATTATTGACTACTATGACATTGATTGTGGTATTATTATTTTCTATTGGATTGTTTGATTTTCTATCAAGCATTATATTTATTCATTGTATTATTTTTGGTTGTCCAGTTCAAGTTGGTTCATATATGTGGTTAAATAATATTACAATGATATTGTAAACCCTTGTAATTTATTTTCAACTTTTGGTGTCTGAGGGATGCACCTATATTTTTTTTTCATTCAGGTCCATCCCAAAAAATGGGTCAGGTTCGGGATGATAGTCATGAAGATAGGATGTTTCAAGATTGGAAATGCACATCATAAAAAGGTTTGGATAACCTATTTATACTAAACTTCAATTTAATAGGGTGGTCTATGTATAAAATATTTTTCTAATAATATTTAACGATATATCCATGTTATCATTGTGGGTTTAACTGATGAGATTTGGGTATAATTCATTAATAAGAAGACTTACCAATAGGATTCTAACATTCATGTGGTGTTATCTTTCATATGCATTGGTAAATGATGAAATGATTTTTTTCTGGAAATTTATGGGACTACTTGTGGATGAAACCAATAGTTTATAATGAATAGTTTCATGAACATGGTAAATAAGATTATGATGTGTACTAAATCATTATTGAATTGTGTTTTGTTTATCCCTTACATGTGATTTATAGATTACTGGAACATGAAGATGGAGTGAAACTGGATGATAAACCAGTAATATCTTCAATTGGAAATAACTGAATAACTGTTAATCAGAATCCAATATATTTTAATTTTTTTAGGAATTTTAGAATGGTACTCAAAATCACAATTACATGTTTACTATATTACCTTTTTAATGGTAGTTTTCATATATATATTATATAGGACACATTAAAATGATAGGATATGTTTTTTCATCATCTCATTGATTGTTTTCATAACATGCTATGCCTTCAATTAAATTACATGATTTAGAATTATAGTTTACAATTAATATTATTAGACAAAAATCATTCTTGAAGGTAAACTATTTTTCTTTTGGTTAATTTTAAAACATAATAAAGAATTGTGTTTGTTATTCCCATTTAAGTAAATAGTTATAAAATTAAGTATAGTATAATAATTATAACAGTAAATAAAATAGAACAATGTTAGAATGGACAACTGGATTTAATTTTTAAGTTATTTGAAATTCTCATAGTTATTATATTATTTTCCATGAGAGCATTTTAAAATATATAATATAATTTTTGGATTTTTAATCCATGAATTAATTGAGAATGATGGTTTGATACAAAAAATATTTTTGGGAAGATGTTTAAGCCATGATAATTTTGACATGGAATATGACTGCATATGATAAGTCATAAAAATTTGTTTTCTCTCAAGTTTAAAATAATTGAAAATGATTCAGATTTAATTAGAACATGATGAAATTATTTTTTGTATTAAACTAGTTTATTAACATGTGTTATTGATGAATTTAATAACATTACATGTAAATTAAATGATCATTGAAAATTGTTCAATTATTTTTTATTGCTGGTTACATGTCTTTTACTAATATTTATGTGATAAAATTTTATGAGCCATATTTTTTGATAATGAGGTATTTAAATTAAAGAATATTATTAGATGTTTTTTTTTAAAATTTTATCTTCATTTAAGAGAAATTTTACAAAATCTATTATTATTGATGTTCTATAATATATTTCTGGTATTTATATATGATGAAGTATTTAATGAGTTATCATTTAATGGTCTATGGGAGAAATAATTTCTAAAAATAAACCTCTTATTGTTTTATAATATAAAATTTTATAGTTTTTATTATGTTTTTTATATTGGTGGCATTTTTTCATACAAGTTTTAATGGGATGTTATAAAAACATATCCACCAAAATGTTTTACTGGTGTTACCTCTGATTGTTTTGAAATATTCTTTTTAGTATCTTTTTTTGTATTATGAGTTTGTGGTTAGGAATATTTGGATTAAGGTGTGATTTGATCCATAAATTCTTTTTCTAAGGTATGTTTTACTAAAAACCAAACCCAATATAAAATTAAATTTTTGATTATTATTGTTTTTTTGAGCACCAATTACCATATTTCTCAATTCTAGGAAACTACTCACTAGACAACACCCTTTCATATTCCCATCGATTATCTATTCATTCAAATAATTTACATTTTAATTAAATCTTGAATCTATTTAATTCCAACTAATGCCACTTTACCAGATTTTACCATTATCTCTTTTCCTCTTTAGTAATACTTATGTGTTTTAATTTTTTTAAATAATGTGTAGGAATATTGTGATATATATGAATAAAATCTGGATCACATTACCAAGGAACACACCTCAATATGCTAAGGGTTTGGAGGAATTTTTATATTTTTCAATTTTCAATCGATTTGTTGATAGGAGAATAAGAGGCCCATGTCCTAAATATAAATTTAAAAGATGGTTTAAGAGAGATGAAGTTTATGAACACTTGATATTGAAGCAATTCCCTGATCAATATTTATGTTGTATTTGGCATGGAGAATCAAAAATTAAAGAAAGTTTGAGCACTGATGTCAATCGGCAGATTGAGCTCCCAAGTTCTTAAAAACCAGATAATGAAATAAAAAACCTTATAAACGATGCATTTAGTATTGCAAGACACTGACATCAATATCAAAACATATTAGAACAACCATTTTAGGGTGATATAAATATCAAATTGAAAAGTGATGTTTTTGAGACTATAGGACAACCATATCAAGATTGTAACATATAATTGTATCACACTCTTAATTTTGTGGAGACTAATGTAAAATAAAACTTTACTGAGTAGTCAACTTAATTTCATGGTTTAGTTGATGATGGAAATCAAGATTTGTATAATAGATGTTTGAAATATTCAAAACTTTCTTTTCTACTGAAATTGTACCATATCAAATGCCTATGTGAAATTACAAATAAGGAGATGTCCATTATATTGGAATTGTTGTGCGATGCATTTACCAAAGAAAAGATCCTCAAGTATTTTTATGATATGATTTTTTTAAAAAAAACTTGGTCTAAATTATATAAAAATACATGCGTGTCCCAATGATTGTATGTTTTATTGGGTAGAATATTCAAGTAGACATGATTGAAAAAAATGTTCTTTTTCAATATGGAATTCAATGAGTGATGTTGGAAGTATAAATCAACATACTAATATAAAGAAAAAGAAAAGGAACACACTTGAAAGCGTTTTTCATTACTTTCCTTTAAATCCTCGATTGAAAAGATTATTCATGTCATTGAAAACTGTTGATCACATAAAGTTTAATTCTATAGATAATAACAATGATAGGTTAATGCGACATCCAATAGATTCAAAATCATAGAAGAAATTTTATTCATTACATCTATATTTATCATCTGATCCTAGGAATGTTCGATTGGTATTAACTGACGATGAATTCACCCCATTTGGGACTTTGGGAACCAGTTATAGGACTTTGTCGGTTGTTTTGATCCCTTATAATCTACCTTTGTGGATGTGTATGAAAAAAACTTATTTTATCATTTCAATGACTATTCCTAGAAAAAATGCCTTTAAATGGTATTGATGTATACTTGCAGCCTCTAATTGAAGAATTACAGAAGTTATGGAGAAACAGTGTTGAGACATATGATGCATATTCTAAAACAATGTTCAAAATGTAATCTTCTCTAATGTGGACCATTAGTGACTTCCCTGGACTTGATAATTTAGATTGTTGGAACACTTAAATGAGTTTGGATTGTTCTGTTTGTAACTTTGATTTTGATCCTAAATGACTACCTCACAGTAAATAATAGTTCTTCTCATGTCTTCAAATATTTCTCGATGCATCTCATATATTTTGGTTGAAAAATTCAAAATTCAATGGTTCTATTGATCTTATACCACCTCAAAAGTTGTTGATAGGTTCTGAAATATTGTAACAACTTGGAAATGTTGAAACAAAATTTGGGATAGTGCATAATTTGAATGATAGTTGGAAATGACTTCGAACTGCATCATCAAGTGAAACCAGAACGTAATAAATGGAAGAAAAAATTATATTCTTTAAATTTATATATTGGGAATTTAATTTGTTACGAAATAATTTTGATGTTATTCATATTGAGAATAATATTTGTAAAGATTTAATTTTCACATTGCTTAATGAGCATGAAAATTATAAGGACTATCTCAATGCTCAGAAATACCTACAAATAATGAACATAAAGCATGATCTCTGGGAAGATGAGAATGGAAAGTATGCTCTAGAATTTTTTTCAATGAAAAATAAGGATAAAGATACATTCTTTTGAATTTTAAAACATGTGAATGTATCTGATGGGTATTAAAGTAACATATCAAGGTGTTTTTACTTAAATAATTATAGGTTACATGGATTGAAAAGTCAAAATTCACATATTTTGTTATAATAGTTACTACCATTGGCATTGCATACATTATTACCTAATAATGTTACTATTGTTGTATTCTAATTTTTCACATTCTTCAGACAACTATGTGAGAAAATTCTACAACCATTTTATATTGAAAACCTTTAGGATATATTTTTATTGAGACTTTTTTCAATGGATATAATCTTTACCCCATCATTTTTTACTTTCATGATGAATTTAACTATGCATTTGGCCAAGGAAGAAAAATTAGGAGGCCCCGTGAAGTATCAATGGATTTATCCAATTGAGAGGTACTTTATTTATATGTTTCTTATTTAAGTAAATAATTCTTGTCACTTCATTAAATGCACAATTATGTTTTTTTTATTTTAATTCATAGATATCTTGGGAATTTAAAATCATACATAAAAAATACGGATCAATGTAAAGGCTCTATTTATAAAGGATATTTGGAAGAGGAGTCTGTTACCTTTTGTTCTAGATACTTGGATGATATTGAGACAATATTTAATCAAGTTTTATGTGTTGATGACACATCAAATCAATCTAAACTACATGGGAAATCAAAAATCTTTCCTGCTATTGGCTGATCAGTTGAGAGGAGCTCAAATGTTACACTAATAGAAATGGAATTATTATAGGCATATAGATGTGTGATGCTAAATAGTGAAATTAAATATCCATTTATTAAAGATTTTAGAATAAAAACAAAGAGATGAATGAGTGTCTAAATATGAAATGAGAAAGATATAGTAAAATCTGTTAATAAATATCTTGTATAATGGTTTGCATGACGTGTAAGTTCATAAATATTGAAATCAATATGGATATTAGGTTGACACATATATTTTGTAAATCTAATAATGTATATTACTTTTTGTAGATCATGAATACTGACAGTCGATCTGAGTTGTCAGAATATTTGAAGTTTCTTTCTTGAGGTCCTCAAAAAAGGGCCATAAAGTTCGATGCTTACAATGTGAATGGATTTAAATTTCATACAGTTAATCAGGAAGAGAGTTTGAAAACACTAAATAGTGGTATATTTATATTTACCAAAATGGGATACTATTAAAAGTTGAATGATATTATCAAATTAAACTACCATGATCATTTTTTATTTGTTTTATTCAAATGTAATTGGGTCGATATTATCAGGGGTGTTAAAAGAGATTTCTTACAATTTACTTCTATGAAATTAACTTGATTAATGGATGTTGGTGATCGTGGATTACATGATCCATATATCTTATCACTGTAAGTGAAAATGATATATTATGTGGTAGATGTCATAGATGAAGGGTGGAGTGTAGTTTCTCATGTAAAACAAAGAGACTTGTACGATATGGGTGATGAAGTGGACGACTTGACCCCTAAAATTGAATCCCATCAACAATAAGAAGAAAACTTATTTGTCCATCACGATATTGAAAATATTAGTCTTGTAAGGGTGAATAAGTAGATGAAGTAATGATGGAGTAGGAAAATGACACGATTGAAGGACAAAATGATTTTATGTGAAGTCATCCATTAATTTATAAACCAATTATATTATTTTTTCAATCATTCATTATCATAGATATGCATATTTTTTTGTCAGTAATGTGCATCTTTTATCATTTCTAATATTTTTTCTGCATGTTTTTTTTGAAATATATGTTATAAAGCTAATTTTATTGGATTAAATGACAGTAATACCAAGGAGGAGTAATTTTACTAATACCAGTTGACTCTCAGTCGATGTACCTTCAACCATACTGACATATGATGATCCATTGGTATCCCTCCCTACAATATTTAGGATACCCTCTAATTTTCCCCTACACTGTCTCTCACACCCTCCACTTTATCATCTTCTGGGACACCCTCCGTTAGTGTCCCATTAGAAGCTCAACCAATGCCTCCCCATTTAGCATCCTCAGCATCAAGGGATAAAGTCATCACTCCTATTTCTTCATGGGGATATTGGAGGGTGACAGTTATAGGTACAAATTTTAATATGAATAAAGTGATTGCACTTTTTTATACTACTAACTGTTTTTTCATAAAATATGGAAGCAGTGCTACTACCGAGAGAAATATAAAAATTTCAGATGTCTAGAATCTAAATGGAATAAAGATAGTTGTCCCATTTGACTCCTATGGGGTCCTTATGGATGATTAAATAGGATTATTTGGCCAGATTCTAGGCTAGATGACAGAAAATCTGATTACCCTTTCGATTACATATGCTGATTGAAGGCATATGCCTCCATCTTGAAAAAATGAAGTTTTTAATTCATAAATAAAGGTAATTTTAATACATTATGGTGTAATTTAAATTCATTATGTTATTAAATTTAAATATTTTAAAAATTAATACCTTTGTACAGATCTTTTTGTACTTTCCTGTTATTGATCTTATAGCATGAAAGTGGACATTGAAAAATTTAGGTAAGAAATGGAAGGATTTTAAATGAAGATTATGGAATGAATTCAATGATACTTCATTGATCATATAATAACTATATGATAAGGTACCCAATGGGTTACCTAGAGAGTAATGGAACGTTTTTGTTGATAGCTATCGTGATGAGAAGCACGTGGTATTTAAATATATATTATTATATTAATCTCATTTTACATTTATGAATGTATATGAAAAGGATATGACATTTTATACATTATTATTAAATTAAATTTTATTTATTTCAGGATGTTTCAAGGAAGAATGCATCGAGTTGAGCTAAGAAAATCATCCTTCAAACTGTTGGGTCAAAGAGTTTTTCTAGAAACCGATCGACTAAGGTAATATTTTAATTAGTTTAAATATTTATAAGATAATATTATCTATTTCATATATTAAATTTTTGATTTATATTTTTTTAATGCAGTCATATAATTTAGGTCACTAAGTCTCCCGAACAAAATTTTGGTTAGATGTTCATAAAAAATATGATGGGAGTTATGTTAATGAGCCTACCAAAGAAGTTGGGGTATGGATTGATTTTTCATTATAATAAATTATTTTCAGTTGTCACTATGTTAATATATATTGATTAAAATATGAATGATATTTGATTTATAAGTAAAAATTAAAGAAAATGGGATTCTAATCCTGTACAGTACTTCTCAGTATCCCAGAATGACCCAGTTGGTAAAGTGCTTGGGAAGGAGCATCCTGGTCGAGTGTGCGGGATGGGTTTGGGACCATTACCATCTGAGGTATTTGGCAAGACATCAAGGATTTAAACTGCATATACTCTTGGTTGTAGTCACTCCCTACCCTGAGATTCTTACAGAGAGTTTTTTTCTATGAAAATAACCATTAAGGAATAGGGGGATTAAATATCCACTTTGTAAAAATAATTGGTTGATTTATATCAGAAGACAACAAAATTTTTCCTTGGTAATATTGCATCGATGACTGGTGGTGCGTAGGTAAATCACACAACTTCAAAATAATTTAGTCTACAAACTTTTATTGGTTTCAAGTTTAAATATAAATATAAAACACTATTTAATTTTCAATATAACTGTCTTGTAGGTGCTGGTAGTAGGAAGTAGAGATGAAGATGGAGAGGGTAATAAGCAATGTTCATCATTGGGTAGTGATTAGTGGTCTCTTTGATCCTTTGGACTAATATGAAAAAACTAATTCCCCCAATGATTTATAATTTACATCTTATTTAACTAAGAATCAAAGGTAAAAAATATTTGGTTCATGTTAATGGTAAAAACTAAATTGCAAGATGGATTGTTTTTCTTTTTATATGGTTTCATCAAAAGAAGATTATACTTATGACATATACTATAGATTATAGTTTACATTTCATTTATCTACTCCTTTGTATGGAATGTTTTGGTTCGTGTAAAATGGGAAGGTGTAAATATTATCTATGCCTTTGTATGTATAGTTCTGTGTATTGTTTGTTTTTTTATAGGGTTGTTCTAGGGTTGTAGATTCTATAGCTTTTTTTTTGAAAATCAGTATTTAGTGGCAATTTAAACCACTGCTAAATGTTCCATATTATTTTTTATAGGCGGTTTAAACCACCACTATATAATGATGTTTTTTTCATGGTGGTATTAACCACCAATAAATATGACATACTATTATTTAGCGGTGGTTTTACAGTCTAAAAATATTTAGGATTTAGCAGCGGTTTAAACCACTGCTAAATTATCACCATATTTTTGGCTGGGAAATCATTGCTAAAATGAAAAAAACCACTGCTAAATATATGTTCTACAATGCTTACCAGAAACTAATGTTAAATGGATAGAACCACCATGTGTTGGATTCCAACTCCAACTATTTTAGAAACACTTGGCGGTGGTTTAAACTGCCTCAAAAAAAAAAACAATCTCAAATAGGTGATTTTCTTATAGTGTAAATCCAATTATATTTGGTTTTATAAAATAAAAAGAGTTGGTGGTATTAACCAATATGAACATTTTAGTCATTGTTTTAGTTTCTAAAAAAATCAAAATCATTGGAGGCCATGTGTTCAATACAAACCTAGACTTACTTGAATGAATTATTCTTCTTCTACTTATAGATCCTTAAAACATAATGAAACATGGTATTCAAAACCCTCCTGTGATTTTTTTGGAAACCAATGAATCAAAAATGAATAATAACTTCAATTATCTCTGAAATTTTTCTTTATTAAATGAAAAATATCAAGTGAATATGTAACTCCTTGATTCCAACTTGATTATTAGAATAGAAACTATTGAAAAAAAAATCTCCAACTTTAGTAAAATGTTGGTAACTCCAACCAATCATCTCATTATTAGCAATGGGATTTAAATAAGTCAATTCTAAGCCTATATGAGTGAACTTGATATATGAAATAAAAATTAATAAAATAAATCCTAAAAGTTATTTATAAATAATAACTCACATCACTCACTATACCAATTGAATAATAAATAATAACACACTAAATAATTATTTGACAATCAACTTTTCACCAAACACTTATCTTTCACAAATCTTCTCATCAAGTTTATTGAGAACCCCCTTTGAATACGTTTTTAATAGATTTATTGAACACATAACTCAATAAACACATTAAAATAGTTCACTTTTCACCATTACAACACTGAAATCATAACTTTACACACACATACACATGAACACACACATGTTGAACCCAAAATTTCATGCACACACTCACACACACCCATGTGCACATTGAATTCATAGATTTCCATTTAAAACTGACCATGAATATATTATCATCCTCTTGAGGTAAAACATATTACTTTGGATTCATTTTTATCATATACACATTTTTAAGTACAAAATATATAGATTCTGATTTATACTATTATCTCCCCCTTTAACAATAACAACCTAAAGAACAAGAGGGAAGAGGATGGAACACATACCTCAATGTTGTGAGACATGAGGTTGAAATCCCATCATAAACCTCAAATTATAAAAGTAATATTTATAAAATGGTTTTGTAAACACATTAGACACTTTCTACTTTGTAGGAATAAACTCTAACATTAGGATGCCTTGTTCCACCTTTTACTTTATAAAGTAGTAATTTATATCAATATTATTTGATATATAGTACTGAATTGGATTATTTAAAAGGTATATAATGATTTTATTTTCAAAAAATACTAATAAAAGAAACATTATTCCCACCAATAGGCCTTCTAACTAAGTCCTCATACACATCAACTGTGTAACATACCAAACTCGACCTACTCGAATGGTGATAGAATTGGAGGTGTTATAATAGATCCAAAGTACCTACTAATATACCATATAATTCCATCTAGTAGCGAGGGTCTATAGGGAACTATGGAGAGACTATAACCTTTGGTATAAATAACTATAAATTATTTTAGAAGCAATAAAAAGTTACCATAATACAATAACACTATATGTACATTACAATTATGAACTAACCATGAGGGAATAACATACCATATTCTATATCAAAATAAACCAATTTAATTCCATATGAATAATACATAAATAAAAAAGGTTGGTCATGGTTTGATTATATATATTATTATCAAAATAATAATAACAATGAAGACAACTACAAAATCAGACTTGAATCCTTGATCCCATCTACCAACTCCATCCATTCCAACTGAAACTCACCCATCCACTACAAATCCCTTTCCCTTACCCATGTCATGCACTATAAAATTAGCACATGTACATATATTCTCATGAAAGATGTGAGTAAAAATCAGTAGGTCACCACCAATGGTGTCTTTAAATAAATCTAGGATATGCAATTTCATGCACATAGTGACATGATAATAATAAAAATAAATGATAAAAACAAGAATAAATGTCATACACTTGAGTGGTAAACAAGTCACCCAGGGAGTGATCATACCTACCTTGACCAATGCCAAAATAAGTATGAACATATCACTATAATATCATAAGGTTACTAGGGTAGTATGCTCCACCACCTGTAATGATATCATCCCCAAAGGAATCTCAACCTCTAATTAAAGTATTAATAAGGTAAATGAGAATAGAAGACCCTATTTATATCATTCTCAACCCATAATAATCTCAACCACTACCCAAGATGATAGAAACTAAATGGGAAAGGTGACCTCAGATATATAATGATATCACCCTTAAGGTGTCTCAATCCTTGATCATATCAATATAAAAAAATTGGGAATGGTGACCGATGTCTATAACTATCTCATCATGTATGTATCATAATCCTTTCTCAGTATAATGAAATGGAAAATGTGAAATGCATCCCATTTCTGTAATTATATCATCATTAAGGAATCTCAATCTCGAAAAAAAACAATGAAAATAAAAATAGGAAAGATAGAACATGACTGTTATGATATCAAACCTAGGGAATCTTGACCTATTTAACAGTGTAATAACCCACCATTTTATAAAATACTTTTTCATAATTAAATATCATGTGAGCAACTTATCTTGAACACAACACTGAGCTAAAACAAGCCACGACATATAAGATAAATATAATTAAGAAAATTTAAGAATAATAAAACTATAATAAATAAAAATATTGTAATCAATTATAAATTCATATGAAATATGATTAAGAACACTTAATATTCTAAAAGGGGATTTTTTTAATAAAAGCAATTTTTCTTTATATATTGTATTTTCATCTAAAAGAAAAATTTATAAATTTTAGAATCTTTATTTTATAATGAATTTTATTTTTGATTTTAACATATCAAAATTATCATAAGATGAATTTTTGATATTTTCTAAAATAATTGATTTTTAGGTGAATAGTGAAAAATATAGTTTTTATCAAAACTATAAATTTTATGACTTTATAAGAAAAACCTAAAAGTTTATAAAACCTTTAAATTGGTAAAAACATATTTTTGAAGTAAAACTATAAATTTTAAAAATAATATTTAGAAAAACTATGTTTAAAAAATTAAGTAATATTTTCCAATAAAAGAAACTATTTTTTGTCTTTTCCTTTAATTAAATATTATTTTTGTAAAATTCATTTTTGTATTGATTTTAAATCTTTACAACTTTTATTTGTTTTATAATAAAACAATTCATGTCATGAAAATCAAATAAATTGATAAATTTATACTACACATAAATTTTAAACTTAAAAACAAACTTTTTATAAATATGGGTTTTTATGTAATAAGGGTCATTTTACTTTTAAGCATTAAAAGTAAATTACTTTTTTAAAAAATAGTCATCACAATAAAATCTAAAATTGTAAAAGTAATAAATCAAGGGGTAAAGGGATTGAAACATGTTAAAAACATGTTTCTAATTGAGTGGTTGATATATTTTTGACCTTATCTCATCCTAAAATCCATTATTTCCAATTTTTGGAGATAATTTACATGTCAAACATGTTCTCTCTTTATATTAAGTTGAAATATTTAAAAAAATTCCCTTCTCACTAGTTATAAAAGGCGCCTCTCACCACCCCTTAAATACCCCTAAAATAATTCTATTTCCACATGAAACTTTACCCATTATACTTTCTTTATAATCCCATTCCTTTCCTTGTGCCTTTGGTCACAATATATTGTCTTAAGAACTCTATTTCCAAGTAATTCTCCAAAGAAAACCCAAATATTTTGACGTGAGTAATATTTTTTTCTATAACTTATTTTTCCTTCTATCTCACCTCCCAAAATATAATTTTATAATTCATATATAATGAGATAATTATTGATTTTATAATTAATTTTATTATGTTAAGGTAATAACTACTTACCACCTTTACATTTTTCTATTAATAAAAACAAAATTGTCATTTGTGCGTGTGCATATTACCACCTCCACAAAGTAACGTATTTTGTTTTTCATCTAGTTTATTTATTATTTATTAAACCCTATTAAAATATAGTTAAAAAACATAAAATTATCTAAATAATATAATTATTCTTATTTAATAATTATATTATTCAAATATAAACCACTTTCATAATCATAATCATTTATTAAATATGATATGTTCATGTTTGGGTCGGTCTAACCACCTACTCAAACAATTTAATAAACTTATATCATGGATGAATATCATAAATTAATTACTGATAATATATAATATAAATAAGTAAATAAATAATTTATTTTGGTTATGTAATGTTAAAATTAATATTAAACTAATTAATTAAAAATACCAACATCCATTCATTTAAAATCACCAAAACATGTTCATCGCTTGTTTTATCTTTAAGGATCATAAAAAAAATATAATAGAATAAAATTATACGTTTATAAGATATCATAATAAATCAATTAAAGTACTATTTATGATCTAGGAATTATTAAATTTAGGATAATAATGAAGAATAACACCACTTTTATGAAACTAGTTCAAAACAATCAAGATTACTCACACCTGATATTGAAAAAAGATAACAAATAACTAATATACATGTAGAGAATAATTATAAATGAAGTTTATAAAATTATATATATATATTAATAGGGTTTATAAATAGGTGTTTGAGATAGTTATTTTTGTTATAATATATGTTAGAGTGTGATCAACTAAGTGGGAATTCAAGGTAAGGGTTTCATTGACTCAATTTCCAATTTATTGGTCCATAGTCTTTCTTACTTGAATATAATATTCAAGTTTTATTTTATCCTAAAATTACCCTATTTTTTATATTATATACTTTTTTCCTATAGGTAAATTTCTTCTCATCATCAATAACCACTTCTTTGATAAAACATTTTCTAAAATAAAAGTATAACGCTGGTAAGAATAACACCCATTCTTACCAATGACTCTTCTCTTACATGTCCATGTTTTTCCTATAAAAAGTGTTTTATTTAATGAAATACAAGTATGTTTTATATTTTATATTTTTTATATTTTCCTTTAAACCTTTTATGAAATAAAATCCTTTCAATGTTTCTCTGATGTGTTTTTAAAAAACAACCTAAAATGTTTGGACCCGACCTTATACATTACATATTTTAGTGACTTTAAACTAGAATTCAATTTTTTTACATTCCCAAAGATATTTCAGGTTTATATTTTTAGAGATCATGGTAATAAATCTTACATAATAAAACCATATATTACAAAGTGTACACTTCTACTTCGTATCCATTTTTCCTATAAAACAAAACTTTTAAGATATAACAAGTTTTATTTTCATAAAATATCTTCAAAAATTTGATCATGAAATCATACTTGTCTATAATCATCCTTCAACCCTATGAAAAACATTTTAAAATGTGGGATGAGTACAAAAATCTCAGTAAGGGACATAAAAATAAAGAAACTTTCAGTCCATGAATACTTTAAAAATTTTTCCTTTTTAAAATAAACACTGGGGTTTAAAATATACATTTTATTACCTAAGAAATAAACTTATATGACCAAATTATTTTATAAAAAAATTAATAATAAATATTAAAGTATAATAAAACTCACATAGGTTTCTTTTAGTCATGAAAAACTCACAATTTTTTTTTAAAAGTTACACTTTTCACCCTTAAAAAGTAGCATATACTTTCCTTTAAACATAAGCTCATCAGCTTACCTTGTGAAATAGTAATATTTCCATAAAAAATCATAGAAATCATAGATAAATAATATATTAACTTAAGTCATAATTTTAATATCACTCTTATAGATGGTATAACCTTCATGGTTACACTTAGAACAACCTTCATGGTTACACATAAAATAACCATTACAATTACACTTGGAATAACCTTTATGGTAAATTCACTTAATCTCTTTGGATAAACCTAATCAGTTAAATCTATCCCTTTAACCAATAAATTTTATACCTATAATAGGCTCACCTAAACTTGATTTATAATATAACAACCCATTATTATAAATAATTCTTAAGAACCATAAAAAATACATACAATCATGCATTATAGAGATATTATTTCACCCATAAGAAAATACTTTCATACATTGATATATTTATTTAATTTAATATACATTTTCAAAAATAAAATTCCAAAAAAAAATTGGAAGATGAATTTTATTTGAATAAAATATGAAATATTATAAAGGAATCCAAGCATAAAATATTGGTTATGGTAATTGGAAAAATCATTGCCACCATTTACGTTAAAATAAAACATTTCTTTTATATTTTGTAAAGAAATTCAAAAAATTCTATAAAGAGATTCCATTTGAGAAACATTTGAAAGAGGCATATAATTTAATTTATAATTTATTTATCTATATATAAATACATCCATAAAATAATTTTAAAAATATGGACATAGAAGAAAAAAAGTTTTAAGGGAAAATTTAAAATATGTTTTTTTTAAAAGAAAGCCCCTTACGTTGAGTTTGAATCGTCCCATACATTCTTTATCTTCATGGATAATAAAATTAGGTTAATTATTTAATTTCATAAGAAATTTTTTAAAGTTTATTCTTCCTTTTATTTTATCTCTTACCACGATATATTTAATTATTTAATAAATTAAATTCACGTCAGATGTTTTTACGATGTTCTGTTTATAAGTCCAAAATGCCTTCTGTAAGTTGACTATGGTCAAATAGGTCATTATTCCATTATATACAGAATAATATTCATGAAATAATTATAATTTTTATGCATCAATTATACTTTTAAAACTAATCAATAAATATGGTTATGAAAAATAAACTATGTTACAATCATGGAGACAGTAGGCCATACATACACAAGAGTAACATTTCCATTTTTCAACGGTCATTATGAATAGAAGATAATTATTATTTTATATTTATATAATTATAATTATATCATAAATACCATATTATTTATTTAAACATACTTATATATATAATCTATGTGATATAGTGTTGAAAAACGAATCACATTGCTTTGTGGAGGTGGTCGTCTACACATACGCACGAACACCATTATAAATTTTTAGTGAATGAAAAGGTAAGAAATTAAATGATATATTATCTTCAATAATGAAAAATATGTCATAAATATCATATATATACATTAAATTCATCATTATAACCATATATGATAGGTGGTCATAGAAAATTAATTATATTGGTCTGTAAGGTGGTAGTCCACCGTACAAATGAATGGTGGTTTCATTTCCCATTTGATAGAAGAAGAGATGGGTATAGGATATTAAATAAAGATAATAACATATTATTATTTGTAGGATATGGGTTTTATTATTTTATCATGGTTTTTGAGGATGTGTAATAAGAAATAAAACAAAAAAATGAGGTTAAAAACTATACATCTTCTTTGGAAAATATCTTTTACTCTACACCTTAAGACCTCTAAGATTGATATTCTACCAAAAATAAGGCCTATAGAACATATGAAGGGATGTTAATAAGATATTTGGGTAGTTATTTTCTGAATAAAGTCTTTTTAATTGTGAATAAATAAGAATAAGTAGTGAAATTTTATAAGAAAGGGGAGGGTCACTCTTGGAATTTCTTAAAATATTAAATTAATATAAATTAATTTTGATGTCCAAATGAATCAAAGTTTATAATATTTAAATATAAAGTGATTATTAATTAAAATACTCTCATAAAATAAAATTTTTATAGGTTTGAATCACATTTTTATCCTTATATTTTTGTTTTTACCCTTCGTTAACCCTTTGGACAATTATGGTGATATCAATGTTTTTTATTCTTAAGGGGTTAATATAGTTACTATAAAAAGGAAAAAATCCCATAAATAGATCATGGTTTATGAAATAAACCACATACCATTCACTATTCACTAGGATGAATATTTTTTTTGGAATTTTAAATCATTTAATAAAATATTATTTATTATAAATTAACATCAATGTCAATTTTGGAACTATTCATTTAATTTGACTTTTAAAACTACAATAAAATAAAGGAATTCGAATAAAATGAATCCACACCACTATAATATGTCATTTTTATCTACAAAAATCATATAACACAAAAATTAATTCAAATTATATTAATTTTAATATTTTTAATATCATTTATTTTATTTTTCTATTAGTTGAATAATTATCGCATTAGTGTTGTGTAAGATTTTAAGATAATTATTTCATTACTAAAAATTAAAAATAAATTAACATGATAAAAAAACCATTTTTATTTCAAATAAATATTTATAACTGGACATATCCTTTATTTATCCCTTTTTAAAAAATATTATAGTTATTAAAAGCAAGAGTGTGATATTTTTTGCTTTATATTCACTTAAATATTATAAAGGTCAAAATCATGTCTAAATGGAAAAAAGACCATATATTCAAAATTTTGATTATTATATATGAGATAAAATCATTCAATAAAACTTAGAAAAGTGTTAGGTTCATTTTTTTTTTATTTTTATCATATTATTTTTATCTTTAATTGCCTGATTTACCCTTTATAATGATAACAAAAATTAATAAAGAAACTATTAATAATGCCCAAAAATAAAAGAAACATATTTTAAAAAAAATAAATCCTGATTAAAAAAATGGAATCCACTTTTAATGACTCAAAACACATAAGTTTTAGAATTTAATTTAAAATTAAACTGAAAAAACGCGATGAAAAACAATTTTAAAAAAATGCCTTTTTTGTATAAAAGCTTTTTTTATTCCAAATTTAAAGAATAAAGTTCATTAAAAAAACCATAATTAGATTATTATTAATCAAAATAAAATAATTAAAATTTAAAATTAATATAAAATAGAATTTATCTTTTTAAATAATTTAAAAGAAAATATATTTTTCAATAAAATTAGTATTTTTCACTATTCATTGAAAAATCAATCTTTTTAGAAAATTATAAAAAATTCATCCTAAGATAATTTTTATATTATTAATTACAAAATTATATTCAATTTTTCAAATTAAAAATCTATTATTTGGAAATAAATATTTTAAATAAAACTATATAATATATGAAACCCAATTTGGTTAGAAATAAATCATTTTTTCCTTTTAGGTGAAATTTTTTCTAATATATTTATAATGAATATTAATCTATAAAATCTAACAAATGAATATATGAAAATGTATTATATCAAAATTACCTGGTCTGTTACATAAAAATATTATTAAAGGAATTTATTTTCATTATTTACTACTCGAGATTTATTATGATGATTTTTGTTTCTTTTCAAGGATATTTTATTTGGATCTCTTTATATTAAGGTTTTCATAAGTCTTATTTTTTATTTATCATTTTTAAAGTAATTCTAACTTTATATTTTATAACAAAGTTTATTTTTTATTGAAAACTTTTATATTTTCACTTCTATTTTTCATCTAAGGTTTAACTCTCATGAAGTGATGTTTTGATCAACCTATACATTTTATTATGATATGATTACTTTGGTAAAATGATATTTTTGATATAAAATTATTTATTAATGTAACACCCTAACCCCAGAATATTGGAGTCCATGCATTATTTTAATACATTGGCGTGATTACAAGGAATCAAATCCCAAATGACCGATCATTTTAACAACCTTGGGAAAATAGATTACATACATGAAATTTACATTAAAATTCGAAACATAAAACACCACATTAATAATACTTTGAGAAGACCATTATTCACGTAGCTTAACCCTTCATATAAATCATAATACACTTCTTAGCATCCCAGGAAAATAAAACATAAGAAAGAGGTGATCTCAGATGCTCATTAAGGTTAAACAATACAACAAAAGATTTCATAAATAAGCATATACTTTTAAGTAAAGATATAAAATTAAAACACAAGACTTTTAAACATTACCTTATACATAATATGGAAACAATAAATCAAATAACTCCATTTAAACATTCACATGGATATTCTACTAGTCTAATAATCACATGTAATATCAACAACTAATCTCATAATGAGGGAATGCATAATGCCGGACTTCATAACCATATTGTCAAGGCCTCATGCTAAGAACATACATAAATATACCCTCCAGTCCTTCTGCCAAGATACCAGTTTGTCTCATGAGACCTACCAATGCATTGAGAGGCTGTAGCGGGCCCCACCCATCATTTACCAAGTCTAATTCATTCCTCTTATGAAAGGGGTAAAACATAACATAAACATTCATATTAAAACTAGCATACAAAATGCTAATACTTTAACTATAAACCATTAATGGTATCAAAATAAAACATCCACATTAAAACATATCATAACCACTTCAATAAAATATGGAAGATTCTATCATAATAAATCAACCTCGATTAAGTATAAAATCCAACAAAGGATGTTGACATATATGAAATTAATCTAATAAGTTCATTAAAACTCTTTGAGAGAAATATCTATTTTTTACTTTGAAATAATTTAAAATACACTTAATTTTAAAATAAAACATTTATTTTTGAAAATAACCTTTTAATATTATAAGTGAAGCTTCAAAATTTTAAGGTTTCATGACAGTGGAAATAACCTCTTGCACCGTATAAGTTAAAAAAGACAGAAAAAGTCATAAAGTATCTCGTTTGGAAAACAATGGAAAGATTCCTTTAAATATTTTTTATATAAAAAGTCAAACATGGGTAAAAATTATTTTAAATAAATTTTTATTATAATTTGAAATACATTTTTAAGAAACATGGACATGAATGAAAAATGTGTCCCAATAGATACTTACCTATAAACAACCTTCGATAATAATGAGATTGTGAAGTTAACCCTTTTTTAAAAACCTTAAAATATTTCTTCTTGAAAACATTTGAATAAACTTAAAAATATACATAAAATGTTATTTATAATACTTTATATATGTATAAATAAATATGTATGATAATATCAAGAATATTGAAATGGGGAAAGGATTAATTCTTTAAACATTCAAAGAGTCCCATACCACTTTGAAAATTTAAATAATAATCCCAAGATCTTAAAATAGATATTTAAATACCATGAAGATAAATATATTCATGATATAACACATAATAGGGTTATTACATGCACCACAAATAAGAAATTGGTGGTGAAAATGGCTTATATCCCACGAAAATTAAAAGTGAGACACAATTCCCTTAACTTAAGTCCGATATTCTCCGTATGTGTTCGAAACTCCTATATAATGTCTTTAAACATATTATTAACTTAGAAAATAATAATAATAATATTTATTATATCATACATGATTCGTTTATGGCTTCATATTATCCTTTTATTAATAATTTCTAAGTTAAAAAAACATTTCAGGTAATAATCGCTTTCTTTATCGTACGTGTTTTGACTTGTTATTATTGATCGTATTACTTAGATCATGATTTAATTACTTACATAATGTATAAAATGATTTATATATCACATATATTCAGAATATAAATATATATAATAGATAGATATATGAAATAGAATACACCATTCATGGAGACAGTAGGTCGTACGTACTCATGAACATTGTTTCTGTTTTCTTATCATATTGAATGGAAGTAAGTGAATGAAATATATGTACACACACACACACAAACAAACACACACACACACAAATATATATATATATATATTAAAATAGTGTTATTATGTCATATATTTCATATTTAATAATAATATATATATTTTTAATCATTCTTGAATGGTGAATGTGGAAGATGAATCTCATCGTGTCATGGAGACGGTAAGTTGTACGTACGTACGAGCGATGATATCATTTTATTCATGGTTAAATAGTATAGAATTTAATGGAATATGAATTTTACAGAAAAAATCATGTTATATTTATTATTTATATCCATTATAATCATCATCATACCCATTACAATAAATTAGTGTTGAATAACAAATTACACTATGCTGTGGAGACGGTAAGCCGTACACACGCACACATGGTGATATTGTTATTATTAGGATGGATAAAATGGTGAACATTGTTGTACTATGATTATAATAAAATCTCAGTATATGTATTATACTAGAGTTATTACCTTTTTATGAAAAAAATATATAAATAATAAGTATAAGAAGAAAAGAACTTTGTAAGAGGTGATAAAACAATTACCTCTTTTTCAGGTGTCTTTTTGATTTTCACAAAAGGACTCTGTAGGATGGATTTATGACCAAAGTATGGACTCTAGGATGCATTTATAGAAGATAGTAGAGGAAATGGGTGGGTTTTTTCCAAGCCAAAGGGATTTGGATGTGTGAATTAAAGATAAGGAGAAGTTCCCTTTTACAAGAGAGGTGAGAGGTACTTTTGGAAGATCTTAAAATATTAATTTATTATAAATTTATTTTCAGTTTAAAATAGATAAAAAATGATATATTTCTAATATAATATGAGGATGGATATAAATCCTATCAAATAATTAATTTTAGGCATGTTTAGTTCATAAAATTAACCTTATCTTTTGGATTTAACCCTTAGTTAAACAATTTAAATCTTACCATGTCTTATTGTATTTTTACACTATAAAGTTAATATAGTTACTAAAAAATTTCAAAAAAACCCTCATTGAATAATTTATGACATGTTTGACATTATCCAAGTCAGTTGGCCGAAAATTATATTTTTATGACTTTTATATCATTTAATAAAATAGTATTTATTTTAAAATATCATTTATGTCAATTTTAATACTATTCAATTTTTTCATTTTAAAAAATATCAAACCAACATGATAACTTCAAGAAAATACTTAAAATATTTCAATAATATATCTAAGTTTTCTATAAAAATAGTGCATTCCATTAATTAAGTCAAATTATATTTATTTTAATATTTTTAATATCATTTATTTTATATCTCAATTAATTAAACAATTACTTATTCATTATCGTGTAACCATTTTATTTATTTATTTAATGTCTAAAAATTAGAAATAAATTATCATGATGTATATAAATTTCTTATATTTCAATAGACTATTTATAGTTTACCATACCTCTTATATAACCTCATATTAAAAATAAAATATTTATTAAAATTTGAATATAACATTTTTAACACTTCTATAAATAAAATATAATTAATGTCCTAATCAAACACATGTATCTTAAAAAGGATCATATTTTTGTCCTAAGGTTGATTTTGGTCGAAAAATACTTATCCAATGAAATTAGGACACGTGTTAGGGTAATTTTATATTATTATAATTTTTTTACCTTTAATTACCCTATTTACCTTTAACCGTGTCAAATAAAATTCAAAAGTTACTATTCACCAAAAATTATTTTTATCCTATTAGACCAAAATTTTTATACTGATTATAACCATGTATGTCAGTTTTTTAAAATTTGATTCATAGAAGTAGTGAAATTACATTTAATGCTAATATACAAATGTGGCTAGAAGGCGGGTAAAAAGACGTTAAAAAAGTTCAATGGTTTTTTTATATCTAATTCTATTATTAAAATAATTCCAATGAACTAAATTGGGTTAATATATTCATTATTTATTTATTATGACTTTAAAATCAATACAAATTAAAATTATTTTTTAAATCAAAAAATTAATTTTTAATAATAATGCAGTGTTTTTCACTATTCATAAAAAATTTAAAGTTTTTAGAAAAATAAAAAAAAATCACCCTTAGATAATTTTAATATTACAAATTAAAAAATGAAGTCTATTTTACCAAATTCAATTTATAAGAGTGTTTAAAATTAATTTTATTATTATTCACAAAAGTACATAAAAAGTAGTTCTTTTAAGAAAATAATATTTTCTAAACATATAACTATTTTACCAAAACTTATAAATTTCATTATAAATATGTTTTATTTATGTGAAAATTTTATAAATAAGATTTAACAATTATTTATTACTATTTATATTACTATATTTAATGTATAAGTTATGAATATATCATTTAAATAATTTTAACACTAAAGTGTTGTTTCGTAGAGACTCAATCTTGCGTGTTACGCAAGCCAAGTCGATGTTGTGTGCACCAAAAGTTATTGAGGATAACGTACCATGAAATATTAGGGTGTTATAATTAAGTTCATGTTATGTGATGTTTTTGGAAAGTTTAATAAACCCATTATTTTTCCATGGGTTATTTAAGATATGATGATGATTTAATTTATGTAGCACACATTTGTATTGATATTGATGAGCATGGTATTGTATCTCCCTTGAATGAATTGTTTTAAGTTTATATCTAACAATATAGTCAGACATGGAAATAATGAGTCTATTCACAAAGGTGTAGGCCTAATGGCTTTGCCCACATTTTTAGACATGGATATAATGAGATTATTTACATAGGCGTGGGTATAGTGAGTTTTCTCCCAAAGGTTTTCCTATACTGATGGTTGTGCATAATTTCTAAGTTGTTTATAAAGTTATGAAACATTTTCAAAATTCATTTCATTTTCATGAAATTCCTGATTATTACTTATTTTTAAAGTATTCCACACTTTTATATCATGCTCATACGCTTTATGATTATTAAGATGCAATTTGATCCATATCATGAATTTTATACTTCCTTAAGGATATTTTTATGATCTTATGTTGCTCTATCATATTTTATGATTATCATATATGGTCTTATGATATTTTAATAATATATTTATACTCTTATTAATGTTCTCCTTCATGTTTATGATTTGATACATTATGATATATTTTTCCCTTACTAAGCATTTGAGCTCACTTCTTGCTTATGTTTCCATTCCCTAGGTTATAAAGATGATTGAATTATTCATGATGTCTAGAAAAGGGTCCAGAGGAGTGAGATTAAAGAGGAATGTTCACAAGTGTTATAATATAATATATTTATATAGATAATTTCTAAGCCACTAAACTTGTCAGTCAGTGTTTTGTGTTACTATTTGTGAGATATATTATCTAAATCATGAAATTAATGTATTATTTAAGTTATGTTTATCTTGAGTGACATTAGTTCATATTAGAGGAGGGTTTAGTTATTTTGGGAATTAATTTAGTTATTTTTGGAAATTTTTATGAGATAACTTTAATGGAACCTATAGAGATAAGTCATAGTATAGGATAACATCACGAAGTTTTGGTAAAGTAAAGATTGTTTGGTTTTAATAGAAATTACATACCTATATGGATATTGGTAAGTGGATGCAACTGTGGCATAGATACACCTTGGGATGATCACCATGAAAAAGACCGATTAAGCATTGGCTCAATCTTCACTATCATGAACTGACCCAATGGGGCTTGAGCCAGAACTATCCTAAGCCTGCATACATAGGCCAGTGGATGGTGAAAAGCACCAAAAAGCATATATAACATGGGAGGCCTTTTCCTAATGTTACTATATGCACACACCTGACCATATCAATACAAAAGTTCATAGGAATAATAATAAAAAGATGTAACCACTATAATATAAATCAAGTATTCAAAACCTCTAGGGTGTATAAGAGCATAAAAATGGAAACTAAAAGTAAAAGGTAAAAATACTTTCCTAACCAGAAATATGTTCTAACCTAACAAAACTAGATAGTAAATGTGGTAGGATATCCCAACTCCTAATATCCATGCTCGGACCACCGTACATGCTCCAATGAATCAGTTATCCCTATGATCCTCTATAGTCACCACTAACCTATTATGACTAGAAGATTTCCCTATACCTGTAGTTTGAAACCATGGGTATATCCCATTAAACCGTGGGTATAGGCTATACCCATGGTTTTATGAACCATGGGCCCCCGAGGTGTCTGTATTTCCCTATACCCATGGTTTTGCAGAAACCTTGGGTATAACCCTCTAAAATTTCATATTACCCATGGTTTTGGTAAACTGTAGGTATACATCTATACCCATGATTTACAGAACCATGGGTATACATTTTTTACAGCACAAATTATATACCCAAAGTTAAGTAAACCATGAGTATAGATAGTTTTCTTCACAACACACATACCCATGGTTTTTTGAACCGTGGGTATAGATAGTTTCACAACAACATATATACCCACAGTTTAAAGAACCATGGGTATAGATGGTTTTCCCAGAAACAACAGCTTCCCACCTTGGTTTCACCTTTACCCTACAAACCAGAATGAAAACCACTATGAAACAATGGAAAAGTTATTATCAGAAACAATGGAACCACTGTGAAACCCCTCCCCCTTACACACCCCCACTCCCCCCTTGACAGAACCCCCTTACACCCCCTTGCACCCCCTGGACACCCCCTAGATACCCCCTACACACCCCCACTAGACACCCCTGGACCCCCTCGACACCCCCTAGACCCCCCTTGGACACCCCTTCCCCTAGACACCCCTAAGACACCCCCTAGACACCCCCTTCTCGACACCCCTCCCCCCCAGACACCCCCCGGAACCCCCCCTTGGACACCCCCCACTAGAAACCCCCTGGACACCCCCACTGGACCCCCCGCTACTGGACCCCCCTGGACACCCCCCACTGGACCCCCCTGGACACCCCCTGGACCCCCCGGACCCCCCGTACATCCCCTCCCCCTAGACACCCCTACCCCCTGGACACCCCCTCCCCCCTAGACACCCCTATCCCCTGGACACCCCCCCTTGGACACCCCCTAGACCCCCCTGGGACCCCCCTGGACACCCCCCTTTGGACCCCCTGGACACCCCCGACCTCCCTGGACACCCCCTAGACCCCCCCGAACACCCCCAGACTCCCCTGGACACCCCTCATAGACCCCCTGAACACCCCCCATTGGACACCCCCCATTGGACACCCCCCACTAGACCCCCTGGACACCCCCTAGACCCCCCCCCCCCCCCGAACACCCCCTGGACACCCCCCTGGACAGCCCCCCCGACCCTCCCTCCTGGACAACCCCCTCCCCCTGCACCCCCCTGGATACCCCCTTGGACAGCCCCCAACCCCCCTCCTGGAAAACCCCCTCCCCCTGCACCCACAACCCCCTTCACCCCCCCGGACCCCCTTCTGGACATCCCCCTCCCCCTTCACCCCTACATCCCCTGCCCCCTACCCCCTGATCGTGTTGTCGAGCGCGTCAAATTAGTTGTTTAGTTTTAACTAGAATTTCTGCGATATAGCAGCAACCCTAGTCCATCTCTCTACAGAGACTTAGATAATTAATTTCAAAATTTGGTTCTGATTATGAAATTAAAAAGGTAAATGGGGTTTTATAATACTTGGGTTTGATGATTAAAGATGACAATAGAAAATTAAAGTGATAAAACAAAGTAGAAGAAAACAAGATTAATTAAACGTGATCAACCTGGGGAACTCTCATGATGCTCATCCTTCATCGCTTCATGAGATAGAGTTAAGATCTTTTAACCCTAGTTTATAACACCTAGAACCAGAATGTTACTGGGTTTATACTAGTATACCTCCTAGGGTTCAGTTGAAAACACACAATGATTCACCGAACACCACTGATGATTGGGTGATTTGTGTTCGACTTCATAACCGAAACTCACCAAGGAAACACAAAAAGAACTTGATGTGTTGTCTGGGTTTGTATGTTATTTATTTGTGATACCATGACATAAATGTACATGGACTTGAACGTTCTTATGTGAGTTCAATTGACCAATATGAACCACACAAATAGTGCAATTGAATGATGGAAGAAAAAGGGATGAACGGTGTGTAAAACATCACATGAAAGGGTACCCCCAAACATGATCATTTGAGTTTGAGTATAACATACTAGTATACAACTCAATTAAATAAAAATAGAGGATGAATAAAAACAACATACAAACTTGGAATTAAAAATACTATTCAAATATTACAACATTAAGCTTGGGATTTACAATATGTTCCTCCCTGGGTGATCACTAGGGGTTTAGAAACCCATGGGAGGGGAGAAAGAAGAAGATATTGAAGTAAAACTTACCATATACTCCATAACATCAAATATTTGTGGGAGTAATCCTTTGGGACTCTGAAATAGCAGCACCTTGCCTCTGGTTCGAACTCCCAAATGGGGTGCCCAAGGTGCTAATTTATAGGCAAAGTGGGAAGTGGTTTTGGGCACCCTGATTTCACTAATTTGCTTGTTCCATGGTTTTGGCTGGTCAAAAAGTCTTAAATAACTTTGGAAAAAACTAAAGAGTTATTGGACGAAACCTTTTCTACCTCTATGTAAAATTTGGCGTCCATATATAGAATATAATAAGAGATATTTCCAAAATATAGTGGCAAAGTTTTGACCCCGTGCAGATCCACTTTATTGAACAGATCAGTTTTTATAGGCCTCTTAATGAACGAATTGGGATTTTGTTCTTTTAGATGAAATGGATCTAATTAAATTTCGGATCAGAAAACAAAGTTTCATCCCATTTTAATGCACTTTTTAGTATAATCATGCGTTTTAGTCCACTGGTGTGCTTGGATCATGTGTAGATTGGCCCATTTTTCTTAGACTTCATCATAGGTCCTCCAAATCACCTCAAAAATGGAGTGAAAGTTTTTATTATACTTGTAATTTTCAATACAAAACCAGTTTAATACATTATTATAAGGGTGAAATAAAACAGTAAATCATGGTACGATCACACCCCCACACCTAAACATTTGCATTCCTGGGAAAAGTATAATATCCTAATCATGTCCCATTCCTAAATAAAAGGTGTGAAAACATCCAATATTCTTTTGAAATTAAATTCATCATGTATCTTTTATGGAATAAATTTTCCTATCATTTTTCTTTTCTCACATTCAAATTTTTTAAACTTTATTTGTTCACCCATGCAACATGTTGCAATCTACCTCTCCTAAAAATTTTCCCTCTTCACTCAAGGAACATATGAAAGTGGATTTATGCTCTTTTCCCAGAGTTCATGTGATATTACCATATGATTTTCAAGATTCTCATTTCTCTACCAGAAGAAACTAGTGTGCTACTCAAGAGGACTTTCAACAGGTTGTTATGAGGTTTAAGGGTTGGTAGGATTTAATGTTTAAAAATATGAGGCAGAAGAGGAGTGTTTAATATCTTATATACAAAACATGTCAAAATTAAGCAATTGTTCATAATGAATGTACACACTCAACCCCTCACAAATTGTATCACCTCCAAATCACTCTCCCCATTGTCTATTTTTGTGGGCCACAACCAAGAAGTGAATAATAATGAGTAAACATCCTCTTTTCTCCATTTTTTTCTTTTTCTCTATTTTTTTCAATGTATAGAACTAATTTTTTTTGTATAGTTTTTTTTGAAGATAAAGAGGGAAACATGTGTAAAATAATGATGTAATATGGATTATGAACCCATTGCCCAAGGAAAATGTAGGCACCCTTTATATCAAACCATAACAATGATTCTCTCCCCAGAATTCTCATGGTAACACCCTCTCACCCACACTTGCTAAAAATAAACAATAATATACACAAGAGATGGGTAGGTAGGGATAAATTAGCTTGTAATGTGGCTACCTAACAGGAATTTCATGGTCTCTAAGGCTTAATAAGGATAAAATGTAAAAGTGGCCAAAAATAGAGGATAATTGTACAAAGGGATTTTTAATGAACGATTACCTCTATCATGAATGTAGCATACTTGAATCTTATGGCTTCAAATAGAATCAAGGAAAGTTCTAGTTTCTCTATGTAACACCCCAAGGTTTTGAAAATAAATATAGAATACAATTTTACAATCTAGCCATTAAACACAACTCTGCCTCTTCTATGTTTTGAATTTCAAAAAATGGTCATCTAGAGTTGTGTTTAGTAAGTCATTTGGAGTTTGATAGAACGAACTTGATTTTTGGTGAATAGTAACATACCCTTATGAATAGTAATATGAATAGTAATATTACCCTTATGAATAGTAAATAATAATATTATTTTATTTTCTTAAGGAAATAAGATAATGAGATATTAATTAGTTTTTCAATGAGAAATAAAACTAATTGCACTTTAAGATTGTTATTTTTCGAATTAACTATGACCTTATTTAAAAATTAAATTAATAATATTTAGAAAATTATTTTTGATAAATGGATTTCAATTTTTAATTATACACATCAAAAAATGGTAGGGGTGAATTTTTGGGATTTTTCTAAAATACATGATTTTTTCATGAATAGTAAAAATACAGTTTTGAGTTTTCGGTAGTTTAATGACATCATAATGATGTAATAATTAAACATAAAAGTATGGTAGACTTATTTATAGTAACTTATGACATGAGGTGTCCCAAGTGTCTAAATCCATGGGAAAATACCACAGGCAAGCCCATGTTTTGGCAAAAACCACTAATGAGGTGTCCCTTAGAAATTATTAAAAAATTACCTCTCTTTTTCTATAAATACCCACTCATCCATTCGTTTTATTTCATTAAAAATACCTCATAATCTAATCTCTGGTGGTTTTACCTCTCTATGAGGCCTCCCAAGGTGTCCCTAAGCCCCCAAGGTCCCATACTTTAAGATGTAAGAGTTATTCTACAAGGTAAGGGAATCCTTCATTCTCTTCTTTAAGTCGACACTTCTTTTATGTTAGCTATTTGAAATTCCTTTCTCATATGTTGGGGTTTGATTTTATTTATTCTTCTTACTATCCTTTTGATTTCAATATTATGAGATACACTTTTGTTATCATCATTTTATTTTATGAAATTTTAAGTGACGCCGTTAGGCTGCCGAATTTTCATAAGGGATCTCTTAACTTTTCTTTTATTTTCAAGTTCATCTCTTTTATTTTTCTCTCCACACATCCTCTATCAAAATGATCATGATAACTCCAGTATAATCTATATACTGGAATTATATCATGTTAATGGAAGAACCATCATAAATTTTCTTACTCCCTCCCTTTTATTTTTTATAAACGAAATCAACGTCCATGATGTTCCAATTTATAGTCTTCGTGGACGTTGAAGTTTCATTCTTCAATTTCTTATTAATTACTGGTCATGAAACCATATTTATGGTTGAAATAGACTATAAAATATGTATTATAACATAATTAATATTCATGAACCAGAATATGTACATATAATTAAGTTATATGACAAAACTAGTTCATAATAATCCAAATACCGCTGAATAATCGAAGTGATTGTCATCTAATGATTCTTCCTCATTCCATGTAAACAAATTATAGAAATGACCATTAACAATTATTTATGTTCATAAATAATATATAATTCCAATACTGGAGATTTATAACCTTTCCACATGAACTCCATTACTTAAAAACAAGTGAACCGATTATAAAAATAATGAAAACGAAAACCCGTGAACAAGGAAATTCAATATAATAACTTAGAAATAAGGGTATAAATAAACTAAATAGAATTATTATAAACTAAATAAATGTATAATAGGTTCTTAAATAATTTATTAATAAGTATAATTTCATATTCCAGGAGCTTAAGATCAAGATAGAAACACGTTCGGAGTTAAGGTAAGGAGTATCTCGTCTCATTTTTATTTCTGTGAGATTTTCATTGTTCACCAATTATTTCTTGTATGTGGTATATGTGTACTGCCATTTAAAATATAATAACATTATTATATTTATATTCATGTTATTCAATGATTCACTTGATGTTCATTAATTTCTGGTCATTTTATTTGACTGATTACATTGTGGTAAGAGACTTTGTCTCAACTACCTTTTCATTGTGACTAACTTTGTATTATGCACCTAATAATACTTATGTGGTGTACATACTACCCATTTGAGATAAATTTTCATTTAAATTATATTTATATTAAATATCCATAATCTCATATCATGGATATGTTTGTTGTCTAAACTGTATACCATTTTACATATGGTGTTTATTTGGAATGTTATTTCAGTTAAGGAAATATTGATGAATCTTTATACTCTACTCTATACAAATATTGAAAAGGCATATTGATCTTGTATTGAATAAATGTATAAGGAATTATTTGGACATGTAGTGGTATGTGGGGCCCTCTATATCCCCTCAATGCATTGGTAGGTCTCATGAGACAAAACAGTTTGGTGACGAACCCTTTGAGTTTGTTTCCAAAAATCAGAAGGGTTTCTACCCATAGAACTAAACCGTTTTTACGGTATTATGGTTTCATGTGCCAGATACATGAATTCCAATTAATAATAATTATATTTATTCATTATCAGTTAATATTATTATCCATGATGTTTTCACTATGAAAAAATCTATGGATGCAGTTTCATTCTCAGTTTATTAATGGCATTAGTTATTCATTTATTCACTATGCCATATTGATTATTCCAGATTGATTGTGATTCAATTATTATTGTACTCATGATTCCACTATTTTTAACCCTTACTGAGAATTTTATATCACCCCTTTCATTGTCTACTTTCAACAGGTGATGAAGAGAATATATTTTATTGAGTTCCTGGGGATTCCATTTTTAGTTTTTGTTATGTATTGTATTTTGTAAACTTTTCCAATGTAATTTGAGTAACATATATGTATCTAGTTTCTTTAAGACTACTAAAATGATCATTCCTTTGGTATTTTAATTCCTTCTAACCATGCCAATTTCACAAGTAAAACACCGGCTCCATCCTAGAGGGGTCGGGGTGTTACAATTGGTATCATAGGAAGTTTAGTAGAAAACTTGGAAACTAGAGTAGGAAATGTATAGTAGGGAACAAATCCCTAAGGTAGTATCTGAGGATTAACATACAATAACATCCTGGTATTTTGGTAAGGAATAAATTATGTGGATATTTTAAGAAATACATCCCTGTCTGGATACGAGCAGGTAGAGGCGGCTCTGGCACAGATGTATCTAGGGGTAAAACCTGAAAACACCACTTTGAGCTAGACTCAAACGAGAACTGGTGCACGACAATGGGCCTTTATGCACTCTTGGTTACAACACTCCTGGGGGATATGCTTAGGATAATTCATATTTTCTTTACAATCCATTATGAATAAGTTAATGTAAATTTTTTCCTCAGAAGAACCATGTTTATAAGATTAGATATGCATATAATTTAAATCTATGTTGAGTGCTTTTCTATTTGAGATTCATAAACTAATCTAGTGTATTCCATTATTTACAAATGGAATCTAATGGAAGAAGGGGAATCAATACTCGTGGGAAAGATAGGGATCTCCCTACTAAGCAAGTCAACACATTCAATGTTGGAGTAGATCAGATCATGACCATATTGGGACAACTGACTCAAGTTATAATGAATAACCATTCAACACCTGTGTTGGATCGTTTCATGTGGCATAAGCCCCCATATTTCAGTGGGACGACTAATCCAGTGGTTTCTGAGCAATGGATCAAGTCCCTTGAAAAGATATTCATGGTGTTAATATGCAATGAAAATGAAAAGGTAGTACTGGCAGTATATTGTCTCAATGGAGACGCTGATCAATGGTGGTCCCTGATTCAAAATACCATGGAGGAAGAAGAGATAGAGGATATGGAATGAAGGAATTTTAAGGAAATATTCTTCAAAAAATATTTCCCTCATGAGCAACGAACTGAAATGAAGAGGAAATTCCTTGGCTTGAAACAAAGGGAAGAAGACAGTGTTGCAGAGTATGAGGCTACCTTCACAAGGCTAGCCAGGTATGCCATGGATTACATACGTGACTTGGTGGAAAATATTGATCATTTATTTGAAGGTCTTAATACAAGTCTTCAAAGGGTAATGGCTTCTCAATCATTTTCATCATATGATGAAATTGTATCAAGTGCCATAAAAACAGAGAAGGAATTTTCTAGATCAATTTTTTTCAAAGGAAACCAAGATAAGAAGCAGTATTCTGATAACAAAGGAAAATGAGAATCACCAAATAAGAGTAATGTAATGAATAGTTTCCCATTATGTGAGAACTGTTGAAAGAATCATCTCGGGAAATGCTTGAAAGGCATGGGAGTTTTCTATAACTGCAGAGAAAAGGGTCATCAATCTGATGAATGCAAGGGGAAGAAAAAATTCAATGATATTCAATGCTATAATTTCATAGAGATGAGACACTATGAAAATGAGTGTCCTAAGTGCCAAGAAAACATGCCTCAGAAAAATACAAGAGAGCAAGGGAGAGCCTATGCGATTACAACCGTGGAGGTTGAAGTTCCTAGTGACATGGTGGCAGGTACTTTAATTGTTTCCTCAAACTTATCCAACACTTTATTTGATTCTGGATCATCGCATTCATTTATATCCTCTCAATTTTCCAAGAAAATTAGATATGTCCAATTTGATTTAAGAAAGGAGTTGTTTGTTAAAACTCCCATGGGATGTATCATTGCAACAAAGGGATGTCGATTAGTCCTTCTCCAAACACCAAAATGCGCTTTAGTTTCTAACCTTATCATCATACCCATGACTTAATTTGATATAATTCTCGGTATGTATTGGCTATCAAATTATGATGCGAGGATTTATTACAAGAAAAAGGAAGTTACAATTTTTGAAAATGGTGTATAATATATTATCTTTAGAGCGGAGACTTCGCCATCTGATTCTTATCTAGACCCACCCCCAATAGCTCCATTGAATGAAATTCTCGGAGAGGAAGAGAACCCAATATCCATGGGTGAGGAAAGAAATATTAAAATTGAATATGTGCATATAGTGAAATAATACATTGATGTGTTTCCATAGGATTTACCTAGACATCCTCTTAAGAAGGAAATTGAGTTTTCCATTGACTTAATTCCTGGTGCAAGAACTATATCAAAGACCCCATATAGAATGGCCACTGTGGAGTTAGTGGAGCTAAAAAACAACCAGAAGAGTTGAGTGAAAAAGGATTTATTAGACTTAGTGTTTCTCCATGGGGAGTCTCGGTCTTGTTTGTAAAGAAGAAAGATAGATCTATGAGGCTATGTATTGATTATAGAGAAATCAATGCTATTCCAATAAAGAATAAGTATCCTCTACCCCAGATTGATGATTTATTTGACCAAATTCATGGATCTTAATAATTTTCAAAGATTGACCTTCGATCTGGATATCATCAGTTGAGTGTGAAGAAAGAAGACATTCCAAAAATAGCGTTTCAAACCAGGTACGGGCATTACGAGTTTACAGTAATCCCTTTTGGATTGACTAATGCACCCTCTGTTTTCATGGATCTAATGAATAGAGTTTTCAAGGAATATATCGATGATTTTGTAGTGGTATTTATTGATGATATCTTGGTATACTCCAAAATCTACGAAGATCATAAAAATCACTTGCGCATTATCCTGAAGACTCTTAGAAGACATGAATTATATGGGAAGTTTAGAAAGTGTGAATTCTGGCTTCAGGAGATTTCTTTTCTTGGCTATATTGTCTCTAAGGATGGAATCCTAGTTGATCCTGCGAAGACAAAGGCAATACAATATTGGCCCACGCCAACAAATATAACTGAGGTACGCAGTTTTATTGGCCTAGCAGGTTATTATCGGCATTTTGTACAGAATTTTTCCTGACTGGCTAACCCGCTAACGAAGCTCATATGTAAAGGGGTTAATTTGTTTTTGGAAAAAAGATTGTGAATAATGTTTTGAAGAATTGAAGATAATATTAGTCAATTCTCCTATATTGACTCTACCATCGGGGAATAACGAGTTTGTTATTTATAATGATGCTTCAAAGAAAGGACTTGGTTGTGTCCTTATGCAAAATGATAAGATTATTGCTTATGCATCACGACAGCAAAAAATTAATGAGAAAAACTATCCTACTCATGATCTTGAGTTAGTTTCTGTAATATTTTCTTTGAAGATATGGAGACATTATATCTATGGTGAAAAATGTGAGATTTATACTGATCACAAGAGTTTAAAGTATATTTTCTCACAGAAAGAACTCAACATTAAGCAAAGGATATGGCTTGAACTACTCAAGGATTATGATTGCACGATACACTACCACCCGGGGAAGGAAAATAAGGTGGAAAATTCTTTGAGTTGAAAGGATGATGGAGTTTTGAACAAGATGAGAGTTGAAAGGGATCATATTTTCATGGATCTAGTAAAGATGAATATGGGAATAACCATGGAAGGTGAAACATCAATTCTTTTTCAAATGGTTATTAAACCATCTTTACTAGAAAGGATACAAAGTTCTCAGGCTGATGATGAGGAATTTCAAAAGAATATTAAAGCTGTGAATGATGGGAGATTGAGTGACTTCGTATATGAAGATGGAATTTTGAAATTTGGGAAGAGACTTTGTGTTCCTGATATACCTGATCTAAAAAGGGAATTGTTGGATGATGCTCATAGTTCCAATTTCTCTATACACCCTGGTAGCACTAAGATGTATAGAGATTTGAAGGAACATTTTTGGTGAGATAACATGAAGAGGGATATTGCTGATTTTGTGTCAAGATGTATGGTTTGTCAACAAGTGAAAGATGGAAGGAAAAATCCTGGAGGAGTATTACAACCTCTTCCAATACCTAAGTGGAAATGAGATAATATCATGATGGAATTTTTCATGGGACTACCAAAGACTCCTAGAAGGAATGATGCAATATGGGTCATTATTGATCATCTTACCAAGTCATCACATTTTCTTGCTATAAGATAAGATCTACCACTTGAACGTCTAGAAAGACTATATATTAATGAAGTTGTGAGACTTCTTAGAGTACCCCTATCGATTGTTTATGATCGTGATCCACGTTTTACATCAAGATTCTAGAAAATTCTTCAGAAGGCCCTAGATACTAATCTTTGTTTGAGCACTGCTTACCACCCACAAACTGATGGACAATCATAACCGACTATTCAAACATTGGAAGACATGTTGAGGTCTTGTTAACTTGATTTTCAAGGCACATGGGATTATTATTTACCTCTCGTAGAATTTTTCTACAACAATAGCTTCCATTCAAGTATTCAGATGGCACCCTATGAAGAATTGTATGGGTGGATATGTCGTACACCAACTTGCTGGGATGATGTTGGTGAAAGAAAGCTTGTGGTCCCATAACTTGTTGAAGAAATAATGAAGAAGATGAAGATTATCCAGAACAATATCAAAATAGCTCAAAGTAGGCAAAAGATCTATACAGATAACCGAAGGAAGGATTTAGAGTTTCAAGAAGGTGATCACATTTTCTTAAAGGTATCTCTATGGAAGGGTATTATACAATTCGGTAAGAAGGGAAAATTAAGTCCCAGGTACATTGGACCTTTTGAAATTTTGGACTGAATTGGAGCCGTAGCTTACCATTTGGAAACGCCGCCAAGTCTCTCCAAGGTTTACAATGTGTTCCATGTGTCAATGTTAAGAAAGTATATGCCATACCCAACACATGTACTCACTTATGAAGAAGTATAACTTGATCTAGATCTATCTTATTGTGAAGATCCTATCAAGATTCTTGATACTAGAGAACAAGTATTGAGAAATCGAACGACTCGTCTGGTAAAGGTTCTATGGAGGAACCATAAGATGGAGGAAGCAATATGGGAGCCAGAGGAGCTTATGTTAAATACATACCTGAATCTTTTTAGGTAATATTTTGTGAATTTCGAGGAAGAATTTTTTTTAAGGAGGGGAGAATGTAACACCCCAAGGTTTTGAAAATAAATATAGAATGAAATTTTATAATCTAGTCATTAACACAACTCTACCTTTTCTAGGTTTTGAATTTCAAAAAATGGTTATCTAGAGTTGTGTTCAGTAAATTATTTGGAGTCTGATAGAACAAACTTGATTTTTGGAGAATAGTAACATACCCTTATAAATAGTAATACGAATAGTAATATGACCCTTATGAATAGTAAATAATAATATTATTTTATTTTCTTAATGCAATAAGATAATGAGATCTTAATTAGTTTTTCAATGAGAAATAAAACTAATTGCACTTTAAGATTGTTATTTTTCGAATTAAATATGACCTTATTTAAGAATTAAATTAATAATATTTAGAAAATTATTTTTGAAAAATGGATTTCACTTTTTAATTCTACACATCAAAAAATGGTAGGGGTGAATTTTTGGGATTTTTCTAAAATACATGAATTTTTCATGAATAGTAAAAATACAGTTTTGAGTTTTCGGTAGTTTAATGACATCATAATGATGTAATAATTAAATATAAAAGTATGGTCTAATTGTGTATAGTAACTTATGACACGAGGTGTCCCAAGTGGATAAATCCATGGGAAAATACCATGGGAAAGCCCATGGTTTGGCAAAAAACCACTAATGAGGTGTCCCTTAGAAATTATTAAAAAATTACCTCTATTTTTCTATAAATACCCACTCATACATTAGTTTTATTTCATTAAAAAACCCTCATCCTCGAATATCATGTGTTTTTACCTATCTAGGAGTCCTCCCAAGGTGTCCCTAATCCCCCAAGGTCCCATCCTTCAAGATCTAAGAGTTATTCTACAAGGTAAGGGAATCCTTCATTCTCTTCTTTAAGTCGACACTTCTTTTATGTTAGCTATTTGAAATTCCTTTAACATATGTTGGGGTTTGATTTTATTTATTCTTCTTACTGTCCTTTTTATTTCAATATGATGATATACACTTTTTTTCTCATCATTTGATCTTATGAAATTTTAAGTGACGCCATTAGGCTGCCGAATTTTTATAAGGGATCTCTTAACTTTTCTTCTATTTTCAAGTTCATCTATTTTATTTTTATCTCCTCACCTCCTCTATCCAAATGATCATTATAACTCTAGTATAATCTATATACTGGAATTATATCATGTTAATGGAAGAACCATCATAAATTTTCTTACTCCCTCCCTTTTATTTTTTATAAACGAAATCAACGTCCATGAGGTTCCAATTTATAGCCTTTGTGGGCGAAGAAGTTTTGTTCTTCAATTTATTCTTAATTACTGGTCATGCAAACATATTTATGGTTGAACCATACTATAACATATTTATTATAACATAATTAATATCCAGGAACCAGAATATGTACATATAATTAAGTTATATGACAAAACTAGTTCATAATAATCCAAATACCGCTGAATAATCGAAGTGGTTGTCATCTAATGATTCTTCCTCATTACATGTAAAAAAATGATATAAATGACCATTAACAATTATTTATGTTCATAAATAATATATAATTCCAATCCTGTAGATTTATAACCTTTCCACATGAACTCCATTACTTAAAAACAAGTGAACCGATTATAAAAATAATAAAAATGAACACCCCGAAACAATGAAATTCAATATAATAAATTAGAAATAAGGGTATAAATGAACTAAAAATAATTTTGATAAAACAAATACATGTATAATAGGTTCTTAAATAATTTATTAATAAGTATAATTTCATATTCCAGGAGCTTAAGTTCAAGAGAGGAACATGTTCAGAGTTAAGGTAAGGGGTTTCTCATCTCACTTTCATTTCTATGAGATTTTCATTGTTCACCAATTATTTATTGTATGTGGTATATGTGCACTTCCATTTGATATATAATAACATGATTCTATTTATATTCATGTTATTCAATGATTCACTTGATGTTCATTAATTTCTGGTCATTTGATTCAACTGATTACATTGTGGTAAGGGACTTTGTCTCAACTACCTTTTCGTTGTGACTAACTTTGTATTGTGCACCTAATAATCCTTATGTGGTATACCTACTGCGCATTTTAGATCACTTTTAATTTAAATTATATTTATATTAAATATCCATAATCTCATATCATGGATATGTTTGTTTTCTAAACCGTATACCATTTTACATACGGTGTTTATTTGGAATGTTATTTTAGTTAAGGAAATATTGATGAATCTGTATACTCTACTCTATACGAATATTGAAAAGTCATATTTCTATTGTATTGAATCAATGTATAAGGAATTATTTGGACATGAAGTGGCTAGTGGGGACTTCTATATCCCCTCGATGCATCGGTAGGTCTCATGAGACAAAACAGTTTGGCGAAAAACCCTTCGAGTTTGTTTCCAAAAATCAGAAGGGTTTCTACCCATAGAACTAAACCATTTTTATGGTATTATGGTTTCATGTGCCAGATACATGAAGTCCAATTAATAATAATTATCTTTATTCATTATCAGTTAATATTGTTATCCATGAGGTTTTCACTATGAAAAAATCTATGGATGCAGTTTCATTCTCAGTTTATTAATGGCATTTGTTATTCATTTATTCACTATGCCATATTGATTATGTCAGATTGATTGTGATTCACTTATTATTGTACTCATGATTCCGCTATTTGTAACCCTTAATGAGAATTTGAGCTCACCCCTTTCACTATCTACCTTCAACAGGTGATGAAGAGAATATCTTTTATTGAGTTCCTGGGGATGCTGTTTTTAGTTTTTATTATGTATTGTATTTTGTAAACTTTTCCAATGTAATTTGAGTAACATCTTTATATCTTGTTTATTCAAGACTAATAAACTAATCATTCCTTCTGGATTTTCATTCCTTCTAACCATGCCAATATCACAAGTAATATACCAGTTCCATCCTAGAGGGGTCGGGGTGTTACACTCTACATGACTCGAGACTCTCAAGAAAGTGATTAAAAGGAAGAATATGCAATAAAGGGAATAGAATGTCTCTCAGGTAAGGGATTAAAATATTGGTCAGTGCTAATGAGGCATGGGATTCAAAAATCCATTAAACACCTAATAATGATTTTAAAATAAAAATTATAGAAAAAGATTCCATATCAATATTCATTTGAAAAACATTTTTCCAAAAAATAATGGAATTTTCCAAAAAATTGACTCAAGCATGAAAAACGATTTTAGATATTTTTTAAGATCAATTTTTATATAAAAACACAAAAAAGGAAAAATAAATCAAAAATTAAAACACATTTTTTTAATCCTAACTATTACATGTCACCCTCCCCCACACCTAAAAGTTACATTGTCCATAATGAAATTATTTTAAATAAATAGAAAAGTAAATAAAGTTAGGGAGAAGGTACAACCTGCTAAGTAGTGTCATATGTGGAATCTATCAGTTGGATTTGTTCCAAGATATGCTTTGGAAAATCCTCATAGAAGTTTTTGAGCCTCTTCCCATTGATAATAATCCTCTGTCCACTCTTCTCATGCAAAACCTATATGGCACCAAAAGGGTAAACATTAGTAACGATATAAGGACCAAGCCATTGGGAACGGAGCTTACCTGGGTAAAGATTTAGCCTGGAATTGTACATGAGGACCTTATCACCAATATAGAACTTCCACTTATGAATCATGATATCATGTATATCCTTTTTCTTTTCTTTATATATTTGGAAGTTCTCATATGCATCACATCAAATTTCTTCCAACTCTTGAATCTGCAGCTTCCTATGCTCACCTGCATCTGAAATATTCATATTACATTATTTAATAGCCTAATATGCATGGTGTTATATCCACACCAGGAGGCGAAAATCCTTTCCAAACACAATCTTTTATGGTGACATTATGATTGGGTTTTTAAAATCTATATGGTATGCCCAAAGTTCATCATCCAAGCACAAACTCCAATCTTTCATATTGGGTTGTACTATTTTTTTCATGATTATCTTAACATCCTGATTTTATATTGCTTCTTATCTGTTAGTTTGGGGGTGATGCACATTAGAGAATTTATGATCAACCCCATACTTACTAAGCAAATTTTTCATGTTTCAATTGCAAAAATGGAAACCCTGATCACTAATGATGAATCTCGGGAAACCAAACCGACTAAAAATTTAGGACCTCACAAAATCAACAAAAACTCGAGAGTCATCGGTCCTAGTAACCTTTTCTTCCACCCATTTAGACATGTATTCCATAGATAACAAGATGTACATGAAGCCAAATGAATTTTGAAAAGGCCCCATGAAGTCAATGCCCCATGCATCAAAGATTTCACAGAATAACATGGGTTGTTGGGGCATTTCATTCCTCTTGGAGATATTACCAGTGATTTGACAATGACTACATGACTTGAAAAATCTATGGGAATACCTATAAAATGTTGGCCTATAAAATCTTGATTCAAGGACCTTTCGAGCTGTATGTTGAGAGACAAAGTGGCCCCATAGGCCAAAGTGTGGCAGAAGGTCAAAACAGAGGTGAACTCATCGTCAGGGACACACCAACAAACTACTTAGTCACCACAAATTATCCACAAATACGGGTCATCCCAAATATACCACTGAGAATCATGATTAAGTATCTGGGATTGTGAAATACTTAAATCAGTGGGGGACCCTAGATGTTACTAGAAAATTCACAATGTCTACATACCATGGGGTAAGGTCCATAATATTACAAAGGTTCTCATGAGGGAAGAATTCTCCAATGGGGAGGGGTGAGTCAACATGATGGTCCAATGGTGGGGAAATCCTACTAATGTGGTCAGATACCACATTTTCCACTCCCCTATTATCTCTAATCTCAAGGTCAAACTCTTGGAGGAGGATCATCCACCGTATGAGGCAGATCTTAGCTTCAAGTTTCTTTAAGAGGAATCGAAGGGCAGCATGGTCATAAAACACAATCACTTTTGACCCAAGAAGATACAAATGAATTTTTCCAAGGAAAAAATAATAGAAAGGATTTATTTTTCAGTGATTTTTTAGTTTACCTGGGAAAGGTCAGGGGTACGTGAGGCATACACAATGGCATGAAGAGCCTTCTCAACCCTTTGTGATAAAACTTCGCTAACTGAAAAGTTAGCAGCATCACATATAATCTCTAAGGGGAGATCCCACCTTGGTGGTTGGATGATGGGAGGTGATGTGAGACTCATTTTTAGTGAATTGAATGCATACTCATAATTTTTATCAAACATAAACTCATAATCCTTTTTTAATAATTAGGACAAGGGAAGTGTGATATTACTGAAGTCTTTAATGAATCGGTGGTAAAAACTAGCATGACCCAAGAAAGATCACACCTCACAAACACATTTTGGATATGGAAGGGTTGAAATTAATTAAATTTTTGATTTATCCACTTGAATTACCTTTTTTGAAATAACATGCCCAAGAACTATCCCCTGTTCAACCATAAAATGACATTTCTTGTAATTTAATACAATATCTTTTTCTATGCAACGACGGACGATAGAACCTAGGTGAGAAAAACAGTTATCAAAGGAAGTTCCATAAACTGTGAAATCATCCATAAAAACTTTCATGCAATTCTCTAGGTACTTATAAAAAATACTCAATATACAATGCTGAAAAGTACTAGGAGCATTACCAAGACCAAAAGGCATCCTTCTATATGCAAATATGCCAAATGGATAGGTAAATGTTGTATTTTCTTGATCCTCAGGGGATATATGGATTTGAAAATAACCTGAATAGCCATAAAGGAAACAATAATGGGACTTACCATCCAATCATTCTAATATTTGGTTAATGAAAGGTAGAGGAAAGTGTTCCTTTCGTGTGGCTTGATTTAGTCGACGGTAGTCAATACATACTCGCCAAATGTTTTGCACATGTGTTGGAACAAATTCATTCCTTTCATTTGACACAACTGCTATTCCTGTTTTTTAGGCACAATTTGCACCGGGCTAACCCATTTACTATCAGATATAGGATATACTATCCTCACAACAAGTAATTTACTGACTTCCAATTTTACCACTTCAAGGATAATGGGATTCAACCAGAATTGAGATTGTCTTACGGGCTTAGCCTCATCATCCAAAATTATATGGTGCATACAAATAGATGGGATAATCCTTGTAATATCATCCAATGTCCATCCTATTGCCTTTTTACACTCTCTAAAAAGATGAAGCAGTTTTGATTCCTGCTGTTGAGAGAGGTTATTGGAAATAATGATGATCAATTAGTCAATAACCTCAAGATAGACATATTTTAAATTAGAAGGAAGTGGTTTAAGTTCCAACATTGGAGGTTTTTGGACTGAGGGAGGGGATTTAGGGAGAGTGAGATCCATTAAACTGTCTATCTGCTCATGTTTATTCTCTAAAGATAGATAATCTATTGAAATTAAATTTAAAGAATCATTGACACTCATGAGTACCTTAGAATGAACACACTCATCAATTAAATAAAAAATTTACACTTTTCCAAACCCACACAACACTCAAAACATGAATCAAAACTCAAACCATCCAAGGGTGAAGAAGATAAAAATGAATCAGAGTATGGGTTGAGGAGAGAATTGTGTGTGTGTATCATTTTAGAGCACTTAAATTGAATAGAAAGGAAGAGTGGATTGCTCTTCAATGGGGTGTTTCATAGACTCAAGGATATTAAAACTTACCTTTTCTCCACTGAAATCCATGGAAAATGTACCATTGTGAACATTGATGATAATCCTTGCTGTTTTGAGGAATGGACTCCCAAGTATGAGAGGGGAATGTCCCTGGGTTTGGGTATCTTCCATCCCAAGAATGTAGAAATTAGTGGGGAAGATGAAATTCTTCACTCTAACAAGGACATCCTCAATCAATCCTATTGGATGTGTTGTACTCTGATTGGAAAGTTACACGACAATGCCTGTTGGTTGAAGCTCTCTAACCAGTAGAGAAGTATACCTGGAGTGAGGCATTACATTAATAAAAGCACCTAAATCTAACATATCATCTGAAAAGAATATATCCCCTATGGTACATGGTATTGTGAATGTGCCTGGATCCTTGCATTTGGTTAGCATTGCTGGTTGAATAAAACCCGAGACATGCCTTCCCAAGTTGAATTTCTTATTCCCCTTTAGCCTCCTTCTATAGGTACAAATATCTTTGAGAAATTTTGAATAATGGGGAATTTTCTTGACTTCATCCAGTAAAGGAATATTAACTTGAATTTTTTTAAATGTATCCATTATTTCAGTATTAATCTCATTATCATAATTTTTCTTAGATTTAGAGAGTCTTCGGGGAAAAGGAAGAGGAATGGATTGTTCATTTGAATCATCAATGATAATTTGATTACTCTTTTTTATTTTGTTTTTCTTCTTTGGAATCTTTTATGGATGGAGAAAGAGTGTTTTAAATAGGGGAAATACCTATTGGGTAGAATCAGTAAAAGGAGAAACTTATTTACCACTATGAAGTGTAACTGCACATACATTACCTTTGTCCTTTGTATTGGCAATGGTTTGGGATGGTAGTTGTCCATAACCTTGAATCTTAAGCTCACCGATGGTGTTCACCAATTGACCCACTTGAGTTCATAGGTCTTGAATTGCCGATTGTGTGGTCTGTTGGAACTGTAGGTTCTGGGTTTCCATTTGTTTCACCATGTCCTAGAATCTTGGTTCAGATTTTGGAGGAGGAGGATGATTGTTTTGATAAGTTTAAGTATAAGAAGGTTTCATAACTTGGCCTTATTGATACCAATTCTGCTTGGGGTAGCTTGAGTTTCCTCCTTGTCAGTACTGGGGTTGTGCTTGCCACCCGAGGTTTGAATTTAGCCTGAATGGTTCTTGCTTGAAGGGAGGTGATTTTTGTAATGGACTCCCTAGGAACATGGCTGCACAAGACTCATGTGAATCTTGAAGTTGTGGGAACTGGTAAAAAATGAGTATTTTCAGAACAAATACCACAATGTAATGGAATTGGAGGAGATTTCGTGTTACCTTGTGCCTGAGCTAATTGCCTTATAAGGGTATGCATCTAATCAATATTGTTATCTACCTTTTGTTCTATAAATGAATGACTTACCTCATGAACTCCTCGGGTTGGTGCAATAGCTCATGTACCAAATTGGTGTGTATTTTGAGCCATGTTTCCTATTAAGTCCCAAGCAGTGGAAGGAGTTTTATCAACTAGGGAACCACCAGCTGCATCATCAATCATTCCATGATCCATGGGGATAAGTCCCTCATAGAATTATTGGATTAATATTTTTTCACTAATATAGTGGTGGGGGAAGCTTTATTTAAGTCTTTTGAATCTCTCTCAGTATTCATGAAGGGTCTCTCCTTGTGATTGCCTAATTCCACAAATTTATTTCCTAATCGATGCAGTTCAGGAGGCAGGGAAGAAATTCTCTAAAAAGAGTATTTTAGGGTCATTACATCCCCCAATAATGGTAGGAAAATATTATATCCAATCCTTTACTACACCATCAAGGGAGAAAAGTAAGGCCTTAAACTTAATTAGGTCATCAAATACATTTTGGGGTTTCATGGTGGAGCACACTATGTGAAAATCCTTAAGGTGTTTATGAGGGTCCTCACCAGGAAGACCATGGAATTTAAGAAGAAGGTGGATGAGGCCTAATCTTAGATCAATTTTGGATACTTCCTTGGGATATTGGATGTACTCAGGTTGGTACTCCACATCCGGGGTGGTCAGTTCTTTTAAGGTTCAATTATTTTCATCCATTTTTTCTTGGGTTTGATTGGGTTCATTTTTTGATTGGTTTATGGACACTTGAGATTCCAAAAGGGGATCCTTAGTATTAATTGATATAACTTCTCTAGATTCCTTGATTTGTGAATGGATTGATTTTTCAATTTCAATGTTAAATTCAAGTTGTGTTTCTTTACCAGATCTTGTCATGTAACAATGATGTCCAGTTTGATTGATTGATTGATTGTTGTTTTTTTTGATTTTTTTAAATATTTTTTATGGAAGATGAATGAAATAAAAATACTTAATAAATTAAAGTATAAAAGAAAAGAGAATTTTATACTACAAAATTAGATAGAGAGATGGAGAAGAATAATAAAGAGAGAGAGAGGAATAATAGAAAAAAAACAAACAAAAATAGAAACAAAAAAAAAACCAAAACAAAAACAATCGAATGGTGGTGGGGTATTAAAATGGGTAATAATTAAGAAGTAAAATAAATAAATAAAAGGAAATAAAAAAATTATCTTGGCTCCCCAACAACGACGCCAAAATATGATCGCGTTGTCGAGTACATCAAATTAGTTGTTTAGTTTTAACTAGAATTTCAATGGTATAACAGCAACCCTAGGTCGTCTCTTGACAGATCCTTAGATCATTAATTCCAAAATTTTGTTATGATTATGAAATTAAAAATGGAAATGGGGTTTTATAATACTTGGGTTTGATGATTAGAGATGACAATAGAAAATGAAAGCGATAAAACAAAGTAGAAGAAAACAAGATTAATTAAACGTGATCAACCCGGGGTACTCTCATGGTGCTCATCCTTCACCGCTTCATGAAATAGAGTTATGATATTTTAATACCTGGTTTGTAACACCTAGAACCAGAATTTTACTAAGTTTATACTAGGATACCTCCTAGGTTTCAGTCAAAAACACTCAATGATTCACTGGACACCGTCGATGATTGGGTGATTTGTGTCTGACTTCATAACCGAAACTCACCAATGAAACACATGAAGAACTCGATGTGCTATCTAGGTTTGTATATTATTTATTTGTGATACCATGACATAAATTTACATGGACTTGAAAGTTCTTATGTGAGTTCAATTGACCAATATTATCCATACAAACACCGCAATTGAATGATGGAATAAAAAAGGGATGAACGGTGTGTAAAACATCACATGAAAGGGTACCCCCAAACATATTCATTTGAGTTTGAGTATAACATACCAGTATATAAATCAATTAAATAAAAATAGAGGATGAATAAAAACAATATATAAACCTAGAATTAAAAATATCATTCAAATATTACAACATTAAGCTCAGGATTTACAACATGTTCCTCCCTGGGTGATAACAAGGGGTTTAGAAACCCATGGGAGGGGAGGAAGAAGAAGATTTTGATGTATCACTTCCCATAGCCTCTAGAACTTAAAATATTTGTAGGATTACTCATTTGGGACTCCAAAATGGCATCACATTTCCTCTATTTCGAACTCCCAAATGGGGTGCCCAAGGTGCCAATTTATAGGCAAAGTGGGAAGTGGTTTTGGGAACCCTGATTTCACTAATCCGCTTGGTCCATGGTTTTGGTCCGACAAAAAGTCTTAAATCACTTTGGACAAAACTATAGAGTTTTTGGTCAACACCTTTTATACCTCCATGTAAAATTTTATGGCCAGATATAGAATATAATAAGAGATATTTCCAAAATATAGAGGCAAAGTTTTGACCCCATGCAGATCCACTTTATTGAACATATCAGTTTATATAGGCCTCTTAATGAAAGAATTGGGATTTGATTACTTCATATGAAATGTATATCATTAAATCTAGGACCATAACACAAATTTTCAGCCCATTTTAATGCACGTTTTAGTAGAAGTCTGCATTTTAGTCTACTGGTGTGCTTGGATCATGTGCAGATTGACCCATTTTTCTTGGACTTCATCATAGGTACTCCAAATCACCTCCACCTACAATATAATTATCAAAACAAGTAACATTTAACTTTTTAACAGTTTAAAAAAAATAATTGAATCAAAAATTAAGTGAAATTTGTTATTATACTTGTAATTTTTAATACAAAACCAGTTTAATACATTGGTATAAGGGTGAAATAAAATAGTGAATCGTGGTACGATCACCCCCAGCCCCTGGAACCCCTCCCCCCTGCACCCCCACACCCCCTGAACACTTCCCCCTCCCCCCTGGACCCCCCACTGGACCCCCCTGGACACCCCTCCCCCCATAGACACCCCCTGAACACCCCCTCCCCCTACACCCCACACCCCCTTCACCCCCACTACCCCCTTCACCCCAACTACCCACCCAAACTTCACCCGCCACTACCCGCACCTAAACCCCCACTACCCCCTCCTAGAAATCCCCCTACACCCCCATTACCCCCTGCACCCATCCCCCCCTCCCTGCACCCATCCCCCACCCCCCTGTGAAACCACTGTGATACAATGAAAACTAGAATGAAAAAACAGTGGAACCACAATGCATTGTTTTCACCTATTAAAACATTAGTAGAGCTAGACAAAGTGTTAAAAGAAGAAAAAAGTTCTTATAAAAAAAGTCCTAAATAAATTCTTAATGATGAATCATCACAATCATTTATCTCTTATTAAAGCCAAAGAAAGTTTGATAGAGGATGAAAAAAATACAACCTTCCTGCACTAGGTTTCTATAATACAGACCACAATCATTTGACTCAAACATCATCCAAATAAAATCAAGGTAAACCAATCCAAAAAATTTAGACAACCATAGTTCAAAAAATAATGATAAGTTAGATTTGGTTCACAACATTTTATTTGGGATAGATCTAGTGCATTATAATGGAGGATCACTCTTATATGAGTCCTTTATTAATGATACCACATGAAAAGTTTGGGTAGAATTCATCAGGAACAATTATGAGATTATTGAAATCATAATAGAGTAAAGGGAAATCATATAAAAGAGGTCAAATGCAATGAAATATTCTTATAGTTTGAAAATGTTTGGGAGTATCAAGAAAATGCTAATTGAGGCTATGCTGGAGAAATTAGATTAGTTTTGAAATGGTCATTCCATGGACACTGGAACATGATAGAATTGTAGAAATGGTGAACCAGATACTATCAGAGAAGGAAATAAGAATGAGGATTCAAGAGGGGGTCTACAAGTTGTTTTGGGTTGAAGTAGTGAACAATGGGACTTACATAATCCATAAGAGTCTCTCATCACAAATTGGTCAATGACATTATCTATTTCTCTAGAAGAAATATTTAATTCATCCAAATAAATATTTTTAGTTCATTTACCAATGTATATAATGATTCCAAGGAGTGATACATGATGGAGTATATATTTTGATCATGTTACATTTCTGAATATAGCGACAAAGAATTTTTATTTTGACTCTAGGAAAACAACTCTCATAAGGTAGTCAGAATTCAGAATTTAATATTTAATGAGGAGATCCTATGAATGGACTATATCCAAGGGGAAAATTTGGTTGATAGAAAAGTTTTATTGAAATATATGATTTAACTAGATAGGCATCTATATATTATTGATGTTTCAGAAGATCTAGAGACCACGTTATACTTGAAGTGCCGATATATCTGGAGTAATTACTAGAAGGTGGAAAAAATCTAATAGTGTTTTGAGGAATAAAGTACCATAATTATCAAGGAATATGGAATCATGATAAAAAATATTTGGTGGATAAGACATGAAAATTTTACTATAGGAAGGATCACATCCATATAGGAAAATTTTGAGAACTAATGGGTGGAGGAAATGAGTTTAGTGGTATGAAATTGATTTTCACTATTTGCTTATAATAAATGATGGAAAGCCCAAAAAATTCACAATGTTAAGAAGACTCAAATCAGTGGGATAAAAAGTGGCAAAATGAACATACCATTGAATATAAATATAGAAAATGATGCTACAAAGGAGTCCACACCTAAGAAGAAAAATTAACATGAGAAAAAGGAATGCTTGATTATATGTCATGACTGGTTGGAAGAATCTAAATAGAAGGAACAAGTATAAAGGAATGAAATTTCCTTGATTATTAAAGAAAATGAAAAACTCTAGCTAAAAAAGAAGATAAAAATAATAAGGAAACCATACTAACCAAAACCTGAATAGATCTAAAAAATCTAGAAGGAATCAAGTGTGAAGAAGACCAGTCACTTCAAAGTTACAAAGAAAATAATGCTTAGGTAGATAAAAAAGTTTCAGACCTACTACTATAACTAAATATCTGATGATAGACCCACTTTATTCTCATATGTTGTTAGTTTTACATCTAGAAAATAGGGTATTTCAGGTGAACCAAGAAATGAAGAAGCTGTAGAAGGACTTGATGTATATACAACTAAAAAAAGAAACCAACATGGAGATAATTTTAGTTGGTATATTAATTTCTTCTTATATCACATCACTTGATATATTTCAACTATTATTGAGAAACAACGGGTATAAAAAATTCTTATAGAATTTTTTTTAAAGAAAATTGCTATGGTAAAGGGGTATGGAGAGAATTTCTTGAGGGGAAGCTACCAAAATAGTGCAGGCTACTATAGGTTATCCTTTTTAGTTAAATTTGGAATCTGAACAAACTATGAAATATCAGAATATGAGGTATGATTTCACTATATAAATCACTATTTTGATTATGATTAATCAGTTTATCATAAGGGAGTGCTTTTCTAATTTTTTTCCACAAATTTAGTTACACCTGAAAGTTTTTGATGTGTTTTTTGAGGTTGAGTGTAGTTTTATAAAACATTTTGAAAATATTTCTGTACAATCACAATAAAGTGAATTTAGAGTTGGCATCACATTGAGTGATATACATGAAAAAATCAATTCTTTAGACAACATACCTAACTTCAGATGATTAAATATATGGTCCTCATGTCAAAGTCAAGTGTTTATTCTTATGATAACACTATCTACAACATATTAATGAAGGTTGAGTAAAGCTAGATAATATGGATATTAGAGTAGTTTCTTGATATTGACTAATGGAAAACTCACAATTTTATTCTTTAAGAAGTTAAAATATAACTTAAATGAGAAGATTGAATTAATGAGATGTGAAGTAACCCATCTTGGTGTTACTAGGCATGTTTAATGCAACATTTAGTGGTAAATAGAATTTGGATGTAGGATGGAGATACCTGAGAAAACCATTGTCATAATGTTGAGAAATACTAGTCATAAGGTTGGGACAAACAACATGTAAGGTTTATACAATCCACTATAAGGTTGATACAACCATCAATATAAGGTTGAGAAAGACTTATAAGGTACAATGAACCTTATGATGGGACTTCATAAGGTTAAGGAAAATAGAGTGTAAGGTTAAGACATGCACTCATAAGATTCAGAAATGTCCTTCTTAGGTTGGTTCTAGTTCTTGTTAAGGTTCAAACACCTCATATGGTTCCATCCATGTGAAAAATTTATGAGAATTTCATGAATTTATATTCTAGGGAGAAATTGATTGGGATAATTCTTGTACTATTTTTCATCGATCAAAACATCATATATTAAATGTGATAAAATCATTGAATTATGAGAATCTGATCTTTAAATTTAGAAAAGATAAGATCAAAGCAAGATATGTTTGAGAAACTTTTCAAGTCTAAAAATTGAGTTTCCAGAATTATTTTATTCTACTGAAAATTAAATATTATGATGCAAGTGATGAATATTATTGAATAATAAATCAAAAAATAAAGTGAGAACTAAGATTTTTTGAGAGAGAAGAAGATATTTTAGTTTATTAGAAAAGATATCAAGTTTAGTATGAATTTATAATATATTATTTATTATAATACTGAAATTACAGATTAATTAAATTTATAAGTTCGAATGAGATAGGGCTGATTCTAGTCTGAAAATGATCAAGATATCACAAATGAGATGTGATTCAATTCGAATGGAGATAAAGAAGAGTAAGCTGAGAAGTTATATCAAATTTATTGATTCACGATAAATTTGTACAGGTTTGATGAGAATCTATGTTGGAAGTGTGAAACTATATTATTTTCATATAGTTTTAGAAGAATGATTTTTTTCATATTTTAGTGGAAATATTTTTAGAATTAATATAAGAATCTTGAGGCATGATGGAATAATCTAGATGATTTTTTAATAAAGAAACATGAGAGAGAAAATGATATGGGAACTCCTCTCATTTCACAAGAGACAATTGTTTTGCATAAAGACGAATAATGAGATTTTGGGTGAAACCCACATACAAAAATAGTTGAGAAAAATAAAACGAGTTCATGGAACCAAAAATCTGATGGGATTTTCTATATTATAAGTATAGAAAATATTATTTTATGGATCATTATAACTAGGATGTTGTGTATAGGATCAACTAGAGTCATTATGGTTCAATGAATGTTCCAAGAGAGTATAATAAAAATTTCAATAATTTAATGAAGGATAAAAATTTTTCCCCTAGAAATTATTAACATTTATTCAACCAGAATAAATTTCAATAGGGGTGTTTCCTTATACTTCTATTAGACATTGATGACATACTAATTACTAGTTTGATAATTAAAATAATAAGTGAGTTGAAGCCTAATCTTTTTGGAACATTTGAGGGGAATTATCTCAACCAGATGAAGTTGATATAGTGATGTGGATAGTGAGTGACTTATGTTTTGGTAATTTTTAACTCATCCAATGAGATTAAATATAAATGGTAGACGATTATATAGACATGGGAGAGGAGAAACTGGTGAATTTGTCAGTATAAAGCTCAAAATTATTAGAATTCAAGTTTGGGATCCTATTTTCTAATCCTATGAATATGAATAACTTCATTACTCAAATATGGATCCAAATTAGAGGAATAAGTTTGTTCTTTAGGAATACCCAAATATTATGAAAAATTACCTTATCTATTAAGGGGGACAGATTTATTCTCTATGCTTGATTCCCCTAGTGTCGCTGAAAAAATGTGGCAAATGTAACACATGAGTCTACTTCTGATCACACTACAATGAAGAAATTTTAAGAGGGGAATCCCACAACATGGGGGACCATGTGTTCATCTATGCCCTTAATATGGTTTGATCATTCAGGTAAAATTTACTTAAAGGTTGTTGGGTGCAGTGGTTTAGACCCCTAAATTTGATTGATGGTTTGGTCATTCATGGTCTATTTTCTTTTGGAATCTCTCATGAGCTCCAGTTCAGGAATCACTGCTTAGGAATGATTTATCCCACAAATAATTAATTAAAAAAACCATAAAAAATAAATAAAATTTCAGAATGACCCATCTTAATGTCAGACGTCCATGTAGAAGGAAAAGAAAATAAATAGAATCAACACGGTAAAAGCAAAAAAAAAAAAATTAAACACACTATTAATCCCTCAACTACCCCGATCTCCCTACCCTGCAAAGAAAACCGCATAGCCACCTCTAGTGCCCTTCTAGCCCCTTCGTAGAATATAAGTACCCTATATATTTAGAAAGAGGTAAAAGGCCTAAGTGGCCGATGCGATAAAGAATATAAAATAAAAACTAAACTACAACATACCTATCTACTGTGATTAAACAAGTCACTGCCCAACATATAAGAACCACAACACCCCATGGGCCCAATCATGTTCCTACAAGAAAGGGGGGAACATATCCAAGTTTCAAAATGATATTTCCAAATAGTATATTCCTATTAATTAAGAATTACTATTCCTATTAATGGTATATAATTAATTTGGCTCAATTTTTGGCTTTGTTTGTGAATATTGTTTTTAAAAAAATTCCATTATATTTTTTATTCGGTTTTATTCTATCCATTATGGATCAAATTAAGTTGATTCGAATTGATTAAATTCAATAAAGTTTGGTTCTACTCGGTTCATGTCAGGTTAGCATGGGTTTATGTATGTTGAAACTATTTAGAGAGGTAAAATTTTGGTTTGGTTTGGTTTTTTCATTCTACATGGAACAGTTTTCTTATAAAGTCCAATCAGACCCAAAAGCCCTAATCATCAAGAATCGACCTAAAGAAAAACCCACAAAATGTGTTCTATATAAAACAATAAAAATGTTTCACATTATAACAATAAAAATGTTCTATGTCAAAGCTGTAAACATATCCTATGGGAAAATAGTAGACTGGGTTCATGCTAAAGTAAATAATTAGAATGTTTAGAAAATACAACAGTTATTTTAAATATATTCTATATAGTTAACATATATCACACAGATGGACACAAATTATGTCCGTTATGAACTAACCCAAGACACCCTTCAAACTGGAACCTAAGACTACCCGTGATATAATCTGAAGCATGTAATCAATCACCCTGGGTGTAGAAAATCACTAAGGCATTAAATATAAGCTTGTAGGGATGGTTTTGCCTAATTATCTTAATAAAATATAGAATAGAAATATGATGAGAATCTAACATAACCCTTCTATAATTCGAACATTCATTCGATACAAATAAATAATTTCAAAATATGGAACATAAGAAACAATTAAAAACCATATATGTAAAAATTTATGAAATTCTAACATAAAAGATATGAGATAAACAAGAGGATAATCTTGATTTTTGGCAAGCAAAGCCAAATAATACTATGATACTAAAAAAGATAACTTCAATAAGAACAAGGTAGGTGGTCCCTTTAATATTAAGAAACATTTCACATGTAGTGTGTTGTTTTCATGTGCATGTGGGGCTCAAGTCCAATAAATCTGGTTAAGGACCAAATGAGTTCTAAATTGAGAGTGGAGTGGGTGGGTATTTTACACATGGTTTGAGATTTTTAGGGATGTTTGACAACTATGTCACCAACAAGAATCAATTCTAGTTTATATTGGACAAGACTAATAAGGGACCTATCCTAAGTGGGTAAGTCCTTGGGTAGTTAGTCCAAAAAGTGGCATGATATTGGAATTTTTTGGGAAAATGTGTGGGAATAGTCTACCTTGAGACTCCCTAGGAGGGGGATGATCATGGAATGTAGGATTCAAGGTTTTAGGGGGTTATGGTTTTAACTATGGGATATATTTGTGATAGTTGGGTTGGGTAAGATGAGTCAAGATTTGATGAACTTAGGTGTGTATCCTAGAAGAATTAGGCATGGACCAGTTTCCAAGTGAGAGTTAAGACTTAGGCTAGTATAACATGTGTTGTTCTATTTGCATAAAATCATACTACACATTAAAACTCACTTGTGAGTAGCTCCATGAAAATCAAATCTGGTAGGATACCATTGAAATGGTGGCATGAATCTCCTTACCTGAACCTCCTAGACATCAACAACAACTCATCATTTGGGCATTGAACAGGATCCCCACACCAGATCTAAGTTGCAGTAAAATTTGGGCCATGAATGTGCAATGAGAAAGCAGGAAACCCACCACCAACAAGTCCCTTGTGGCTATGGAAGCTTCTTAATCTTTGCTACTCCCCCAACATGATATCACTACCTCAATAACCTTTTCCCCAGGCTCCAGATCCAAAACCCGCTTTTCCAAACTGCAAGGAAATTCAAAAGGGAGAAAAAATGGAAGAGAGTTAGATAGGTTGTTAGTTTTTTGCAGTAGAATGATAAGTTATTTCCATCAATTTAATGAACTAGGAAACAATGAGATATTTCAAATGAAGCTAAAGAATGTCATGCCTAGGAGAACCAGAATCAGGCCCATCTATTTCCTTCAGAGATGGATTCTTGGGATACTGGATAGTAATAATGTTATTGTCTGTTCCTCCAGCTATCTCCAGTGATCTATAAAATCTTATGGGTGAAATTCTAGTTGACATCCCTGTAGGTAGCACTAGAATGCATCAAAACCAATAGAACATGAACTTCCTAATTGGTAACTACATCATCTCATGCATTATTCTAGTGTTTTAGAGAACTCTACAAGTGTTTCTAAAGTAATTGTTGAAAAAAATGTTTTCTTGTCCATTATTTAAGGGTCACTTTTCAGGGAGTACTGTCAAAAAAAGACAAATCAATTTTAAACAAGGGTTGTCAAAAATAGCCTAAACCATGATAGATAGTGTGGTTACATCAGGGAAAAATAAAATGATTTTATGAATTCAATCATGGTTACACATGTAGAAAAAAATCAAATTAACATTTTCACTAGTAACCATACCTTAAAAAAATATGACAAGAAAAAACAATATCATGAACACCATTGCCAATAAATTGCTATTGGGTGATGATGATGATGACATGGGGGAGATATCTTTCATATTCTTTAAGGTATTTAGTCAGTAAATCCTTTCACACTTCAACAATGCATGCTCATTAATCTATCTAATTATTAACTAGTCAGCAACATCTAATGAAGGACCTCTAGGGGGTCGAGGTGGCTTGTGAGCCTTTTTAGCACTCTTCTTTTTACACTGTTCTCCAAACATTTCCTTATCCACTAAAACAATTACCTTATGTCCCTCCAAATCACTATAAGCCAAAAACTTAACACTTTACACAAAAACCCTTGATAAATTTTGGAGCAAAATCACTAGAATTTACCCCATATTCATCGGGTTCGGATTGATAACCTAATTCACGGAAAAACTTGGCAAGAAGGGGGTGAGGTTCAGGAGATGGAGGTGGGGGAGGCCATGGTCGGGAGGAGGTGGAGGCGGAGGTGGGGACTGAGAGGAAAATGTGGGGGCTGGGAGGAGGAGGTCGGGAGGCTGAGGTAGAGGTAGAGGTGGGGGCTGAGAGGTGGAGGTGGGGGCCAGGAGGCAGAGTCGGGGGAGGCCATGGAGGAAAGAAAGAGGGAGGGAGGCGGGGTCCAGGAGGCGGAGTCGAGGGTGGGATTTCAAGGTCGGGGAAGGTAGGGAGGGTGGAGAGGTAGGGCTTGAGGGAGATGCAGGGGAGGAAGTGAGAAGTTGGGAGGAGGAGTCTGATAAAAAGTGGAAATCAGTGTTAGTATATCCACAGTTTTAACATAACCATGGGTATAAGTCAAAACTTACCATCTATACCCATGGTTTAAAAACAATGGGTATATATGCGTGGCAATAGAACCACTTTCCAGTAGTGTATACATCATCTGCATAAGAAACAACACATGTGAGAAAATCCCATGAATGAGTGAGTATATACATACCCAGTAGGACACCCCTAAGCAGTAAAAGACATAATAAGAATAGATAGATAGACAAATGAACCCAAATAAAAAGAGTGAATAGAATACAACAACCTATATATATATATATATATAGGTTCAAACCAAAGAAACCCAAATAAAAGATAAGGGGATCTGCATCTCACAACCTAGACCAGGAAAAGAGTTCCATGAGTTCCAAAAGTCCATCAATGATGCCCAACATCTCACGCATCTACCCAGCACAAGTAACCGTGTCAATACACACCTAGATAATATTCTAAATAGTCAAGGGGAATAATATCTAGGTAGATGACCCATGACCTAGTATAATAGAAGGGTTCCACTCAGTAGATAACTAGGGGACCCATGCTCTGTCCTAATAGGTGAGTTTCAATCCAATGGTTGAGGACCCATGATTTGACTCCATAAAAGGATTCCACTCAATAGTCGATAGAGGAACCATGTAATATCATAGTAGGAGGGTTTCAATCTAGTAATTGGTAGAGGAACCATTCCCAGACCAGCTAGAGGGTTCCACTCTAGTAGTTAAGGACCCATTCCCTGCCCAATAAGAGGGTACCACTCGGATTGCAAATAGAGAACCCCTGCCCTACCCAGTAGGAGGGTTCCACTCCAATAGTCAATCGAGGGACCATACCCTACATAGAAGAATGGTTCCACTCAAAGAGTAGTTATAGGACCCATGACCATCCCATCTCGAGGCTTCCACTCTATAGATTGGCAGAGGATCCATGTCCTATCTTAGTAGGAGGGTGCTACTCTAAAAGCCTCTAGTGATCCTGCCAGATCACTGCCATCATCTATCATTGACTAAATAATAATACCACTCATAAAATATCACATCATATCTAAAAATACACTATATACTCCACCATTTCATTCTACATGAAAAAACATTCAGGATAAGCTACTCACAGGACAAAATCTGAGTCCAAACGAAGGAGATATGAGAGGTTGAAGTTTCCTCAGAAGGAAAGAAGGGGTACATAGTGTGTAAAGGGACCCCCAAGACATGTGGTCCCAATACATCACCTAGAAATTTCCCTGCCAGTACACAACTTGCTTCTCATGTAGGGATACACAATGTGTTTAGGGTTTACACGGTGTGTCTGAGCCACTCGGGGTCCTGCCTGTGCTCCGTAGTCGTGTCCGTGTAAGTCTTCCTATGTCTGTGTACTTTTGTACACAATGTGCATTTGGCCATGTATTCCCCCATGAGTTCCTTCTCATGTGCTTCAACACATTACCTTCCTAACCAAGGAAGGATACATAACATATGTCCCAGTCAAACAGAGCGTCATATTTAACTTCAAGTGAAACCCTAGCCACCGCATCCAGGGCCCTACACGCCATGTGTTCTTCAGACTACACAACATGAAGTAGGGTTTTTGACAGAAACTCGATCCTTTATCTGACATCTAGATTCATCTCCACTATGGAGATCCATGTAGCGAGGCCTCCTAAAATTGAAATTAAAGCCTCTGTTATTTGTTTATGGCCGTTTGTTGGTCGAAAATCGGATACCGATTCTTCCTGATGGTTTTATGTACGCACCACGCACCTCCCATTGCACCTTAGTTATATTGGATAATATATCCATGAAACTAACACCTATTATACCATGATCCATCTCAAATTCTATCCTTGATCACCGATCCATTTTTCACATGTGAAACCGTTATGAATCCGGGGGGTCCGATCGGGCTCGATCTCACCCGATAATGTCGATTCATGACCCTGTGTTCCAACGATGACTAACATGAAGAATTTTTGGGAGAAAGGCACAATAATAAGGTTTTAAAAATCGTTTTCCAAGCATTATTGTCCATGAAATACAAATTGGATGATCCAAGGTGAGAAAATAATTGACTAATCAATTAAATATGTACATGAGTGCATGAAACAACTTATAGTTAGCACAAATCAAAGAAAGGGATGATCCTACTCAATAAATATAATCAATAAGGGAATAATACATGAATTTATGAGACATAATAGGTTTTGGTTCGTTCATCATTGAAGAACACACTTTCCAATGAATGTGAGGAGTCTTGCAATCACTGTTCGTCAATCTGCCTGGATCTAGAGGTTCGTCACCGTTTGAATCTGATTTTCCAATGAGAGGAGGAAGAAGTCACAACATAATGATCCTAGGGTTATGAAACATACCCTGAAGATACTTCCATAATAATTTATTAATAGATAATCTATAATTATGTTAATTAATAAATTAATTAAATTAATTATTTAATTAACCAACTAAACGCACCACCAATGGTCATGAAATTTGAATTCCCCATGAATACCTATTTTAGGTCACGCATAGGGTAAAAATCATGTTTCATACTCAACCGTGGTCTCATATTATTGATATGAGATTTTGTTTAAGATTTCTCCCATTTTCTTTAAGAAACCGCATGCATGTAATATAAAATATATTTAATATTTTTATAAAATCAATTCCGAGCACACCGGGCCTTGGAATCACACACCGTCTTAGTTCCTAGCTCCAAAAATATATGTAAAAATATTTCAATTTATTTTAAGAAAAAATAAGTCTTTAAATCATTTCATCCTTCAATCTTTTCATCTCTTAAAATAGAAAACTAAGCAAAAATATCAGGATACTAAGTCTTCATCTGGGTCTCACACTCCCAGGAGCTCTCCTGCATGCTCCCATGCTGCCACAACACACTAACCAAGGTGATTGTCTATAAATGTAGGGTCCTCTATTATCAATCCTCTATTTACACTAGATGATCCAAAGAAGTGTCTCTATACTCAATGTACATCAATCCCTAGTCAATAATGTGCATAGGGTCATGCACGTATCTCCTCATATGCAACACATGGAATACGTCGTGTACCCACTCCAAATTTGGTAGTATGGAAAGTCACAAAGAAACCTCTCCAACCTTATGAAAGATATAAAATAGTACTATGAACCTTGTGGATAACTTGCCTCTCCAGGATAATCTCCACAACCCTCATCATATTGAAACTCTTAGGAAAACTTGGTCTCCCTGCTCGTACTCCAAGGGCCTATGATGTCGATTTGTGTAAGATTTATGCTTGCTATGGGCTGTCCTCATCTGCTTTTAGATGACCCAGACCATATTCATCATCGCTTCCACCATCTTTGGACCCACAATATATGCCTCTCCAATCTCTGTACATCATAAGGGTGACCTGAAGGGTCACCCATACAGGACCTAAAAAGGTTCCATGCCTATAATAGAGTGGTAGATATTGTTGTACACGAAAATTAACAAGGTAAAATGATCCTCCCATCTTCGACTGAAGTATAACATGCAATCTGTCAGCATATACTCCAACACTTGGATAATATACTTAGTCTACCCATCTGTCTGGGGGTGAAAGACTATACTCATCCTCATCTAGGTCTCGAATGCCTCTTTTATGAATCTGAACAACCTTGATGTAAATCACACATAATGGTTAGAGATAATAGTCAAGGGAACCCCATGAAGGTGAAAAATCACTCATATACACATCTTCCCTAAACTCTACACTAAATTATGCTCCCTAATAGAAATAAAGTATGATGACTTCATGAGTCACTCAACTATCACTCAGATAGAACCATAGACCTTCACTGTTTGTGGAAGCCCTATCATAAACTTAATAGATATGCCATTCCATTTCCACTTTGGGATCTCAAGGGGCTGTAACAAACCTACCAAATCCTGGTTCTCATCCTTAACCTGCTAAAAGGTGAGGCATCGTGAAATGAAATCAACCACGCTCCATCTCATGATTTCTCACCAACACCATAGATAAAGGTCTTTATAAATCTTCCCAACCCCAGGGTGTACAACCAGGGGAGAAGTTTGAAACTCACTCATCACCTCCTCTCACATTGTGATTGGGACCACCGTCCATACCTAGAAAATGATGATATAATTCCATCCTTTAGAAAATACATTAGGTGAATCTATTGAGGATATATGATCATGAAAGATCTCACAGTTTATGTTGCCCAAATGATACTCTATAACATGATGAAGGAGTGTAGGATTCAACACCATCAAATAAAGAAAATATGCACCCGCCTACTCCACCAGGGTCAGCTACAAGGAATCCAACTATTTAGAAGCCTCTCTGACCAACCGAGCCTAATAATTCTTACCAAGGGAATCTACTACTACATTTCCCTTCCCCAAAGTATAGAATATCTCAAAGGCATAGCCCTATAGTAACTCTAACCAGAACTATTGTATTAGGTTCAAGTATCTCTATATGAATACATACCTAAGACTCTGATGGTATGAGTAAACCACGAAGCACTCTCTCTGAAGATAATGAATCCAAATCCTTAGAGAAAAAACTACCACTACCATCTCTAGTTCATGAGTTACGTAGTTCTTCTCATGGGGTATCAACTACCTCAACCCATATGTGATAACTACCTACCTCTACATCAACATTTAGCTGATCACAACTCTTGAGGAATCGCAATACACTACGTACTACACACCCTCCTTTGATAGTCTCAATACAGAATCACTATTCCGCCTCCATCTCAACTCCTTGAAGGCCCTATTTAACTTATCATTCTAGGTAAATGAATTCCCTTTACACATTAGGGTAGTTAAAGGGGATTCAATAATGGAAAATCCTACCACAAACCTTCAGTAGTACCCCACTAATCCAAGAAAACTCTACACCTATGACAGGATCCTGGGTGGCTCCTAAGAAAGAACTACATCAATCTTCACTAGGTCCATAGACAAACCATGCTTAGAAATGAAAATCCATATAAAGTGAACCTCATTAATCTAGAACTGGAACTTCAAGAGATTTCTATAAATATGGTACTCCTGAAGCAAATCTGGGACCAAACTTAAGTTCTCTACAAGATCCTCCTATGAAATAGAGTATATGAGTATGTATTCAATGAAGATAACCACAAACTAGTCTAAGTATGGTTGGAAAATCCATTTCTTCAAGTCCATAAACATGGTGGGTAAATTAGTCACACCAAAGGTCATCAACAGAAACTCATAGTGTTCCTAGAGACTTCATAATTCCAGCTTCAGAATACCAACCCTGTGAAATCTATACTGGTGGTAGCCAGACCTGAGATCCATCTTTGAGAACCATCTTACACCTTGTAACTAATCAAATAGGCCATCAATTATCCAAAGGGGTACTTTATCATTATCATATCCTGGTTCATATGATGATAATCCATTCAAATCCACAATCTTCAGTATGAATTTTTCATGAACAACACTGGAGCTGCCTAGGGGGACACATTAGGCCCGATGAAACGTTTCTCTTGAAGGTCCTGCAACTGCAACTGTAGCTCCTATAGCCTGATAGGGGCCATTCAATATGTCGTAGAAGATATCAAAGCAGTCACAGGATGAAAGTAGATACAAAAATCCATCTCCCACTTCATAGTTGGTCCCAGAACATCCTCAGGGAATATGTCCATAAAATCCTATATGACTGAAGGAATACAGATGCCTGAAGATCCCATTGCACCAATAGATACACTCACCAACTTATGGGTGATTAGATATAGCCTTCTTATTACAGAACCCACTCATCCCTCCATGAGATATCTCTCTCCCATAAAGGCGAATCTCATCCCATCCGTGTAAAGGCATCTAACTCGTCTGTGGTGATAGTGAATTTGGGATCAAACCATGGAAAACCAATCGATAACCAAGATGACTTCTTAAGGTTACATAGTGACAAACAAAAGGTCCCATGTGAACCTCTATCCACCAAGTGATAACTCTCACTACTAAATATATAGAAGAAGAGTTCCCCATAGGAACCTTAAGACAAAGCTTCTAGGCTAGTGCCTCAACTGGGAGCTCTAGATCTTGAAAAAGGTGTAATAATTGGGACCCAATGACAACACATACACCTTTTCTTAACATGAATTATGGGTCCTAGACCTCTAGGTATCACCATTTCCGCCACAAAAATATAGTTCCCACCCTGAGGCCCACCTACGTGCCTGAACGAGTCATCGGATTAATGATTGTTCCCATAGGTCAACACATGTTCTTTCTAGTGCACTTTTTCCTCACTCACACACATCTTGGGAAAAATCCAAGAAGGTCACCCATCCTAATCACTACTCCAGGCCAAGAGTGATTAACTATGGAGTTCTAATCTAGTAGACTCCTAAAAATAAAGATGCACCTTGTTGACTGTCCCCATAGGCTAACAAATGTTATTTACAATGTGATTTTTCCTCACTCACACACTTCTTGGGAAAATTACAAGAAGGTTACCCATCTTGATCATTACTTTAGGCCAAGAATTCTTAACTGCAAAGTTCTAATCAGGTAGGCTCCATAAAAGAAAGATGCACCTTGTTGAAATGAGTCATATCAATCATTCATTTAACCGTTTATCATTTTGGGGTTTTACATTCAGCATCCTTTAGAGCACAACATCCTCATTTTAGACCCTATATCACAACCTAGTCAGTTCCACCACACTTAAATTTGGGTAACATCCCTCTGATACCAAATGTAACAACTAGTACTCACTGATAACACAAGCACCCTATCTTAACATGGTTGTTGGGTTGCTTGCTAGGTATCACTTATTGCCCCACATACATGTGTTCCCCACCCTACGACTCACCCAAATTCTTAAACGGGTCATTAGACTAATGAATGTGCCTACAAGTCAATGCATGTTCTTTCTACTATGCTTTTTCTTCACTCACATACTCCTGAAAAACATCCCAAAAGGTCACCCATCCTGATCACTACTACAGGACAAGCATGATTAAATGTGGAGTTATAATTAGGTAGGATCCTAAAAAGAAAGGTGGACCTTGTTGAGATGAGTAATACCATTTAGTCATTTAACCCTTTATCATTTTGGGGTGCTACACAAGGAGTAAATAAATGAATAAATGAATCACACATATGTCTACTAATATTGAAGAAGGAGTAGAATAAAAATTGATTGTACCTTTAATCATATCATGGGTCATTGGGTCATATGCCTTCATATCTTACAGATGTACTTGACCCTAACCACCATCTCCTTGAGCTTGATGGGGACTGCTTGGTGGTGGTGGTGGAAGGATCTCATAGTGTCTTCCACCAAACACTTCACCTCTTCCTAGAGATCCAACTTCTCCTCTTCTAGATTCACCTCTCTAGAGGCCTCCTTTCCCTATCTTGTGAGATCCCTGATCATGGTACTACCTCTGCCGTGGAGATCTGTTAGCTATCTACTTAGGCTCCTCAGCACATTTGGTTGGGTAGTCACGCGCCATGTGACCTCACCCATAAAAAGCATAGAACCACCCCTATTTAGGATTCCATGGTCCTATGTGATATCCCCGACCACGTTTCTAAGCTAGATCCTGGGAATATCTCCTACAATGATATCATGTCGACTACCATCTACTAGATACTACAGATGACTCAGCCCTATAATTCCCAATGCCAACTCTAGCTTCATGACATCCCTCTGATAGGAAGTTCTCCATCTCCAGTTCCCTCTCCAAAATACTAACATAGGTGGGAATGTACAAGGGTACTATACTGGCACAAATATCTTTGTGGAGTCCCTTCTCAAACTTCCATGATTTAAAGTATTCATCCAAGATCATGTTAAGGGAGTAACGAGTAATGTCTATGAACCTCACAACGTACTCAACCAATATTATCCCTCCTTGTTTCATCTAAATAAGTTCTTAAATATGAAATGAGTGCAAATAAGAGGGGTAGTACTCCTCATGAAAAAACTTTTGGAAGTTGTTCCACGAGAGTGTAAACTCATCATGCATCTGTGTAACAAGACTCCACCATCACCTAGATGCTCCGTGAAAGAGGCTAGATACCAGCACAACCACATGATCTATCAGTGTATGGATAAGCCTAAAAACATGGACCATCAAATATAGAAAATCCTCTACTTATTGGAGATCTTTCTCACTGCGGATCCTCAGTGGTCTCTGGCATTGGAAATTGTGGATCAAGCTAATATTGCATGTATCCTCATCCTGCCCCACTAGTAGGATCTGATGATCAACAGGTAGGGGGGATGCTATCTATCCACTTGGAGGAATAACCTAATGGGATGGAACCTGAACTAAGGGCTCATCACTCATCAGATCTTCGTCACAATCTAGAACCGGTAACCTGGATGGCTATCATCACAAAGGCATCCTAAAAATTTAATCAAGATGTACCATAGTTAGATGAGAATATATATATATATATATAATCGGGTTCTGAATCAAGAAGTACATTAAAAGACTCAATCCTATATGATTAATATACCATTGATCCCTAAAACCAATGACTCAGTTTGCTGAGTTGATAAACATGTAGTCAAGGTCCTATTGAATGGATACATCGATTGCCACACAAACCTAGATTCACTAGACTGAAAGACACACTCGAAAACCTTTGACACTATTTCCCTAAATCCAAACAAGATCCTCATAAGTGGACTATACCAAAAATCATCTTAAGGAATGAACTACTCTGATACTAATATTTCATGATCTGACCCAACAAGGCTTGAGCCACAACTACCCCAAGACTGACTCCATAGGATAGTGGGGATGGAGAAAAATGATGAAAGACAGATCTAACATGGGGATACTTTTCCTAATGTACCTGTACACACACAACTAACCATATAAATGTAGAAGTGCAGAGGAATAATAATAAAAATATTCAACCACTATAATATAAACCATGTATAAAAAACCTCTAGGGTACATAAGAGTATGAAAATGAAAACTGAAAGTAAAGGGGAAAATACACGCCCAACCAGAAAGATGTCCCAACCTGATAAAACTATATAGAAAATGTGTTGATAGAGCCCGAATCCTAATATTTAAGCTTTGAACACCGTACGCAATCCAATTCACCAGGTATCCCTATGCTCCTCTGTAGTCACCACTGACCTTTCCATCATCTTTATAAGACATGACACATGTGGTAAAATCCCATGTAGTGGTGAGTATATACATACCTAGTAGGATGCCCTAAAAGCTAAAGGGGGAGTAGTAAGAGTCACAATATGAATAGATAGACAGACAAATCAACCCAAATAAAGAGAGTAAATAGAATCCAACAACATGGATATATATATTCTCAAACTAAAGAAACAAAAATGAGAGATAAGGGGATATCGATTTCATAGCCCATCCCAGAAAAAGAGTGCCATCAGTTCCAAAATTCCATCAACAATGCCCAAAATCCCACGCGTCTTCCCAGCAAAAGTAACCATGTCAAGCCACACCCCACAACTTTTCCACACATTCTAGGGGAAGAGTATCTAGGTAGAGAACCCATGACTTGGTAAAACAGGAGGGTTCCACTTGGCAGATAACCAGATAACCCATTCCCCATCCCGACAGGAGGGTTCCACTCTAATGGTTGAGGACCCATGCCCTATCTCTGTAGGAGGGTTCCACTTAATAGTCGATAGAGGACCCATGCCCTGCCCCAACAAGAGGGTTCCACTATAATAATTAGTAGAGGACCAATGCCCATCCTAGATGGAGGGTTCCACTATAGTAGTTGAGGACCCATGCCCTGCCCCCTAGGAGTGTTTCACTCGAATAGTAAATAGAGGACCAATGCCCTTCCCAGTAGGAGGGTACCACTCCAATAGATAGTTGGGGACCCATACCCTTCCTAGAATAAGGGTTCTACTCAAAGAGTATATAGAGGGCCCATTCCCATACCAGATATAGGGTTCCACTCTATAGATGGGTAGAGGACCCATGACCTATCCCAGTAGGAGGGTGCCACTCTAAAAGCCTCTGGTGATCCCACCTGATCACTGCCATTATTAAGTTTCGACTAAAGAATAATACCACTTGGAACATCTCAGATCATATCAAAAAATACACTATAGATTCTACCATCACATTCTATTTGAAAAAACACATCAGGATAGGAAAATTGTGGGCCAAAATCTAAGTCCAAATGAAATAGATACATGTGTAATATCATTTATTCATTTAACCCTTTATCATTTTGGGGTGTTACATAAGGAGTAAATAAATGAATGAATGAATCACACCTATGTCTAATAATATTGAAGAAGGAGTAGAATAAACAAAGATTGTACCTTTAATCATATCATGTGTCGTTGGGTCATATGCCTCCATATCTTACAGTAATCCGTGACCCTAACCACCATCTCTTTGAGCTTGAAGGGGACTGCTTGGAGGTGGTGGTGGAAGGATCTCATATTTTCATCCACCAACCACTTCCCCTATTATTAGTGATCCAACTTCTCCTCTTATAGATCCACCTCCCTAGGGGCCTCGTTTTCCTATCCTGTTAGATCCCTGATCATGGCAATACCTCTTCCATGGAGGTCAGTAAACTATATGCTTGCGCTCATCAGCACATCTGGTTGGGTAGTCATGCGCCATGTGACCTCACCCATTAAAAGAATATAACAAACCCTTTTAGGATTCCCTGGTCCTATATGCTATCCCTGACCATGTTCCTAAGCCCGATCCTAGGAATATCTCCTACGCTGAGATCATGTCGAATACCATCTACTAGATACTACAGATGACTCGACCTTGTAATCCCAATGACAACTCCAGCTTCCCGGCATCCCTTTTATAAGAAGTTCTCCATATCCAGTTCCCACTCCAAAATCCTAACATAGGTGGGAATGTATGAGGGTACTACATTGGCATAAATATCTTTGTGGAGGTCCTTATCAAACTTCCATGATCAAAAGTAGCCATCTAAGATAATGTTAAGGGAGTAACGAGTAAGGTATATGAAACTCACAGCATACTAAACCACTATTATACCTCATTGATGCATCCTCATAAGTTCCTAAATATGAAATGAGTGCAAATAAGAGGGGTAGTACTCCTCATGAAGCAACTATTGGAAGTTGTTCCTTAAGAGTGTCAACTCATCATGCATTTGTGTAACAAGACTCCACTAGCACCCAACTACTCCATGTAAGAGGCTAAATACTATCACAACCACATGATCCATCATTGTATGGATAAGCATAAAAATGTGTACCATCAAATCTAGCCAATCCTCCACTGCCTGGAGATCTTGCTCACTGCAGATCCTTAGTGGCCTCTAGAATTGGAACTCATAGAGCAACCTAAGATTGCATGTATACTCAGGCTATCCCACTAGTAGGATATGCTGATCAATAGGCAGGGGTGCTACTATATATCCACATGGAGGAATAACCTAATGGGATAAAACTTGAACTAAGGCCTCATCACTCATCAGATCTTCGTTACAATCCAGAACTGGTAACTTGGATGGATTTTATCACAAAGGAATCCTAAAAATTTAATCAAGATGTACCATATTCATATGAATATATATATATATATATATAATGGGGTTCTGAATCAATTAGGACATTAAAAAACTCAATCCTATATGATTCATATACCATTGATCCCTATAATCAATGACTCGGTATGCTGAGTTGATAAGCATGTAGTCAAGGTACTATTGAATGGATACATCGATTGTCGTACCAACTTGGATTCCCTAGAATGAAAGCCATACTCGAAAAACTTTGACAATATTTCCCTAAATCCATACAAGGTCCTCATAAGTGGACTATACCAAACATTATCTTAAGAAATGAACTGCTCTGATACCAATATTTCATGATCTGACCTAACAAGGCTTGAGCCACAACTACCCCAAGACTACCTCCGTAGGCTAGAGGGGATGGAGACAAATGCTGAAAGGCATATCTAACATGGGGGGTGGGGACTTTGCCTAATGTACCTATATGCACACAAATGACCAGATCAATGCAGAAGTGAAGAGGAATAATAATAAAAATATGCAACCGCTATAATATAAACCTTGTATAAAAAACCTCTAGGGTATATAAGAGTATGAAAATGAAAATTGAAAGTAAATGGGAAAATACACACCCAATCAGAAAGATGTCCCAAACTGAGAAAACTATATAGAAAATGTGTTGAGAGAGCCCAACTCTTAATCTATAATATTCGACCACCGCATGTGGTTCAATGCACCAGGTATCCCTATGCTCCTCTGTAGTCACCAAAAACCTTTACATCATCTTTATAAGTCATGAAACATGTGGGAAAATCCCATGTAGTGGTGAGTATATACATACCTGGTTGGATTCCCTAAAAGATGAAGGCAAAGTAGTAAGAGTTGCAGTAGGAATACATAGACAGACAAATCAACCCAAATAAAGAGAGTAAATAGAATCCAAAAACATGGATATATATATATATATTATCAAACTAAAGAAACCCAAATGAGAGAGAAGGGGATCTTCATTTCATAGCCCATACTAGTAAAAGAGTTCCATTAATTAAAAAATTCCATCAACAATGCCCAAAATCCCACACGTCTTCCCAACAAAAGTAACCATGTCAAGCCACACAACAAAACTATTCCATAGATTCTAGGGGAAGAGTATCTAGGTAGATAACCATTTCCCAGGTACAACAGGAGGGTTCCACTTAGTAGATAACCAGAAGACCCATTCCCCATCCTGATAGAAGGGTTCCACTCTAATGGTTGAGGACCCATGCCCTGTCTCCATAGGAGGGTTCCACTCAATAGTCGATAGAGGACCCATACCCTGTCCCAAAAGAGGGTGCCACTATAGTAATAAGTAGAGGACCAATGCACATCCTAGATGGAGGGTTCCAATCTAGTAGTTTAGGACCCATGACCTTCCCACCAGGAGTGTGTCACTCGAATAGAAGATAGAGGATCAATTTCCTTCCTAGTAGGAGGGTAACACTCCAATAGCTAGTTGAGGACCCATACCCTTTCTAGAAGGAGGGTTCCACTCAAAGAGTAGATAGAGGACCCATGACCTATCTCAGTAGGAGGGTGCCACTCTAAAAGCCTCTGGTTATCCCACCTAATCACTGCCATCATTAAGTGTTGACTAAAGAAGCATACCACTTGGAACATCTTAGATAATATCAAAAAATACACTATAGTGTCCACCATCACATTCTATTTGAAAAAAACACATCAGGATAGGAAAATCATGGGCCAAAATATAATTCTAAATGAAAGATATACACGAGGTTGAAGTTTCCTCAGAAGTAAAGAAAGAATACATGGTGTGTAAGGGGACCCACACAACATGTGGTCCTGATCCATTTCCTAGACATGTCCCTACTGGTACATGAATCACTACCCATATAGGGATACACAACATCTAGAGGGTCTGAACAACACGTTCGAGCCACTCAGGGTCTTTCCCTTACTCCTTGTCCATGTCTGTGTTGGTATACCTGTGTCCATGTACTTTGGTACATTGTGTGTGACTGGTCATGACTTACCACATGAGGTACTACCCATGTTTTCTAACAAATGGATTTTCTACCTAGGGAAGTATAAATGGTGTGCGTCCCATGTACATGGCATGTCATATTTAACTTCAGGATAAACCTTAGTCACCATATCCAGGGCCCTATACACTGTTTATTCTTCGGACTACACAACACGTAGTCGGGTTTTTAGCAGAAACTCAGATATATTCTCCAGTGTATATAATCTAATCCTATATTTTGATCCATGCCTCTAGGCCTCCCAAAATAAAAGGTAAATCCTCTTTTCTTTGTCTCCAGTCATCTGTTAGATAAAAATTGGATACCGATTCGTCCTGGTGGTTTGTTATACACCCCGTGCGCCTCTTGTTGTGCCTCAGTTGTCTCAGATCCCATATCCAAGAAATCAAAATATGTTATTCCATGATTCATCCCAAATTCTATCCTTAATTACCTATCCTTTCATTTAACATGAAACCATTTCTAATCTGGGGGTCCAACCAGGCTCTATCCTACTCGACAATGTTGAATTGCAACCCCATGGTCCAATAATGACTAATGTGAAGAATTTGTGGGAGAAAGCCATAAAAAGAATTTAAAAACCATTTTCCAATATTTATTTTCATACATATATAAATGGTATGATCTAGGGTGAGAAAAAAATTGAATAATCAATTAAATCTATACATGGTCACATGTAATGGATTACAATTTGTGCAGATCAAAGAAATGGATGCTCCTGATCAATGAATTTAATCAATAGGGGTATAATTCATGAATTGAAGTGTCCTAAATGGTTTTGGATCATTATTCATAAAATAATTCACTTTCTAATGAATGATAGGAGTCATTGAGTTTACTGTACGCCATTCTGCATGGATCTAGACATTCATTGTCATCTGAATTCAATTTTACAATGAGAGGAGGAAGAAGTCACCAGGAAATGATCCCAGGGTTATGCGACTGACCCTGGTGATCCTAGAATAATTATGTATTAATAGAGATTTCAGAATTATGTTAATTAATAAATAAATTAAATTAATTATTTAATTAACCAACTTAACACACCGCTAATGGATGTGATATCCGAATGCCCCACGCTGACTTATTTTAGGTCACACTTAGTGTAAAAAATGTGTTTCAGACTCAACCATGGACTCCTATTTTTATTTGATATTCCATTTAATATTTATCCCATTTTCTTTAAGAAACTATGCATGTTTAATATAAAATATATTTAATATTTTTATAAAATTAATTCCAGGAACACCAGGGCTCAGAATCACATGCCGTCTCAGTGCCTGAATCTGAAAATATATGTAGAAATATTTAAAATAATTATAAGGAAAAAATTGGATCTCTACATTCAATATAGTTCACTATGAGTGGGATAAATAATATGCACATGGATATACACTCCAGGGGGATATTATTTGGTTAATTCACATTCTCTTGATGAACCATATTAAAGGATTTGAATATATATAACTAGTTCATTTAGAAACCATTGGTAACCTAGATCAAAACCTATAAATTCATAGGTTAACATATACAAAAAATTTATAAAATCCTACTTATATTTTTATAGTTTCCTTATATTTACATTCATTAATTTATGTATACTCATTCCCAATTTTACTTTAGTCAATGTAATGGCCATAACCCTATAGAATTGGGTTAAAAATAGGTGAATGGATTATGTAAACATTTTCCTAATAGGAAACCTAATGAGATTGGGTTTGGTAATAAAAAAATCATGGAAATTCTTACCCAAATATCTCAAGCTATGAACAATAATGAAAATTGTATTTATCTCCCAAAAAAACCAAGGAAGGATCAGATTTCTATCAAGTCATTCATGAGGAAATATCCACCCTCTTTTAGAGGTTTATTTAATCCACTATTTTCTGAGTAGTGGTTCAAGTGATGAGAAATATATTTTTTATTCTCCAATTCTTAGACCATACAAAGGTCATTTTGAACATCTATTATTTATAAGGTGATGCTGACTAGTGGTGGGATATCATTAATAATACCACTAAAAAGAGAAAGTAGACTATAGGAATGTAAAGAGTTCTAGAATATATTTTTCACTAAGTATTTTCCTCAGAATAATCACATAAAAATGGATGTTGAATTCTTGTAATTAAAGAAAAAATAGGATGTATCTATTGGATATTATGAAGAAAATTTCACAAGACTCACAAGTTATGACTCTACTTTCATCTCTGATAATGAAAGTAAAATTGACCACTTCTTTACTGGTTTAAATCATAATATTGGAAGGCTATTTTCCATAAGATAATTTAGAATCTATAAATAGATTTTTTTATGTTCTCTTAAAGTAGATATGAAAACTGGAATCACTCAATATTTTGAGGAAAAAAAATAAAAGTGGAGTATCATGGAATCTCCAATGATAAGACACATGGTGGGAAGAAAGTAAAATTTATTATATGTAATAACTGTGGGAGGAAACAATTGAGTAACTTCCTTAAGGGATCAAGGAAGTTTTTTAAGTGTGGTAAAGTAGGACACCAAGACAACAACTATTGAAGTAAGGATAAGAGGACGATTAATGTAACAAAAGAGAAGAAATTACCAACTAATGATGCACCCACACGATAATTATTTAAGTGTAAAGAGTTTAGAAATTATGTGTACCGGTGCCCTAACCCCTGAATAATAAAGAAAATAGGCCCAATAACCTTTTAAACTGAGGGAGAAAAGAAGGACATTTGTGATCACTATCATTTAGGTAGATCATAATAATGAAGTGATGTGAGGTACACTTGATCTCTTTTCTAGATCTACCATACCTTATTTGATTCTGGTTCATTTCATTATTTTATATCACACAAGTTTTCTACGAATGTGGAATCACAACCTTAAGTAATGAATATTAAACTATATGTGAAAACCTTTGGTGAAATAATGATCAAATCTAAGATATATAAATATTCTTTGATTGATATTTTTAGAGGATACTTCCTATAGATATTCTTCCTTTGGTTAAATTTGATATAATTTTGGGTATGTATTGGATTTCCTTGCATAAAACACATATCAATTTTTAGGGAATGGATATATCATTTCATATTCTAAATCATACTATTATCAAGTATCAATATATGGATAACCATTAAATCCTCTTGGAATAAAATTATATAATATGGGTTATGATACCTAAAAATGAGGGACTCTTGAATCAAATGATTAAGGAGGAAGTCAACATTGATGGCATGCCTATTTTTTGAGAGTATACTAAAGTATTTTTAGAAGAATTGACTAATCTTACCCTAGAGTGTGAGGTTGATTTTTTAACCAAACTCATACATGGATCCATTCATATCTCATAGAGTCCATATATAATGGATCCCATTGAATTATAGGAATTAAATAAGAAACTAAAAGAGAATCTGAAAAATGGTTTTATATGACCTAGTGCTTTACTGTGGGGTCAAATAGTCCTCTTTGTTAAAAAGAAAGATGGATCAATGTATATATGTATTGATTTTCATGATCTTAATAAAATCAAAATAAAGAACAAGTATCCTCTACCCTGTATCGATGTTCTATTCAATTAACTCATAGGATCTCGATACTTCTCGAAGATTGAACATCAATATAGATACCATCAGTTTAGGGTCAAAAGGGAGGATATTTCTAAATAAATTTCCATACGAGGTATGAACAACATGAATTTATTATAATGGATTTTGGAGTTATGGATGATCATGCTATCTTCATGGATATAATGAATAGAGACTTTATAGACCACCTTGATAAATTTTTGGTTGTCATTATTGAGGATATTATTATATATTAAAAGTGCAAGGAAAAAAATTAAGATCATGTCCAAATTGTGTTAAAGTCCTTGAGAAAGAAACAATTATATGCCAAATTTAGAAAGTGTGAATTCTGGATATAGAAAGTATCATTCTTGGGTCATGTAATCACAATAAAGGGAATATTAGTAGATCCATAAAATATGGAAGTTATCGATCAATGGCCCATATCAACCATAGTAACCTAGATTTGTAGTTTTCTTAGGTTAGATGGATACTATAAACACTTTTTGGGTAATTTATCACTGCCATCAAATCCACAAACCAAGTTAACACAAAAGGGAGTAAATTTTCATTGGATGGAGGAATGTGAAAAAAGTTTCAAGGAACTAAACAAGAGGTTGGTTATTGCTCCTATACTTACATTACCATGTAATGGGGAAGTGTTTGTAATATAAAATGATGCATCAAAAAATGGATTGTGTTGTGTCTTCATGAAGAATGATAAGGTAATTTCTTATACATCATTCTACTTAAAAACTCATGAGTAAAATTACCTGACACATGATTTAGAGTTTGAAATAATGATATTTACATTAAATATTTAACAAAATTATCTCCATGAAGAAAAGTGTGATATATATAATGATCACAAGAGCTTGAAATATATATTCACATAAAAGTAATTGAATATGAACCAAAGTAAATGGTTGTAATGGATAAAATATTATGTATTTCCAATACATTACCACCCAAGGAAGGAAAATAAGGTGGTTTATGCATTGATCAGAAAAGATCATGCTACTCTATTCATAATGAGGATTGAAAAATAACCAATAATCATGGATTTATAGAGGATGTATCTTAAAGTTATAATGGGAGGAGATAGATACAATCTTTCCAAGATGACTACTCAACCATCTATCCACATAAAGATCAAAGAAGCCCAAAAATATTATGTAGAGATAAAGAAAAAGGTAGATAATATTCTAGGGTTCAACATTGATAAAGATAGAGTTACATGGGTTGGAACCTAGATATATGTCCCATTAAAACTAGAACTGAAGAGGAAATTTTTGGATAATTCTCATAGATAATTCTTATATATAAATATAGAAATCCCAAAGATTTATAGAGATATAAAGTAAAACTTTTGGTGTGATAACATAAATAAAAAAATTGTAGAATATGTATCTTGATGCTTGGTATGACAATAAGTTAAGTGTGAAAAATAAAATTATAAGGGTATGTTGCAACCATTACCCATACCAGTATAGAAATGGGAAAATAACACCATGGATTTCATGTTCAGACTCCCCAATACATATAAGGATATAATTCCATTTGGTTTGTGGTAGATCTACTTAAAAATTCAGTAGATTTTATTTATATCAAAGAAGATTTATCTCTAGACCAAATCACTAAGATATACATAAAGGAAGTTGTAAGGCTGCATGATGTATCACTATCCATTGTATCTGATCATGATTATAGGTTTACATTGAGGTTTTATAGAATTATTTATAAAGCATTAGATATATAGTTGAGTTTTAACACTATTTATCTTCCTCAGGTATATGGTTAGTCTTAGAGGACCATTCAAAATCTAGAGGATATGATGAGATATTGTTCAACAGATTTACATGGATATTAGGATCAACAAACCATAATAGAGTACTCATATAACAATGGTTTGAATTATAGTATTCAAATGAAACCATATGAGGATCTTTAAGGGAAGAGATGTAACAATGCAACAGACTGGGATAAAGTTGGAGAGAGGAAGATGATAAGTCCTAACTTTGTCCTAGAAATAAAGGAGATGATTCAAACCATTCAATGAAATATGAAAGTGGCATAAATTTAATGAAAAAGTTATGCAAATAATCATTGAAAAGATCTAGAGTTTTAATTTGGTGACAAGGTGTTCCTTTGAATATATCCTTTGAAGTGGGTTACGATATTTGGGAAGAAAGGGAAGCTGGGCCCTAGTTATATTGGTCACTTTGAGTCCTTGATCATGTTGGGGTTGTAGCATATTGATTAACACTTCCTATACACCTATATTAAGTAAACTATGTGTTCCAAATATCATCTTTTAGGAAGTAAATTCTAGATCCATCACATTCATTGAGTTTGGAAGGTGTATAATTGGAATATGAAATTTTATATGGGGAACAACTTGTGGAAATATTAGATCAAATTAACAAGGTTTTGAGGAACAAGAACGCCCATCTAGTCAAAATCCTGTGGCAAAAAAATAAGTTTGAGGGGGCTACATGGGAACATGAGTATGTGATGAGATAAAAGTATCCATGCTTGTTTTCATCCATGTAGAATTTTTTTTAGAATGAAATTATTTTTAAGTGGGGGTAGAATATAACAACCCATGATTTTAGTACATACTTTTCCTTAATCAAATACTATGTGAGTATCTTATCTCACACGCAACACTGAACTAAAATGACCTGTAACATATTAGATGAATATTATTAAAAAATTTAATTATAATAAAACCTAGAGAAAATAAAAATATTGCAATCAATTATAAATCCATAAAATAAAGGATTGAGAACACTTAAAGTTTTAAAAGGGATTTTTCAATAAAAACAATTTTTCTTTATATATTATATTTTCATAAAAATTAAAATTATAAAATTTAGAATATTAATTTTTTAAAATTAATTTCATTTGTTTAATTCATAAAATAAAAATTAGATTAAGATAAAATTTTGATATTTTCTAAAATGATTTATTTTTTAGGTGAATAGTTAAAAATAGAGTTTTTACCAAAAAAATAAATTTTATGGATTTATAAGAAAAAATTAGAAGCATATAAAACCTTTTAATTGATAAAATATTTATTTAATAAGTAAAATCATAATTTTTAAAAATACTATTTAGAAAAACTATGATTAACAACTTAACTAATATTTTTCAATGAAATAAACTATTTTTGTGTTTTCCATTAATTAAATATTATTTTTGTAAAATTTAGTTTTTTATTGATTTTAAAGAATTTTTTTTATATTTTTCTTATTAAACCAATTTTTATCATTAAAATAAAATAAAATGATAATTTTATCATACAAATAATATTTTAGATTAAAATATCCTTTTTCTAAAAACATGTTTTTATACGTTACTTGCACTAATGTTAAAATTATTTTTTATTACACACATAAATTTTATATGAAAAAAATAGATTTAATATTTTAAATTATTAGATATAAATCAAGCAATAATGTCCATTTTATTTTTAGTTATTAAAATTAAATTACTTAGGTAAAACCAAGTTATTGGGGTAAAATATAAAATTATAAAAGTAATAAATCAAGGATTAAAGGGATTATAACATGTTAAAAACATGTTTATAATTGATTAGTTGAAAAAATATAGACCATATCTCATACCACACTATATTATTTTCCATTTTTGGATCCACTTAACATGTGAAACATGTGATCTCTTTATATTAAGTTGAAATATTTTCAAAAATGTCATTCTCACTACTTATAAAAGGTTCCTCTCACAACCCATTCAACACCATTAAAATAATATGGTTTACACCTAAAAATATTACCATTATTCTTAATTTATAATCCTATTAATTTTCATTTATCATCTATCCACAAGTTATTTTCTTAAGGCCACCATTTTTGAGGAATTCTATAAGGAAAACACAAAGATTTCTGTATGAGTACTCTTTTTTCCCTAACTTATTTTCCTTTATATCTTAATTTTCCAAATATAATTTTCTAATTAAAATATCATGAAATTAGTATTTTTTTATACTATATTTTATTATTATAAGGTAATAATTATTAACCACATTTCCCCTTTTTTATGAAGAAAAATGAAACCGTAATTTGTATGTGTGTGGACTACCGCCTCCATGAAGTAACATATCTAATGTTTCATCTAGTTTCATTCATATTAATTAAACCCTATTAAAATATAATTCAAAACTTTAAAATTATAAAAATAACATTGTTATTATTTTTTAATAATGAAATTATGAAAAAAATAAACCACTGTTATGATCATAATCATCCATTAAATATGGTATGTTAATGTTTGGGTTGGTTTAACCACCTACTTGAAAAATGATATAAACCAATATAATGGATGAATATGAGAACTTAATTTTTGATAATATGTGATATAAATATGGAAATAAAGATATTATTTTGGTTATGTAATGATAACATTAATAGTAAACCCATTAATTAAGATACCAATGTCTGTTCATTAAAAATCATCAAAACATGATAATCACCAATTTCATCATTAGGTGATGTAACCAAAACTCTTATAGAATGAAATTATAACTTTATAAACTATAAAAAAAATCAATATTTCTCACACATGATATTGAAAATAGATAAAAACTAATATAAAACTAGAGAATAATTATAAATGAAGTTTATAAAATGTTATGGATTTGAATAAGGTTATGAAAAAGGTGGTTAATATAATTATGTTTGTTATATATAAGGGTATGTAATGATCAAATAAGAAAGAATTCAATGTAAGGGTTTCATCGACACAATTTCTTATTCATTGTTTCATAATATTTATTACTTGAATATAATCTTCATGTTTTATTTGATCCTACAAATACCCTATTTTTTAATGGTATTTTATCCTTATTTCTAGGGAAATTACTTCTCATCATCATTAACTACTTCTATGATAAGATGATTTCCAAAATAAATTTATAACATTGATAGGAATAAATACCATTGTTACCAATGAATCTTCTCTTACATGTCCATGTTTTTATTATAATTTTTTTTCTTTAATGAAATATATGTATATTTTTTCTTTTATATTCTTAATAATTTCTTCTACAACTTTTATGAAATGAATATCTTTCAATGTTTCTATGATTTTTTTTAAACCTCCCAAAAATATCAATAAAGTAATTTCTTTTCATTATTAACCAATATATATTTATTAGATTTTTTTGTTTGTTTTCAATGATATTTTATTTGGGAATATTTATTATAATGTTTTAAAAAGTCTTATTTTTTCCTTATATAATCTTTTTAAAGTAATTTTCACTACATTTATAATAAGGTTTAATAGGTTTTTTTATTTTTTTTATTTACACTTATATTTTTCCTCCAAGTTTTATCTATCATATAAAAATGTTTTGATCACCCTCTATATTTTATTATGACATGATTACTTTTGGAAAATGATATTTTTTATATCTTATGATTTCTTAAGTTCATGTTATGCGATGTTTTTGAGAAGTTTAAGAAACCCATACTTTTTACATGGGTTCTTTAAGATATGATGATGACTAATTTTAAGTGGCACACACATGTATGAATGATAATGGGAAGGGTCCTATATCACCATACAATGCATTGGTTTATGTTTTTATCTCATGAGATAGTCATGCGTAAAAATAATGAGTTTGTTTATACAAGAATAGGAATAATGGGATTGCTTACATTTTTAGGCATGGACATAATTAGTTTTTTTTCACATAGGTATGGGAATAATGAGTTTTCTAATTTTTTCCCTATAATTATGACTGTGACACATTTCCAAGTTTTTTATCAAGTTATGAAACATTTTAAAGATACATTTCATTTTCATGAAATTCCATGTTTTCATGATTACGCCTTATGTTTTATCATTTCATACTTTTATATCACGCTCACATGTTTTATGAATATTGAGATTTAATTTGATCTATATCATGAATTTTAAAATTCCTTAATAATATTTTTAAAATATTATGTTAATTTATTATGTTTTATGATGATTATTATGATATTTTAATAAGATATTTATCCTCCTCCTATTTTTATCCTACATGTTTGTGATCTGATATATTATGATATAATTTTTCATTACTGAGCATCCAATCTCACCCCTTTACTATATTTCAATTCTCCAGGTTATGAATATTATTATTATTGAGGCTAAGAGGTTTTGAGGTGATTTCTTTGAAGAAGAATATATTTTATAAGAATAAAGGTTTGATTAAATATTGTATTTTAATGAAAAACCTAAATCACATAACATTTTTGAGAATTACTTATAAAGGTTAAAAAATGGAGTGTCCAATTGACCAAGTATAATGGATTGAGTCTAATGAATTTAAGTGATTAGATAGATTATGACACTAAAATTTTAACCGATTTCATTCACAGTTTAATCAGAAGAAGATGTTTGATAAAGGAAATTAGTCAATTATTAGTGATGTGTTCATTAATGATTTTACATTATAATAACTTGTGGCTATGATTCAAGTTGATGTTTGAAAAAATATTAAGATAAATTTGGTGATGATTTGCTGATCTTCAAAGATCCAAGAATCAGGTTTATAATAAGTTAATCACGATTATAAATTAATATGGTTACTGAAAGGATGTTTGGGGAAACTGTTGATGAATTTTGATTGGATGGAGAAGAGTACAAAGTCTACCAGAAAGACTTATACAAAGATCAAGGAGTTTAATAGTGAAGTTTTGGTTGAGATTTTTATGGATGAAAATACATACGAATTATACCAATTTAATGTTTCAAGTCTATAAAGAAAAGTAACTCAGAGTCACTTGACATACGATGAGTGAATGATCATACATAGGTCTCTATTTTGAGGAAGTTTGAAGAAGTATCAAATATAAATCTTTGAGCGAAGTAATCAGATCGAGTCCACCAGATAAACATTGGAAAATCCATCAGATCAAGTTCACCAGATGAAATATATAATGTTCATTAGATAGAGAGGTTGTTGTGGAAGTTGGGGAGAAAATGGGATTCAAATGATTCATTAGATGGAGTTACTCAAATAACTTTGAGTAGAGGAACCTTGCAAGGTTACTAGACTAGGTCACTAGAAAATGGTGTTCTTATGAATTTATATCGGTCGAAGCTTGAAGATATTTATGAAGATTTTATAAAGTCATTAAATGTGATGATGTTGAGATGTTAATTCAATGATCCAATAACCATTAAGTAAATATCATGAATCTATTAATAATTTAAAGAAATTTTGAAAAACATCAACACCAATCTTTAAGTAAGTCTTTATGAATATTGATTGACTCCTATATTTTAGGAAGTTCGAAGGCAGTCAAACATGGAAAAATTTGAGTAGGTTATTCAAATTTTAAGTGAGAACATTGAATTTAACTTTCACACTACTCCCTAAGTTTTCAAAGATTCGATGCCTATATAAAGTAGGAAAAGGTTCACTTTGATATGAAAATATTATTGTGCATTTTTTTGAAGAATCGAGGTGATGATATATTATTTAAGCATTAGATGAAGTATCACCTAATAAAGTTATAATAGATAGAGGGTATGGTTCATTTGGTATTAGAAGAACATTATAAAGAAGCACCCATCGCAGGGTACTAGAAAAAGTGGTTTAAGACTATTAGTTAACATTAGAGGAACAAGTCATTTGGTAAAGTGATTGGCCTGAGGGTTCCAGAATGACTACTACCATATGAAAAAGACACTGAATAGAAAGTTTAAAATAAATAATTTTTAAGGAAGTTATTTCTCACAGTTATTCAAGAAAGTGAATAGGATAAATAAAAACTTACATGAAGAAAAGTATGAAAAAGTTAGCAGCACCAGGACAATGTACTGAATTCGGTTGGTGATGGTTCTTATTTTTGTTTCAAAAGATTGTTATATCATATTATCTATGCGAGGAGTACATAAAATATGAAAGTAATATAGTGATTCATAAGTTATGGATATTACCTTCTTGCTGTAACCAATAAAATGATTGTTTTTTGTGGTTTTGTGGTGTTGGATTACTTTCAAACCATGCCAAGGACTAGATACTCTTATTGAGTAGTGAATATTGTAAATAACTTTGTTACTATGGTGTGCATGTTTATTTTCAAGAAGAATAATTTCTTAATAGTTTTAGGATAAGGTTAGTTTTTAAGTAATATAACATAAAAAGTTAAGATCACCAATTCACTCCTTTCCCCTCTCAGAGATCACACAGATCCTGATGGGTTCCTTCAAGTGGAATCAGAGTGAAGGTTTCCTTTATTGAATCCATTATAAAGTTTGAATTAAAGGATATCTATGATGGATGTTCATAACTTAGTGAATAGTAATCTGATTCATGTCTTTAATGGGAAGAACTATCACATCAATAAGGATAAATTTTTAACTTATCTTATATCCATTGGATATGAAGTTCTTGAAGTTTCTACAGATGGTTTCCCTCTTCCTGATAAGTGTTCTCCTTTAATAGCTATAGATAAGAAGAATTTGGATAATAATGGGTGTTTATGAAATTCTATAATTCTATCTCTCTCCAAATGTGAATTTATAAGGGTTAAAGGTGTTGGAATAACTAAAGGCATCTGGAACAAGTTGAAGAACATTTATGAAGGAAATGAAAAATTGAAGAAAGAAAAGTTATAGATATAGAGATTGAAGTATGGAGATCTTAATATTGGTGATGAGGAATTTTTTGGAAAATTATTTACTAGATTACATTAAATTATAAGAACCATAAGATGTTTTATTGAGAAGTTGGAATATTCATCTAACAACCTAAGATTTACATACATGTAAATTACATTTATTTTTCGGAATACTTAATACATTACACAAATAGATGCCCAAAGACCATATTAGTTTAGTGTCTTTGGAAACTCGAAACACATTATTCTATCTTGGTGAAAGATCTTCAAAATCTCCTATAAAGATCTTTCCCATTAGTTTTCCTACCTAAAACCTTTCCTTATATCCTAGGGAAAAGAAAACATATGAAAAGGGTGAGCTCAAATGCTCAGTAAGGGTAAGCATAGAAAACATCATACAAAACATAAACATAAGAATTTATAAACATGAAAATAACTTTTGAATCTCAAAATATTGAGTTATAAAATAAATATAGAAAGTACGTAAGACATATATCATAAAGAAATATAAACCATGATAAAATATCATTGGTATAAAACATGGAATTGTGGAAAACACATAAGAATATAAAATAATTTCCATATTAGACATGGATCATATAAAATACCATCATAGAAGAAAAATTACATTACTAAATTGAGTTCACTCCTTGTTCCAGCTCTGTATTACTGAACTAGATTTACTTTCCATTTCAGCCCTGTATTACTGAACCGAATTTACTTTCCATTTTAGCCCTGTATTACCAAACCATATTTACTTTCAGTTTCATCCATGTCTATCTAAGGAGATATAAATATTTAACCAATTCATTGGAGGTATATATAGGTCCCACCCGTCTCATAATGAAATCATTCTTACACATGCCACAAAACATAAATCATTCATCATAGCATAACCCAAGAAATAAAATGGGTTTCTTAAACATCATTCCATCATAACATAATCCATATAAAATATCATTCCATCATTAAAATAATAAAATCATAGTAATAATAGGGATATAAACATAAACCTATTTAAATAGTGTCATCTTATATGGAAAATAATTTTGATAAAACACTTGAACTTAATTCTTGAAGAAAATATCCCTTCTTCTTCAAAAACATTTTCTTTTATCAAAATGCCATGAAATTTTATAATAAAAGAATTTATTTGAAAATAAACTTGAAATAATTTAGAGGAAACTTCATGGAAATAAGGTGTTATGAAGACATAAAAATCTGTTCATGCCATATAAGTTAAAAAACATTCTTCTCGTACTCTTGCCAGAAAAGTCAAAAAGTACCTCGTATGGAAAATTAATGAAAGATTCCTTCCACACCGTTTAATAAAAATTAACCAATGGGTAAAATTTATTTTAAAAAATATTATAAAAATAGAAATAATATTATATATTTAGGAAACATGGACGTGGATGATAAATATATCCCAGTAAATACTTACGTATAAATAATCTCAGATAATAATGAGATTGTAAAATTATCCCCTACCTTAGGTCTGTTATCCGTTGTATGTATCCAAACCCCATGTATAATGATTTAAATAATGTAATTTACTTATTCCTTAATCATAGTAATTTTTATGATATCATATATGATCATATTATCATCTGTTTGGTAATAATATTTCATTATTACTCGTTATTCGGGTATTAATTTCTTTATGTTCTTATGAATGTTGTATTGGACATGTTAATGTTCCACTTCTTATATTATAGTTATATAATTTATAAAATGATATTATTATAATAAATATTATATTTATTCATTCAATTAATTTATATAATGTTTTTTAATGAATATCATGTAGAATGAATCACATCGCATCGTGGAGACGGTATGCTATATGTACGCACGAGTGATGATATCATTCCTTTAATTATAAAATGGAATCGAATTGGATGGTATATATATTTTTATAGAATAAATAACTTTTTATAATAATCATATATAGTTATTATTTCCATTATTATACCCATCCAAATCAAGTGGCGGTGAAAAATAGATTACACCACAATGTGGAGATGGTAAGCCGTACGTACGCACGCATGGTGATTTCATTTTTCACAAGATGGATAGAAGGTGGAATATGTTTGTTTCATGATTATAATAAAATATTAGTATATATTTGATACCAAAGTTATTACTTTATAATGAAATAACTCATGAAGAGGAAGTATAAGAAGAAATAAATTTGAAAGAATCAGTAGAGGAGATTACCACTTCTTTGATGTGTTTCCTCTAAATCTCCTCTTAGAGCACTAGATTTGGTCTTTAAAGAAAAAAACCTATATAATGAAACTATGGAAGTTTATAAGGGAAAATGGATGGGTATTCCCATTCTTGAAGGCTAAAATTTATGTGAATAAGTGAGGGAGGAGGCACCTTTTTATAATTGAGGTGAGAGGCACTTTTGGAAACCTCGAAAATATTAATTTATAATAAAATAAAAACCCACTCAAAAACCTCCAAAATGTCAAAATTTCGAAGTTTATATGAGATAGGTATGTAATATCATCAATAAATAATTTTTATACAAGTTTTTATGTAAATTTAAACATTATAATTTTAATTAACACTTAGTTATTCTATTTAATTTTAATTAATATAACAAATATTTCAATATTAAAAGGGTGAAATTGTTTTCTATTTGATGTAAATTTGACCATAAATAAGTACCTTAGAGAATTTTATACCATATCATAATTATTATATATTTTTTAAAAACTTTTTATGATTTTTAAATAATTTAATAAAACATTGTTTTGAAAAAACAACGATAGTGTCAATTTTGAAACTATTTAATTCATGAATTTTTAAGAATATCAAGATACGATGTTATCATAAAAAAAATTATTTTATTATATCCCTATGGGGTCTAGGTCATCTATAAAAATCATTGGAAATATTAATTATATCAAATTATATTTATTTTAATATTTTTAATAACATTAATTTGATATTTCCATAAATAAAATAATTACTACACCAGTTTTGTGTAATTATTTAATATAGTAATTTGTTGGGTAAAAATTAAAAATAAAATACTATGATGAAGATAAATATACTATATTTAATAATAATACTTTTATTCGAATTTATCTTCTGAAAAATTCAACATTAAAAATTCTATACTTATTAAATTATGAATGTGACAACTTTAACATCACTTTAAATAAAATAATATAAGTGTCACAATATCTTTCATATGGATCCAAATGGTCAATAACTCGAACCTTGGATGATTATGGTCAATATATAATTTAAAATTAATAATTGGGAACATTTTTGGGTCTTTTGACGGTTATTAGCATTTTAATAATAATTGTTTTATTGATTTCTCATCAATTAATTAATTTGTACACCATTAAAGTATAAGTCATTAAGGTAATTATATATTTCCTAAAAATTAAAAATAAATTACCATGATAATTTTTTTAGTTTTCAAATGATTATTTATAATCTAATTAATATTCCGTATAACCTTATATAAAAAATGGTTTATTTATTAAAATTTGAGTGAGACATATTTAGCTTTTCTTTAAATAAAATAAATTAAATGCCCTAATCTCATACAAGTGGCTTCCAAAGGACACCATTTCAACCCAAGGATGATTTAGGTAGAAAAAAAATCATCCAAAGATATTAATACAAGTTTTAAGGTAATTTTATAATAGTATTCTTACCCTTAATTACCCGTTTTACCCTTTTACCATATTGATAAAGATTACTAAAGTTACTATTCATAATGCCCAAAAATAAAATAAATATATTTAAATAATTTGGGACTGATGATTCAAAATATGAAATCCATTTTTAAAAATTCAAAACCCAGAAGTTATAGTAATTATTTTAAAATTATTCTTATTTTTGGAAAGAGAGAACTAGTTTTTTAAAAGTAAAAAAATTACAAAAGATTGAAATTTTTTACATCTAAATTCAGTGTAAAATTAATGAAAATTACATAAATTATATTGAATGATAAAAATATATTATATTTATACTTCAAAACCATTTAATAATATAATTTAACTACATATATTATTTCGATGAAAAAGAGTTATTTTCAATTAAAATTTAGTATAGTTTTACTATTCATTAAAATATAAAACTTATCAAAAAAATATCAAAAATTAATCCAAAGTAAATTTTTATATTATTATTCCAAATAATAATTATATTTTGTTAAATAGAATATATAAAATTGTCAAAAACTATATTTAAAATTGGTGCACCATCAAAAGGCGGAAAAACTACAATTTTTGAAAAATAATTCTTTTATCTGAAAAATTAAATTTGTTCTTATATCATGTCTAGAAAACATATAAGATGAATTTTAAACATTATATTTAATCCATATGGAGTGATTTTATTATTTTATAGAATCACTTATTTTAATTTAAATTGTTTTTTAGAAGGAAGTTAATATTATTCATACCCTCCATTATAATGACTAGGTTATAATATTTAGTTGTTAACTTATACTCGGTATTGTGTTAAATTAATTCTATCAAAAGAACTTGAAATTGTGTAAAAAAAATCTAAGCATAGTGTTACATATACCGCAAGCTAATACGGTGTTTCATATAGCACAAACTAATCTTGGTATAGCGTACAACACAATACATCAAAGAAATTAAAAAATATATATCTCAAAAAATCTTGGGGTGTTACATTCAACCCCCCTTAAATTGAATTTTGCCCTCAAAATTTGTTGGCATTATAAAATGTTTACTACTTGAAATTTTCTTTCATAGAAACCCACATCGTAAAAATGAATACTAAAACTTCATTTTAAAAAGGAAAGTTAGAAACATAATAGTTACCCAAAGTAACTCCTCACCAAGTTTCCATATAGAAGAACATAGGTGGGAAGTGAAAACATGTATTTGGAAGAACAATCCAATCATCAAGTTCTGATGGAGAGAGATAGAGAACAAGGTTTGGAGAAAGTTAACAACCAAAAATCCATAAATTTTCAATGATTTAAGGGACCATCTGATTCCTCAGATAAGAAGGTATTAAGATAAAATTGTTGGTTTTCAAGATCCTTTCCCTAAAGTAAAATAACATGAGAAGAAATAATTACTTGATTTCAGTACAATCTCACCGTTGGTCATGCCTTAAACAATTTCCAATTTATCTCTTATTTAAAGAAATGAAGTTGAATATTTTATTCTTAAACTATTAGCAGATCATGCGATCCATAAATTTAATGATAGGTCATTACATCTATCTTTATCACAAAAAGGTTATAACAAGTTATCAAATATACATAAGTCCATATATGGTGAGATAATACTTTATTCTAACAAACTTCATCTGATGTTTAACTTAAACTTTCCAAAAATTTGATAACCTTACAATCCTTCTGAAAGATAAAAATCCAAAACTTTAGAAAAAGGTTGTCTTAACATTTATCCCCCATATATCATAAGATATCTATGGTTGGTCACATTCCAAAAATGTGAACACCTTTATCATGTTTTCTCTTGAGTCATGGTAACAACATGAATTATAAGATATCCTTATTGAAAACATGCATGTTTCCTTATTCCAAAACTTATTGGATATATTCCTTAAGTCCTAAAAAGTTGTATACTTCATCCATGATAGCATAACCCTCTTTTAAACAACTCTATAATTAGTTACCAAGAATCTATCATCATCTAATTTACTTATTCAAATCCAACATATCTTTATCCAAAAATCATTATCTTAACATAATGGACATATTAAGGGTTATATTTCCCTTAATCATGTGTTCTCTAAGTATATAAACTTACCCTTAAATAACTTTTTGGATACTTAGAACTATTAAACATATCCTTTCCAATCCTTAATGAAATATTTATACAGAAAACACTTATATATTTCATGATTCATATAACATAATTTTTTAATTCTGAAACATATACACCTCAATCATCCAACTTTATTTATAAACCATTACTCAGGATATATCATCTTTATCTTTCCTAAGATATGAATCATGTCTCAAGGTTTCTCAACCTCAATATTCTTAGGTTTAATGTAAAAATTACTGTAAGAACATCACATACCTTTCACATGTCTTTTACAATCTCTTTATCCTTAGTAGTATGACCAATACTCGTACCATCATCATGATTATCTTCATGATATTTCCACATAGAAAATTGATCTTTATAATTAACATAATTTACACATCTGAAAAAATCAATGGTTAACTATGTTCTATGTAGTTCTAGCTATTGACTAAGAGTATAAATCAAAGTGTGGGAAATATATATCAGAGATTAAAAACAAATAAGTAAGGAAAATTACTTATAATATTTTAATCTATGATATATTAGGTTTAATCCTAGGTTATTCATGATTATCACAAAAACTCTATGATTATAACCTATACTTATACTTATCCTTAGGAAATCCCTAGAAATATCCTTATAAATATCTTTAGGGATCTCACTAAAGTTTTTGCATTGTAGTTTCCAAAGGTTGACTAAACCTTCACTTTGATACCAACTCTAACGACCCAAGCTTGACGTACATGGAAATTACATTTCTTTTTTGGAATACTTAATATATTACACAAATAGACAAGAAAATACCATATTAGTTTAGTTTATTTTGAAACTCAGAACACATTATTCTATCTTGGTGAATGATCTTCAACATATCCCATAAAGATCTTCCCCATTAGTTTTCTTACCTAAAACCTTTCTTTATATCCTAGGGAAAAGAAAAAATATGAAAAGGCTGAGCTCAAATGCTCAGTAAGGGTATGCATGAAAAACATCATACAAAACATAAGCATAATAATGTAAAAGCATGAACATAACTTTTGAATATCATAATATTGAGTTAAGAAATTAATATTGGCAGTACGTATGATATATATCATAAATGAACATAAACCATGATAAAATAGCATTGACATAAAACATGGAATTGTGGAAAACACATAATCATAGAAAATCATTTCCATATTAGACAAGGCTCATAGAAAATACCACCATAGTGTATAAAGTCCATTACTAAATCAAGTTCACTCCTCATTCCAACCCTGTATTACTGAACCAGATTTACTTGCAGTTTCATCTTTGTATTACTGAACCAGATTTACTTTCCATTTCAACCCTGTAATACTGAACTAGATTTACTTTCAATTTCATAAATTCCTATCTCATAATATATAAATCTTTACCTAATTTATTGTAGGGAGATATATGTCTCACCCATATCATAATTAAATAATTCTTACATGTTCCACAAAAACATAAATCATTCATCATAACATAACCTAGGAAATAAAATGGGTTTCTTAAACATCATTCCATTATAACATAATCCATATAAAATATCATTCCATCATTAAAACAATCAAATCATAGTAATAATAGCCATAGAAACATAACCCTATTTAAAGAGAATCATTTTAGATGGAAAATAATTTTGGTAAAACACCTGAACTTAATTCTTGAGGAAAATATCCTTTCTTTTCAAAAAAAATTTCTTTTCTCAAAATACCATTAAATTTTAAAAAAAATAATTTAGTTGAAAATAAACTTGAAATTGTGTAGAGGAATATTCATGGAAATAAGGTGTTATGAAGACAAAAAAATATGTTTTTTCCGTATAAGTTAAAAAAACAATCTTCTCATACTCTTACTGTAAAAGTCAAAAAGTACCTCATATGGAAAATGAAAGAAGGATTCCTTCCATACCGTTTAATAAAAATTCAACAATGGGTAAAATTGAATTTAAAAAATAGTATAAGAATAGAAATAATATTATATATTTAGGAAACATGGAAGGGGATGATAAATATACCCTAGTAAATACTTATAAACAATCTCAGATAATAATGATGTTGCAAAATTATCCCTTACATTAGGTCCACTATCCTTTGTATATATTTGAAGCTCATGTATAATTATTTAAATATTTTCATTGAATTATTATAGAATCATTTTAATTTTTATGATATCATATATTGTAACACCTAAGATTTTTATGAGAAATATTTTGTTTTTATGTTATATACATCATCAAATAAAGCTTTCAATACACACAACATTAGCTTGGCTTGCTTTACACGCAATCATGACCTTGCTCGATATCTTGCGTTGTACGCAATACTGAGTTTCACTAAACAATGATATGCTATTAAATAATTATTAAAGCTAGTTGTTATGAATAGTAATACCCACTTTTTGAAATTTTATAAATTTTATCTCTCAAAATGGACTTCATTTTTGGATTCGGAATATCGAAATTAGCCTAGGGTGAAATTTTGGTATTTTTCTAAAAACTTTCAAATTTTGATGAATAGTGAAAACACTGGGTTACTATTTAAAAACCGACTTTTTATTTAAATAATTATTTATTTTATTTAAATTTATTTTAGGTCAAAATTGATACATAATACTTATATAAGTTCAATGTAATTCATTGGATTCATTTTATAATAATTTTAGATATATAAAAATTTTATTGAACTTTTCACCGTCTTTTACCCACCTCCTAGGAGAGTTTGAAAATTTACATAAAACTTAATTTTACCACTTCTATGAGTGGAATTTCAAAAATCTGAGAGACAAAATTAAAATCAAGGAGTAAAATGTGGTTCAATAAGATAAAAATAATTTTTGGTGAATAGTAACTTTTTACTTTTATTTACCACGGTTAAAAGTAAATAGGGTAATTAAGGGTAAAAATGATATTATTATTACCTTAAAACATGTCCTAATTCTATTGGAAAAGTGTAATTCGACCAAAAACAACCTTAGGGATAAAATATTACCATTTAGATCCACTTAGATTAGATTAGGACATTTATTATTATTTTATTTAAAGAAGAGTTAAAATAGTTAAAATCAAAGTTTAATAACTAAAACATTTTTAATATAGGGTTATAAATAAGAATAATTAGACTATAAATATTAATTAGAAAGATAAACATATTTCATATATAATGGTATTTTACTTATAATTTTTAGGATTTAAATAATTTAATTTATTTATGACAGAATGATGATGTAGTAATTACATTATTAAGGAATCATTAACATAATTGATATTATAAATACCCAAATAAATGTAATTTGAGACTTTTTATGAATTAAACTAATTTCATAGGTTAATATGACATATTAGTATTGATTTAATTAACTTTTTACGAACTAATCATGCTGTTATGATTTTCACAAAAATCAATTACCAAATAGTGTCAAAATTGACATAAAATAGTTTTTTAAAACAAATATTATATTATTAATTGTTATTTTATTTCTAAAAATATAAGGTTAGGCCAAATGACTTAGATAAGGTTATATATATTAATAATGAACAACTTGGGGTTCATTTGGCTTGTTATAGTAAGTTTATTAACCATATAGTATAAGAAAATAAGAAGACACGGTAAAAGTTAAATTATTTAACTTAGAGTTAAATCTAAATGAAAAGGTTAAAATAGTAACCTAAAATTGTCTAAATTCTATTGGTTGAGATTATTTAGACCCATACCCACCTTATATTCGAAATAAATTAATTTTGAGCTATTAAAAACTGAATATGACTTTATTATAAAATAATATTTTATGTTTTTCCTAAAGTGCCCCTCTCCTCCCTTATAAAAGGGCACCTCCTCCCTCTCCTCCTCACACCACTTTGAGCCTTAAAACTCGGCCAAACCCTGCCAATTTCCCTTCTTCACTTCCCTAGAAACATCCTATAGGTCCTGGTATTCTTAAAAGACCATCTTTAGTTCCCTAAGAGGAGGTTAAGAAGAGGCGCTTCAAAGAAGAGGTAATGTCCGTTACCGATTCTTTCAACTTTATTTCTTCTTCTACTTATTCTTATTTAGTTGTTTAATTATGAAGTAATAACACTAGTATCAGTAATATACTGATATTTTATTATAAATATGAAACAACCCTATTTCACCTTCTATCCATCCTACGGAAAACGAAATCACCGCGCGTGCGTACGTACGAAATACCGTCTCCACGCCGTGGTGTAATCTGTTTTCCACCACCACCTTACTTGGATGGGTATAATGGTGTAAATAATAACTATATATGATTATTATAAAGTGATATTGATTCTGAAATAGTATAAATACGCTTCAATACAATTCCATGATCATATGAATGATATCATCGCTCGTGCGTACGTACGGCCTACCGTCTCCACGATGTGATGCGACTTGTTCTACATGATCTTCATTGCATAATGATTATATAAATGAATTGAATGAATAAATATGATATATATTACACTAATAACATTCTGTAAATGAGGTATCTATAACCTAGAAAGAATAATATGAATTTATTCGACAGAACACGCGTAAGAACAAAAAGCAATAAACACCCGAATAACAAGTAATAATGAAATATTTCTAATAAGAAGTTAAGAATATAACCGTATATGATATCATAACAATGAGTATAATTCTATAATAATTCAATAACATTATTTAAATCATTATACAGAAGGTTCGGACACGTACGAAGCAAATTAGACCTAAGGTAAGGGAAAATCTCGCAATCTCATTTTTATCCGAGATTGTTTATACTTCAGAATTTACTGGGGAATATTTATCATCCACATCCATGTTTCCTCAATATTTAATATTATTTATATCCTCATACAATTTTTTAAATCCAATTTTACCCATTGGTGAGTTTTTAGTAAAAGATATGAAAGGAATCTTTTGTCATTTTTAGTACGAGGTACTTTTTGACTTTTCCGGCCAAAGTATAAGAAGAATGTTTTTTTAACTTATACGGCCTGAATGGATTTTTAGAATATTATTTCCATGAATATTCCTTTACAAGTTTTCAAGTTTATTTTTAACCAAATTATTTTTGTTTAAAATTGTATGACATGTTAAGAAAGGAAAAATGTTTTTGAAGTAGAAAGGATATTTTCCTCAAGAATGGAGTTCAAGTATTTTATCAAAATTATTTTCCATCTAAGAAAATATAGGGTTCTGTTTCTATCCCTATTTTTACATTGATTTGATTATGTTATGATGGAATTATTTTTATGATGTCCTTTTATGGATTATTTTATGATGGAATGATGTTTAAGAATCCCATTTTTATTACATGGGTTATTCTATGATGTATGATTTATGATCTTGTGACACACATAAGAATGGTATCATTATGAGATGGTTGGGACCTATATATCCCTCCAATGCATTGGGTAAAGATTTATATCTCATGAGATATACATGGCTGGAACGGCAGGTTAATCCGGTTCAGTGAAACAGGACTGAAACGAGGAGTGAACTCGGTTCAGAAATGGACTTTGTCCCCTAAGATAGTCTTGGCAATGAGTCTTGACTACTAAGAAATGATTATCTATGATTATGTGTGTATGCCACAAAGTTCCATGTTTTAAGTTATGATTATGTGGATTACATTTCGCTACCATGATTTATCCCATGTTATGATATTATGATCTCTTTTGCAGGTTAATATTTTTGAAATACTATGTTCTTATGAATATGATATTTCCTTTGTTTACCCTTACTGAGAATTTGAGATCACCCTTTTGTATGTTTTCTTTCCCCAGTCCAGGAAGAAGGTTATTAAGTAGGATATTCCAAAAGGGACTCTAGATATGATGAAATAAATAAGAGACAATGTAGATGCTTTATGAACCAGTTGTTTATGTTTCCCAGTTTCTAAAGACACTATACCTATATGCTCCTACCATGGTTTTGTTATATGTTGTAATAAGTGTGCTTAAATTTTGAAGTATTAACTATGTATGTAAAGTATGGGTCGTTATAGTTGGTATCAGAGGAAAGTTATAGTCAACCTTTGGAAACTAGGATATGAAAGCCTTAGTAAGAACCCTAAGGATAAGTCTAAGCATAGAACACAATATTAGTGTTTTAGATATGGCCATGAACAACCTATGATAATACTTTAAGTGTGAAATTTTATCTTGATTATGTGGTTTTCCTATTATAATTAGTGTTGCTCACACTATTCTTCTTGGTTTTAGTCAATGGCTAGAACCCTAAGGAACCGTGTTAATGCGGAATGCGACGGGAAATGCAATGATTTTAACCCTGAGCAACCAAAAATTATGGGAGATGGAATGAAAAATCTTGTAGCCATTCTCACACAACTTTCTCAAGCTATGAATCATGAAGGACTTCGAAATGAGCAAAGGAAGGAGAAAAATTCTGTTGAATCCTTCATGAGGCAGCATCCACCTTCATTCAGTGGGTCTACTGATCCATTAGTGGATGAACAATGGATTAGTACCACTGAAAAGATATTTTCGGTTCTTCAATGTTCTGAACATGATAAAGTCATCTTAGCAGTATATCGTTTGGAGGGTGAAGCTGATCAATGGTGGAATCTTATCAAGAATACGAGGCAAAGGGATTAAATTGAATCTATGGAATGGGATGAGTTCAAGAACTTATTTTTTAATAAGTACTTCCCTCATATTCTTCGAACAAATATGGAGAAGGAGTTTCTTGAACTAAAGCAAAAGGATGATGAATCTGTTGGTACCTACAAAGAAAATTTTACAAGACTTGCAATGTACGCTTCTGGGATTATTATCCAACCTAATAGTAAGATCGATCGATTATTTAGTGGCTTAAAACCAAGTCTTCGAAGGGCGTTATCCATAAGGGACTTCAATAGCTACGAGGAAATCGTTCGATGTGCTCTCAAAGTTGATATGGAGATTGGAGTAACCCATCAGTCATATGCGTTTGATAAGAAGAGGAACATGGAATTCAAAGGGAAATCTAAAGACCACACTGAAAAGAAGATGAGTTTTCCATTATGCTCAAAGTGTGGAAAGAAACATGGAGGGAGTTGTCTTAAAGGGACAAGTAAATGTTTCAAATGTGAAAAGGAAGGTCATCAGGCATTTGAATGCTGCAATGATGGGAAGAAGATGTCTAGTGATGTGAACAAAGAAAAGGCTACACAGAGTGGACCTCCTACACTTCAATGTTACAAGTGCAAGGAAATAGGGAATTATTCTAATAAATGACCTAATCCAAGGGTTGTTTATGATGATCGACGTCAATAAACTCTTAAGGCTAAAGACAAAGGAAAGTCACATGCAATTTCTTTCGGCGATGTGGAGTATGATAACGAAGTGGTGAAAGGTACACTTACCATCCAATCTAAAGTAGAAAATGTTTTATTTGATTTTGGATCCACCCACTCTTTTATTTCTGAAGAATTTTCTAAGGGTATCACCATATTACCTCAACAATTAGATGTTGAGTTAGCTGTGACAACCCCTAATGGAACAACAGTCGCATCAAAAGTTTATAATTCTTCTCTGATTGAAGTTTGTGGGAAAGTGATTCCTGAAAATCTTGTGATCCTTCCTATAGTGGAATTTTATGTGATTCTTGGCATGTATCAGATTTCTTTATATGGAGATCATATTAATTGCCAAATAAGGGAAGTCACATTTCATATTCCAGATCAATCTATGATCCTCTATCGATGCAAGGATGAACATAAACTTCCAGTGGAAATTTCATCCATCTTATGGGTCTTGATTCCAATAAATGAAGGTTATTTATCTCAAATGGTTGGAGAGAAACTCACAATTAAGAATATTTCCACTGTACGGGAGTTTGATGATGTCTTTCTAGAGGAATTTCCAGGTCTTCCACTAAATTGTGAAGTTGAGTTTTCAATATAACTCGTACCGGGTGCTTTGCCTATTTCAAAGACACCTTATAGAATGTCCCCAATTGAGTTGTAGGAATTGAAGAAGCAACTCCAAGAGAATCTTGATAAGGGATTCATACGCCCTAGTGCGTCACCTTGGGGAGAACCTGTTCTATTTGTTAAGAATAAAGATGGATCAATGAGACTCTTCATTGATTATCGAGAACTTAACAAGATCACTATCAAGAACTAATATCCTCTCCCACGCATTGATGACTTATTTGAACAACTATGCGGAGCTCAATACTTTTACAATATTGATCTTCGTTCTAGGTATCATCAATTAAGGGTCAAAAGGGAGGATATACCAAAGACGGCTTTCCATACAAGGTATGGACACTATGAATTTATAGTGATGCCATTTGGTCTTACTAATGACCCTGATATCTTCATGGATCTAATGAATAGAGTCTTTAGAGACTATCTTGATCAGTTTGTGGTAGTCTTTATAGATGATATTCTTGTCTATTCAAAGAGCAAGGAAGAACATGAAGATCACTTGAGAATTGTATTGAATACCCTGAGAAAGGAGAAGCTTTATGCCAAATTTACCAAGTGTGAATTTTGGCTTCAAGAAGTTTTATTTTTTGGTCACATAATCTCAAAATAGGGGATATCTGTGGATCCAGCAAAAATAGTGGTTATCAAAAGATGGTCGAGACCAACAACAGTAACTGAGATCTGAAGTTTTCTTGGTTTGACTGGTTATTATCGACGTTTTGTGGAATATTTTTCACGATTATCTAATCCACTCACCAGGTTGACTCGAAAAGGAGTTAAGTTCGTTTGGAAGAAGGAGTGTGAAGAGAATTTCAAGGAGTTAAAAAGATGGTTATCCAGCGCACCTATGCTCACACTGCCTTGTAGTGGAGAAAGATTTGTGATCTATAGTGATGCATCCAAGAAGGGATTGGGGTGTGTTCTCATGCAAAATGATATGATGATAGATTATGCCTCACGACAGTTGAAAATCCATGAGAAAAATTACCCTACTCCTGATTTGCAGTTAGCTGCAGTAATCTTTGAATTAAAAATATGGAGGAATTATCTTTATGGTGAAAGGTGTGATATTTATACTGATAATAAAAGTTTAAAGTATATTTTCACACAAAAGGAGCTGAATATGCACCAAAGAAGATGGTTGGAGCTGATTAAGGATTACGACTACTCAATTCATTACCACCCTAGGAAAGAAAACAAGGTGGCAGACACATTAAGTCGACAAGACCATGCCAGCTTATCCATGATGAGGATAAAAAAAGATCCAATATTTATGGATTTACAAAGTATGGATCTTGGAATTATAATGGAAGGGGAAAAATCTTATCTTTCTCAAATGAATGTTAAACCATATATACATGTGAAGATTAAATAGGCACAAAAAGAAGATGTAGAGTTACAAAAGAAGGTGAGAAATGTTCCTGAATTTCACTTTGATTGTGATGAAATAATAAGGTTCAAGAATCAGGTTTGTGTTCCTCCCATACCAGAATTAAAGAAGGAGATTCTGAATGAGGCTCATAGTTCTTCATTATCTATTCATCCTGGAAGCATGAAGATGTATAGGGACCTAAAAGAGTACTTATGGTGGGATGGCATGAACAGAGATGTTTCTAAATAGGTCTCTCGATGCTTGGTTTGTCATAAAGTTAAAGCTGAGAGACAGAATTCTAAGGGGATGTTACAACCATTACCCATACCTGAATGGAAATGGGAAAACATCACTATGGAGTTTGTCACTGGACTTCCTAAAACATCCAAAGGAAATAATTCTATCTGGGTCATAGTTGATCGTCTTACGAAGTCGACACACTTCATTTCTATTATAGAAGATTTCTCTTTGGATCAGCTTTCCATGATATATGTAAAGGAAGTGGTAAGATTGCATGGAGTACCACTTTCCATTTTATCTGATCGGGATCTGAGGTTTACCTCAAAGTTTTGGCGAAGTCTTCAGCATAATCTGGATACATAGTTGAGTTTCAGCACTGCTTATCATCCTCAGACAGACGGTCAGTCTGAGAGGACAATTCAAACTCTAGAAGATATGTTGAGAGCTTGCTCTATGGATTTCAAAGGAGGTTGGGATCAACACCTACCTTTGGTGGATTTTTTTTAATAATAATATCTTTCACTCCAGTATTCAGATGTCTCCTTATGAAGTTCTATATGGAAAGAAATACAGAACTCCAACTTGCTGGGATGAAGTTAGGGAAAGAAAGCTATTAGGACCTGATCTTGTTGATGAGATGGCAGAAAAGGTTCAATCTATTCAACAACACGTAAGGGAATATCAGAGTCGACAAAAAAGTTATGCCGAAAATCAAAGAAAAGACCTAGAGTTTAAAGTGGGCGATAAAGTGTGCTTACAAATATCTCCTTGGAAGAGAGTAATGAGATTTGGAAAGAAGGGAAAGTTGAGCCCTAGGTATATCGGTCCTTTCGAAATACTGGATCGTGTTGGGAAGGCAGCTTACCGATTGGCGCTTCCACAGAATATCTCTCAAGTTCATGATGTTTTCCATGTATCTCTCCTGAGAAAGTACATACCCAATCCTTCACATGTACTCAGCTCATAAGTTGTACCGCTGGAGCAAGATCTTTCTTATGAAGAACAACCGATAGAGATTCTGGATCGTAGCGAAAAAGTTCTACGGAACAAGACCACTCGATTGGTGAAAGTTTTATAGAGGAACCACCAATTAGAAGAAGCTACATGAGAGATTGAGGATATGATGAGGGAGAGGTATTCTCATCTGTTTGTTACAAAGTCACGAATTTCGAGGGAGAAATTTATTTTAAGGGGGGTAGAATGTAACACCCGAGATTTTTATGAGAAATATTTTGTTTTTATGTTATATACATCATAAAAGGAATCTTTCACTACACACAAAACTATCTTGGCTTTCTTTACACGCAATCGCGACCTTCCTCGATATCTCGCATTGTACGCAATAATGAGTTTCACTAAACAATGATATGATATTAAAATATTATTAAAACTAGCCATTATGAATAGTAATACCCACTTTTTGAAATTTTATAAATTTTATCTTTCAAAATGGACTTCATTTTTGGATTCGGAATATCGAAATTATCCTTGGGTGAAATTTTGGTATTTTTCTGAAAACTTTCAATTTTTGATGAATAGTGAAAACACTGGGTTACTATTTAAAAACAGACTTTTTATTTAAATAATTATTTATTTTATTTAAATTTATTTTAGGTCAAAATTGATACACAATACCTATATAAGTTCAATGTAATTTATTAGAGTCATTTTATAATAATTTTAGATATATAAAAATTTTATCGAACTTTTCACCGTCTTTTACCCACCTCCTTGGAGAGTTTGAAAATTTACATAAAACTTAATTTTACCACTTCTGTGAGTGGAATTTAAAAAATCCGAGAGACATGGTTAAAATCAAGGAGTAAAATGTGGTTCAATAAGATAAAAATAATTTTTGGTGAATAGTAACTTTTTACTTTTATTTACCATGGTTAAAAGTAAATAGGTTAATTAAGGGTAAAAATGATATTATTATTACCCTAAAACATGTCCTAATTATATTGTATAAGTGTAATTCGACCAGAAACAACCTTAGGGATAAAATATTACCCTTTAGGTCCTCCTGGATTAGATTAGGACATTTATTATTATTTTATTCAAAGAAGAGTTAAAATAGTTAAAATCAATGTTTAATAACTAAAACATTTTTAATATAGGGTTATAAATAAGATAAATTCAACTATAAATATTATTTATAAATCTAAATAGATTTCCTACATAATGGTATTTTATTTATAATTTTTAGACTTTAAATAATTTAATTTATTTATGACACAATGATGATGCAGTAATTACCTTATTAAGGAAATATTAACATAATTGATATTATAAATACCCAAATAAATGTAATTTGATACTTTTTATGAATTAAACTAATTGTATAGGTTAATATGACATATTAGTATTTATTTAATTAACTTTATTTGAACTAATCATGCTGTTATGATTTTCACAAAAATCAATTACCAAATAGTGTCAAAATTGACATAAAATAGTTTTTAAAACAAATATTATATTATTAATTGTTATTTTATTCCTAAAAATCTAAGGTTCAGAAAAATGACTTAGATAAGGTTATATATATTAATAATGAACAACTTGGGATTCGTTTGGCTTGTTATAGTATGTTTATTAACCATATATTGTAAGAAAACAAGAAGACACGGTAAAAGTTAAATTATTTAACTTAGAGTTAAATCTAAATGATAAGGTTAAAATAGTAACCTAAACTTGTATAAATTCTATTAGTTGAGAGGATTTCGACCCATCCCAACCTTAGCTTCGAAATAAATCAATTTGGAGCTATTAAAAACCGAATATGACTTTATTATAAAATAATATTTTAAGTTTTTCTTAAAGTTCCCCTCTCCTCCCTTATAAAAGGGAACCTCCTCTCTACCCTACTCACACCACTTTGAGCCTTCAAGATCAGACAACCCCTGACAATTTCTCTTCTCCACTTCTCTAGAAATATCCTAGAGTTCCTGGTATTCTTCAAAGACCATCTTTAGTTCCCTAAGAGGAGGTTAAGAAGAGGCGCTTCAAAGAAGAGGTAATGTCCGTTACCGATTCTTTCAACTTTATTTCTTCTTCTACTTATTATTCTTTAGTTTTTTCATCATGGAGTAATAACATCAGTATCACTCATATAATGATATGTTATTATAAATATGAAACAACCCTATTTCACATTCTATCCATCCTACGGAAAATAAAATCACCGCGCATGCGTACGTACGGAATACCGTCTCCACGCTGTGGTGTAATCTGTTTTCCACCACCACCTTACTTGGATGGGTATAATGGTGTAAAGAATAACTATATATGATTATTGTAAAGTGATATTGATTCTGAAATAGTATAAATACACTGCAATACAATTGCACGATCATGGGAATGATATCATCGCTCGTGCGTACGTACGTCCTACCATCTCCACAATGTGATGCGACTCGTTATACATGATCTTCATTGCATAATGATTATATAAATGAATTGAATGAATAAATATGATATATATTACACTAATACCATTATGTAAATGAGGTATCTATAACCTAAAAATAATAATAAGAATTTATTCGACAGAACACGCGTAAGAACAAAAAGTAATAAACACACGAATAACAAGTAACAATGAAATATTACTAATAAGAAGCTAAGAATATGACCATATATGATATCATAACAATGAGTACGATTATTGAATAATTCAATAAAATTATTTAAATCATTATACAGAAGTTTCATACACTTATGAAGCAAATCGGACCTAAGGTAAGGGAAAATCTCGCAATCTCATTTTTATCCGAGATTGTTTATACTTCAGAATTTACTAGGGAATATTTATCATCCACATCCATGTTTTCTCAATATGTAACATTATTTATATCCTATTATAATTGATTAAATCCAATTTTACAAATTGGTGAGTTTTTAGTAAATGATATGAAAGGAACCTTTTGTCGTTTTTAGTACGAGGTACTTTTTGACTTTTCCGGCCAAAGTACGAGAAGAATGTTTTTTAACTTATACGACCTGAATGGATTTTTAGAACATTATTTCCATGAATATTCCTTTAAAAGTTTTCAAGTTTATTTTTAGCCAAATTCTTTTAGTTTAAAATTGTATGACATGTTAAGAAAGGAAAAATGTTTTTGAAGTAGAAAGGATATTTTCTTCAAGAATGGAGTTCAAGTATTTTATCAAAATTATTTTCCATATAAGAAAATATAGGGTTCTGTTTCTATCCCTATTTTTACATTGATTTTATTATGTTATTATTGAATTATTTTTATGATTTCCTTTTATGGATTATGTTGTGATGGCATGATGTTTAAGAATCCCATTTTTATTACATGGGTTATGCTATGATGTATGATTTATGATCTTGTGGCACACATAAGAATGGTATCATTATGAGATGGGTGGGACCTATATCTCCCTCCAATGCATTGGGTGAAGATTTATATCTCGTGATATAGAAATGACTAGAACGGAAGGTTAATCCGGTTCAGTGAAACAGGACTGAAATGAGGAGTGAACTCGGTTCAGAAATGGACTTTGTCTGCTAAGATAGTCTTGGAAATGAGTCTTGAATACTAAGAAATTATTCTCTATGATTATGTGTGTATTCCAAAAGGTTTCATGTTTTAAGTTATGATTATGTGGATTACATTTCACTACCATTATTTTTCCCATGTTATGATATTATGATCTCTTTTGCAGGTTAAGATTTTTGAAATGCTATGTTCTTATGAATATGATATTTCCTTTGTTTACCCTTACTGAGCATTTGAGATCACCCTTTTGTATGTTTTCTTTCCCCAAGTATGGAAGAAGGTTATTAAGTAGGATATGAAAAAAGGGACTCTATATATGATGAAATAAATAGGAGACAATGTAGATGCTTTATGAACCAGTTGTTTATGTTTCCCAGTTTCTAAAGACACTATACCTATACGGTCCTACCATGGTTTTGTTATATGTTGTAATAAGTGTGCTTAAATTTTGAATTATTAATAATGTATGTAAAATATGGGTCATTATATATATTATCATATTATCATTAATTTGGCAATAATATTTCATTATTACTTGTTATTCAGGTATTAACTACTTTTTATTCTTACAAATGTTTTTCCAGAAAAGTTCATAGTAAAATTATTAGGTTATAGTTATATCATTTTAAAAAATATATTATTATAATATATATCATATTTATTGATTCCATTCATTTATATAATTATGGATTGATGAATATCATGTAGAATGAACCGCATCGCATCGTGGAGACGGTAAGCCATACATACGCATGATTGATGATATCATTCCTTTAATTACGAAATGGTATCAAAGTGGATGGTATATATATTGTTATAGAATAAATAACTTGTTATAATAATCATATATAGTTATTATTTCCATCATTATAACCATCCATGTCAAGTGGTGGTGAAAAACAGATTACACCACAATGTGGAGATGGTAAGCCGTACGTACACACGCATGGTGATTTCATTGTTTGTAGGATGGATAAAAGGTAGAATATGTTTGTTTTATAATTATAATAACATATAATTATATATTTTATACTTTAATTATTACTTTATAATAAAAAAAACTCATGAATATGAAGTACAAGAAGAAAGAAGTTTGAAATAATCGGTAGAGAAGATTACCTCTTCTTCGGCGCGCTTATTCTAAATCTCCCATTAGAGCACTAGGGTTGGTATTTGGAGAAGAAAAAAACCTCTATAATGAAAATAGGGAAGTTTATAAGGGAAATGGGTAGGTGATGACCGAGTTTTAAGGCCCAAATTTATGTGAATAAGTGAGGGAGGATGTGCCCTTTTATAACTGAGGCGAGAGACACTTTTGAAAACCTCAAAAATATTAATTTATAATAAAATAAAAACCCACTAGAAAACTTCCAAAATGTCAAAATTTTAAATTTTATATGATATAGTTTTTCAATCTAATCAACCAATAATTTTTATAAAAGTTTTTATGTCAATTTAAACACTATCATTTTAATTAACACTTAGTTATTCTATTTAATTTTAATTAAGATAAAAAATATTTCATTATTAAAAGGGTAAAATATTTATTTATTTCAAGTCAATTAGACCATAAATAAGTACCTCATATCATTTTAGACCATAAAATAATTATTATATATTTTTTAAAATCTTTTTAACTTTTTTAAATAATTTAATAAAACATTGTTTTGACAAAACAATAGTAGCGTCAATTTGGAAAATATTCAATTAATATATTTTAAAAAATGTCAGGATAAGATGTTATCGTTGAAAAAATTATTTTATCATATCCCTATTGGGTCTAGGTCATCGATAAAAATCATTTAAAATATTAATTATCTCAAATTATCTTTATTTTAATATTTTTAATAACATTAATTTTACATTTTCATCAATAAAATAATTACTACATCAGTTTTGTGTAATTATTTAATATAATTATTTTTTGGGTAAAAATTAAAAACAAAATACTATGATGAATATAAATATACTATATTTCCTAATAATAATTTTAGTTGAATTTATGTTCTGGAAAACTCAACATTAAAAATTCTATACTTATTAAATTTTGAATGTGATAACTTTAACATCACTTTAAATAAAATAATATAAGTGTCACAATATCTTCCATATAGATCAAAATGGCCAATAACTCAACTATTGGATGATTATAACCGATATATACTTGAAAAATAAGAATTGGTCAAGTTTTTGGGTCTTTTTAGGATTATTATCATTTTAATAATAATTTTTTCATTGATTTCTCATCAATTAATTAATTTGTACACCATCCAAGTACAAGTCTTTAAGGTAATTATATATTTCCTAAAAATTACAAATAAATTACCATGATAAATAAAAAAAAATTATATTTAAAATAAGTATTTATAATTGATTTTATCTTCTTTATAACCTTATATAAAAAATGGTTTAGTTATTAAAATTTGAGTGATACATATTTAACTTTTCTTTAAATAAAATAAATTAAATGTCCTAATCTCATCCAAGTGGCTTCCAAAGTACACCACTTAAACCCAAGGATGATTTAGATAAAAAAAATCATCGAATGATATTAATAAAAGTGTTAGGGTAATTTTATAATAGTATTCCTACCCTTAATTATCCGTTTTAACCTTTCACCATATTATTAAAAATTACCAAAGTTACTATTCATATTATCCAAAAATAAAATAAAGATATTTAAATAATTTGGTCCTATTGATTCCAAATATGGAATATATTTTTAAAAATTCAAAACACATAATTTTAAGTAATTAATTTAAAATTAAATCCATTTTCGGAAAGAGAGAATGAGTTTTTTAAAAGTTAAAACATTACAAAATATTGAAATGATTTTACATCTGAATTAAATGACAAATTAATTATAATGGCCTAAATTATATTTAATGATAAAAATATATTCTATTTATACTTTAAAACCATTTAATAATATAATTTAACTACATAAATTATTTTGACGAAAAAAAGTTGTTTTCAATTAAAATTTAGTAAAATTTTACTATTCATCAAAATTTAAAACTTATCAGAAAAATATCAAAAATTTATCCAAAGTAATTTTTTATATTTAAATTACAAATAAGAATTATAATTTGTTAAATATAACATATATAAGTGTCAAAAACTATATTTAAAATTGGTGTTCCATCAAAAGGTGAAAAAACAGCATTTTTTGTAAAATACTTATTTTATTAGAAAAATTGAATTTGTTCTTATATCATGTCTAGAAAATAAATAAGATGAATTTTAAACATTATATTTAATCAATAAAGAATGATTTTATTATTTTATAGACTCACTTATTTTCATTTAAATAGTTTTTAGAAGGAAGTTAATATTATTCATACCCGCCATTATAATGATTAGTTATACTATTTAGTTGTTCACTTATACTCGGTCTTGCATGAAATGAATTCTATCAAAATAAATTGAAATTATGTACAACACAATACAATAATATTTTTTCATATACTAAAATCTAATACAATGTTGCATATAACACAATCTAATCTTAGTGTAGCGTACAACACAATACATCAAATAAATTAAAAAGAATCTATCTCATAAAATCTTGGGGTGTTACAATTCAGCCATTATTAAAAATATTATAAGAAATATTCTTGATAAATTCGATTCCAAGGTTTCATATTTAGAATATTTATATCCTTAAACTCTATCTATATATTATCTATATATAATTCTCATCACATAAAAAATGATAATGAAAAGAGTGGTCAATCATAAAGAAAAATATAATCCAAAAATTTATTTCAAAGTTATTAAGTAATGAAAATATAATAAATTTATCTAGGAATAAGTCAGTTAATTTTAATCTGAATATGAGGTATATACAAAATTTATGAATTTATGTTTTTTTCTAAAAAGGTAAAAAGAGGAATAATTAAGTCTAAAGGAAATTTATCACTGGAGTTGTTTTATTGCAGATCCATTGGAAATTTTGTAGAAAACTATCCATGATATATGGAAGATGAAGATAGTGATGAAGAAGATTAAAAGTAAATAACACCCTTGAAGAATAAGGAAAACCAATCAAAGTCATATTCCAATGGCAAGGATAAGAACTTCTCTAAATATAAAAATAGAAACTTCATGTCTAAATGTAAGGAAGATGATGATAATGAAGTTGAAGATGAAAAATATAGTGATGATACTGCTGAAAAATTGTTTATTGTTAAAGTGTATGATGAGAAGTTTACTAATGATGAAAGAAATAACTTTTAAGAAGAAGAAAAGGAGACTTATATAGAGTTTATACTTAAAATAGAGTTGGAATAATTTATTGGAAATATTGTTAGACTTGAAAAGGAGAACAAGAAGTTGATAAAAAATATCTTTCAACAATAAATCAAGAATATTTTCTTAAAGAAAAATAAATGTTTCTAAAATACATTTATGATATAAAGAAGTTAATTAATGAATATAAAAACCTAAACATCAATCTTGAAGAAAAGATAAAGGTAAATTTAAAATAATTTGATCTTGTTCAACAAAAGCTTATTGAATTTTAGTAAGTAATAACAAACTTATAAAACCCAGTTTCTGAAGTTAGTGAAAGTAATAAGAAATTTAAACATTATAAGGATCAATAAAAATTATCCTAATAGGTTAAAAAAAAGGTTAAATAGTTTTAGAAGAAAAATAAAGTTAAGAAAACTATATATGTGTCCAAAATAAGAAGAGTTGAAAAATTAAAATTATATGGTTTTAAAGTTTGAACCAAAAGATTATGCAACTAAAGATTATATTAAGTATGATAAAAAATATAAGTTAAAGAAGAATATGTTAGGAGGATACCAAAAATTTGATACAAAACAAGTTTATGAGGATTGTAATAAAGACGATGGAAATAAGGTACACAGTTCTAGTTAACATGAAATTTACAAATAGAAATATGAATTTTATGGATACTACTGGTATTGTGAAGGATTTGTACATAAAATGAAAATTTATTGGTTTAATAATAAAATATAAAATGAATCTAGGAGAAACTAGAGGTAGAGTTTGAGGGGGAGTCAACCCACTCAAATAAGGCAACTTGAAAAAACCAGTTTGAAAACTAAAAATAGATTTCAACCTTGGAAACTATTTATAAAAGATGTGATCAACATGAAAATCTTAATAAAGGATCTATTGTTATTTTACTAGATTAAAAAAGTTTATATGAAAAATCCCAAAATCCTCATGTGAAGAAATAAAAAAGAAAGTAAATTTCCTTAGTTTTTGAAACTACCCTAAAAACTATAAAAGGTAAATAACCTTGGATATTGTATAATGGGTGTTATTCACATATGACATAAGATTTAAATTTTTTGTAGAATATAAAAGATTATAAAGAAGGAACAATTTCATTTGGAAGTGACGAGTCACTCAGAATCAAAGGTGTTGTATCTTCTATCATTGGAAAATAAAAATTCAAATAGAGAAGTGATTTTTTATGGGTTGAAACATAATTCATTGATTGTTTCAAAAATTTGTGATAAAGTTAATAGACTTATTTTTAAAAGTGATGATTTTTTTTAAAATTATCATATATGGGAATTTTTTAGTGAGGGGAAAACAAACCAAGGGAAACATGTTTCAAGTTGGATATACACAGGGTTTATGCTATCTGAGCATTATGGGAAACCATTAGTTAAGGAATAGGTGGATTAGATATTTGTGTTAGAGGAATATGAGAAATACTATAAAGAGATAAAGTATTCATGGTATTCCTACCATGAAAATAAGAAGTGATTAGTATTGTTCAATATACCAGAAAGGAAATATTACACACTCAATACATAAGAATTTTGATACACATTAAAATTTTTCCTTAGAGCTTATATATTATGATATATAGGTCCCCATGAGAAAGAAATAAACAAATAGAGATAAGTGCTTTATTTCCTTTATTGGTTATTTTACTCACATTACATGTATTATACTTTGGAAACATAAGTCAAAGGACCTCAAAATGTTTAAGAGTTTTAGGAGAAGTAATCAAAAGGAATATGGATATTATTTGAATAATATTCATACTAATAATAGTATTGAATACATGAATGGGAAGTTTAAATATTATATTCAAAATCATGGCATTAGACATGAATTTAGTGTACTGTACACACTATAATAAAATGGCGTTTCTTAAAGAATAAATATAAGATTAGTTGACATGGATTGAACTATACTGACTAAACATGATACTTCTCAATTCTTTTAGAGGAAATACATTGGAGAAATAGTTCATATTCAGAATCGATGTTTCTATAGTTTGAACTTTGATATGACTCCTTATGATATGTATTACAAATAAACCACATGTTTAAAATATCTAAATGTGTTTATAAGGTCTTACATTATCAAATTCAAGGGTTTGAATCTCGGGAAGTTTGATCAAAGAGGTGTTGATGATATATTTCTTGGCTACCCTCCCAATGGTAGAGGATACAAGTGCTTTAATAAAGAAACATGAAATATTGTTAACTCTCTAGATGTGAAAATTATATAACATTATGATAAGAAATTTTTATAAATAATTTAAGATATGAGAGGAATTAAATATTAAGTGTTTTTAGTAAAAAAAATAACAAAGTTATTAATAAGATTAATAATATTAAAGCTATACAAGATGAATATTTTGACTTAGCTATCACATGTGATGTGGGATAATTACATTCATCCCATACTAGACTAAGGAATCAAATTGAGGTCTATAATATCATTAGTTATCAATAAAAATAGGTTAAAAAAAAGAAAATCATGCTTAGTTACACATACTTATTTTTATTCACATGTTTATGCATGAGATGATAAATAATCATTAGAGCATTAAGAGTAGATTAAGGCCATTAATGAATAGTTGGATCAGATTGAGATGAATGAGACATGGGAAATTATACCCAAAATAAAAAATAATAATGTGATTGGTACAAAATGGGTTTTTTAAAATAGGTTGAATAAAAATTGTGAAGTGATAAGAAACAAGTCATGACTAGTTTTTAAAGGTTACTCACAGATTGAAGGCATTGATTTTAACAAGGCCTTTTCCCCATTAAAAAATCTTGAAACTATCATAATATTTCTTACCATAACTATACAAAAAATATATAAAATATTCTAGATGGATGTTAAGTTATATTTTATTAATAGAGATAACTTTGAAGAAGTTTATATTAAACAACCATGTGGTTTTATGCTTAGTAATGATGAAATCTATGTGTGAAAGTTGGGGAAGGATTTGTATGAGTTGAAACAATCTCTAAGATCTTGGTATTCTAAACTAGACACTTTCTTAAATAATGTGAATTTCAATAAAGTAATAATTGATATTAAACTATATATAAAATAAAATTTATGGGTTTCCCTCATTATAATTGTCTATATTGATGATATAATATTCATATGAAACAATGAATAAATGTGTGAAAATTTTTATATGGAGATTAATAATTTATTTTAAATTTCCATGCTGTAGAAATGAAATAATTTTTTGGATTAAAAATCTCTCAAAATAAGAAATAAATCTTTTTATCTCAAGAGAAGCATGCTAAGAAAATTCTGAAGAAATTTGGAATAAAAGATTCAAATCTTGTTTCCACACCAATTTCAGTGGGAACTAATTTGGAAAATGATGGGAAATGAAGGGAGGTTGATCCTAAATATTTTTGAAAGTTGATTTGAATCCTTTTATATCTAATGGCTTCAAGTCCATATATTATGTATGCTGTTACACTTTGTTATAGATATAAAAGTGTGCCAAAGGAATCTCATCTTATGTATGGAAAAATAATTCATATATATATTAAAGGAAGAATTGATTTTGTAATAAAATACAACAACATAGGAAAGATTGATCAGTTTGGTTATATAGATACAGATTGGGAAGGTTGGGTTGATGATACAAGATCCACATCTGGTGTAGTTTTTTCTATGGATAATGTTTCTCAAGTTGGTATAAAAAGAATCAAAATTCAGAAACTCTAATAACTTCATAGGCTGAATTTGTATATTACAATCAAATTTGAATAAAGTTAATATGGATAAATACACAACTAGAATACTTTTTAGTTGATGTGAAGTTGCCCCTTCTCCCGGGTTATGATAATAAAAGTTTTATACATCTCACTAAGAATCTGCTGCAATATTATCATTCTAAAAAAATTGATATTAAATATCACTTCATCAAAGATAATGTGTAAAGAGATGAACTAAAGATGGATTTTTTTTTCTAATAATCATGAAATTTGATAATATACTCACTAAACCATCACATAAGGAAACATTTCCGAAATTGTGGTTGATTATAGGAGTAAAACCTCACTCTCTTCAAGGATAAGGTATGCGACATCTATGCCCTCTCTCATTTTAATATTTGGATAATTTTTTCAATGGGGGAGAAAAGATAAAACATAAATCTATCCATTGGTATTTGTTTTAACTTTTAAGTAAGAGTACATATTTAGGGGGAGTTTTTAAAAGGGGTAAGCTGTGATATCAACATGTGTGAGCTATTTTAAAATTATGATGAAGTGGATGTAGGAAGTTTTTCTTGTAGTCCAATGTTTTTTAATGATAAAAGTTTAAAGTGAATTAAGAAGCTAAATTTTTTTATGAAAAGTTTCTTAAATCACTACCTTTTGGAATTCATGGTATTTTTTCCAATGATTTCTATTTCTTAGACAAATTTTTCTCATGTAGTATTAAATTTATTGGATAATTGATCCATTTATTGAGTTATAATGTTTTATTGATTTATATTTCTTGGTTTACAATAGAATCCAAATGGGGATATTGTTGATTCCAAGAGGTCTTGAGATGATGTTTTGTTAAAAAGAAGAGTGTTGGGAAGAAGGAAGGTTTTATTAAGTATTTTATTTTGTTGAAAAGAATAAATCACATAACATAATTAATCATTAATTAAAAAGGTGAACATATAGAATCCAATGTACTGAGTCCAATGGATGATGTCTAATAAACTGAAGTGAACAGAAAAAGCATGACATTAAAAGTTTGTTCAATTTAATTCAAAATTCTATAGAAAAAATATGACTAATAAAGGAAATATATAGAGACCACAATTTTTTTACATTAATTTTACATAATTTTAATGATAAAAAACATAAAAACATTACACAATGAGGATCCAAAGGTTTAGTGTCTTGGAAAAACTAGGACCATACATAACATTTACAACACAAAAATTTTATTTAATTCTTTCTTCTCAAGCTTCTTATTGGATATTGACTTCTCCTTAGTATAAGTCATCACCTGGGGATATAAATCAGAAGTGGGGGAGATAAAATCATTGTAAGAGGATAGATAATAACATGAAATAATGTAACATGGTGTGATAATAATCATAACATCATCATCATAATCAAGAGAAGAAGCATTATATAATAGCATGGAATGTGGCAATGCATAAAAATGAAACATCATGTCTTAGTGGTAATATGCGAAAAATAGTTGTGAAAAAATATAGAATCATATTCATGAATAATTAACTTTAATCATGAGGTTATTCAAATTACCTAATGCATTGGAGTTCTATATAATTCTGGTCACATCCTTCACATCATAACATTTTCATTGCGCTATATAATTCTAGATGCACCCATCACATCATAACATTTACATTATCATGCATTCCACATAGAAAATATATAAAATTTTAACATAAAACAACCCATGTAAAGGAATGGGTTTCACTTCATAAATAATAAAATCATAAACTTTGGGTTCCCAAATAAAAGAGGGAATAACATACTTGATACAAGGACCATCAACATTGAGTGAGAAGTAAAAGGTGTGTTTTTGAAAGAAAAGTTATTTTGGAAGACATTATGTTTGAAATAAAATCTAGAGGAAAACATGTATATCCCAGAAAAGTTGTGATAATTATTAAAAAATGTTTTTTTAATTAAATACCATACAAAAAATGGAGTGAAAAAGGGAAAACCTAAAGAAATAAAGTTAGGTTCGAGGATTCCCCTTACCTTGTGTCTGAACGCTTCATTCACTTTAATGTACTATATAATCACATTAGATTCATTAATTAAAACCCCAGAACCTTTTATACATGATTATTATTCCTTATGGTTTTATTATGCTCTTTTATAGGCCTTTTTATGAGTTATAGAGTTTAAATTCATTTTTCGGGAGTGTTCTTTTTCTTAGTTTTCATGAACGGTTCACTTGTACACATGAATGGAAGTTTGTGTAGAACATTGATAAACATACAGAATTTCTATTATATGATATTAATAATATTACAAGAGTTTAAATGATATTATAATACATTTTTTATGAGGATTAATCATTAGTTAAAATTTAATGATGACTGTTTTGGGTTAATTTGGGCGGTTTTTTGATTACAATGAACATGTTTTGTATTATCATTTAGTATTATGTATAAAAATTGTTTCTAGAAGATAAAAGGGGATAAAAAATACATATTAAAATCTTTTTTCAACCATTTAATGTTTTTATTGACAAACATTAAGTATTTTAATGAAAATGGAAGTGCATCACCCACGACGTACGTAAATTAACACATCACGGGAGATAATTTCATTTTTGTGAACAAAGAGAGAGGGATGAGTATAATGAAAAATATTCCTTTAAAATGATATAATACCAATATATTAATAATAATAGGGTTATCATGAAATTTGGATAAGATAAGTTGAAGATAAGATAAAAAAATAAATGAAATTTGAAAGGAAATTGAAAGAAAAGAGAGAGGAATTACCTCTTGAATATGTCTTCTTTGAGAGCCTCTTCAGGGGACATATTTTGTTAATTTTATGAGAAAAATGGATGATAGAAGTGGGGGAGGAGATTGGGAATATATTTGATCAGAATTTGGAGTAGTAGCAAGACTTGATATGTGTGAGGAAATGAGGTTGTGTGGGGTGGTATTTATAGTGGAGGGGAGGGGTGTTTTCTCAATATTTAATTCATTACTTTATTAATTTCCCTCAAGACAAGAAATAGTGATGATTATATGAGTAAATAAAATAAATAGGACATGTGAGTTCAAAAAAATATTCATTTACATCATCCATGACTCAAGCACGATTTAGAAATTCATTTATTTAGCATATTTTGTAAATTATCGTATTTCACTATTCACCAAAAATTCATGTATTTCAGAAAAATATTGAAAATTTACCCTAACCATTTTTGGATGTGTAGAATTAAAAAATGAACTCCATTTTATAAAAATAAGTTTTTAAATATGATTAAATTAAATCTTAATTAAAATTATAATTTACTTGAAAAATAATTAAAAAAAACTTTTTTTCTAACAGTTTGAAAAATTAAATAAGGTCTCATAAAATAACCATATAATCATAATAATTCAAAATACTAGTTTATAAATACATTTTATGAAAATAATTTTTTTTAATTATTAAATTATTCATTAAATATTCATGACATACAAAAATACCAACACTATAATATAATTATATCATATTGTCACTTATAGGATGGATACATTTTATTTATACTATCATTTGTAAGGTTCCTATTCACTTGGCTGATTTACTATTCATAAGGGTTATATTAGTATTCATAAGGGTAACATTTCTATTCATAAGGGTATGATACTATTCACTAAAAATTAAGTTTTTCCTATCAGACACCAAACAACTTACTAATCGCAACCATGTATATCGGATTTTCAAAATTTAAATATCATAAGTGGAAAAATTATGTTTAAAGGACACATAGAATTTAGTAGTTCATTTAAAAATGATGTTAAATTGTGTTTCCTAATGTGATTTTATGTGATTATATGTGATTATACTATATGAAATTACTATAAGAAGGGAGAAATTGTATTGATAAAATTTTGGGTCGTTACATTCTTCCCACCTTTTGAAATGTCACCCTCGAAATTTCGTTTTACATAAATAGGTGAGGGTTATTATCCTTCATCACATCCTCCAGTTACAAAGTTGCTTCTTCATACTTGTGGTTCCTCTACAACACTTTTATAATGTGAGTTTTCTTGCTGCATAGAACCTTATCTCTATGATCCAAAATCTTTACTGACTGCTCCTCATAAGAGAGATCATCTTCCAGTTGTACCACCTCTAAGTTCAGTACATGTGAGGGATCTAGTATGTTCTTCCTCAGGAGTGAAACATGAAACACATTATAAACCTGATCCATATTCGATGGAAGTGCAAGAAGATAGTCTACAACTCATATACAACCAAGGATCTCAAAGGGTCCAATGTACCTTAGGCTTTGATTTTCTTTCTTTCCAAACTGCATGACTCTATTTGATGGATATATTCAAAGGAAGACTTTATCTCCAACTTCAAACTCCAAGTCCCTTAGAAAGTTTTTAGCATAGATCTTTTTCCAAATCTGAGAAGCATTGATATGTTTCTAAATGACCTGAACCTTATCTATCATCTCTTTCATAAGATCAGGTCCAAATAGCTTTCTTTCTCCAACTTCATCCCAATAGGTTGGAGTTCTACGTCGCTTTTCTATAAATAGTTTCATCTAGATCCATATGAATAGTCGAGTGGAAGAAATTTTTATATGAGAACTCAACCAATGGGAGATGATGATCCCATCTACCTATTAATTCTAAAGAGAAGGCTCTTAGTACATCCTAAGCATCTGAATAATCATTTCAGACTGGACATCAATTTGGGGGTGATAGGCCATGCTGAAATTTAGTTCAGTACTCAAGGCATGTTGTAGATTCCTCCAGAATTTAGATGTAAACCTTGGATCATGATCAGAGACAATTGAGAGTGGAACCCCATACAATCTCACCACATCCTTCACATATATCTTTCCAAGCTGTTCAAGCGAGAGATCTTCTCGAATAGAGATAAAGTGGGCAGTCTTGGTGAGTTGGTACACTAAAACCCATATCACACTATTTCTTTTGGATGTCTTTAGGAGACTTGTGGAAACTTCCATAGTGAAATTCTCCAATTTCCACATGGGTATATGAAATGGTTACATCATCACTTTGGACTTCTGTTACTCTACTTTAACTTGCTGACATATCAAGAACCTTGAGATATATTCCGCAATCTTCTTCATGTTATCCCACTAGAAGTGTTCTTGGAGATCTCTGTACATCTCTGTGCTACCAGGATTGATATAGAAATTTGATCCATGTGAATTTTCCAATAGATCATTCTTTATAGTGGGTGATTAAGGAACACAAAGCCTTGTTCCAAACCAAATCACACCATCATCATCGATATGGAACTCTTGCAACTTCACTTCATTTACTGCATTCACCTTCTTTTGCAACTCTGGATCATCCCTTTATGATTCCTTAATATAATCTTGGATAGATGGATGGGAAATAATTTTGAAATGGTAGAATTTATTCCCCTTCGTTATGATTTCCAAATCCATCCTTTGCATATCTTGGAAGATAAAGTCTTTCTCAATCCACAACATGGATAAAGTAGCAGATACTTTTCTACTAAGAGTTATCTAACTCATTCACCTTGTTTGGATGATAGTGAATAGAGTAATCATATTATTTGATTAGATATGACCATTTATTTTGATTCATGTTGAGATACTTTTGTGTGAATATATAATTTAGGCTCTTGTGATCGGTATATATGTCACACTTCTCACCATAGAGGTAGTGCCACCCGACTTTCAAGGAAAAAATCACAGCTTCTAGATCCAGATCATGCGTAGGGTAGTTCTGCTCATGGATCTTCAAATTCCGTGAGGCGTAGGAAATCAAATTATCATTTTGAATGAGTACACAACCCAATACTTTCTTTGAAGCATCACTGTATATCAAAAAACTTTCTCCACTTTTCGGTAATGTGAGTACAAGTGAAGTGATCAACATTCTCTTTAGCTCCTTGAATATTTTCTCACATTCTTCCATCCATACATACTTTACCCCTTTCCTTGTTAACTTATTTAGTAGTCTTGAAAATCATGAGAAATTTGTCACAAAACGTCGGTAGTACCCAACTAACCTAAGAAAACTACAGATTTCTGTGACACTAGAGGGTCCGGGACATTCCTCAATTGCCTTTTTTTTAAAGGTCCAAGGAAATTCCCTCACTTATGATCACATGTACCAAGAACATGACTTTATTCATCCAAAATTCACTCTTTCTGAACTTGACATACAATTTCTCCTTTCTCAATGTCACCAACACAAGTCTTAAATGGTATTCATGTTCCTCCTTTCTCTTGGAGTAGATGAGAACATCATCGAAAAACACTACCAAATTTTTTTTTGGTAATGTATAAAGACACAATTCATCAACTAAATGAATATTGTAGGGGAATTAGTAAGTCTGAAGGGAATCACCATAAACTCATAGAGACCATACCTTGTATAGAAGGTAGTCTTCTAAATATCTTCCTTCTTCACCTTTATCTGATGATATCCAGAATGAATATTGATAGATAAAATATTTTTAATTAATTTATATTGAATATAATTGTTTTAAACCCAAAAAAGTTTTCGTCTAAGATGAATTGTTTTATTTTTATGATATTGGTGTTATTTTGAGCTGAATAGTAAAAATTGGCTATTTTGGATTTTTAACTGTTTTATATTATTTCTATAGTTTGGCCATAACATTATATACACTGATCCAAATTGAAAAATTATTTATTTTCCAGATTCTACAAATCTAGGGATTCATTTACTATTTTTGGACTAAAATCTGAATCGGTCATATGGAAGCTCAAAAGAACCTCACAATTGGGAGAAAGAAAACTGTTTTCAGTTCTGCCTAGTTTTGGTGTGCGCTTCATAACTCATACATGGTGGACCCAACTATTATGATATTCTGTGTGTGGATGCGCAAGGAGTTTTGGATCATCTTTAATGAAGGAAGGGCCGCATGAATTTTCCTTTTAAGGGGTCATTAAATCACCCTAATTAGGAGGTTTTCGATTTGGAGAGTCTAACTGGACAGAATAAATTCTCAAAGTAAAACGGCCATAACTCTCGGAATACATGTCCAAATCCGCTGATATTTTGAGGAGAAACATCCAATAAAATTATAAACAACATTAAAGAATGGATTAGCGCATGAAGATTTCATTTATTGGGGATAAAACGCATCAACATATGGGGGAAAATTCTGGATTTAAAAGGAGGAGAGCTCCACCCTCTCAAATCATCCCATTCTCCATCCCATTACTTCCGGGACACCAAGAAGGAGAACTTTTCAGTTTTATTTTTTATTTATTTTCTTTTTAATAGTTTTTTAATGCCTTATTCTTACCCATTCATTGCGATTACCCTTACCATGGTGGGGTAAACTTTTGGAGTGATTGGGGAAGGGTTAGTTTTTTATATTGTAATGCTTGAGTTCTTGGACGCAATTGAATAAATTTATTTCTTCTTCAAAGTTGTTTTCAATTTATTAGAGCAGATTTTATTATCAAGTGAAATCATTCTTAAATATTAATTCCGTTATTGATTTTTTCCTTGGTAAAATAATCATAATCTCCCTCCACTAATTTCTGGTTTATATAAGATGGAATATACCAGGAATTAGTGGTGAAGTACTCGATGATCGTCAGTACGTGTAAAAGATGTAGTGAATGTTCTTGATTGTTTAGGATAAACAAAACCCGATCTGGTATTACCCATTTCAATTAAGGATATTCAATACAACTATTTTACGCATGGAAGGAGAGTTGACCAAACCGAGATCTTGGTAAGGTTTTCTCTCACAATAATAATTTCACCAAGGAAGTGAGAGGAAACGATTGTGGAAACTCACTTTAATCAACTAAGAAGAATAGGTTTGAATTAAATTGAACAAGGATAGCATTAAAATTAGGAAACCGACCCTGACCTAATCACCCTTTTAATATCATAGTTTTTAAATCATTTTAATTTCAAATTTCATTTCAAAAACCCAACATTTTTACCCTCGTTTTAAAGTGACAACCAGTTTTGTGTGCACTCCTATTTGGGAGGCATCCTAGGTCAACCAAATTACTAAATTTTAACTTAGGAAATAATTGTTTTTCTATTCCCTACGATAGGCGTGCGTCAAACTTGGCACCGTTGCCGGGGAGGTAAGTGCCACAAACTAATTGTAAATATTTGACTTTCTTAATTTAAAAAAATTTTAAAAAAAATCTTTTTCCATGTTGTTTTCAAATGATTATTTCTTTAATTCATGGAACAATTACCCACCAGCGCGAGAACTGATTATTTAATCACCTTGGTCTATAGAGTATAAAGTTTCTTTCTTGGCTAAACAAATTCGGGGAGCTCGAATCCAAATCATCATAGAGGATGAATTCAAGGATCTCATTGAAAACCTTAAAGAGAACCTCGAATACCCAATGTTAGAGGGATTGTCTAGAGAATTAATTGAACTTCAGGAGTATTTTCCAGAATTTTATCAAGAAATGATCAATGTGAAACACCAAGAAGAAGAAGTTCACAAGGATCTTGAAGCCCGATTCAAAAGATTTAGTCAAATAGTTCAAAACCTGGAGAACTCAATAAAGTGGATAGCGGAACAAGTACATGCATCCCAGGATCAACAAATGGAGCCAGAACAAGAACCATAACCAAAAGAATTGATCGAAAAAGTATCCCTACAAATCCTTCAGGTTGAAGAACCCATGGAGTACTTGATGAAATTAAAAGAAGATGCATTGAGACGAACTCAATCAATATTGGAGGAGAGTGATAAAGAAGATTTAACTATTTAAATACATATTTGAGATCAAAAAGAACTGGATTACTTCTGGAATGAGTGTGAGAAACTTCTTGATCCAACTATTCCTCATAATGATTCAACAACATTGAAGGAAGAAACCAACCAAGTAGTGGAATTTGAAGAGAATATAGAGGAGTCTGACTACCTACTTTTATCAAGGGAAATTCCACTCCAAGAGCCACCTCTCATTGAAGAATCAATTGAATCCAAACAAGATCAGGGAGTTAATCTTTTCATAAACTCACTATCTTTTGGTTTTGTTGAAACTAAATTAAGTATTACCTCCCCTTCTTTTAATTTTTCAGATTCCTCCAACACTCGTATTTCCTTGGAGGAAGACGATGAAAAAGAAGAGTCATCCATGGAGGAACATCTAGAGCTCCCCAAACCTGTTGAACATTTAATAGAGGGAGAACATGAGAAGATCAAAGTGGATTTTCTAGAGGAAAATGAGACACAAGCTAATTACTTTGAAAGGGAAGAATTTTATATTGATTCTTCATGCTTTAATTTTTTTCAAATAGAATTAAACTCTGATATTCCATTTGATTTTTCCCAGATGTATCATACCTTCAGCAACCACTGGAGAATAAAGAAGATGTTGTTTATGCGGAACCCAAGAAAGAGGAGGACACATTCATTGTCCTAACCCCACCATGCATGTTTTATCTCATTACAATGAGGGTGGACTTGGTACATTTTATCGATTTAGTCCTCAAGAAAAATGAATAAGTTCATCCTGGAAAGAAAATTTTTTGTTAGTTCATGAGCAAGAAACTTCACCCACCATCAGATTGGGGATAACCGATTAGAACTGCCCCTCTGGAGGCAGTCAAAAACCAGGTCCCACTTGGGGGATTAAACCAAGTTTTATCCTTCTATTCTCATCCTATTTCTATTTTCATTTCTTTCAATAAATATCTTATGTTTACTTTTGTTCTTTTATTTTTAGGTTTTCAGAGTGCAACACTTAGGAGGTTAACTCAATGTTGCACTGCGAATAAATCAAATCGTACCTCTCCTTCACACTTTCTTGATGTTGTGATTTATTTTAAAATTGGATTACATGTTAAATCAACTTGAATGCATTGAGGACACTGCATCATTTAAGTGTGGGGGAGGTAAACTTGTAGTTTAGTATTTTCATTTTGTGTTTGTTTTTCAGAAAATAAAAAAATTTGTGTGTTTTCGTATTTTTGTGTGTTTATATTTCAGTTTTTGGTGTGTTTTTGAAAATTTTGAGCTGAAATGATTATCATTACCATTTTTGAAACCCATTTCAATGAGTGAAACAATCTATTACCTAAAACTGAGCTTAAATGAATACTGAAATAACTTTTTTTCAAGTTGAAATGTTTTGGAATTTCATGAAAAGTACACTGATTTTTGAAACCCATGCCATATTTCACTGTATATATCTTTGAAATCACTTTCCTATGAGGCTTCAGAACCATTTTTGTCATATTCTTTTCATTCACCTCATTTCTTGAGAGAACCAGACCATGCTTACTTTAACCAGAATTTGTTTTATTCCTTTCAAAACTAGAGGGTTTGGGGTATGTGGGTTTTAAATGATTGAGGAATTTATTTGGTTTGAAGCCCCATTTTCAAAATAAGCTTTTTCATTATGGCCCACGTTTACATTTATCCTTTATTATAGCCCTTAGTAGCCATGAATTGCCTATTAGGTTAGCCACATTACAAGCCAATTTTCCCTATCCCACCTACTCTTGAAGTGAAATTACATGATCTAGTTGTACTTAAGTGTGGGGGAAGATTTCTTGTAGTGTATTACCTCATTTGGTGATACTTTTGGAGGAATATAAAATGTTAAAGAGCTGATGTTTCTACTGGATATTTCATTTTGTTAAAAGCTGTGCCTTTCTGGAGCTTTTATGATAAGATAAAGTGTGCCTTTCTGGAGCTTCTGATGTAAAAAAAAGAAAGTTGTTCCTATCTGGATCTTTCAAGAAAAATCATGTTTGAAAAGATTGAATTTTTTTATGCTGAAATCCTGATCAGATTGAATGATGATGGAGCTGAGTTTCTACAAAGGGGAAGATAAGGAGACCATACTTGAGTGAAAATTAGAATCTTGTAATTTTGCTTCAAAAAGAGACAAGCCCTATTTTTTCGGCCTTAGAATTTTTAACATCTAAATCCCACCAATCGAAAGCCACAGAACAACCCTAAAAAGTCCTCATGAGAAACACATGTCCTTGACTCACATCAGGTGGAGAAGTAGGAATTTATCAAGTCTATGGTGACTCTTGTGTGAGTATTGGATGAGAAAATCCTTGTTCAATATTTACATTTGTGAGATGAGAGAAAATTCATGTGAGGTAGGTGTTTTGTGTGCATGGGATAATAAATGAAGTGGAAATATATAAAAATATAAAATCGAGAACTTGAAATAATTGTTTTTTATGAGGCATGATATATTTTTGTTTCTCGGAATTAATTTGGTAGATCTCATTGATATGTGTTTTGGATTTGATTTGATTTGATTTTTACTTGTCCAGAAGTCCAAGTGCTAAGTGTGAGGGAATTGATAGGGAAAATATTTTCAATTAATTTATATTTAATATCATTTTTAAACCCAAAAAAGTGTTCCTATAAGATTAATTGTTTCATTTTTATGATGTTGGTGTTATTTTGAGATGAATAGTGAAAATTGGCCATTTTGGATTTTTAACAGTTTTAAATTATTTATGTAGTTTGGCCATAACATTATCTACACTGATCCAAATTGAAAAATTATTTTTTTTCCAGATTTTTCACATCCAGGGATTCGTTTACTATTTTTGGACTAAAAGCTGAATTGGCCATACAGAAGCTCAAAATAACATCACAATTGGAAGAAAGAAAACTATTTGTGGTTCTGCCTAGTTTTGGTGAGGGCTTCATAACTCATTCATGGTGGGCCCAAATGTTTTAATATTCAGTGGGTGGACGCGCAAGTAGTTTTGGAGAATCTTTAATGAAGGAAGGTCCACGTGAATTGTCCATTTAAGGGGTCATTAAATCACCCTAATTTGGAGGTTTGCGATTTGGCGAGTCTGACTGAACAGAATAAATTCTCAGAGTAAAACGGCCATAACTCTCGGAATACATGTCCAAATCTGCTGCGATTTTGAGGAGACATGTCCAAGACAATTATGAACAACATTCAAGAAGGTATCAGTGCATTAATATGTAATTTATTGGGGATAAATCGCGTCAACATATGGGGGAAAAATTATGGCTATAAAAGGAGGAGAGCTCCACCCTCTCAAATCATCCCATTCTCCATCCCATTCCTTCCCGGGACACCAAGAAGGAGAACTTTTCGACTTTCTTTTTTATTTATTTTCTTTTTAATAGTTTTTTAACACCTTCTTCTTCCCCATTCATCTAGATTACCCTTACCATGGTGGGGTAAACTTTTGGAGTGATTGGGGAAGGGTTGGTTTTCTACATTGTAATGCTTGAGTTCTTGGACGCAATTGAATAAATTTCTTTCTTCTTCAAATTTTTTTTCAATTTATTAGAGAAGATTTTATTATCAAGTGTGATTGTTCTTGAATATTAATTCCGTTATTGATTTTTTCCTTGGTAAAATAATCATAATATCCCTCCACAAATTTCTGGTTTATATACGATGGAATAAACCACGAATTAGTGGTGAAGTAATCGACAATCGTCAGTACGTGTAAAAGGTGTAGTGAATGTTCTTGATTGTTTAGGATAAAAAAACCTGATCGGGTATTTCCCATTTCAATTAAGAATATTCAATACAACTATTTTATACATGGAAGGAGAGTTGACCAAACCGAGATCTTGGTAAGGTTTTCTCTCACAATAATAATTTCACCAAGGAAGTTAGAGGAAACGATTGTGGAAACTCACTTTAATCAACTAAGAAGAACTGGTTTGAATTAAATTGAACAAGGATAGCATTAAAATTAGGAAACCAACCCCGACCTAATCACCCTTTTAATATCACAGTTTTCAATCATTTTAATTTCAAATTTCATTTCAAAAACACAACATTTTTACCCTAGTTTTAAAGTGACAACCTATTTTGTGTGCACTCCTATTCGGGAGACATCCTAGGTCAACAATATTAATACATTTTAAATTAGTAAATAATTGTTTTTCCATGAACTATGACAGGCGTGCGTCAAAGATCCACCTTTGAGAAGTACTGAGCTCATCATAACTAATCAAAAAATTCATCAATCCTTGGGAGAGGACACTTGTTCTTTATCATGATCTTATTTAGTTTCTGATAATCAATACAAAACCACATTTAACCATACTTCTTTTTCAGAAAGAGAACTAGTGCACCCAAAGGTGATGCACTAGGATGTATGAACCCTTTTTCCAAATTCCCTTGTAGCTACTTCTCTACTCCTTCAGTTCAACAGAATCCATCCTATAGGGACACTTTGAGATATGAGTATCTTCAGGTATGAGTTATATGGATAAATATACCTCACAATCCTCGGGAATATCAGGAAACACTTTGGTAAATACATCACCGTATTCCCTCATGATGGGAATTCCCGCTAGGTTGACACTTTCCTTTAACTCAACCATTTGAGAGAGGTATGCTTCTTAACAGGGAACAAACACCCACACCATTAAATTATTTTATAAAGGAGATTCATGTTATTAATTTAATTTTTAGAGTATAATGGTATGATTTGGAATATGAAAAGAAATTTCCTTTTCCAAACAGTTGATATGTGCTCTATATAACGAGAGCCGATCTATTCCTATTATAGCATCAAATTCCACCAAGGGAAGTAGCACAAGATTAATTGGAAGAATTTTCCCACATTTTTCAATAGGAGAAGAGTGAAACACTTAGGTTGAAATGATTTAACTACTTGGAGTTCTTACATATATATCTACTTTAAGGTTTCAGGGATTCAATTCTACAGTTCTAGAAAACTTGAAAGATACAAAGGAATGCGTAGAACTAGAATCAAATAATAATTTTTACATTATTGAGTGAATAAGAAGTGTACCTTATACAAATTTATTTTATTTATAAAATTCCACAATAGTTATGGAATAATCATTCACTTTATCCTCTGGATTTGGTGGATGATGTCACTGATTACCCTCGAGGGCTCTAGGTTTAGTGCACTAGATTGCATAGTGACCTTTCTCCCTACAGTTATAGCATTGGAATATGGGTGGTGCTCTCCTTTCCTCTACCACATTCTCCTACCTTCTCATGTATTTTCAACACTCTTGATCTTGGTGGTCTTCCCTCCCACACTTGAATCATTTCCCTGTCCCTTTGAGGAAATTCCTATGATGCTTCTTCCCACATTTTTGACATGTGGGTGGTTGAGTTTTTTTCCACCTTTCTCATTAGATCCTCTAGCATGAGACTCCATCTTTCAATTATCACCATAGCCATGTGACCATTTTACAAAATCCATCTCCACTTTGAGATCACATCGAACAACTTCTTCATAACTCATAAAGTCTCAAATTGCAAGAGTCTTTTGAAGGTGTGGTGTTAATCTACTAAATAATATATCAATTTTGCTATCATTTTTGATAAAAAATACTGAAGTGTACCTTGTAATCCTTGTGAAATTATCTTCGTAGGCTATGAAATATTCTCCATCCTTTTTCTTTAGCTCTATAAATTCTTTCTCCATATTCATACAAATATTTCATGGGAAATACTTTTTAAGAAACATTATATAAAAGTCTTTCCACTCCATCTCTTCGATTTTGTCTCTTGGCTTGGTGTTCTTAATCAAAGAACACCATTGGAAGACCTCTCTAGCAAGACAATAAACGACTAGATTCAACTTATCCATCTTATAATAGTGAATCATGAAAAATATATTCTCCATCAAGTTGACCCACTATTCCACAACTAGTGGATCCGAAGATCTACTAAATGTCGGTGGTCGTTGCTGCATAAAATACTCAACAACCAGTTGCTCCCTCTTAGGTGAAGGACATTCCACTTTATTCATGTTATTATTCCTAACCTGAGACAACCGGGTCCTCATTTCCATGAAGTTTTGAACTCCACATCCCAAATCATTGGGGATGTCATTCAGGCAATTGCTGCATTGTACCTCAAATGGGTTATTGGCCTAGTTTCTCCTAGTTTCCACTATTTTCTAAAATAAAAAAGGTTAGCAGAAAAAATAAGCCAACAATTAATGAATAAATAAGTTATTAATTTTTGAAATTAACACTAAAATAATATCTTGTGGGATCCCTATTTTTAGAAAATCCTCTTGTGTGATCACATATACTTAGTCTCATACTAGGGTTTTCAATAAGGTTATCTAATCCTAATTCCCAAACTAACCAAACCTTGCCTCTAATACAAACTATAGAGACCCTGATTTTCTTACATTACTTTTAAATAATTTTAATAATAAACAACATAAAAACATTACACAATGAGGATCAAAAGGTTTAGTGTCTTGGAAAAGCAAGGACCATACATAACATTTACAACACAAAACATTTATTTAATTATTTATTCTCTAGCTTCTTATTGGATCTTGACTTCCCCTTAGTACAGGTAGTCACATGAGGATATACATAAAAAGGGTTGAGCTAAAATACCAGTAAGAGGATAGGTAAGAAAATGAAACAATGTAACATGGGGTGAGTATAATCATAATATCATCATCATAATCATGAGAAGAAGCATTATATAATAGCATAGAATGTGGCAATGCATAAAAATGAAACATCATGTCTTAGTGGTCATCTACCACACATAGTTGTGAAAAAAGCTAACATTATTTTCAAACATACTTCACTTTACTCGTGAGGTTCTTCACATTACCCAATTCATTGGAGTGCTATATAATTGTGGGCACACCCGTCACATCATAACATTTTCATTGCACTATATAATTCTGGGCACACCCGTCACATCATAACATTTAAATTATCATGCATGACACATATAACATATTTCAATATTGGAAATAAAACAACCCATGTAAAGTAATGGGTTTCACTTCATAAATCATACATTCATAAAATTTGGGTTCCCAAATGAAATAGGGAATATCATACTTGATACAAGGACCATCAACCTTGAGTGAGAAGTAAAATGTGTGATTTTGAAAGAAGAGTTATTTTGGAAAACATTATGTTGAACATAAAATCCAGTGGAAAACATTTATATCATAGAAAAGGTGATATAATAATGAATAAATTATTTATAAGGAAATAATTAACTGAAAATGAAGTGAAAAATGGAAGTCCCGAAGAAAGAAAGTTGGGTTTTTATAATTCTTCTTACCTTGTGTTTGAATGCTTACTTTATTTTAAGTTCCTATATAATCTCATTAGATTCATTAATTAACACCTCAAAAAACTTTTATACATGAGTATGATTAATTATGGTTTTATTATGTTCTTTTATAGGCCTTTGGATGAGTTATATAGTTTAAATTTAATGCTTAGGAGTGTTTTTTTCTTAGTTTTCATGAACGGTTCACTTGTACACAAGAATGGAAGTTCTTGTAGAACATTGATAAACACAAAAAATTTATATTAAATGATATTAATGATATTAATGCAGTTTAAATAATCTTATAATTAATTTTGTTATGAGGATGAATCATTAGTTAAAATTTAATGATGATCATTTTGGGTTAATTTGGGCGGTTTTGGAATTACAATGAACAAGTTTTGTATTATCATTTAGTATTATGTATAAAAATTGTTTACAAAACATAAAAGGGGTTAATAAATACATATTACAATCTTTTTTGAAAAAATTAACAGTTTTATTAACAACCTTTAAGGAGTTGAATAAAAATGGAAGTGCATTGCCCACGACGTTGGTAAATTAACACATCACGGGCGATGATTTCATTTTTACAAACAAAGAGAGGGAGGGAGGATTATAATGAATAATCTTCCATTTAAATTATAGAATAACAGTATATTAATCATAATGAAGTTATCATGTCAGTTTTATAAGATAATTTTAGGATAAGATAAGGAAATAAATGAAATTTGAAAGGAAATTGAAAGAAAATAGAGAGAGGAATTACCTCTGGAATATATCTTCTTTGAGAGCCTCTTCAGGGGAGATGTTTTGTTATTTTTATGAGAGAAAGGGATGATAGAAGTGGGGTAGGATATTGGGAATATATTTTATCAAAATTTGGAGTAGGCATAAGACTTGATATGTGTGAGGAAATGAGGTTGTGAGGGGTGATATTTATAGTGGATGAGATGAGTGTTTTCTCAATATTTAATTTATTAGTTTATTAATTTCCCTCAATACAAGAAATAGTGATGATTACATGAGTAAATAAAATAAATAGTACATGTGAGTTTGAACCAATATCCATTTACATCATCCATGACTCAATCACGATTTAGAAATTCATTTATTTAGCATATTTTGTAAATTATCGAATTTCACTATTCACAAAAATTCAAGTATTTCAGAAAAATATTAAAAATTCACCCTAACCATTTTTTGATGTGTATAATTAAAAAATTAACTCCATTAAATGAAAATAATTTTCTAAATATGATTAATTTAATTATTAATTAAAATCATAATTTACTTGAAATATACAAAATTTTTAAAAAACTGTTTTTCTAACACTTTGAAAAATTAATTAAGGTCTCATAAAATTACCATATAATCATAAGACTTCAAAATACTTGTTTTTGAATAAATTTTATGAAAATAATTTTTTTTAATTATTAAATTATTCATTAAATATTCATGACATACAAAAATACCAACACTATAATATAATTATATCATATTGTCACTTATAGGATGGGTACATTTTATTTATACTATCATTTGTAAGGTTCCTGTACACTTGGTTGATTTAATATTCATAAGGGTCATATTACTATTCATAAGGTTAACATTACTATTCATAAGGGAATGTTACTATTCTCCAAAAATTAAGTTTGTCCTCTCATACTCCAAACAGCCTACTGATTGCCACCATGTATGTTAGATTTTCAAAATTCAAATCACAAAAGTGGAAAAATTATGTTTAAAGGACACATAGAATTTAGTATTTCATTTAAAAATGATGTGGAATTGTGTTTCCGAATGTGATTTTATGTGATTATACTATACGACATTACTACAAGAAGGGATAAATTTTATTGATAAAAGTTTGGGTCGTTACATTCTTCCCACCTTTTGAAATTTCACCATTGAAATTTTGTTTTACATAAACAGGTGAGGGTTTTTATCCTTCATCGCATCCTCCAGTTCCAAAGTTGCTTCTTCATACTTATGGTTCCTCTACAACACTTTTATAAGGTGAGTTTTCTTGCTACGTAGAACCTTATCTCTCCGATCCAGAATCTTTACTAACTGATCCCCTTAAGAGAGATCATCTTTCAGTTATACCACCTCTGAGTTTAGTACATGTGAGGGATCTGGTATGTACTTCCTTAGGATTGATACGTGAAACACATCATGAACTTGATCCATATTCGGTGAAAGTGAAAGCCGATAGGCCATGAATCCTATGCATTCAAGGATCTCAAAAGGGCCAATGTACCTAAAGATTTGATTTGATTTCTTTCCAAACTGCATGACTATCTTTTATGGTGATATTAGAAGGAAGACTTTATCTCCAACATCGAACTCCAAGTCCCTTTGGCGGTTGTCAGCATAGATCTTTTTCCGACTCTGAGCATCATTAATATGTTTCTAGATGACTTAAAACTTCTTTATCATTTATTTCAAAAGATCAGGTCCAAGTATCTTTATTTCACCAACTTTATCCCAACAGGTTGGAGTTCTACATCACGTTTCCATACATATCTTCATATGGAGCCATATGAATAGTCGAGTGGAAGCAATTGTTATATGAGAACTCAACCAATGGGAGATGATGATCCCATCTAACTTTGAATTATAAATATCACACTCTTATCATATCTTCAAGCATCTTAATAGTCCTTTGTAACACCCCAAGATTTCATAGTACATTATCTCATTAAAGTAATTCAATAGCTTTTTCTACACACAACACCGAGTTTGAGCACACCACAACTTACCAAACTAGCCATTCAAAAAGCGGTTATGAATAGTACTAAATTAATTTGGAATCTTGTATACTCTATATAATTTTAACACCCATATTATGTGTTTCTTAGACATAATATTAGAACAAATTTAATTTTTCAGATAAAGGAAGTATTTTTCAAAAATGTAATTTTACCGCCTTTTAATAGAGAACCCTTTTTAAATCCAATATTTGATACTTTTCTATATTCAATTTAACAAAATAAAATTCTTATTTAGAATCGGGACATAAAAATTTAGTTTTGATAAATTTTTGGTGTTTTTCTGATAACTTTCATATTTAGGTGAATAGTGAAAAAAACTAAATTTTAATTTAAAACAACTTTTTTAATCAAAATAATTTATATTGTTCAATTATACATTTGAATGGTTTGGAAGTATAATTAGATTATATTTTTATATTTTAATACAATTTAGGTCATTATAATTAATTTCACATTTAAATTTAACATAAACACATGTCAATCTTTTGATAGTTTTTACTTTTTAAAAACCCGCTTTTCAGTTTTGACAATGGGAATTAATTTTAAATTAATAAATTCAACTTATATGTTTTTAATTTGGTAAAATAGACCTAATTTTTGAATTCATAATATCAAAATTTTCTTAGGGTGAAGTTTTGGTATTTTTCTGAAAACTTTCAATTTTTGATGAATAGTGAAAAACACTGAGTTATTATTTAAAACCGACTTTTTATTTAAATAATTATTTATTTTATTTAAATTTATTTTAAGTAAAAATAGATATATAATACCTATATAAGTTTAATTTAATTAATTGGATTCATTTTATAATAAAATTATATGTATAAAAGTTTATTGAACTTTTTAACGTTTTTTACCCACCTTCTAGGAGAATTTGAAAATTTGCATAAAACATAATTTTACTGCTTATGTGAGTTGATTTTCAAAAATCCGAGAGACAAAATTGAAATCAGTAAGTAAAATATGGTTCAATAAGATGAAAATAATTTTTGGTAAATAGTAACTTTTGACTTTTAATTACCACGGTTAAAAGTAAATAGGGCAATTAAGGGTAAAAATGATATTATAATTACCCTAAAACATGTCGTAATTCTATTGGATAAGTTTAATTAGACCAAAAAAAACCTTATGAATAAAATATGACCCTCTTTGGTCCACTTGTATGAGATTAGGACATTCATTATTATTTTATTTAAAGAAGAGTTAAAAGTGTTAAATTCAAAGTTTAATAACTTAACCATTTTTAATATAGGGTTAAAAAAAATATAAATTCGACTATAAATATTCATTAGAAATATAAAAATATTTCCTAAATAATGGTATTTTATTTATAATTTTTAGACATTAAATAATTTAATTTATTTATTCCACAATGATGATGCAATAATTACCTTATTAATGAAATATTAAAATAATTGATATTATAAATATCGAAATAAATGTAAATTGATACTTTTGATGCATTCCACTAATTTTCATGGTTAATATGAAATTTTAGGGTTTATTAGATAAATTTTATTCGAAGTGATAAGGTTTTTATGACTTTCACAAAAACAAAATACCAAATAGTGTCAAAATTGACATAAATTAAGTTTTAAAACAAATACTATATTATTGGTTGATATAATATTTCTAAAAATCTAAGGTTTGGCCAAAGGGATTAAATAATATTATATATGTCATTAATTAACCACTTTATGTTCTCTAGGAAGTTTATATTAAGTTTATTAACCGTATAGTGTAAGAATAGAAGAAGAGACAGTAAAAGTTAAACTATTTAATTAAGAGTTAAATCTAAAAGATAAGGTTAAAATGGTAACCTAAACTTGTCTAAAACCTATTGTTTGAGAGTATTTAGACCCATAACCACATAATGATATAAATAAATTCATTTGGAGCCATTATAAACTGAATATAATTGTATAATAAATCAGTATTTTAATCTTTTCCTAAAGTGACCCTCACCCCTCTTATAAAAGGGAACTTCCCCTTCTCTAAAAATAACACCTCCAAATACATTTGGAATGGCCAACCCCTGCCCAAATATCCTCCCAACTTCCCTCAAATAAAAATATAGTCCTTAATTTGATCATAAAGTCATCCTAAGTATCCCTTTTGATCAACTTAAAAGGAAACACCCGAAGAAGAGGTAATAATTTCACCACCCTCTTTCAAGTTCTTTTCTTCTTCCACTTCCGCTTTATTTATTGTTTCCATACCAAAATAACTACTCCAGTACCTTTTACATACTATTATGTTATTATAAATATGGTACAACCATATTAACTATTCTATCCATCCTATAAATGACAAAGTCACTATACGTGCGTTCATACGGCTTACCGTCTCCACGTCGTGGTGTGGTTTGTTATTAAAACACTTAATTATTTGGATGGGTATAATAATGAGTATAACTGATGTAAATAATAAATATAACATGTTAATGATTCTTTATATATGATATGACATCCAATTACATATTATTTCACCATCAATATAATGATATTGTCGCTCGTGCGTACGTATGGATTACCGTCTCCACGACGCGATGAGATTCATTTCCACATTCACCATTCAACGATGACTATAAAAATATAAATTATTAATAAGTATGTAATATATGACATAATAATTCCACTTAATATATATATATATAATTATTTAATTACATATATCTTATTCACTTACTTCCATTCAATATGATATGAAAACCGAAACATCGTTTATGCGTACGTACGACAAACCGTCTCCATAAATGGTTTTTCCATTTCATATGTCTATCTATTATAAATATTTATAATCTAAATATATATGATATATAAATCATGTTTTATATTATATAAGTATATAAATCATGATTTAAATGATACGATCAATAATAAAAAGTTAAAACACGTACGGTAAAGAAAGTGATTATTACTTGAAATGTTAATTTAACATGAAAATAATTATTAAATGGGTAGTATAAAATCATAAATGAATAATGTATGATATAATAAATATTAATATGGTTTTGGTATAATTTAATAACATACTATGGTCATTATATAGGAGGTTAAACATACCCTTGACCAAAGGAAAGTGCAAGGTAAGGGTTATTTCCTCAATCTCATTATTATCCGATATTGTTTATGTGTGAGTATTTACTAGGGAATATATATCATCGATACCCATATTTCATAAAAATGTTTTCAACAGGAATATTTTAAGGTTTTATGGGAGGGTATATTTAACTAGATCATCATTTTAGTTATTTTAAAGATTTATCTTTATAAATTCTTTTAATTAATGTCCATGATTTCAAAATGATTTTAAGGATTTATTTATATGAACATGAATGTTTTGAAATGATAATTCTTTTCAGAATTTTCAAAGTGGTATGGGAAACTTTTATTAAAAAATATATTTTAAATCGCTTCCTTTATAAATTTGTGACTTTTAAATGATTTCACAAAAAGGGATATTTCACTCAAAAAGTTTTACTGATCATTTTCAACTATGCCATCATCCTTTACTAGATATTATTCTTGATTGAGGCTGATTTATTATAATAAAATCTTCCATATTGTATTGAATGAGTATTGATATGTTTGAATATGAATGTTCTATTTTTATTCCATTCATGTTTTATGGTTAATGTATTGACATTTCATATACTAGTTTTAATATGAATGTTTATGTTATGTTTCAACTTTTTCATATGAGGAATGTAGTGGACTTATTAAGTGATGGGTGGAGTCCTCTATAGCTCCTCGATGCATCGGTAGGTCTCATGAGACAAACTAGTGTCTTGGTATAAGGCCTTGACAAAAATTTTATTTGTAGTCTTGGCACAAGGCCTTGACTATGTGGTAATGATGTCTGACATTAGGCATTCCCTCATTATGAAATTAGTTATTACATGTGATTATTCGAATAGTAGAATATCCATGTGCATTTTTATATGGTGTTGTTTTATTTATTTTTTCCATATTATTTTTAAAAATTCTGTTATTTTTATTACACATCTTTCCTTAAAAATTTTATAGCTTCTGCTAAATTATTTACCCTTACCGAGAATCTGAGCTCACCCCCTTTCTTATGTTTTATTTTCTCAGGATTCCAAGAAGTGTATTATGATTGATATGCAGGGTTAATATAAAGGGAACAATGGAGTTCTCCAAGAAATATCTATGATGTATTTTATGTTTGAAATTTTAATGTAACGTTCATGTATGTAATCTATTTTCCAAGACTACTAAACTGATCGGTCCTTAGGGACTTGATTACTTATAATCATGCCAATGTATTAAAATAATGCACCAGCTCCAGGCTTCTGGTTTCAGGGTATTACAGTTGGTATCAGAGGAATTTTAGTATATACCTTGGAAACTAGATTTAGAAAAACACTGATTAGAGAACATTACCCTAAGAAAGAATTTGAATATTAATATAGAAGAACTTCCTAGACTTTTGGTAATGTAGAAATTTTGTGAATTTTCCAAACAATACATCCCTGTTTGGATACGAGCAGGTAGAGGCCGCTATGTCACAAATGTACCTAGGAGTGAAAACTCTGACAAGGATTTTTGGGCTTGACCTGAGGTATCCTGGTACACAACAACGAGCATTTCTGCACTATTGGTTATGAAAATCCTTGGAGATATGCTTAGGATAATTTACATTTTCTTTGAAAGACATTATGAATGATTTAGGAGTAAATAATTCCTCAAAGAAAACATTTTTTTATGATTATAGATTATATGCATAATATTTTAAATTTACTTTAGGTATTTTAAAAGTTTAGAATTATGCATTGCGATTCATAAACTAACCTATTTTACGCCATTGTTTATAAATGGCACCGAGTAGAAGGAATTAGAACTCTAGCAATACGTATGATCCAAAGAGTAAGAAGAATCATATCTTTCATGGTATTAAGCCAAAATTTAGAATGGAAATAGTCTCCCACATATTCTCATCATATGAATAAACAATATCATGTATTATTAAGATAAGTAAAGAATTATATGGTCCCTATAGCTTTGAAGGTAAGAAAGCGAAGAAAAGGATGGTAGAGAGAAAGATGGATAAAGGGAAGAGAGGAAAGAAGGATTTTCCCGTATGTGATAACTGTGGAAAGAATCACCTTGGTAAATTCATGAAGGGAATGTGAGTTTTTTTTATAAGTGTGGAGTAAAAGGAAACCAAGTACGTGATTGCAAGGGTAAGAAAAAAGTTTCAAATGTACAATGCTTCATCTGCAATGAGTTGGGACACTACGCGAATGAATGTCAAAATCATCAGAGTATGCCCCAAATGATGCTATTGGATAATAATCAAGTTATGATACTACCAAAAATGAATAGGAATGAATAGTGTTATTATGTTTTTATTAAAGAATTATTTCATTTGAGTGTTGTATCAATGATGTACTGGTTATATGAATTATGGAAATAAATAAGGATTGTACTACAATACTATATCATTAAGGATTTGAGATTGTATGGTACCAAGTAAAGTGACACAGTTTCAGGTTAAATTTTTTGGAAAATACATGGTTGAAGGAAAGGTAAACCATAATATGGTCTTGATACTGAGGTAGTGACTTCAGAATAAGAGATGGTTGATTTAGATAAATTATATTGGATATTCTTGACTATCTTGGAACTGATTAATGGTTTGTTTATTACATCATTGTTGGAATATTAAAAAATTTTGGATATAAAGAATATATCTAGTATTCTATAAGGAATAAGGGAGAATGAATGTAATCAATAAGGTTTTATGTTATTTAAGGGTGTTACCATGTTTTAAAAGAATACATGATGAAGGTATTTATATGTTATTACATGACAAAAGAGATCTTCATTTTGTTTACCTTCATTATAAATTTTGGACTGTGAGTTTGGACAGAAGTATTTTGGATAAGTCTAAAGGTTAGAGTGAATTATGTTGGACATTGGATACAATTGTTTAAGGTTAAAAAATTTCTTAAGATTATTTTTGGATTGTTATAAAAAGGACAACTTGGAGGTCGGGAGACAACCCATCACGTCCGAAAAGACTGCGAGACTTGAACCTGCAACCGAAGGGTGACAAGGGTGCATCACCTACCACTGGCCTACGTGATGTACTGGTTTGTATAATGTAGTTTTTTTAAATAGTCTAACAAATAAATTATAAATTCATTATTTTTGGAATCCTATTCGATTAGGATAAATAGAATATTTTTGAATCCTATAATCTTTTGGAGTGAAAGATGAGTTTGTGGTAGGAATTAGTTGAAGGATGAAACTATACTTGTCAATTATATTTTTTTCCTCTTATTATATGAATAAACTAATTCTTAAACTTTAAGGAAGGAATCTTAAAACCAAAAATGTGTTATCCTAATACCTTATGTTTTGTTGAACCGATGATATTTTAAATCATCATAGATTGAAGGATTTGAGGCCCTCAATTTTACACTTGTTTGTGATTGATGACATCAATCACACCATATAAATATTTATGTTTTCCCTATAATTATGTGTCTTTAATTTCCACCAATTTTCTCTTAATCTAGATCATAATTTGGTGGTGACTTATTCATTTCCCTTTCCCTCTTATTAAGACTAAATTTTATTAACCCAATTTCCGATGTGGGTTTTCCACAAATGTATTTTTCTATTTTTAACCATTTATTTTCGAAGAAAAATTTCAAATTACAAGGAACTAATTTATTGATTGAGGGGATAATGTAACACCACAAAATTTCATAGTACGTTATCTCATTAAATTAATTCAAGAGCTTGCGCTACACACGACACCGAGTTCGAGCGCACCACAACTTACCAAACCAGCCGTTCAAAAAGCGGTTATGAATAGTATTAACTGCATTTTGAATATTATATAATCTATATAATTTTAACACCCATATTATGTGTTTCTTCGACATAATATGAGAACAAATTCAATTTTTTAGATAAAGGAAGTATTTTTCAAAAATGCAATTTTACAACCTTTTAATGGAGAAGCCTTTTTAAATCCAATATTTGACACTTTTATATATTCAATTTGAAAAAATAAACTTCTTCTTTAGAATCGGGATATAAAAATTTATTTTTGATAAATATTTGGTGTTTTTCTGATAAATTTCATATTTGTGTGAATAATGAAAAATACTAAATTTTAATTTTAAAAAACTTTTTTAATAAAAATAATTTATAGTGTTCAATTATAAATTTGAATGGTTTGGAAGTATAATTAGATTATATTTTTATCATTTAATACAATTTAGGTCATTATAAGTATTTTCATATTTAAATTTGACATAAACACATGTCAACCTTTAGATAGTTTTTACTTTTTAAAAACCCACTTTTTGGTTTTGACAACAGGAATTAATTTTAAATTAATAAATGAAACTTATATTTTTTGAATTTGTGAAAATAGACTTCATTTTTGAATTCAGAATATCAAAATTATCTTAGTGTGATTTTTTTTTATTTTTCTGAAAACTTTCAATTTTTGATGAATAGTGAAAAGCACCGCGTTATTTTTTAAAACCGAATTTTTATTTAAATAATTATTTATTTTATTTAAATTTATTTTAAGTCAATATATATATATAATACCTATATAAGTTCAATTTAATTCATTGGAGTCATTTTATAATAAAATAAGATGTATAAAATTTTATTGAACTTTTTAACGTTTTTTTACCCACCTTTTAGGAGCATTTTCAAATTTGCATAAAACATAATTTTACCGCTTCTGTGAGTTGAATTTAAAAAATCCAAAAGACACAGTTGACATCAGTAATTAATATATGGTTCAATAAGATGAAAATAATTTTTGGTGAATAGTAACTTTTGACTTTTATTTACTACGGTTAAAAGTAAATAGGGTAATTAAGGGTAAAAATGATATTATAATTTCCCTAAAACATGTCCTAATTCTATTGGATAAGTTTAATTTGACCAAAAAAAACCTTAGGAATAAAATATGACCCACTTTGGTCCACTTTGATTTGATTAGAACATTTATTATTATTTTATTTAAAGAAGAGTTAAAAGTGTTAAATTCGATGTTTAATAACTTAACCATTTTTAATATAGGTTTACACACAATATAAATTCTACTATAAATATTTATTAAAAATCTAAAACTATTTCCTATATAATGGTATTTTATTTATAATTTTTAGACATTAAATAATTTAATTTATTTATGATACAATGATGATGCAGTGATTACCTTATTAATGAAATATTAAAATGATTGATATTATAAATATAAAAATAAATATAAATTGGTACTTTTGATGCATTAGAATAATTTTCTAGGTTAATATGACATGTTATGGTTGATTAGATAAATTTTATTTGAAGTGATAAAGTTGTTATGACTTTCAAAAAAACAAAATACCAAATAGTGTCAAAATTGACATAAATTAATTTTTAAAACAAATACTATATTATTGGTTGATATAATATTCATAAAAATATTAGGTTCAGAAAAAGTTATTAAATAATATTATATATTTCATTAATGAACCACTTGAGGTTCTCTTTTAAGTTTAGACTAAGTTTATTAACCATATAGTGTAAGAATACAAGAAGACACGGTAAAAGTTAAACTATTTAACTAAGAGTTAAATCTAAAAGATAAGGTTAAAATGGTAACCTAAACTTGTCTAAAACCTATTGTTTGAGATTATTTTGACCAATAACCACCTAAGTCTAGAAATAAATTCATTTTTATCCATTATAAACTGAATATGACTGTATAATAAATTAATATTTTAATCCTTTCTTAAAGTGACCCTCACCCTTATTATAAAAGGGCACTTACCCTTCTCTCAAAATCATAGCTCCAAAGCCATTTGGCTCGGCCAAACCCTAACCAAAAATCCTCCCAAATCCCCTCACATAAAACTGGAGTCCTTAATTTGATCAGAAATCCAACCTATGGAGCCCTTTTGATCAACTCAAAAGGAAACACCCGAAGAAGAGTTAATAATTTCACCCCCTCTTTCAAGTTCTTTTCTTCTTCCACTTCCTATTTATTTGTTGTTTCCATAACAAAATAATAACTCTAGTACCTCCTACATAATATGATTTTATTATAAATATGGTACAACCATATTATTTATTTTATCTATCCATAAATGACAAAGTCACCATACGTGCGTACGTACGACTTACTGTCTCCACATCGTGGTGTAGTTTGTTATTCAAACACTTCATTATTTGGATGGGTATAATAATGAGTATAATAGATGTAAATAATAAATATAACATTTTAATTATTCTTTATATATGATATAACATCCAATTACATACTATTTCACCATTAATATAATGATATTGTCGCTCGTGCATACGTACAGATTACCGTCTCCACGACGTGATGAGATTTATTTCCACATTCACCATTCAACGACGATTATAAAAATATAAATTATTGATAAGTATGTAATATATGACATAATAATTCTACTGTATATATATATGTATGTATGTAATTACATATATCTTATTCACTTACTTCTATTCAAAATGATATGTAAACGAAAATAGCATTTATCCGTACGTACGACCTACTATCTCCATAAATGGTGTTTTCTATTTCATATATCTATCTATTATAAATATTTATATTCTAAATATAAATGATATATAAATCATGTGTTATATTATGGAAGTATGTAAATCATGATCTAAATGATACGATCAATAATAACAAGTTAAAACACGTACGATAAAGAAAAGGATTATTACCCGAAATGTTAATTCAACATGAAAATCCTTATTAAATGGGTAGTATAAAGTCATAAATGAATAATTTATTATATAATAAATATGAATATGGTTCTGTTATAATTTAATAACATACTATGGTCATTATACAGGAGGTTAAACATACCCTCGACCAAAGGAAAGTGCAATGTAAGAGTTATTTCCTCAATCTCATTATTATCCGAGATTGTTTATGTGTAAGTATTTACTGGGACATATTTATCATCGATACCCATATTTCATAAAAACGTTTTCAAAAGTAATATTTTAAGGTTTTATGGGAGTTTCTATTTAACTATATCACCATTTTAAATGTTTTAAAGATTTATATTTCTAAATACTTTTAATTAATGTCCATGTTTTCAAAATGATTTTAAGGATTTATTTATATGGACATGAATGCTTTGAAATGATAATTATTTTCAAAAGTTTCAAAGTGGTATGGGAAACTTTGATTCAAAAATCTCTTTTAAATTACATCCTTTATAAATGTGTTTATTTTAAATGATTTCACAAAAAAAGGATATTTCTCTCAAAAAGTTTTAGTGATCATTTTCAACTATATCAACATCCATTACTGGATATTATTCTTGGTTGAGGCTGATTTATTATAATGAAATATTTCATATTGTATTGAATGAGTAATAATATGTTTGACTGTGAATGTTCTATTTTTATCCCATTCATGTTTTATGGTTAATGCATTGACATTTCATATACAAGTTTTAATACGAATGTTTATGTTATGTTTCAACTTTTTCATATGAGGAATGCATTGGACTTAGTATGTGATGGGTGGATCCCTCTATATCTCCTAGATGCATCGGTAGGTCTCATGAGACAAACTAGTGTCTTGGCACAAGGCCTTGAAAAAGAAAATATTTTTAGTCTTCGCACAAGGCCTTGACTATTTGGTAATGACGTCTGACGCTAGGAATTCCCTCATTATGAAATTAGTTATTAGATGTGATTATTATACTAGTATAATATCCATGGGCATGTTTATATAGTGATGTTCAATTTATTTTTTCTATATTATGTTCAAGATTATGTTTAAAAAGGATGTTATTTTTATTACACATCTTGCCTTAAAAGTTTATAGCTTTCACTAAATTATTTACCTTTACTGAGCATCTGAGCTCAACCCTTTATTATGTTTTATTTTTACAGGATTCCAAGAAGTGTATTGTTATTGATATGAAGGGTTAAGCTAAAGGTAATAATTCCATTCTCAAAGAACTATCTATGCAGTATTTTGTGTTTGAAATTGTAATGTAACGTTCATGTATGTAATCTATTTTCCAAGACTACTAAATTGATCGGTCCTTCAGGACTTGATTCCTTGTAATCATGCCAATGTATTAAAATAATGCATCGGCTCTGGGATTCTGGGGTCGGGGCGTTACATCCTTTTAGATTGTACATCAATTTTTGGGTGATAGGCCATGCTGAAATTTAATTAAGTACTCAAGGCATGTTGGAGATTCTTCCAAAATTTAGATGTAAACCTTGGATCATGATCAGATACAATCGAGAGTGGAACCCCATGAAGTATCACAACTTTCTTTAGATATATCTTTACAAGTTGTTCAAGTGAGATATCTTCCCAAATAGAGATAAAGTGGGTAGTCTCGGTGAGTCAATCCACAAAAACCCATAACACATTATTTCTTTTGGATGTCTTCAGGAGACCCGTGAAAAATTCCATAGTGAAATGATCTAATATTCACATGTGTATAGGCAATGGTTACATCTTACCTTTATACTTTTTTCACTCTACTTTAACTTGCTGATATATTAAGTACCTTGAGATATATTCTGAAATCTCTTTCTTCATGTTATCCCACCAGAAGTGTTCATGGAGATCTTGGTACATCTTGGTGCTACCAGGATGTATAGAGAAATTTGAGCCATGTTCATTTTCCAATAGATCCTTATTTATCCCTGGTGATTAAGGAACACAAAGCCTTGTTCCAAACCAAATCACACCATCATCATCGATATGGAACTCCTGCAACTTCACTTCCTTTACTGTGTTCACCTTATTTTGCAACTCTGGATCATCCCTTTGCGATTCCTTAATCTTATCTTGGATATATTGTTGGGAAATAATTTGGGAATGATAGAATTTATTCCATGTCATTATGATTTCCAAATCCATCCTTTGCATATCTATGAAGATAAAGTCTTTCACAATTCACAACATGGATATAGTAGCAAGTTCTTTTCTTCTAACAGTCAGCCAACTTATTCGCCTTGTTAGGATGATAGTGAATAGAGTAATCATAGTATTTGATTAGATATGACCATATATATTTGATTAATGTTGAGATATTTTTTTATGAATATATACTTTAGTCTCTTGTGATCGGTATATATGTCACACTTCTTACCATAGAGGTAGTGCCACCAGATTTTCAAGGTAAAAATCACAGCTGCTAGATCCCGATCATGCATCGGGTAGTTCTGCTCTTGGATGCTCAACTGCAGTGAAGTTTAGGTTATCACATTATCATTTTGATTGAGTAAAAAACTGAATCCTTTATTTTATGAGTCAATGTATATCACAAAACATTATCCACTTTTCAATAATGTGAGTACAAGTGCAGTGATTAACCTTTTCTTTAGCTCCTTAAATCTTTTCTCACATTCTTCCATCTAGACATACATTACCCCTTGTTAACTTAGTTATTAGGCTTAATAATCATGAGAAATTTGTTAAAAAACTTCATTATTACCCAAATAACCTACAAAAACTACAGATTTATGTGACACTAGATGGTTCAGGACATTCCTCAATTGCCTTTGTTTTTGAAGGGTCCACAAAAATTCCCTCACTTATGATCACATGTACCAAGAGCATGACTTGATTCATCCAAAATTCACACTTATTGAACTTGGAATACACTTAATAATTTCTCAATGTCACCAACACAAGTCTTACATGTTCTTTATGTTCATCCTTTCTCTTGGAGTAGATGAGAATATCATCGATAAACACTACCACAAATTTTTGTGGTACTGTCTAAAGAAACAATTCATCAAATACATCAATATTACAGGGGAATTAGTAAGTTATAAGGGCATAAAAAGAAACTCATAGTGACCATACCTTTTACGGACGGTTGTATTCTAAATATCTCCATTCACCTTTAGCTGATGATATCCAGAATGAAGATACACCTTTAAGAAGTACTGAGCTACTCATAGCTGATTGAACAATTCATCAATCCTTAGGAGAGGATAATTGTTCTTTATGATGATATTATTGAGTTCTTGATAATTGATACCCAACCATATTGATTTATCCTTCTTCTTAACAAAGAGCACTAGTTCACCCAAAGGTGATGAACTAGGATGCATGTACCCTTTTCAAAATTCCCTTATAGCTACTTCTCTAACTCCTCCGGTTCGATAGGAGCTATCCTATAGGGGCAATTTGAGATAGGAGTAGTTTTGGGTATGAGTTATATATAGAACTCTACCTCACAATACGGGGGAAGTTCAGGTAACTCTTTGGGAAATACATCCCCGTATTCCCTCATGATGAGAATTCCTGCTAGGTTGACACTTTCCTTTGACTCAACCATTTGAATGAGGTATGCTTCTTCACAGGGAACAGACACCCACCCCATTAATATTACCCTAAAACATGTCCTAATTCTATGGTACAAGTGTATCTCGAACAAAAACAACCTTAGGAATAAAATATTATCATTTAGTTTCACTTGGATTAGATTAGGACATTTATTATTATTTAATTCAAAGAAGAGTTAAAAGAGTTAAAATCAAAGTTTATTTACTAAAATATTTTTAATATAGGGTTATACATAAGATAAATTCAATTGTAAATATTCATTAGAAATATAAAAATATTTCCTACATAATGGTATTTTATTTATAATTTTTAGACATTAAATAATTTAATTTATTTATGACACAATGGTGATGCAGTAATTACCTAATTAATGAAATATTAAAATAATTGATATTATAAATATCCAAATAAATTTAATTTGAGACTTTTTATGAATTCCACTAATTTTATAGGTTAATATGAAATATTAGGATTGATTATTTAAATTTTTTTCGAATTAATAATGCTGTTATGAATTTATATAAAACAAAATACCCAATAGTGTCAAAATTGACATAAAAGAGTTTTTAAAACAAATATTATATTATTAATTTATATTTAATTCCTAAAAATCTAAGGTTCGGCCAAGAGACTTATATAATGATAGGTGTATCATTAATTGACCACTTGGGGGTCTCTTGGAGGTATATAGTATGTTTATTAACTATATAATATAAAAATACAAAGTGACATGGTAAGTGTCAAACTAATTAACTAAGAGTTAAAACTAAAAGATAAGGTTAATATAATGACCCAAACCTGTCTAAATTATATTTTTTGAGTGTCTTTAGACCCCTAACCACCTTAAACTTTAAATAATTCACTTTGGATCTATTAGAAACGTAATATGAATTTATTATAAAATAATATTTCTAGCTTTTCCAAAGGTGCCCCTCACCCCTCTTATAAAAGGGCACTCCCCCTTCTCACTAATTAACACATTAAAATCCTTTTTACTCGTCCAAACCCTGACCAAATACTCTATCAACTTCCCTAAATTCAACCTAGAGGCCTAATTTTGATCAGAAAGACAACCTAAGGAGACCTTTTGATCAAATCAAAAGGAAGAACCCAAAGAAGAGGTAATGTTTTCACCACCCTCTTTCAAGTTCCTTTCTTCTTCAACTTCTTCTTTCTTTGTTATTCCCATTATAAAATAATAAATCCAGTATCTTATATATACTGTGATTTTATTATAAATATGGTACAACCATATTCAGTATTCTATCCATCCTTTTAATGACATGTCACCATACGTGTGTACGTACGGCTTACCGTCTCCACGTCGTGGTGTAATTGTTATTCAATAAATTATTATTTAGATGGATATAATAATGATGTGTAATTCATGTAAATAATAAATATAACATGATAATTAATCTTTATATATGATATAACATCCAATTATATATTATTTTAATATCAAAAGAATGATATTGTCGCTCGTGCGTACGTACGAACTACCATCTCCACGAACGCGATGAGATTCATTCCCCATCGTATCCATTCAAGACTAATTCTCATTTAATGATTAAAAATAATGTTTAAGGACTTTATATCATTATAGTTATGAATAAGATAAAACCTATCCATGACAAAACCGGCTTACGTAACAAAACATAAAAAATAAAACAAGTAAGTTAACACCCGAAACAACGATAATACTAAGATATTATTAACAAATAAATTTTAAAAGATCATATATGATATCATATTAATATATATTATTCTTGTATAATTTAATAACAATTATTTCACCATTATACAGGAGGTTAACCTACCCTAAACCAAGGAAAAGTATAAGGTAAGGGTTTATTTCACAATCTCTTCATTATCCGAGGTTGTTTATACGTAAATATCTACTGAGACCTCTTTATCAGCCACATCCATGTTTCTTAAAAATGTATTAAAAATAATTATTACTATTTTAAAGACCATGGGATAAAGTCATTTATACCCTTTTTGACTTTTTATAAGAATTTTATTAAGGAATCTTTCTGTCATTTTCCAAACAAGGTCCTTTTTAACCTTTTCGACAGAATTAAGGTAAGAATGTTTTTTTAACTTATACGGCGGGTGCGGCTATTTTCCTCCGTTATAAAATCGTCAAAGCTTCCCTTAAAAGCTTATAAGAATATTTTCAAAGAAAATGTTTTATTTTAAAAATATATTACCCTTAAATGATTTCAAAATAGAAAGAGATATTTCTATAAAAAGATTTTTGATTTCATCTATGTCAACATCCTTTGATGGATTTTAAGTTTATTTGGAGTTGATTTATTATAATACAAAACTTCCATATTGTATTGATGGTTGTGTGATATGTTTGACTATGGATGTGTTATTTTAATACCATTCATGTTTTATGAAGAAAGTATTGACATTTCGTATGCTAGTTTTAATACGAATGTTTATGTTATGTTTAAACTTGTTCATATGTGGAATGCATTGGACTTAATAAGTGATAGGTGGAGCCCACTATAGCTCCTCGATGCATCGATAGGTCTCATGAGAAAAAATAGTTTCTTGGCACAAGGCCTTGACAAAATCTTATTTGTAGTCTTGGCACGAGGCCTTGGATATGTGGTTATGATATTCTGGCATTATGCATTCCATCATTATGAAAGTGGTTATTGATATTGCATGTGATTATTAGACTAGTAGAATATACATGTGAATAAGTATATGGAATTATTTAATTTTATTTATGCCATATTATGCTGAATTTAAAGTTTTAAAAGGCTTTTGTTTTAGTTATACATTGCCTTAAATGTTTATGCTTATTTATGAAAGTCTCCGCTATATTGTTATCCTTACTGGGCATTTGAGATCACCCCTTTCTATGTTTTATTTTTCCTAGGATGTAAAGAAGTATTTTATGAATGACCTGCAGGGATAGTATAAGGGGATATGAGTGTGGAGTTAAGATGTTTTTGTAGTTTTCAATTTATGATGTAATGTAAACTTTATGAATGTATCTAGTGTTTCCAAGACTACTAAACTAATCGGTCTTTCGAGACTTGATCTTTCTTGTGATCATGAAAATGTTATGTAATAATGCACCAAATCTACGTAACTGGGGTCAGGGCATTACAGTTGGTATTAGAGGAAGTTTAGTACAAACCTTGGAAGCTAGATTTAGATAAAATCTGATTAGAGCACATAGATTTAAGATGGACTTTACGGATTATTATAGAAGAACTTCCTAGAATTTTGGTTTTGTAGTGATTTTGTGTGTTTTCCAAGAAATACATCCCTGTCTAGATACAAGCAGGTAGAGGTAGCTCTGGAACAGATGTACCTAGGGGTAAAACCCGAAAACACCTCTTTGAGCTAGACTCGAACGGGAACTGGTGCACGAAAACGGGCCTTACTACACTCTTGGTTACGACACTCCCGGGGGATATGCTTAGGATAACTCTAATTCTCTTTAAAAATCATTATGAAGGGTTTATGAGTATATACATCCTCAAATAAAACATTTTTATGATTATGGATTATATCCATAAATAGTTCAATTTATGTTAAGTGTTTTATAAGTATGTAATTATGTATTTTGATTCATAAACTGATCTAGTTTATGCCATTATTTAGAAATGGCACCTAGTGGAAGAAATGGAAACCGTATCAATGCACACACTCCATGTATGGATTTCACTCCTGCTCAAGATAATTATAGTGGAGTTGGTGATGCAACTGGTGCTGATCAACTAATCACCATACTAGGACAACTCATTCCGGTTATGAATAATAATTTTACCCGTATGGAGCACCCTGATCCACAGCATGGAGGATTAATGTTAGATATCTTTATGAGGTAGCAACCACCAACATTAAATGGGAGTACAAATCCATTAGTATCTGAGCAATGGATAAGTTCCCTAGAGAAAATATTTCAGGCTTTGGGGAGTAGTGAAAGGGAAAAAGTTGTCATGGCAGTTTATCGCCTCACTGGAGATGCCGATCAATGGTGGTCATTGATTCAAAAAATTAAGGAAGATGATGAAGTATCAAATATGGAATGGAGGGAGTTCAAAGATATGTTTTTAGAAAAATACTTTCCTCGTGAACATCGAGGAGATATGGAAAGACAATTTCTGAGTCTGAGACAAAAGGAGGATGAGAATGTCACAGATTATGAGGCTAACTTTACGAGGTTAGCAAGGTATGCTGGATATTATATACATAACCCAAGAAGTAATATTGATCATTTATTTGATGGGTTAAAACCATTTCTCCATCGAGCATTAGTCTCACAATCATTATCGTCGTACGAAGACATTGTCTCATGTGCTATCAAGACAGAAAAGGAATTCTCTAAGTCTTATGACTTTAAAGCAAAGCAAGAGAAGAAGAGATCTACTGATCAATATGGGAATGAAAATATGGGGAAGAAGGGAAAATTTTAATATCCATCCTGCAATAAATGTGGGAAGAAACACCCCGGTACTTTCTTAAAAGGAATGAGAGTCTGTTACAAGTGTGGTGAAAAAGGCCACTAAGCTCGTGATTTCAAGGGGAAGAAGGAAGCTACCGATGTCCAATGATACAATTGCAGGGAGATGGGACATTATGCAAATGAATGTCTTAAGTGTCAGGGGAACTTACCTCAGAAAAGGCCAAGGGATCAAGGCCAAGATTATGCTATCACTACTGCTGATGTAAAAGCTCGGAAAGACGTGGTGGAAAGTAATTTAATGGTTTTCTCAAGTTTAGCAAATGCATTATTTGATTCTGGATCATCGCATTGTTTCATATCTTCCCAGTTTTCTAAGGAAATTAGATATTTCCAATTTGATTTATTAAGAGAGTTATCAGTTAAAAATCTTAAGGGAAGTATCATTGCAACAATGTCTTGTGAATCAGTCCCCATTATAGAACATAAATGTTCTTTATCCACTGATCTCATCATCATACCTATGATTTATTTTGATATAATCCTCGGTATGGATTGGCTTTTAGACCATGATGCAAAAATTTATTGTAAGAATAAGGAGGTTACGAGTTTTGATGATGATGATAAGGAACACCTTATCTTAGAGCAGAATCATCACCACCTAATTCTTATCTAGATCCACCCCTAGTAGCTCAACTAAATTTAATTATTGGGGAGGAAGAGAATGAAATGATTGTGGGTGAGGAAAGGAATGTTCAAATAGAGTATGTACCTATTGTGAAAGAATATGTAGATGTGTTTCCGGAAGATTTACCTGGAACTCCTCCAAAATGAGAAGTTGGGTTTTCCATTGATTTAATTCCTGGATCAAGGCCTATATTGAAGACCCCTTATAGAATGGCCACTATGGAATTAGTTTAACTAAAGAAACAACTAGAGGAATTGAATAATAATGGATTTATTTTCCCTAGTGTTTCTCCATGGGGATCCTCTATTCTTTTTGTTAAAAAGAAAGATGGATCTCTGAGGTTATGTATCGACTACAGGGAGATCAATGCTATAACAATAAAGAACAAGTATCCCCTACCTCACATTGATGATTTATTTGACCAACTGCATGGAGCTCAATACTTTTCAAAGATTTATCTTTGATCTAGATACCATCAGTTTTTTGTGAAGAAGGAAGACATTCCGAAGACATCATTTCGAACAAGGTACATGCATTACGAGTTTACGGTAATGCCTTTTGGGATGACTAATGCACCCTCTGTATTCATGGATCTAATGAATAGAGTTTTCAAGGAATATCTCGATGATTTTGTGGTGGTATTTATTGATAATATCTTGGTATACTCCAAAATCTATTAAGATCATGAAAATCACTTACTCATTATCCTGAAGACTCTGAGAAGACATGAATTATATGGGAAGTTTAGCAAGTGTGAATTCTAGCTTCCGAAGATTTCTTTTCTTGGCCATATTGTCTCTAAAGATGGAATCTTTGTTGATCCTTCTAAGACCAATGCAATCCATGAATGTCCAACAACTATGAGTATAACTGAGGTACGCAGTTTTATTGGTTTAGCAGGTTATTATCGACGTTTCGTCCAGAATTTTTCCCGATTGGCTAACCCATTAACAAAGCTCACACGTAAGGGGGTTAAATTTGTTTGGACAAAAGAGTGTGAAGAATGTTTTGAAGAACTGAAGAGAAGATTAGTAAATGATCCTATATTGACTCTACCATCGGGGAATGATGGATTTGTTATTTATAGTGATGCATCGAAGAAATGACTTGGTTGCGTCCTTATGAAGAATGATAGGGTTATTGCCTATGCATCATGACAGTTGAAAATTCATGAGCAAAAATATCCTACTCATGATCTCGAGTTAGCAGCTGTGATCTTTGCTTTGAAGATATGGAGGCACTACCTCTATGGTGAAAAATGTGAGATTTATACTGATCACAAGAGTTTGAAGTATATTTTCTCACAAAAAGAACTCAACATGAGGCAAAGGAGATGACTTGAATTACTCAAGGATTATGATTGTACGATACACTACCACCTGGGGAAGAAAAATAAAGTGGCAGATGCTTTGAGCAGAAAATATTATGGAGTTTTGAACAATATGAGAATTTAAAGGGATCCAATTTTCATGGATCTATTGAAGATGGACATGGGAATAACCATGGAAGGTGAAACATCAGTGCTTTTTCAAATGGTTGCCAAACCATCTTTACTAGAAAGGATTAAGAGTTCTTAGACCGATGATGAATAATTTCAAAAGAAGATTAAATCTGTGAATTATGGGAGATTGAATGAATTTGGGTATGAAGATGGAATTTTGAAATTTGGGAAGAGGCTTTGTGTTCCCAATATACCTGATCTAAAAAGGTAATTGTTGGATGATGCTCATAGTTCCAATTTCTCTATACACCCTGGGAGCACCAAAATGTATAGAAACTTGAAGGAACATTTTTTGTGGGACAACATGAAGAGGGAGATTGCTGATTTTGTATCAAGATGTATGGTTTTTCAACAAGTGAAAGCTGGAAGGCAACAACCTGGAGTCATGAAACCTCTTCCCATACTGGAGTGGAAATGGGACAATATTACGATGGAATTTTTCATGGGGCTACCAAAGACTCCTAGAAGGAACGATGCAATATGGGTTATTGTTGACCGTCTTACCAAGTCAGCACATTTTCTTGCTATAAGAGAAGATCTACCACTGGAAAGTCTAGAAAGACTATATATTAATGAAGTGGTGAGACTTCAAGGAGTACCCCTATCGATTGTTTCTGATCGTGATCCCCGTTTTACTTCAAGATTCTGGAAGACTCTTAAAAAATCCCTAGATACTTAACTTCAATTGAGCACTGCCTACCACCCTCAAACAGATGGACAATCAGAATGGACTATTCAAACCTTATAAGACATGTTGAGATCCTGTTCTCTTGACTTTCAGGGTATGTGGGATCAATATTTACCTCTGGTAGGATTTTACTATAACAATAGCTTCCATTCGAGTATTCAGATGGTACCATATGACGCATTATATGGAAAGAGATGTCGCACACCAACCTGTTGGGATGACGTTGGTGAAAGAAAACTTGTAGGCCCAGACCTAGTGGAGGAAATAATGGAAAAGGTAAAGGTAATCCAAAACCACATCAAAGCAGCTCAAAGTAGGCAGAAGATCTATGCCGATAACCGAAGGAAAGATTTGGAATTTCAGGTAGAAGATCATGTTTTCTTGAAAGTATCTCCATGGAAGGGAGTTATACATTTCAGTAAGAAGGGTAAATTGAGTCCTAGGTACATCGGACCTTTTGAAATTCTAGAACGAATTGGGGCTGTAGATTACTGTTTGGAAATGCTGCCAAGTCTCTCCAAAGTTCACGATGTGTTCAACGTATCACTGTTGAGGAAATACATGCCTGACCCAACGTATGTACTCACCTATGAGTAATTAGAACTGGAACCTGATCTGTCTTATTATGAAGAGATTTTCAGGATTCTTGATACGAGAGAACAAGTACTGAGAAACCAGATGACTCATCTGGTAAATGTTTTGCGGAGAAACCATAAGATGGAAGAGGCAACGTGGTAACCCGAGGAACTTATGATGAAGAACCACCCGAGTCTTTTCATGCGGTAGTATTCTAGAAATTTCGAGGATGAAATTATTTGAAGGAGGGGAGAATGTAACACCCCAAGCTTCCATGGTACACTTTCCTTTGAATAATACAGTAGCATGTGTTGTACACAACTTCGAGTTCTAACACACACACCACAACTAATCAAACTAGTCGTTATGAATAGTAATACCCACTTTTTTAATTTTTATAAATTTTATCTTTCAAAATGGACTTCATTTTTGGATTCGGAATATCGAAATTATCCTAGGGTGAAATTTTGGTATTTTTCAGAAAACTTTTAATTTTTGATGAATAGTGAAAAAAACATTAAGTTATAGTTTAAAACCAAATTTTTATTTAAATAATTATTTATTTTATTTAAATTTAATTAAGGTAAAAATAGATACATAATACCTATATAAGTTCAATGTAATTAATTGGAGTTAGTTTAGAATAATTTCAGATATATAAAAATTTTATTGAACTTTTCACCGTCTTTTACCCACCTCCTAGGAGAATTTGGAAATTCACATAAAACTTAATTTTACCGCTTCTGTGAGTGGAATTTTGAAAATCTGAGAAACACGGTTAATATCAAGGAGTAAAATGTGGTTTAATGAGATGAAAATAATTTTTGGAGAATAGTAACTTTTTACCTTTATTTACCACGGTTAAAAGTAAATAGGGTAATTATGGGTAAAAATGATATTAATATTACCCTAACACATGTCCTAATTCTATTGGACAAGTGTATCTCGACCAAAAACAACCTTAGGAATAAAATATTATCATTTGGGTCCACTTGAATTAGATTAGGACATTTATTATTATTTAATTCAAAGAAGAGTTAAAAGAGTTAAAATCAAAGTTTATTTACTAAAACATTTTTAATATATTATTATACATAAGATAAATTCGATTGTAAATATTAATTATAAATAAAAAAATATTTCCTAAATAATATTATTTTATTTATAAATTTTAGACATTAAATAATTTAATTTATTTATGACACAATGGTGATGCAGTAATTACCTAATTAATGAAATATTAAAATAATTGATATTATAAATATAAAAATAAATGTAATTTGAGACTTTTTATGAATTCCAATAATTTAATAGGTTAATATGACATATTAGTATTGATTATATAAATTGTTTTCGAATTAATAATGCAGTTATGAATTTACCAAAAACAAAATACCCAATAGTGTAAAAATTGACATAAAAGAGTTTTTAAAACATATATTATATTATTAATTTATATTTAATTCCTAAAAATATAAGGTTCGGCCAGGAGACTTATATAATGATAGGTGTATCATTAATAGACCACTTGGGGGTCTCTTAGAGGTATATAGTATGTTTATTAACTATATAATATAAAAATACAAAGTGACATGATAAGTGTCAAACTAATTAACTAAGAGTTAAAACTAAAAGATAAGGTTAATATAATGACCCAAACCTATCTAAATTCTATTGGTTGAGTGTTTTTAGACCCATACCCACCTTGAACTTTAAATAATTTACTTTAGATCCATTAGAAACCAAATATGAATTTATTATAAAATAATATTTCTAGCTTTTCGAAAGGTGGCCCTCACCCCTCTTATAAAAGGGAACTCCCCCTTCTCACTAATTCACACATTCAAAGCCTTTTGGATAGGACAAACCCTGCCCAAATACTCTCTCAACTTCCCTAAATTCAATCTAGAGGCCTTATTTTTATCATAAAGACAACCTAAAGAGCCCTTTTTATCAAATCAAAAGGAAGAACCCAAAGAAGAGGTAATGTTTTCACCACCCTCTTTCAAGTTCCTTTCTTCTTCAACTTCTTATTTCTTTGTTATTTCCATTCTAAAATAATAAATCTAGTATCTTATATATACTGTGATGTTATTATAAATATGGTACAACCATATTCAGTATTCTATCCATCCTTTGAATGACATGTCACCATACGTGCGTACGTACGACTTACCATCTCCACGTCGTGGTGTAATTGTTATTCAATAAATTATTATTTGTATGGGTATAATAATGATGTTTAATTCATGTAAATAATAAATATAAAATTATAATTATTTTGTATATATGATATATCATCCAATTATATATTATTTTAATATCAAAAGAATGATATTGTCGCTCGTGCGTACGTACGGACTACCGTCTCCACGAACGCGATGAGATTCATTCCCCATCGTATCCATTCAAGACTAATTATCATTTAATGATTAAAAATAATGTTTAAGGACTTGATATCATTCTGGATATGAATAAGATACAACCTATCCATGAAAAACACGACTTACTTAACAAAACATATAAAAGAAAACAAGTAATTTAACACCCGAAACAACGATAATACTAAGATATTATTAACAAATAAATTTTAAAAGATAATATATGATATCATATTAATGTATATGATTCGTGTATAATTTAATAACAATTATTTCACCATTATACAAGAGGTTAACCTACCCTTAACCAAGTAAAAGTACAAGGTAAGGGTTTATTTCACAATCTCTTCATTATCCGAGGTTGTTTATACGTAAATATCTACTGGTACCTCTTTATCATCCACATCCATATTTCTTAAAAATGTATTACAAATCATTATTAATATTTTAAAGACTATGGGATAAAGTCATTTATAACCTTGTTGACTTTTTATAAGAATTTTATTAAGGAATCTTTCTTTTGTTTTCCAAACAAGGTCATTTTTAACCTTTTCGATAGAATTAAGGTAAGAATGTTTTTTTAACTTATACGGTGGGTGAGGCTATTTTCCACCGTTATAAAATCGTTGAAGCTTACCTTACAAGATTATAAGAATATTTTCAAAGAAAATGTTTTATTTTATAAATATATGACTCTTAAATGATTTCAAAATAGAAAGAGATATTTCTCTAAAAAGATTTTTGATTTCATCTATGTCAACATCCTTTAATGGATTTTAAGTTTATTTGGAGTTGATTTATTATGATACAAAACTTCTATATTGTATTGATGGTTTTTTGATATGTTTGAATGTGGATGTGTTATTTTTATACCATTCATGGTTTATGAAGAAATTATTGAAATTTCGTATGCTAGTTTTAATACGAATGTTTATGTTATGTTTAAACCTGTTCATATGAGGAATGCATTGGACTTAATAAGTGATAGGTGGAGCCCGCTATAGCTCCTCGATGCATTGGTAGGTCTCATGAGACAAACTAGTTTCTTGCCACAAGTCCTTGACAAAATCTTATTTGTTGTCTTGGCACGAGGCCTTGGCTATGTGGTTATGATAGTCTGATATTATGCATTCCATCATTATGAAAGTGGTTATTGATATTTCATGTGATTATTAGACTAGTAGAATATCCATGTGAATAAGTATATGGAATTATTTCATCTTATTTGTGCCATATTATGCTGAAGTTCAAGTTTTAAAAGGATTTTGTTTTAGTTATACATTGCCTTAAATGTTTATGCTTATTTATGAAAGTCTCCGCTATATTGTTATCCTTACTGGGAATTTGATCTCACCACTTTCTATGTTTTATTTTTCCCAGGATGTGAAGAAGTATTTTATGAATGACCTACATGGATATTATAAGGGGATATGAGTGTGGAGACAAGATGTTGTTGTAGTTTTCAATTTATGATGTAATGTAAACTTTATGAATCTATCTAGTGTTTCCAAGACTACTAAACTAATTGGTCTTTTGAGACTTGATCTTTCTTGTGATCATGCCAATGTTATGTAATAATGCACCGACTCTGGGTAACTGGGGTCAGGGCATTACAGTTTTTATCATGAGAGAGGCATGAAGGAATGATTTGAGATATACAAGGTTCTCTTCATGAGAAAATTTGGAGAAGGAGCATCATATGGGCCTAATGTAGTCAAGATTATTAGTTACATTAGGCATCTACAGGTTATTGGGTAAAATATTCCAAAATAAGAATGCACCAATATCGTTATTTCATCACCACCTTAGAGATTCTCCAGTTTTTTTTTTAAAATTTCAATATAAAAAACATTTAGAAGACTCCTAGATCTTCTCACACTACTTTTCTAATTTGACAAGTATATGAAGCATATAAATATTTTTATTCTTATGGTGAATAAAAGTAAAGTCCAAGTGAAGATATATAATACTAAAACTTATTTGAAATGACCTTACAAGTAGAGAAGGATCAAGGTACAAGAAATGGAATAAGATGTTATCTATTTCACAGGTGGAAAAAATAAAAATTGGAATAAAGACTGAACCCAATAAAATAAGAAAGGAGAATATTCAGGTATATTTATTATCAAGTGAAATTTACCTCTTTCTAAAAATTATGTATTAAATATAGAATGTGGTACATGAATATTTATTTAAATACAAGAACTAAGTAGATTCTATAATATTTCTCATGGTGCGGTGGATTTATGAGAAAATAATGGATCTAGACTTACTATCATAGCTAGTATACATTACCACATAATGTTCTCAACTATAATGATCTTGGTTTTAAAATATTTTTATTATGTTCCTTCAGTCATTGAAAACATTATTTTTGTGTCTAGACTTGACACATATGAATTTATTTTCAAATTTGGTAATAAGTGTTGCTTATTTTATAAATAAATAATTTTTTATAGTAAGTAATAATTAAATAATACTCTTTAAGTGTTGGATTATATAAACCAAGTAATATATATAAATAAAAAAATAGTTCACATTACTCATACCACACCCAACTATGACATCCCCAGCCAGTTCATGTAAATGAAAAGTTTTTGACCAAATTACACTAAGATGGATATTTGGATTCATTTGAAATAAAAATACTTGGTGTATATCACTCATGTTTACAAGGTAAAATGAACAAATCCCCATTTAGTGGAAAGGTTAAAGGGCTAAATAGATTATTTAATTAGTTTACGCCGATGTGTTTGGACCATTTCCAGTTTAATACAAGAGTGGGAACTCATAATTCATAACGTTTACTGATGATTTTAATAAATATGGAGATGTCTACTTAATGAGGTATAAGTCAGATTATTTTGAAAAATTCAAAGAATGCAAGAATGATGTTTAGAACCAACTTGGTAATAAGATTAAAAAACTCTTCTTAGACCATGAAAAAGAATATCTTGATCAATAATTCATTGATTATTTATAGAAGTTTGGTATTCCATACCAAATAATTCCTCCTTATATACCACAATGGAATGGTGTAATAGAAAGGGGGAACCACACCCTATTAGACATGGTGAGAACAATGATGAGTCATATGAGTCTTCCATTATCCTTTTGGGGATAAAAATTATAGAAATTAGAACACATACTAAACCAAGTGCCAAATAAAGTTAAAAAAAGTATCCCATATTGTAATTCCTGTCCCCAAAATCTCAAAATCGGTGAATTATTTTATACATTGGAATGATTTCAAGGAATCAAGTCCCAAAAGACTGATCAGTTTAGCAGTCTTTGAAAATAGATTATATACATGAACGTTACATTACACATTAGAAAATAAAACACAACATAAATGATACTTTGAGAACACCATTAATCCCCTAGCTTAATCCTGGTTATCAATCATAATACACTTCTTGGAATCCTAGGAGAATAAAACATAATAAAGGGGTGAGATCAGATGCTCAGTAAGGATAATAATATAGCTGAAACTTTCATAAATGAGAATAAAAAGTTAAGGCAATGTATAAGACTAAAACAAAATCCTTTTAAACATAAACTTAATCATAATATAGAAAATATAAATCAAATAATTCCATTTAATTATTCACATGGTTATTTTACTAGTCTAATAATTACATGTAATATCAATAGCCAATTTCATAATTATGGAATGAAAAATTCCATACTTCATAACCACATAGTTAAGGCCTTGCGCTAAGACCACAAATAATATTTTGTCAAGGCCTTGTGCCAAGACACTAGTTTGTCTCATGAGACCTACCGATGCATTGAGGAGTTATAGCAGGCTCCACCCACCACATACTAAGTCCAATGCATTCCTCATATGAAAAGGTTTAAACATAACATAAACATTCGTATTAAAACCAGCATACGAAAGGTAAATAATTTATCCATAAACCATGAATGGTGTAAAAATAACACATCCACAATCAAACATATCACAAAACCTTCAATAAAATATGGAAGATTTGTATCATAATAAATCAACTACAAACAAGTTTAAAATCCATCAAAGGATGTTGACATAGATGAAAATGATTTGTAAAAATATTTGAGATAAATATCCTTTTTTCATGAAAACATTTAAAAGTCACACAATTTAGAAATGAATACATTTAAATAAATTTTTGAATAAAAGTTTCTCATACCACTTTGAAACTTTTGAAAGGAATTAAAAATTTAAAAACATTCATGTCCATATAAATAAATCCTTAAAAACCATTTTGAAAACATGGACATTAATGAGAATGATTTAGAAGAAGAAATATTTAAACCATTTAAAATAATGATGTAGTTAAAGAGTCCCTTCCATAAAACCTTAAAATATTCCTTTTGAAAATATTTTTATGAAACATGGATGTGGATGATAAAGAGGTCCCAGTAGATAATCACATAAAAACAACCTCAGATAATGAAGGGATTGTATAATTAACCCTTACCTTGTACTTTTCCATGGTCGAGGGTACATTAAACTACTCACTACAAAAAAAGAAGCCCTTAGCGGCGGTTTTTTCTCATTTAGCAGCGGTTTACAAAAACTGCCGCTAAACTTGTCGTCGGCAATCTTTTAGAGGCGATTTTTTCTATTTCACGGCGGTTTAAAAAATGTGTCGTAGATGCCTCATTTCCTGGCGGTTTCTCTCCATTTAGCGGCGGTTTTATGGGTATGCCACACTTTTTTATTTGCGGCGGTAAAAACCGCCGCTAAATGCTGAACTGGAAAAAAAATAATTTTGGTTCTACTACACCACTACCCTGAAAAATAAATCAAACTAGAATATAGAGATCACCTAGGTTTCATGGGGATCTCGACCCCCTTCTTGGTAGTGTAGGATAGAGGTATAATAAATAGAGAAACAACATACAATAATTAAATCAACAATAAATGAAAGACAAAGCATTGGATGAATAATATAAACTAAATATAAAAGGCCAATGACAATTTACAACCATGAATTCATGTCCAGATGAAGATAAAAAACTAAAAAATAGTATACATATAGAAGGTAGCATGATACACATTAGTACATGAATAAATAAAATAACTAAATTCCCTAAGGGAAGAAATATAAGAAACATACATCCACCCTGAAAATAGGGGAAAAGATATTGTACCTTGATAAATTAGGGATCGATGGTGATAAAATCTAATGATGGATGAAGGAGAACCATCAAATCCTAATGGAGGGAGGTGGAGAAACCCATAGAGGAGGGAGCTGTGAATGCTGGAGAAGGAGGAGGAAAGAAAGGGAGTTAAAACATTTAACCTATTAATGGAAAAATGGTAATTTCACCCTTAAGAATAGTTCACATGGTTTGGCTATATGAATTTCCAAACCGTACACCAACCGTGAGACTCCCACTACTTAGGAATCCTACCTCACATGGTTTCCCCACATAGTTTACCCTAACCATGTGACAAATGTGTAATGAATTGTGTGATAATAATGCCTAAGTGGCACTAACCATGTGAGCTAGGAACACAGTTTGGAAAACTGTGTGCAGCCCGTGTGGGGTACTTCTTCTCACATACTCCAGCCGCATGGTTTTCTACTACAAGTTCGCACAGTTTTAGAAAAACTGTGTGCACCTATCATACCACCCAAACTTGATATTTTTGGTGCTTACCTAGGCCTGTTCAATTAGATAAATTATCACATCGTCATACCTTTAAGCATCCAACCGATGGTGCTCCCCACCATAGGTTTTAACATTAACAGAAAATTATGAACCATAGTATTCTCCACCATTGTAATTTCCTATAAAGAATATCCAAAGATTTACAATGATAATATTGGAATTTTTCCTCTAATTGGGAAATCCTAAATACTTCTGAGGCCATAATAGGGACCTTACTATAAAGAAACAGTCAAATGCCAATCAGCCTAACTGAAACTAGTCATGCAATCTTTCTTAGAAGACATTTTCGACCCACCATATAACCGATGCTCTCTTAGTGCATCGAGGATGACGTAAAGATAGGGGAAATGCTCATTTCTAAGCAAGAGTACACTAAGAGAGTATAAATATTATCAGAATATTGGAGACACTTCCATCACCTCTAAGACACTTCCATCACTTCTACTACCTAGAAGGATATTTTTACTATATCTGACATGATGTTCCCCAAATTAGGAGTGTCCTAGTCATGAAAAGAAGAGATAGAACAACTGCTCATAAGAGAACTAGGTTAGATTCACCTTAATCGCACATGTGACACTTATCTGATTCACACTCACAAACTCCATAACATTTTTCATAAAAGATGAAACCAACCCGAACAGCGTGTCAGAACACCCAATCCATTTATGAATCGAGCTTACACAATGGGGCTACCCGAATGCTGCTATATAGTAGAAATGGTATTAATATGGGTTACATATATGGAAATGTTTGGTGGAAACTATGTGCCATAAATGTTACATATACAAACCAACCGTTATCATACTTGTTCAACACATCAACAATACTACTACTCATCATCTGATGCTGCATCGTCACCCTCTCCACCTTCATCTCCACCACCTACTGCCACCTGTAAGAACATTATATTGAAAATTAAATATTGTTGCATATTTATAATAAAACATAAAACCAATAAAAGTTTGCAAACTAAATGATTTTTATTTTTTTGTGATTTACCTGCTCACCACTACCTGATGCACTACCACCAGGGGCATATCTGCTCATATACTGATGTATTTCAAGCAACTCTTTCTGCAAAGCAGATATCTGATCCCCCTGCTGGTGAACTGTGTTTCGTAGAGAATAAATCTCCCTCTGAGCATCTTCAGGTATGAAATTACTATAAACAAGAGTAGATGTAGCCGAAATCCCTGATGGCATGCGAAAGACCTCAGATGGTACAGGTCCCAAACCCATCCCGCGCACTCTACCAGGATGCTCCTTCCCAAGGACTTTACCAACTGGGTCATCCTGGGAGACTGAGTAGGATTGCCCAAGATTGACATCCCATATTTCTTTAATTTTTACCTATAAATAATATATCAATATATATTAACACATTAAAAACTGATAATAAGTTATTATAATAAATAATTGACTTCATACCCCAACTTCTCTGGCAGGTTCATTAACAAAACTTCCATCTGTTTTTTTATGAACATACAACCACAGTTCTGTTCGGGATGCATCATGCCCTAAACTCTGTGACTGCATTAAACAAAGATAAATCAACAATTAAATATGTTAAATAGATAATATTATCTTATAAATATTTAAACTAATTAAAAGATTACCAATGACATTCGGCTTCTTGAAAATCTTTTTGAACCCGCAGTGTGCGGGATGACCTGCTTTGCCCGGTTTGAAGCATTCTGTCTTGAGAGATCCTGAAATAAATAAAATTCAATTTAATCGTATTGTATTCAATGTCTATCTCCTCTTCATGTACATGTATAAATGTAAAATGAGGATAATATAATAATATATATTTCAATACCATCCGCTTCTCATCACAATGTCTATCGACAAAAACCTTCCACTGTTCTTTCGGTACCCCACTGGGTAGCTTCTCATACATCTGCTGCAAGGTCAACGAAGTATCGTTGACATCACACCACAACCTCCATTTGAAATCTTTCCATTTTTTCCAAGATTTTTCAATGTCCACTTCTGTGCTATCACATCAGCAACGGTAAAGTGGAAGAACATCTGTATACAGAAATTCATTTTGAATATATTAGTAACATGACATTCAATTAAACCATAAAGTAATAAAATTACCTTTATCTGAGAATCATAAACTTCATTTTTCCAGTTTGGAGGCATATGCCTCCAATCATCATATGAAATAGGCAGGGAAATGGGCTCCGCTGCCAGCTGACCTATAATCTGACCAAGTAAACCTGCGGCGTCATCCGTCGGGACCCCATAAGAATCAAATGGCACCACTATCTTCTCTCCATGCATGTTCCAAACATCATAACTTTTTATGTGTTTTTTCACGGTTGCATTGTTTTCATATGCAATGAGCAAACAATTACTATAAAAAAATGCAATAAATTTATTTAATTAAAATATTTACCTATGACTGTGACCCTCTAGAATGTCCGTGATGAACTGGAAGGGGCATGTCGCTGCACCACTGCTGAGGCTCTTATAGGGGGAGGCGATGACTCATCCTCTAATGAGGCATCCACTGATGGTGTCAGAGATGGTGAAGGGGGAGATGATGCAGGGATGTAGGCAGCTGCTGCCTCAGATGTCATGGGGACAGACGGATCGTCATCTGTCACAGAAGTAGAAGGAATGGTGTACCGCTTCTTCCTTGGAATTCCTGTCATTTAATCAAATAAAATTAAGTTCAGAATATATATTTCAAAAAATTTATACAGAAAAGAAATTAAAAATGATAATAGATGCCCAGTACTAACAAACAAAATATATATAACAATGATAATGAATGACTACAGAAATGAAACAAGTGGTTGCTGAATGAATAAATAATTGTACATAAAATCATTTTCCCCTTCAATCATATCAGTTTCCTGCTCCATTGCTTCATCCACTTCATTCATCCTTGCTAGACTAATATTTTCAATATCATGATGGACAAATAATTCTGCTTCCTGTTGTTGATGAAATTCAATTACAGAGGTCAAATCTTCCACTTCATCACCCATATCATACAAATCTCTTTGTATTACATGAGTAACTACACTCCACCCTTCATCCACAACATCATTCACATAATATACCATTTTTGCCTGCGATGCTAAGATATATGGATCGTGCAGTTCACGATCACCAACATCCATCAAGCGAGAGAAGTTTACAGAAGTAAATTGCAAGGAATCTCTTTTAACACCTCTGATAATATCAACCCATTTGCATTTGAATAAAACAACAGAAAAATGCCCGTGGTAGTTTAATTCAATAATATCATGCAGCTTTCCATAGTATTCCACTTCAGCAAATGTAAATATACCACTATTCTGGGTTTTCAAACCCACTTCTCGATCGACTGTATGAAATCTAAAACCATTCACATTATAAGCGCCGAACTTTCTAACTTGTTTTATAGGACCTCTAGCAAGAAACTTCAAATCTTCTGACAAGTCTTCTCAAGTATCAGTATTCATGATCTGAAAAAAAAAATTAATATATTTGCAAATTTTATGTGTCAAACTAATATCCGTATTTATTGAAATATTTATAAACTTACACGTCGTGCAAACCATTCTACCAGCTCTTTATTCACAGCTTTCGTTATATCTTTTTCATTTCGTGTTCGGCCTCTCATTCGTCTCTTTTTTTGTATCCTCAACTCTTCAATAAATGGATCTGCAATTTCACTATTCAGCAGCACATATCTATGTGCCTGTAATAATTCCAATTCTGTTAGTGTCGTGTATGAGGTCCTCCCAACTGATCGGCCAATAGCAGGAAATATTTTTGATTTCTGATGCATTTGAGAATGAGTTGATGTGTCGTCAACATGTCCAACTCGATTAAATCTTGTCTCAATATCATCCAAATATCTGGAACAAAAGGGGAGAAACTCCTCGGCCAAATAGCCTTTAGCAATATAGCCTTCTGGTTGAGCTTTATTTCTCACGTATGCTTTCAAATGCCCAATATATCTTTGAAAAAAATAATAATATTAGGCATTTATTTAAATGCCAAAAATTGTTTACTTAACTGGAAACATATAAATAAAACACCTCTCAATTGGATACATCCATCGATAATGAACGGGGCCTCCTATTTTAGCTTCGTCAACCAAATGCACAGTTAAATACATCATGACAGTAAAAAACGATGGAGGAAAGATCATCTCCATTGCACAAAGGGTCAATACAAACCTCTCCTGTAGGTTGTCAAGCTGAAATGGATGTAGAGATTTCTCACATAATTTCCTGAAAAATGTGCAGAATTGGAGTACAACAGCAGTAACTTTTTCAGGTAATAATGTACGCAATTCCAATGGTAGTAACTGTTGTAACAAAATATGTGAATTGTGACTTTTCAATCCATATAACTTACGATTCTTCAATTCAACACACCTCGAGATGTTACTCGAATACCCATCAGATACCTTCACATTCTTTAAAATTTGAAGGAACGTATCTTTATCCCTATTTTTCATTGAAAAAATGGCCGGAGCATACTTTTCATTCTCATCTGGCCAGAGATCACGTTTTATGTTCATTACTTGTAAGTATTTGCGAGCATTGAGATGATCCTTCGAATTTCCATGCTCATTAAGTAATGTGAAAATCAAATTATCACATACATTCTTCTCAATATGCATCACATCAAGATTGTGGCGCAAAGAATTAAATTCCCAATACGGAAGTTTGAAGAATATACTTTTTTTCTTCCATTGTTGCGTTCTGATTTCACTTGACGATGCACTTCGCACTCGTTTTCCATTATCATTCAAATGATGAACCTTCCCAAATTCTGTTTTAACATTTTCAAGCTGTGTCAATATTTCAGAACCGGTTAACAGCTTTGGAGGTGGTCTACGATCAATGGAACCATTAAATTTTGATTTGTTCAGCCGAAATCTATGAGATGCATCAAGAAATCTTTGATGGCACAAGAAGCACCATTTTCTACTGTGAGGTAGTCGTTTGGGCTCAAAATAAAAGTTACAAACGGGACAAGCCAAACCCATATAAGTGTTCCAACCAGATAAATTCCCAAGCCCAGGGAAGTCACTAATGGTCCACATTAAAGCAGCATGCATTTTGAACATTGTTTTAGAAGAAACATCAAATGTCTCAACACCGTTGCTCCATAACTCCTGCAATTCTTCAATCAAAGGCTGCAGGTATACATCAATATCATTTCCAGGCATTTGTTTTCCAGGAATAATCATCGAAATGATAAAAGATGTTTGTTGCATACACATCCACGGAGGCAGATTATAAGGGATCAAAACAACTGGCCAAATGCTATAACTCGTACTCAAAGTCCCAAATGGGTTGAATCCATTGGCAGCCAATCCCAATCGAACATTCCTAGGATCAGCTGAGAAATATGGATGTAATGAATCAAATGTCTTCCACGATTGGGAATCTTGTGGATGTCTCATTAACCCATCATTGTTATTATCTACAGCATGCCACTTCATGTGTTCGGCGGTTTTTGATGACATGAATAATCTTTGAAATCGAGGCTTCAAAGGAAAGTAACGCAAAACTTTTGCAGGTGTGTTCCTTTTCTTCTTCTCCACGAAATTATGTTCAGTCATACTTCCAACATTACCCTTTGACTGCCATCTAGAAGAAGAACATTTCTTACAATTCTGTCTACTTGAATCCTCTCCCCAGTAAAGCATACAATCATTGGGACACACATGTATTTTTGTATAATTCAGACCAAGATTGTTTACAAATTTTTTCATCTCATAAAATGATTCTGGGATTTTTGCTTCAGGAAATGCATCACGAATCAATTACAATAACATAGACATTTCCTTATTTGTAATTCCACAAAGACATTTGATATGGTACAACTTCAGCAGAAATGAAAGTTTTGAATATTTCAAACACCCACTATACAACTCTTGATTTCCATCGTCAACTAAATCATGAAACACATTTTCCTCACTGAGGTTTTCCCTTACATTTGGCTCCACAGAATCAAGAGGAGGATCCAATGATATGTTACAATCTTGATCTTCTTGTGTTACAGTCTCAAAAACATCACTTGTCACGTTGCAATTTGTAGCATCATCTTCTGGTTGTTCTGATATATTTTGATGCTCATAGTGGTGTCTTGCAGTGCTGAATGCATCATTTATGAGGTTTTGCATTTCATTTTCCATTGGCGACAAACTTGGGACCTCATTCTGTGGATTAACATCAGTCCTCAATCTTTCTGTATTGTTTGATTCTCCATGCCAAATCCAACACAAATATTGATCAGGGAATTGCTTTAGTATTAAATGTTCATAAACTTCATATCTCTTCAACCATGTTCTAAATTTACATTTAGGACATGGACATCTTATTCTCCCTTCAACGGATCGATTAGAAATTGCAAAATCTAAAAACTCATTCAAACCCTTAACATATTGAGGTGTGTTCCTCGGTAATGTGATCCAGCTTTTATCCAGTATATCACAATGTGCCTACACAAAAATATACGATAGTGTAAGATTACAGAAACATAATATAATAAAGATGAACCATTGATCATAAAGTATGCATAATATAATAAAGATGATTCATTGATCACATTTACCACTTCAGACCAACAGAACAAGTCTGGTCCATAGGAGACAGCATCAACACCTCATTGAGGAGCAATAAGAATATCGGGCTACACACTTATCATAACACTATCGATCACACATTTATTTTTCCTCAAACAACACCCCATTGATGTGTGATCGAAACTGATCATAATGCATTTTAAACCTGAGAAATTATGTGATTGTTTAGGCTTGACCTTAGATATCCTCCAAGAGGAATGATGTTTCTCAATGGTTTCATACACAACCAACTGTAAAGAGGGCCACTATGTTCACTTTATTCATCGAAGTGTCACCTATCTAGGTTTGAGTATTACAAGCCAGACATTTATAATCATGTCTTCAACCATCGACATATAAAGAACCAGTTTTTTATTCAAGGGTTGTCTTAGACATTGAAACATTATTAATCTCATTTATAAGAATTTTATTTTAATAAAAAAAATTAATTTTTTAAAAGGGTTTGATCACTATAGTGGTGAGAATGTAAAACACATACATACATCAAATTCATAAACACATGGGAAATGCAGAAGGACTACTCACATCAATTCTATTTTTTTCACTTTTTAAGAACAACCCTATAACTCTTGTCTATGATTTTTTAAATCTGAAATCATATCTTTAGTACCTATCTCAAGGCACAACAACAAATACATAATTATATACAATTTATAGTTAATTATATAATTTTATTATAAAAATTATAATTTATTTAAATTAAAACCAACAAGGAATAATTTCCTAAAAATCACCATCCCACCTCATCACACCTATATAATAACCAACCACTTATGTATTGTTTGTGGTGAACTCCAACCTTTATCCCAAAAAAATTACCTATGAAGTTGAACCAAGTCAATCAACAAATTAACTTAACTTAATCTAATTTTAATTAAAACTATTTAAAAATTATAAATGGTGATGTACCTCTAACCCAATGACATGTTACAGCATGAGATAATAATGTTGGGACATCTCATATCAGTTTTGAGAAAAATAATTATCAGATCAGATGATTTATACAATGATCCAGTGTAAATAATCTCCAAAATCTAACCAAAAAATCCAAAAATAAATGAAGAACAATGTAAAGGTAACAACAAATGTAGTCATACATAATGGAAATAATACTACATGTTTGACCCCAACCATGGCCATGAATGATGTTGTAGAGGAATTTATCCAAGGTTGATGCAAGTAGTTCATAATCAAATGATGTCCTATTTGACATTAGCATCACCTTTTTGATGTGTTGGTTACATATACTTCTTCCTAACCATATAATTTATTCCCCTTTCCCTTCTCTATCTATCTGCCTCTCCCAAAAACAATGTCTACATCATAGGAATATATGTTGGTATTTTGAAATATTTAAGTCATGTAGTTGTTGATAAGGTGGCATGTATATTTGTCATAATTGAAATAATTTTTTAGATATTTCATTATTTTGATGACCCATGTGTTTTTATTTCCCATTATGGTTTTTTGAGACTCGACGCAGTAATGACCTCCTCACGGTGGAAGACTATGCCACCAAAACCCAATTCTTTCCACCATAGGCCATTTTTTAAAGATAAGTGACGAGAATGAATAATTATAATGGTAGGCCTCTTCATAATGTACATGTAGGAATGCACCCAACAATATATATGAATATGTTCATAATAATAAAAATAAGAGAAAATAAACTAAATATTTACATTCTATCATGTTATTTACTTTAGAGAATAAAAAATAGTACAATAGGTAATATGAAAACAAATGGAAAAAATATACACCTAATAGGGAAATATAACATATCCTGACAATAATATGAAACGAATGAATTATAGAGAGATCAACTATTGATCTATAATCACCGACCACCATGTAAGGTCAAATTAACCCAATTATCCCTTTTCCCAACATAATACACAACTATTTTTTACATTATCTATATATACATGACATGTGTGGGAATAACTAAATTAGGTTTGAGCACATATATACCCAACCTTCCGCATCCAAACCCGATATAGGAGGAATAGAATACATGTTAATATTAGACATCTGAGCCTAAAGATTGATGAAAAACTAACCCAACAATAAAGAGATATGTTCTTCAATGAAAACCGAAAAGGAGAGAAAGGTTATATCTATCTCAAATACCAGTCCAAAATAATGGTTTCACAACTTCTCTAATGAAATATCATCAATTCCCAGTATCATGCTAATTTGTTCAGGGAATTATTAAGGAGGACCAACACCTCATCAATTTTCTATAATCTTATGGATCATAAAAACCGTGGATTGAGGAATCTCTACATTGTGTAATAGTGTATTACCTCCTTTATTTCGACATAATGTGTATGGTGGATCCACAAAACATGTTCCTGGGGAGAACCATCCTGTTTGATGGAGGGCCCTCTTCCTAGGGTTATAGGGATTACATAATATATTTCTACATAATGTTTATTATGAACCTACACCCTAGTGTGAAAGGGGATACAATATTTAGGGATATAGGACCAACACCCTGGTGCAATATAGAATGGTACTTCAATTCATATTATATAAATAGAGAAGCAGTACACTCAAATCACCCAAGGGCATGGGTCCCCTATCCTTGGAGAGAGTGCTCCCTATCACACTAGGGTGTAGGTACTATATATTCACCACCATCACACTCAAGAATGGGTCCTCTTTCCTTTATGTTTACTCTCCATCGACATGTGGGGAAGTGGAAACGTGGGATCCATCCTCATGAATTATTTGGATATAATAGTGAGGTACTAGTCATCAACGATGTATCTTTAAAGATATAAAAATAATCATCATCCTGGGTTGGTAGGATAGATACAGATTCCCAGTCTTTCTATTATGGGATTCATCATTTTACATATATATTTAATATTGGGTACCATTTCATTATTTCTCTATGCAGTTCTGAATTCTTATATAATGTCTTTTATTTATCCAAATTCAATTTTCTAGATGTCATAATGGGTATGTGACTAATCATCCTTTCATTGTTATTGTACAAATTGTTCATGTATTATAAAAAGGTCAGATAAAACTATGGTAGATTTGGTGGTGTTTAGTGATTATTTTGTGACTTTAATTGTGTACAGTGGATGAGACTTGGATGTTGTGATTCATGATTGATTCTATTTTTTCGTATATAGTTTCTATTATTTTTAGAAAACATTTCATGTTGGGAATGAATATATTTACATTAATTTTTATATTATACTACCATAATATTTTTTACAAACTAAAAATTATTAAAAACCTTAATTTTACTACAATGGTCAATGTCTTCACATATTATAACTCTAACATTTTTAATAGATATGGATTGGTGTGTGCATAATGATATATTAGTAGTCGAAGATGAGTAAATTAACACATTAAAATTTTCAAAATTATTTATTTTCATACACTCATAATATATATCGTATGTAAATCCACTACACTAGGAAAATAATCTTGAAAATGAAAATATTTTCCATTCACTATCATTTATGATGATAAAATAGAAATTTTCATATCTTTGTAGTGTGAGGTTGTGTGTTAGATGATGCTCTTATAATCATTCACATTATTATGATAATCTACTTCCTTCCCTCTTCTAATCATGACCTCGTCCCTCTAAAATGCTCCCCTCATCATATGGATGTTAGGTAAGGGATATGGTTACTGAATGAGTCTTGTCTCTAGTAGCCCCTGGGAAAGTTACAATAATAAATGCTATAAAGCAAATATATTAGAGGTGGCGCCCTATTATAAGAAATGCAGACGATATAGAAAATAAAGATTAACCAATCAAAACAATACCATATATATATATAATGAAATATTATGTTAAAAAGATTAAATTGTATGCAGTACTATAACAACATAATGAATACTACATTTTGAAAAAGGCATAAAAGGTAGTTATCATAAAGACCAAACATCTCATAAAAAAAATGTGCTACTAACATTCAGCCTAATATCCAACTAACTCTGGATGAACTAATTAAAAATACATTACTTACAGTAGTTGAGGATAAAATTATACTCAGTAGTATCCTCCGTGAATCTTATCCATCAATGTGTAATGGATGAATGTTATAGCATAATGAACATCAATATCACTAAATAAGAATATAAAACTTACAAAACAGGTGAGGGGGTCGCCGAAGGCCGTGGGGGCGTGGGGGGTGCCGGGGTCACCGGAGGGCGTGGGGGGCGTGGGGGGCGCGGGGGGCGCGGGGGTCGCTGGTGGTCGAGGGGGTGGCCGGTGGTCGAGGGGGGCGCCAGGGGGTGCGGGTTTCGCCGGAGAGCGCGGGGGTGAGGAGTCGCCGGCGGCGCGGGGGGGTGGGGAGTCGCAGGCAGCGCGGGGGGTGCGGAGTCGCGAGGGTTAGGGATCGTGAAGGGGAAGGGGGAAAGGGTCGGCGTCTGTGTAAAATAATTCGGGTTTCGCGTCGGTTTATTAAAAACCGCCGTGAAACCTTCACCGAAAAAGGTTTAGCGGCGGTTTTGTGAACCGCCGCCACAAAACCGCCGCTAAACCATGTTTTTTTTGTAGTGAATGTATAATAGTTAAATAATTGTTATTAAATTATAAAATAATAATATACATAAATATGATATCATATATGATCTTTCAATATTGCATTGTTAATAATATTTTAGTAGTATCATCGTTTTAGGTGTTAACTGATTCGTTTTCCTTTATATGCTTGGTTACGTAAGCCATGTTTATTATGGATAGGATGTATTTGATTCATATCCAAAATGATATTAAGTTCTTAAACATTATTTTTAATCATAAAATTAAAATTATTCTTGAATGATTACAATGGGGAATAAATCTCATCACATTCGTGGAGACGGTAATCCATACGTACGCACGAGAGACAATATCATTATATTGATAGTTAAATCGTATGTAATTGGATGGTATATCATATATAAATAATAATTAACATGTTATAATTATTATTTACATCAGTTATACTCATCATTATACCCATACAAATTATGAAGTGTTTGAATAACAAACTGCACCATGACGTGGAGACGGTAAGCCGCACGCATGCACGTATGGTGAATTTGTCATTTATAGGATGGATAAAATAACGAATATGGTTTTACCATATTTATAATAACATCATATTATATAGGAGGTACTGCGGTTATTATTTTTTTATGTAAACAACAAATAAAGAGAAAGTGGAAGAAGAAAAGAACTTGAAAGAGGGTGGTGAAATTATTACATCTTCTTCAGGTGTTTCCTTTTGAGTTGATCAAAAGGGATACTTAGGTTGGATTTATGATCAAATTAAGGACTATAGGTTTATGTGAGGGAATTTTTAAGGATATTTGGGCAGGGTTTTTCCGATCCAAATGGATTTAGAGGTGTGATTTTGAGATAAGGGGAAGTGCACTTTTATAAGAGGGGTGAGGGTCACTTTAGGAAAAGATTAAAATATTAATTTATTATACAATAATATTAGATTTATAATGATTAAAAATGAATTTATTTATAGACTTAGGTGGTTATGGGTCTAAATCATCTCAACCAATAGGTTTTAGACAAGTTTAGGTTTCCATTTTAACATTATCTTTTAGATTTAACTCTTAGTTAAATAGGTTAACTTTTACCGTGTCTTCTTGTATTCTTACACTATATGGTTAATAAACTTACTATAAACTTTTAAGAGAACCTCAAGTGGTTCATTAATGAAATATATAATATTATTTAAGATCTCTTTATTAACCTTATATTTTTAGAAATATTATATAATTTAATAATATAGTATTTGTTTTAAAAACTCATTTATGTCAATTTTCACACTATTTAGTATTTGGTTTTTGTGAAAGTCATCAAAAATTTATTACTTCAAACAATATACATTGAATCAACCCTAACATTACATATTCACCTAGAAAATTCGTATATGTCATAAGAACTTTGAAATTATATTTATTTTAATATTTATAATACCATTTATTTGATTCTTTCATTAATAAGGTAATTACTGCATCATCACTGTGTCTTAAATAAATTTAATTATTTAATGTATAAAAATTATAAATAAAATAAAATTATGTAGTAAATATTTTTATATTTCTAATGAATATTTATAGTCGAATTTATATTGTGTGTAATGCTATATTAAAAATGGTTTAGTTATTAAACTTTGAATTTAACACTTTTAACTCTTCTTTAAATAAAATAATAATAAATGTCCTAATCTAATCCAAGTGGACCAAAGAGGATAATATTTTACTACTAAGGTTGTTTTTGGTCGAATTAAACTTATCCAATATAAATATGACATGTGTTAGGGTAATTATAATATCATTTTTACCCTTAATTACCCTATTTACTTTTGACCGTGGCAAATAAAAGTCAAAAGATACTATTCACCAAAAATTATTTTCATCTTATTAAACCAAATTTTACTTATTGATATCAACCGTGTCTCTCATATTTTTTAAATTCAACTCACAGAAGCGGTAAAATTAAGTTTTATGCAAATTTGCAAATGCTCCTAGAAGGTGGGTAAAAAAATGTTAAAAAGTTCAATAAAATTTTATACATCTAATTTTATTATAAAATGAATCCAATGAATTACATTGAAATTATATAGGTATTATATATCTATTTAAATTTAAAATAAATTTAAATAAAATAAATAATTATTTAAATAAAAAGTCGATTTTAAATAATAACGTAGTGTTTTTCACTATTCATCAAAAATTGAAAGATTTCAGAAAAATACCAAAAATTCACCCTAAGATAATTTTGATATTATGAATTCAAAAATGTAGTATATTTTACCAAATTTAAACATATAAGTTTCATTTATTAATTTAAAATTAATTCCCGTTGTCAAAACCCAAAAACGGGTTTTTAAAAAGTAAAAACTATCAAAAGATTGACATGTGTTTATGTCAAATTTAAATGTGAAATTACTTATAATAACCTACGATGTATTAAATTATAAAAATATAATATAATTATACTTTCAAACCATTAAAATGTATTATTTAACACTATAAATTATTTTGATTAAAAAAGTTGTTTTCAACTAAAATTTAGTATTTTACACTATTCACCCAAATATGAAAGTTATCAGAGAAACAAAAAAAATTTATCGAAACTAAATTTTTATGTCCTAATTTTAAAGAAGTTTATTTTTTTCAAATCTAATATGTAAAAGTGTCAAATATTGGATTTTAAAAAGGTTCTCTATTAAAAGGCGGTAAAATTTCATTTTCTGAAAAATACTTCCTTTATCTAAAAAAATGAATTTGTTCTTATATTATGTCTAATAAACACATAATATGGATGTTAAAATTTAAATGGAATATAAAAAATTAAAAATACAGATAATACAATTCATAACTTCTTTTGAACACCTAGTTTGGTAAACCGTGGTGCGCTCGAACTCGGTGTTGCGTGTAGCGCAAGTTATTGAATTACTTTGAAGAAACAACATAATATGAAATATTAGGGTGTTAAATATATGAAACTTTGTGTGGAAAGAAATTTTTATTATTTATTTTAGTTGTACAGGGTTGAAATTCATTTTTATGGCCTCTTCACGTAACAAACTCGCATTTCGAGGCAAAAATTGTACCTTTATAGGATACCCTAAGGAAATAAGAAGATATTATCTATAAGACCCCTCATATAAAAAGATAATAGTGGAAAGAAATTCCATATTCCTTGAGAGGGAGAACATGTCTAAATGATATAGTGGGAGTGGGATAGACTTCAATGAAGTCATGGATCAAGATACACAAGAGTTATCATAAGAATAGATTCCAAAAATCCTCATGGAAGAGGAAGTTCTAGAGACACGAGTATAATGTAGGAGTATAAGAGTGATTAGAGAACCTTGAATATATGGTTTTCTTATCACTGAGGATGGTGAATCATTATTAGTTGATAGTAATGATCCTTTAACCTAAAAGGAAGGAGTAAGTGGTACATAAGCTACCAAGTGGAAAAAATCTATGAATTCTAAAATGGATTCTGTGTACTAAAATTCTATTTGGGTTTTAGTAGACCCTCCAGTGGATGTAAAACCCATTGTTTGAAAATGAGTATTCAAAAAGAAACTAGATATGGATGGAAATATCTGTAACTATAATGAATGACTATTTATAAAATGGTTTAAACAATGTTAAGGCATATTATACAATGAAATCTTTTCACCATTTTCCATGATAAAATTGATGAGAGTTCTAATTTACATAATAACTTACCATAACTATGATATTTGGTAGATGAGTGTAAAAATATATTTCCTAAAGGGAACCTTTAGGAAGATGTCTATATGACACAACAAGAAGGGTTTGTGACTCAAAAGAATTCCAAAAAGGTATGAAAGTCAGAGAGATCCATTTGTGGATTAAAGAAATTATCCGATTCATAGAAAATTCAGTTTGATAAATCCAAAATGGAATTTGGTTTCATGAAAAATGATGGCAAGCCTTGTATCTGTAAGAACTTTAGTGGGAGTACATTTATTTTCCAAATAGTTTATGTTGATGACGTATTACTTATTGGAAATGAAATACCAGTTTTATAGTTTTTTAAATCCTGTTTAAACACATGATTATCCATGAAGGACTTAGGTGAAACAACATATATTATTGGGATTAATATCCATCATGACAGATTCAAGAGGTTTCTTGGACCAAGTCAAAGTATCACTACCACAGATCTGGGCAAGGGATGTGCCGACTTTTATCAACATTAAGAAGAAATCAATGATAAAAGATATGCCTTTATTAGTGCTAGCTAAAAGCACTAATAATGCTCACTTTTATTAGCGTTAAAACAAACGTTGATAAAGGCGTACCCTTTAGCAGTGTTTTTTTAGTGTTGATAAATGATAGATTTATCAGCACTAATTTTAGCACTGATAAAAGTTTTTCATAAAAAAAATTATTAATTTACATAAAATTATTATATTGATACTCAAAAATAATGTTTATTTATATACATTAATTAAAAAATGAATGTTTATAATTAATATAAATATGATATATTATAATATATATTTTTTAATAATTCAAATATATATATATATATAATGTTTTAAAAAAATTATTTATAAGTATATAAATAAATAGATATATATTTAAATAATTATAAAATTATAATATTTTTTTTAAATGATAAATACATTGATTATATTTATAATTATATATAAATACTTTTTAAATATATTTATTGATAAATATAATTATAAATAAATATATATTTAAATAAATATGTCTTTAATGAATATATATATATATATATATATATCACGTGATAATAATGATATTGATTGTCGTTATTGATGTTTATGTATTGATGCGTGAGTATAATTGATCCTATATGATCATAAAGTTTGTTTATGAATGTGATTGTGAGTTATGTTCTAAATTTCAAGATTACCTATATTATGATGATGCACACATACATATGTTATGTATTAATCATTTTGAATGTTCATTTATAAATTGACACCCGTATGATTCATTCATGTTATACCCATGAACTTATGATATTCTAATAAATACTTATAAAATTACAATAAATATTTTTAAATAATAAATATATTTATTAAATGTATAATTATAATTTTTTAATTATATAGAAATAATTTTTAAATTTATTTATTTATGATTATTATTATAACTATATTTACATATATATAAATAATTATAAAATTATAATAAATACATTTATTATAATTTTATAAATATATATATTTATATATTAATATGTATATATATAAAAATATATTTATAATTATATTCAAATATTTATAAATATATTTATTTATAATTATAATTATAAATAAATATATATATTTAAATAATTATAAAATTTTAATAAATATATCTATAATAATTATAATTTTATTAATATATATAATTATATAAATAATTATAACTATATATATATTTATTCAAATAATTAAAAAATTACAAAAATTACACTAATTATAATTTTATAAATATATATATTTATATATATTAATGAATATATAAATATATAAATATATTTATCACTATATACAAATATTTATAAATATATTTATGTATACTTATAATTATAAATAAATAAATAAATAAATATATATATATTAATAAATATATAAATATATTGATAAATATATAAATATATTGATAAATATATAAATATATTGATAAATATATAAATATATTGATAAATATATAAATATATTGATAAATATATAAATATATTGATAAATATATAAATATATTGATAAATATATAAATATATTGATAAATATATAAATATATTGATAAATATATAAATATATTTATAAATATATACAAATATTTATACTTATAATTATAAATAATATTGATATATTTAAATAATTATAAATTTATAATAAATATATTAGTTATATATATTTATATAATTATAAATATAATATATATTTATTTATTATAATTTTATAATTATTTAAATAAATAAATATTTATTTATACTTATAATTATAAATAAATATAGATATATCTAAATAATTATAAAATTATAATAAATATATTAATTATATATATTTAGATAATCATAAATATAATATAGATATTTATTATAATTTTATAATTATTTAATATATATATATATATATATATTTATAATTATAACTATAAATTTCTATATTTGTATTTATAATAAATATCTATATTATATTTATAATTATATAAATATATATAATTAATACATTGATTATATATAATTAAAAATATAATAAAGATGATGTTTGGGCGTCGGGAGATCTCGTCTCTCGGAGATAGAGATTAGGGTTTCTCCAAGTTCCCATCTCGCAACCACCATCATTCCACGGTACCCTACACCATCGCATCCACCATGGATCAGTCCTGCTTCTATCCACGATCTTTCCTCACTGTTGCTCATGTTCAAAATATGCCCTCCCTGATCCCACTTCACACAAATCTGTCATGCACGTTCACTTATTGGCCATTCCCTATTCTTCATTGCATAAATCTTTTGTACACGTTTTGTGTACGCCCCTTTTGTCACACGAATCTGTATGTTGATGATGGATTCTCTCACTAAAACTATGTTGGGTTAGGGACATTTTGATTCACATAGGTTTGGTGTTTCCAAATTTGATGCTTGCTAGGCTGCTCAGAATGATTTCAAGTCAACTGTCTCAATTTTAGATCTTGTAAGAAAAAGTGATTTTTCCATCTTCAAAGGATTGTCAACTAGGGTGATCTATCGGAAGGGGAGCATTTCTCATGTGAGAGCTGATGATGATGCAGTCTCTAAATGCCTGAAATTAGGTAATCATTCTATTATTGCAAGATTGATCTTACCCAAGGGCTCCAGACCTTGGAAAGTTGATGATTTGGTCATGATACTATCATCAATTTGGGGTTTTGATAAATAAAGATATGTCTCACTGGGAAGAGGGTTCTTTCTCATTCTTTTTCCCTTAGAGGATATGAAATGGTGAGCATGGGGCTTTGGGTCAATTTCCCTCAAGCCTGGGGTTACTCATCTTCATGAATGGGATAAAAGATTCAATCCATTTGAGGTATGTAGCTCATATAAACAATTGTAGGTCAAAGTTTTTGGTCTTAACTAGCTGCTGTGGCACCTGAAGATCTTGTATGTTCTTTTTCTTTCAATTGATGTTCCCATAAAACTTGATAATGAAATTGAGGACGATCTCTTTAGACACTATGCAAGATTTATGGTTGAGGTTGATCTAGTTGATACCATGGTTGACAAAATCTATCTCTCCATTGAATTTTATGGGATTGAGATTAATATTGAATATGATAAAGTTCCGAAATTCTTCTCAATATGCAAGATAATTGGTCATGAATCTGTGAATTGTAGAATATCTGTCTCTTGTTCATTTTTTTCAGCACATGGACATGAGTAAATAAACTATAATAGGAGGGATCAGTCTATCCATACAGCAAATGCAGGAGACGGTAGATGTAGTAAGGCTGATGAGGAAATGAATCTGGCTACCCCTGATGTTGTGAATAATGAATCTGCAATGATGCATAATGGGGGTTCAACCTATGGAATGCCTAATTTGGGAAATGGTGTTCCCATCTCCCCTAATTCTATGGATCATTTAGAAAATGCTTCCATTGGCGTAAATGCAGTGAATGAATTACCTCTTGCTGAGTTCTCTAAGAAAATGCAATGGTCTAATATTGTTGATAATGAAGGACAAAGTGAAAAGGTGAACAACTCAGATAAAATTATCCTGGATGACCAAATACCTATGGTGGAGAAACATATAGATGTGAAAGACGCTAGAGATGTTGGCACACAACATATGGCTGATAAATGCTTCATGCATGAACAAATGATAAGAACCAACAAAGGTAAGCTTAAAGAAACCATTTCTCCAGTTTAAGCTAAAGAGAAGAGGAAATCCGAAGTCAATGTCCCCATAGACTATCCCAGAATACCCCTGACTTATTCAACTTAGGAAACAAGTGAGAAGGTTGCAATGATGACAATACATGAGCAAACTTTGATGGATTTGGGCACCCAAATGGCCTTGGTGATAGGTAATCAGGAAAATTTAGAAGTAGAGGAGGTTGAACTAGATGGGACTTGGCAGCAAGCCAAGTCATGGATATGGGGATGTCATCCAAAATTTCATGGTCAAGGACGTGACCGTGCTGACTAGGATACTGAATGAGGGTGTGGCTGTTCTACATGCCAACTCACTATAGAGCAACAAAATCTAAGGGAGAAAAAATAAGTTCTCTTCAATCAGATTAATTCACAGTTAGAATGGCAATCTGCTGATGATATCCCTAATCATGATTATGGTGATGATCCTAGTTCTCCTCATTTATATTTTTCTATTATGGATGAGGTCTTTCCCTTTGTTTGACCCTATCCTTTCCCTTTTTATTGTCTTGTTTTTTTTTGGTAGGAGCAGGTTCGCCTGGATCCTGGACCACTTTTGGTAAAAAGATAATAAATATATTTATTATAATTATGAAATTAAATAAATAAATATATATTTATTAACATTATATCTTTATCAACATTTTTTGGAAACAATAAAGATAGACCTTTATCAGAGCTAAAAAAGTGCTGATAAATTGTGTCTTTATCAGGGTTATAATTTTAGCACCGAAAAGGACTCTATTTATCAGTGATTTCTATTTTAGAACTTTCTATTTTAGTGCTAATAAAAATACCTTTATCTATTCTTTACAAAAATCACTGATAAAATCCTTTTATTTTAAGAAACCCTATTAGTACCCTGCCATTGCTCACCCTCAAGCTCTCGTGGAACCAGAACTCTACTGTAGAGACCCGAAGCTTGACGTACATTGACATTACATTACATTTGCGGAATACTTAGTACATAACAAAAACACACACACAAGGATCGTAATAGTTTAGTGTCTTTGGAAACCCGGAATATAATATTCTAATCCTGGTGAAAGATCTTCAACATCTCCCATAAAGATCTTCCTCTTTTTTTTATACCTAAAACCTTTCTTTATATCCTAGGGACAAGTAAACATAAAAGGGTGAGCTCAAATTCTCAGTAAGGGTAAACAAAAGAAATATCAATCACATCATATTCATAAGAACATAACATTTTGGAAATCTTAATCTGCAAAAGAGAGCATAATTTCATAACATGGGATAAATCTTAGTAGTGAAATGAAAATCCAATAATCATAACCTAAAACATGAAACTTTGTGGCATACACACATAATCATAGAGAATCATTTCTTGTTAGTCAAGACTCATTGCCAAGACTATCTTAGTGGACAAAGTCCCTTTCTAAACCGAGTCACCCTCGTTTCAGTCCTGTTTCACTGAACCGGTATAACCTACCATTCCAGCCATGTCTATCTCATGAGATATAAAATCTTTACCCAATGCATTGGAGGTATATATAGGTCCCACCCATCTCATAATGATACCATTCTTATGTGGGCCACAAAATCATAAATCATACATCATTTCATAACCCATGTAATACAAATGGGAATCTTAAACATCGTGACATCATAAAACAATTCATATAAGATAAAGGAATTCATAAAAATATTTCCATCACAACATAATCAAATCCATGTAATAATAGGGATAGAAACATAACCCTATATTATCTTAGATGGAAAATAATTTTGATAAAACTCTTGTACTTCATTCTTGAGGAAAATATCCTTTCTACTTCAAAAACACTTTTTCTTTCTTAACATGTCATATAATTTTAAACTAAAAGGAGTTGATTAAAAATAAACTTGAAAACGTGTAAAGGAAGATTCTTGGAAATAATGTTTTAAAAATCCATTCATGCCGTATAAGTTAAAAAAACATTCTTCGTACTTTTGTCGGAAAAGTCAAAAAGTACCTCGTACAAAAAACGACAAAAGATTCCTTTCATATTCTTTACTAAAAACACACCGAAGGGTAAAATTGGATTTAAACAATTGTAGGTGGATGGATATAATATTACATATTGAGGAAACATGGATGTGGATGATAAAATACACCCCAGTAAATGCCAAAGTATAAACAATATCGGATAAAAATGAGATTGTGATATTTTCCTTACCTTAGGTCCGACTTGCTTTGTAAGTGTCCGAACCTCCTATATAATGATTTAAATAATGTTATTGACTTATTCCAGAATCATATTCATTGTTATGATATCATATATGGTTCACTTATGACTTTATATTACCCGTTCTTTTGTAAATTCCATGTTAAAGAGTGTTTTGGGTAAAATTGTTTCATTTGTCGTCCGTGTTTTGACTTGTAATTATTCATATGATTACTTATATCATGATTACTTAATTACATAATATAAAACATGATTTATATATATATATATATTAAGAATATACATATATATAATAAATCAGTAAATGGAAAGAAATACACCGTTCATAGAGACGGTAGACCGTTCGTACGCATGAACGCTGTTTTCGTTTCCTTATTGAGTTGAATGGAATTAAGTAGATGACATAAATATATATACACATAAATCCAGTAGCTTTATAATGTCATATATTTTATTATTATTTCTTATATATACTTTATAATCATTCTTAAATGGTTAACATGGAGAATGAATCTCATCGCGTCGTGGAGACGGTAGTCCGTACGTACGCACGAGCGATGATATCATTTCCATAATTATTGAATTGAATTGGAGTGGATGATACAATATATCAGAATCATTATTATGTTATAATAACTATGTATAGTTATTTTTTACACCATAATACCCATCCATGTAAGGTGTTGGTGGAAAAGCAGATTACACCACGGCGTGGAGACGGTATTCCGTACGTACGCACGCGCGGTGATTTCCTTTTTCTGTAGGATGGATAGAACTTTAATTAGAGTTGTTTCATATTTATAATAACATATCAGTATATGAGTGATACTGATGTTATTACTTCATAATGAAACAACCTTTTAAGAAGAAGTGGAAGAAGAAATAAAGGTGAAATAATTGGTAACGGAAATTACCTCTTCTTTGAAGCGCCTCTTTGAGACCTCCTCTTAGGGTACCAAAATTGGTCTTTGAGGAAGACCAGAACCTCTAGGATGTTTCTAGGGAAGTGGAGAGGATAATTTTATAGGGTTTGGCCGAGCTTGAAGGCTCAAAGTTGTGTGAGGAAGAGAGGGAGGAGGTTCCCTTTTATAAGGGAGGAGAGGGGCACCTTTGGAATAACTAAAAATATTATTTTATTATAAAGTCAAGTTCGGTTTTAAATAGCTCAAAATTGATTTATTTCGATGCTAAGGTGGGTATGGGTAGAAATCCTCTCATCCAATAGAATTTAGACAAGTTTAGGTTCCTATTTTAACCTTATAATTTAGATTTAACATTAAGTTAAATAATTTTACTTTTACCGTGTCTTCTTGTGTTCTTATACCATAAGGTTAATAAACTTACTATAAGAAGACAAACGAACCCCAAATTGTTTATTATTAATATATATAACCTTATCTAAGTCATTTGGCCGAACCTTAGATTTTTAGGAATAAAATAACAATTAATAATATAATATTTGTTTTAAAAACTATTTTATGTCAATTTTGACACTATTTAGTAATTTATTTTTGTGAAAATCATAACAGAATTATAAGTTCGAAAAAAGTTAATTAAATAAATAATAACATGTCATATTAACCTAGAAAATTAGTTTAATTCATAAAAAGTCTTAAATTACATTTATTTTGGTATTTATAACATCAATTATGTCAATATTTCATTAATAAGATAATTAATGCATCATCTTTGTGTCATAAATAATTTAAATTATTTGATGTCTAAAAATTAAAAATAAAATACCATTATGTAGGAAATCTTTTTATCTTTCTAATGAATTTTTAAAATCGAATTTATCGTATGTATAACCCTATATTAGAAATGTTTTAGTAAATAAACTTTGATTTTAACTCTTTTAACCCTTCTTTAAATAAATTAATAATAAATGTCCTAATCTAATCCAAGTGGGCCTAAATGGTCATATTTTATTCCTAAGTTTGTTTTTGGTCGAATTACACTTGTCCAATAGAATTAGGACATGTGTTAGGGTAATAATAATATCCCTTCTACCCTTAATTACCATATTTACTTTTAACCGTGGTAAATAAAAGTAAAAAGTTACTATTCACCTAAAATTATTTTCATCTCATTGAACCACATTTTAATTACTGAAATCAACTGTGTCTCTCGGATTTTTGAAATTCCACTCACAGAAGCGGTAAAATTAAGTTTTATGAAAAATTCAGTTTTTTTTAACTACCACTTAGTGGTTTCACTATTCATCAAAAATTGAAAGTTTTCAGAAAAATACCAAAAATTAGGCCTAAGCTATATTTGATATTATGAACTCAAAAATTATTTCTATTTTACCAAATTCAAAACATATCAGTTGCATTAATTAATTTAAAAATTAATTCCCGTTGTCAAAACAAATAGCGTGTTCTTAAGAGATAATAACTATCAAAAGATTGACATTTGTTTATGTCTGGTTTAAATGTGAAATTACATCCAATGACCAACATTGTATTAAATTGTAAAAATATATTCTAAATATACTTTAAAACCACTAAAATTAATAATTTATCACTATTAATTATTTCGATTGAAAAAGTTGTTTTTAATTTAAATTTAGTAATTTTCACTATTCATCAAAATATGAAAGTTATCCGAAAATCACCAAAATTTCACCCTAAGATAATTTCGATATTACGAATCCAAAAATAAATTCCATTTTGAAAAATAAAATTACAAAATTTCAAAAGGTGGTTATTACTATTCATAACGGCTAGTTTTAATAATATTTTAATAGCATATTGTTGTTTAGTGAAACTCGTTATTGCGTACTACACACGCTATCGAGGAAGGTCACGATTGCGTGTAATGCAAGGAAAATCAAGGATGCATGTTGTGCAAGATCCTTTTGGTGTAGCGTACAACACAAGACATTTGTGAAATTAAAAAGAATATTTTTCATAAAATCTCGGGGTGTTACATCTACCGCCACTTCCTCTTGCCTCTGCTTCCTCCTACCTCTGCTTCCTCCACTCCCTTAAGTGAAACTTCTACTATGGTCTTCATCATCGTCGCCACCACTGACACAACTCCTATTCTACCCTCATCGGCCTCTACTGCTATGACCGCCACCACCGACACCAACTCTGCCGCTGCCAGACCCTACTGTTATCACCAGACCTCCAAATCTAAGGTATGTTATTATTTGTGCCTTATTATTTCCTATTTGTTGTTTCTATTTCTATTAATGGATATTTCATTCAAATAAATGGTTAATTATATTCTAAAACTTGGATTTTTTGGTATCTAGGGTGTATGATGTTCCTATCTATCCTTATCTACCTTCATTTGAAGGAAGTGTTTCAATTCAACTTTTCCAATATTGGTGGTTCTATAATATTTCATCTATTTGACATATTATAGGATGGTTAATTGTTTTAAATTATTTTAGAAATAATTGGACTTATATAAATTATATTATTTATTATTTATTTTAAAAAAATCTTGGTTTAATTTATTTTTTCAGAACCTAATGACTTGTTTTGATTTAATTAAAAATGTCATTATTTTATTTAAATATTATTTTTCATGCACTTATTTATATCTAATATATATTTGAAATTTTATCATGTTTAATTATGGGTGTTTATGTGTTAGTGGATGATTTAATGGATGTTATACCATATTGACATGATAGTTTTATAAATGTGTTTCATCAATTATTAGTGTTGGGATTTTAGAAAAACATCATGAGAATATTTAGGTAGAGATGTGGGAATTGTAGAGTCATGAGTTATAATATTATGGCCACACATTTATAGTACCCCTATCTTATGCCTCACACCAGCTACTAGAATTTCCTTCTTAATGATTTCATTAATGGTGAGTTGATTGTGTTTCATTTTTATTGCAACAATATTCTAGTGTGATGATTCCCTTAAATTTTCAACATAGATTATATCCTTAGGCCTTTGGTAGGTACCCATTAATGGTTGATGCTTGATATTTTATTTTTATTTAATCAAACCTATGTAATAAAACCTATGTAATAAAACCTATGTAATAAAATTATTTTCATTATTTCCCTTAAAACTATAATTTTTTGGTTTGTCTTAAAAAATGAATGGTATAAAATCTTTGAAAATATCCTACTAGGCTCTTTTCTTACACCATACATATACACATTGGCGTGTATATAGACTTATTTTTCTATGATATCAGTAAAATAAAAGGTTCACATTTTTATAGTGGTGTTCTATAATCACTTGTTAAATATATAATGATAATGGGATATAGAATTCACCATAGGGAATAAAGAGTCAATATTCATTTTTTGTTATTTTAAGATATTTACTATAAAGTGTATCTCTTGTAAATAAATTTATTTTTGATTTACCTTTATATTTTGGATCATGTGTAAACCTTTTATAGCTTTATATTTTATAAAATGTTGGTTATTTTTGATTCATGTATCTTTTATAAAGTGCCAATCTTGGGATTTATGTCTTTGTGAAAATTACTAAGTGGATATTTTAAAATGATTCAAGTGTTTTGCAATGTTTCTTACAAAATTATATGTGTTAAAAATACCCTTTTTTGGTTTTAAATATCTTTAAAATGATTTAAATACTTGGCATGGACTTAGGTTTCATGACAAGTGTTTTTCAACTCACCTAATTGGATTTCATAAAGGGATGTGAATGTTTTTAAAGCGTATTTAATACTGGTTTCATTTTAAAAAGGGGTGTGTGAAATTTTAATTGAAAATTTGTAATATATAGAGGTTTGTTGCTCATTTTAAATGATTAAGACTATTGGGTCATGAATTTTCCTTGAATGATTAAAAAAAGGAATTGTTGTTTTGTGAAAGTGTTCTTGAAAATGATTGGTTTATTTTAAAAAGGGTGTGTTATTTTAAAGAGGAATTTGTGTAAATAGTGGGGTTTTTAATAGTATTTAAAGTGTGATTTTATAAATAGGTTTCAAAGGACATATGAAATATAGTTTTTCCATAATATTTTGAGTTTATATTTTTATAAAAGTAAAAAAACCATTACATTATATATGGAAGATAAGTAGATTGATAATAACACCATGGAAAGGGAATTTCACTAACTCTATCCCACCCATAGGATATCCATCATGAACTCACTCCAGCAAAAGGTAAATTAATGTTTAACCCCATTGAAACACTTAATCCTACTTTGCATCCAAGATCACCTGCATGGTTTAAATTAGGGGAGTCCTCTATAATTATATCTTCTTTCTGGTTTGGTGTTAGCTTTTAAGGGAATGAGTCTTATGAAACAGAATTAAATAATAACTATCATTAAAATATTGAGTTACAATTTTTTTAAAGGTACATTTTATTTATTTATTTATTTTAAATATTAATATTACTGAAATAAATAGGATGGATATGAATAAAGAATGGATGGATGCCAATTGTATGACAAAAGAGTGTGAAGATGGAGTGAAAGAGATCATTAAGTTTGAAAAATATCATTCATACGACCCTTATCAAATCCTTTTTCCATGTTTATGATGTTTTTATTCAAGGCTAATTAGTCCAGAGGAGTTGGAAGAACACTCGATTTGTCATGGAATATATCAAAGTTATAAATTTTGGAATAAACATGGGGAAAAGTGAATGTATCTAGTGGCTCAGATAACATTGTGTTTGATGGATCGTCTAATATGAATACAAGTATGGAAAATTAAGAAGGCCATATCGAGGATGCGATTCTAGATTTTAATGATGATGAATATTTTATTGAGGAAATGAAAAGGATAGTTGAATATGAACTTCATGATTGTCCAAAATTGTTTGAGAAGTTAAAGAGTTGTGAAAAGATACCATTGTATGCTGGTCACACTAATTATACATAAATTTTATCCATAATGAAGCTTTATAATTTGAAGGAAGGCAACAGATGGAGTGATTCCAGTTTTATGAAACTAATTTCTTTCTTTAATGACATGCTCCTAGAAGATAATAAGCTCCCTAGCTAAAACTAAGATGCTAAAAGAATGCTAGGATCGATGGGTATGATCCCTGAAAGAATACACACCTATCCAAATGACTTTATACTATTTCCCAAGGAACAAAAATCACTTATAGAATTCCCAAAGTGTGGTGCTTCTTGATACAATAAAGATGAATCTGATCCTACGAATGTTGTATGGTACTTTCCAATCATTCCAAGGTTTAGGCACCAATATGGAAGTGAGGAGACTACATGGAAATTGACATTTCAAAAATATATAAGAAATAAATATGGGAAATTACATCACCTGAAATACTCTTCTTAGTGGAAGAAAATTTATCACGATTATCCTGGATTTGGAAACAAGTTGAGAAACCTTTGTCTTACATTATCTACAAATGGAGTGAATCCTTTTGGTTTTCAAAGAAACACTCATAGTACATGGACACTTATGTTGGTAAATTATAACTTTCCATCATAGTTATGCATGAAGTGAAAATACATCATGTTATCTATGATTATATCAGGACTAAAATAACCAGGTAATGATATTGATGTTTATTTGTCTCTATTGATAAAGGATTTGACATTTTTGTGGGATTCAAGTGTTATTGTAATGACCCAAAAAATAATTAATAAAAATTCATCTTGGTCTATTAAAATGTCTTCTTATGGTTATGTAAAACATATTCACTTATTTGGTTTTATGTTTTAGATTTTTATAATATCGTTATGAATTTTGACCTTTTCTAATATAGACGTTAAACAGTGATCACATGATTAGTTTAAATATAGGGCTTTAACAAATCCAATTTACTCAAATAAAGGAAGCAATGACCTCATCTAGTAGACTTTCCCCATATGAAGCCCATTTATCAGAGCTCAGAAAGGATGTGGTGTCATTGGTCTTTGATCTTGACCAAGTCGAAGTTGAGCTTGAATACATTAAGCTTAAGCAGAACCACCTATAGGAGAAGTGGAAATTGATAGTGATTACCACTCGAGCAATGTTATCCAAGCCACCCCAAGAGTATTTCATTATCACATACCTTACCCTAAGGTCTTATGAGGGTGTTTTAAGGGGTTATGTAACAAGACCCTATCATTATTATTATGTACATTATTTTTTTATATAATAAAGAATATACTTTCATTTTATTATTGTTACTTTGTAAATAGTTTTTAAAGAAGAAGTAGTATTTTTTTAGTTAATGTTCAACTAAGGAATATATTTTGATAAATTAATGTATTTTTGAATTAAATAATATTTTAATAAAATATTATTATTATTAAATTAATTTTTATTAAGTATAAATGATCGTATAATTTTTATGAATAAAATTGTAATTTTTTATTATGGTTTGAAATCTATTTTTGTCAAAACCCATGAATTTTTGATAAATGTCGATTTTTATTTTAAAAATGAAAATACCCATATTTATAAAATTATTTGGATAAAATTAATATTATTTTTGGAATCAGGATGTTGAAATTATCCAATGGTGATTTTTTCATAATTTTTTGAGATAGTCGAATTTTTGGGTAAAAATTAAATACAGTTTAAATATATAATGTGTTTTATGACATCATAATTACCCAATAGTGATTTAATAAAATAATAAAAACATTATTTTCGGCCAACATATGTTTTACCATTAAAATAATTTTATTTTAGGTTTGTTTTATTTATTTTAAAAAGAATCAGTGGACCCTTCAAGACTTATAAAACATTTTAGCTTTTTAAATTGATTTCCTTGAGAGTGTGACTAACCTCCACATAAGCTACCCTATTATTTTAATAAGTTAATCCATTTTCCTTATAAATTATTTTTTTCTACTCCACTTTGGAAAAAACCATGGGAAAAAACAATGGGCTGGTTTGTGGTTTTGATTAGTTTAATGTGCGGTGTCCCAAACCTAAATAATAAAGAATTCCCTCTCCTTTCCTATATAAACCCACCCAAGCTCCCACTTCCTATTCACTCAAAGCCATTGGAGTTCATCCAAACTCTACCCACATATCTCTAGAATCTTACCAAGGTGCCCCAATCTCCCAATAAGTCTCTCTCATGCCCCTCCCAAGCCTTTGGGATCACACTTCCAAGTAAGGGATTCTCACTTTCCTTATTTATTTCCAAGTTTCATTATATTGTTATGCCTTTTTATTTTCAATTATAAATGTTGGGGTATGATTTATCAACTCCCCCATACTTACCTATTCATTTTTTAATAATTATAGATCCCCTTTCTCTCTCATTAATGCATCCCATGTACACCCGTTACTATGCCGAAATTCCCTAAGGAATTTCTCTCTCATCATTTACATTCAAGAAATTATTTTGTATTATTTATCTAAATTCCATTACATTTTTTAAGACATGTATCTATATGATCCCCTTACTTTCCATTTCATGTACATATGACAAGAAACCCATTTCTCTCTCATCAACCATTTTTATGAATTCTTATATCACGTCGTTATGCTACTGAAATTGCACCACATTTTTTCCAAGCCAAGATCATTGTGTAGTGAATACCATACCCATGTCTCTATCAAGGGTATTAACATTTATGAACATATATATATTTATTGGTACTTTCATGTATTTACTCCACATTCCATAATTGTGTAATAACTTATGATGTTAATGAATCCTTGTTGTATGATCTATGTGGCACACTTATGCATGAAATGAAATGATTGAGTAGGGTATGTCCTGATAGTGCTCCAATGCATTTGGTAAAGTATAGTATCATGATAAATCATGTGAAATGAATGTTGAATCATTATAATTCAAGTTAAATTAGTGTTTACTCATGCTTCAAGTGCAATGAGGGTTTACTCTTTCCCATGTGCAATGATCCTTGGCTCATGCTAATATCATGTTAAGTGTCGTTTCCACATTTCCATGTTATTATAATCATGCTATATCTTGAATTTATGTTCATGTTTCTTTTATACTCTATTGATATTCCTACTACCTAACATGTATTGTATTCTTCATTTTATTCTTTGTTTAATCCCTTACTGGGCTTTATAGCTCACCCTTTTCTTATACATGTCCGCAGGTTATCCCATGCAATGCTAAGTATGAGGGAATATAGTGGTCATGTAATGGAAGTTTTCAATAAAGATGTTGTGTGTTTTATGTTCTAAGTTCTTATGTAATATTCCTAATACCTAAAGATAGTATACCTCTATATCTTCCATGTTGTATCAAGTGAATAGTTTATGTAATAAATCATGTTTAAGTGTGTAATAAAAAGCAGGGTTATCATAGTTGGTATCAGAGGATAGGTTTAGTTATTTTTGGGATTAGGATTAGAAAACCCTAGTGAAGCCTTAGAGACTAGAACTAGTATAATAAAAAAAACATCCCTATTTTTTTGTGAGTATTAAGTAAATGGTTTATCAAGAAAATACATCCCTGTCCGGATACAAGTAGGTAGAAGCAGCTCTAGAACAGATGTACCTAGGAGTGAAAACTCCAACAAGGAGTTTCAGGCTTGACCTGAGGTATCCTGGTACACGACAATGGGCCGTGATGCAATCTTGGTTACGACACTTCTGGAGGACATTCTTTGGTAAATTCACAAGCTTAGTATGAACCATTATTAAGGTAATAAAAAAATTCCCCTAAGAATATATGTTAGAAAGTAGATCATGGATAACATAAATTGAAGCCTATAGATTCATAAGTTAAGGAAATAAAAGTAACTTATAAGTCATTCATTTTTGTCGTTGGATTACCCTTTATGTTTTACCCCTAACTTTCCTTTCATTAAGGAATAACAAATCATTATACTTTAAGTGGTTTAATATAACAATTTTATCATGTCTAGAGGGTAACTCAAAATTTGATATGTTTTGTCAGTGGGATAAAGGATAATTTTGAGATGTAAGGGGAAGAACCTAATACAACACTCTTGTCCCTTACCGAGGACTTAATAGCTATAATTATTACGAATTCAAGCTCGCATATCATCGAAACCTTTTTCAATGTCCAACTTTCTTGCAAGACAATCTACGACATATCAAACACCTCCTCTATACCACATAATCATTAAGGATCATGGATCACCTATGGCCAAATATTAAGCTCCCAACTCTACCAACTTTCAAGAAGATGGAGGTACCATCAGGGTATTTTCAAATATTTCACCCTAACTAGAGGGTATGATGCACTATTTTATTTTATAATAGCTTATGAATAGGGAGACCTCTGAATAACCTATATATATAGTCTTGTCTTCTAGTCTTTTTTGGAAACATAGAAAATATATTAGAAGAACCTCATTTTAAAAATTTCAAATCTGACTCTATCAGACTATTTTATAAAAACATGGTACATGGTGATGTTTTGAAACTATATGTTATAAACATTTGTTTTAAAAAGTGCATCATATTTTTCATCGGTATGATCAAAGTTGCACAGACTACGTCTGGACTAAGGAAATAGAAGACTTTGTATGTGCATTGAGGTATTGTTGCATTGAGTGGACCCTCGCTCTTCATGATCAAAGTGATAATGAGGGTTGATGAATGATTAATGGTTGTGGGTAAGAAACCCTGAAGTCATGTTTAAATTTCAAATTTCTTTTGGTATGTAATCAAATTGTGAGGACACAATTTTTTTAAGGGGGGAAGATTGTAACGACACAAAAAATTCATTAATTAAAATTCCTCTTGGTCTATTTAAATGTATTCTTATAGTTATGTAAAATGTATGAACTTATTTGGTTTTATGTTTTGGATTTTAAAATACTATTAATAATTGTGACCGTTGCTAATATAGATGTTGAATAGTGATCACATGATTAGTATAAATATAGGGCTTTAACAAATCCAATTTACTCAGAAAAATGAAGCAATGACCTCATCCAGTAGACTTTCCCCATACAAATCCCATTTTTCAAATCTTGGAAAGCAGGTGGTGTCATTGGGCTTCAATATTGACCAATCCCAAGCTGATCTTGAATACGTTAAGCTTGAGAAGAACTTCCTACGGGAGAAGTGGAAGTTGATAGAGATTACCACTCGAGCGATGTTATCCGAGCCACTCCAAGAGTCTGTCACTATCGCACGCCTTACCCTAAGGTCTTATGTAGGTGTTTTAAGGGGTTATGTAACAAAACCCTAGCATTATGATTTTGTACCTTATTTTTTTATATAATAAAGAATATACTTTCATTTTAATATTGTTACTTTGTAAATAGTTCTTAAATCACAAATAGTATTTTTTTCGTTAATGTTCAACTAAGGAATCTATTTTGATAAATTAATGTATTTTTGAATTAAATAATAATTTAATAAAATATTATTATTAGTAAATTACTTTTTATTAAGTATAAATTATTGTATAATTGTTATGAATACAATGGTAATTTTTATTATGGTTTGAAATCTATTTCTGTCAAAACCCAAGAATTTTCGATAAATGTTTGTTTTCATTTTAAAAATTAAAATTAAAATATTTAGAAAATTATTTGGATAAAATGAATATTATTTTTGGAATTAGAACTTCGAAATTATCCAACAATGTATTTTTCATAATTTTCTGAGATAGTCAAAATTTTGGGTAAAAATTAAATGCTCTTTAAATATATAATGCATTTTATAACATCATAATGAACCAATAGTGATGTAATAAAATAATATAAACATTATGTTTGGACAAAATATGTTTTAACATTAAAATAATGTTATTTTGGCTTTTTTTGATTTATTTTACAAAGCTTTAGTTGACCCTTCAAGACTTATAAAACATTTTAGCCTTTTAAATTGATTTTTTTGAGAGTGTGACTCACCTATACAAAAGAAACACTATTATTTTAAGAAGTTTTTCCATTGGACTTATAAATTATTTTTTTCCAATCCCTTTTGGAAAAAACCATGGGAAATAACCATGGGATGGTTTGTGGTTTTTATTAGTTTAATGTGTGGTGTCCCAAACCTAAATAGTAAAGAATTCCATATCCTTTTCTATATAAACCCACCCAATATCCCACTTTATCTTCCCTAAAATCCTTTGTAGTTTGTCCAAATTCTTCCCTCAACTCTCTAGAATCCTCCCAAGGTTCCCCAATCTCCCAAGAAGTCTCTCTCAATCCCCTCCCAAGCCTTTAGGATCACACTTCCAAGTAAGGGATTCTCACTTTTTTTATTTATGTCCAAGTTTCATTATATTGTTATTCCATTTTATGTTCAATTATAAATGTTGGTGTATGATTTATCATGTCCCCCATACTTCTATATTCATGATTGAATAATGAGATATCCCATTTATCTCTCATTAATGCCTCCCATGTACACCCGTTACAATGCCAAAATTCCGTAAGGAATTTCTCTCTCCTCATTTACATTCAATAAATTATTTTGTATTACGTATCTAAATTCCATTACATTTTTTGGGACATGTATATATATGACCCCTTACTGTCCATTTCATGTACATATGATGAGACACCCATTTCTCTCTCATCAACCATTTTTATGAATTCTTATGTCACGCTGTTATGCTGCCGAAATTGCACCGCATTTTTTCCAAGCCAAGATCATTGTGTAGTTAATACCATACCCATGTATCTATCAAGGGTATTCAACTTTATGAACATATACATATTGATTGATAAATTAATGTATTTATTAAACATTCTTTAATCATTTAATAACTCATGATGTTAATGAATCCATGTTTTATGATCTTTGAGGCACACTTATGCATGAAATGAAATGATTAAGAAGGGTGCATCCTGATAGCGCTCCAATGCATTGGATAAAGTATAGTATCATGATACGTCATGTGAAATGAGTTTTTAATCATGATAATTCAAGTGAAATGAGGTTTTACTCATGATTCAAGTGAAATTATGGTTTACTCATGCTCCACGTGCAACGAACCTTGTCTCATGATAATACCATATTAAATGTTATTGCCACATTTCCATGTTATGATAATCATGCTATATCTTGCATTTATTTTCATATTTCTTTTATTATCTATTGATATTACTACTTCCTGACATGTATTATATTCTTCATGTTATGCTTTGTTTACTCCCTTACTGGGCTTTATAGCTCACCGTTTTCTTATGCATGTCCTCAGGTTATCCTATAAAATGCTAAGTACGAGGGAATGTAGTGGTCATGTAATGGAAGTTTTCAATAAAGATGTTGTGTGTTTTATATTCTAAGTTATTATGTAATGTTCATAATCCCCAAAGACACTAGAACTGTTGATCTTCCATATTGTATCAAGTGAAGAGTTCATGTAATAAATCATGTTTAAATGTGTAATAAAAAGCAGGGTTATCATAGTTATGTTGTATGATGCTTATAAAAATAAATATTTCATGTTGAGAGCCATGTTTTATGGGATGATAAATGACTTTCTTACTTAAAAAAATTTCTAAGGATATAACATTAATAGGTTGGACATGGTTGACATGGGAATATGAGAAGAGTTGGTGCTAGTGAAGGGTGAAAAATGAACTTTTCTTCCTCCATCTACTTACACACTTTCTAGGTAGGAGAAATATTAGTTTTTCTACTTCTTGAATGATGTAAAGGTTCCATAAGGGTATTCATCAAATATCAAGAATATAATTTCAATGAACGATTTAAAGTTAAAGGGTTAGATATCACATGAATTCCATGTTTTTATGAAAGATTTAATTCTTATAGATTTACATTGATTTTTTACAAAATGATTGTCATATATTAACCAAGATCTGTTTCTTCTTCAAAGTTATATGAAACAAAGTTATAGACCTGAAAAAATTATCGACTATGGAAAGAGAACTTATCATCATATTATGTGAATTGGAAATATTCTTCCCACTAGAATTCTTTGATATTATGGTTCACTTGGTGATAGAGATTTGACTATATGGTCCTTTACACTATAGATTGATGTACCCCATTGAACAATGTATGAATATTTTGAAAGGGTATCTCAAAAATCAAAGTTGGCCAGAGGGTTGTATTGTGGAGTGATATATTGCTGAGGAATACATGGAATTCTATACTGAATACCTGTTCGGTGTGGAAAGCATTGGTCTTCTAAAATCTCATCACACTAGATGGTTTACGGGTAAATGAATTTCTGGAAGAGATGTTGTCACAATCAATATTACAGACTGGGAGCAGGTCCACCTTTATGTTTTTCATAATAGTTTAGAAGTTTCCCCATATGTTGAAACCCACAAAGAAATTATTAAGCATTTGAATCCATCAAGGGATGAAATATGGATATCAAATACACATAATAAATAGTTTATAAAATGGTTTTTGGACCATATTTTTAAGGAATCATATGAAAATCTAGATTCAATTTCAGAACACCTTTGATGGATAATTGGAAGACCAAGTGTGTATGTATTATCTTATAATGGTTATGTAATAATGGTTATACGTTCTATACAAATGACCATGATGAACACAATACCCTGCAAAATAGTGTAGTTAGACTTGTGGTTGAATCAATGAATTTTTTTGGTACTAAGGAAAAAAATCCAATTTATGAAAATATGTCATACTTTGGAATCATAAAACAAATATTGGAGTTGGATTATAAAACATTAAAAGTGCCTATTTTTCAATACAAGTGGGTTGATAACAGGAGTGATGTTAAAATAGATGAATTGGGATTTGTGAAAGTTGATTTCACTAAGGAAGGGTACAAATATGAACGATTTATAATGGAATCACAGGCAGTACAAGTATTTTTGTTCCTGATCCTGCAAATTGAAAGTGGTCAATTGTTATGTTATCAACCAAAACCAATGAAGGTTAAGATGAAAATTTAGATGAAGATGACCCTTTAATTGGGACATTGCAACCATTTCCCAATGTCCATAATATAGACGGTGTTTTATATGTTATAGGATACCATAATTAAAGGATTTGGATAGTTGATAGAGGGGTCAAATCCCTTAAGCCTTTAAAAAAGAGAGTTTAATAATTAGATTATAATTTTTTTAATATACATTTTGTTAACTCATGTTAATATATGTTCATTTCTATATTTATGTAATATAAATTTAATGTTAAAATAATTCTATAGATAATGACTTCTGCACATACTGGTGCTCCCGATCTTAAAGAAAAACAAGTATCTCAATCTGCTTTGGCTCACAATTCATAAGAACAATGACCTTCTGCATATACCAGTGCTCCCAATCTTGAGGGAAAACATATCTTTGAACCTGCTACTGCTTGTTGTGCATTGGAACAATGACCTTATACATGTGTTGGTGCTCCAAATACTTAGGAACAATAGGTTTCTCAACATGTTGCTGCTCCTAGTGAAGAGGTAAAACAACCATATTCACATGATAATGCTACCGCTATAGAGGAACAATATATTGAGTATATTGAATCTGAGGAAATGATAGGTGATGGAGGACTTATAAAGTTGAAAAAATAGGAGCACTATAGTTTGACAGAGTTAGAAAAAATAATTAAGGTGAAAATCAAAGGCATCAAATACAAGGTCAAATGGAATGCATAGGGTCAACATGGTAACCCCAACAAGGCCATGATCAGTAGTTACATTGGAATTTTCACTTGATAATGAATTCTGATTGATGTAGATTCATGGCACCATGTTGTGTCCATTCTTAAGACATTTATGTGAGAAGATATTATGAAAACATTATGATATCATTTATTTATTTTACCAAAAAATAAAATAATGAAACATTGACTTACTCTTCATCTCCCTCGCAGAGTGCATTTATAGTAGATGAATCCCACAAGAAATATGTATTAATTCTTGTTGGAAGGATTCAGAGAGGATTTCACACAATTATAATGAGACATCATCTTAAAGATGTTGAAGGGGAAATAAACCCATACCCACCACTTATGTTTTCATACATGATAACCCAAAAAGCATGGGATGCGTTTATTCTCCGTCGTACAGATGTGTATTTTCAGGAACATTAGGGATATTAATACATTGTTTGATAATATACGTATTCATTAATTTGATTGATTTTTTTTATTTATAAAATAACAACTGAGTGCAGAAAATAAGGAATGGTAAGAAAAACCAACATACCCCTACAGTAAAGTAAGGATGAGGTATGATTCACTTGAAAAAATTATACATATTTTAAATCTACTGTAATAATTTTATGTGACATGAAACAAAAACATAATTATGTTCTTCTATTTATATGCAGATTGGTGACTTCAAATCCAAATCTACTTCCATCCCATGCTATGTGCTATGGAAGGAGACACGTGTAAATAAAGATGGTTTACTAATAGATGAAAACACACAAAAAGTGCAGGAAACATGTGTAAGTATGACATAATAATTTTTTTACTTTAAATCACTATTACATAACAATTATTACTTATTTTACTATATTTTATATCTTACATTGTCACAAGAATCAAAAAAACCTATACCATATGAACACCTACTATTGGTGGCCTTGAAGCAGCCTGAACAATATGATCACGTCAGAGGTGTGGGTTTTGGGGGGACACCCCGAACATATTTTGAGAAAAAAAATATGAGGATAAAGATAAAGAAATGAAATATATGAAAGAAAGATGAGATACCCTTGAAGAACAATTCCAATGGTAGATAGAGATGCTAACAACTTTTATGGGGGAAAGCAAAGAGAAGAAACAAGTCAAGAACAACCATTGTGTAAAGATCTCGCCGCACCCCCACCAGATTTGAGTTGAGCCATTACCCTCAAAGAGCTATCTTAGTCCTGGAAATAAATATTCTAATAATTTTTTCTATGAAATGTGAATCATAAAGACACTAATACCTTTTCTCTACTGATATTCTATAGGGTGAAAATGATTGTGATTTATATCTATCAACACCCACCTATCACCTTTATAACAACCTTGATCTTTATTACACATTAATAAATGTTTTATTTTATAAAATTAAACTAAATAAAACCCATAATATTGAGAGGTATAGTGGGTTTGGGATATTAGGTACATTATATAACTACTTAAAACATGAAAAGCAACATCTTTATTGAAAACTTCTTTAATATACTGAAAATGTTTCTTCATAATTAACACTACATGAGATAACCTGAGGACATAAATAAGAAAGGGGTGAGATATAAATCCCAATAAAAGAATAACCAATACATAACATGAGAAATAAAATACATTTTAGAAAGTAGGAATATCAATTGATCATAAAAGGAACATGAATAGTAAGGCATGATATAACAAGAAAATCATAACATGGGGAATGTGTCAACAACTTAAAACACTACATCATAAACATAGGTCAAGGATAAACAACCAAGAATTCATTGTGAAAAAATTACCATAAAAGAATCATGTAAACCCCTATCTTAACATGATTTATGATGATACTAAACATTACCCAATGCATCGGAATGCTATAAGGGTGCACCCTTCAAAATCATATCTTCTCATGCTTAAGTGTGCCACATAGATCATATAACATGAATTAATTCAACATAATAATTTATTAAATGAACAAGGAATGTGTAATACATATATTTAAGTCCCCAATCAATAATTATATATGCATAAAGGTGAATAACCTTGATAGATAAATGGGTATGGTATTCACTATATAATTATTTTGGCATGGAAAATCGCAGTGCAATTTTGGAAGCATAACGACATCATATACGGATTTTATAAAATGGGATGATGAAAGAGAAATGGATCTATCATAATTTAGAAATTAAATGAACAGTAATAGGGACATGTAAATATATTCTAAAATATAATTAAATGGAAATATAAGGCGTAACATAATAAAGAAACTTGAGGAAAGAGGAGAAAGGAAAGAACCCTTACAAAATTTTGGCATGGTAATAGGAGTACATAAAGGTTCTTAGGAAGGTTAAATGAGAGTTAAAGGGAATCTAATAATTTATAAATCATATGTTTAGTAAGGGGTTTATTTAATAACATACCCCAACATAGGAAAAAAGGAAATTAAAAGATATAACATAAATGGAGTTCTTAATAAAAGAGGAGGGTGGAAAATACCTTACAAAATTTCGGCATATTAACGAGTATAAATAAGGGTTAATAAGAGGGATAAGTGAGGATGAAAGGGGATCCCATATTTTAAAAATAAAATGGATAGTAAGGTGGATAGGTAATAATATGTACAAACTTAATAAAATTGAAATTAAAAGGCATATAATAAATGAAATGCTTGATAAAAAGAGGAGAGAGGGAATCCCTTACATGAATGTGTGGATCAAAGGCTTGGTAGGGACTCATTGAGGGATTGGGGTGCCTTATTAGGACTCTAGGGAGTATGGGGAAGATTTTGGTCATTCTCCAAAGAGTTTTAGTGAATAGAAATGGGAGCTTGGGTGAGTTTATATAGGAAAAAAGGGAATTTCTTTATTATTTTGGTTTTGGTCACTACATAATAAAATGTTAAAAACCAAAAACATCCTATGGTTTTTTAAAATGGTTTATTCCAAAGGGGACTAGTTTAAGTTATTTTAAAAGACCAAGGGATGAAGATAATAAAATAATTCCTTTTCTTATGTGTAGGTGAGTCACACTCTCAAAGAAATGATTTTAAACTCTTAAAATATATTATATGTTTTGGAGGATTCATTAAGGATTTATAAAATAAATAAAATAAACATAAAATTAAATTATTTTAAAGTAAAAAAATATATTTGAACGAGTATACCTTTTATAATATTTATTACATCACTATTGGGCCATTGTGATGTCATAAACACACTATATATACGATATTTAATTTTTACCCAAAAATTAAACTAAGAAAATTATAAAAAACCACCATTAAATAATTTCAACATAATGATTCCAAAACTAATATCCATTTTATCTAAATAATTTTCTAAATATGTAAATTTATACTTTTAAAATAAAAACTGACATTTATTGAAAATGACGGGTTTTTGACAATAACATTTTTTAAACCCTTATAAAAATTACATTTAAAATCATTAAAATTATAAAATAATTTATATTTGATAAATAATATTATTTAATAATAATATTACATTAAAATAGTATCTATTTCAAAAATCCATTAATTCATAAATTCAATAATTGAATTTGAATATTGACTAAAAATACAATTTGTGATTTAAAAATAATTTACAATGTAAAAATAATAAGATGAAAATATATTAATTATTCTATACAAAATAATGTAAATATTTATATTTCTAGGGTATTGATACATATTCCTTTAATACACCAACATAATCCCTAAGAGTAAGGTGTGTGATGGTGGGACTTTCATGGGGTCGTTCGATGAACATAGTTTGGGCCATGATCTCGATGAGCTTGAACTTCTTCCATAAATAGTTTCTCTCATTCTTGAGTTTTTGGATATCATATAGGTATTGGTCTAGGAAAAATCCCAAAAAATCTATCTCCCTCATAATCTATGATAATTGGACTTCATAGGGTACGATCCTACTGGTTGAGGCGATCACTTCCTTTGTCTGTACCAAAATAATTTTTGAAAACCCTATATTTATATTAGTCATGTGATCACTATTAAATATCTATATTATCAAGGGTAAATATTATTTACCATAATTTAAATCCAATCAGATATAATAAAAAAAGAACTACATGTGCTTTCTATTTAATTAAATCAAAAGGGGGGATTTTATTCATAGCAGTTCGGGTCATTACAATCATACCCCATTTTGAAATTTCACCCTTGAAATTTCTTTTTCCCACACTAAAACATATGAGGGTAACTCTGATTCATCACCTCCTCTGGTTCCCACTTTTCTTCTTCAAACTTGTGATTTCTCCACAACACTTTGATGAGTGGGATTGTATTATTTCGTAGAACATTTCTCTATGATCTAATATCTTCACTGGATGCTCCTCATAGGAAATGTCATTCTCCAATGGTACCACCACTGTATTGAGTACTTGTGATGGGTCTAGTATGTAATTTATTAAGAGGGATACATGGAATACATCATGCACTCAGGGCAGGTTTGGTGGGAGTGCTAGTCGATAGGTCATTGCTCTGATGAGATCAAGGATCTCAAAAGGGGTGATGTACCTTGGAATAACCTTTCTATTTTTCCAAAATCTCACCACTCTCTTCTATGGAGATATGTAGAGGAATACCATGTATCCAACATCAATCTCTAGGTCTCATCGATGATTATCATCATAGATCTTCTATCACTCTAATTAGCTTGGATGTGCTGCTGAATAGTTTTAACGTTCTCCGCCATTTCCTTAACAATTTTAGGGCCTAAAAGTTTTCATTCACAAATTTATCTCAACATGCCAGTGTTCTTCTCCTCTTCCCATAAAGGGATTCATAGGGATCCATTTGGATGCTCCAGTGGAAACTGTTGTTGTAAGAGAGCTCGACCAGAGGGAGATGTTGGTCCCATCCTCCTTTGAAGTAAATTGAGTATGCTCTCAAAATGTTCTCAAGTGTTTGGATAGTCCACTCATATTGGCCATTATTTTTAGGGTGATAATCCATACTTAAGTTTAGATCAGTGTTTATAGAATGTTGGAGACTTTTCCAAAACTTATGGGTGAATCTTGGATCTCGATTGGACACAATCGATAGTGGTACTCCATGCAGCCTTACCATTTTTTAGATGTATATACATGCTAGTTGATATAGTGATAAATCCTATCAAATCATAATGAAGTGTGCATTATTTATAAGACAATCCATAATAACCTATATAACATTGTTTACCTTGGATGTCTTTGGAAGTCCAGTTACAAAGTCCATGGTGATGTTTTCCCATTTCCATGTTGGTGTGGGTAATGGTTTCAAAATCACCTTATACTTTTGCCTTTAAGCCTTCACTTGATGACATATCATGCAATTTGATGTACAATCATCTATCTCTTAATCCATGTTATCCCACCAATAGTGATCTCGGAGATCACGATACAAATTTGTGTTTTCTAGGTTAATGGAGAAAGTCAAACTATCTACACCATCCAATAGTTCCCTCTTTAACTAAATATTTGATGGAACACACAATCTTGACCAAAATATTACAATTCCTTATTCATTATCATCAAAATATGAGGATTTCCATTTTATTATATTTTCCAATTTATTTTAAATTCCTACATCATATTTTTGAGAATCCTTTAATATTTCAAGAAGAGGTAGTTGAGAAATAATTTATGAAATGATTGATTATGTTCCTTTCTTTATGATTCCCATTTCAATTCTCTTCAAATTTAATAAGATCAGATAATTATCAATTCTCATTGATGATAGAATTTCTGGATCCTTTCTACTTAGAGTATCTTATACTTTTTTCATTTTCCTTGGAAGGTAGTGGATTGAGCCGTCGTAATCCATAATGAGATCTAACCATCTTTATTGGTGAATATTCAGATCTTTCTATGTGAATATATACTTTAGACTTTTGTGATCTGTTATATATTTCACACTTATCCCCAAATAGATAATGACACCAAATTTTTAAAGTGAAAATCGCCTATAACAACTCTAAATCATGCATGGGATAATTTTTCTCATGAATTTTCAACTTCCTTGAGGCATAGGCAACGACTTAGTCATTTTTCATCAATAAACATCCCAATAACTTCTTCAAATCATTACTAAAAATTATGAAAAGTTCACCACTTGTGGGTAGTGTGAGTATAGGTGTAGTGATAATCCTCCTTTTCAAATCCATGAATCTTTATTCACATTCATATTTTTAAGAAAATGTGACCCCCTTCCGAGTTATCTTAGTAAGAGGTTTTGACAATCATGAGAAATTTCTCTCAAATCGGTGATAATATCCAACTAACCCAAGAAAACTATGGATATATTTCATAGATATTGTCTTCTACCATCATTTAATTGATTTTTTCTTTAAAGGATCCACAATTATCACATTATTTGTGATGATATTCCCCAAGAATTATACTTCCTTCAACCCGAACTCAAACTTGCTATACTTGAATATAGGTTATCCTTTCAAAAGGTCTTTAGTGTAGTGCTCAAATGCTCCTCATGATCCTCCTTGGTTTTAGAGTATATTAGAATATCGTCTATAAATACTACCACAAATTTTTATAGTTAATATCTAAAGAATATATTCATCATGTTCATAAAGATTTCTGGAGCATTAGTGAGTCCGAATGGCATCATTATGAACTCATAGTACCCGTACCTTGTACAGAAAGAAGTCTTGGGGATATCCTCCTTTTTCAACCTAACTTGGTATTATCCTGATAATAGATCCACCTTGAAAAAGTATTTTGATTAACATATATAATCGAACAAGTCATAAATATAAGGTATATGATACTTTTCTTTATTGTGATCTTGTTGAGATCACAATAATCGATGAAAAGGTGAATTGACACATCCTTCCTCTTAAAGAAGAGGACTGGTGCACCCCATGGTGAAACACTTGGGCATATAAATCCTTTATCAATATTATATTGTAGTTGTTTCTTTAGTTCTGCAAGTTCTACAACAGCCATCCTATACGAAGTCTTGGGTATTGGTAATTCCTCAAGTTAATCTCAATTTAAAACTTAACCTATCATCTAGGGGGAAGAACATACAATTCATCTAGAAACACATCAATGTATTTCTTCACAATAGGCATGTCTTCAAGGATGGTTATTTCCTTACACTCAATAATTTGATCTAGATACACTTTCTCTTAAGGTAATGATATCCATGCTTGAGATGATGATGCTAAATAAGATTCATCCTTCTCCTTGCACTTGTATAGAATCAGGGTTTGATTCACCATATGGAGTGTGATTTTCCTCTCACGGTAATTTATGTTAGCTCTATATAGGGAAATCCAATCCATGCCCATAATTGCATCAAATTCCACCAAGGTAAGTATGATTTTTTTTACAAGAAGTTCAACCCACAAACATTGATAGGGGATGAGTTATATACATGGGATGAAATAATTTCCCCCATTTCCCATTTTCACCGATATCTCTACTCCCATGATTTGTGGTGGTTTTTCGATTGTTCTACTAATATTTCATGATATGAAGGAATGCATAGAACTAATAATGATTACCCTACCTTTCAATTTTTTGATTTTGGTTCTAACCATTTACTTTATCCAAAATAGACTTAGGGATGATTATTTTTAAAATATTAAATACATAAAGGTAAATCTAATGAAAATAAAGGGATAACTTATAAATTACATTTATCTCCTTAATTTATGAGTTTTTAGGCTTCAATCAATGTTATCCATGATCTATTTCCTAACATATATTATTATGGGAATTTTTTTTGTTCCCTTAATTATGGTTTGTAATGAGATTATGAATTTACCAAAGAATATCCCTTGGGAGTGTCAAACCAGGTGTGTAGTAAGGCTCATTGTTGTGTACTAGGTTACCCTGAGTTTGGGCCATAACACCTTGTCTGAGTTATTACTCCTAGGTACATCTTTTATAGAACCACATAAACTTGTAGTATCCAGACATGGATGTATTTTCTTGATAAACCACTTACTCAATACTTACAAAAATTTAGGGTTGTTTTCTTACACTCAATAATATACCTAAGGCTTTTCACTAGGGTTTTCTAATCATAATCCAAAAAATAACTAAACCTATCCTATGATACCAACTATAACAACCCTTCTATGTATTATATAGCAATAAATGTTTTATTACATAAAATTAAACTAAATACAACCCAGAAGATCGAGAGGTCTAGTGTATTTGGTATATTAGGTACATTACATAACAACTTAAAACATGAAAATCAACATCTTTATTTAAAACTTTTTTAACATGATGAAAACATTCCTTTGTACTTAACACTCCATGGGATAACTTGAGGACATACATAAGAAAGGGTGAGATATAAATCCAAGTAAGGGAATAAAAAAGAAATAACATGAGTAATAAAATACATGCTAGAAAATAGAAATATAAATGGAGTATAAAAGGAACATGAATAATAAGTAATGATATAACATGATGATCATAACATGGGAAATGTGGCAACAACTTAAAACACTGCATCATAAACATAGGTCAAGGCTAAACCACTAAGAATTCATGGTGGAAGAATTCCCATAAAGTAATAAATTAAACCCCTATCCCAACATGATGTATCATGATACTAAACATTACCTAAATCATTAGAGTTCTATAAAGGCACACCCTTCATAATCATTTCATTCTCATTCTTAAGTGTGCCACATAGATCATATAATATGGATTCATTAAACATAATAATTTATTCCACGATCAAGTAATGCTGAATATATATATATATATATATATATATATTTTTAAGCCCACAATAAATAAGTATATGTGCATAAAGGTGAATACCCTTGATTGATAAATGGGTATGGTATTCACAACATAATTATTTTGGTATGGAAAATCACGGTGAAATTTTGGCAGCATAATGGTGTCATATAGAATTTCATAAAATGGGTTGATGAGGGAGAAAGGGGTCTTTAGTCATTTATACATGAAATTAAAAGTAATATGGACATGTAAAGAAATTTACCAACATAAGGAATTAGAAATATAAGGTGTAACATAATAAAGAAACTTGAAGAAAGAGGAGAAAGGAAAGAACCCTTACAAAATTTTGGCATGGTAATGGGTGTACATAAAAGTTCTTAGGAGGGTTAAATGAGAGTGAAAAGGACTATCATAATTTATAAATAAAATGGAAAGTAACAGATATATTTAATAACATATCCCAACATATAAAAAAAGGAAATTAAAATACATAACATAAAAGGAGTTCTTGATAAAAGAGGAGGGTGGAAAATCCCTTACAGAATTTCAGCATAGTAACAGTGTACATAAGGGTTAATAAGAGGTATAAGTGAGGGTGAAAGGGGATCAAATAATTTAAAAATCAAATGTAAAATAAGGTGGATAGATAATAATGTATCTCAACTTAGTAAAATCGAAATTAAAAGGCATATCATAAATGAAATACTTGATAAAAAGAGGAGAGAGAGAATCCCTTAAATGAATGTGTGACTCAAAGGCTTGGGATGGGATTATTGAGAGATTGGGGGTGACTTAGGAGGACTCTGGTGAGTATGGGGAAGAGTTTGGTTATTATCCATATAGTTTTAGTGAAGATAAATGGGAGATTGGGTGATTTTATATAAGAAAAGAAGGGGATTTCTTTATTATTTTGGTTTTGGACACTATATAATAAAATACTCACAATCACAAAACATCCCATGATTTTTCCCATGGTTTCTACCAAAGGGTATTGGTTTAAATTATTTTATAATTCCAAGGGCTGAAGATAATAAAATAATGAATTTTCTTATGTGGAGGTGAGTCACACTCTCAAAGAAATGATTTTAAAATACTAAAATATATTATATGTCTTGGATTATTCATTAAGGGTTTATAAAATAAATAAAATAAAAATAAAATGTGATTATTTTAAAGGAGAAAACATATATTTGGTTGAGAATACATTTTATAGTATTTATTACATCACTATTGGGCCATGTGATGTCATAAACACTCTATATATTTATACAATATTTAATTTTTTCCCAAATATCTGACTGTCTCTGAAAGTTATGAAAAATTCACCATTAGATAATTTCAAGATTGTAATTCCAAAAATAATATTCGTTTTATATAAATAATTTTCTAAATATATGAATGATAACTTTTAAAATAAAAAATGACATTTATTGAAAATGACAGGTTTTTGACAATTACATTTTTTTGAACCCTTACAAAAATTACATTCAACATTATAAAATTTATATGATCATTTATATTTGATAATTATCATTTAATAATAATACTCCCTTAAAATATTATTTATTTCAAAAATCAATTAATTCATACATTCAATAATTGAATTTGAATATTAACCAAAAATACAATTTGCGCTTTAAAAATCATTTAGCCCGAATGGCCCAAAGGCCTTATTTTTATTTTAATATAGATAATACCCCTTTTTAAGGGTTAAAGGGGAACCCGTACATGACCCGTAGGCCCAAGGCACAGGGCCCGACGTGACCCGTAATACATGACCCGAAGGCCCAGAGACATACCATGCCCAATATATGACCCGTAGGCCCAACCCACTAGAACTGCCCCTCCCCAGCTTCTGTATCATTTATTGTCTTTAGCTCCCCACCTGCATTGCTGATCTGCTAGCATTGCCCCGTACAAAGCTGCACGGTGCCTGGTCCTAATGGAGGTTTTCATACCCTCTCATTCTTCCAATTCGGTTAGCTCTACTTCTGGTGACTGTTACTGGTGCTCTGATCCTCATCTGGGGCCTACTCTATGTGAACTGGGTTACTTTATGGTCTTCAATGGCCTGAAGGCCTTTGATGGCCCGAAGGCCCTGAGACCCGTAGGCTCAAACCGGTGGCTCGAAAGCCCAAATTAGGTGAATAGTTCGACTGCTACAGTACCAAACAGTTTCTACTACAGTGCCTAGTACATTACTTCTACAGTACCCAGAAATTCTTTTCCACTCGGTTTTGAACCTGGGTCTCTTGGATGCCAAGCAGGAGCCCTTACCACTCGGGTACGGGCTTGTTGGCCTTTAAATATCATTTACAAACTAACAATAATAGGTTGAAAATATATTCATTATTATATATAAAATTATATACATATTTACATTTTTAGGATATTGATAAATATTCCTTTAATACAGCAACAAAATTCCTAAGAGTAAGGTGTGTGATGGTGGGGATTTCATGGGGCCGTTCGGTGAACATGGTTTGAGTTGTGATCTCGATGAGATTGAAATTCTACCATAAATAGTTTCAATCATGCTTAAGTGATTGGATCTCATATTGGGATTAGTATAAGGAAAATCCCAAATATGATATCTCCCTCAGAATCTCTAATAAATGGGCTTTATAGGGTACAATCCTACTGGTTGAGGCCATCAATTCCTTTGTTTATGCCAAAAGGATTTGTTAAAATCATATATTTATAATAGTCATGTGATCTCTATTAAATGGATATATTATAAATGTTAAATATGTTTAACGGTCATTTAAATAAAATTTGATATAATAAAAAAAAGAAGTGCATGTTCTTTCAATTTAATTAAATCAAAAAGAGAAATTTTATTCCTAACAGTCCGGGTCATTATAGCCTTGTAGTGAGGGCTACAATGTTCAGTATCCAAGATGACAGTATACACAATAAACCACTTCCAACAGTTCATGTGAGAGTGGTGATTAGCGTAGCTCACGAGCTGAGTACCGAGATACCTGTTCCACTTGATGATGGCGATATTCATATGGTCAACTGAGCTATTGGAACATTCATCACATGGTTGTCACATCTTGTAAGAAAACATGTTGACAAAGAGGTGTTCATTTCAAATTTATTTTTCAAGATAAACCTTTAAAAATTAATTAAAAAATTTCTAAACCGATGAATTATATTACAAACATGCAAAGGGAAGGGGGTGAAACAAAATAATGACTCAAACCCATTTAAAGTATCTACCAACCGATCAAAAATATATTTAGATAACACATTTACCCTGCCCGTTCCATATCCGTATTTACTAACATTGAAGGTTCATGTGTATACAATGTTACAAAATGGTAGTAGCCACATAGTTGATTTGAAGAAAATATGTACTAAGAAGAAGGTGAAGACTACATTGGTGTTTAGAATGTAAATTAAATCCTCAACTATGATTGGCTAGGTGCCTTAGTTTTAAATGTATAACTGAGGTATGCTTTCATGATTTGATTTTCCAAAAGCTGATATACTATGTTATTCATGACTAAATACATTTCAAATTTTTGGCAGATGTATATATCAACACCAATTTAATGGATTTACCCATGTTTTTTTGGTCTCATTAGTCCTCATATAACCTCAATAGAATAATAAAAAATAAAATCCAAAAAAATGGATGAAATAGTGGCACCCTTGGTCAAATCGTTTGAAAAAAAAACATTTAGATGATATAATCTTCTTAATACCAATGATTCATGAGTAAAACTATACAATTTAAACATCTCACATATATTTTCATTTATTTCATTTCTTATTCCTTTTTGTGTTTTAAGAAACATTGGATGCTCCTTGGGGTCAATTTAGATACTTTCAAATATTTATTTCCTAGATTCACTACATGGATACCCAAAAACCGACCACACACGATGAAGTTTTTAAATAAGTAATAAACTAAATCCAATGTTTTAGAACTAAAATTAAAATATATAATTTATATTATTTTTTATGAGAATTCTGTTATGATAGGGCCATGAATCAATATCGTAAAAAACAAGGAATGATGCCAGGGGATAAGCATAAGGATGCTATCAAGTTCTACAACTGGACAAGTATTAGGGTATATATAATAAGATTTCACTATCCAAACACATATAAAAACAAATTACTTATTTTTATAAATGTTTCTATAGTGTCCAAAACGAACAAATGGAAAAGATCGTGGTTATTATGTTTGTAAATTTATGAGAGAGATCATACTCCGTGAACAAACTAGCATCCCTGAAGAGGTATTTTTTGAAGATAATTTCTATTTAATTTTAAATAAATATTAACCCTTTTTGTATTTGTATTTTTCCAGTAATACTATGACTATCTTAAATACTCATATTCATAAGATGATATATATTTTATTAGAAATCAATGAGCAACATACCTGATGATAGAATGTACACAAATAGCATGAAGACATGACTTCCATATAAGTAATGGATTGTTTCATATTTATGTTTAATTTATTTATTTTTAGTATTACTCATATAATATTTGTTTTCTTATATAGGTGGATTCCTTTGTTTGAGTTGGGGTGGTTTGTTCGAAGCTTCTCATGCTCCTAAGAGATTGGGATTTGAGGTTGCAACTGAGATAATGAAAATAAAGAAATTGGTCAAGAATGTATACAACCATCATAACAAAGTGAAATCCTATAAATTATTTAATTAATTTTTTCATAATTTTATATAATATTTGTAAGTTAATTTCCTTATCATTTTTATCTAACACTTATTTGTTTCAAATATCTTTACACTTTCCATTGCTTCTCTTCTTTGAGCTGCCAACACTTCATAGAGTTGATGTTATTCAGCAGAAAAAACTTTATTGTTGAAAACCAGAAGAGTGGTGGAATATCATGTTCAAATTATAGTGAATTATCGTGATATAATGGGCACATGATCTTCCTTAACTCTCCTATATTTCAACAATGAGAAAGTTTATTTAGCTACGAACATCAAGTCAATATGAAGTATTGAGTGTTCAAAAAATAAAGACAATGTAAATTTTGATAAAATTTGAAGGTAAGGTTTGTTTCAAGACTTTGGGATGTGTAGGAATCAGAAACACCTCAATACGACACATGGTGTGATAGGTATGACTCAAAGTGCTTATTTTTTATTTAAAATTGACATAAATTTTAGTAAAAAACACAACCGACATACTCAAAACTGATCAAACCTATTCAGATTGTTTATATAATTTATGAAAATAGTCTATAACTCATTTTTTACATGTAAAAATCATCTACAAATAAATCTAAAACATGATGTGCTTGATATGACTCAAAATGTATCTTTATTTTTAAAACTGACATTAATTTTAGTTAAAAGATCAAATGACATACTGAAAACCAAGAAAATAAATTTGGATTGTTTTGATATTTTAGGAAAATGTTCCATAACTCATTTTTGATGTGTAGGAGTTAACCTTACCTTAATATGATGCACAATGTGACTATTATGACTAAAAGTGTGTCTAATTATTTAAAATTGACATTAATTTTAGTAAAAAGAATAAGTAACATACTACAAACCAATAAAGTGCATTCATATTATTTTTATACTTCAGGAAAATGATCCATAAGTAATTTTTGATGTGTAGGAATAAACCGCACCTCAATCAGATTCATGGTGTGACCGCTATAACTCTAAGTGTGTATTTTTATTTAAAATTGACATTAATTTTAGTAAAAAGAATAAGTGACATACAAAAAGTTACCACCAGTCTCTCCCCTGATTGAGAGTTTCTCTCTGCTAGGGCTTCCTAGGTCTCGAGTATCCTTTTTCTCTTGGTTGCGGCGACTCCCTCTCCCCCCGTGCTCCCAAATTCGATCCTGCGCTTCACCGTCCTTCTTCTGTTTTGGTTCAAGTGGTTCTCCCTTTCCATTCTATGCCACTCCCTGACCCTCCACGGTGGAAAACCTTGTTCCTTTACCCCTGATTTTCTTCCCCTAGTCCTAGAACCTGAGTTCGGTGTTTCGAAGGGAGTCAGGCTTCTTTTTCCCCTACTCGAAATTGCCTTCAGGCGTTGATCCAGCCTCCTCCGGGGTCGTGAAGTCCTTCCCGTTGCCATCATACTACGTCGGTGCTAGATCCGGGAGAGGTTCAGCGGTCCCAGACACCAATTTTCAAACTCCATCTGCTTTTCAGATCCAAGTGATCTTGACTCACGACAAATTCCAAATTTTGAGGATTACTTGACCCTTATCGTCTTTCTCCTTTCAACTTTTAGTTCCAGGTGGTGACTTGTGGGCAGTTTTCGGTTCCTCATCTTCGTGAAGTTCCCTCCGCGTTGTGTTTTTCTTGCGAAGTACCTTACGCGGTGATTTGCAAAGCACCTTCCATGGGGTGTTGATCCATGAAGCACCTGCTGTGATGATTCTCCGTGTTGTGCGATCAATTTTTAGACGCCGCGAAGTTGGTGCCATAGGGTGTTGATCTAGGAAGTTTTGGTGTGCGTGGTGTTGAAGGCAGTGTCCTGTGGGTGTGGTTGTTGCGACGAGTCTGATCTACGACGTTACATTGCGAAGCATCAGCGAAGCATCACTTGTGTTGTGAAGCCGCGAAGATTCAGCTGTGAGGTGTTGCTCCGTGACGTCTCGGGTGCGCTATGGTGGGGGTTCCTTGAGCGCAGCCTCTCAAAGGTCTTGGGCATTCACAAAGGCCATGGGCTTGTTTGTGTGGACCGTGTAGGGAGGACGTGAAGGTGTGGCCAGTCCAGAGACTTCTGTGTTGGATCAGGCCTTGATTCGTGTGTGGCTAGACTGGGTCGACGTTTCACACCGGGCGTTTCCCGGAGCTTTAACCAAGTTCCTTGGCGAGGGTTTCAGGGCCATGGGGTCCACCAGGGAGCCAGTCTCTAAGGAGAATAGTGAAATCATCTTTGGGTTCTGCTTTATGGATGCGGAATTTGTAAACCAATGGAAGAGGTTGTCCGTGATGGACAAAGAAAAGGTGACAATCGAGGCACGGAGAAACGAATACACACTTTTTGAAAAGCGCATGTCTCTTCTCGTGGTTGGAAAGTTCGTGAAAAACATATTGGTAAATCAAGGGGCTCTCAAAAATACTCTACAGAACATCTAGAAACTGGAAGCCGGAGTGGCTATTCGAGAAACGGGGATCAATCGCTTCGTCTTTGAGTTCTTCAACAAGAGAGATAGACAAAATCTTGTGGGACAGACCGTGGTCCATCTATAACCAACTCCCCCTAATGGAATAATTCAGAGGGGGGGACGATATCCAGCGAGTGAGTTTAACCCGATCCCCCTTTTGGATACGAATTAAAGGAATTCCCTTCCATGCCAGAATGGAACGAATAATGAGAGAAATCAGGGGCTGTTTAGGTCACTTTATTGACTGGGATAGCTCAGAACCAATACAATGGGTCCTCGAGGTGCAGATCAATGTGGAAATTGAAGTGTCAGAGCCTCTGATGAAGGGAATGTTCCTGAAAATCGAAGACACCAACAACTGGTTATCTTTCGAGTTTGAGAAACTCCCAATCTTCTGCTTTTCTTGTGGTCGGCTTGGCCATCTGGAAAGAAAGTGCACCACAAATCATAAGAGTGGATTAGGTAACATTTTCCTCCAATATGGCCCTTGGCTCCGTAGCAAAACAAATAAATATGTTGTCATCCATGAGACAGAAAAACAAAAGGACCGTGACCGTCTCACACTGTCACATACCAGTCAGTTGGAACCCATACCTGAAAAATCCCATATGCTTGGACCAGTGGATTTCCCTTATGCTGGCCCTCCCACACAGATAGATGAAAGAGTTCATCCAAACCCTCTGAAGGATAATACTACAACATCTTCAAAGTTGGCGATGAATCACACAGAACCACCAGTACACTATTCAAAGCCAATGTTGATGCACATTGAACCACTAGATCTGGGCCCTGACCCAAAATCGACCTTAGCAGGCGCTCTAACAATGGAGGCCCATGGAAGGACATGGACTTCATTACTGGGCCTAATTACCCATCGAACGTGGAAAAGGGTGCAACGAGGAGAGAGTGATGGTCCTATGGAAGACCCTAAACCCGGGGTCAGGAAAAGACATAATGAAATAGGCCACCCAGGGAAGAATCCCACCAAAAGATGGAAAACAACAAGTGGAGAAACAAGTCCAGAGGAACCAAAGGTGGCGGTGGGCGAGACCCTGCCCCGCCTAGATCAATGATTACCTTATGCTAGAGCTGTTGTGGGCTTGTAAACCCACGAACAGTTCGCATGCTTCAGCGCAATTGCGCTCAAAGTCCCCCCGATATGGTTTTCCTATCTGAAACCATACTGGAAAGCAAGGACACCAATGATATTGCTCTTAAGTGCGGATTCCAAGGATGTTTTCTGGTGCCCAGACAAGGCCATGTTGGGGGATTCTGTCTCCTCTGGAAGGACACTATCGATGTAAAAAAAATGTCTTTCTCCTCGCACCATGTGGCAGCGACTATCCAAACAGACTCTCACCCACCCTGGACCTTTTTGGGATTCCATGGATGGCCATCCCATAATGATAAGGTGAAGTCATGGGATCTTCTGTGCAAGCTGTGACATGACTTACCAATCCCTAACCTCTTCGGAGGATATTTAAATGAAATTATGTTCAATAAGGAAAAGAGGGGCGGCATCATTCGACCCTTAGCTTCGATGTCAAACTTCAAGGACGTAGTCTCTAGGGTGGACCTGGTCGATATGGGGTATACAGGTAATCCTTTTACTTGGTTTCACAGAAATTCTGAAGGCACCCACATTGCTGAGCAACTTGATAGATTTCTGGGCTCTACTGATTGGATTAATCTATTCATCATGTTTCATATCAGCCACATGAACCTTAACTGCTCGGACCACTGTCCAATTATCATTGATTGCACACAAGGCGAATGAAATAGACAACTTGGAAGACCCTTTAGATTCAGAGCTTCTGGTCAAAAGATCAGGAATGCAAAGAGGTGATCTGTTCAAGCCGGAAAAGCACTCAAGTGGATGTTTGCCTCAATCTCCAACAGGTCGCATCTGATCTGAGGTCTTGGAGCAATAAGAAATTCTGCCACCCCGACCGGCACTGTGGTTTCCTTGAAAAGATATTGAGAAACCTCCTCAATCAACCCACATCTAATTGAATTCTCTCTAAGATTGGAGCCACGCAAAGAGAGCTGGACATGGCCCTGCGTGTCAAGGAAAGATTCTGGGCAATGCGGGCACAGGATAACCACATTAAAGAGGGGGATGCTAATACTTGGATTTTTCACCATAAAGATTCATCCAGGCAAATGAAAAATGTTATTACTTGCATCTTAAAACCTGATGGAAGAAAAGTTTCTGACACCAATGGTATCCACGAGGCCTTGACAGACTATTTGCAGATCATCTTCACTGTAGGAACCCCTTTAATGTTTGCCGAGGTGGATGATTGTATCAGACCTGTGATCACTAATGAGATCAATATATAGCTCACCAAAGATGTGACAAATGATGAGATACGCCTAGCACTAAAACAAATTTATCCCACTAGGTCCCCAGGACCGGATGGGTTCCACGCCCTTTTCTTTAAACAATACTGGCACATTATCATTCCCGACATCTGTACCATGATAAATAATATCTGGGATGGGAAGACTAGCATTGCTTCCATCAATGAAATTATCCTTGTCCTCATCCCCAAAATAAAGAAACCTCTAGCAATCCCTGACTTTAGACCTATGAGCCTTTGTAATGTCTCTTACAAAATCTTCTCTCAGATCCTTGTCAATCTCCTGTGACCTTGGCTACCTGATATTATCTATGAGAATCAGAGCACCTTCGTGGACAAGAGACTGATTACTGATAATGCGATTGTGGCCCATTAAGTGTTCCATTCTATGAAATCATGCTCCACCACGAAAAGAGGAACCATGGCCTGGAAACTGGATATGACCAAGGCCTACGATAGAGTAGAATGGCACTTCATTCGTGTAGTCATGTTGAAAATGGGTTTTTTTCTAAATGGACAGATATGATCATGGAATGAATCTCGACCGTCTCCTTGAAAATCAAGGTCAATGGGGATCTCACCAGAGGATTCTCCCCATCTCAAGGCCTTCTCTAGGGAGATCCCCTCTCCCCCTTTCTCTTCATCCTGGTGGCTGATGTGCTCTATAATCTTATTTCCAGGCCTGTATCCTCTAAATCTATTCATGGGGAAAAGGTCTGCCATGTTATCCCACCAGTGTCGCATCTTTTCTTTGCCGATGACTGCCTCCTATTTTCTAGAGAAACAATTAATGAATGACGGCTGATCAGCCAAGCAATCCAACAGTACAAGAGGGTGTCTGGCTAATCGATCAATCATGGAAAATATAAAATTTATTTCAGTGCTGGGGTTCCTCCTTCTAAGAGGGATGAGCTATGCACATCAGATGGTATCCATATGGCTGTGAAACATTATAAGTACCTTGGACTTCCCATGGTGTTTGGACAATCCAAAAAATAAATCTTTACATCTCTTGTGGACAGGATCAAGAAAAAAATTCTAGGATGGCCCCCTATAAGAATTTCTAAAGCTAGAAAAGATACCCTCATCAAAGCTATTATACAATCCATTCACAACTACTTTATGTCCCTATTTAAGCTCCCGACATTCATCGTCGACCAGATCCACACATGTACTGCCAATTTCTGGTGGGGGAAGAATGATGGAAGGAATCGGACCCACTGGATGGCCTGGGAGAAACTCTACAATCCCAAATCATAGGGAGGGATGGGATTCCAGAATCTGAGTATATTTAATGATGAACTTTTTTCCAAGAAAGGATGACACCATCTTAACCGCCCATCATCTCTTTGTGCATGGGTTCTCCGGGCTAAGTACTTTCCCCACACAGAATTTCATGCTTCCTATCTTGGTCCCCGTCCTAGCTTCCTCTAGAGAAGCATCTGGGGGGATAAAAATCTCATGAAAAAATGAATAGGCTGGAGGATTGGGTCTAGATAATCGGTCAATATCTAGACTGATCCTTGGCTTATCGATAATAATGGTATGCTGGATACATCCCCCATCCAACCAGGTCTTGAAAATGCCACTGTCAGCTGCCTCCTTTCCGAAAAGGGAAATGGGTGGTGTCTGGAAAAAATCCTTGATTGGTTTAATGAAAGGGATCAAAGAATCATCCTTAGCATTCCCTGGGTCCATGATGCAGGCCCCGACCAGCTTTTCTGGATCAATGATTCATAGGGAGAATACACGGTGAGGTTCGGCTATAGACTGGATCTTGGAAACCACATAGTTGGCCGAGATGAGGGAACATGGAATTTGGTTTGGAAGCTCAACGTTCCCCCTAAAATACGCCAATTTTAGTGGCAGGTCTGCATGGGTACTCTCCCAACCATGAACCTCCTCGCTTACCGACATATGGTCAGTACTGCTTTTTTCCCTTTCTGCCCGAACATTCCAGAAACTCCTTTGCATGCCATCATTCACTGCCCAGGAGCTGAGAAAATTTGGAATAAATGGGGCCCAACTTCTGCCGCTTCAATGGCATCGGCCTCTTACCTTCCCTATATTCTGATGCGTTGGTGCTCTTCTCTTTCCTCGGCTTCTTAAGTTTCACTTTTCACTCTGGCATGGATTATTTGGGTCCGACGCAAAGATGCCATTTTTCATAAAGCTCACAACCCACCCGAATTCTGGATTGAACAGGCCACCTCTTGGATTGAGGGATAAAAAGACCACAATGGACATTTTACTCCAGGTGCTACCCTCTCCTTTCCCTCTCATTGGAATCCCCCAACGGAAGGGAACCTTAAGATTAATGTGGATGCATTGCTCCCAAAGGTTGGGCTTGTCGCCCTAGGCCTCCTGGCCCGAAATAATCTGGGGAAAATCCTTGCTGCAAAGTACAAACCACATCAGGATTTTTGGGAACCTGTAGTTGCTGAGGCCATGTCCATCCTTGTCGGTATGTTTCTCACCTTGGAATGTTATTGGAGTGATATCATTGTTGAGTCTGACTACCTTTCCATAATCGAGGCTATTCACCACAATGATAGTGGGATCCAGTCATTTTGCATCATCATAAAAATAATTATCTCACTTTTCCAACGCTTCTCTTTATGCACCTTATCCTTTACTAAAAGGGAAGGTAACAATGCGGCCCATTATCTAATGGCCTTAGGCCCATTTGAATCCAACCATATCTGGCTGGACAATTTCCCCTCATGGATTTGCTCATGTATTTCTGCTGACTTTAGTCATTAATGTTCCCTGATTTAATCAAAAAAGAATAAGTGACATACTAAAATCCTAGAAAATAAGTTCATATTGTTTTGATACTCTTGGAAAATGATCCACAAATCATTTTTTATGTGTAGAAATCAACCGAACCTCAATATGATGCATGATGAGACTAGTATAATTCCAAGTGTGTCTATTTATTTAAAATTGACATTAATTTTAGTAAAAAAACAAGTGACATATTGAAAATAGAGAAAACACATTAATATTATTTTTTACTTTGGGAAAATGATCCATGAGTCATTTTTGACATATAGGAATCCACCACACCTCAAACCAACACATAGTGTGACCAGTATGACTCAAAGTATCTGTTATCAGTTTAAAATTGACATTATAGTTTAAAACATGCCACTCATTGAAAACCAATAAAACATACTATGATTGTATTTATAATTTAGGACAATGATTCATAAGTAAATTGTGATATGTATGAATCATTCTCACATCAAAATGATGCATGATGCCACCGATATGACTCAAAATTCATGTTTTTAGTTTGAAATGACATTTTAGTAAAAAAACACAAGTGACATATTGAAAACCAATAAAACATATTCATATTGTTTTTATACTTTAGGAAAATGATCTATAAGTCATTTTTGATGTTTAGAAATCAAACTCACCTCAATATATTGCACAGTGTCGCCGGTATAACTCAAAGTGTCTCTTTTTATCAAAAATTGACATTAATTTTAGTAAAAAGAACAAGTGACATACTGAAAACCAAGAAAACACATTTAAATTGTTTTGATAATTTAGGAAAATTATCCCTAAGTCATTTTAATGCATAGGAGTCAACCACACCTCAATCCAACATACGCTGTGACCGCTATGACTCTAAGTGTGTCTTTTTATTTAGAATTGGCATTAATTTACATAAAAATAACAAGTAACACACTAGAAACTGATCAAACACATTCATATTGTTTTGATAATTTAGGAAAATTATCCATGCGCCATTTGTGATGTTTAGGAATCAAACATACCTTAATCCCACACATGATGAGACCAATATGACTAAAAGTTCTCGTTATCAGTTTAAAATTGACATTTTTGTTCAAAACATGTCACTAAATGAAAACTAAGAAAACATCCTCCAATTGTATTGATAATTTTTAAAGAGATTCATAAGTTATTTGTGATGTGTATTAATCATTATAATGTCAAACCAATGTACAATGCAATCAGTATGACTCAAAATGTGTGTTTCTAGTTTGAAATAACATTTTGGTAAAAAACACTGGCATACTAAAAACTGTGCAAATAAATTTAGATTGTTTTGATACTTTTAGTAAAATGATACATCGGTAATTTTTGATAGGTAGGAATAATCCACACCTCAGTCCAATGCACGATGTGACTGGTATAACTCCAAATGTGTCATTATTTAAAATTGACATTAATTTTAGTGAAAGAACAAGTGATATACTCAAAACTAAGAAAACACATTCTAATTTTTTTATATTCTTGGAAAATGATCCATAACTCATTTGTGGTGTGTAGGAATCAACCCCACCTTGATATGACACATGGTGTGACTGATATAACTCCAAATGTGTCCTTTTTAATAAAAATTGACATTTTATTAATGTATTATTCCATATTAATGTTTAATTTATTTATTTATAGTATTAATAACATGATATTTGTTTACTTATATAAGTGGAATATTTTTCTCAGGTTGAGATGATTTGTTCGGTAAATGATACCATGGATAGACATTTTTGAGAGGGGATCACATGCGTCAAAAGTTGAAATATTAATATTTTTAAATATTTGTGGGAAAATTGTAATTTTAATTATATAAAACATTGTTTGAAATGTATATAGAAGTGTTTTTTTGTATATACCATGGGAAGAATTTTTTTATAAATGATTTCAATTAAATGTATATAGCATTGTTTGAAATTAATAGTTTTTTCTAGGTGTTCTGTTATATTAACAACACACTTTCAGCAAGATATACTTCTATCAGTTCTATTTCAATAACTAATAAAGGACCCCCTTTATCAACATTGTGATTAAAATCACTTTTTTAGAATTGTTAAAATCCATTTTGTTCACAGTAAAATGAAAAATCTATTGTAGTGTATATAAATTGATAAGATAATAAAAATATTTAGAATGGAATGATCCAAGAGGGGATTGCTTTCTGTGTCACATGGAATTCATCTTTCTAATAAAATGCATCCTCAGGAACATAAGAAAATATAGAGGATTGAAAAGTATCCATACACATTTACGATTGGGTTAGTCATGTATGTTGTGCTATGTACTTAGATAAATGTTACTTATGCTTTAATTATGGTAGGTAGATATCAATATGATCTAGGTAACCTCTATTGAATAACATTCAAGACTATACTTAAGTATCTATGGCATAGTGAGGTTATATTCCTAGTCTATGGAGGATATGATGAGATATTCATCAAGGTATATGCATATTATTTTTTAAAAATAGATCAATATGATCTTAAATCAGAGTAATTATACATCTTCACTATCAATGGATGTCCTATGAGTAGGAATAACTCAAAGAAATCTATGGTCAGAGATTCTAAAATAAAGATCAAGTATATTGGGGCTTATAAAGTAGATAAATAACTATTTTGGATACATAAATTTTTTCAAGAGCTTGATGTGATAACCAATAGTAAAGATCCTATCACACTCTATTGTGATAATACTACAATGATGGATCTTACAAAAATCCAATTTAACATTAGTGGATGAAGCACATACTTTGGAAGTATCATCTATTGAGAGATTTTTATTAGAGAGGGGATTTCACAGTGAATAAAATTTCCATGGAATAAAATTTTTAGGAACCCTTAACTAAAGCCTTAACTCAGAAAAAACATGGTCATTATGTGAGAGCTATAAGATTGAAATTCATTAGTAGTTGGATCTAATCCAAGTACGAGTCTGATGGATTTGGTGTTCTAGAACCAACTGTTTGTGCTTTGGATTACATGTATTTTCAAAGAAGTAAATATTAATTGAAATATCTTATTACATATCATTTATAGTTATATATAATACTAATGTAATAATTTCATAGAGTATCTTTCACATTGAAAATGGAATAATAGTTCCTTGTTGTGATAAAAACCTTGAAATGCCATGATGATATTCTTAAACCTAGTTATACCGTAGGATAAAATTCTATGATAGGGAATATATTTATTTATGCATGTGCATGTACTATGCTACCATAATTTGTTTTTTTGTTACTTTTTTTTGTTTTTGATCATATAATAATTTATTTTTTCTTATTTAAATATCATGTGAAGCGTTTACTTTTAAAATTTAACGTATCTTATTTGGTCATTATTTTAGTTTAGTTTATTTCGATATAATATTTGCTTTAAAATTATATGTTTTATATTTTATAATATTTTTTATCACATTATATTCAATGAACATTTTTTTTGAAGTTACCACAAGAGTATTTTTTTAACTTACCACATGAGTATTTATTTTTTTACTAACTGCTTGAAGTCTTTTTCAAGTTAATGAGTGTATTTTTTTTAAATTGACTGCAAGTTGATTTCTTCAACCTACTGTATGATATTTTTAAGCTACAATAAGAGGAATATTTAGGTGAATGCATGTATTCTATGAACCAACTGTGTGTTATCATGATTCTGTATGTGTTTCCTTCTATCTACCATGAATCTAAGCATTTATAGTGAAGCAATGAATTCAACACAAGCATAGAGATTGGAGTCATTCCATGCCTTCTTCATGGATTCTCAATCAAGATTTCCCATGCTTTATCTTTTCACAAGGGATTTTACAACATCTTATTGCTATATGAAGATCAAAATTTTCCTTCTATATATTTTTGATATATAAAGAAAAGAACAAGACTCTCACCCCACCTTTGCCTTCCTTGACATCATCCTCATCCAATGCATGTAGCCAAACCATCGTCTTCACCTCACACAGTGCATCATCATTTTTCTTTCAATCAAGAGACAATACTATAAATCTCATACTCATCGCACCCTCACCTTTTCCTTACATACTATAATGATTAGTGGGAAGCTCGCACGATGTAACATGAAGTTCAATGGGTACTGGTGTTGTTTTTAATGGTAACATAAATGAAAATATTTGTTTTATATTTTCATGAATTATTGAAATATAAGTTGAAGTTTTAGTTTGGTAGTATGTCTACTTCACTCGGTAAGTAAAGTTACTGAATGTGGAAAATTCAATCGACCGTGTATCACGACAGCTTCAATGACTGCACACTATAATTGTTCACACAATCAATATACTAACCGTATGTTATTTAAACTAGTTGAAAGACTATTTAAACTGACTACACGTTATGATGACATCACAACTTAACTGACTGTAATGTATGTACCTCATAGTTACTCAACACTCATGGTTAGTTCTTTATTTTTTATAAAATCTCAATTTTTTTAGAATGCTCTGTTTTTCATTTTTTTGATAATTTTATTAACTAAATTCTTATATTAATTTTTATGTATTTTTTCTGATTTATAAAATACATATATATTTTATAGAATCCATGAAAATAATTTTTCTGTTTATTTTAAATATATTTAATTTATTATTTATTCACGTATAAATATACAACAAATATATTGATTATTTAATTTTTTATATATTTTAGAGTTGATTTATTTATCTTATTATTTTCTAAATTAATATTTAGTGACATAGAATTTATTTAAAATTATTTTATGGTATTTAATGAAGTATAATTAAATTTTGAATAATTATACACTGCACTTAATTAGACAGTTTTTTTTCTAAATTTGAATTTTATAGAAAAATTGTCTTATGATTTTTATGGAATTAATTTGACCTATTATTATGAAGACTATTTTAATTATTTTATGGGTAATTTAAATTAGTTTGAATTAGTGTTTAATTTTTTAATTCAAATTTTTTTTGGTAATATTATTCTAAAACGATATTTTTTCTATCTCTTGGATAATTATAAAGTTTTAATTGTAATTACTTTACCCGGTTGGAGTTTGGATTGTTAGTTTTTACATATCCTATTTAAAGGGTTTGGGGCCCATTCAAAGTACACCAGTTATGGAAACACGAATTTTTTAGAACCAAAATATATTTACTCAAAACATTGAAGTTTTGTACAAACCAAGTCCTATGTGAACAGGTTTTCATCTGCTGGACAAGATTTCAAGTGTTGAATGAAAACTTCTAGGACTTCCACTATTTCCTTGAAGTGAATTCCTAATACAATACTCAATAAATAGTACTTTTGATTTTTATACATATTCTACTTCATCTTGGTTTCTTGTTTCCATAACACTACTTCCCATATCTCACACATGCTCTCGATTTATATTTATTCTTTTACATTCAAAATGATTATTTATTTCTTCAGGTTGTGACTTACAGATTCTAAATTTAAGATCATTTGTGATGTGACTCTTGTTGTATAAATTCAGTGTTATATTTGGGTTGTAAATACCCATAAAAAGTTAGATTTCTTGATTATATTTCTACTAAAAAAAGTAATTTTTAACTAGGTTATGATTCCCCTTTAAAAATTAGTTTAGTGCACAATGTATCTTTCACAAAGTAGAGAGGTATAATAGTTGACTAGGTTCAATTTGGATAGAACCACTTTAAAATTCCTTGTGTTATTTCTTTTATTTTTTACTATAAATTAGTTCTGTTAATTATATTTTATATTTATTTTATTTGATCAAAATTTTTAATCTAGTATATTCACCCCTAGACCATCTTCCATCACTATTTCTGACCTAACAATAGTATGTTTATGGTCAATTGTGAGTACTCACAAGAAAAATAGACTTCATCACATGAAGTTTCACTTGGTAATCTCTAATATGGGATATTATGAGAACATACCCACATGTATGAGTTCCATATGTTTTCATGTCATTAGAATTTCGTATTTGTGAGCATGTGTGTTGATCCTTAGAATTTAAGTTTATAATTAATGCATGTCATGAATTTCATACATTGATGTACTAATGAAAACTATTATTCCATATGTTTGTGAGAAGTAGGTTATGTTGGGTGAATCAAGGATGACATATTGTTAATTAATAAGTTGAAGAAGTATTTTTCCCAACCATATTTATGGAATTTGAAATCTTAACCCTTTTATTGAAATGGAACCATCACATTAAATTCCAAGGACATGGTGTAATGATGAGTTTATTTTAAAAAATAAAAGAAAGAAATATCAAACATATAGTTTGATTACAGGGGTGTGAAACCTGCTTAATGAGATATTCTGATAAAGATATTATATTAAAACGTGAATGTTCATATGTGGTTGTTTTCATTGTGATGTAATTTCTTCATCTATGCGTCCCTTGACCCGTTGCTAGATAGTAATCTTTGAATTTATACAAGCCTTCCCAATACCATTAAGGAATAAACCTAGAGGGACACAAAAAAATTATTTTCCTCGATCTTAGTTAAATATTATTTATTTAACAATTGGAATAAATAATATCATTTAGATCAAGAATTAATATTTATTCAGTATTTATTAATTAATCACAAATATTAAATACATATTTATTCGCAAGATATTTGTTTTATTACATGAATATATAATATTTGTTTATATCTTGTTATTTACATGGTATTAAATAATTATTTATTCATTAATAAATATTCTATTCAATTATGTGAATATTTAATAAATATCTATTTTTCTGATTGTGAATAGAATATTCATTTTATTCATTGAATGAATAATATTTATTAAAACATTTATTCAAGAATTCAATAAATTATGAGGAGGATGAATGGAATGAGTTTTTGGATCAGTGATAATTATTTATTTATTAGATTTTTAAATAAATATATTTCATTGTAAATGTTAGGGTGCACCATGAAATAAAATAATAATACTATTTATTACATGGTATGGAGCCATAGATGAGTTTAATATTTTATTAAGGGAACTTGTGAAATTAATTAAATATCAAACCCTAAACCTAGGACTATAAATAGAACGCTATCATATTCTAGAGAAGGTTAACATTTTTTCACAAAAAATTACTCTCAAGATATTCCTCCTTATCTCATCATCTCAAGAATGAGAAGAACAAGAGAAATTCCTTTAAGCCTAAAGGAATGAGAGACCATCAAAGGCAAATAATGCAAGATGATCAATCAGTTGTGCTGGTACCCAATGATTCATCGATGATGTTTAGAGATCGAAGGAGGACATATGAATCAAAAGTTGATGAGATCTAATTTGGGTCCTCCCTATATAAAAAATCCATACCATTTGGGTTAGAATGATAAATATACTCAATAAAGAAAGATCTCAAGACCTTCTTACACATTAATTTTATTGTAAAATTATTGTGAATGATCCTCTCTATTGGTTATGAAAAATAATTTTTTTAATATTCTATGAATTTTTTTTCATTAAATATGCTGAAATTTTATTATGATTATGGTAAAATAAATTTTCATCTACTTTTTTATATTATGGGAAATGAAAACATAGGCCGTGCATACATGTGGACTACCACCCACACGAAGCGGCATGTTTCACTTTTCACCATTAGATCACATTTTTGGTTTAAATGATGTAAAAAATGATTATATATAATATTCATGAAATAATTATGATTCTATAAAGATAAAATATTACTTACCTTCTTTCCCTTCCAATTTTTTAAAAAAATGATAACGTCACTCATGCATACTTGTGGACTACCAACTCCACAAAGCGATGTTATTGTTTTTTCATTTCTGAATTTAATGTATGATTATAAAATAATATTTAATATAAATAATAATAATTTCATGATTAATATTTCTGAGCTAATGGAACTATGTACCCTTTGACCATGGTCAACCTTCAAAAGTTGTTTTGTAATTATGAAACATACAACCTCAAAACATATTTCCCTAACTTAATAGATTTAGTAACTATATAAGACATGATAATAAATTAAATAAAATTTATTATAATAAGGTAATAAACCTAATTTTTTTATTAATCATGTCAATAAATAATATAAACTTATTTTATAGAATTTAAAGAATGTATGCAGTGAGTCAGACTCATGGAAAGATATTTATTGTCTTAATTTCCTTTTATTGAGGCTTATTCCATTTTCACCAAATGTTTTATTTTGTGTGGTGTATATAATACCATTAATATTTATTTTATCATTAATTTAATAAAATTAAAGGGATTTAAAAATCCTTTTAAAATTATCTTCTTCATTTTTCTTTTGATTCAAATATTACCGGTGGTAAGATATTTTCTTTAAAACCTTATTTTAAAATTGTATTATCAAAAAAAAATTATCTTCTATTTAATTATTCTTTAAAATATTTCAAGAATGATCTTAATATATTTCCAGAGGAAAATTTTATCTATCTTTGACTCTTTGAAAAGGTTTTTAATAGGAATCTTTTAATTGTTTTCAAAACATGGTACTTTTGACTCTTTTTACCAAAGTACAAAAGAATATTTTTTTAAAATATAAAACATGAATAAATTTTCCTTCCATCATTTCCTTTATTAATTATCATGATTCTTCCAAAAGTTCAATAGTTTATCAAATAATATAACTTTCCTATTATTTTTGGGAATTTTTAGTTTTTAAATGTTTTCAAAATAAAAAGACATTTCTTCTTAGTTTTATTGTATAATTTAAAGTAGTTTTTATTATGGGATGAAATAAAAATTTTATATTTTATATGGTGAAAAGTGAAAGATATAAATATTTTTGTTTTCAAAATATTATTAAAATTGCAAGTTATCATTTTTTAATTTCAAATATGATAAAAAGTGAAATTTATTAAATGTTTTGATTTTAAAACATGACATTTGGGTGCTATTGATGAAATTTGGAATGTGGAGTGAACCTAAACCCTTATGGGACTATATACATTATTTGGTAGGTGGGTCTGTTAACACTCTTCAATGCATTAGGTAAAGTGACATAGTTAATTGATATAAATTACTCCTAAGAGAATGTGGATAGAGGTAACTACTTTTATGAAGTGATAGATTAAACTTATATAAGTCACTCCTAAGATAATGTTGTAATTACTGTATTAGGTGATTACATAGTGAAATTATGGTTCTTGAAGTTTCCTCCATGTTTACACTATGATTGAAAATGGTTTTTTCATGAAAATATTTTTATTTTAATTGTAAACAATGAGTTTATATTTTAAAGGACTTTTTTAATCATCTGAATGTGAAAGGTTTGTTTTAAAGGTAAATATTTCATGAATTATGATTTTTCATTTTTGATTAATTACAAAATGTTTTAAGAAAACATTGAGATTTTATGTTTTTCATGAATAGTTAAATGATTATTTTGAGATCTAAAATTTATTATGTTAAAAGGAAAACTTCCTTATGGGTTTTCATGAATTTAAAATGGATGAATGAGTTTCCTTTATTTTAATATCCCTTATTAAGACTTTTGTGCTCATACTACGTTTTCAAATATTTTTCACAGGGCCTAAGGATTATTATAATCTTTTATGAAGTTTATATATTAATAAATTAAATTTTACTTGAACAAAGAAAGTGTGTCATGAATGAAATTAGACTGTGAACTTAGTAATGTTGATTTTATTTAAAAAAATTGACATTGAGTGTAAGTTTCCACTTTTTTATGTAATATATTTTTTAATTATATAAAAATCTAAACAAAAAATATCCTCAAAATGTAAGAAAGTAAAATCGTTGCTATGAATAATGTAATTATGGGTTGAATATAGTATGAGGCATTATATCATGCATCACACAAAACATTTTAGGAACATCTAATTGGTAATACATAGTACTTAACCATAAACCATAAAAAATTGTCCCATATACCTAGGAAACAACTTCCCCTACCTCCATATATGATGATGTACCAATTGAAGTGACACTCTCAAGAAAACCTAGTCAGCCACCTCAAACTCTAGAGGACAGTATAAAAAGTATGAAAATTATCACTACCTTCATTGATCCATTACTAGACAGTTATAAACTATATGAATATGATATGAGGTATATTTTATGTGACTCAAACAAATAATCAAATACCCCCTTTATATAGCTAACATAGAGGTGATTGAAATTTCCTTCCATACATGGCCTTAAAAGGTTCCATCAAAATCAATGTCTAGTAATTTTTTTCAAAGAAATACCGTCAAGAATGATATTACTCTCCCAAAAACCTTATAAATAAATGATTTATTCTTGAAAATATCCTCTAATACTCATATAGTATTTTCAAACTGCCCATCATTCTTAGGATGGTATGATGTTCTCAAATATACTTGAGTATCGAGCACCTTATCCAGTCCCCTACCATAAGAGAGATTTAAATTGGGAATGATGAACTTATATGATTCTCTTAAGTAGATTATGGAACCGTACTATATCATAGAAATATGTACAACCCAACTCATCAATAGACTGAGACTCCTTGTTTTTAGGAATTTTTTGACCATTATCAATCGATCCATAGTTACTCATACCACATATCTACAGTAGGGTTATTTTGAAAACACCATCACAAAATCCATCATCACATGATCCAACTTCTATATAGTAATGGGTAGAGGCTGAAAAAACATGTAGGTATTTGGTACATAAACTTTACTTGGTGACCGGTGAAGCAATGTGAAACAAAACCCACTGTACCGTTATTTATCCCATGCCTTCAATACTTTTTGCAGATGTAATAATACACATTAATAATCCTTATGTGAAAAAGCCATATCGAGGAATATTAATCCGTCATCAGATCCTCAAAAATGATTATAGGGACAAAAAATTAGCCTTGTACATAAAGGATCCCATAATTACCCTATAAAATATCTATTGGTGGATCCCCACCATATATATATTCCCTCATAACCACAAAGATTGATCGTAACAACTGACTCTCCATCACCCTCTCAAAGAGTGAAGAGGTAATACTCAATGTCATAAGGGATGCTCTGCCTTGATACTCTTGAACATCTAGATTCATCTCTGTAATGACACATATCTTCACCCAAGAATGCCTTTTACTGTTATTATAATTAGAATTATATACCAATTTCATTTTATTTATAAACACTCATTTGATTCAAATAAAGTGATTAGGTGACTTTGATTTATATCCAAAATAGTTTTTTTAGAAATTTTAAATTTTTATTAAAAAGGAAAAAATTGTAAATTTACCTTAATTATGGTGTCATATTGGGAAACAAACTACGCCATTGATTTCATAATTAAATGTTTACCCTAGGGTAATATTTTCACAATTGGAGGTTAATTTGGAAATTAAGAAATGGATTATTAAGTGAGTTTTGATTGGCCTATGATCCCTCATGTTGGTAAGATTATGTAGCCACATCCAACCATCCATCACTAAATTTTGATAATCCTTGAGTTATATGTTAACTCATGAGAATGATTAGAAATAATATTTTTTTTGATCGGAGTATTACGGAAACCTTGATATTTTCTTTAAATGTGGGGAACATGAAACTCTACCTAGAGATAAATAATGAATTTGGTTGTGATATTAATGAGTGTTTCAAGTAGATCTTTTTATTTAAAATTATGGTATCCTAAATATCTTCAGTTTTGATGATCAAGGAGTGGATTATGTGGCTTATTTTTTTTGTTTGTGGATACTAACATGGTTGTTTTTTGTAATGGAAATGACCTAATTTGGTCACAACTTCTCAGGAAGTGATGTCTGTAACAAGTTAGCTATACCTCTTGGTAACCTATAAATTAATCCTTGAGTTGGATATCTTAGTGAGGAAGGATTTATTATTATTATGTTCACTCAATATTTTAGAAGTATTTGAATAATATTGGTTGACTTATTGGTTTCTTATTGTATTCCAATTGTTGGTTAGAAATTATTAGAGGTTTCCATCTTCTGGAATAAAAGGTTGATGGATGAGTTGATCAACTTGTTTATGGTTTGATTATCTTCAGGGATGAAAAGTTTTATTATGGAGAAGATCTAATGATACAGGTCTTTACCCAAGAATTCCATTGCCTATGGCCAGAATTCGACTCTCGTATCAGTGTTATTAGATTTATTAACATTCTTTTGAATCAAATTAATTAATTAGGAGACTTGGATCGATCACCACATATAATTTTATATATAAATATTATTCCTTAATTCAAAATAGAAAAATAGTAAATTTAACTTCATCATGATTTTATATTGGGAAACAGACTTCACTATTGATTCTAGAATGGGGTGTTTACCCTTGGGTGATATTCCTGTAATTTTTGGCCAATGTTGAGTTTGTGTGAAGTGTTAATGATGCATTTTTAGAGAATTATTACAAATAAAAAATAATTTTATTAAATTCTTAACCTAGATCACTCCTCTATATGTTAAAAATTTAGATATAATGGTAGGGGATCAAGGTTTCTTAGAGTAGGTAAACACTATTGATAAATCACTGAATAT